>CM074727.1:36334822-37710830 GCA_037306005.1 Rhinophrynus dorsalis
CCTCTGTGATATGATCTCTGACTCACTTTGGCTGTGAGCCGCCACTTCCCATTCCCACCATTTGTCATCTCATCAAACGCTGTCATTTGTACCCAGAGAAGAAACAACCCTCCTCCTACCGATTCCATCATACATCCTTCCCTGTAGGAAGGAATTCTAGCCCAGGACAGCAGTACTCCGCAAACACTGACTCTGTTGTGCATATTCATTTAACCCTTCAAGGTGCAGAAGGGGAGTGACATATGGAGAACCATGAGATGCCCATACCTTTAGTCCTTAAAGGGTTAATGACAGTGGAGAATGGGTGTCTATGTTTAATGTGTGTGTATATAATATATAAATATAGACAATCTATTTACTGCCCTCACTGGACTTTTCAAAAGGTAAATAAGGTATAAAAAATTGTGTTTATTTGAAGGTGGTTGACATTTCGGTGGACACCTCCACCTTTAGCAATACATACACTCTGTGTACATATAAATGTCCTGAACACAGTGATCAGTAGGAAAAAAACAAAACAAAAAAAACATGCCAACTCACAACTTCAATTTTATTGGTGGGGACCCTCATTGCATTGTGATGTCATCAGGGAGAAGCCCACAATGAAACAATGTAACACCTGTAAACGCAGTGTATTGTGGTTAAACATGGGTGGCCACATGCAGCACACAAAAGCAGTGTCTGCTTATGATCAATCCATGTATAAAGTATCTAACAAGCATATGGAATAGGAGGATGGGTGTCTATGTTTACAGTGTGTGTATGTATATGTAGACAACTGTGTGTCACTACGCAGGTTGTAGTTCCCCCCCCCCCCTCCTATAAATCTACCAAACTTTATTTGGGGCTCAAAAGTAATCTGAAATAAATATTCTGGTGCACATTTTGTTTCATAACCCTTTAAGGAGAATTATACCTTAGAAATGAATATATGTCTTAATTTTCTTAACAGACGAAATTACTTAGTTAACATCCCTGAATGTGATCGCTTTTGCAATCCACTGCTAGCTGATTGTTCACAGTCTGTTGAACTACTGACCCTTATGTGCCATTCTGGTCTGTTGAAGTCCATTGTTGAAGACATGTGACCTAGAGGCAGACCTCCATACACGTCATTATTTACAGACCACTGAGATGTAAGACAAATAGATATACCTTACTGCTTCTGAGCTTACTGCTCTTCTCTTAAACTAATTAAGAGCCACTTATACCGAGGGAAAAATTTGCTTTAAACCTTTCAATGTCAGACAGGTATCCAATGCATTGCAAAGCCCAGTTTTCTGCATTTTATGTGTGGTTTTAGTCCATCTTGCTGTTCAATTGCAGTTGAAAATGGTGATTTTGAATTGATGCACGTTCTATTCCCTCTTGCTGCCCTGATGCAGACCATCAAAGTGAGCTATTTGATCAACTTCAGTGCTGTCTGTAAAAAGGGTGTATATGTTTAATTATTTCTGAATCCAAAAGGTGCAATTACATAATTCTTAACCCTTTGCACTGAGTACTGTGCACCCCTTTGGCCCTTAAAGCATTAAAGGGATAGTAATGTTTCATAATAAAATCAGCTCTAATTAATCATCATAGTATGAATGAATGAATGAATATGTTTATTTATATAGCGCCACAAGTGTACGCAGCGCTTTACAATCTCAGAATTTAAACAATACAGGGTTACAGGTGCTTTTTGTAGAGTGAAACATTGGGTGCGAGGTCCCTGCCCGAAAGCTTACAATCTAAAGTGGTAATGGGAGACATACAGAGTACATTAGGGTCAAGTGCTGAATACAGTGCTAGTTTTCATGATAATAGAGGACATCAGTAATGTAAATAATTTATAAGAACATTCATTGTACAACATCAGTGCCTTCTAGCATGTTGAGATTTTATCCAAGAGGTGCATTTTCAAGTGAGATTTGAAGGTTGTCAGAGAGGTGCAGTGGCGTAGGTTGGATGGTAGAGCATTCCATAGATACGGAGCAATGAGAGAAAAAGGTTTGATCCGTGACAGGGCTGTAGAGACAAAAGGAGCTGAGAGAAGACAGTCATTGGCTGACCGTAAGTGTCGGGATGGGGTATAACGGGAGATGAGAGTGGAAATGTAAGAAGGAGTAAAGGAGAGAAGTGTCTTGAAAGAGAGAAGTAAGATTTTGTATGATATCCGGAGTTTGATAGGCAGCCAATGGAGAGTTTTGAGGAGGAGTGGGGCAGGGACAAACCTAGGTGACAGAAGAGTAATTCGTGCTGCCGCATTCTGTATAGATTGAAGTGGTTGGAGATGGGAAGCAGGAATGCCAGACAGAAGAATGTTGCAATAGTCCATGCGGGAGAGGAGGATTGCATGTATAAGAATTTTGGCTGTGGAGGAACAGAGGAAGGGACGGATTTTTGCAATGTTACGCAAAAGAAAGCGACAGGATTTAGTAATGGCATTAATATGAGAGGAAAATGAGAGAGAGTTGTCAATTATCACCCCTAGACACCGTGCTTCTGATACTGGATTTATGGTAGTGCCATTTACAGTCACCTGGAAGGGCGCTACAGGGCCAGGTCTAGGTGGAATGAGGAGCAGTTCAGTTTTGGACATATTGAGTTTGAGGTGTCTATGAGCCATCCAGTCTGAGATAGCAGAGAGGCAATCTGTGACTTTAGCCTGGATATCAGAAGTGAGTTGAGGTACAGATAGGTAAATCTGGGTGTCATCTGCATAGAGGTGATATTTGAGACCAAATGAGTTAATAAGATCGCCAAGGGTTATTGTGTAAAGAGAAAACAGAAGCGGTCCTAGAACAGAACCTTGAGGAACCCCAACAGAGAGTTGGATGGGGGAGGAAGAAGAGGTGGCAGAGGAGACACTGAAGGATCTGTTAGATAGATAAGAAGAGAGCCAGTCCAGTGCTGTGTTGCGGATTCCTAAGGAGTGAAGAATGCGGAGGAGGAGTGCATGATCAACAGTATCGAAAGCTGCTGAGAGATCAAGCAGGATAAGAATTGAATAGTGACCTTGAGATTTGGCAATGTGAAGATCATTGACAACTCTTGTAAGAGTAGTCAATGTATTTGACTTTGGAGAGTGTTATTTCAATTCTGTCAGAGTTGTAGTTCAAGACTAATTCAATGACAAAGTATCCCCCTCCGGCCCCTTTTACTGATGTAACACTGCTCAGCCAGATCAGAAGGGAGGTGCCCAGGTAGATTGCAAAGAGGGACAATCTTTAAGTAAGATAAGGGAAAAACCTGAAAAACTTGTCAAGGGGGGCAGGGCTTTAATTGTTCTCATAGGAAGAAGATTGTCCCCTTCTGTTATCTGTCTGGTCTATGGACTGGATTCCACATCTGAGAAGAGATGGCTTACACTTGGTTAAAGGGTGGGAGGGGGACTTTGCTTGTGAATATCTCTCAAACCATAAAGGTTTGAGAGATAAGACTTATATATTTATATAATATTTTTTTGAATGACTACAAAATAAAATAAAGATATAACAAAGTATTACTGTCCCTTTAAGTATTGTCCCCCTGACCTCCCCAGAGCAAGTGGGAGGTCCCTTGCATGTTAGAGGGATAACACATTTCACAAAAACAGCCGCTCCAATTAATCTTCATAGTATTTGGGCCTTGGAGAGTGTTATTTCAATACTGTAAGAGTTGTAGTTCAAGAGTAATTGAATGATAAAGTATCCCCCGCCCACCCCTTTTACTGATGTAACACTGCTCACCTCAGAGCAGCAAGACTGTCTGGGTTTATTTATTTATAAAGAGCCAGCAGATTTTACAGCAATGTATAATAGCTAAAAAGGCCATACACAATGTACAATGGGGTAAAATGTATAAAGATCTATATAGTTAACATTAAAAGGTGTTGGAAACGGGGGGTTAAGAGGGACCTGTTCACCACAGCTTCAGAACTATAGAATGTGAGGGATTGATACAAAAGGTCTAAGTGCTTGGAGTTGCTGAGCGATTCAAACTACAGATTGTGACAGTAGGATGAAGAAAGTGGCAAGTGCTGTAATGAATTGTGGGGAAGAATATTCATTTGATAATATCCTGGGTGAGTGAGAGTGTGATTGGCTTGGTACAGGGGCTAATAAAAGGACTTGTCCCAGTGTAGGAATAAGGTAAGGGTCCAGCCACAGAGCAGTATGATGGAGTGAAATGGAGATGGTGTTACAGGAAAAGGAAACCTAGCTGTGTTCACTGTGTAGGAGGTATGAAGGCTATGTTATATAATAGGCTTCCCTGAAGAGAAGGCTTTGCACAGACCTTGTAACAGTCTGGAGGCTTTGGGTGAATGACAGAGACACACACCGTTCCATGGGGTGGGAACAGAGCTAGAAAAGTCATGTAGATTGGAAGTGAAAGGTTGTAATTAGAGAGGTGAAGAGCTGTAGGTCATGGTCAGAGAGGAACGACTAATATAGGGTGTATCTTGAAACAAGAATGTAAATAGTGTAGCGAGGGGTAGTGTTTAGTGCCTTGTAGGATAGAACCAGTATCTTGGATTTGTTTCAAAATGGAACAGGCAACAAATGAAAAGACTAACAGAGGGGAGTTGTTTTAGCAGATGGACAAATAAGGAAGATTAACCTTGCAGAAGCATACAGAACAGATCAGAGAAGGGACCTCTGCAAAAGAGTAAGGCTTTTTAGTAGAGGGTTGCAATAATCAAGACAAGATGATGAGAGCATTCATTAGGATTCTTGTTGTAGCTTCTGTGAGAAAGTGACCGAATCGATAGATGTTTCTGAGATGAAAGTGACAAGATTTGGCAGAGGGATTGAATATGGGGAATGAACGGGAGGGCAGAGTCAAACATAACTCCAAAGGAGTGAGCTGGGGGAAGTTAAAGAGGAGTCATTCAAAGTGATGAGAACTTCAGGAGTAGGTTTGGTGGATGGGGAAAAAGAAGTTCTGTTTTGGATAGACTGAGTTTAGATAACAGAAGGTTATCCAGGTAGAGACTGCAGATTAATTACCTATAAGAGGGAGTGATGTCAGGGGAGGAGAAGCAAAGTTGGGTATTGTCAGAGAAATGTGGTACTAGAACCCAAATTAATAGATTTGATTTCCTAGAGATGAGGTGTAGATTGAAAACGGAAGGGGGTCCATCTGAAAAGAGGGAGCGGGAAGGTAAATACTAAAGACAGTCAGCCAATCACATATTTTTTCCAGCCAGTGGCTGGAATCCTATTAAAACAAGGTGTAAGTTAATTTAAAGGGATAGTAATACTTCGTTTTATCTTTATTTTATTTTGTAGGCATTAAAAAAACATGAAGAATGCTATGTCTTATCTCTCAAACATTTGTGGTTTGAGAGATATTCACAAGCAAAGTTTACCCTCCCGCCCCTTTTACCTAGTGTAAGCCATCTCTTCTCAGATGTGGAATGCAGTCCATAGACCAGACAGATAACAGAAGGGGACAATCTTCTTCCTATGAGAACAATGAAAGCCCTGCCCCCTTGTCAAGTTTTTCAGGTTTTTCCCTTATCTTTATTGAAGATTGTCCCTCTCTGCAGTCTACCTGGGCACCTCCCTTCTGATCTGGCTGAGCAGTGTTACATCAGTAAAAGGGGCGGGAGGGGGATACTTTGTCATTGAATTACTCTTGAACTACAACTCTGACAGAATTGAAATAACACTCTCCAAAGTACAAATACTATGATGATTAATTAGAGCTGCTTTTATTATGAAACATTGCTATCTCTTTAAAAGAAGAAAAAAAAAGTTGAAAGCATTGGAAGTCTCCACATTCAAAATTCAAGAGCCTCAATAAAATCAATGTGTTTGGGTTTTATTTTTTTGTTTTTTTTGTTATGCTTATGGCTAAACCCTGGACCAGAGGGGGGTGCGCTATGCATTGTTAAAACGGATGTTTGCAGTACTGCGTGTGCCTGATGAGGGCTGTGACTTGTCTGTTATCGCAGCTGACTCTATACCCTCCCTACGAAATGACAATTTATTTTCTTATTGGGAGATGCATCATTTCCTGCAGTTATTTTCAATTAGGGGAATTTGTAAGGGTTATTTTAAGGCCAGATGGTGAAAGAGTTTTCTAAATGTTTTACTGCTGCAATAGTTCTCCTTGTTTGGAGAGGCGAGGAGATGACTAGGCATGAGTTGGGGAGGAGAGGGTGTGCACATTCATTCGCACTGTATGTACATTACATTTAACCATTTAAGTGCCAGAGAGGTAGCCAACACATTGAGCTGCAATGTGTTGGATACCGCTCTGGCACTCAAAGGGTTGATGGAACAGATCAACCTTATTTTGACTTTGCATATTCAACAAATGCATAACATCTAAAATTACCTGTATTTTTTTTTTTTATTATTATTTTATTTTATTACACTTATGTCCCTTACAGAGAGCTCTCTGAATGTGCTTTTCAAAGAGCTTTGTGTGCGACTGTGAAAGTAGAGCGAATGCAACAATGTAAAAGACATAACGGAATAAACAAACAAACAAATCTTCCCACAGTGAAACAATGTATACAAGCCTGCCACTGCAGCATTCAGATCACTCAGTGCTGCAAGAATAGTGCAGCATTGTATAAATATCCCTTCTTCTGCAGTCTGCAAAAGAAAACTCTTTGGATTCAGAAATTTAGGAAGCTCCCTGTCGGAGGTATAAAATAGGTACTATGTATGAAATAGGTTTACCCCAAATTGTTTTATTCTTTACTAGTATAAAAGCCTGTGTATATGGGCCAAGGTCTGGGTGATGTTAACCCTTTGAGTGCCACTGGCACTCAAAGGGTTAAGAGGCCGGTCCTGCTCTGCATCCTGCCGCCGACGCAGTCATGCACTGTAGAGACTGCCAGAAAGCACAGAATGCTCCCAGCTCAGAACTCCCAGCATTCCTACACCTCCCAGCATTCTGTGCTCCCAGCTTGGGTGCAAGAGTTCAAGGCTGCTACTACGGACCTTAAGTCCACATTGCAACTCTTTCCATCCCAGTTACAGGGGGTCTTTCATTCTTGGCAGGCCCCCTCCTCAGTCAAGTCTTCCCTGCCCAGACTTGAGGGAGTACCTGACGTGTCAGATTCCTCTGAAGAGGAACTGCTAGTGTATTCAGATGTTGAGGAATGTTCTGCAGTGGGCTTTTTTGGGGATCCTTTTGAGGCTGATCCTGAGCCCTCCGCTGAGGGCCTGATCAGGGCTGTTTTGTCTACTCTTAACATTCCCTCTGATGTGTTCCAGGAGCCTAAAAAGCCCTTTACTTACTTTCCACCTAATCACACTCTTGACCGCCTTGTGTCTGAGGAGTGGAAATCCCTGGACAGGAAACCCTCTGTGTCCAAGAAATTTGCCAAGCTTTATCCCTTTTCTGAGGCCGTGCTTACTCAGTGGGTTCATCCTCCCAAAGTGGATGCTCCTATTTCCACGCTATCTAAATCTACTGCCTTACCAGTCTCTGATGCATCTGCTGTGAAGGACTGGACTGACAAGAAACTTGGTCTCCCTCAAGTCCATTTTTGCCACTGCTGGTTCTGCCATGCGTCCAGCATTCGCTGCTGCATGAGTGAACCGGGCCATTGTGTTCTGGATTAAACAGCTCACCCTGGCTGTCCGTCAGGATGTTCCTACTTTGGATAAGTTGCGCCTTCTCACCAACGTTTCTGAGGCACAGCACTATGTTTCTGCTGCCTTATTTGATACCATCCATTTGGTGGCTAGGGTTTCCACCATGTCTGTGGTGGCCAGACGAGCTCTTTGGCTCAAGATCTGGTCTGCTGACACTGCCTCTAAAAAAGCATTTCTCTCCCTACCCTTTCAGGGTACCTCCTTGTTTGGGCCAGATCTTAAGGATCTGCTCAGTGAGGCAACATGGGGAAATAGTACTCTTCTACCCTTGGTTCCCAGGAAGAAATTGCCTCTTAAGCGTAATCGGTATTTTCGTTCCTTTCAGAATGAGACACGTCCGGTGAACCAGACTGTTCCCTCAGCTCCGTGTACCTCCTATAAACCCAAACAACAATGGAAGCCCAAGGTTTCCAAGCCTCCTTCGGCATGACTCACCAAACCCGGGTCCACACTCTGCTGTGGGTGGTCATCTGCGACACCATCACAGCATTTGGGAGGATTCAGTGATTGATCCATGGGTTGTACAGGTAGTGATGGAAGGGTACAGGATCCATTTCGTCTCTCTTTCTCCCTTTCGCTTTCTTCCTTCTCACACACCTCTGGGCGCAGAGAAACGCCATCTGTTCGAGAGAGCTGTTCAGGCTCTTCTGGACAAGAACGTTTTTGAGCCGGTTCCTGTTCAGGACAGAGGTATGGGTTTTTACTCAAAGCTCTTTGTGGTCTCCAAGAAGGATGGCGGTTGTTTTCCCATTTTGGACTTGAAGGATCTCAATTCCTTTGTAACCCAGACTCATTATCACCAGGAGTCTCTACTGACGGTGATTGCTGCCATGTCCCCGGGGGAATTCCTTGCTTCTCTGGATCTTCAGGATGCGTACTTACACATTGCCATTCATCCAGAGAGCCGGCAGTACCTCTGGTTTGCCTGCGACCAGGGACACTTTCAGTTCTCAGCTCTTCCGTTTGGTCTGACTACAGCTCATCTCCACCATAGAAGTGGTCCCGTATGCCATGGTGCACACCAGGGAGCGCCAGAGGTTCGTGATCCAGGTGTGCAAGGGTCAACCGGACCTTCTGAAGACGTCTGTGTCTCTTCCTCTTCATGTGGAACTGAGTTTGTTATGGTGGCTCAACCTCTCCAATCTGCTGAAAGGCAAGTCCTTCCTGGTATCCTTCTGGACCACGGTGATGACAGATGCCAGCCTCTCTGGCTGGGGAGCAATCCTGGGTCACCTGAGCTCTCAGGGTCGGTGGTCTCTGGAGGAATCTCTCCTTCCGATCAACATATTGGAGCTTCGGGCGATATTTCATGCCCTTTGACATTGGACATCTTAGTTGGAAGACTGTCTGGTCCGAGTAGAGTCCGACAACGCCACGGCCGTGGTTTACATCAACAAGCAGGGCGGAACAAGAATTCTCAACGCTTGGTTAGAGGTCAAGGCTATTTTGTCCTGGGCAGAAGATCACATTCCTGCCATTTCCGCAGTGCACATTCCTGTCATAGACAACGTCATGGCGGACTTCCTCAGTCGAGACACGGTGGACAGAGGAGAGTGGTAGCTGCACCCAGAGGTGTTCAACCTCATTGTTCAGAAACTGGTTTTCCTTACATTGACATGATGGTGACAAGACACAACAGGAAGGTTCCGAGGTTCTGCTCTCGGTGGAGGGACCCTCTAGCTCTGGTGGTGGATGCAATGTCCATTCCTTGGTTATTCCCTCTGGCCTACATTTTTCCTCCTCTCCCAGTGTTGCACAGGGTGTTATGGAAATTACAACTGGAGCGTTGTCCAGTTATTCTGATTGCTCCGTACTGGCCTCATCAGTCTTGGTTTCCGGAGCTTCTGGATGCCATTTCGCCTCCCTTGCCGTCCCGATCATCTTCTACAGGGTTACCTGTGGAAAGAGGATGTTCATCGGCTAGCTTGATGGCTTGGAAATTGAATCCTCAATATTGAAGAAAGGGTTCTCTTCTGGTGTGGTGGCTACTATGCTCCGTGCCCACAAACCAGTTTCTTCCAAGATCTACCGTCGTGTCTGGTTGACTTTTCTGTTTTGGTGTGCTGACAAAACCTGTCTCAGGATTTTGATCTCCCTACAGTCTTTTCCTTCTTGCAGGACGGTGTGGATAAGGGCCTCAGTTTGAGTTCCCTTACGGTTTAGACTTCTGTGCTTTCTGTTTTCTTTCAGAGGCGCATTGCCATCCTTCCTGATGTCAAGGTTTTCTTCCAGGGCATTGCTCATGCTCGTTCTGCCTTTAAGATTCCTGCTTCTCAGTGGGATCTTAACTTGGTTTTGGGCATGCTTCAGCCCCCCCCCCCACCCCAATTGAGTCTTTGGCTACTATTCCTCTACGCCTCTTGACGTGGAAAATGGTCTTTCTCCTGGCGATTGTGTCTGTCTGCGGAGTTGCGTGCTCTGTCCTGTAAACCACTCCGAGGGTTAAAATAAAACAAAATGGCTAATGAAAATATAATTGCTTTTGAAAGCTCCTTCAAAATCACTTATATATTTTTTTTATTATAAACTGACAACTGAAATTTAACATACACCTTTTTCCCCAGATTAATTGCATATGTGAATGGTAACACTCACTTGGCAGACTAGCTTGGCAGGTCCCAGGTGCTTCAGAGAAGTTGAAAAATACAGAAATATGCACCATTCCTAACTGAGACTGGACAAAAGCTACAGAGCAGATGAAAACACAAAATTAACTTTATTGAAACGTATGAAAGCAGATGAGACCGTACAAAGCAAAGCTACTGTGTAACACAATTTTTTGTCTCTGCTTACTCATACAGAGTAGGGGCTTGAAGGACCATTACCTTGCGTTTCACAATATTAAACAAAACAAAAATGTTTTATAAGGTCTATTTAACCTTCTTGTATGCTGGAGAGCAATGCGTTGTGGCCTTTCTAGCATCTAAGAAGTTTTATATGTATAATAAACAACTTAGGCTGACAAGACTACTTTAACCCCTTAAAGACCGGGGGATCGGCGCCGCGACTGAACGTCCACGGAGCATTCCATTTGTTCCATTTCCGGTTACAGACTCCCCGAACAGCGTTCAGCCGCGGGGGGAGCCCGGAACTCCATGACGGTCATAGTGCATCATGGGTCATTCAGTCAGATCGCCCCTTAATGTACTAGGACCGTCAAGGGTCGTTAAGGGGTTAAAGGAATAGTAATGTTTCAAAATAAAAGCAGCTCCAATTAAAAGTATTTGGACCATGGAGAGTGTAGTTTCATACTGACAGACTTGTAATTCAAGAGTAATTGAATAATAAAGTATCCCCCTTACGCCTCTTTTGCTGATGTAACACTGCTCACCTCAGAAAAGCAAGACTGTCAGGATGGCTCACAGAGAGGGACAATCTTCAGTGAGCATAAGGAAAAACCTATCTAGGGGGGCAGGGTTTTCCTTATGCTCACAGTAAGAAGATTGTCCCTTGCTGTGACCTGTCTGGTCAAATGACCAGATTCCACATCTGAGAGGAGGTGGCTTACACCAGGTAAAAGGGGCAAGAGGGAAAACTTTATCATTCAATTACTCTTGAACTACAACTCTGACAGTATTGAAAGAACACTCTCCATGGTCCTAATACTATGAAGATTAATTGGAGCTGATTTCATTGTGAAACATTATTATCCCTTTAAAGTGTTATTACAATAAGCACACATTTTCTTTTGCACACTGTTCTTTCTACTCACTTATATACATGTGCATAAGAGTGAGTATAAATCAGTGCCTCATGGTATTATTTACTGATGGGTGTCTAAGGCATCTGGCCTGAGGTATGAAACACTATGGATGTTTATCTGATCAGCCATTAGTTTAACCTACTGAAGTACATGGGACATAACCTATGACCAATCATATTAAACTTTCTTAGCACTGCAGAATCACCTAAAATTAGGCCTGGCCTGCTATTGCTGAACTGAACCAGTTGCTCTAATTGAAAACAGACTTTGGAGTGTTCTCCTTGATCTTTACTCCCACCAGATACTCACATAACACACACTCAAACACACTTTGTTTTTTAGATATGTTTCACTGCATGTAGTTTTTTTCATAGGTACTCTGATCCAGTTAAAGGGATAGTAATGTCCTTTTAAAACATAACGAAATATTGTAGTTATTAAAAAAATAAACTAAATGATCCCAGTCCCATTTCTCAAACCTTTATGGTTTGAGAGAGAGAACGTTTTAAAGTTCCCCCGTCACTGAGGTCAGCTGTAAAGGTGACAGCAGGAGATGCGTGTCGGCCAACTCGAGTCGGCTCTTCAGCAGAGCCGAAATTTAAAAAGAAATACTTCACTGGAACGGTCTACAAAGTGTGCTTGCAAACCAGGCACGCTTTGTAGACCGTTCCAACAAAGTATTTCTTTTTAGATTTCGGCTCTGCTGAAGAGCCCCCTGCCGGTCCCAGGACCAGGATCTCCTGCTGTCAGTTTACAGCTGACGTCTGGGAAAGGGGAGGGAGGGGGGAACTTTAAAATGTTTTGTCTCTCAAACCATAAAGGTTTGAAAGATGGGACCGGGATCATTTAGTTTATTTTTTTTTTTAACAGCTACAATATTTCGTTATTTTTAAAAGGTCATTACTATCCCTTTAATGATTGTGTCTGAGCCAGTTAAAAATGTTCAGATATCTATAGCGCATATTTTGGATTTACTGTTATGCTGAAATTAAAATGTTATGCAATTATTTTACAAGGTATAGTAGTTTAAAAGTATAGTAACACTTACTATGTAAAA
Source organism: Rhinophrynus dorsalis (assembly GCA_037306005.1). NCBI lineage: Eukaryota > Metazoa > Chordata > Amphibia > Anura > Rhinophrynidae > Rhinophrynus > Rhinophrynus dorsalis. Next base: position 36,347,166 of record CM074727.1, read on the forward strand.
AAAAAAAAAAAAAAGGTACTCCCACTGCTGAGAGGAGTTTTATTTGAAAATTATTGCAGCTCAAATTTAGATGCAGTGACACTTTACAGTGGAGCTGTTGCTGCACCATCCTATTGAAAGCTTTGGTCAGTTACTTAGTAACATAGTAAATTAGGTTGAAAAAAGACACAAGTCCATCAAGTTCAACCTTCCCCTCATACCCCAGTAACTGAGAATTGTATAGCTTTCCTGGTATCTATTAAATTAGTCTTTATAAGACCTTTCTGATCAGGCTGCTGATACAGTATAACTCTGTATGTTCCCTTTGAAAGAAATGTATCTAATCTTCTTTTAAATGTATCCATTGCATCTGCCATAACCACCTCCCTGGGCAATGAATTCCACAATTTAACAGACCTTACCGTAAAAAAAAACCCTTCCTCTGCTGAAGTTTAAACTTCCTTTCCTCTAATCTCAAGGGGTGTCTCCTAGTCTCCTGATCAGGCCTTGGAATAAATAGCTCACCGCAGAGATCCTTGTATTGACCTCTCATATACTTGTACAATGTGATAAGGTCTCCTCTTAGTCGTCTTTTCTCTAGAGTAAATAAACCAAGTTTTTTTTTAGTCGTTCCTCATAGTCAAGTCCTCCATTCCCATAATTAATTTTGTTGCTCTTCGCTGTACCCTCTCTAGTTCTAGTATATCCTTTTTCAGAACTGGTGCCCAAAACTGTACTGCATACTGAAGGTGAGGTCTTACCAATGAGTTGTATAATGGCAAAATAATGTTATCCACTCTTGCTTCGATACCTCTTTTTATGCAAGACAGGACTTTGTTTGCCTTTGCTACTGCTGTTTGACATTGGTCACTGTTTCCACAGTTGACAGTAAAGTTCCATAGGATGGTATAGCAACAGTGCACTGTAAAATATCAGGCCATTGAGATACTACACCTAAAAAATTAAAGTTTGAGCTGCAATAATTTTTGAATAAACCATCTCTCTGCAGTAGGAGTGAGGGGACATATTTATTGTATCCAACACAGTGAAAATTAACCTGTCCATACCAAGCAATTTGCATGAAGAAGCTGACTACAATGTTTTAATGAATTATTTGGAAAGAAATTAATATACTGTCCCCCTTCTACTTTCTGTATTGTAGGAATACAAGCAAAAGCTAGCTCGGGTGACGCAGGTACGGAAAGAACTGAAGTCCCATATACAGAGCCTCCCAGACCTCTCGCTGCTTCCAAATGTTACGGGGGGGCTGGCACCTTTACCGTCCGCTGGGGACCTGTTCTCCACTGACTAGAACAAATTCCCCCAACTCTGTCAGCCTGCTTTCCTCTCTCCAAAAATCTTCAATAGATACCAGCAACGGAGAGGGAGTGGAGAACAGAGAGACTGGAACGTTATCTTTCCTGCTATATGAATTGTGTGATCCCATGGCAGCCACCAATTTAGCAGCAAAGCGGTAGTTGACGCACATCCCCAGTGTCATGTCCGGTGCTGACAGACAAAGCGGTGAATACGGCATGGCCGTGGCCTTCCTGGGCTTCTACCACCAGTGTTTTTTTTTTTTTTTTTTTTTTTTTTTAAAGACTTGTTTTTGGAGAGCGCACACCAATTATGCTTCTATATCAGCTTTCTCCAGCAGCTTTGAATATCATTCCTTTTCCTGTTCCTTTTTAAGAGATGGGGAAGTGATTTTGTTTTCAGAGGCAGCACAGCTGATGTTCCTGTTATGTGCTGCAGGGCAGGAGTGATACACAATACAGTGTGTGTAATTTCAGAACAATCGTGTGTGTGTGTCTGTGGTCACAACCTATTTTATACATGTCAAGCGGATCTGTCATCCACATTATATTGAGCCCCAAATACTAATAATAATAGCAATATGCATCTACGTTCTTGCAATTTTAATAATAATTGTGGCATTGGTGAGAAATAGACCTTTATAGGCAGACCAGCATTAGCAGGGATTTTGCCGTAGGTGCTGTCTCTGCCTGGACCGTCAGTCCCTTCCGGTGCCTTAAGGTAACCAGGCACTGAACTCTCCAGTTGTGCAGGAGACGGGGACAGACAGCACAGACGCAGAGATGCCATGTCTGCGCTATTTGCGGATGCCTGTCTGCCTCTAAAGGTCTGTTTTTCACTAATGTCACAATTATAATTGAAATTACAAGAACGTAGATGCATATCACTATTATTAGTATTTGGGGCTCAATATAATGTGGATGATAGTTCCGCTTTAATAGACCAGAACCTCTTAGGCCAGAGTTCTATTGGTATGGCACAGGGATAGGCAACCTTTGACTCTTGATCTGTTGGAAACTACAATGTCCATCTCTAGCCAACTGTTGGCTGGTTGGGGATGATGAGTTGTAGTCCCCAACACCTGGAAAGTCAAAGGTTTGGCCACCTTTGGTATAGCGATACATTTGAACTCCGTCCCTGCTAAAATCAAAGTGTGGGATTTGAATGAATGCTAATAATAAACCATATCTTACCTTAACCCTTTGTGTGCCAAAGAGATATCCCACGCAATGCGTTGGATACCTCTTTGGCATTCAGAGGGTTACACCTTGCAGAAAATCCTAATGGCCGTTATTAATCAAATATGCTGTTGTTACAAAGTTAACCTTTAGGTAATACCAGATATCCAGTACACCAGGGCAGCCCTGAATATTTTTTGCAGGGTCCCATTACTCCAAGCTTCTCCCCCTCAAAGCTGCTTAAGAAGTCTTTGGTGGGAGGAGTTTGAGGTTCCTGAACATCTGCTAAACAAATCATGTCTGCCTCAGTGGACAGAATACACAGTAGTAATAAAATATTCATTTTTGGGATCTAGTTCATGCAGAATTGAGCCATGATGGGCCATTGTTTTTCTGTACAGATTAAGTTAAATGGGGAATTCTTATTAGGAGGAGTTCTAGGTCCTTAAAGAGGAACTATTCCCCCAAATAAAGTCTTCCCCCAAAAGCTGCCCATCTAGAGATAAGCTTAACAATAGTAGTACTAGCCAGCATAATTACCACATTACTGAGAAATCTTACTTCTGCCGAGACTGACAGTCAGGCAACAGCGCAGACATCTTTGCTTACAGACATCTATGCGCCTGTGCTATTAGTTCTGATCTCCACCAGGTACTTTTAGTTACCAGAAGGGACTGACTGTGCAGGAGCGCAGATGCATCTAAAGTGCTGTTGCCTGGCCGTCAGTCTCTGCAGAAGTAGGATTTCTCAGTAACGCTGTAATTATGCTGGATAACAGTACTATTGTTAAGCTTATCTAGATGGCTAATTGTTGGGGGGAGATTTTATTTGGGGTGATAGTTCCTCTTTAAATTTGATGGGTAACATATTAAAGGGTTAGTAATGTCCAGGAAAAACTATTGTGCATTTTGTAGTGCTGAAAAAGTTGTATTCAATGCAAAAATATCTCTCTCTCAAACAGTTACGGTTTGAGAGATACAGACATTTAAATTTGATGTGTCCTGTTTTTAACTGTAAAGCTGTCAGCAGGAGATCCGTGTCGGCCGACACCGAGGCTCTGCAGCAGAGCAGCAATCGCGTCGTCTACAACTAATTGCTTCATTGGAATGGTCTAACAAGTCTGCTTGCAAACCAAGCAGGACACATCAAACTTTAAAGTGATAGTAATGTTTCATAATAAAAGCAGTTCTAATTAATCATCATAGTATTTGGACTTTGGAAAGTGTTATTTCAATTCTGTCAGAGTTGTAGTTCAAGAGTAATTGAATGACAGAGTGTCCCCCTCCCGCCCCTTTTACTGATGTCACAGAAAAACCTGATAAGGGAAAAACCTGAAAAACTTGTCAAGGGGGGCAGGGCTTTCATTGTTCTCATAGGAAGAAGATTGTCCCCTGCTGTTATCTGTCTGATTACAGACTGGATTCCACATCTGAGAAGAGATGGCTTACACTAGGTAAAAGGGGTGGGAGGGGAACTTTTCTTGTGAATCTCTCTCAAACCATAAAGGTTTAAGAGATAAGACCTATCGTTCTTCATGTTTTTTTAATGCCTACAAAATAAAATAAAGATAAAATGAAGTATTACTATCCCTTTAAGTGCCTGTATCTCTCAATCCATAACAGTTTGAGAGATACGTGTTGTTGTTTTTTTGCATTGAATACAACTTTTGCAGCACTACAAAATGCACAATAGTTTTTCATGGACATTACTAACCGTTTAACTACAACACACTGCAGAGCAAAGCCATGGCAATCTTTCTAGTAACCAAGGGTTCAATATAGTTAACGCCTTTTAACTTCTTAGAGTCTACAGATGTCAGATTGTTTAGCCTTCAAGGAGTTAAGATTAAATGCTCAAGATCATAAAGGCTGTAGAAGGAAATTGTCTATGTCTGGGCCATATGCACAAAGGAGAGAATTCTAGAGCAAACCAACTGCACCATAAAGGACAAATAAAAATAATTAATGACATTCCAGGACTGTCACCCAATTCTATCCTTTGAGGACAGATAACAGTCCTGGCATGTCATGGATTAATGGTGATGTGCTCCTCAGGGCGCACTGCGATGATTGCGGGGAAGAGGGTAATTGTCTGCTCCAGGACCGGATCAGTCAGTTTCAGCCTTTCCCTGGTGGCTCCGCACATGTGATCGCTGCTACAGCAATCATATGTGCAGATGGACACACATGGCAAAGGCAATGTAAATATACATTTCCTTTGAAACTGTTCTCTGCCTCTTTCTTCCTCACTGTGATCTTGAGGAATAGAAGAGCAGAGAACGGAGCTTCCAGTGCCTGAAATGGCCAAAGAGGGGGTCATTTTGATGTACTGAAACTTTGGGTGGGGGGAGGGGAGACCGTGACAAAGTGATCCCTCATTGTGTAACTTGATGAATGATTTGGAGTAAGACAACAGTCAATTTTAATAACACATATAGAGAAGTTTACACCGACATTAATGTGAGTTTTATTGCTGTGGAGCAATGTGATACACTTATATACAAACCACACAGTCTGATCTCCTAAAAAGAGGGACACCAGGTTGGGACAGAGGGTCAAAGGTACAGTACCCCACTAAAAGTGGACACTTGCGAGTTATTAACAAATGGTCATTCCTTTTTATCCAGTTTCTCTTAAAAAAAAAAAAAAAAAAAAAAAAAAACCCAGTGACAAAAAATTATCACAGGAAAACCAATAACATTTTTTTTTCCCCCATTTATTTTCAAGTTTTTATATTCTTATAAAATTAAATGTTGGGTTATACATAAAACTGTGGTATCAAAATTAAGCCCAACTTATCGTTATCCCGTTAACCCCTTAAGGACCAGCGGTATCGGGGTGTGTAGTCCTTTAAGGACCATATAGAGAATTTTGAATTGCCAGCTCACGTGACTGATCACATGTGACAAACGGGGGACCGATGGTGATCGCTCTGGTCTTGGAGTGGTCAATTTCAGTCCCCGCTACTACTCAGCGCTGTGAGTAAAAAACACGTGACGTGCCAGGACCATCACTGGTCCTTTAGGGAGAAACCACAGTGACTGTCCTGACACGACACTGGACGATAGGGGGTTAAGGACCATCCAAGTGGCTGACACTTAAGGACCACAGGGTTTTTTGGGTTTTTTTTTGGGGGGGGGGATGGAATCAGGGGCCCCCGAACAGCATGCAGCAGCATGGGGACCGCTGAATTCCATGATGTACATATCCGGTCAGTTTTCCCATGACGTATATGTATGTTGTGGGTCTTTAAGGGGTTAAAAAAAAAAAAAGATATAGAATGTGTTGGTGAACTAAATGAATTTGTGGCAAAATATGATTGAACCAAGGAAGACTAAAAAAAGGCCAAAGTTGCTCTTCTCCTTTTAGTGTTCAAAACAAAACAAAACAAAAAAACCTTGTCACTAAGGCAGTGATTCTCAACCAGGGTGCCGTGGCACTTTGGTGTGCCACGGACATCCACTTAGGGTGCCCCGTATTTTCTCTAAAGACCAACTAAAATGGACCTCTATATAAAGATTTATAGAAATTAATATGTACAATATGTTTAGTTTTGTTATTATGATTATAAGACCTAATAATAACTGTATATTTGTGTATTGTACCCTTCATTATGCCCTCGATAAATCACATTAAATATGTTAGGGGTGCCCCGAATGTTCAAGATTATGTGTTAGGGGTGCCCTGAGCAAAAAAGGTTGAGAACCACTGCACTAAGGTGTTAAAGACCTTCATATGCTAGATCGGTTTGCGGTGCTTTTGGAGACCTCTACACAGTTGGTTTGATCCAGAATCGCTCCACTTTACTTACTATATCATCCTCACTGTTGTCAAGACTGCACAGGCAGAAAATCCTCTTATTTTACAGACCTGTTTATCAGGAAAGACTGGATAATTAAAGAACATACTTAGAGGACTTCTCGTCTTCCATATCCTGCCCTCAGTGGGATCGTCCATCTTGAAAGGATTATTCATCCTTATCAATTAAATCCGCCCCTCTGGTGGAAACTGATATAGGTTTTTAACAGTCTAAGAAGGTGGAGAGAGGTGATTATTATTTTATTTTATTTTTTTTTCCTGGACATGTGAATAATTTTATGCAGATTTATCTGACCAAGTCGGAGAACAAAGCACTGCTGAGATTGGATTCTCAAACTGCTAAATCAACCATTTCTAGAACTATTATCCTGTTTGTTGCCATAGCTTATAACTCACCTATTCTCTCCCCCAGTTTACTGTACAGATCACTGTGATCTGCAATCTGGATGATGTTAGTGCCTTACGCAGTGCTCATGGGAGATTTATCTCCTCTCCGTAGAAGCAATGTGTCACTGAGTCTGCCATCATTGGGCTTCTACAGAGGGAAGAGGGAGCTCCTTTGAGGGCAGATTAAAGTGCGGACATCACCCAGCTGTGTAGATCTCTGTGATCTGCAAAGCAGTAGAGAAAACAGATGAGTTACAAAATATGGGTACTGCCGATTGTTTTAAAGAAGGGGCACAGCTTCCTAGATGTTGGAAAATATATTTTTTTCTTAATAAATATATCATTGATAAGCCTGTCCCTGACACATCTAAGTGACCTTATGATCCCTAAAAATCTATAAGTTGATATTTCCACCATTTTTTAATTTCTCCAGGGCCTCTTAATTCAACTGGTTTACCAGTGATAATTAGAAGCCAACCTGCCAAAAAACATTTGTAGGCACAGCATGATCAACAGGAAGTGGGACCGGAGTAACTGACATCATCCGAGTAGGCATGTTAACATGTTAACATGTTCTCGTTCTTATCTCTGTTTCAGTGTTTTTTCTCTGTCTTCCAATACAGGTTACTGGTAACTTTGTGTAGGCGATCCGCCCCTTTAATTGTAGGCAGGAACAATTCTAGAATTGTATGCAGGGGGTGGAGCCTACCTTCCCTCCTTGGCTGCAGCTAGCCAACCAGCTCCAGAAAGCTTTGTTCCTTGGTGAAGACACAGGCAAGAGAACAGTTCTGCTATAGTTTTATACATTTTTTTATTTTTCTGTTAGAAATGGAATACCACCATTAGGCAGATTACCATAACTGACAATGCACCTTAGATGTGGCTAGCTCAGTAACCAGGTGCTTTTTGTGGCCCTTAAGCCCTGGGGGGTGGAATCTTGGCTACAAGTTCTTTCCTCAGGAGTTGCCCACCGAGGCTTCTTCTTAATACATGGTAGTCTGAAGACAGAAGATCTGCGGGAAAGGTGAGCAACCCTTTGAGTGCTGCAGGTCCACATGTTCCGCTATCTTTGGAGTTCCTATTGCACACTCCTGCACTCATTGGATCTATCTGTATGTCTGTTGGGTATTTTGGAGCAGGTTTATGTGGTACTTTAACCCTTTAGCTGCTGGTTTTGCATCTATTTTTTTTGGGGGGGGGGTTTCTGACACTTTTCCTACTGGTTCAGTGTTTTATCCTAACATGTTCTAGTGATGTTTCATGCATTTTATTTTACTGTTTCAATTTTGTAAAATTTGAGTTCCGCTTTACCACATAGGCGCCATTGCTCCATTCACTCCTATTGGACTGTACAGTTTGGGACATATCTCTGCAACCGCTCCACCTAGCGACTTCAGAGATGGCTCATTTTTATTGTCTGCCCTTCATGTTTTATGTGTGTTGGGGGGCTCGGGGGGCTTCGGGCACTGTTGGGGTACTTTTTCTGGGAAAACTACATTTCCCATGAGCGCTTGCTTCGCACGCTCATTTCTGATTGGCTCCCGCCATTGCAGCCATTTTGTGCCATTTCCAGAATGAGAGTCCTACTCAGGGCTTGGAATCTCCTTCTCTCCTCTGCTGATTAACACTTTGCCTGCCAGATGTCTGTTTTAGCGATTTCTGGGGTGAAACTTTAATCATACACACTGTATTTGGGTGATTTCTTATACTGTAATGTTTTTGACACTGTGAGAATGTCTAATCTGTTGGAGCTTTGGGCAAGACCTAAGACTAAGGATGCTGAGGTCTCTGTATCCCCCATTGCGCATTGCTCTTCCTGTCATTCAGGGTTACCTAGAGAATTCTCAGGTCATTTATGCCCAGCATGTTCTGATGTCCCTGAGGGTCTCCCAGGGACCTCCAGCCATGCATTAGAGCCAGTTAGGGTGCAAGAGTTCAAGGCTGCTACTAGGAACCTTAGGTCTACATTGCAACTCTTTCCATCCCAGTTACAGGGGGGTCTTCCATTCTTGGCAGACCCCCTCTTCTGTCAAGTCTTCCCTGCCGAAACCACAGGGAGTACCTGATGTTATCAGATTCCTCTGAGGAGGAACTGCTGCTGGATTCAGATGTTGAGGAATGTTCAGCTGTGGACTCCTCTGTTTTTTGGGGACCCCTTTGAGGTCGATCCTGAGCCCTCCGCTGAGGGCCTGATCAGGGCTGTTTTGACTACCCTAAACATTCCCTTAGTTCAAGATGTTCCTTCTGATCCCTCTGATGTGTTTCAGGAGCCTAAAAAGCCCCTTACTTGCTTTCCACCTAACCCCACTCTTGACCACCTTGTGTCAAGAAATTTGCCAAGCTTTACCCCTTCTCTGAGGCAGTGCTTGCTCAGTGGGTTCATCCTCCCAAAGTGGATGCTTCTATCTCCAGGTTATCTAAGTCTACTGCCTTCCCAGTTTCTGATGCGTCAGCTCTGAAAGACTGGAGTGACAAGAAACGTGAGGTTTCCTTCAAGTCCATTTTTGCCACTGCTGGTACTGCCATTCGTCCAGCATTCGCTGCAGCATGGGTGAACCGGGCCATTGCGGTCTGGACTGAACAGCTCACCCTTGCTGTCCGTCAGGGTGCTCCTACTTTGGATATATTGCGGCTTCTTGCCAACATTTCTGAGGCCCAGCACTATGTTTCTGCTGCCTTGTTTGATGCCATCCGTTTGGTGGCTAGGGTTTCCACCATGTCTGTGGTTGCCAGATGGGCTCTTTGGCTCAAGATCTGGTCTGCTGACACTGCTTCCAAGAAAGCCTTGCTGTCCTTGCCTTTTCAAGGCACTTCATTGTTTGGGCTGTATCTCAAGGAACTGATAAGGGGGTAAAAGTACCCTTCTGCCTTTGGTCCCCAGGGAGAAAACGCTGCTTAAGAGTAATCGGTATTTTCGTTCCTTTCAGACTGAGACGCGTATGGCGAACCAAATGGTTCACTCAGCTCCGCGTGCCTCCTCCAAGCCCAAACAGCAATGGAAGCCAAAGGTCTCCTCCAAGCCCAAGGCTTCCAAGCCTTCTTCGGCATGACTCGCCAAACTCGGGTCCCCACTCTGCTGTGAGTGGCCGTCTGCATCACTACCGCAGCATCTGGGAGGATTCAGTGGCGGACCCATGGGTTTTACAGGTGGTGGCGGAAGGATACAGGATCCCTTTCATCTCTTCCTCCCTTTCGTTTCTTTCCTTCTCATACGCCTCAGGTCGCAGAGGAACAGCGGCTGTTCAACTGCGCTATTCAGGCTCTTCTGTACAAGGATGTTCTAGAGCAGGTTCCAGTTCAGGACAGAGGTATGGGTTTTTACTCGAACCTCTTTGTGGTCTCCATAAAGTATGGCGGTTGTTGCCCTGTTTTGGATTTGAAGTAACTCAGTTCTTTTGTGATCCGGTCTCATTATCACCAGGAGTCTTTATGGACGGTGATTGCTGCTATGTCCCCGGGGGAATTCCTTGCTTATCTGGATCTTTAGGATTCATATTTACACATCTCCATTCATCCAGAGAGCCGGCAGTATCTCAGATTTGCCTGCGACCGAGGGCACTTTTTTTGGCCCTTCCCTTTGGTCTGACTACAGCTCCTCAAGTTTTCAACCATGTTTTGGGAGCCTTAGTGTCCGTCCTCCACCAGGGCGGCATCCGAGTTACTCCATGCATGGACGACCTGCTTCTGAAAGCCCCCTCTGCAGAACTTCTTCATCAGTAGGTTCAGCTATGCATTCACGTTCTCACCCATCACGGGTGGATCATCAACATGGACAAGTCAGAACTTGTCCCATCCCAGCATCTGGTCTTCCTGGGCCTTCTCTTCGACACTCAGAAGAGCATGGTGTTTCTCATGGACGAGGTAGCTCACCAGATTGCCCACAGGGTTTCTGCGGTTCTGGCTCAAGATCCAGTTCCAGCCAAGAAGCTGTCCTCTCTAGTGGGAAAATTCATCTCCACCATCGAAGCGGTCCCTTTTGCCATGGCACACACCAGGGAACTTTGTGATCCAGGTGTGCAAGGGTCAACCAGACCTTATGAAGATGTCAGTGTCCCTCGCTCGTCATGTGGAACTGAGTTTGTCGTGGTGTCTTGACCTCTCCAGTCTGCTGAAGGGCAAGTCCTTCCTGACGATGGACGCCAGCCTGTCTGGCTGGGGAGCAGTCCTGGGTCTCCTGAGTGCTCAGGGTCGGTGGTCTCTGGAGGAATCTTTCCTTCCCATCAACGTGTTGGAGCTTTGGGCAATATTTCATGCCCTTCGTCATTGGACATCTCAGCTGGAAGACTGTCCGGTCCGGGTACAGTCTGACAAAGCTACGGCCGTGGCTTACTTCAACAAGCAGGGATGAACAAGAAGTCTTGCTGCTTGGTTAGAGGTCAAGGCTATTTTGTCCTGGGCAGGAAAACACGTTCCTGCCATATCCGCAGTGCACATTCCTGGCATGGACAACGTTGCAGCGGACTTCCTCAGTCAACACACAGTGTACAGCAGGATCTGTACCCAGAGGTATTCACCCTCATTGTTCAGTAGTTGGGTCCTCCTTATATCGACCTGATGGCAACAAGACACAACAGGGAGGTTCCAAGGTTCTGCTGTCAGTGGAGGGACCCTCTAGCAGTGGATGCAATGTCCATTCCTTGGTTGGTTCCTCTGGCCTATATCTTTCCTCCCCTCCCAATGTTGCACAGGGTGTTACGGAAATTGCGACTGGAATGCTGTCCAGTCATTCTGATTGCTCCGTACTGGCCTCGCCAAACTTGGTTTCTGGAGTTGCTGTATCTGTCAGTGACAAAACCATTCCAGCTCCCTTGCCGTCCGGATCTTCTTCTACAGGGTTACCTGTGGTAGGAGGATGTTCATCGGCTAGCTTTGACAGCTTGGAAATTGAATCCTCAATATTGAAGAAAGGTTTTTCTTCTGGGGTGGTGGCTACTATGCTCAGTGCCCGCAAACCTGTTTCTTCTAAGGCCTACCATCGTGTCTGGTCGACCTTTCTCTCTTGGTGTACTGATAGCGACCTTTCTCAGGATTTTTATCTGCCTACGGTCCTGGCTTTCTTACAAGATGGTGTGGATAAGGGCCTCAGTTTGAGTTCCTTTAATGTTCAGACTTCTGCTCTCTCTGTTCTCTTTCAGAGGCACATTGCTATTCTTCCTGATGTTCAGGTCATTGCTCATACTCGTCCTGTTTTCAAGACTCCCGCTCCTCAGTGGGATCTTAACTTGGTTTTGGGCATCCTTCAGCTTCCTTCCTTTGAGTCCTTGGTTACTATTCCTCTACGCCTGCTGACATGGAAAATGGCCTTTGTCTCCCACCCTGTCAAGGGACCATGCTTGGCTCTCCTGTGGCAGACCGTGGGGGTCCTTCTGGGTCATTCTCACAGGAGTCTTCTTTCCCTTCTACTATCTAGTCAATAGTTAGTGTCTCAAATCTTATCGGAGCTGATTGGCTAGCTGCAGCCAAGAAGGGAAGGTAGGATCCACCCCCTTCACTTCTAGAATTGTTCCTGACTACTTAAAGTGGCGGATAGCCTACCCAAAGTTACCAGTAACCTGTATGGACTAAGAGAAAAGGATTATCTCTCATATGATTAAGGTTTGGGAGATGGGACTGGGATAATTTAGTTTATTTTTTTCATAGCTACAATATTTCCTTATGTTTTAAAAAGACATTACTATCCCTTTAATAAGTGGTGGGTTAATGTTTACTGGATCCGCAAAAAGAGTTCTGGTAAAGGTTACAGTTGGTGGACTCTTGTCTTTTTTGTTCAGGCCTGGTTCACATGTGACCTTGTTGTGATAACACAGATATTGTTTTCTATGGAGTAGATCACATGCGATGCTTCAACAATCGCCCATGTAAATTAGGCCTTAAAAGGATAGTAATACTTAATTACTTAATATGTAAAATGGTGTAGGGTTTATCCCCTGAGAAAAACAAGGGTATTCCCACAGCTGAAACGTGTGTTATTCAAATGCAAATACAGTTCAAACTTGAATTTTTATTTAGTTGCAGTATGACTGTGGCCTGAAATTATACAGTGGCGCTGTTGCTACACCATCCTATGGAGATTTATGGTCAATTGACCAAAGCTGACCATAGGATGGTGTAGCAACAGGGCCACTGTACAATGCTAGACCACTGTGATACTGCACCTAAAAAAGTCAGGTTTTAGCTGTAGTAACTTTTGAATAAAAACACTTTCAGCAGTGGAAGTGCCCTTGTTTTACTCAGGCTGAAAAACCCTACAATTTATTTTATCTTTTTACATATTACAGGGGATTTATCACCCCTATACAAGTTCGCTATATAATATAACTATTAAGGCTAATATGTTTAAAAGTGTTTTCATTTCATTTTTTAAAGCTCTATTTGGCCGAAACTGAAGCAATAAACTCTGCCCTGCACCTACTTTCGGATAGACTGCGGTTACCAGCTCTGTACCACAGTCCGTCACTCTGCCTCTGTCCCCTCCCACTATCCAGCCTCCTCCAATGACGGAGGCTTTCTGCCTGTAAGCTGGAGCGCTCTCATTGGCAGAAATTTATATCTAGCCAATGAGACCGCTCCAGCTTACAGGCAGAAAGCCTGTCATTGGAGGAGATTGGATAGAAGGAGGGGAGCAGAAGAAGAGTGACAGACTGAGGTACAGAGCAGGTAACCGCAGTCTGTCTGGAAGTAGGTGCAGGGCAGCATTTATTCCTTCAGTTTCGGCCAAATAGAGCTTTAAAACACGAAATTAATACATTTTTACACATATTCACTATATATTCTAACTATTGAGGCTAACTTGTATAGGGGTGATAGATCCCCTTTAAGAATTACTATCCCTTTAAATTGTGGAACTATGCAATACATCTGCAAAAATGTGGAATCCTTGCACTTGCCATGTGCAGGTCGCTGCTTCTTAAGTTTGTCCTCACTAACAGACCAGGGCTTAATGGGATAGTAATGTTTCATAATAAAAGCAGCTCTAATTAATTATCATAGTATTTGGACTTTGGAGAGTGCTGTTTCATTTCTGTCAGAGTTGTAGTTCAAGAGTAATTGAATGACAAAGTATCCCCCTCCCGCCCCTTTTAGTGATGTAACACTGCTCAGCCAGATCAGAAGGGACGTGCCCAGGTAGACTGCAGAGAGGGACAATCTTCAATTAAGATAAATGAAAAACTTGTCAAGGGGGCAGGGCTTTCATTGTTCTCATAGGAAGAAGATTGTCCCTTGCTGTTATCTGTCTGGTCTATGGACTGGATTCCACATCTGAGAAGAGATGGCTTACACTAGGTAAAAGGGGCAGGAGGGGAAGCTTTGCTTGTGAATATCTCTCAAACCATAAAGGTTTGAGAGATAAGACTTGTATAATTCTTCATGATTTTTTAATGCCTACAAAATAAAATAAAGTTAAAACGAAGTATTACTATCCCTTTAAAGTGATATTGTCCCCTTGGCAAAATAAATGGTATATTTTTATTGTATATAACTGTGATTAAACTTCCTCTCTGTCTGGTACTATATACAGAGTAATTTTACACTTGATCGCTATTCTCCCTCCCAGAAAATCCGTAGCTTGTTTGGGCTGTAGATCTGACCACAATTTCTCACAGTGCCAAATGAGAAGAAAGCATTTTTTTAAGCAGTTTGGCACACTGACACTACACACCAAGATTTTTTATGAAACTTGCAAGATTTGAAGGGAATGTCAATCCGTACTGGAATACAAAATTTCTGCCAGTTTCGCAGCTACAATCACAAGTTAATGGGCACAATAAAAATGTCAAACAACATAGAACTTTTGTACAAACTTAAAGCGGAACTACTAACCGACACAATCTTTACCTTCACTAAGACCCCATCTGGTGACTAGCTGCTTAGTAGCGCTAGTCACCAGAATAATGACCTTATTTAATAGATTTCTGCTCTCTTCCATGGGTGACAGGCTGGACAGAGTGCGGACATCTTGCCATTGTGACGTCCGTGCTCCTGCGCTCTCAGTCCCAGCCGGGTCTAGGAGGCGTTGCTAGGAGCCATTTGGCTCCGGCTGGGACTGACAGCGCAGGTGCGCAGACGTCACAATGGTAAGATGTCCACACTTCGTCCTGCCTGTCACCCATGGAAGAGAGCAGAAATCTATTAAATAAGGTAATTATTCTGGCGACTAGCGCTACTAAGAAGCTAGTCACCAGATGGGGACTTAGTGTAGTTAAAGATTGTGTCGGGTGGTAGTTCCGCTTTAACTATAGAAGTCCTGGTGGGATGCTGGAATACATCACAGCAAGGCAGGGAAGAATTACTGTAGTGTACCCCTCTGGCACTCAAAGGGTTGAAATAAAACCAGACTCTTGCTAGCATATAATAGCCCCCTGTTGATGTACATTAAAAGATAGAGTTGCATACTATTAATTTAACGGGGGACCCTTAACACAAAGTACAGAGGGGTATCTAACACACTGCTTTTGCAAGGCATTGGCATACCTGAGAACTTCATGGTTGGGGTTGCCCGGAGGAGAGCCCTGTGATGCCGATGAGGGGAGAGAAATGATGCGGTTTGCATCATAAATGGGGCTAGCATCATAAATTAGCTAGCATAGACTGGGGAAGGAGGAGAAGAGTTTGGGGAGTGGGAGGAACAGGATGGGATCGAGCACAAGTGGGCAGAGTTTCATCAGAAACTCCCCACATTCAGAGAATCAGACTTTGACCCAGAGACCCGGTAATTCTGTGTGAAAACCGGAGTCTCTGGGGCAAAACCAGCTATGGGCATTGGACAGCCTCTGGCCCGCAGAGAATTATGGGTTCCCTTTTTGAACACAGTATTTGGCCAGAAGCTCTGGCATTTTGCTATGCTGTTATAAGAAATTGTTTGGGAAAGGCCTCAAGCCTCCGAGGACAGGTTTGTGAACCATCTTCTTTATTTGACCCATTAAGGACCAGACGGGTGTACAAATTCACTGCTCAACCCTTTCATCTTTAAAGAGCTAAAGGAAAATGTTCATCTCCTAAAATTACACTCCCATTCAGATGCACAGGGACACATAGGGGTAGATTCATTAAGAGGTGATAAAGTGGAGATGACTTCTCCGGTTTATCACTTCTCCAATTCCTATGTTATCCTATGGAATCCATGCATTAAGATTTCTGGAGATCTTAATGCATAGGCTCCATAGAATAACATAGAAACTGCAGAAGTGATAAACTGGAGAAGTCATCTTTACTTTATCACTGCTTAGTTAATCCCCCCTTTGTTCCAGAGACGCACACATCCCATATGCACTTGCCTTACAATGGCCAGAAAATACTTGCTTGCTTCAATATTACATTTTAAAGGGATAGTAATACTTCATTTTATCTTTATTTTGTAGGCATTAAAAAAAACATGAAAAACGATATGTCTTATCTCTCAAACCTTTATGGTTTGAGAGATATTCACAAGCAAAGTTTCCCCCTCCTGCCCCTTTTACCTAGTGTAAGACATCTCTTCTCAGATGTGGAATGCAGTCCATAGACCAGACAGATAACAGCAGGGGACAGTCTTCTTCCTATGAGAACAATGAAAGCCCTGCCCCCCTTGACAAGTTTTTCAGGTTTTTCCCTTATCTTAATTGAAGATTGTCCCTCTCTGCAATCTACCTGGGCACCTCCCTTCTGATCTGGCTGAGCAGTGTTACATCAGTAAAAGGGGCGGGAGGGGGATGCTTTGTCATTGAATTACTCTTGAACTACAACTCTGACAGAATTGAAATAACACTCTCCAAAGTCCAAATACTATGATGATTAATTAGAGCTGCTTTTATTATGAAACATTACTATCCCTTTAAGTCATGGGTGTGACTCCCAGACCCTAACCTTCAGCCAGTGTAGTATTGACATAAATCTGCTGCTTCAATTTTGTAACAATACAGTCTCTGAGGAGGACTACAGTTTGGATTTCATAAGTAGAGGGATTAGAACTACTGGAAAACAGTTTTGTTAGATTGCATCTACTTGCTTCCCTGCTCTGCCCAAAAGCCTCCCTCCACCCCTCTCTGCATATCATAATTTGAGCCAAGATCCTCAGATCAGCCAGACAGCTACGAGGGAAAGTCGAACTTCCTAGGCTGGAGAGGTGAGCAGGTTGTGTGTACAGCATAGAACTTGGAAAGCATTCAGGAACATAGCACTTGACCTGGCTTTAATCAGATGTCCTACAGAGCCAGCTAGATGAGGTTTACACATTTTGTTGCAATGAGACAAGCCAGGCCTCCCGAGAGAGAGAGTGTGAGCTTACTGTAACCCTTTAAGTGTCAAATGAGTGGGGAACTCAATGGGGGTTAGACCCCTTGTAGCCAGAGACCTACCCTGCTGTAAGGTGAAAGTTATAGCTAATTTGCAGCACTCCAGCTGCTGGGCTACAACTCAAATCATCTTCAGCCAGCCACTGGCTGAGTATGATGGGAATTATAGTCCAACAACAGCTGGAGGGCCATAATTTCCCTGTACCCACTGCTGCTTCTCTTTCACTGTTACCCATTGTTCCATCCATAAACTCTCCCACTAACCTATTAAATATGATTTGGGCCCATGCCTGGAAAATCTGTCTCTTTTTCCATTGCCCAAAGTGCAGCGAGCAGCTTAGACAGGAATAAGCGTTCTGGGCAGGTCTTCTAATGAAAGAAAATTGCTATAGGCCCCACCACAATAATAGTGCACAGCGTAATACAGAGTGATTATGGAGCAAGCCAGCTGCACCAGTCTCTCAAATCTAAGTATGGTCCCCAATGGATTCCTTTCCAATGCTGTGGAGACTGCCCTAGCACTTATAGGGATAGTAACGTTTCACCAAAAACGCAGCTCTGATTAATCATAGTATTTGGGCCATGGAGAGTGTTATATCTATACTGTCAGAGTTGTAGTTCAAGAGTAATTGAATGATAAAGTATCCCCCTCCTGCCTCTTTTACCTAGTGTAAGCCACCTCCCCTCACATGTGGAATCCGGTCTCTTGACCGGAGAGGTTGTAGCAAGGGACAATCTTCTTACTGTGAACATAAGGAAAACCCTGCCCCTCTTGACAGGTTTTTCCTTGTGCTTTCTGAAGATTGTTCCTCTCTGCAATCCATCTGGACAGTCTTGCTGCTCTGAGGTGAGCAGTGTTACATTAGTAACAGGGGAAAGAGGGGGATACTTTATCATTCAGTTACTCTTGAACTACAAATCAGTACTGAAATAACACTCTCCATGGCCCAAATTGTGAAACATTACTATCCCTTTAAGGGTGGTTAAAAACTGACTGAAAAATGTTTAAACTCTCTAACTAAGGCACAAGGGAAGAATACATTATAATTAGGTGGAGTTAGTTTTCCTTTAAATGGAATAGATTAGGATGATGGTGTGTAGGGCTGTTATTTAGGAATGGTACAGGCATAGGAATGAATTCTGCATGGTAAGATAAGTGATGCAGTGGTAGTTGTGTGTGTGCGCGCTAAACACTTATTACAGGAATATTTGAGTGTATGACAGACAGTCTATAGGAATAAAAGTGGTTGTAGTAGGAGGTAGGTTGATACAGGAATAGCAGAGGGTGCAGTGAATTATGTGTAGGTTATTATAGGAATATATGCAGGACAAGGTGGTGTTGCAGAGGCAGGTTGAGAGTTAACTGGAATAGCACAGAATATGTAGGGCAGCATGGAGGTGTAGGGATAAATAGACAGTACTGGACAGAATTAAGGTGTGGCAAAGTCCTAAGGGGAATAGCAGAATGGGAGGCTGGTGTAGAGGGTAAAGGAATAGCTGGGGAAGGCGTACGGCAGGATATAGAGGTACACTGAGAGGAGAGTACAGGAATAGTAGAAACAATGCTTAACAGAGGTGCAGTGATGGGTGACAACAGGAAAATTAGAAGATGGAGATGTAGGGATGTGTGTGAGGGATAGAACAGGAATAGCAGAGGTAGGATGGAGTTACAGGGCCTTATCAGGTGAGTTAGGTTAACCCTTTGAGTGCCAGAGGGATACGTAACACATTGCAAAGCAATGCATTGTATACCCCTCTGGCACTCAAAGGGTTAATACCTCCAGAACAGCGTTTATACCAGTAAATGGAGGCCCAGCATGAAACCCTCTGTCTGAAACATACGTATGCGTTACACAGGAGCCAGATCCCTGCGTGAGTCCAGATGGGTCCAATCCCAGACTGGCTCCTGTTACCATACGTCCTCCAGGCTCAGAGCATGGGGCGGTGGATAGAGAGGCAGGAATGGGGGCAGCAGCTGCAGAGCAAGGTCAGCGACCGGTAAACCAAGACACCAGAGCAGCTGCTTTTCGTTTCATATAAATTGTGCTTTTAATACTTGGATATAAAGTGTTATTTACAGCATCCTAGAAACACGTTTGAACCTTCACAAATTTCAAAGCAGTTGTATGTAATCCTGGAGGTAATAGGCTGTTCTAGACTGGTAGAGTTGAAGAACCCCCTAGGGGAGGTCTGTTTCGTTCTGGGGTTTAAGCAAGTTATGGTCTGTGACACCAAACCGCAGAGTAAATCTCTCTGTCAAGGATGAGGTTAAAGGAGCAGTAAGCTTTTTCTATGAAAAAATATATATTGTAGGGATTTTCCTATTGAGTAAAATAAGGGTACTCCCACTGCCAACAGATTTATATTTCCAGAGTTTTTACAGTTTAAACCCATGTTTTTTTTTTACATTAGCAGTGCCCTCTATTGGTCAAATTCTAATTAGATTTCCTGTTAGATTCTAATGGAGAGGACAGTCAGAAAAGTCAGTGACATACAGTTCTCCATAGAATGTGATAGAAACTGCCTGTCACTTCCTGTCAGTTAGAACTATCAGGAAGTAAACACAGTAAATTCACTTCCTGGTTATTTAAACTGCTATAAAATTTGAATAAAAAATCTGACAGCGACGGGAGTGACCTTGTTTTATTCGGCAGGAAATGCTCTATAAAATGTGTTTTCATAAAAAAAAGTTTACTGCTCCTTTAATGTACACTGTTCAGGTTTCTGGGTCACAGAGCAGAATGTTTAACCAGTGACCATTCATCAGTTGTTGGGATACAACTTCAGCTGAGGATGATGGAAGTTGTACCCCAACAGCTGATGAAAGGCCACCATCCCCATCCATAGACTAGTCTGTATATCTCAGATGTGTATATATGAATACAAAAGGTCACATTATAGGACGATTATGCAGAAGGGGGTGTTGGGTCCCCATCCCCCATGTAATGTCCATATCTTCTCACTTGGGAAGGGGTCTGATGATTATGTTCTTGTAACCTTTCACTGCTTTAAGTCGGTCACTCTCGAAATCCACAACCAGCTTGCACATTCCAGATAACTGGGGCATGAGATCCACCCTCACTTTGGCATCTTGGCCTGGCTCCACAGGGCAGTCACTGGAGAGGAGGTAGGGATGTTTCAGGTTAAACTGCTCTTGCTTTGGTGGCACATCTAGCATTTCAGTGTAACAATCTGCTACCTCCAATGTTTATAACGCATTCACTGCCCCCATCATCCGCCCTGTCACCAGCAGCTTTCTGTACTGTTCCCATCTCGTCCACAATCTGTACTACCATCCACAAGTTGTCTTCTATACTGCAACTGTCCCACCACCTACAGAATTCTATACTGCTACTGTCTCGCCACCCACAGAATTTCATACTGACCCCACTGCACCTATCATCTGCCCATCTACCCCACAGCATTCCATACGGACCCACGCTGCACTTATCATCTGTCCCAACACCCATAGCATTCTATACTGACTCTATTGCACCTGTCACATGACCCAACTACCCACAGCACTCTATACTGCCCACTGAACCTAGTCTCTGTTCAACACACACAGGATTCTATACTGACCCAATTTCACCTATCCTCTCTCCACCACCCCAACGCACTCTATACTGCCCACTGAACCTAGTCTCTGTTCAACACACACAGGATTCTATACTGACCCAATTTCACCTATCCTCTCTCCACCACCTCAACGCACTCTATACTGCCCTCGCTGCAACAGTCCTCTCTTCCACCACCCACAGCATTCTATACTGATCCCATTTCACCTATCCTCTGACACATCACCCCACAGCACCCATCCTCTGTCCTAACACCCCACAGAATTCTATACTGCTCCCACTTTTTTTCCCCCACCACCCCACGTAATTCTATAGTACTCTGGCTCTTTCCACCCCATAGTAATCTATACTGCTGCTTTTCTCTTCCCATCACCCTAAATCATTCTATACTGCTCCCATAGCATTTTATACTGTGTTCCCACACATAAGTACCCTAATGCACTCATGAATACACCCACGCCCTTGTATCCTGCAGTCAAATACACACACCTCCTGCATCACTCACACACCTGATTTGCTATGGGGCAGGGCTAGGCAACCTTTGGACCACCAGCAGATGGTTACTACAACCATCATTCCCAGCCAGCAGCTGGTTTGGGATGGTGGCACTTGTAGTTTCCAGCAGCTACAGTTCTAAAGAGACTACTTTGCTGTAAAGCTTGACCCCACCCCCCGCACACACACACACACACACACACACACACACACACACACACACACACACACACACACACACACACACACACACACACACACACACACACACACACACACACACACACACACACACACACACACACACACTCCTCCTACAGGAAGCTGTGATTTCACCCTCACTTACAGTGTTTTGACCACTTGCTCCTCAGTCAGTCCAGCTCCCTCCACTGAGAAACTGCAATCAGTCAGTGGCTCAGCTAGAGGATTCTTCAGCGTGATCTCAGCCACAAGCTTCCTCTTCTGCAAGGGCTCCCCCAGCACCTACATAAAGATGGGGCAGATTAGTGCTGGTGGCAAGTTATAGTGGACAGTTATGTAAAGAACAAGGAAGTATATAGGGAGTGGTTATATAGAGCAATATGTAAGGATATGTGTAGGGATACAGGGACGTGTTAGATAGAACAATAGGACCTAGAAGGCAACTCCCGATTTGCCCCAGAGACCACTGTTTTTGCAGTATATTACCAGGTCTCTGGTGACAGAGGCAAATTCTTTGGTGGTGGTGAGTTTCTTATGAAACTTTGATTACTTCTGCTCCTTCCCAGCCTGTTCTCCCATTTCCCACCCACTTCTCCTCCTCCTTCCCTACCATGTTCTGCCCACATGACATTCTGTTAAAGTGGAACTACCACCGCTAAAAAACTTTATCTACAATAATTCCCCATCTGGCAACTAGCTGCTCAGTAGCGCTAGTCGCCAGAATTATTACCATTCTTCTCGGGCTGACAGGCGGGACGGAGTGCAGATATCTTCCCATAGTGATGTCTGCACGCCTGCGCTGTCAGTCCCAACCGGCTCTTGGAGGCGTTGCTAGAAGCTGTTCAGCTCCAAAAGGGACTGACAGTGCAGGCATGCAGACGTCACTATGGAAAGATGTCTGCTCTCTGTCCTGCCTGTCAGCCCGGGAAGAATGGAGAATTCTATTTAACAAGATAATAATTCTGGCAACTACCGCTACTGAGCAGCTAGTCGCCAGATGGGGAATTATTGGAGATCAAGTTTTTTAGTGGTGGTAGTTCCGCTTTAAGCCCTGCACCCACCAGTGATTAAGCCCTGCCCCTGTTGACACAAATTGTGTCATTTATATGTCTCAGCGAAACCACCTGAGCCCCCTCCAGGGACTCTAGAAGTAAAAGTTCCCAGGAACGGTTATATGGAGCAATAGGAGGAGTTATAGGGAGGAGTTATATGGACTAATAGGAGGAGTTATAGGTAGGGGTTATATGGAGCAGTAGGAGGAGTTATAGGGAGGAGTTATATGGAGCAATAGGAGGAGGTATAGAGAGGAGCTATATGGAACAATAGGAGGAGTTATAGGGAGGGGTTATATGGAGCAGTAGGAGGAGTTATAGGGAGGAGTTATATGGAGCAATAGGAGGAGTTATAGGTAGGGGTTATATGAGTAATATGAGGCGTTATATGGAACAATAGGAGGAGTTATAGTGAGAGGTTATAAGGAGCAATAGGAGGGGTTGTAGGGAGGAGTTATATGAAGCAATAGGAGGAGTTATAGGGAGAGGTTATAAGGAGCAATAGGAGGGGTTGTAGGGAGGAGTTATATGAAGCAATAGGAGGAATTATAAGAATGTGTTATACAGAGAAATAGGAGTTATACAGAGTAATTATTAAAGATGATAGAGCAACGCAATAACTAAGTAATGTTAATGTAATAAATAAAATTGTGCTCCCATTTCTAGCACAAACAGTTAGTGGAAGGGGTGAGGGGAGAATTACGAAAACTTTTCCTTCCTTGGAATATTGCAATCGATTGACTGGGGCCTGGAGCTCTACAGTCTGCGTGGGCCAATCAGATTCCAGTAGGTGATGTAATGTGTGATCAGGAAGCATGGGTTCCCACAGGACCTTGAGATTAATGTGTGTGCTCTGTAAGGCTGCCTGAAATAATAAACCACTATTCCTCTCTTCCCCCCAGGCTTGTGGGATTCTGGCTACACTTAGTCATGGAACACAATACAACACTCTGGAGCAGACAGGTGCGAAGACGCCTTACACTAGTATAGTATATTATATTACAAAACAAGTTAGTAATATGACGGAGGCCTTTGTTTAATTTGTGACAGAGAGGCAATATTTTAATACAATTCGGTTGTAAGACAAAAATAGGGACATACATGTAAATGTAATAGTGGAACAATTATCAGACAAATCCACTGTACAGTAGGGAATGAATCCACGTTCCCTTTTATTTAACCCCTTACCGCCCGAGGACGTACATGTACGTCCCGAGCAGATATCCCAGGTGGACAGAGGACGTACATGTACGTCCCGGAAGCCATTTAAACAAATGACAAAAAATGTTTGGAGGGCGTTAAGTGACTAAGGGATTAATTGGGGCCTTTTAATTCTTTGAGTGTCAGAGGGGTGCCTCAGCCCTCTTGAAGTCAATGTTTCCCCTTAGCATGCTTGAGAAGGTTTGTGTTCTCTACCGTGCAGGGTATACTTTTGAAATGTCATCCACTATTGGGCGACCAACAAAACGGCGTGTTAAAAATGTTGCCTAGTTGAAAAGGGGCGACATCCTGATGTCGCAGGCTTTTAAAGGAGATCTCTCACCCCTATAAAAGTTAGGCTTATTAGGTAGGAGTATATAGCGCTAACGTTGAAAACTTTTTTTTTTTTTTTTTTTTTTTTTTAATAAATAACTATTTGGGCCAAAATTATTGCTTATAGGGTGCCCTGCACCCTACTTCCGCATACACTGCTCTTGCCACAGTTTGCCGCACTGCCTCTTCTCCCTTCCCACTACCCAGCCTCCTTTCATGACGGAGGCTTCTGTTTGTAAGCTGGAGCGATCTCATTGGCAGAGATCGATATCTAGCCAATGAGAATCGCTGCAGCTTACAGGCAGAAAGTCTCCATCATCAGAGGAGGCTGGTAGTGGGAAGGGAGCAGAGACAGAGCGGCAAGAGCAGTGTATGCGGAAGTAGGGTGCATGGAACTCTATAAGCAATAATTTTAGCCCAAATAGTGTTTAAAAAAAATAAGTAACGATTTCAACATTAGTGCTATATACTCTACCTAATAAGCCTAACTCTTATAGGGGTGAGAGATCTCCTTTACGTGTTGAGTGTTGTTTTGCTGGTCGGATTGCTATCACCGTTCCCACTGCTACCACATGTACATTGCTCTCTCTAGTCTTCCCCTACATGCACCGGATTATTTAAAGGGATAGTAATACTTCATTTTAACTTTATTTTATTTTGTAGGCATTAAAAAAACATGAAGAATGATATGTCTTATCTCTGAAACCTTTATGGTTTAAGAGATATTCACAAAAAAAGTATCCCCCCCCTGTTCAACCAGATAAGAAGGGAGATGCCCAGGTAGACTGCAGAGAGGGACAATCTTCAATTAAGATAATGGAAAAAGCTGAAAAACTTTTCAAGGGGGGAAGGGCTTTCATTGTTTTCATACAAAGAAAATTGTCCCCTTCTGTTATCTGTACTGTCATACAACTAGACTCACATCTGAGAAGAGATGGCTTACACTAGGAAAAAGGGGCAGGGAGGGGAACTTTGCTTGTGAATATCTCATAAACCATAAAGGTTTGAGAGATAAGACTTATATCATTCTTCATGTTTTTTTAATGCCTACAAAATAAAATAAAGTTAAAACGAAGTGTTACTATCCCTTTAAGGAGGAGAGCCATAGCTAAGTCTGTAAAATTATAACAGAATCCCAAAGCGCATTGACATAAATTCCTTTCCCAAATGCGTCAATCAGTCCGCTGAATAGTCACAAGCACATACAGGTGAAGGCTGAGCAAACCTATCCGGGGAAGCTATAAGTCATGCAAGCAGACCAAAGAACAGTATAGCACCATGTAGCTGACAGGTTCAAACACTGTCACTCTTCTAGCACTCATAGGGTTAACACCTTTTCTGCTATTTTTGAATCTTAATCATACACAGTCTATGGATCCAAGTATTGATTTGATATCTTCTGTTAACCCTGTGAGTGCCAGAAGCATAACAGTGTTTGATCTTGTTGGCTTTGCCAGAGGAGTAAGCAACGCATTAAGAAGTAAAAACCCCTCTAGCACTCAAAGGGTCAACCCTTAGAATTGCATTATTTTAATCCTTAAACACCTTTACTGTTTTAGCGTCTACCACATCTGCTGGGAGGCTGGTCCGTGTACTTATAATTTCCTTTAAGTTGTTTTGTATTTTGCTAATTTTAGGCCATGTTGTCCTGTTGTAAAATCCTGTCTTTTCTGAAAAATGGTTTATTTCTGAAGGTTATTATATAGATTTGTAGGTTTCAATCCCATCATCCATCTCTGTTTTTTCTTCCAAGCTATACATATTAAAGGGATAGTAATGTTTCACAATGAAAGCAGCTCCAATTAATCTTCATAGTATTTGGGCCATAGAGAGTGTTATTTCAGTACTGTCAGAGTTGTAGTTCAAGAGTAATTGAATGATAAAGTATCCCCTCAGCCACCTCCCCTTAGATGTGGAATCTGGTCTCACAGCACACAGCAAGGAACAATCTTCTTACTGTGAGCATAAGGAAAACACTGCCCCCCCCCCCCACCCTTGACAGGTTTTTCAGGTTTTTACTTATGTTCACTGAAGATTGCCCCTCTCTGTGATCTATCCGGACAGTCTTGCTGCTCCAAGGTGAGCAGTGTTACATCAGCAAAAGGGGCGGGAGGGGGATATTTTATTATTCAGTTACTCTTGAACTACAACTCTGACAGTATTGAAATAACACTCTCCATGGCCCAAATACTATGAAGATTAATTGGAGCTGCTTTTATTGTGCAAAATTACCATCCTTTAAGCCTCTGAGTGCCAGATATTAACCCTATGAGTACCCAATGCAATGTGAAGTTGGTTTGCCCAAAATAGCTCTACTTTGCTTTTATCAATAATCCCCAGTATGTTCAACAGCAAATTTACCTAAAATTTTAATATTTTTCTGCCTTTGACCCCTTGTGAGCTGAAGACTCCTATAACACTTTGCTTCATTAATGGTCAAGACACAGGTCTCTGGCATTCAAGGGGTTAAAATCTTTTTATAATGTATTCTTTAACCCTTTGAATGCCAGAGGGGTATGTACCACATTGAATTACATTGCATACCCCTATGGCTCTCAAAGGGTTAATGGATTATTTTAAAGAAAGTATCATAAATGGAAGTAATCTAAATTAAATACAAAACAGATGAAATATTTATTTATTTTTATGACATTATTTATGTTCTTTTAAAAGTCCGTCATTATCAGGAAAAGAAATTTAGATGTCAAATTGTATGTGAAATGCTAAAGGTACATAAATAAATCTGTATTTTCAAAGAATGTTTTTTCGGATCTTTTTCTTACAATACAATGCTAATACCGTAAATTTGCAGTCATTCTGTTATGTATTACTGGTGTAAAAGACCAAGGTCTGGGTAATGTTAAGCGGCCGCTACCTCGCTGCTCCACACAATGTAGTCTTGCGTCACCTCACTCATACGATGCAATCATGGGCATAGAGACTGCCCGAACACGCATAGTCTCTACTGCACATGACGGCTTCTGACAAACATCCTAGCGAATTATTATATAGGATGTATATTCCTGTCTAAAGTAATTAAAGGGATAGTAATACTTCGTTTTATCTTTATTTTATTTTGTAGGCATTAAAAAAAACATGAAGAACAATATAAGTCTTATCTCTCAAACCTTTATGGTTTGAGAGATATTCACAAGTAAAATTTCTCCTCCCGCCCCTTTTACCTAGTGTAAGCCATCTCTTCTCAGATGTGGAATCCAGTCCATAGACCAGACAGATAACAGAAGGGGACAATCTTCTTCCTATGAGAACAATTAAATCCCTGTCCCCCTTGACAAGTTTTTCAGGATTTTCCCTTATCTTAATTGAAGATTGTCCCTCTCTGCAATCTACCTGGGCACCTCCCTTCTGCTCTGGCTGAGCAGTGTTACATCAGTAAAAGGGGCGGGAGGGGGATACTTTGTCATTGAATTACTCTTGAACTGCAACTCTGACAGAATTGAAATAACACCCTCATTTAAGCCTCTGGAGCACCTAGTTCTAACACAAGTGGGAAAATTAACTACTGGCTACTACAAGAAAGTTGCCTCTATACAGAATACTAAACACTATAGGGAAAACTGAGCCTTACTTCCTGATACCTAATGAAGTAGATAAGGCTACAGTAAGGCTTGTGATGACATCCATTTTCTTGTAGTCCATTGCAGGTGTCACTTTCTGTTACAGCACTCAATGGGCAGATCTTCTACTAGTGTTTAGAACTCTATGTTCCAGAGAGAGGTCAGGTAGCACAGTGACATCCAGGGATGTCCCAAACACTGCTGTTCTCATCTCTGTGTTCCTGAATGGCATAAAGGAAACATGATAACTATAAGAGACAGTATTACCCGAATTTTGATGTCTGGGTTCTTGATATGAATATCTCTCATAGCCAGGATGATATCTCTGGAAGAATATTCACAGAGGAGCGCCACCAGTTTGATCAAGTTGTCCTCGGTCATCACGCTCCCATAATTCTCATATAGGAGTCGCAGAGGCACAGACTTTTCTGATTGGGTGGGAAAAGACAGTAAAACATCAAGTGAAAAACACAAAGCAAAATGGCCGCTCTGTACAGAAACAGGAAAATGAAAGTGATGATATGGTAATTTCAATAATTAAACTACCAAAAACATGGAAATCCTACACACACAGTATTTAGATAAACATCAGAATTATTTACATTTATTTAGGGGTATTTTTACTTCGTGACTGCAAACAGTAATGGACACAATGTTAATTTTTCCATATAATTTTATTAACCCATTGAGTGCCAGAGGGGTATGCAACTCTTGCTCTCAAAGGGTTAAATCTGGTACTGTCTGAGTCCACAGCAGCAGACTGCAGTGAGCCTGCAGTACAGGTTTAATTAAAGGGATAGTAATACTTTTTTTTATCTTTATTGTATTTTGTAGGCATTAAAAAAACATGAAGAATGATATGTCTTATCTCTCAAACCATTCATAAGCAAAGGTTCCCCTCCCGCCCTTTTTACCTAGTGTAAGCCATCTCTTCTCAGATGTGGAATGCAGACCATAGATCAGACAGATAACAGAAGGGGAAAATCTTATTCCTATGAGAACAATTAAATCCCTGCCCCCTTTGACAAGTTTTTCAGCTTTTTCCCTTACCTTAATTGAAGATTGTCCCTCTCTGCAGTCTACCTGGGCACCTCCCTTCTGCTCTGGCTGAGCAGTGTTACATCAGTAAAAGGGGTGGGAGGGGATACTTTGTCATTGAATTACTCTTGAACTACAACTCTGACAGAATTGAAATAACACTCTCCAAAGTCCAAATACTATGATGATTAATTAGAGCTGCTTTTATTATGAAACATTACTATCCCTTTAAGGTTGTATGTAAACAGACGATCCTAAAGTCAATACAGGCTAAAGGCAGACAGGCAATGCACCTACAGTACAGGGTCAGAACAGCAGACAGGCGGTGAGCCCACGGTACTAGTTCAGATTAAAGTGGAACTTTCACCTTAATTCAAGTGTCCATATTTGAAACCTGCATTAAAAACTGCCTATATGTCATGTTGACCAAAAGTCCAGCAGATGTATAGTTTAACCCCTTAAGGACCATTGCCGTGCCAGGGCCTTCACGGCGGTCCGGCACTTAAGGACCAATGACGGTCTTGGCACGGCATGGAGTTCAGGGCTCCCGGCGCGGTTTCACGCAGCTCTGGAAGCTCTGAACCGGAAGAGATAAAACAAAAAAATGCCCCATGATCCGCAAGTGCAGGCCGCACGGGACTGCGCTGGTCCTTATGGGGTTAAGAGATATTCACACTTTTATTTCTGGGCAAAGTGAAAGTAAACACTTCCTGGTACTGCACAAAGCTGCTTCAGCATATAAACAGTCCTTGAAACATTCATTAGCGTGTGCCAAATCACTGAAAAGACATATTATCATACAAAATGTAATTGATTGGATTAAATTAGCGTAAATTAGCATATGAAAGAAGTGTGAATATCTCCTGGCCTTTTGGTTAACATGACATATAGGCAGTTTTTAACCCCTTGAGTGCCACTCAAGGGGTTAATATAGTTTTAAAATATGCAAGCTTAAATTAAGGTGATAGTTTACCTTTAAAGGAGCACTAACAAAAAATTGTGGGATTACAGACACTTAACTGTTTGAGTGCAGGAGAGGTATCCAGCACATTGCAATGCACCGGATACTTCTCTGGCACTTAAAGGGATAGTAATGTTTCATAATAAAAGCAGCTCTAATTAATCATCATAGTATTTGGACCTTGGAGAGTGTTATTTTAGTACTGTCAGAGTTGTATTTCAAGAGTAATTGAATGATAAAGTATCCCCCCCGCCCCTTTTACTGATATAACACTGCTCACCTGAGTGTCCAGGTAGCCTGCAGAGAGGGACAATCTTCAATTAAGATAAGGGAAAAAGCTGAAAAACCTGTCGGGGGGGCAGGGTTTTCATTGTTCTCACAGTAGAATATTGACCCTTGATGTGAGCTGTCTGGTCTATGGACTGGATTCCACATCTGAGGAGTGGGGGCTTACACTAGGTAAATGGGGCGGGAGGGGGAAACTTTATCATTCAGTTACTCTTGAACCACAACGCTCACAGTATTGAAATAACACTCTCTATGGCTCAAATACTATGAAGATTAATTGGAGCTGCTGTTTTTGTGAAACATTACTATCCACTTTAAAGGATTAAATCCACTGTAGTTCATGCAAGCATCTGTAAACAATTCTCTGTTTTCTCAGGCTAATATCTAATCTTACATATGCTCATACCTGGGAACTTCCAGTTGAGGGCTACCCGGAGGGGGGTCCTCTGTTCAGCAGGGGGTGTCAAAAATGACACTAATCGCATCAAAGAGGGATGGGGCTGGACGAGAGTGGGGGGGGGGGGCAGGGCTTAAAGGTGTCACACAGAAGGCTGGGGACGGAGGAACAGCGGGAGAAAAAGCAGATGTGGCAGAGTTTCAATAGAAACTCCCCACGTCCGGAGGAATCAGCCTCTGCCCCTGAGACCCGGCAAAGCTCTGTCAAAACCGGAGTCTCTGGGGCAAATCCGGAGAGTTCCCAGGTATGCATATGCCCTGTGGGAGCAGACATTCCTTCTTTTCCAGTGCTCCATAAGCTAGGCTGACCAGATCTCACCTTTAACCGGGGACACATAAGCATACCTGGGAACTCTTCGGATTTGCCCCGGAGACTCCGGTTCTGACAGAGATTTACCGGGTCTCCTGGGCAGAGGCTGATTCCTCCGGACGTGGGGAGTTTCTATTGAAACTCTGCCACATCTGCTTTTTCTCCCACTGTTCCTCAGTCCCCAGCCTTCTGTGTGACACCTTTAACCCTTTGAGTGCCAGAGTGGTAAGGAACACATTGCTTTGCAATGCATTCCGTACCACTCTGGCACTCAAAGGGTTAAGCCCCCCCCCACACACTCGCGGCAAGCCCCGCCCCTTTTTGACACGATTAGCGTCATTTTTGGCACCCCCTGCTGATAGGGTTGCCACCTTTTCTTCCA
Organism: Rhinophrynus dorsalis; assembly: GCA_037306005.1. Taxonomy (NCBI): domain Eukaryota; kingdom Metazoa; phylum Chordata; class Amphibia; order Anura; family Rhinophrynidae; genus Rhinophrynus; species Rhinophrynus dorsalis. Next base: position 36,377,988 of record CM074727.1, read on the forward strand.
AAAAATACCGGCCATGGCATTCCGTCCATAGACTTAACATTGGACAGAAGCCAATTTTTTACCGGCCTGCAGGTAAAATACCGGCTGGGTGGTAACCCTACCTGCTGAACAGAGGACTATCCTCCGGGTAGCCCTCAACTGAAAGTTCCCAGGTATGCACATAAGAAATAGCCATTCTGCAGTACTTCACTGAAATCAATGCAGTCCTGCAGTATGCATTTCTCCTATGTGTCCCCGGTTAAAGGTGAGGTCTGGTCAGCCTACCATAGCCCCCATTGATTGTCCTGGATAATCTGGGAATGAGCTTGGATAAAATAAAGGGGCGATGGGCACTTATCACAATAGATTATTTGACTTTACCTCTTATCTCTAAAAGCAAATAACACAAACAACGTTGCATAAAAGCTCGCTGAAAAGGCCAATTCTCACATGCTTTAAAAAGCACTTTTAGGTTTATATTTTAGGGATAGAATATATGAATAATTCATTTTTGCATATGCTTAACTGTACATAGGTAATATTTAAACTTATACCAACCCATTTCACTTTTTCGTGTTAGTGTTGCTTTAAAGGGATAGTAATGTTTCGTAATAAAAGCAGCTCTAATTAATCATCATAGTATTTGGACTTTGGAGAGTGTTATTTCAATTCTGTCAGAGTTGTAGTTCAGGAGTAATTCAATGACAAAGTATCCCCCTCCCACCCCTTTTACTGATGTAACACTGCTCAGCCAAAGCAGAAGGGAGGTGCCCAGGTAGATTGCAGAGAGGGACAATCTTCAGTTAAGATAAGGGAAAAACCTGAAAAGCTTGTCAAGGGGGGCAGGGATTTCATTGTTTTCATAGGAAGAAGATTGTCCCCTTCTGTTATCTGTCTGGTCTATGGACTGCATTACACATCTGAGAAGAGATGGCTTACACTAGGTAAAAGGGGCGGGAGGGGAAACTTTGCTTCTGAATATCTCTTAAACCATAAAGGTTTGAGAGATAAGACATATCGTTCTTCATATTTTTTTAATGCCTACAAAATAAAATAAAGTTAAAACGAAGTATTACTATCCCTTTAAGGGCTGTATTACAAAAGCTAACTAGGTGCAAATCTAGAACAAAGGGACTGTCCATAGGGTCAAATGACATTTCCCAAAACTCATAGATTTAAATTAGATTTTAACCCCTTGAATACCAGATGGCTCTCAATATGTGAGATCTCTATGGCATTCAAGGGGTTGAAAATCCAACTGACTTTTCACTTCTCACCCATTGTACAGGTGGTCCATTCCATAATTGCACCACTTTTTATTATTGTATATGTCCCATAGACAGTAACAGCAGGCAGAGCGCCCACAGTAGAGAGTCAACATAGACACTAGTTCAGTGAGTACAAAGGTGTTATACAGAAATAGGCACTGAGCAAACAGCACAAGGTCTTACAGTAGGCTGACCAGACCTCACCTTTAACCAGGGACGCATAGAAGAAATGAATACTGCAGGACTGCATTGATTTCAGTGAAATACTGCAAAATGCCTATTTCCTATGTGTCCCCAGTTAAAGGTGATATCTGGTCAGCCTATCTTATAGACATACCTGGGAACTTTCAAAATGAACTGACCCTAAGATCTTGTAAATATTAGCTCTTAAAGGGATAGTAATACTTCATTTTAACTTTATTTTATTTTGTAGGCATTAAAAAAACATGAATAATTATATAAGTCTTATCTCTGAAACCTTTATGGTTTAAGAGATATTCACAAACAAAGTATCCCCCCCCCTGTTCAACCAGATCAGAAGGGAGATGCCCAGGTAGACTGCAGAGAGGGACAATCTTCAATTAAGATAATGGAAAAAGCTGAAAAACTTGTCAAGGGGGGAAGGGCTTTCATTGTTTTCATACAAAGAAAATTGTCCCCTTCTGTTATCTGTACTGTCATACAACCAGACTCACATCTGAGAAGAGATGGCTTACACTAGGTAAAAGGGGCGGGGAGGGGAACTTTGCTTGTGAATATCTCATAAACCATAAAGGTTTGAGAGATAAGACTTATATCGTTCTTCATGTTTTTTTAATGCCTACAAAATAAAATAAAGTTAAAACAAAGTATTACTATCCTTTAAAGTTATCCATAATATAGATTCTTGGTGATATGTCCTTGCTTGATCTAATCTAGAAATGCCCCAACAGTCATCAAGGAACCATTAACATGCAGCAAATTAGATATATCACTACTTGAGTACAAACAAGACACACTGGACTTCTCCCCCTGCCTTCCTGATATCAATGGAACCAATTTGAAGACTAAAGAAACATTTAACTGAGCAAATCACATAGTAGGTAACAATGAGCTCTCTCACCCTGAGAATTTGGACCTTCACCCTGAGACACTGAGATCTGGGTCAAACCCTGAGAGTTCCCAGCCATGCTTATAGACAGTGAGGCGGTTATTAAAGTGATGCCATTCTGATTCAACCTAAGTGCACCATAAACAAATAATTCCAAAAATCCCAGTTAATGTAAATGGGTCATTTATCCTCTTCAGTGCTAGTGCTCTCCAAGACACACCTGGCTTGTAAGGGGTTAACCTTCTGAGTGCAAGCGGGGTATCCTGGATACTCCTCTGGCACTCATAGGGTTAAAAGCCAGATTTATAACAATGGTGAGTTGTTTTTTTTGGTTTTTTTTTATTTGTGCCCCATTGCACAGTTGGTTTGGTACAAAATTTGCCCCACTTGCTTTAGTACATGAGCCCGATATACAAAGGCAGGATATGCTTCTGCTGCCGAAGCACAGTCGGATTTCTCATTAGGCAAAATAGGCAACTGCCTAGAGTAGCATATTTTGTTGGAAGCCTCAGCTGCACTAGCCACACCCACATTCTGAATTGTGGGTGTGGCCAGTGCAATATTGATATCCTTGCACCTGTTTATATACTCCTATACTGACTATTATTTAACCCATATGGATGATGGCTAGGTCTCCAATATATTGTAAAAGCTTGTTTGTGCTTGCATGTTATAGGTCAAAGATATTCTCCATACCTCCTATGTGTCCTTCGTAAAGGGATAGTAACACTTCGTTTTATCTTTATTTTATTTTGTAGGCATTAAAAAAACATGAAGAATGATATGTCTTATCTCTCAAACCTTTATGGTTTGAGAGATATTCACAAGCAAAGTTTCCCCTCCCGCCCCTTTTACCTAGTGTAAGCCATCTCTTCTCAGATGTGGAATGCAGTCCATTGACCAGACAGATAACAGAAGGGGACAATCTTCTTCCTATGAGAACAATGAAAGCTCTGCCTCCCTTGACAAGTTTTTCAGGTTTTTCCCTTATCTTAATTGAAGATTGTCCCTCTCTGCAGTCTAACTGGGCACCTCCCTTCTGATCTGGCTGAGCAGTGTTACATCAGTAAAAGGGGCGGGAGGGGAATACTTTGTCATTGAATTACTCTTGAACTACAACTCTGACAGAACTGAAATAACACTCTCCAAAGTCCAAATACTATGATGATTAATTAGAGCTGCTTTTATTATGAAACATTACTATCCCTTTAAGAAAGAACAGTCTTTCAGATCCAAATCCCTCTGTCCCTGTTTCCCACCCTGATGTCCCTGTGTTTAGGAGATCAGACTATGTGGTGTGAATATAAGTGTATCACATTGCTCCGCAGCAATAAAACTCACATTACGGTTTATTTTTATACATTAGTCTGTTTAAAAAAATATTTTGTTCTTGCACTAAATAATTTATTGAAAAACAAAAAAAGGTGTCAACAGGTCAGAAAAGAACCTAAAATGTCTCCATAATGCCCCCCCCCACACACACACACACCTCCAGCAACACCACCTAAAACAGAAGTGTCCCTCTTTAGCCATTTGGAATGTTGGGAGGTATGGATATTTTCTGTGCCAGTGAAAAATAAATGGAGCTGTGGGTTGGGTCATGGGAGGAATTAGGGTGTGGCCAATGGTGAAGCTAAAGGCACCACTAAGGTGCCCTGCCTAGGACAGCCTGGGATTTAAGTCTGGTCTAGTGTAAAAGTGGTAAGATTTCAGTCTGATTCCTGAGTCCTTGATATGAACAGAATTGTGAGAGAGGAACATTCCATCATGTGAATCTGTGACTATATTAGGTATAAAGATGCAGTTGCTATGCACGGTTGGGAGACCCTTTAGCAGATGGACAGTGAGCGTGTCTGCACAGTGATTGTTTGAGGAATGGAGGCCAAAAGCCAACAGGCAGCAGAGTACAAAAGCAGGCAGCGACAAACTGAAATACCGCTGAGAAATCTGAAGTGTTTTTGCTGAACATGAAGGTGTTTGTAGTAGTATCAAAAACCACTTGAGAACGACAAAGCAATTCTGTATTAAAGGGATAGTAATACTTAATATGTAAAAATATATATATAATGTAGTATTTATCCCCCTGAGTAAAACAAGTTTACGCCCACTGTTAAAAGGTGTTTTATTCAAATGTTATTACAGCTCAGACTTGAATTGTTTATGTCCAGTATCACAGTGACCTGAAAGTGTAAAGTGGCGCTGTTGCTACATTATCCTAGGGACAGCGCAGGTCAGTTGACCATAAATCTTCATAGGATGGTGTAGCAACAGCGCCACTGTACAATTTCAGTCCATTTTGATCCCGTACATAAAAAAAAAAAATCAATTTTAAGTTGTAATAACTTTTGAATTAAACAACTATCAGAAGTTGGAGTACCCTTGTTTTACTCAGGGAGATAAACCCTAAAACATATATTTTTTAAAATTTTAAGTATTACTCTCCCTTTAATCCAAAAGCACCGTAGGGAAAACATAAAAATTCCACTAATTCCCATTGATTTAATCCTCTGAGTGCCAGAAAGGTGTCCAGCGCATTGCAACGCTATGTGTTGGATACCTCTCTGGCACTCAAAGGATTAAATGGGGTGGTTAAAGGCTTAAATGCTAGAGAGGTCTCCAATGCATTGCTAAGAAGTACACTGGAGACCTCGCTAGCATTCAAGGGGTTAAATGCCCCATTTAATTCAGAATTCCCCTTACTCCAGAAATGCTCAGGTCCTTACTACATCAGCCTCAATACAATCTCATTCAGTGGATCTGAAAGAGGATACACACTGACCATTCTTTCTACATGAACATAATTTTTTAAGGGATAGTAATGTTTTGAAATAAAAGCAGCTCCAGTTAATCTAGTATTTGGGCCATGGAGAGTGTTATTTCAATACTGTCAGAGTTGTAGTTCAAGAGTAATTGAATGATAAAGTATCCCCCTCCCACCCCTTTTACTGATGTAACACTGCTCACCTCAGAGCAGCAAGACTTTCTGGACAGATCACAGAGAGGAACAATCTTCAGTGACCATAAAGAAAAACCTGAAAAACCTGTCAAGGGGGGCAGGGTTTTCCTTATGATCACAGTAAGAAGATTGTCCCTTGCTGTGACCTGTCAGGTCAAGAGACCAGATTCCACATCTGAGGGGAGACTGCTTACACTAGGTATAAGGGGCGGGAGGGGGATACTTTATCATTCAATTAGTCTTGAACTACAATTCTGACAGCACTGAAATAACACTCTCTATGGGCCAAATACTATGAAGATTAATTGGAGCTACTTTTTTGTGAAGCATTACTACCCTTTTAAAAGCCACATTTAAGTCAGTGGGAATTGTGCATTGTTCCCAATCGTGCAGGTGCTTTGCCCCAGAGTTGTTGTACTCTCTATTTGTGTACATGCCACTTGAGTCCCCTTGTGTCTCATGCCACTCTACAGACCCAAGCATTGAGTGATGTTCGTGAACCTGCTCCAACAACATTTTCTGCATATGACACAACTATAGACATATTAGTGCATTCACCTCTCACAACTGTTTACAGCAATTCAGTAAGCAAATCCCCAACAGATCTGATTTTTTTTTTTTTTTTTTTGTTATTGTCTCTCCCTAATCAGCTCGGTGAGAGAAATCTGTCCAACTCTTATGTAATTCTATCGGACCTATGCACAAAGATCTCTCCAACTCTTATGTAATTCTATCGGACCTATGCACAAAGATCTCTCCAACTCTTATGTGATTCTATCGGACCTATGCACTAAGATGTCTCCAACTCTTATGTGATTCTATCGGACCTATGCACAAAGATCTCTCCAACTCTTATGTGATTCTATCGGACCTATGCACAAAGATCTCTCCAACTCTTATGTGATTCTATCGGACCTATGCACAAAGATCTCTCCAACTCTTATGTAATTCTATCGGACCTATGCACTAAGATCTCTCCAACTCTTATGTGATTTTATCCGACCTATGCACTAAGATCTCTCCAACTCTTATGTAATTCTATCGGACCTATGCACTAAGATCTCTCCAACTCTTATGTGATTCTATCGGACCTATGCACAAAGATCTCTCCAACTCTTATGTGATTTTATCCGACCTATGCACTAAGATCTCTCCAACTCTTATGTAATTCTATCGGACCTATGCACTAAGATCTCTCCAACTCTTATGTAATTCTATCGGACCTATGCACTAAGATGTCTCCACCTCTTATGTAATTCTATCCGACCTATGCACTAAGATCTCTCCAGCTCTTATGTAGTTATATCCTACCTATGCACTAAGATGTCTCCAACTTGAAAAAGAGATCCTATATAGAATAGCACAAGAACCAGAGACATCTCCTTCACCAAAGGGTTTATCTCAATTTCATCTCATTTTAAAGCATAACTTATTGGTGTTTTTTTGGCAGAATTTGGGAGAATGCTTGGAATTACAAGAATGCAAATCAAATTGTTTACTTTCAGGTTACATGTTTAGCACAAAATTGCAGCTGATAACATATGAACTGAAGTAGATGGTACCATTGCCCGTCATTCATTCTTCAAAATTTTGCCCTAGATAAGTGTTATCAACTGATTATACCAAAAAAGACTGCCATTGAAATCCAGGAAAAATGTATAGATAACGCCTGTGATAAAGTTATTAACTGAAATGGAATCCAGGCCTTCAGCAGGAGTTTGGGTGTATCCTACAAAACTGATTTGGTGAGACTCTTGAACTACAAATCTGAAAGTACTGAAATAACACTTTCCATGGCCCAAATACTATGAAGACTAATTGGAGCTGCTTTTTTTTGTGAAACATTACTATCCCTTTAAAAGCCCCATTTAAATCAATGGGAATTGTGCACTGTTCCCAATCATGCAGGTGCTTTGCCCCAGAGTTGCTCCACGCTCTCCAACTCATATCATTCTATCGGACCTATGCACTAAGATCTCTCCAACTATTATATAATTCTATCACACCTATGCACTAAGATCTCTCTAGTTCTTAATTCTATCGGACCTATGTACTAAGATCTCTCCAACTCTTATATAATTCTATTGGACCTATGCACTAATATCTCCAACACTTATGTAATTCTATCAAACCTATGAGCTAAGATCTCTCCAACGCTTATGTAATTCTGTCAGACCTATGCACTAAGATCTCTCCACCTCTTATGTAATTCTGTTGGACCTATGAACTAAGATCCAACTTGGAAAAAGAGATCCTATACAGAATAACACAAGAACCGGAGACATCTCCTTCAATGAAGATTTTATCTCAACTTCATCTCATTTTAAAGAGATATGATAAAGTATGCTTGTCATGCCAGTTAGTCCCTAGTTTTTGGCCCTGTTAATAAAGGTTGGGCAGCAGCATAATCTATTTTACCTCCATGGGCCTCCAGTGTGAGGTTCTGAATATCCTCCTTTCCACACTCTGGTCCCACCTCTCCAGTATAGCTGGTAGTGCGTGCAGAGAACATGAGCCTGCATTCCTTGTCCTCATCCGTGTTGTTGGTGATTACTGCATACACATCAAAATCACAGCCTATGTTCATTCCTTCGGACACTTTAATCCTCATAGATACACCAGGAAGAACTTTCAACTCTTCTTCCTCTGGTGCCTGTGAGAGTTTGTTGGCCTTCTCAAATACCCGCCGTTCATCTTCTGAGCCTATCAAGGACGGGGAAAAGTGAGAAGCACAAATTAAAGTTTATTATCTCTTTAAATATCTTTTTTATATTATGGTGAGCTTGTTATGGTGAAATTCACTAAGAGTGATCTGTCGGCTGCATTTCTCTTTGCATGGACAATATTACAGTATCAAACTGTGAAGCCTACACGCCACTCACTTGGTAATGCACCTACCCTCCGGGTACTTGTAGTTGTGCGTGATGTCTTCTCGGTTGTCACTGCCCACTGCCTTGGTACTGATCTTCTGACCCACTTGTTGAGTGGAGACAGTTTTCTTGACGCTGCCATCTTTCTGCTGCACATAATAGACTACATCTGCATTCACTTCAGCAAATACGAATTGGACATCATACTTCAAATTTAGGTCTCCCTCCTTTACTGCGGTCACAGGAGAAGGGCCACAGCAGTATGCTCCTGAAAGAGAATGGAGATCGTGTCACTGCTTCTGGAGATAAGACAAGAGAACAAGCCTATTCTAAAATATGAAAACAAATTGCCTCTGAAAGAGAGAAGAGGACAAGTCCCACCTGAAGGCGATGAAAACAAGACCCTCTTGAAGAGAAGTCACTTTTAAAATAGAAAAAGAGAAAAGGTCACCTCCACAAGGGATAAAAGAACACTTTACCTTTACAAAAGACAAGAGAATGAATCACTCCTACACAGAGTTATTTTTCTAAACAAAAGTACTCTGTCACCTTATTCTTGGTGGACAAGGTACCAGAAAAATATACAGACTCATTGATAAAAGTACTGGCAACTGACCAGGCTGAAAATCAGCTCAGCCCTTACAAAAAAAGCCACTTCTAAAAAGGACAACAAAGGAAGTCTCCTGAACTAGGGACAAGAGGACTAGTCTCTTCTACAAGGGACAAGAGAACAAGTCTCTTCTACAAGGGACAAGAGAACATGTTTCCTCTACAAGGGACAAGAGAACATGTTTCCTCTACAAGGGACAAGAGAACAAGTCTCCTAAACTAGGGACAAGAGAACTAGTCTCCTTTACAAGGCACAAAAGAACAAGTCTCCTCTACAAAGGACAAGAGAACAAGTCTCTTCTACAAGGAACAAGAGAACAAGTCTCTTCTACAAGGGACAAGAGAACAAGCCTCTTCTACAAGGGACAAGAGAACATGTTTCCTCTACAAGGGACAAGAGAACATGTTTCCTCTACAAGGGACAAGAGAACAAGTCTCCTAAACTAGGCACAAGAGAACTAGTCTCCTCTACAAGGGACAAGAGAACAAGTCTCTTCTATAAGGGGCCAGAGGAAAAGTCTTCTAGACAAGGAACAAGAGAACAATTCTCCTAAACAAGGGTTGACAGAAAAAGCCACCTAGCAGAATAACAGTGTCCCGACAGTAGGAACACCCTTGACTTACTCTGAATGAAAATACCCTGAAACACATTTTTTTTTCTTAATGAAGCAATAAATATTTTTGGTTTTTTCAACACTTAAAGTGCCAGAGGACTATGTAACACAATGCTTTGCAATGGGTTTCATATCCTTATGGCAATGAAAGGGATAAATGTACATTCCTGGAGAGTTCTAGGAATCTTGCTATGGCTGCATGGTAGCTCTCTGCCATAATTAAAGGGCAAATTTCATGTTTTACTAGGTCTGCTTCAATAGAAAACTGATCTGAGAGATGCACCATCCGTCATGTGGGGGGAGCATAGAGGGTTTCCTTTAAGAACCCTGTTCTACTCCCCCATTGGTCCCTTACCTTACTATGACTAAAATAATCATAATGACCATTACGTTTTTTCCTTTCATGCCTCAGTCCAAGTAAGAAAAGATCTCCAGTCACTTTGGGATGTCAGATCCATGGAGGTGGACATGATTCTTGTGGGCTGGACTCCTGGGCAGCAAACTCCTCCCACTAAAGTGTTCTTTTCCCACTGTAAAATCTTCCTTTTTTCTTGTTTTGTCAAAACTGAGGCAGACAGAGTGCAGGAACCCCGATAAGATGTTGTCAGTGCAGTGGGTCAGAGGCGTAACTAGAAGCCACGGGACCCTGGTGCAAGAATTGCCATGGGCCCCCCTCTGACCTCACTGGCCCCCCTCAACCACATTGGCCACCTCTACATTGCCCCTCAATCTCCACAATGCCCCTCATTCTCCACAATGCCCCCATCACAATGCCCCTTCCACATTGCCCCTCATTCTCCACAATGCCCCTTCCACACTGCCCCTCAATCTCCACATTGCCCCTTCAAAAATGCCCCCATCACAATGCCCCTCATTCTCCACATTGCCCCCATCTACACATTGCCCCTACTGACCCCCCCCACCTCGATTCCCTGGTGATCTAGCGGTGTGCCGAATGAGGCACAGACCTCCGGAACCAAACTCCCGCGCGGTTTTTAGTAATGCAGAGCGCTGGGAGATTATGTCATCTCCCAGCGCTCTGCATTATTAAAGCGCCGGCCGCCGGGAGATCAGCTGTTCTGTGGGCGCGTTGCAAGGAGCTCGTAGGGGGCGGCCGGGCCCCTGAGAGTGACGGGCCCGGTCGCAGGTGCGACCCCTGCGACCCCTATTGTTACGCCACTGCAGTGGGTAGTCTTGCAACAAGAGTTATGTCCATCTCCATGAACAGGACTGATTAATGTATCCTGCAAATATTAATCTCTGATTGGACCCAAAGAGCCTGTTAGGATATCAAGTTTGGAAGCTGGAAATAATTATTTCCATATTCACAGAGTTTACATATAACTCAACACATTGACAAGTGAATGCTGGTGTGCCAGATCTTGCCCCGAACCTTCACTTTTCTCCTGTGGAGTTGGATCCACGACTTGCCAACCATTATAACTCTCTCCCACATCTGGACGTGACATCCATGCCTCCACCCAGCAGTGAAAGTTCCTTCAAAGCAAGCAGAGAAGAAAGAGGAAGACTTTAAGTGAAGCCAAAAGCAGTCTTGTGTTCACATCCATTATCACAGCAAGAAATGGGTTTAATCCTTTGATTGCTAGAGAGACCTCCAATGCCTTTCTGGCACTCAAAGTGTGAACACAGCAATGGTGTTCGCAGTATGGAACACATTACTTAATCTCTATTTCAACACATAATACAACTACCTTGATTAAAGGGATAGTAATGTTTCACAAAACAGCAGCTCCAATTAATCTTCATAGTATTTGAGCCATAGAGAGTGTTATTTCAGTACTGTCAGAGTTGTAGTTCAAGAGTAATTGAATGATAAAGTATCCCCTCCCGCCCCTTTTACCTAGTGTAAGTCACCTCTCCTCAGATGTGGAATCTGGTCTCTTGACCGGACAGGTCACAGCACGGGACAATCTTCTTACTGTGAGAACAATGAAAGCCCTGCACCTGTTTTTCAGGTTTTTCCCTTATCTTAATTGAAGATTGTCCCTCTCTGCAATCCACCTGGACACTACCCTGCAGCTCTGAGGTGAGCAGTGTAAAATCAGTAAAAGGGGTTTGAGGGGGATACTTCATCATTCAACTACTCTTGAACTACAACTCTGATAGTATTGAAATAACGCTCTCCACAGCCCAAATACTATGAAGATTAATTGGAGTTGCTTTTACTATGAAACATTACTATCACTTTAATGTCAGTGCTGGACAACTTGTTATTTTTCAGCTCCCATCATCATCCCAGACACTGACCAGCTAGGGATGATGAGAGTTGTAGTCCAAAAACAGCTTGAGAGTTACATGCTGTCAACCACTGATTTACATTACCATTAAAATTTACACTATAAATAATGACAGCGTCACTCTGTTGCCTTTGTGTACATGTTTAGTAGTGACTTTTGGAATTATAACTATTTATAGCCTGTACTTCTGTTGCGCCAGGCAAAAATTAAGGGTCTGTGGATGTAGTCATGAAAGATGTTGGGTGTGTGGCCATGGGTGGAGCTAAAGGCACCTAAGTAGCCTCCCCTAGGGCTTCTCAAGATCTAAAGCTAGTCCTGATACTTGCAGATGATAGACAAGATCATCATCATCTTCATCATCATCATCAATGACTTGATACTATTCTCTGCTGTTTAGTAAATTAATCCAAAGTATCAAACGACAAGTTGTACTGTTCTATACAAAAGGAATCAAGTGTCTTGTTTGTGGGTGTTAATGAAATCCAGAAGATGACTGAGACCTCATGTGCTGAAGGGTCCAGCCACCCATCTTCTCACCAGATCATGTCTTTCTGATGTCCTTGTTTCTTGCCATTCTCATCCAGGTAATGCTCAATCAATAGGTTGCTGTTGGTGTCATGGGCAGAGAAGTAGTTGGTGATGACTCGGGATGGGATCCCCAGACACCGAAGTACTATCGGGAGAGGAGGAAGACGTGTTTAGTGTCACATCTCGCACAGTGTAAAAGAGGTGTAATTTTATATTAGTAAAATGTCTCCAAAAAACAGAGACTGCATTCACAAAACACCTCAACAATGAGAATGTTTTTTTTAAAAGAGAGGTAACACCTCCTAATAATGACCCCCGACTTACTTTAATATGGCTAGTAAATCCTAAAGGCCCCTATGAATTCTGTCCTTGTAACTTTGTTCAAGAGATAACACATTCAATCAGTCCAGACGTCATGTTCATGGACTCAGACATGAGAGCTGCTGGCAGTTTTCCCAAAGTGAGGAAGATAGGGAGCCTGAGACTATTTAACCATGTAAGGACCAGGGGGTGCTCACTGCATTGGGAAACAACACACTGCACATCTCCCTGTTCCTTAAACAGTAAAGATTACCATGTGCAGTGGGAAGAGTTTAAAGGTCCTGTGGTCCTGTCAGCAACTGTCATGTCTGCCTCTGTGGTCCTGACATCCAGAACTAATTTAAAGGGACAGGACACTAATGTCTAATAATAACTTTATGTTGTTTTGTAGATTTAAAAAAAATAAATAAATTATGTGGCACAAATCCCATCCCATCCCATCCCATAAAGGTTTGAGAGATATTCACATCTAAAATTCTCCCTCTCCTGATATCAGCTGTAAAGATGGCAGCAGGAGATTCAAGTCAGACGGCTCGAGGTGGCTCTTCAGCAGAGCCGCAATATTTAAGAAAAACTACTTCATTGGAATGGTCTACAAAGTGTGCTTGCAAACCAGGCACACTTTGTGGACCGTTCCAATGAAGTAATTATTTTCAAACATCGCTATTTCGGCTCTACTGAAGAGCCGCCAGCTGGTCTCAGGACCGGTATCTCCTGCTGTCAGTAGAGCGCTGACGTCAGGAGAAGGGGAGGGAGGGGGAACTTTCAGTGCGAATATCTCTCAGACCATAAAGGTTTGAGAGATGGTATTTGCGCCACATTATTATTTTTTTTAAAAAATATCTACAACACTGCATAAAGTTATTATTGGACATTAGTGTCCCTTTAAGAGGTTATCTCTTGAACAAAAGCATAAGGGCTCATGCTAATCTTAACCTTTAAAGGGCCAAAGTGGTGTGCAATACTTCACTGTGCAAAATTTGCGCACCCTTCAGGTTAAGTAGACTCATGCACTCTGTCTGCTTCATTTTGAGAAAAACTATCAGTAACTGTAATGTCCGCCTCCATGGACCTCATATCCAGGACTGATTAAAACCTGAATCACTTGAACAAAAGCACAAGGGAAAAATTCAATTAAGATTTTCTGGTCATAGTAAGATGGGGGTTATAATTGTTAAAGGGTTAAGGAAGTAACACCTCTTGAGTGCCAGAAGGGCATGCAACGCATTGTGAAACAATGATTTATGGACCCCTCTGGCACGCAAAGGGTTAATTATGCTACAACCTTTTCTGTCCTGTGCAAGCACTCTTACTTATACAGAGTCCACTCCCTTCCCTCCCCGCTACTCACCTGAACAGGCCACAGCCGCAAAGACCCAGCATTGCCCGTATTTCACAGCTTGGCACCCAAATTTCCTCCAGCGTCTCAGGATGTCCACACTTCCCATCCAGAACATAGGGCTGATGCCATCATCATATCTATTGTCCCAGCGCCCATACAGCACCCCACTGTCATCGTTACAGTTCACCTAAAAACACATGGACAGACCCTACAGGTATTAAATTCCAAGTTTGCCACTGTATCCATGTTATTTCCTTCCATACACAGGACTGGCAGTGATGTGTTAAACCCCTTGGATGCTTGAGGCATCACCAGTTCAGTCATCTAGCATACAAGGCATTTGGAGTCAGTCCCTTTGAGAATCAAAGTGCACTAATGACAGTGAAATGTATAAGGTACCATTCCTTCTTAAAGGGATAGTAATACTTAAAATGTAAAAAAATATATGTTGTAGGGTTTATCCCCCTGAGTAAAACAAGAGTACTCCCACTGCTGAAAGGTGTTTCATTCAAAAGTTATTAATTTTCAAAGTTGAATTTTTTAGGTGCAATATCACAGTGGCCTGAAATTGTACAGTGGCACTGTTGCTACACCATCCTATGGAGATTTATGGTCCCGGGACCAGAGCTGTCCATAGGATTATGTAGCAACAGCGCCACTGTACAATTTCAGGCCACTGTGATATTGCAACTAAAAAATTCAACTTTGAAAATTAATAACTTTTGAATGAAACACCTTTCAGCAGTGGGAGTACTCTTGTTTTACTCAGGGGGATAAACCCTACAACATATTATTTTTTACACTTCAAGAATTACTATCCCTTTAAGACCAAAGTGCACTAATGACAGTGACATGTATAAGGTACCATTCCTTCTTAAGACCAAAGTGTACTAATGACAGTGATATGTATAATGTATCATTCCTTCTTAAAGCGGAACTTTCAGATCATACTAAGTCGCCATGCATTCATTAAACGCATTTCACCAAGCTTGGAAATAGATGGCTTACCTTTAAAAAACAGCACAGTGTAAAGTAATCCTTCCCGTTTGGAGACCGGAACACAGGCTACAGTGCAGACATCTTGTCCTCATGCCTGCGCTGTCAGTCCCGGTCTCCATTGAGTAGCACTGCAGTGCACCATATGGTTACCGGAAGGGACTGACCGCACTAACCTGCCCATCAGTGCCCATACGAGAAGGATTACTTTACACTGTGCTATTTTTTAAAGGTAAGATTTCTATTTCCAAGCTAGTCGTCATGCGTTTAATGAATGCATGGCAACTTAGTATGATCTGTTCCGCTTTAAGACCAAAGTGTACTAATGACAGTGACATGAATAACGTATCATTCCTTCTGACCAAAGTATACTAATGACAGTGTCATGTATAAGGTAGTATTCCTTCCTAACACCACAAGTGCACTAATGACAGTGACATGCTTAAAAGGGATAGTAGTACCTCAATTAAAGTTTATTTTTTTTAACATGTAGCGCTATATATAGTTACTTACAGTGTTGTAATTCAAACGCTATTCAAGACAAAAGGATCCCCCTCCTGACCACCTCCCCTTCGATCTGTAATCTGGTCGTGGGACCGGATGAATGTAGGGAGGGACAATATTCATTTAGGAAGGTTAAGGAAAACCCTGCCCTCTTCACAAAGGAGGACAGGACTTCCCTTTTTCTTACTGAAGGTTGTCCCTCGCTGAGCTCCATCCAGACCAGACAGAGAGACACAGAAATGATATATACAGTATATTGCTTTTATGAAACTACAATAAACTTTCTTTTGGTAGAAAATGTAACTAGTATGCAAAAAAAAACAAAACATGTTTATTCTTGATTCCGCCCTTGATGTTTGCACACATTTAGTGTGGTTGTCGTAAAATACCCCTAAATGAATTCTATTAGTTTTCCCCATTTACAAAAACATCCCAGGGCTGATGTACTGATTGGGGTAGTGAGGTGCCTGCCTATAGGATTTACACTGTAATAACTTTTGATTGAAGCATCTCCCATATGCGGGGATATTCTTGATTTAACCATTTGAGTGCCAGAGGGTTACGCAACATGGTCTGCAATGCGTTGTGTACCCATCTGGCACTCAAAGGGTTAAGCAACAGGAGTAGCACTAGTTTAATTGTTCACAGTTAGTGTTTACAACTCACAGTACTCACCATGGCGCTTACCACACGACAAATATACATCGGGTCATTCCGCCGCGAGCAATCACGGTTGGAGTCTTTCTGGAACTTAGGGCTGGTATCCAACAACTGAAGAGAAGCCTCCAAAATGCCATCTTCAAACTGTGAGGAAAGGAGGGTGCAGGGCGTCAAGCTGAGCAACTAGGAACTTATTTATCACAAGGGAAGCTTTACTAATGTCAGGGTCCCTCACTGAAGTGGTAGAGCTAATGTCAGAACCCCTGTCTAAGAGGTGATAGCGCTAATGTTAGAACCCCTCTTCAAGAGGTGGTAGCACTAATGTTAGAACCCCTCTCCAAGAGGTGGCAGCGCCAATGTCAGAACCCCCTCTTCAAGAGGCGATAGCGCTAATGTCAGAACCCCTCTCCAAAAGGTGGTAGCGCTAATGTCAGAACCCCTCTCCATGAGGTGGTAGCTTTAATGTCAGAACCCAAAAAAGGTTGATGAGCTCATGTCAGAACACCCAACAGGTGGTTGCACTAATTGTCAGAACACCCTCTCCAAGAGGTGGAAGCTCTAATATCAGAACCCCTCTCCAAGAGCTGGTAGTGCTAATGTCAGAACCCCTCTCCAAGAGGTGGTAGTGCTAATGTCAGAACCCTCTCCAAGAGGTGGAAGGTCTACTGTCAGAACCCCAACAGGTGACCACGCTAATGTACAGAACCCCCCTCCAAGTGGTGGTAGCGCTAATGCCAAAACTCTTTTCCAAGAGGTGGCTTCGCTAATGTCAGAACCCCCAAAAGGCTGATGCACTCATGTCACTACACCCAACAGGTGAATGCACTAATGTCAGAAGCCCCTCAAAGAGATGGTAGTGCCAATGTCAGAACCCCCAACAGGTGGTTGCTCTAATATGAGAACCCCCCCCCAAAAGGAGGCAGTTTTAAGTGTCAGAACCCCCCCCCCCTCCAAGAGGTGGCTATGTTACAGAAGCTGTCAAGGGTGGTTGCCATACTGTCAAGAGCCCTTAAAACACGCATGTACTTACACCAGAATCCCACAACACATACAGCTATATGTATATTATGATCCATCCAAGCGGTGTCTTCACTATCGTAAGGATCTGTTGGGATCTGCTTGAGCTAGAACATGAGTTTTATATGGAAAGCTGACGAGGAAGAATCCAGGAGCAAACCAATGTCACCAGTGGGGACAAATAGTACTTTCCAAAATTCCCATTAATTTTAAAATTGGTCTTTCAACCCCTTGAAATCCAGTTAGATCTTCTACACATTGTTTTACAAAGCACTGGACATCTCTCTATCATTCAAGGAGTTAAATGTCCCAATTAATTCAATTTACATTTTCATTTTTTTCCCCTATGATGGAGAAGGTTTGCTCCAGAATTGATCCTCTTTACCTTTCTGCATACAGCCCTTGTTTGATCACCTGCTGAGTAGCAGAAGTAGTTGACTGATAGAGAAGCTGGTATATATAGGACTGAATGGCCTTTTGTTAATGTGATAATATCTCTTAAAAACTTTGGGGATTATGAAAGAGTTTCAAGATCAGATATGTATTGTATTATCTATTTTTTTTTAGAAAAATAGCTTTGAGTTATTTAAATGTATACAATATTAAATAAGACATGCCAACCATGCACTTCCTGTCTTAGTTTTACATGATCACTGCCCACTTCCCCTAGAAAACAGAGGGTTAAGTGTCATTGAGTGCGGGAAGGTAACGTAGGTCCAGGACAGGAAGTGCTTCCACTACATGCCTACATTAGCATAATCTATACACCCAGATAACATATAACCTAGTTTTCTAAATAGAAAATGGATACTACAAAACACAGATGATTATTAAAGTTTTTTAAGAATAATCAAGGTTGTAATCTAGGTGAACGTGGGCCCTTTAATAGCTCAACTTTAGCTCTTCCTGAGCAATTAGTTTGCTTTTGAATTTTCTGTTTTTGGGGATAAAATGTCAGCTTAAACTAGCCCTATTCTAGTGAACCAGCATTCAAGTATCCTCTCACCTGTTACTGAGCCAGCTCCCTTTACTGACTGTTTACTTTCCTGTTACTGACTTGGCTCTCATACTTGGCTCTGCTACTTCTCTGGTCTCCTGTTACTTTCCCACTTCTTCCACTCTAATTTTCTGTTCCTTTGTTACCAAACTCACTGTCATACTTGACTGCCCTGCTTGTCTGCTCACCTGGTATCTACAAATCTCTTGTACTTGACAATGCTACTTGTCCACTCCTGATACCAGCATTGTTCTCATATTTGGCTGTTTTATTTGTCTGGTGACTTTTTAATCGTCTGGCTCCCATAAGTGACATTTGTCCAATTATGCTACCATGCTATTGATCTGATTGTCCGTTATCTACTTGGCTCCTGTTTCTGACAGCACTGAATCTGTGAATCAGCCCTGCTGTGCTGTGCCGATCTTCGCTTTTTCTATGTACTATATTCTCAACATCATTCATACTTCTACTATATGCCTTGTGTTAGAGGAGAGTGTCCACCTTCGTCTCCATGGTGAGTGCTCAAACCCATGGGCTCAAATCCTAGGGGAAGAACAAACTCAGGGGAGGGCGGCAATTGCCCCCTGGGCCGGGCATATGTCTGGGCTGGCGGGCCACTGCTCCTCACTAAATCTCCCAATTGCTGCTGTAAATGGAGCTACACTAGTGATAACATAGAGCTTACAATTGAAATGGAGCTACAAAAACGACACCACAGAGGAACAATCCAAATGGAGCTATACTAGTAGCAGGGCTTAAAACTTGAAGTCCTTTGCTACTAGCCAGACCTGAAAAGTTACTCGCCACTGCAAGCCATAACATACCCACCAGGGCTGAATTTCTACTCGCCAGGGCTAAATTTTCACTCGCCATTGGCTAGTGGCGAGTGGAAATTTTGAGCCCAGCTAGTAGCATAACCCATTCCCTTGTAAGCTCTATAGTATAACTAGTGTAGTATTACTTAAATTGTAAGCTTTGTAGGAGCGCACTAGTGTAGCCTCGTTTCAGCTGTAAGCTATGTGGTATCAGTTGCCTTACTTCACAACATTAATGCCAATTTTAAAATTAACAAAAGGGGGTGGGCTTGGACAGTGGGCTTGAGTGATATAGAAATGGGCCACTTGACTGAATTTGCCCCCTGGGCTACAAGTTGCCAGCCCTCCCCTGAACAAACTTCCACTATTCGATGAATCCTAATCCTGCTCACCAGTGACTGAGTTCCATCCATGCCTAAGCCTTCAGTATTATAGTATTGCACCTCAGACATGACTGCACTCATGGCAGGATCCCACCCCAAAGGCGACTGCAGTAATGGCAGGATCGCAAACCCCAAAGATAACTGCAAAAATGGCAGGATCCTACCCCATAGGTGACAGCACTAATGGCTGGATCTCGCCCCAAACATGACTGCACTAATGGCAGGATCCCACCCCAAAGGTGTCTGCATTATATTAGGATCCTACATGAGAAGGAGCGGCACTAATGTTAGTCTCATCTCATTGCATGTTCTGCCCCTTTTTGTTCCTGTGCCAATGGCATTATCCCAGCACAGAAGAAGGTACCAGCTGTGTAACCCTTTAATGACCAGGGGGAACAACTAATTTCTTCAAAATGCTCTGCACCCACCCCCGTCTTTAACCGTTTGAGTGCCAGAGAGGTATAATGCGTTGGAAACCTCTCTGGTTTTCAAGAATTATTGAGGCTGAAGTTAAGAACCTTCCCTAACTCAGAGAATTATTTCTACACAATGAATAACATATTTCTGGTTTATCCACTTAGTGCCTTTTATGGAATAAACACAAATGGTTTAGTTTGGTAAGATGCCAACATCCAGGCATCTTAGGGTTGTTATAACCTGATATGCGCTCTGAGAAGCCAGTGTAGAAAGGAGACAAAGACAGGGAAGGGATATGGGGAGAGACGGCTGCCAGTTTGGACTGTGCAGGGGAGATAAGGTACTTAGAGGTGGAGGAGCAGCAGCGTTTTGTGTGATAAGGTGCAGAGAAAGACGAATGAGGACATCACCAGAGCAAAACTGCCTCAGTTACAAAGAATATGAGGACAGTGGCCCTGCACCAATATATGCATCAAATCCAACATTTACGTAACCAACAAACAGGACCATGAACGTCATGGTGTTCCACCAAGGACACACTGCATCATGGGAGGATTGTCCTATCAGGGGATCAGGCATCTCCCGGTGGGCCGCTAGATCATGGGCCAGTGGGGGAGATCAGAGGATCTCACCGCGCCATCCCACGATATTTTGAAGGAGAGGTCTGTGTTGCCAACGGCACAGGCACTCTCTGTGACAGCCTTTGCGTTCCTTGTTAACCTTTGACTGCCAGAGGGGTACACAACGCATTGCTTTGCAATGCATTGCATACCCCTCTGGCACTCAAAGGGTTAATGCAGAGCACCAGGATATGACATAATATCCTGGCGTCTGCTCTCCCATGCCGCACAGGGACCACAAGGGGGCGTCGATAGGGACGTTGGTGCAACTAAAAAAAAAATGTCCGGGCTGGTATTCCCCTACAATCAGCCCCTGTATTACAGAGTTCCCCGGCCAGGGGTCATCACTGGAC
Organism: Rhinophrynus dorsalis; assembly: GCA_037306005.1. NCBI lineage: Eukaryota > Metazoa > Chordata > Amphibia > Anura > Rhinophrynidae > Rhinophrynus > Rhinophrynus dorsalis. Next base: position 36,398,585 of record CM074727.1, read on the forward strand.
AATTCATATATGACTCTCTCTAATAATCACAACAACCCTTTGCTTACCTTACCCAGTAACTCCTAAATTACATGAAGAATTTTGCCGTTACACCATGGTTCAAGAGATAATAAGGTGAATGTATGATTCCCCCAGTGCAGTTCTATTTAATCACTAAGACATCACACAGAATATCATTCTTCTATACTTCATTGTGAGTACTAGATCATTATTTTAGTACATACCAGCACACACCGCCCCATTGTTAGGACTTTAAAGGGATAGTAATACTTAAAATGTAAAAAAATATATATTGTAGTGTTTATCCCCTTGAGTAAAACAAGGGTACGCCCACTGCTGAAAGGTTTTCTATTCAAAAGTCAGCTCAAACTTGATTTTTTTTTTCAGGTCCAGTATCTCAATGACCTGAAATTGTACGGTGGCGCTGTTGCTACACCATCCTATGGACAGCTCTGGTCAGCTGCCCATAAATCTCCATAGGTTGGTGTAGCAACAGCACAATTTCTGGCCATTGTGATAACGCGCCTAAAAAAATTCAGGTTTGAGATGTAATAACTTTTGAATAAAACACCTTTCAGCAATGGGAGTATGCTTGTTTTACTCAAGGGAATAAACCCTACAAAATATTGTCTTTTTACATTTTAAGTATTACTATCCCTTTAATGCCCCAAACACATACATTGTATAGCATGAACAGGGAAACAGTAATTCAATTTTCTCTGCAAGTAAGGGAAGTAGCACTTTTTATTAGGATATGTTAGTGTTACTTTATTATGTTATGGTGAAACTTTGTATCCAGGAAAAGATTGATCCTCAGTTGTTTCCATATAAATCCCCCCTCCCTTAATACTTGTATTGTGATTGTACTCAGGAAGAAAGGGAGGGGAGGGGGAGAGCAAGGGAGGACAATGGAAAAGGAGGGGAGTATGTACCTGTCCGAAGTTCCATGGAACGCTGTTGATTGAGTCTTTTGTCCCCTGGAATATGATCCCATGCTGAGTTAACACATACTCTCTTCGTTGGTCCTCCCTCTCTAGGTACACTGTGTCCTCTATAAACAGGAGACACAGAGTCAAACATGGAGGAGAAGCAGGGCAATTTGAAAGGAAAGCTAAATACTTAAAGGGACGGTAATGTTTCAAAATAAAAGCAGCTCCAATTAATCTTCATAGTATTTGGGCCATGGAGAGTGCTATTACAATACTGTCAGAGTTGTAGTTCAAGAGTAATTGAATGATAAAGTATCCCCCTCCCGCCCATTTTACCTGGTGTAAGACACCTCCCCTCAGATATGGAATCTGGTCTTGAGATCAGACAGCTCACAGCAGGGGATAATCTTCTTCCTGTGAGAACAATGAAAACCCTGCCCACCTTGACAGTTTTTTCAGGTAATTCCCTTATGCTAATTGAAGATTGTACCTCTCAGCAAGCCATCTGGACACCACATTTCTGTTCTGAGGTGAGCAGTGTTACATCAGTAAAAGGGGCGGGAGGGGGATACTTTATCATTCATTTATTGAAATAACACTCTCCAATACTATGAAGATTAATTGGAGCTGCTTTTACTTTGAAACATTATTATCCCTTTAACAATAAATCTAACATAAGCCCTAATATTATAAGAAAATCCTAATGCTCCCACTGAATTTTGCTGTTGTGTATTTTGTTCCAGAGATAATGTTCAATCACTCATGCATTTGCCTTCTATGCAGGCAGACATAACATTTGGTAGCAGAACCCCAGGACCACAAACACAGTGTCAGTTATTTAAAAAAGGCACTTTTTTTGCAGTACAGTCTGTGGGACAGCTTGAATCACTGACTCTTCATGGGAAGTGATAGGAACAGTGCCCCTGGTGATCACAGTAGAAAATGTAATCAGATTTAGGGTAAAAAAAAGCATCTGAGTGGCAATACATTTTGAATTAAAACTCTCATAGCAATGGGAGTGCCCTCGTTTTACTCAGGAAGAACTACAATATATATATTTTCATTTAAAAAGCTTACTGCTTCTTTAAAGGGGATCTTAAATTTACCCCTTCACAACCCTGCCTAAATAGTTTTGTCATATACTGCAATTACTGAAAAGTGTACAAATGTAACGCTTGTTTGGAGAAATTAAAAGAATATATACAGCTCTTTACCAACTTCCAGGCAAACTGCGGTTACCGGATTTGTACTGCAGTCTGCCGCTCTGCCTCTCTCTATCCAGCCTTATCCGATGACGGAGGCTTTCTGTCTGTAAAGCTGGATCTCTCTCATTGGCCAGAAATCAATCTCTGCTAATGAGAGCGCTCCAGCTTACAGACAGAAAGACTCCATCATCGGAGGAGGCTGGGTAGAGAGAGGCAGAGCAGCAGACTGCAGTACAGATTCACACTGGCGTAACTATAGGGGTCGCACCCGCGACCGGGCCTGTCGCTCCAGGGGGCCCAGCCACCCCCTGCGACCCCTCTGCCTGCTGCCTGTGATCTCCGACATCATCTCCCAGCGCTCTGCATTACTGAAGAGGACTGTGCAGGAGATCGACACACCTCTCCGGGCTCCTGCCACTCCAGTGAGGTAGGAGATAAGGGCATTTTGGAGAGGGCAAATATAGTCGAGGGGGGGCGAATGTGGTCGGGGGGGGCCATGGCGCTTCCTGCACCAGGGCCCGGAGGCTTCTAGTTACGCCTCTGCAGATTCAGTTACCGCAGTCTGCCCAGAAGCAGGTAAAGAGCTGTATATATTATTTTAAATTCTCCAAACAAGCGTTTTTTTTTTTTTTTTTTAAATGTACACACTTTTCAGTATCAGTGGTATATGACAAAACTATTTAGGTAAAGATGTGAAGGGGTGAAAGATCCCCTTTAAGGAAACTCTATAAAGAATTAAAGGAGCAGTAAACTTTTTTTATGAAAACACATATTTTATAGAGCATTTCCTGCTGAGTAAAACAAGGTCACTCCCATCGCTGTCAGATGTTTTATTCAAAATTTATAGCAGTTTAAATAACCAGGGAGTGAATTTCCTGTGTTTACTTCCTGATTGTTCTAACTGACAGGAAGTGACAGGCAGTTTCTATCACATTCTATGGAGAACTGTATGTCTCTGACTTTTCTGACTTTCCTCTCCATTAGAATCTAACAGGAAATCTAATTAGAATTTGACCACTCTAGGGCACTTCTAATGTAAAAAAAAAACATGGGTTTAAACTGTAATAACTTTGGAAATATAAATCTCTTGGCAGTGGGAGTACCCTTGTTTTACTCAATCGGAAAATCCATACAATATATGTTTTTTCATAAAAAAAAGTTTACTGCTCCTTTAAGGCCTAGATTACATTTTAGTTAATAAGTGTTATCATCTGGGCTTATCCATCAGATAATCATGATTAACATTACAGACACGAAACGCGTTGATCGGTGGGCTGCCACTAAGATGCTTCTACTGTTTGCCGCTCCATGATTGAAGTCTCTCCTTGTAACACTTGATGACCAAGAATGGAGGTACACTGTAACTTTTTAAACTTGATTACTGTAATAAAGCTTTTTGGGTTTTAACACTCAATACTACCTTGTCTATGGTTGTGCACATTTTTTGGGTTTTGGAGTTATCCATCAGATTCCCACTGGAGTTTACGGAGACTTTTGCCATACAGGGTACGCAATTCATTCAACGCCTATGCACCCGATATAAATCAATGGAAATTTTTATTCACTCCCTCAGGGTTTTAACGTAAGTCTTAGGGTCTAAGGGTGGAGGGCCAAAATTGCAGGGTGAGAGTCCATTTTTCCCTGGTATATGATATATAGCAATTAGCTTCTTCTTTAGTCTCTAAACATAGCAGCGTCATTGATGAGGCTGAAAAAAAGACATGCGTCCATCAAGTTCAGACTATGCCAAAACACCCCTGTTGATACAGAGGAAGGTAAAAAAACAAACACTGAACCCCCAAGTGGTTAAAAAAAACTGGTGTAATTTGTCCAGAAAGGCAGAGGGAGAAGTCCTGCTCATCTTGTGTGTGTTCAGACAGGGATTTCTCTAAGTTATCATATAGACCCATTGAGGAATGACTGGACAACCTGTGGGTTTCAGCAGCAGATGGTCATGTGAAATGGTGGGAGGTATGACAGAGCCATCCACTACATTGGAGTCCTTAACCCTTTGAATGTCAGAGGCGTACGCAAAGTATTACAAAGCAATGCATTGCGCACCCCTCTGCCACTAAAAAGGGTTAATCCCTTCCGTCATTATATCCCATATTCCTTTGCTTCTCACCTGGGCACCAAGGGTTGAAGAGCAAAACAAAGTTCCCGAGAACGAAGCTGGTTCCCTGGTCTCCTGTAGAGGCCTCTAGAGAGAGGTTGTAGTATCCAATACGTGCATTCGGAGGGGAGGAGACAGTCAAAACCACAGTGGCTCCATCATTGCTTTGCACAGCTGCGCTCCACACTCCATCCTGCAGGGCATCTGACACTGGGATGTGGGCTTGGGTGCCAGAGTCCTCGGAAGGACAGGGACCTGCAGGAACAGAAACCTGAGTAATTGGCTAAAAAAATCCTATATAATAATTCGCTAATGTATGTTTGTCAGAAGCTGTCATGTGCAGTACAGATGGTTGAGTGTGCTGCAGTCATGCACAGTACAGTCTGCTCGCGCCGCGGCTGATAACGGAGTGGGGCGCTCCAAATTCAGGACCTAGTCCTCTCTGCGCCCCGCTCCGTTATCAGCCGCAGAGTGGGTAGTCTTTACTGTGCATGACTGCACCGCGGCCGTTGCTGCCTGGCACTGTGGCCCGTGTACACACTAGTCAAACTAGACACAAACTAGTCATTTATAATATGTTAGATACATCTGCAGCAACTAAAATAGTTAATCCCTTGAGAACCAAAGGTGTGTGCAACACATTGCAAAGCAATGAGATGCACACCCCTTTGGTCGCCAAGAGGTTAAACGTGTCTATCTTAAGAGTTGGCAACCGTTGGTCAGCTGAATGTGATGGGAGTTGTAATCCAACATAAACTGGAGAACCACAAGTTGCCAATCTACAACAAAGTGGTCCATGAAATATGAGGTCATGACATTCTCAGATGCAATAGTGAAGGTCTCAATTACTGTATAATGAAATCACTTGTTATACGAATCTGTACAGTTTTCGGCAGTCAGTTCTCTAACAAAATATATTGACACATCTGCTTTTTAACCCTTTGACTTCTAGAGAGGAATGCAATGCGTTGAATACCGCTCTACACTCAAAGGGTTAAGAAATTTTATGGACAAAATAGAAGACTTACGAATGTAAAATGTTATTAGTTAACCCCTTAAGGACCAGCAGTCCTGGAGTGACTGATCACGTGTGCCGACACGTCAAATGAGGGACTGAAAGGTCCAAGACTCCGGTCTTGGAGCGATCAACTTCAGTCCCCGGTATTACTCACCATGCTCCTAAAAGTACGTGACGTGCCAGGACCGTCACTGGTCCTTAAGTGCCGGACCAGCATGACTGTCCGGGTATGTCACCGGACGCGAAGGGGTTAAAACACACACACTGTATATATATATATATATATATATATATATATATATATATATATATATATATATATATATATATATCCTATATAATAATTTGCTAGGATATTTGTCAGAAGCTGTCATGCACAGTAGAGACGGCTGTACACGCTGAAGTCATGCGCAGTACAGACCGTAATTCTATTTGCGCAGCTTCCTGGGACCTGCTCCTTAACTGTACATGTTATTATGTAACATGCAATATGGGAGAGCCAGAGAGCTCATCAAGTTATATAGACCAGTTTGCTGTGAGAGGGAATGGATTTCCCATTAGACAGAGTAATTAAAAGGTTAGTAATGTTTAGTTACAATTATTTCGCCAAGTCTTCTGTATATTAACAGTAACATATTGCACTGTATTTAAGTCCTTTCTTTATTCCCGCCCCTTATGTCACAAGAAGCTGCAGTCTGGTTTGCAAGCACATGTAGAAGACCTTTCAAGTGAATTATATATTTTTTATTAACGAGATCGCGGCTCCGCTGCAGAGCCGCCAGACGGTGGTATGACAGGCTTCCCCTGCAGTCAGCTACAATGCTGACTTCAGGGAAAGGGGAGGGACGGGGGAATTTTGCGAGTGAATATCTCTCAAACCATAAAGGTTTGAGAGATATCACTGGGGGCAAATAATTTCTTTTTTTTTTTTTACTCCTACAATATTGGGATTAGTAATTTTAAATTATTACTTTAAGTATCTAGCAGTGAGAGACACTTACTTGTAACACACAAAAGCACAGCATTTGCTTGCTCTTCAAGGGATAGTAACTCTTAATATGTAAAAGAAACTATATTCTTGTGTTTTATTCAAATGTTATTACAGCTCAAACATGAATTTTCTTAGGTGCGATAACAGTGGTCTGAAACTGTACAGCGGCGCTGTTGCTATACCATCTTATAGATAGCTCTGGTCAGTTGATCATAAAGCTCCATAGGATGGTGTAGCAACAGCACCACTGTACAATTTAAGGCCACTGTGATACTGAACCTAAGAATTCAAGTTTGGGCTGCAATAACTTTTGAATCAAACACCTTTCAGTCATGTGAGTACCTTGTTATACTCAGGGGGATAAACCCTAAAATAATATATATATATCATTTTAAGTATTACTATCCTTTTTCAGCTAGTTAACTCTCAGAAGTACCACAGTTTATCTCTCTGGTACCATTACAAAGTAGAAATACTCATTTGCTTATGGAGCCAACTACACCCACAAGAGTAGTTTAGTTCTCTCAAGGGCACATAGGGAATAAATATGGGTGCTGAGGTGTGATCGTAGCCATCTTAGTGTGCTTGTGTGCCAATTACTTGTTTACTGGTTTATGAATGCAGATGTATATAGTTATGTATATACATATCTAGGAACCCTCTTGTCCTCAGTCCACAGACTACCAAGAATATCTGGAGGTGGGAATGATCAAATCAAGGGTATAACTATGGGGGGAGTAGTTGTGATGGGCCTTGCATCCAAGAGGGCCCATCAGTTCCCAATAGTTACACCCCAGGAACATTTTTGTGCTAGGGGAGCCAAAAATTCTTTGCACCTACTGGACATCAAGCTGATGAGGGCATGGGGACTACAACTCCCTTCATCTCCAACCATCCGCCCAAGATCTGATCTATGTATTTATGTAGATGCATACCTCCCAACATTTCAAATTGCCAAAGAGGGACACTTGTGCTTTAGGGGGTGTTGCTGGGGTGTGTGGCCGGTGGGTGGGGCATTAACAAGAAGTTTCAGGCTGTTTCATGACCAATTGACACCTCCTTGTGTTACCTAATAAATGACTTATAACAAGACCAAAGTATTTTATTTAAGCACACTAACTTATAAACACATATACTGACGTTTAAAGAAACAGTAATGTGAGTTTTATTGCTGTGGAGCAATGTGATATGCTTATATACACACCACACAGTCTGATCTCCTAAAAAGAGGGACAACAGGGTGGGAAAGAGGGACAGTGGGATTTGGGTCTAAAAGAGGGACTGTCCCTCCTAAAGAGAGACACTTGGGAGGTATGTAGATGCTGCACTCTTACTTGCACCAGCCTGGTGACTATGCTGTAGGTCTCTTCTTGCTCAGGGACATCTCTGCCCTTCCATGTGCTATATTACACATCAAGACACTTTCCTCTGTCAATTCTTGCCCATACAAACCTTTGCCTGCTGATTTTGACACACAGTAGTTTGTTGGGCCGAAAACGGCCGTCCGGACCTTTCACCAGCTGAATTCAGCCCATCGCACCTATCGCAGAACAATTCTGGCCCGTCGCAACTTGGCGGGCCTAATACGGCCCGCCGAGCCTTTGCGGGCCGAATGTGGCCCGCCTCGCCTCCGCGGGCCGAATCTGGCCCGCCGTGCCTCCGCGGGCCGAATGTGGCCCGCCTCGCCTCCGCGGGCCGAATTTGGCCCGCCGCGCATCCGCGGGCCGAATCTGGCCCGCTGCACCTTTGCGGGCCGAATCTGGCCCGCTTCACCTCTGGGGGGCAATTCTGGCCCTCTGCATCTTGCTGGGCCAATTTCGTACCGCTACAGTTCTAAAAGGTTTAATGCAACAGAACCCACCTCGAAGGCGGTTTTTTTGTTTTTTTTTTTAACATTTTCCAAACACTGCGAGTAGCCACGCCCAATTCTATCTGTTCTTCCCACTCCCCCAGGCAGGTGGGAGGACTGGAGGCTTTCCCCTCCTTCTTCCCGCCCATCTGGGGTAAGTCCCGCCCCTTTGGCGTCAGTGTACGGGTGTTCAGAGAACTCATATGATGGTGTTGAGACCGTGTTTCCTGCATAAATTATCAGGTGTCTGGACTTACAGAGGAGGTTAACACTTTCAAGGGTTAAAGATTGGTGCTGTAGTTCATGGTTAGTGTTGTACGTCCAGCTACGGTTCCCATGCTGGGAGTTGTAGTCCAACAGCTGGATATCCAACAAATAATTCTGCTGTGGTTGAAATGTACAGATGACTTTATTTATAAAACATGAATGGGCAATCTGAGGCCCTCAGACTGATTTAGTTGATGAGTACGGTTCTCAGCAGCTGGGTGGGAGTGATGGGAATTTTAGTACTCAACAGCTGGGGGACATCAGGTTGCCTATAGCTGGTATAAAGGGAAAGTGCACAAGTTATGGGGCAAATCAGCTACATACAGGGGAGGGCTGGCCTGGGGGGCAGAGGGGTGATTGCCCCCTGGGCTGGTCACAGGTCTGGTCTGGTGGGCCACTGCATCACTCAATATCCTTCTTGCTGCTGTAAATGGAGCTACACTAGTGATACCACAGAGCTTACAACTAAAATGAAGCTACACTAAAGAAACCACAGAGCTTACAACTAAATGGAGCTACCCTAGTAGCTACTAGTAGCATAACCAATTCCCCCTTGTAAGCTCTATGGTACCATACGTGTAGCTTTAAATTGTAAGCTCTGTGGTATCATTAGTCTAGCTTCCATTTCAATTGTAAGCTCTATAGTATCACTAGTGTAGCACCATTTAAATTGTAAGCTCTGTGGTATGATTTGCCTTCACAACATTGAATACAAATGTAGAAAAGGGGGTAAAGTGGGACAGTGGGCTGGAATGATAGTGCAAGTGCACTTGATTGTATTTGCCCTCCAGGCCACTAGTTGCCAGCCCTCCCCTGGCTACGGAATACAGGACATATACACATTCCTGTTGAGTTAAGTGGAATTTTTAACCTTGAATGCAAGAGAGAGGTCTCCCATTTGTGTTGCCCACATCTCTGGTACTCAAATGGTGCATAAGAATTGGAGCAATTCTAGGAAGAACCAACTTAACACTATGGAACAAACATTCATTTTTATTTAAATAAGGCTTTAACCCATTCTAGAGAGGTCTGCAATGCAATAAATTGGAAATCTCTAGCATTCAAGAGCTGATCCAAGAAATAGCTGTGATATAACTTTGTTCAAGCCAACCATTTTTATTCCAATTTGCCCTCATTCCCTGTGAGATCCCAATGCATGGGCACATGGCAGAGGTGTGGCTGATGGGGAGCCTACATCAGTATCAGCCAAATGACATTGACTGATGCCCATGTGGGTTACCCATTCTTTGAAAGTTGCAATGCACAACGCAACATGCAGGTCAGCAGTGTTAACTATTTGCTCCCCAGCCCAGAGGCCACTGTCCAGATCAGCTGTGCTTATCGGCATTCGTTTCAGCGTGCCACCTTTGGCTGCGTTCGCACCTGACAAAATCGCCAGTGTGAATAGCCTCATAGACATCAATTCTCCATACTTCTATCAGATCAGCACAGAGATCAGAACTGCTGCTCTAACATCACAAGTATGAACGAGGCCTTAAAGGGATAGTAATACTTATAATGTTTAAACACATATAGTGTGCATCCCCCTGAGTAAAATTTGAACTATTTCTGTTTCAATGTCACCCTGCCTTGAGGCAGCAAGGGGTGGAGATTGACGGCAGGCAGCAAATCAGGAGTGGCAATTTTCATTGGAATGCTCTAAAATGTGTGCCTAGTGTTCAGGCACACGTTTTAGACCATTCTAATGAAGGGATTTCGTGTAAGTAACGAGATCCCGGCACTTCTCAAGCGCCACCGTGTCGACCGACACAGATCTCCTGCTGACAGCTTTACAGCTGTCAGTAGGAGAAATCAAACTTTAAACGCCCGTATCTCTTAAACCATAGCGGTTCGAGAGATATGTTTTTTTGAATTTAGATCAGCTTTTTAAGCTCTTCTAAATGCAAAAAAGTTTTTTTTAGACATTACTAACACTTTAAAGAGCTACACTATGGGAATAAGTAATATTAAAGTATTGCTATCCCTTTAATCACTGCACTTACTATACTTCTTCTATATCAAATGTATACCGTAAATAAATTATACAATCACTGCTCCACTCTTGTAACCACGTCCAGGCATCTCCTCTAGACCAGGTGCAATAGCACCGTGCCGCCACATCACACGCACACCATGTACAACCAATGAGAGAGGAGCATCCTGTTAAAGCACTCCTCTCTCATTAGCTGCAGTGCAACGTCATGCCTAGGAAAGGAAGCCGGTACTGGACGGCGGGGCAGATCTAATGCCGTCAGTACCTGCTGGAAGTTAAAGGGCAATCGGGCAGCCGGCTTAGTCTGAGTGGCAGTGTGGAACCCCCCTAATAAGTGGAACCCAGTGCAGACTGAACCCCCCAGCCCCCCGTTAATATGCCACTGGGTCAGGAGAGGAAAACTCAGCCGCACACAGTGTCCCACCCATTGTCTCCCTGGAGGTGAGTCCAATGTAGGACTGTACAACACGTGCCTCTTTCACTTCCTAGCATTGTTCTCAGAGATCTGAGCACTACAGCGAGATAACTATGGAATGACAGGAACTGCTCCACCAATCACAAATACAGAGCTACATCAGCTAAATCAATCAGTAACCACACAGGGATTAAATTACAATGACTGGAATTTAACTCCACAGATCCCATCTGCTGGCTCTTTTGTTTACATTCCTCTAGGCCAGTCTCTGTGTACAGATAGGGGTCACTTGTATATAAGGTGTATATAACCTGTTTATAATTACGGAGTCACTTGGGAAAAGGCAAGGTAAAAGAATTCTGGTGTAAACATGAACAGGGGAATTTAGTCATTGATCTTTATGCACTAATGACGCTCTGGGGCACATCAATGTACTACAGATGACACATAAAAATCCACATTATTTTAAATGGGGCTTTTGACCTCTGTAATACTAGGGAGATCCCAAAGCATTGTGAAGGAATTCAACTGATTAATCCTTTCAGTGCCAGAGGGGTATGCAACGCATTGCTCTGGAATACGTTACATACCCATCTGGCACAAAAGGGTTAAAAACTCCTTTTAATTCAGTTGGAATTTATATTTATTCTCTATAATGCAGTTGGTTTGCCAATAAGTCTTGAGTAAACCAACTGGACAATCTCCCCATTGTTGTAAACTGGCATTTTAACACCTTGAATGCTGGATCTGCAATGCATTGGAGACCACTTTAGTATTCAAGGGCTTAAAGTGACAGTAATGTTTCACAAAAACAGCTCTATTTAATCATCATAGTATTTGAGCCATAGAGAGTGTGATATCATTACTGTCAGAGTTGTGGTTCAAGAGTAATTGAAGGATAAAGTTCTCTTCTCCCACCCCTTTTACCTAGTGTAAGCCATCTCTTCTCAGATGTGGAATGCAGTCCATAGACCAGACAGATAACAGCAGGGGACAATCTTCTTCCTATGAGAACAATGAAGGCCCTGCCCCCCTTGACAAGTTTTTCAGGTTTTTCCCTTATCTTAACTGAAGATTGTCCCTCTCTGCAGTCCACCTGGGCACCTCCCTTCTGATCTGGCTGAGCATTGTTACATCAGTTAAAGGGGCGGGAGGGGGATACTTTTGTCATTGAATTACTCTTGAACTACAACTCTGACAGAATTGAAATAACACTAACACTCTCCAAAGTCCAAATACTATGATGATTAATTAGAGCTGCTTTTATTATGAAACATTACTATCCCTTTAAAGCAGAACTACCACCGCAAAACAACTTTAGCTTAAATAACTCCCCATCTAGCGACTAACTGTTTAGTAGCGCTAGTCACCAGAATTATTACCTTATTCAATAGATTTATCCTTTCTTCCACGGCTGACAGGCAGGACGGATCAGGGACATCTTGTCATAGTGATGTCAACGCGCCTGCTCTGTCAGTCCCTTCTGGAGCCGAACAGCTGCTAGCAACGCCTACTAGAGCCGGCTGGGACTGACAGAGCAGGCGCGCTGACGTCATTATGGCAAGATGTCCGTGCTCCGTCCTGCCTGTCAGCCATGGAAGTAAGCTTAAATCTATTAAATATGGTAATAATTTTGGCGACTAGCGCTACTAAGCAGCTAGTCGCCACATGGGGAGTTATCTAAGCTAAAGTTGTTTTGCGGTGGCAGTTCCGCTTTAAAAGCCCAATTTTTTTAAATTTTTATATGCCCCCTTTGGTGCAGTTGTTATGCTCCAGAATTGTACCTATTTAATTTCTTACATCAATATTTTTTAACTCTTTAAAGGACCAGAGGGGTGCACAATGCATTGCACACCCCTCTGCTCAGTGTTAACGGAACAATAAAGAGTCAGATGTATGGATTTATAAAGAAGAAAAAAGATCACAGCGCTAACTCACCGTAATATATACATATTGATAAATAAGATATGAAAAAGACCTAGTGAATAAAGTATAGATAGCAGCATTGAATGAGAGGGTTCTCCAGACACCTAAATATTAGGAGGAAACCTAAATTACAAACATAAAACAAAAAAACAGACCTGCGCTACTCCATTCAATTGTTCAAATGTGCACCCTGTATCATACCTCCCAAGTGTCTCTCTTTAGGAGGGACAGTCCCTCTTTTAGACCCAAATCCCTCTTTCCCACCATGATGTCCCTCTTTTTAGTAGATCGGACTGTGTCGTGTGTTTATAAATGTATCACATTGCTCTACAGCAATAAAACTCAAATTAATGTTTGTTTAAACTAAGTATTTGTGTTTATAAATTAGTCTGTGTAAATAAAATACTTTGGTCTTGTTATAAGTCATTTATTAGGTTACACAAGGAGGTGTTAATAGGTTGTTAAATAGCCTAAAAATTATCGGTAATGCCCCACCCACCAGCCACGCCCACAGCAACACCACCTAAAACACAAGTGTCCCTCTTTGTCAATTTGAAATGTTGGGATGTATGCTGTATAAGGCATATATTATTCAAATGTGTTAATAAATATGAGGTTTTGTTCCATATATTGGCCAAACCATGTTGAAGATTGCACACCACATTATGGTACCCCAATACCAGGAAAGTCCTATCTAATACCCACATTATACCCATACCTGGAAACTCTCCGGATTTGCCCCGGAGACTCCGTTTTTCACACTGCATTACCGGGTCTCCGGGGCAGAGGCTGATTCGCCGGATGTGGGGAGTTTCTTCTGAAACTCTGCCCACATCTGCTTCTTCCCCGTCTGTTTCTCCAATTTATCCTCCTTCCCATGCAGATTTTACAGGTCCGTGAAGCCCCGCCCACACTCCCGATTACGCTCAGCCCCCTTTTTTAAGCGAATCGCGTCATCTATCTCCCACAGCGACACCAAACGAGTCTCCCTCCGGAGAGAGCAAAATGAAAAGTTCCCAGGTATGATTATACCCTATTTGAATTAAAAACACTCCCTGGGGATTTATTGTAATAAACATATTGGAGCTTCAGTGCATATTGAGAGTCCTACATTAAAAACAAGTAACATACAACTTAAAAAATTCCATGAAAAGACTGAACTGATAGCAAACTGTGTTGTCCTGCAGCGAGTGGGTGGAAGCCCAAGGAGACTGTGGATCTATCAGCCTTCCTTATAGGCCTATTCCTCCCACTACCACACGCCACATGGGTTTCAATATAACTTTAATTACAAACAAACATGGTGCATACAAGCCAAAACAGACCAATGACCATGCCTTTAAAGGTACACTAATGTCCACTAAACATTTTTTCTTGTTTTGTATATCTTGCATAAATCCCATCTCTCAAAGCTTTACTGTTTGAGAGATAATCGCAGTAAAAGTTCCCCCCTCACTCCCCTTCTCCTGACGTCAGTGCTCTGCTGACAGCAGGAGAACGCGGTCCTAGGACCAGCCAGAGGCTCTGCAGCAGAGCCGAAATAGTGATACTGAAAACTAATTACTTAATTGGAATGGTCTACAAAGTGTGCCTGGTTTGCAAGCACACTTTGTAGACCGTTTCAGTGAAGTAATTATTTTCCAGAGATGGGATTTGTGCAACATAATTTTTATTTTTTTTAATCTACAAAACAAGAAAAAATGTTTAGTGGACATTACTGTTCCTTTAAAACCTCTAAAAGAAAGATAGCAACAGGGCCGGATTTGCCATAAGGCAGAGAAGGCATCTGCCTACAGGCGCACCCCACAGAGGGGCGCCTGTCATTGTAATCAATTATTTATTTTATGTTTTAAAATATTTTCATTCACCCTACCCGCTGCCCGGTGAGATCCTGCTGTTGCTCCCTCGGTGGCTCTTTAGTAATGAAGAGCGCTGGGAGATGACATCATCTCCCAGTGTTCTGCATTACTAAAGAGAAGACCGCGCAGGAGCAACAGACGCTGCAGTTCTGTGAAGAAGCAGCCACAGACTTTTCCTGCCGCTGGACCACCAGGGAGATAGGAAATGGGGCAATGTGGAGCTGATGGTGCAAGTTGGAGATGATGAGGGTAATGTGTGCGCAAGATGGAGCTGATGGGGGCAATGTGGAGATGATGGGGGTAATGTGAGGGCAAGTTGGAGCTGATGGGGGTAATGTGAGGGCAAGTTTGAACTGATGGGGGCAAGTTGGAGCGCAATGTAAGGGCAATATGGATATGGGGGGTAGTGTGGATATTTGGAGCATTGTGGAGGTGTCCAGTGGAGATGGCCGGGGGGGGCGTTTCAGATTTCTGTGCCTACAGGCTCCTGAGATGTAAATCCAGCCCTGGATAGCAATAGTGCCAGTGAATGATTAGTGTATTTAATTAGAGATTTAGATTCTAAATAGAATAGACAATAAGCAGCTCATTGCAGGCTAACATAGTTTGATATCAGGTGAATATGTTCATAGAATTGTATAAGTTGTATATTACTTGTTTTTGATGTAGGACTCTCTATATGCACTGAACACATGACATCCAATGAGTTTATTACAAGAAATCCTCAGGGAATGTTTTTAATCTAGATTGGGCATAATGTGTGTATTAGATAGGATTTGCCTGATATTGGGGTACTGTGATGAGGTGGGCAAGCTTGAACATACTTTGGCTAAATGATGTAACAAAAAACCTCATATTTATTAACACAGTTGTATAATATATGCCTTATACAGGGTACACATTTGCACAATTGTATGTTGGAGCACGTCTGTTTTTTGTTTTAGGTTTAACACTATTTGGCATCCAAGGGATTAAAGTAGAATAGTTACCTTGAAAAAAAATCATTTTGAAAGAGCTTTTTAAACCATCTACATTTATGTTATCCATTTTTTATTTTCTAAAATAGTTTATAAGATATTAGACGTGTTTATTTGTTAGTTTATGTAGTTAAGCTAGTATTTCCTGGCAGGAAGTGGCAGACGGTAATGTAGAGCAGTGGGGAATGTTAACATCTGCCAGATGTGCATTAACTGACAAACAACTCAAGCTAAATAAATCACTACCTATTGTGTTTTAAATAGCAAAAAATGGCCACCATAAATATAGGCTTTTTTCAAAATCATATATTTATTACAAAGTGCAGCTCCACTTTAAAGTGCATTTTATAAAATTCTTTACTGTCCAAGAGACAGCAAATCTGATATGCTAGGAGGACTGAACCATTGGGACAAATAAATATTCCCCATATTCTCATTGATTTAAGAGGGATTTTAACTGCTTGAATACTAGGGAGGTCGCTAATGCATCCTGTGTTGGAGACCTCGCTAGCATTTAAGGGGTCAAAAGATCCATTCATATCATTTTAATGTTAATGTCTCCCCTATGATGCAGTTGGTTTGCTCCAGAATTTGTCCACTTTACTGTGGACATAGAACCCTTTGAATAGAATTTGACCTGCATGTTCACAGTGAGAAATTATACTTGTATATAGAAGACAGGTTACCTGTAGAAAAAAAGAGAATCACTTTTGTGCATTGGGATTAAGGAGATAACGGTATTGTACCTGTGTGAACATTGAGCGCCAATTTATCTACCCCCTCTTCATAACCCCGGGGGGAGAAGTTAAGGGTAAGGTGAAAGGGCTGCCCTCTACGGACAATCAGCTGTGTGCAGCCAGCTTCTGCAGTGTGGTGATCTTGGTTATTACCACTGCAGTCAAGGTCCCAGCTCTCCAAAACCAGATCTGTAAAAACAAGCAGTAAGTCATTACGGTGAAATGTTCAAGTGTGTATGTGAGGGTAGATGTGGGCATGTAAGGGTACATGTGGGCATGTGAGGGTACAAATGAGAATCTTTGGGTAAAAGCAGGCATATGAGGGTACACATGGGCATATAAGGGTACACATGGGCATGTGAGGGTACAAGTGTACATGTGAGGGTAAACATGAGTTGGCATGTGAAGCTAAAAGTAGGCATGTGAGAGTACATGTGAGCATGTTTGGGTAAAAGTGGTCATCTAAGGGTACACATGAGCAAGTGAGGGAGCATGTGTGGGTACAAGTGGGCATGTGTGCATACATGTGTGTATGCGAGAGTACTTATGTGCACACGAGGGTACATATGTGTGTGTCTGGGAATGATCTGTGTAAAATACTTTGTATAAAAATAAAAATGGTATAAAAGACTGGATGTGCTACGGGCAGTGATGACAGAAGATAGGGCAGAGTGAGGTCACTTGGGGTGGGAGATTGGTTGCTATTTGGCTGGTTATAATTTGACTCAAAGCTTTTCTTGGAAGGTGTTAAAGGGATAGTAATGTTTCATAATAAAAGAGCTCCAATTAATCATCATAGTATTTGAACTTTGGAGAGTGTTATTTCAATACTGTCAGAGTTGTAGTACAAGACTAATTCAATGACAAAGTATCCCCCTCCCGCCCCTTTTACTGATGTAACACTGCTCAGCCAGAGCAGAAGGGAGGTGCCCAGGTAGACTGCAGAGAGGGACAATCTTCAATTAAGATAAGGGGAAAAACCTGAAACACTTGTCAAGGGGGGCAGGGATTTCATTGTTTTCGTAGGAAGAAGATTGTCCTCTGCTGTTATCTGGTCTATGGACTGCATTCCACATCTGAGAAGAGATTGCTTACACTAGGTAAAAGGGGCGGGAGGGGAAACTTTGCTTGTGAATATCTCTCAAACCATAAAGGTTTGAGAGATAAGACTTATATCGTTCTTCATGTTTTTTTAAAGCCTACAAAATAAAATAAAGATAAAACAAAGTTTTGCTATCCCTTTAAGCATGGAGAGAGAACAAAGCAGAATAAGAGTATGAGTGACTGGGAATGGGGAGCAGAGTATGAGTGACTGGGAATGAGGATCAACATAAGAGACTGACAGGGAATGGAGAGCAGCGTAAGAGAGTGACTGAGAATGGAGAGCAGTATACAAGACTGTCTGGTAGAGAGGAGCAGTGTATGAGACTGACAGGGAGAGGAGAGCAATGTAAGATACCGTCAGGGAGTGGAAGCAGTGTAAAAGACCGACTGGTAGAGTGATGCAGTGTTAAGTGACTTGCTGGGAGAGTGGAGCAATGTATGAGACTAGCTGGATGAATTAGTGTTGAGACTGTCTGGGATAGGAGGGCAGTGGAAAAGACTGTCTGGGGGAGAAGGGCAGTGGAAGAGACTCACAGGGAGAGGAAGGTAGTGGAAGAGACTGTCTGGGAGAGGAAGGTAGTGGAAGAGACGTCTGGGAGAGGAGGGCATTGGAAGATATTGTCTTGGAGAGGAAGGTAGTGGAAGAGGCTGGCAGGGAGAGGAAGGCAGTATAAAAGGATGGCAGAGAGGGGCGCAGTGTAAGTGGCTGGCAGAGAGGGTGACAAGTAAGCGACTGGCAGAGGGCAATGTAAGAGACTGGCAGAGAGAGAGGGAAGCAGCAAAGCATGATTGGAAAAAGCAGGGTCTAATGAACACTGGGTGGGTAGCATGGAAGAGACTGGTAGTGGAGGACAGTGTAAATAACACTGGGTGTGGTGAGAGGATAAAAGAGACCACTCAATGTGTGTTTGTGTAGAGGGAGGGCTTTGAACTTTGAGCCATGGAGAAGTGTGCAATGGGCTGTAAAGCAAATAGTTGTAAACTCCTCTGGTATGTAAAGTGTTATGAGAAAGGCAGCAGACACACACACACACACACACACACGGACTTGGAAGCAGAATGTGGGATTTGTGAATGTTACGGTAATATTAAATTTTCCAATATGTCATCGTACAGAATTAAGGAAAACCAACAATGCTCCATACACTGCAATGCACACAGGCACCTCTCTGTACACACTCAAAAAGACACATCCTATATAGTAATTCGCTAGGATGTTTGTCAGAAGCCGTCATGCGCAGTAGAGACTGGCCGAACTCACAGAATGCTGGGAGCACGGAATGCTGGGAGTTCTGTTTTGGGAGGATTCTGTGCTTTCGGGCAGTCTCTACAGCATCGGCGGCAGGACACAGAGCAGAACCGGCCACTTATCCCTTGAAGTGCCAGAGGGGTACGCAATGCATTGCTCAAAGGGTTTCTTTTACACTAGCATATATATAAATTGACACACACCACACCCATACACAAACAACATGCACTGATGCACATCCTTACAATGTCACACATACACTCTAAAAATGAAACACACAGTGAATACACAATGACACACACATACAGTGACACACATAGAAAACCAAAACACACACACACACACACACACACACTAAAGCACACACAC
Source organism: Rhinophrynus dorsalis (assembly GCA_037306005.1). NCBI lineage: Eukaryota > Metazoa > Chordata > Amphibia > Anura > Rhinophrynidae > Rhinophrynus > Rhinophrynus dorsalis. The sequence goes on from CM074727.1 coordinate 36,417,586, forward strand.
AATCCTATTCTTCCAAACTTTTCTGTGTGTGTGTGTAAATAACCTTATTCCTTTGAGTGCCAGAGTGGTACCTCTGGCACTCAAAGGGTTAATGTTTGTATCCTGTGCCTGTCCTCTACCACGGTCACCCACACCCTTCCCCTCCTTCCCACCACTTGTCCCATTCTTGCTTGTCCTCTGTCACCTCTGAATACTTTAGCACACTTCACAAGTTAGACATTCCTCTGTATGGATCATTTCCATCCACAAGTCATCATCCTCCTCCTCCCCATGGTCTGGGTATGAGGGATTGCTGAAAGACCCCAACTGGGAATCTAGGACTCCCCCCCCTTGTCCCCCACCAATATATTAGAGGCGTCTCTGTCATCCAAGAGGTTAACACTATACAAATAATTTTAACTCTTTAAAACTAGCAGGGTGTTCATATACCCTTCCGATCCTTAAAGTGTTAGTATGTAATAATGACTGTTCACTCTCCATGTGTACATTCCAAGGGACAGAGGCATTTTTTCATCTCTCTGTGCCAAGATGGCAGAGGAGAAATAAATCTCTTATACGCTGACAAGGGAATATGAACCTCAAAATAACTTTAAAGAGGAACTATCTTCAAAATTAAATTGCCCCCCAAATCCTTATTAAAGGGATAGTAATACTTAAGTATTACTAATCCCTATAGTAAAGTCCTATTAAAAATAAATGTATTGCCCTCCTAAAGTTGCCCTCTCCCTCCCCCCTCCCTGAAGTCAGCGTTGTAGCTGACCATAGGATGGTGTAGCAACAGCGCCACTGTTTATTTTTAGGCCACTATGATATTGCACCTAAAAAATTCAGGTTTGAGCTGTTATAATTTTTTTTATAAAATATCTCTCAGCAATGGGAGTACCCTTGTTTTACTAAGGGGGATAAAACCTACAATATATAGTTTTTTACATTTCAAGTATTACTGTACCTTTAAGGTTTACTTTTAATCAGTGAGCTCCTACTGTCTAACATTTACCTGGATTCATTTGCCTGGATTCATTTTTTGATTCAGGAGACTTTGCTGATTACAACTCAAGTGATTGCATTGCATCCGAGATCATAAAACGGACTCCCAGATTAGCCCCATTAATTTTCTTAGAAGCTGCGGTTGTAATTTGGGTTCACAGGTTGAACTTGATGGATGCATAAAATTGCAAACTCATCAACTATGTTACTGTTTAACAATGGCAGAGATTTATAAAAGTGGAGTAGAGAGAGAAATGGCTGTAATCTGTGCTAAAACTGAAGTTCAGTATTTAAACAGAAATGTATGCCAGTTTTCGAAGCTGTAACACAGCGCAAAAATTATGGTGCTGCAAATTTAAAAAGAAATGTCACTAATCGGCAATTTTGCAACAGAATTTTTGTCAGGATCTTAAAGCGGAACTACCACCCAATATAAAGTCACCCCCGATAATTAGGCATATTGCGACTAGCTTCTTAATAGTGTTATTATCTGCCACAACTACTAAGGTGACAACATGTCCCAGAATGCCCGGGACTGTCCCGTATTGGGGGTTTGTGTCCCGCATCCCGGGTCACCCCCCACTGGAACAACAAAGAGTCCTGGAATTGAGCAACACGCGCCAGTCCAGTCAGCCAATGAAATGTATTTGCTATATGGTCCTCATTGCCTGGCTCAGCCAGCCAATGAAGACCATATAGCAAATACACTTCATTGGATGGCCGGACTGCTGTGTGCGAGACAGCTGGGGTGGAGCAGGTATGCTGGCGCTGCAAGTGAGACCCGCGGCTGAGGCTCCCGTCGGCGCTGACCATCTTTCTGAGGCTGACACAGAGAAAGAGTTCCCACTGGGAACTCTTACTATGTCAGGGTCAGAAAGATGGTCAGCACCGGCTGGAGCCTCAGCCACGGGATTAGGGTGACCACGTGTCCCGGAATGGCAGAATGGAAATGTGGTCACCCTAACAACTACCTGTAATCCTGTTTCTTCAGAAACTGACGGCCATGCTTCGTGCTGTAGAGCCGTCTGCACGCTTGCAACATCAGTCCCTTCCGGTGCCTTTCGGCTCCATGCAATGCCTCCTAGAGGAGACTGGGATGGACAGAGCATGTGCGCAGATGTGTCTAAGCCAAAATGTCTGTGTGCAAGGATTACTTCAGATAGTGGTACTTGTAGCAGTTAATAACACTATTAAGAAGCATGTCGCCATATACCCAGTTATTGGGGGATGACTTTATATTGGGTGGTAGTTTCGCTTTAATGCCAGGTATAATGTGATCTTAAAGCGATATTATAAAAAATAAAATATATAATTATATATATATATATATATATATATATATATATATAGTATTGTTTATCCCCTGAGTAAAGCAAGGGTACTGCCACTGCTGAAAGGTGTTTTATTCAAGTTATTACAGTTCCAACTTTTTAAGTGCAGTATCACAGTGACCTGAAATTATACAGTGGCACTGTTGCTACACCATCCTATGGACAGCTCTGGTCAGTTGATCATAAAACTCCATAGGATGGTGTAGCAACAGTGAAACTGTACAGTTTGTCACTGTGATACTGCACCTAAGAAATTCAAGTTTTAATTGTAATAACGTTTGAATAAAGCACTTTGCAGTGGGAGTTCCCTTGTTTTACTCAGGGGGATAAACCCTGCAACATTATTTTTAACATTTTAAGTATTACTATCCCTTTAAGCATTTCAGGCATTAACATCAGAATAATAACGCCATATTTATAAAAACACCCTTATTCATTTAAAAATCAGAAAATTTGATGTTATCGCCAGTTTCCATGATTTAACGACAATTCTTTAACCCGTTAAGGACCCATGACGGTCCTGGCATGTCAAGGGTTGGACGTGTGATAAGATCTCATAACATGCCAAGACCGTCATGGATTTCAGGGCTGTCTGCACGCCTTTCAGGGGGCCCTGCGTCGGATCCGGGAAAAAAAATGCTCCGTGGGCCTTAAGTGCCTTAAGGAATTAAAATGTACTTATAATGTTTTTTTTTTACATTTGTTTATTTTTTAATAAATTCCCCCATTGGTCCATATTTATATAAGAAAAATAGAGTTATTCTGGAGTAAACCAAATGCACCCGAGGGGAGAAATAAAAATTCCTGTTAAATTAAATTGGGCTTTTAACCCTTGAATGCCAGAGAGGTCTCCAATGCATTGTTTCACAATACATTGGAGATATCTATGGCATTCAAGAGGTTAAAAAGCTCTATTTGAGTGCATGGAAATGTAGGAATTTTTATTTGTCTCCTTCTGGTTTACTCCAGAATAACTCCAGTTCTGCTTTTATAAATTGGAGCCAATGAGCCTTATGTATAAAAGCAAATTGAGGCCATTCTGTATGCGGTTCCTTTTGTCAACGGAATATTTTGTCCACGGGAATTACTGGACAAACTATTTGTGTCTCTGTAATTTGTCTGTGGTCCATGTGAAAGGCAGCATTGTCCAGTACAGAACCTTTCCTGGAGGTTGGAATAGTGAATACAGCATTGATGCCTTAGTGTTACGCATGTGACACTGGCCTTAACCCTTTGAGTGCCAGAGCTGTATCCAGCACCTTGGGAGAGATGCACTAAGGTGTGATAAAGAAGTGATAATTCTCCCCAACAAGTCGAGCACACTCTTCTTAAAATATCACTTTTATTGAAGCATTAAAAACGCCCAACGTTTCAGTCCATGTTTGGACTTTCCTCAGGGAGGAAAGTCCGAATATAGATTGAAACGTTGGACGTTTTTAATGCTTCAATAAAAGTGATATTTTAAGAAGAGTGTGCTCAACTTGTTGGGGAGAATTATCGATTTAAGTTGGTCTGAAGCACCTCACGATGATAAGAGAAGTGTTTGTGGCAACAATGGAGAAGAAACAGTGATAAATTAGTGATAAATTGGAGATGACTTCTCCAAGTCCTATGATATTCTATAGCGACAATGCACTAAGATTTCTGCAAGCTTGGAGATCTTAGTGCGTAGGTTCTATAGAATAACATAGAAACTGGAGAAATGAGATCACTGGAGAAGTCATCTCCTGTTTATCACCTCTTTATCACTCCTTAGTGCATAACCCCCAATTGCTTTTCAATACGTTGGATACCCTCACTGAATACCTCATAATAATGAATGAATGGGATAATACATGGTTATAACCTATGACTACTTTACTTTGAAGAAAAATTTACTGAATGGAACAAAAAAAAACACCTAATACTTAACCAACACTTATCTTAACACCTTCAGTGCCGAGATGGCTAGCCAATGCATTGCACCCAAAGTGTTAATCTATGCGGATAATTCTACTTGCCACTGTAAATAAATTCTCCAGAATTAAGTAATTAATACTATCATGTCCATGCAAACAGATATTGCACTTTTTGCAGGACTCTCAGACTCCTCCCATTGATGCATTCAGTGGGTGGAGTTTGGAATCTTGGAGTCCCACAACAAAGAATCTTGATTTCCTCCATGTACATGATATCCAGCACCAGTTAAAGGGACAGGAATGTTTGCAGATAAATTAAGGGGAGGCATTGTTATGTAGGTAAAAGGGGCAAGAGGGGGGACACTTTATAATATAATTTTACATTAACTTGACCAGTTACAGCATTCTAATAACACTATGCAATGGAAAAAAACTATGATGTATGATCAAAGCTTAATTTATCTACAAACATTACTATCACTTTAAAGAACAGTTTTGGAGAACCAGTACAAGCAGAATGTATTCACTGTGACCAACAGGATATTATGTCTAGATTAAGATAAGTGAGTGCTTATTAGTAGGAAGTGTAAAATTGCCAAAAATTTACCACAATAAATACATTCCACGGTCATCTTTCCCCAGAGTAGTTACATGACAGATCCTCACTAATGGTCCACAGTACTGTTAATGCGATGCTAATAGCAAACCTTACACAACAGTCTTAAAGGGATAGTAATACTTATGTTTAAAAATTTCTAAAACAGGATCCAGGGACAGGGAGCCAGAACCAGGGACTTTCCCTGAAAATCAGCGATTGATGGCAGGTATGGAGGTGTTAGTGTACCTTTAAGTACAATTTTCTTAAAGGGATAGTAATATATGAAAATAAAAGTTGATCCAAATCATCTGTATAGTTTTTTTTTCAGCATGTAGAGTGGCTATCAGTATGTCAGTTGTATCTGACTTGTAGTTCAAGAGTTATTAAGTTATAAAGGATCCCCCTTCTGCCCCTTTACTGTCATAACACTGCCTCTCCAAGCCTGTCCGGATGAAGTGCAGCGAGGGACAATCTTCAATGCGCATAAGGAAAAACCTACCCTATTTCATCAAAGGGGGCAGGGTTTTTCTTATGCTCACAGTAAGAAGATGCCTGGTCAAGCGACGAGATTCCCCATCTGAGGGGAGGCTGTGTACCCCAGGTAAAAGGGACAGGAGGGGGACTCTTTATAACTTAATAACTCTTGAACTACAAGTCATATACAATTGACATATCGCTGTACATGCTGAAAAACTATACAGATGAATCGGAACTCTGTTCATTTTCATATATTACTATCCCTTTAAAGGAAAAGTATTATGTTCTAACCGTATATCACCCCTTTAACCCCTTAAGGACCGGCGCTCGTGGCCGGCACTTGAGGACCACGGGGCTTTTTTTTTTTTTTTTTAAGTTCCGGTTCAGGGCTTCCGGAGCAGCGTGCAGCCGCGCCGGGAGCCCTTAACTCCATGCCGTACCAGGACCGTCACTGGTCCTTAAGTGCCGGACCGCCTTGACGGTACTGGCACGTCAATGGTCCTTAAGGGGTTAAGAAACCACTACTTAAACCTCTTCTTAAAAACAAGTCTAAAATCCCCCCCCCCCAGACAGACAGACACAAACACCAACAACCCTTCTCCATATTTTACACACAATGACTAATATACACACTCATTCATTCATTGTGCCCGCAAGCTATATTTTACATGCATACACAATTATTCAGGTGTTTGTTTATGCAGCTGGTACTGTATGTGTATAAAGCAATAGAAAAAAGTGTGTGTGTGACTAATAGTGCATATATATTAAAATGGATGTGTGTGCATACATGCCTTCTATGTGTATACATGCTGTGTATGTGTTTTGTGTGTAAAGTATTTTTATGTGTGTGTGTGTGTACATGCTATCTGTGTAAGTAGACATGTATGCCTCTGTTAGCATGCTGTGTGTATGTGTTTTTGTCCATGTATGCATGTGTGTGAATGTGTGTATGTAGACGTGTGTACATGTCTGTGTATGTACACACATGCTGTCCGAGTGAGTGCTTTTGTGTGCAAGCGGTTGTATTAGGGTGACCACGGGTCCCGGAACGTCCGTGACTGTCCCTTATTTCAGGGCTATGTCCCGCGTCCCGGGTCATCTTCAACCGGGACAATGAAGTGTCCCGGAATGAAGCCAAGCCGCCCTGGATGTCAGCCTGCAAGCGGTGTGTCACATCATGGACGCCGCGAGGGAGCGCTTGGTAGCATAAATCAGCGCTCCCTCGCGGCGTCCATGATATGACACACCGCTTGCAGGCTGACATCCAGGGCGGCAATGCAGCTTACCTGATGATCTGGAGGCAAGCGCTCTAGTAATACAGAGCGCTGGGAGATGACATGATCTCCCAGCGCTCTGCATTACTGAGCACAGCGCGCGGGAGATTCAGCTCTGTGCCGGAGGAGGCACAGAGCACTTTCCACGCCGCTAGACCACCAGGGACTCAAGGTAGGGCATGAAAGGGCAACTAGGGTGACCACGTCCCGGAATGGCAGAAGGGAAATGTGGTCACCCTAGGTTGTATGTGTACATGTCTATGTATGTGTGTGCAAGTGTTTGTGTGTATACAGATTTTGTGTGTACGTGTGTATATGCATGTTGACATGTGTGCCCTTGCGTGTAAGTGTTTGCATGTATATATGTTATTGATCTCTGTGTGTCTGTGTGCATACATATGTGCATATCTATGTGTACACAGGTTGTCTCTCAGTGTGTCAATGTGTGCATATACATACATACATATTGTGTTTGGTTATATACATATTGTGTTTGTGTTTACTCTTGTATGCAAGTGTTTGTATGTATACAGGTTGTATGTCTATGTGTGTGTCTGTGTCTCTGAGCATATATACACATGGTGTGTGTGTGCAAGTGTTTGTATGTATACAGGTTGTATGTCTATGTGCCTGTGTGTCTGTGTCTCTGAGCTTATGTACACATGGTATGTGTGTGTGCAAGTGTTTGTATGTATACAGGTTGTATGTGTATGTGCCTGTGTGACTGTGTCTCTGAGCATATATACACATGATATGTGTGTCTATGCAAGTGTTTGTATGTATACAGGTTGTATGTGTATGTGCCTGTGTCTCTGTGTCTCTGAGCATATATACACATGATGTGTGTATCCAAGTGTTTGTATGTATACAGGTTGTCTCTATGCTTGTGTCTCTCTGCTGTGTGTATATATATATATTGACTGTATGTGTATGTGCTTGTGTGTAAATGTTGGTATGTATACATGTTATCTGTGTGTGTGTTTGCATACATATTGTGTGGGTGTCTGTGTGGGTTTGTGTGTATGTGTGTATATACACATTGTGTGTGTGTCTCTGTGTATATAAGCTGTCTGTCTGTCAGTACAGTACCTTCTGCCATGGTCCCGTTCCCAGCAGTGATGTCCCTCTCAGCAGTGGGATTGTATCCTAACTTTAGCTGTGCCCTTTTATACAGATCCTCCTGCACACACCCCTGGGGTGGGACTCACAGTGTAGGGAGAACTTTACTCACTGCAGAACTCACTGTGACCGTCTGTTCTAAAAGGAGAGGCTTATTAACCCATGCATGACTGGAGGAGAGAGTAATGCAAAGTAGAAGCTAGGAATGAGGTTAAATTATCAGAGGTTACATTAAAGATTTCTGTAAAGTATGGCACTACTTCACAGGTCTCTTGACTGTCCACAGGCAAGTTAATGTACAAAGAAAAGTGGTGAAATTCTGGTGCAAACTAAATGCACCATAAGGAGTAAATGCAAAATACTAAAATATCACTGATTTAAATGGGAAATTCAACCCCTTGAATGCTAGAGAGGCCATAAGAGCATTCCTTTCATATGTACATTGCTTTGTGTACCTCACAGGTCTCTACCTCATGTGTACAGAGCATCACAAACCTCAAAGGTCTCTTCTTTGTGTTTACGGATCTTTCCTATCCTCACAGGTCTCTTCTTCATGTGTATAGAGCTTTCCTATCCTCACAAGTCTCTTCTTCATGTTTACAGAGCTTTCCTATCCCCACAGGTCTCTTCTTAATGTGTACAGAGCATCGCAAACCTCACCGGTCTCTTCTTCATGTGTACAGAGCTTTCCTATCCTCACAGGTCTCTTCTTCATGTGTACAGAGCTTTCCTATCCTCACAGGTCTCTTCTTCATGTGTACAGAGCTTTCCTATCCCCACAAGTCTCTTCTTCATGTGTACAGTGCTTTCCTATCCTCACAGGTCTCTTCTTCATGTGTACAGAGCTTTCCTATCCTCACAGGTCTCTTCTTCATGTGTACAGAGCTTTCCTATCCTCACAGGTCTCTTCTTCATGTGTACAGAGCTTTCCTATCCTCACTGGTCTCTTCTTCATGTGTACAGAGCTTTCCTATCCTCACAGATCTCTTCTTCATGTGTACAGAGCTTTCCTATCCTCACAGGTCTCTTCTTCATGTGAACATAGCTTTCCTATCCTCACAGGTCTCTTCTTCATGTGTACATAGCTTTCCTATCCTCACAAGTCTCCTCTTTATGTGTAAAGATCTTTCCTATCCTCACAGGTCTCTTCTTCATGTGTACAGAGCTTTCCTATCCTCACAGGTCTATTCTTCATGTGTACAGAACTTTCCTATCCTCACAGGTCTCTTCTTCATGTGTACAGAGCTTTCCTATCCTCACAGGTCTCTTCTTCATGTGTACAGAGCTTTCCTATCCTCACTGGTCTCTTCTTCATGTGTACAGAGCTTTCCTATCCTCACAGGTCTCTTCTTCATGTGAGCATAGCTTTCCTATCCTCACAGGTCTCTTCTTCATGTGTACATAGCTTTCCTATCCTCACAAGTCTCCTCTTTATGTGTAAAGATCTTTCCTATCCTCACAGGTCTCTTCTTCATGTGTAAAGATCTTTCCTATCCTCACAGGTCTCTTCTTCATGTGTACAGAGCTTTCCTATCCTCACAGGTCTCTTCTTCATGTGTACAGAGCTTTCCTATCCTCACAGGTCTCTTCTTCATGTGTACAGAGCTTTCCTATCCCCACAAGTCTCCTCTTCATGTGTACATAGCTTTCCTATCCTCACAGGTCTCTTCTTCATGTGTACAGAGCTTTCCTATCCTCACAGGTCTCTTCTTCATGTTTACAGAGCTTTCCTATCCCCACAGGTCTCTTCTTCATGTGTACAGAGCTTTCCTATCCCCACAAGTCTCTTCTTCATGTGTACAGAGCTTTCCTATCCTCACAGGTCTCGTCTTCATGTGTACAGAGCTTTCCTATCCCCACAAGTCTCCTCTTTATGTATATATAACTTTCCTATATCCACAGGTCTCCTCTTTATGTGCACAGAGCTTTCCTATCTTCACAAGTCTCTTCTTCACATGTACAGAGCTTTCCTATCCTCACAGGTCTCTTCTACATGTATACAGAGTTTCCCAAACCTATCAAGTCCCTTCCACATACGTACAATCATCTTCATGTGTATAGAACATTCCTAACTTCACGTGTCTCTTCTTCATACGTACTGCACTTCCCAAACCTCTCAGATTTCTTCTTCTTGTGTACAGACCTGTCCTAACCTTACAAGCCTCTTCTTCATATGTACAGTGCTTTTATAACTCCATAGAGCACTTCTTCATGTGTAAAAGGCAGTTCTAAACATCACAGGTATTTTCTTAAGGTAATTGAATGCAGTGGTGGCTTTAGGTTTTTGGGGGCCCTAAGGGAAAAAAAATAAAATCACACGGGGCCCCCTTTACTCTTGCATCAGTATTTCTAATAAGGCATTGTCATCTGATGTTGTTTATATGCAGCAGCAGCAGAACTGTATAAGGTCTGTGGGGTCCTCTGACCCAGTGGGCCCCTAAGCAGATGCTTATTCAGCTTATAATGTAGCGCCACCACTGAGCAAATGTCCCAAAACTCTTCTTCACCTATGTAAGAGTTTTGTGAACCTTTAACAACTTCTTTTCGTTTGGAAATTTCTTTTTTTTTTCTGCAAATACCTTTCCAAATGTAAGAGTGAAAACAATCGATCATGAGCAAGGAACTTGCTAATCCCACTGAATTGTTTGACTCTCTCTCTCATAGCCGGGGGGACTGCTCTTTGTATTACACCATCAAAAGGGTCAAATTCTGTTTGGAAACTTCATTCATGTCCAGGACAAGATTTTTTTCTTGACATTAACCATAGTGTTTATATGTTTGTGACTAAAACTGCCATTTGTCTGCTTTGTATCAGCAAAAAAAGAAAGAAAAAATCTTAATCCTGGCCATAAAGCAAACAATGGATTTATCAAAAGAGTTTAGTTTATTTCCTGGCAGGAGCTATAGCCCTTGCTCCATGTCTGTCTATTGTGACTCCCAAGTGAGAAGTAGAGTTAAAGTGATACCTTTGTTAGTTAAAGGGATAGTAATGTTTCACAAAAACAGCAGATCTAATTAATCTTCATAGGGTCATGGAGAGTGTTATTTCAGTACTGTCAGAGTTGTAGTTCAAGGGTAATTCAATGATAAATTATCCACCACCTGCCCCTTTTACCAAGTATGAGCCACCTCCCCTCAAATGTGGAATCTGGTCAATTGACCGGACAGCTAACAGCAAGGGACAATCTTCTTACTGTGAGCATAAGGAAAACTCTGCCCCCTTGACAGGTTTTTCAGGTTTTTCCTTATGCTCACTGAAGATTGTCTCTCTCTGTGATCCATCTGGACAGTCTTGCTGCTCTGAGGTGAGCAGTGTTACATCAGTAAAAGAGGCAGAAGGGGGATACTTTATCATTCAGTTACTCTTGAACTACAACTCTGACATTATTGAAATAACACTCTCCATAACCCAAATACTATGAAGATTAATTGGAGCTGCTTTTTTGTGAAACATTACTATCCCTTTAACTGGGTAGCTTTAGTGTACAAGCTTTAAAGGGATAGTAATACTTCATTTTATCTTTATTTTATTTTGTAGGCATTAAAAAAACATGAAGAACGATATAAGTCTTATCTCTGAAACCTTTATGGTTTGAGAGATATTCACAAGCAAAGTTTCCCCCTCCCGCCCCTTTTTCCTAGTGTAAGCCATCTCTTCTCAGATGTGAATCTGGTTGTAAGACCTGACAGATAACAGCAGAGGACAATCTTCTTTGTATGAAAACAATGAAAGCCCTTCCCCCCTTGACTAGTTTTTCAGCTTTTTCCCTTATCTTAATTGAAGATTGTCCCTCTCTGCAGTCTACCTGGGCACCTCCCTTCTGAGCTGGCTAAACAGGGGGATACTTTGCTTGTGAATATCTCTTAAACCATAAAGGTTTGAGAGATAAGACTTATATCGTTCTTCATGTTTTTTTAATGCCTACAAAACAAAGATAAAACAAAGTATTACTATCCCTTTAAACACAAGTTAGGTCTCCTCTACAGACAGGCTTAGAATGCAGGCTGAATAAAAAAACACATGACAGGTTATACATTAACGCAAATTTTTTTAAATTTCACTGGAGGTGAGTCTCTTTATTGGCATTGTCTGTGTAAATTATTAGTTAGAGAATCACAGTCATTTACTCTGAATACATTGCTCAGCCCTTTGAGTGCCACAGGAGTGTCCAAAATGATTTTTTGCAGTTGTAGACAGCCTTTTGTCTCTCAAAAGGTTAACATATCCTATGAAGTTCTTAACAGCTTAAGGACTGGACAAGATTTACATCCCTGAAGCCCTTAGGCAAGGCATTCTAGGTGCCATTAACACCACCACCCATGGTCACACCCCAGACCCATCCCCTGTTTCCTGGGACAGAAAATACTTTTGGCCAATAATAAGGAGGGGGAAAAAAAGCTTTATAGGGATAGTAAAACTTGCTTTTAAGAAAGTTTAATATTGTACATTTTTAAAAAATAAATGAAATGATGTAAGTCCCGTCATTCAAACTTGTATAGTTTAAGAGTTTTATAAACTTCTAAAGTGCCCACCTCCCGCCCCTTTTACACATGTCAGCGCTCTAGCTGACAGATTGACAGATCCTGGTCCCGGGACCGGACGGCTCTTCAGCAGAGCCAAAATAGCGTTGTCTACAAAGAAATTCTTAATTAGAACGATCTACAAAGCCTCAAACCAGGCACACTTTGTAAATCGTTCTAATTAAAGGGATAGTAATACTTAATTATTACTAATCCCTGTATTAAAGTAATATTAAAAATAAATGTATTGCCCCCAGTGTCATCTCTCAAAACTTTATGGTTTGAGGGATGATCGCTCCTAAAGTTGCCCTCTCCTTTCCCCTTCCCCAAAGTCAGCATTGTAGCTGACTGCAGGGAAGCCTGTCGTACGACTTTCAGGTGGCTCTCCAGCACAGCCATGATCGCGATAATAAAAAAGAAATCTTGCACTGAAATGGTCTTCTACGTGCGCTTGGTTTGCAAACACACGTAGAAGACCGTTTTAGGGAAAGATTTTTTTTTTTTATTAACGTGATCTTGGCTCTGCTGCAGAGCCGCCTGATGATCGTAAGACCGGATTTCCCTTCAGTCAGCTACAGCGCTGACTTCAGGGAAGGGGGAGGGAGAGGGGAACTTTAGGAGTGATTATCTCTCAAACCATAAAGGTTTGAGAGATGACACTGGGGGCAATACATTTATTTTTAATATTACTTTAATATAGGGATTAGTAATAATTAAGTATTACTATCCCTTTAAGTAGTTCTTTGTAGACCATGCTATTTCGTCTCTGCTGAATATCTGTCCGGTGCAGGGAGAAAGTATATACAGATATATATACAGGCCGTAAACTTGAAGGAGTTTAAGGAACAATACATGTTTTAAATGAAAACAATATATCGTATATGTAAGTTGCTCCAACTGCTTGGACATTTTTAGATCATAAGATATTACATCACAAACTTTTTTAAATTAGACTGCAATTACTTTTTGTGGCCAGCAGGGGACAATCTTTCTACTACTTATTATGGAGAGCCATGATCAGTGACTCAAGCTCTCTGACAGGGTTCACTTTTTACATGTTGCACGCATAAAAGAGAGCAACATGAAGGCACATTAACTAGGTTGCCGGCTTAAAAAGCGCCATATCAGAAACTCGCCCGATGAAAAGGGCGAGATTCTTATGGCGCCTCGTAAAACATCGCCTCCATCTACTACCTTAATTAATTAATATGTCTGCATGAGATATGAACGATAAGGAATGAACTGACCTGCAGGAGGAGTGGCATCACATCACAATGGTATACAGCAGTGCGGGAGCTGAATGAAAAGCAGTTGTTATACTTGCTCTCTGGTAATTTTCCGTCTGTCTGTACTGGCACCCCTACAACCTCTTTCATACTGCCATCTTCCCGCTCCTCCTGCAGGTCAGCTCTAACGCGCATCTATCACCTTCTCTATGTGTATCCGTAGGATGTACCATTTAACCCTTGGAGTGCAAGAGCAATTCCGTTGCTCTAGAAGTGTTCCACTTATTGTTCGTGCACGGAGCAGAGTCAGGTAATGGAACACATAGAGAAGCTGATAGATGCGTGTTAGAATAAGAACTGACCTGCAGGAGGAATGGCATCACATCATAGTGTGTTCCATTACCTGACTCTCAGTTACGTTAGAACCAGAGTTTCTCAATTTCTGTCCTCAGGACCCACTAACAGGCCAGGACTTAGGGATTTCTCTGCTAGAGCACAGGTGTGTTGATCAGAGGCTCATTCACATTGATTACCTCACCTGTGCTCTAACAAGGAAATCATGTGATCAGAGGCTCATTCACATTGATTAACTCACCTGTGCTCTAACAAGGAAATCATCACATCCTGGCCTGTTAGTGGGTCCTGAGGACAGGAGTTGAGAAACACTGTGTTAGACACATTATTTAATTAACCCTTTGAGTGTTTTGCAATGCGTTCTGTACCCCTCTGGCACTCAAAGGGTTAAGGAAGTGGATGGAGGCGATGTTATACGAGGCACAAGGTAGTGGGAGGCGACGTTATATGAGGCGCCATAAGAATCTCACTCTTTTGATCGGGCGAGATTCTGATAAGGCGCTTTTAAAGCCGGCGACCTATTTAAAGGGATAGTAATACTTTGTTTTATCTTTATTTTATTTTGTAGGCATTAAAAAAACACGAAGAATGATATAAGTCTTATCTCTCAAACCTTTATGGTTTGAGAGATATTCACAAGAAAAGTTTCCCCTCCCACCCCTTTTACCTAGTGTAAACAGTGGCGTAACAATAGGGGTCGCACCTGCGACCGGGCCCATCACTCTCAGGGGCCCGGCCACCCCCTGCGACACCCTCGCCACACGCGTGCAGCACAACTGATCTCCCAGCAGCCGGCGCTCTAGTAATGCAGAGCGCTGGGAGATGACATCATCTCCCAGCGCTCTGCATTACTAAGAGCCGCGCAGGAGCTTGCAGTGCAGGGGTGTGTGCCGAATGAGGCACAGATCGGTCATCGCACACCGCTAGACCACCAGGGACTCGAGGTAGGCGGAGGGGGACGGCCAGTAGTGGCATTAAGGAAGGATCAATGTAGAGAATGAGGGGGACTGTGGAAGGAGCATTATGGACAATGAGGGGCATTGTGGAAGGAGCATTATGGAGATTGAGGGGCAATGTGGAGATGGGGGCATTGTGGAAGGGGCAATGTGGAGAAAGAGGGGCAGTGTGGAAGGAGCATTATGGAGATTGAGGGGCAATGTGGAGATGGGGGCATTGTGGAAGGGGCAATGTGGAGAAAGAGGGGCAGTGTGGAGAAAGAGGGGCAGTGTGGAAGGGCCATTGTGGAGAAAGAGGGGCAGTGTGGAAGGGCCATTGTGGAGAAAGAGGGGCAGTGTGGAAGGGCCATTGTGGAGAAAGAGGGGCAGTGTGGAGAAAGAGGGGCAATGTGGAGAAAGAGGGGCAGTGTGGAGAAAGAGGGGCAGTGTGGAAGGGCCATTGTGGAGAAAGAGGGGCAGTGTGGAGAAAGAGGGGCAATGTGGAGAAAGAGGGGCAGTGTGGAAGGGCCATTGTGGAGAAAGAGGGGCAGTGTGGAGAAAGAGGGGCAGTGTGGAAGGGCCATTGTGGAGAAAGAGGGGCAGTGTGGAAGGGCCATTGTGGAGAAAGAGGGGCAGTGTGGAGAAAGAGGGGCAGTGTGGAAGGGCCATTGTGGAGAAAGAGGGGCAGTGTGGAAGGGCCATTGTGGAGAAAGAGGGGCAGTGTGGAAGGGCCATTGTGGAGAAAGAGGGGCAGTATGGAGAAAGAGGGGCAGTGTGGAAGGGCCATTGTGGAGAAAGAGGGGCAGTGTGGAAGGGCCATTGTGGAGAAAGAGGGGCAGTGTGGAAGGGCCATTGTGGAGAAAGAGGGGCAGTGTGGAGAAAGAGGGGCAGTGTGGAAGGGCCATTGTGGAGAAAGAGGGGCAGTGTGGAAGGGCCATTGTGGAGAAAGAGGGGCAGTGTGGAAGGGCCATTGTGGAGAAAGAGGGGCAGTGTGGAAGGGCCATTGTGGAGAAAGAGGGGCAGTGTGGAAGGGCCATTGTGGAGAAAGAGGGGCAGTGTGGAAGGGCCATTGTGGAGAATGAGGGGCATAGTAATGGGGGCATTGTGGAAGGGACATTGTGGAGAAAGAGGGGCATTGTGGAGAAAGAGGGGCATTGTGATGGAGGTATTGTGGAAGGGGCAATATGGAGAATGAGGGGCATTGTGGAGATGAAGGGGCACTGTGGAGAATGAGGGGCATTGTGAAAGGGGCAATGTGGAAGGGGCAATATGGAGGTGGCCAATGTAGTTGAGGGGGGCCAATGTGGTCGGGGAGGGGCCATGGCAATTCATGCACCAGGGCCCCGTGGCTTCTAGTTACGCCTCTGAGTGTAAACAATCTCTTCTCAGATGTGGAATGCAGTCCATAGACCAGACAGATAACAGAAGGGGACAATCTTCTTCCTATGAGAACAATGAAATCCCTGCCCCCCTTGACAAGTTTTTCAGATTTTTCCCTTAATTGAAGATTGTCCCTCTCTGCAGTCTACCTGGGCACCTCCCTTCTGCTCTGGCTGAACAGTGTTACATCAGTAAAAGGGGCGGGAGGGGGATACTTTGTCTTTGAATTACTCTTGAACTACAACTCTGACAGAATTCAAATAACACTCTCCATGGCCCAAATACTATGATGATTAATTGGAGCTGTTTTATTATGAAACATTACTATCCCTTTAATGCGCCTTCATGTTGCATGCTCTTATGCATGCGACAAATCAAAAGGATACCCTCTGACAGAGTGCATTATAAAAAAATGCCTCTTGGATTGGAGAAGTGCTCTTGGTATATTCAACAGGAAAAGCACTGTAACATTTATTTCATTAGATAATGTTAACTGCTTCTTTAACCCCTTAAATACTGTGCACTGGAGACCTCTTTAGCATTCAAGGGTTAACCCATCACTCTCACTGCTTTGTTGCGGGAGTCGTTATGAGAATTCTGTAGGGGAATTTAAAGTCTCTTCTGTAAATGGTCATTCTTCTATAACAGACGTCATATCAACTCCTACAGGGAAATGGGGAAACCTAGTCCTTTGACTTAAAGGGATAGTAATGTTTCATAATAAAAGCAGCTCTAATTAATCATCATAGTATTTGGACCTTGGAGAGTGTTATTTCAATACTGTCAGAATTGTAGTTCAAGAGAAATTAAATGATAAAGTATCCCTCTCCCGCTCCTTTTACTGGTCTAAAACATGTGCCTAGTGTTCAGGCACATGTTTTAGACCATTCCAATAAAGGGATTCTGTGTAAGTAACGAGATCCCGGCACTTCTCAAGCGCCACAGTGTCGACCGACACGAATCTCCTGCTGACAGCTTTACAGCTGTCAGTAGGAGAAATCAAACTTCAAACGCCCGTATCTCTTAAACCATAGCAGTTTGAGATATACGTTTTTTTGCATTTAGATCAGCTTTTTGAGCTCTTCTAAATGCAAAAAAGTTTTTTTAGACATTACTATCACTTTAAGAATGCAAAAATAAGGAAGGGAGGGGTGTCAAAAAGTAGAAAAAAGAGAAGTAATGATGAAAGAAACCAGCTGGAAATTAGCTGAGATGTGGAAAGAGGAGACTAGGGGTGAATTGGGAAGGGAGATTCCAGGAACCAAACATCCATTATCCATTCCTAGAGGTGTCCTACTCCGCATCTCTGATCTTGAACTGAGACCAAGGGGGTTATGTGTAATGTCCCAGAGTTGAACATTTACATTTACCAGTCCTTTCTGGTATATGTTGCTTGTAGTTTAAAACATGGTTATGTATATATTTGTGTGATTGTATAATGTTGGTATAACTGTAATATTTTTGTTGTTCATGTGCCTTTAAGGTGAGCAGTGCAGAGGGTAACATGTGACCACAGGAGCCAATGAGGTTTTTACCCAGCAGCCCCCTGGTCTAGCCAGACAGGAAGGAGCAAGCTAGTGTGAGTTGAGTATAGAGGAGTCTAGTGAGGAAGTTGTGGAGAGAGGATGGGAGAGGAGAGGAGAGAGAAATGGAGGAAGTGTGTGGAGATAAAGACAGAGGAGAAGGTGAAGGAAACCAGTGGAGCTAAACAACTACAGTGTTCCACAGCACAACCATAGGCGTTCCACCGCACAGGAGTCCAAGTCTGTGCCTGTCAACAAGAAGAGCTGTGGGGAGAAGTGCTGAATGCGAATGGGCCCCATAGAGAGTACTACTTATCGTGAGTGATTAGCCTACGGCGGCCTCCGCTCTGTAGTCTCAAAAATCCTAGTCAAAATTCCTTAGTTAACCTGGCGGTAGAGTGTACAAGAGCGACCTATGGTTCAGACAGTGTATGTGGCCACATAAGTCAGAAGTCTTCAGTAACTACAGTAAAGTCTAAAGTTGTCACTAGTAAAGTCAAGATTCAGAGTAAAGTCTACTACAAGTCTCAGCAAGCCTGTGGCTCCCGGTTACCTCTGCACTTGCCCCTGCCTTACCTCTGCATTGCTTTAATGGACTATTTCACCTGTCCTGCTTCTCCAGTAAACGCAGTTATCCGTAACCCTGCAGTCTGGTGTTTTATTGCCCCAGCGCTGGGCCCAGGAGACCTGTTTCACCCCTGGAGTGTAGTGTAAAACACTACCCTGGCGTCACGAGCCGTGCAACTACAGGTATCAGCACTACAAGCACATAAATTCACAACCCGTGCACCACATATGTGTTTTGGCATCTTTAGTTCACCACATATGCACTAAAGTGTGATAAAGGGGTGAAAAAGTGGAGATGACTTCTAAATTCTCTAAGTCCTATGTTGTTCTATGGACTAAGATCTCTCAAGATATAAGTATCTTGGCGATTAGAACAATGAAGAAGTCATCTTCTCTTTATCGCACCTTAGTACATCTCGCCCCAGTGGTGTAACTACACAGGAGCAGAAGGAGCAGTTGTGACAGGGCACAGCTTCCAAGATGGACTGTCAGCCACAGGTCTCAATGCGTTCTAGATACACCCTGGGAGAATATTTTTGTGTTAGTAAATCCAAAAAATATTTGCATTGGGGTCCACAGCATTGTTTTAGATGATCCATTCCTAGAGGTACCTCACTCTTCACCTGTTCTCCTGACTTCAGCACATTTGGGCTATCAAGCTCCACCCACTTCCTCTGACCTCAGTTCTTTCAAGGTACAATCTCCAGCTCCTCTTCTGAGCCCAGAACATCCAAGGTACAAGCTCTGCACACCTTTTCCTGATCTCAACACATAAAAGGTAACAGGCTCTGCACACCTTATCCTCATCTCAATACATACAAGGTACAATCTCTGCACACCTTCTCCTCTTCTCAGTACATACAAGGTACAATCTCTTCACACCTTCTCCTGACCTCAACACATACAGTGTACTGCACACCTTCTCTTCATCTCAAATCCTCAACCCATTCAAGGTAAGAAACTCCACCCCCTTTCCCTGTCCACAGCACATCCAAGGTACCAAGCACCACCCCTTCTCTTGACGTCAGTACATCAGTCCTAGAGGTACTAAGCCCTGTACCCTTTCTGTTGATCTCAGCACATCCAGGCCTAGTGCTATCAAGCCTGGACTCATCACCAGGGTTACCATGTGTGGAATAATACAGATAATTTTAGGATTTGGTGGCAGACACAGGGGATTCCATTCACATTACTGACCCTGTACAGACCTCAAGACATTTACCATGGACACCTGTGTCAATGTACGGACATGTTGCTGATCCCTGCCCTTAACACATCTAAGATAGCAAGCATTGCACAACTTCTCCTGTTCTAAGCTCTTCCAACCCTTTTGGTACCAAGTTTTGTGCCCATCTACCTGAGCCCTATGCATCTAGACCCCTGACTTAGTGGGCTTAAGGATAGTATAACTTTGCATATCGCTAGGTTAGTAATATATTTGGCCGCAATTTTATTAGCATGAAAGTTCAACATGGGACAACTTGACCTTATTGGGGTTTTTCTTCAAACTCTCCATCCTGATCTCATCAGGATGGAGAGGACAGCTTAGTGTTATCTCTCAAGATCATTTTAATCTCTTTTTGCAGTTTATTAACTCCTCCATTGCCAGTGTGGTTGGTTACAGCCACCATGGCAATGGAGGAATTAATTATGTTTTTGGATGGGGGAGTGGGTGTTTTAGTTATTAAAAAAAACAAACAAAAAAAAAAACAGGTTAACCCTACTGTTGCTGAAGCAGAAAGCTCACTGGAATCCAGCAATAGAAGAGGAGTTAACCCTTTAAGTGCAAAAGGGGTACGCAATGCATTGCTTTGAAATGTGTTGCTTACCCCTCTGGCACTCAAAGAGTTAACCATTTCTGTGCATGGGGTGTTTGTTGGGGGCATGGGTTGTGTATGTATTTTTGTTTTTTTAACTTGGCAGTTAACCCCTCCATTGCTGATGCAGCAAGATCTCTACCACATGGCAGGGATGAGGGGATGGCGCTCAGACATGGGGAGGAATCAAGCATGAGACTGGGAGTAGGGTGGGGTTATTGTCAGATTAATAAGTAGATGGTGCACCATCTTCCTTCCAAAACAGGTAAGGTGTATCATGATTAAGTGTGGTGAATGCTAAGCGTGTTCATTTGGAGATGCAAAAAGCTCTCTCTGGTCTGGCTCCATGAGTCAATCTATTATGTCCCAATGTACTTTGTTGGAATAATAATTGAGTCTTATTAAATGTCCTTGATTTTATATATCTTAAAGGGATAGTAATACTTTGTTTTATCGTTATTTTATTTTGTAGGCATTAAAAAAACATGAAGAACGATATAAGTCTTATCTCTCAAACCTTTATGGTTTATGAGATATTCACAAGCAAAGTTTCCCCTCCCGCCCCTTTTACCTAGTGTAAGCCACCTCTTCTCAGATGTGGAATCCAGTCCATAGACCAGACAGATAACAGAAGGGGACAATCTTCTTCCTATGAGAACAATGAAAACCCTGCCCCCGTTGGCAAGTGTTTCAGGTTTTTCCCTTATCTTAATAGAAGATTGTCCCTCTCTGCAGTCTACCTGGGCACCTCCCTTCTGATCTGGCTGAGAAGTATTACAGCAGTAAAAGGGGCGGGAGGTGGGGGACACTTTATCATTGAATTACTCTTGAACTACAACTCTGACAGAATTGAAATAACACTCTCCAAAGTCCAAATACTATATATCTATTTTTATCTTACTCCCTGTCTAGTGAGATGCCTACTCTGTTTCTGCATACTCATTATCTGTTATATCCCAAGGAAAGGGAAGTATCCATCCAATTTCCTTGGGCTTCTTAGCCTCACATTGGGGTCACTTTGGAACGTTTTCAGCACTGCATAAGGATTCCAATAAGACATTCCGGTTTAAAGGAGCAGTAAACATTTTTTTTATGAAAACACATATTATTATAGTTCTTTTCCTGCTGAATAAAACAAGGTCACTCCCACTGCTGTCAGATGCTTTAGTCAAAAATTATAGCAGTTTAAATAATCAGGAAGTGAATTTACTGTGTTTATTTCCTGATAGTTCTAACTGACAGGCCGTTTCTATCACATTCTATGGAGAACTGTATGTGTCAGACTTTTCTGACTTTCCTTTCCATTAGAATCTAACAGAAAATCTAATTAGAATTTGACCACTAGAGGGCACTACTAATATAAAAAAACATGGGTTTAAACTGTAATAACTCTGGAAATATAAATCTCTCAGCAGTGGGAGTACCCTTATTTTACTCAATAGGAAAATCCCTACAATATATATTGTTTCATAAAAAAAAGTTTACTGCTCCTTTAAAAAAAACAAAAACATGATTCGGTAATCCATTTCTGACCTTTTGTCGGAATGTGATTGCAGAACAGAGCGGATGGAAATATCATCTGAAGTTAAATATAGCAATTCAACAAATATATCTGTGTGGGACTTAATCCTGGCCTAAGGCTGGATTCCACTACAGGACATTGAGTTATCACTGATGTTTGTTTCCAGATGTCTCCATAAAATTCAAATTTAATTTGTGAGATATAGCCAGTGATAATATATATCACCTGTAGTCCTGAACAGCTGTGGGACATTAGGTTGCCCATCCATGCCTTACATCAGGGGTAGTTAATTGTTGGACCTCCACCTGTTTTGGACTACAACTTCCATCATCCCCAACCAATCATTGACAGTGATGATGGTTTTATTTTTAGTTCCCAACAGCTGTTTTACATAATCCTAAAAACAGATTTATGTGCATCTCTGGCATTCTTAAAGGGATAGTAATGTTTCATAATAAAAGCAGCTCTAATTAATCATCATAGTATTTGGACTTTGGAGAGTGTTATTTCAGTTCTGTCAGAGTTGTAGTGCAAGAGTAATTCAATGACAAAATATCCCCCTCCCGCCTCTTTTACTGATGTAACACTGCTCAGCCAGATCAGAAGAGAGGTGTTCAGGTAGATTGCAGAGAGGGACAGTCTTCAATTAAGATAAGGGAAAAACCTGAAAAATTTGTCAAGGGGGGGCAGGATTTTCATTGTTCTCACAGTAAGAAGATTGTCCCCTTCTGTTATCTGTCTGGTCTATGGACTGTATTCCACATCTGAGAAGAGATGGCTTACACTAGTTAAAAGGGGCGGGAGGGGAAACTTTGCTTGTGAATATCTCTCAAACCATAAAGGTTTGAGAGATAAGACTTATATCGTTCTTCATGTTTTTCTAATGCCTACAAAATACAATAAAGATAAAACGAAGTATTACTATCCCTTAAAGAGATGATAATGTTACACAATAAATGAAGGTACGAATATTCCTTATACGCTTTAATAATGCTTTGTACCTTTCGCAGTGTTCATATTGGTATAGTTTTTTTTGTAATTATATTTTAATGTTTCCCCCTCCTGCCCCTTTTCCCGAATCACAATTCTTCATTCAGATCAGAAAGCTGATCCGGACGGATCTCAGTGTGGGACTATCTTGTCAAGGAGGGCAGGGTTTTCTTTATACAGACACAGACAATATTGTCCCTCATGGCAATCTGTTCGGTCAAGATTTCAGATCTGAGGGCAGAAGAGTGATGTACTTTAAAATATAATTACAAAAAACTATGTCTGGAAAAACTCAAAAAATAGCTCACTTAAAAAGAGAAAGAAATATATCTAAGTTTAGTAAGTTTTAAGTGGAACTTTCAGTTCATAGTTAGTCGCCATGACTAGCTTTGAAATAGATGTCCTTTAAAAAATATCCCAGTGTAAAGGAATCCTTCTTGTTTGGAGACCGGAACACAGGCTGCAGTGCAGACATCTTGTCCGCGCACCTGCGCTGTTAGTCCCGGTCTCCATTGAGTAGCACTGCAGTACACATATGGTTACCGGAAGGGACTGACGGGGCACTCGGACCGCACTAACCTGCCCATCAGTCCCCAAATGGGAAGGATTCCTTTACACTGGGCTATTTTTTAAAGGTAAAACATCTAATCCAAAGCTATTCACCATGTGTTTAATGAATGCATGGCGACTAAGTATGAACTGAAAGTTCCGCTTTAAGAAGCAGAATAAAAACAAAAACAGTAAATATTGCACTCAAAAGACCCTTCTTAGTCTTTAAAGGGATAGTAATGTTTCATAATAAAAGCAGCTCTAACTGATCATCATAGTATTTGGACTTTGGAGAGTGTTATTTCAATTCTGTCAGAGTTGTAGTTCAAGAGTAATTCAATGACAAAGTATCCCCCTCCCGCCCCTTTTACTGATGTAACACTGTTCAGCCAGAGCAGAAGGGAGGTGCCCAGGTAGACTGCAGAGAGGGACAATCTTCAATTAAGATAAGGGAAAAACCTGAAAAACTTGTCACGTGGGCAGGGCTTTCATTGTTCTCATAGGAAGAAGATTGTCCCCTGCTGTTATCTGTCTGGTCTATGGACTACATTCCACATCTGAGAAGAGATGGCTTACACTAGGTAAAAGGGGCGGGAGGGGAAACTTTGTTTGTGAATATCTCTCAAACCATAAAGGTTTGAGAGATAAGACTTATATCGTTCTTCATGTTTTTTTTAATGCCTACAAAATAAAATGAAGATAAAACGAAGTATTACTATTCCTTTAAAGTGGAAATGTCAGTGCCAGATTTCCCAATAGGCTGGTAGGCAACTTCTTAGAGCTCCACATTTTAGGAGGAGCCTTAGGGCGAAATGTTCAAAAAGTCGTCATGATGAAAAAATTGTCAGATCATGAGTTGGTGGTAAAAGAAGGACAATATTTTCAGAAGTAAATCTGTCACATTTGAAAATGTGTTTAAAGAATTAAAAATGACGGTAAGAAGATTTTGATGAATATTGCCTTTAAAAATTCTGTTGTTAGAAATGTCTTTGATTTTGTCTTTGAAATGAAAATTTTCAAAGAAACAAAGACATTTTTTTGTCTTTGAAACGACAAATTGCTTCTCACTCCTGCTAACAGTACTTACATTTGTGTTCTTCAAGTTTAGATTATTTTTATTTTGTCGGGAAAAAGTGACGTTAATCAAACACAAAAGTGGTGTTGAAACAAATATTTTTTTCTGAAAATATCTTACAATTTGAGGGTAGATTAAACCACACCCCCTTTTAACATCGTCCCGACAATTGACTTACCAGGTACGTACCGCAAAAATTGTCACTTAGTGACAGAGGACGTACCTGGTAAGTCCCGGAAGTCCGGGTCTCCGTGCGGCTGCATACCATTTGGGGACTCCAGAATCATTGTGTAAAAAAAAAACAAAAAACTTTTAGCTGGGCATTAAGGTGACAGCCGCGTGTGCACGCGGCTGTCACTAAGGGGTTAAGACGGCTTTTTCCCTTTGATGGAGATGGCGGAATTGAATGCAAAAAATGACGGATACATGTCTGAGAATTGCTGGACCATGGAGTAAGAACTTTTTTATTCTGATTACAGACAATTTCAGTTACCACCACATTCTGAACACCTCACCCTTAGATGTACTTGTTAAATCCTCGTTCTGAATTGTGGATGTGACCACAGCAATCTCAATGTCCCAGCACCAGTTTTTTGTTTTATTTTTTACAGTCTATTAGAGAACCCTTTTGAATGCTAGAGAGATCTTCAGTGTAGTGCAGAGCAATGTGTTGGAGATCTCTCTAGCAATTACAGAGTTAAAGGGATAGTTCATAATAAAAGCAGCTCTAATTACTCTTCATAGTATTTGGGCCTTGGAGAGTGTTATTTCAGTTCTGTCAGCGTTGTAGTTCAAGAGTAATTGAATGATAAAGTATCCCCCTCCTGCCCCTCTTACTGATGTAACACTGCTCACCTCAGAGCAGCAGGGAGGTGCCCAGATAGATCGCAGAGAGGGACAATTTTCAATTAAGGTAAGGGAAAAAGCTGAAAAACCTGTCAAGGGGGGCAGGGCTTTCATTGTTCTCACAGTAAGGATGTTGACCCTTGATGTGAGCTGTCTGGTCTATGGACTGGATTCCACATCTGAGGTGAGCAGTGTTACACTAGGTAAAAGGGACGGGAGGGGGAAACTTTTTCATTCAATTACTCTTGGACTACAATACTCACAGTAATGAAATAACACTCTCTATGGCTCAAATACTATGGAGATTAATTGGAGCTGCTGTTTGTGTGAAACATTACTATCACTTTAAAGCTTTTTTCCCTTCTTTTTATAGGAAAGGGTATTTTCTGTGTTAGGAAATAGTGGATTGGACTGGGGGTCATGGGTGGAGCTATGAGCACCTAGAGTACCTTGTCTGAGGGAGCCTGGGATGTAAATAGAGACCTGGGAACTGTAGTTATAGAAATAAGTGTCTCAATGTGTTTAACAGAATCACTTATCTCGGTAGGAGTCCATCATACAGCATTCAGGTAAATCTATTTATATAGTTTTTTGCATAGTATCTGCAGTTATCTATGTTTGCTGTGCGCCATGTTAAATCGGTATTTAGTTTTCATCTCTGCACAATAAACTTTATCAATGTTAACCCCTTAACGACTGCCTTATCCGGCAGTGGGCGGCCATTAAGGACCACGCCACTTTTGTTTTCTCATCTCAGTGAATTCTGGGATGGCAGAACGTCGTGCCATCCCGGAGTTCTATGGCGTGCCAGGACCGTCACCAATCCTTAACGTCCGGACCGGCGTGACTGTCCTGGCATGTCGCCGTACGTTAAGGTGTTTATGAGATTCGCCATAGACAGACAGACCCTCCCAGGGTGTAATGGGACATGAAAACCTTCTCAAAATATACCTGTGCAGGTACAGATGCAGCAGAGTTCAAATAAAGAAAAAATGAAACGTAAGTGAATGTAACTGATAGATTTCCCTGGACAGGAACCAGAGTGTACTGAGCGGAAACACATGCCAGGAGAAGGGCAAACCCGTACTGGGGTTGTAGGTGTTATAGGTAGGGGAGGAGCATGGGAACCCTGTGAGACTGCAGCAGGAAGTAGCCTATCATTAGCAGATTGGAGGCACAAGGAGTAACATCTCACCCACCCTATTATCTTGTGTAGTATGAATTTCATCACATGGGCCAGTTAGTTCTTGACTCTTGTTGAGATATCGCTAAGTTATGTTTATGTGGATTGATTCCTCAGGCTGAAGCATGAGTACAGAATACCTGGCATTCGTACTGTTACCTTTGCAAGGACTGTCAGTTCTTATTAATAAATAAAATTATTATGGGAAAGAAAACATTAACCCCTTAGTGACCGGCCGCTCGCGCACGCGGCCGGCACTTAACGACAGGGTTTTTTTTTTTCCCCATTATAGCAAATTACTTCTGGGACTTACCAGGTATGTCCTCTGTCACCAAGTGACATTTTTGCATGACGTACCTGGTAAGTCCATTGTCGCGATGGGGTTAAATTATATGAGTCTGAGATAAAGCTGTGGTCTGTTCTCCTCAATCAAATGTGTCTGATTATTTAGATTATACCTTTTACCTATTGCCTGCTGTATGAAGGGCAAATTCCTGAGAAAGTACTTCTGTTGAACGAATTAACCCTTCAAATGCTACAGTGTTCTCCAGTTCTTTATGAAGGAACTAGTTGAACAGCCCGTTACATGGGCCACAGGTTGAACAGCCCGTTACACGGGCCACAGTGCCACTGCCACCCGGTAGCGGGGCAGTCACGCGCAGTGGAGATACAGCTGATACAGCTCTGTATTAGCTGCGGCGCAGCAGTGTCTACTGCACATGTCGCGGCGTTACACACAATTTAGTGAATTATTATATAGGATGCACTGGAGACATATCCAGCATTCAAAGGGTCAAACACTCCATTTAAAGTAAATTACATTTTTTACTTATACCCCTCTCCATGGTACAGTTGTCCCAGAATTATTAACCCCTTGAGTGCCAGAGAGTTACGCATCATTTTGCATTGCAATGCATTGTGTACCTCTCTGGTACTCAAAGGGTTAATATTTAGCTTTCTGCCTAAGGCCCTTGGCCCTTGTTGGTGCTTATATCTTTACAATAGTAGTTCAAAAGCTTTTGGATGCCGAACTGGTCTTTTATTGTATACTTACTTTATGGAAACCCCCACATCTGGAAACTATGTTCTTCCGTCTGCAACATGTGGCTCTCCAGCTGTCGCTATAACACAGTTCGCCTTCTCCAACGACAGCTGGAGAGCCACAGGCTGTGCAGTCCTGCATTATGGTCACACACACACTGATACAAAGACATATACTCAAAGAACAGTGCGGAAACCAAAGGGACATGTATTACCCACAGAGGAAATGTGCTTTCAAATTCGATATAAATCTCTTCTTGCCTTTGATGCCTTTCATAGTTGGAGTGAGTGTGTGTGTGTGTGGGAGGGGGGGGCAGTGTAAACCGGGATGCCTCCTGGCCTGGAATGGAACTAATTAGGGTCCGTTCTCACTAAGGTCTCCGCTTCCATTTATATCCTACTGGGAGCCTCAAAGATCAAAGACATTGCATGACAAGCAAAAATGAAATCAATGTACAATAATTGCTCTTTTTTATAGTTTGTTGTTGATATATACTTTGTTCTCTTTTTCATGACTATTTTTCAGTTTTCTGCTCCGCAACCTCTAATTAAGAATTTGTGTGTGTTAGAGCAATGTCTATTTTATGAATTTTGAGCCCGTAGAAAAATAATAATATATGGATTTACAAGGACACCCCCCCATCTGTTAAAAGAAAATCAATACTTTGCTTTAATCATACGCGGGAACCTTAAGTACCAAGCTGCCCCCAGTGGATCAATGAGGGATAGAGACGGGAGTGTCCAAATGACATAAGTTGCATCACAATGTGGGTGGGGCTTATTCATGATTGGTAGACAGCCAGAGGTTGCCTTAAAATGGGCAGAAACATATATGGGAGTGGGCAGGGCCAGAGTAGGTAGGCTTACCAGGGCTCAGCAAACCCTGTATTTAAGTCTGAAATCTACATTCTCCAGGGCAGATCAGTAGATTTCTCAGATATGGTTTGTATGGGGCCCTTCAGAGGCTGGTCCCATTGCTGGTAGATGCTTGATTCAAAAGTTATAACAGCTCAAAACAATGCCTCTGTTTCAGCGTCTGGAGAGTTGTACAAATTTTTAATAGAATTTTTTGATTATAGAAAAAAAAATATTGAGCTTTTAGAACTTTTGAATGAATTATGGGAATATCTTTGTTTTACTCAGAAGGAAAAACCTTAATATATATAATTCATCCTATAAAATAATTCGCTAGGATGTTTGTCAGAAGCTGTCATGCGCAGTAGAGACGACTGGTCACGCTGTAGGAAGGTTCGCAGAGAGGACTACGGTCTGAATTCGGAGCTCCACGGCACAGGCAGTCTCTACTGCGCATGGCTACAGCGGGACCAGTCACAAGAGATGATCCGGCCACCAGTCAAGGTTGTTGGGTGGCACTTTGGCCCATGTTCATGGGCTTTTCAACTAGTGGTGGACTAATGTTGAGAATCACTGCATACACATGTTTAAATAACAGTCCCAGAATTCCATGCATTATCATTGTGTAATAGAAGAACACAGCAGGAAGAGGTGCAGGCAAAACTGTTCCCACATGTGCTGAAAAACATCACAGATAGTGTTATATATCTGAAGTAATGATTTGGACACTTTTACACACACACAGGAGCGTATTGTAGGGGAATACCAGCCCGGGCATTTTTTTTAAAACAGCCCACTAGCTGCACCGACGTCCCTATCAACGTCCCCTTGTGGTCCCTGTGCAGCATGGGAGAGCAGGCACCAGGATATTATGCCATATCCTGGCGCTCTGCATTAACCCTTTAAGTGCCAGTGGGGTACGCTGTGTTGTGTGCCCCTCTGGCACTCAAAGGGTTAACAAGGAATGCAAAGGCTGTCACAGAGAGTGCCTGTGGCAACACAGACCTGTACTCTAAAATATCGTGGGGCAGTGAGGTGAGATCCTCTGATCTCCCCCACCGGCCCATGATCTAGCGGCCCACCGGGGGATGCCCGATCCCCCGATAGGACAATCCTCGCACACACACACACACACACACACACACACACACACACACACACACACACACACATATATCCTATATCATAATTCACTAAGATGTTTGTCAGAAGCCGTCATGCGCAGTAGAGACTGCCTGAACACGACGCGGCTGATACAGAGTGGGATGATCCGAATTCAGACCGTAGTCCTTTCTGCTCACTTCCTGGGACCAAGCTATCTGTGATGCTTTTCAGCACGTGTGGGAACAGTTTTGCCTGCACCTCTTCCTGCTGTGTGCTTCTCGTATAACACAATGATGATGCATGGAATTCTGGGACTGTTATTTAAACATGTGTATGCAGTGATTCTCAACATTAGTCCACCAAAAAGATACTGCGCATGACTGCAGTGCGGGCAGTGAGCAGAGAGATCCGGGCACCAGCCGAGGCTGCGGGGTGGCACTGTGGCCCATGTACATGGTCTTTTAAACTAGTATATATATATATATTTACACACTACCTAAAAACAAACTGCAATTTTTGCAAAGTAATATTAAAGCCTTTCATGTTAGGTCAGTTTGACCTCTGTTGGATAATTGAATGTGAATAGTACAACATGCACTTTAATAAATTTAATAAAAGAGCACAATCTAAGCAGTAATACATATTTAATCATTACCATCCTCTGTTTAGTACAGGGTGGAAGGCAACCATTGGCTGGCTGAAGGTGATGGAAGCTGTAGTCTCCGACAGTCGGAGAACTGGCGACAACTTTTCTCTGCCTGGCCCGGGAGTGAACATTTTTGGACACCCCTGGGTTAAATAATCCTGAGCTAAATCACTCATACCTATGATCAATGGAAAAAAAGAAATGCATCCCACTGAAAAGATGGGACTGTAAACATTTAAAAATTGAACTGGATACACAGGCTGACTGGCTAATCATCCCTTTAACATATCTCCCAAGTGTCCCTCTTTAGGAGGGACAGTCCCTCTTTTAGACCCAAATCACTCTGTCCCTCTTTCCCACCCTGATGTCCCTCTTCTTAGTAGATCAGACTGTGTGGTGTGTATATAAGCGTATGATATTGCTCTACAGCAATAAAACTCACATTAATGTTTGTATAAATGTCAGTTTATGTGTTTATACATTAGTCTGTATAAATAAAATACTTAGGTCTTGTTATAAGTAATTTTTTAGGTTACACAAGGAGGTGTCAATAGGTAATGAAATAGCCTAAATCTTCTCGGTAATGCCCCACCCACCAGTCACGCCCCAGCAACACCCCCTAAAACACAATTGTCCCTCTTTGGCAATTTGAAATGTTGGGAGGTATGCTTTAACCTGTGCCAGAGGGGGTATGAGTGGTGTACCCTTCTGGCACTTAAAGGGATAGTGATACTTCGTTTTATCTTTATTTTATTTTGTAGGCATTAAAAAAACATGAAGAATGATATGTCATATCTCTCAAACCTTTATGGTTTGAAAGATATTCACAAGCAAAGTTTCCCCTCCCGCCCCTTTTACCTAGTGTAAGCCATCTCTTCTCAGATGTGGAATACAGTCCATAGACCAGACAGATAACAGAAGGGGACAATCTTCTTCCTATGAGAACAATGAAAGCCCTGCCCCCCTTGACAAGTTTTTCAGGTTTTTCCCTTATCGTAATTGAAGATTGTCCCTCTCTGCAGTCTACCTGGGCACCTCCCTTCTGCTCTGGCTGAGCAGTGTTACATCAGTAAAAGGGGCGGGAGGGGGATACTTTATCATTGAATTACTCTTGAACTACAACTCTGACAGAATTGAAATAACACTCTCCAAAGTCCAAATACTATGATGATTAATTAGAGCTGCTTTTATTATGAAACATTACTATCTTTTTAAAGATTTAAAATGGACGTATATGAAAAATACAAGCTATTTTGCTATATGTGAACCATTTCAGCCCAGTTAAAATCAATGCAGTCCTATACACACATAACACACAGTACGCTACATTACATTACATGCAGACAGTATACAACACACAGCACATACATGCATGCATACATATTTATTTAGAAAGTGTTTTCCAACAAAGAATACATTGAGATTTCTCTTTTTTTTCAAGTATTTCCTGTAGAGCTTGTACAATATAAACAAAATATACATACAAATATAAATACTAATAAAGTTACAGGTTGTTTTTAAAGGGGAACTACCACCCTGCAATAAGTTCACATTAATCAATTCTTCATCTGGCGACTAGCTGCTTAGTAGCGCTAGTCGCCAGAAATATTACCTGGTGTCAAAGATATTCCAGTTTTTCAGAGGCTCACAGTGGCAGGAAGCACAGACATCTCGTCATAGTGACGTCCGTGCGCCTGCGCTGTCAGTCCCTTTTGGAGCCAGCCGGTTTATGGTCAATTGACCAGAGTTGTCCATAGGATAGTGCAGCAACAGCGCCACTGTAACCATTCAGATCATTGATATACTGCACCTAAAGAGTTACAATTTGAGCTGCAGTAACTCTTGAATAAAACACCTCTCAGCAGTGGGAGTGTTGTTGTTTTACAAATGAGAATAAACCCTACAATACATATTGTTTTACATTTTAAGTATTACTATCCCTTTAACCCCTTAAGGACCCTTGACGTACCAGGACCATCACGGTCCTTGAAATACTCAAGGACCGATGACGGTCATGGTACGTCACGTATTTTTTACTTACAGCGCTCTACCGAGAGCACTGTAAGTAAAAATAGGGCCTGAAATTGACCGCTCCAAGATCGGAGAGATCTCTATCAGGCCCCATAATGACGCGCCGATACACGTGACAGGTCACGTGTACCGGCGCGTTCAAGTGCCCCTATGCGGTCATTATGGGACGGAAATGTCCCATGACCGCCGGTCCTTAAGGGGTTAATACTTAAATCTGGTGTCTCCGGGGCAGATTCAGAGAGTTTCCAGGTATCAACAACACAAACCACACATAGCACAAATCTATCAACATGTTGGACACAGACACACACCTTGGCGGATGGCAAGATTACCCACAACTTTGCCAATCTGTGATACCAAAATTTCACTCAAAGGCTTAACCTGTTGAATTCTAAAGGGATTTTCGATACATTGCTTCATTTTGGCTTTTAACCCCTTGAATTCTAGAGAGGTCTCCGGTATACCAATTTGTACACTGCAGTGTACTCAGAATTGTGCAGGCACAGTGAGACCCTGACCCTTAGAGCTTACAGTCTATATTTTTGTTGCCTGAGGCACAGGGGGGCACAAGTGACTTACCTAAGGCCTTAAGTAGTTGTTGACACTGGGAATTAAACCCGGTTTTCACAGAGAGTTCCGTAGCGTGAAAGTCAGTTAATTAACCAGTTTATCAGCTTGTTTCAGTTTACATTCAGTAGCAGGCTACAAGAGAGATCAAAACGCAATTAAAAATAGTATCTACCCATAACATGGCTTGGTGGACAACTTCATTTAAGGATAGCACAAATCCCTTTAAATCAGGGAAGCTTATACAAAACATACACTGCAGGGTTTGCAGTCCAGCTGAATGAAGTTTTCATAAGCATCCCTGATTTAAAGGTACTCTACCAGTCTCCTGATTTAAATGGATATGTTGTGACCTTACCTACCTTAGGCTGACCAAGCTTCTCTTTTTTGAAGGGATAGTAATACTTAAATTTAACTTTAATTCATCTTGTAACCCTTAAAAAAACAAATTAAATGACCCCTTCGGCATCTCTCAAACCTTTTATAGTTAGGCTGACCATACCTCACCTTTAAAAAGGGACACACATGAAAAATGCATACTACAGGGTTGCTTTGATTTTGGTGCACTCCTGAAATATGCCTATTTCCTATGTGTCCCTTTTTAAAGGTGAGGTATGGTCAGCCTATTTATAGTTTGAGAGATATCTGCTTTCAAAGTTCCCACTCCCCTGACGTCAGCGCTCTAGCTGACTGCAGAGGAATCCGGTCCCTGAGCAAGCAGAGGCTCTTCAGCAGAGCCAAGATTGCGTTATGGAAAAATAAATCCTTCATTGGAACGGTCTCCTTGGTTTGCAAGCACATGTAGAAGACAGTTTCAGTGAAGGATTTATTTTTCATTAACTCAATCTCAGCTCTGCTGCAGAGCCGCTGGCTGGTCCTAGGAGCGGATTCCCCTGCAGTCAGCTAGATTGCTGACGTCAGGGGAGGGGGAACTTTGAAAGCAGATAGCTCTCAAACCATAAAAGGTTTGAGAGATGCCGAAGGGGTAATTTAATTTGGTGTTTTGGTGTTTTAAGGGTTACAAGATGAATTAAAGTTACATTTAAGTATTACTATCCCTTCAACTAGGGGCACATGGGAAATATGCATATTTCAGGGCACTGAAATCAAAGCAACCCTGCAGTATGGGTTTTTCATATATTTCCCTGGGTAACCCTTTGAGTGCCAGAGGGGTACGCAACGCATTGCAAATGCGTTGCGTACCCTTCTGGCAATCAAAGGGTTAAAGGTGAGGCTGGATCAGCTTAACTTACCTGGGTAAGTACCTCTACTAAACAAAGCATAAGCAACTTATTTCTAGGATAAAGGTAGAGAAATAACTGATTCCACACTTGGATTGCCTGGAAATCTGCTCAGCTCCTGCAGTTGGACTATAACATCCATCAGGGTGATGGGATTTGTAGTCCAGCTACAGCTAATAACCCACAGATGTTACAGCATTACTATGAAATCTTGTTTGAGTCTATTGTAAATCGCATGATGGGAGTGGCTAGACAGCGCAGATGTGAAGTGTGTTAGTGGGAGAGTTCTGTTATAGACCCTGAATTCCTTCCTTATCTACAGACACCGGTGCCAGGGAACGTACTTATAGTGGGAGTGAGGGAACAGGCAATGTTACCATTTATCTTTTGGCACTAATGAACAATCATTAAACTGTAATCTCCTTGAAGCAGGTTTTGTACTTTTTATCAGCTAGATTTCATTATCCCGTGTATCTGTTACTGTAGTACAGTGGATGGCAACCGATGGCCCTGGGGCCTCTTGCGGCCCTCAGAAGCTTCACCAGTGGCCCCCGTCTGTTCTCTGTATAGTGGAAGATAATTCTGGGGCAAAACAACTGCCCCATGTGGAAATTAAAAAAAATCTAAATATTACCATTGATTTAAATGAGACTTTTAACACCTTGAATGCTAGAGTGGTTACACTTTCCAGGACAAAACTCATAGGGGCCATTAGGGTTTTATGTCCATTGTAAGGTAAGTGTGGGGGGTATTATTAGGAGGTTTTCATTCGCCTTTAACTTGAGACACAATATATATGCTTATTTCTGGGGCTTGCACTGAATCAAGGCTACCCTGCAGAAAGAATATTAAGATTAGGTGGTGGAAAGGACGAAGATGGGAACAGGGATTGGTTTGTAGGCATAACACACAATATTTCAAATGGCCAAAGAGGGCCACTTGTGTTTTAGGGGGTGTTGCAGGGCGTGTGGCTTATGGACAGGGCATTACAGATAGGGGAGGGCTGGCAACTTGTGGCCCAGGGGGCAAATACATTCAAGTGGCCCATTTCTATTATCGCTCCAGCCCACCCCCTTTTGTTAATTTTAAAATTGACACTACTGTTGTGATGTAAGTCACGTGATACCACAGAGCTTACAGTTGAAATGGGGCTACACTAGTGCACTACTACAAAGCTTACAATGTAAGTAAAGCTTACCTAGTGATACTATAGAGCTTACAAGGGAAATTATTTATGTTACTAGTGTAGCTCCATTTGGATTGTGGTATCATTTTATGTAGCTCCATTTCACTTGTAAGCTCTGTGGTATCACTAGTGTAGTTCTATTTACAGCAGCAAGAAGGAGATTTAGTGAGGTGCAGTGGCCTACCAGCCCAGACAAATGACCAGCCCAGGGGGCAATTGCCCCCCAGGCCAGCCCTCCCCTGATTACAGAGAATTTTTAGGCTTTTTCATGACCTATTAACATCTCTTTGTGTAACTGATTTAGAGCAAGACCAAAGTATTGTGTTTATACAGACTCATTTATAAACATATACTGAAGTTTAAAGGGTTAGTAATGTCTGTATTTAACTTGCTGCTATAATGCAGATGTTAAAAAAATAAAGTATCTGGAGAAAGTCCTATGTCTCAAACCTTTACGGTTTGAGAGATATTCACATCTAGTTACCCCCTCCCTCACCTTTTCCTGACGTCAGCACTCTACTGACAGCAGAAGATCCCGGTTCTGGGACCAGCCGGCGGCTCCTCAGCAGAGCCGAAATCAAGTTATTTAAAAAGAATTACTTCACTGGAACGGTCTACGAAGTGTGCTTGGTTTGTTATACACACACACGCCATACAGTCTGGTCTCCTAAACAGAGGAACACCAGGGTGATACACTTATATACACGCCATACAGTCTGATCTCCTAAACACAGGGACACCAGGGTGATACACTTCTATACACACCACACCGTCTGATCTCCTAAACACAGGGACACCAGGGTGATACACTTATATACACCACACAGTCTGATCTCCTAAACACAGGGACACCAGGGTGATACACTTATATACACACCACACAGTCTGATCTCCTAAACACAGGGACACCAGCGTGATACACTTATATACACACCACACAGTCTGATCTCCTAAACACAGGGACACCAGGGTGATACACTTATATACACGCCATACAGTCTGATCTCCTAAACACAGGGACACCAGGGTGATACACTTATATACACACCACATAGTCTGATCTCCTAAACACAGGAACACCAGCGTGATACACTTATATACACATCACACAGTCTGATCTCCTAAACACAGGAACACCAGCGTGATACACTTATATACACACCACACAGTCTGATCTCCTAAACACAGAGACACCAGGGTGATACACTTATATACACACCACACAGTCTGATCTCCTAAACACAGGGACACCAGGGTGATACACTTATATACACACCACACAGTCTGATCTCCTAAACACAGGGACACCAGGGTGATACACTTATATACACACCACACAGTCTGATCTCCTAAACACAGGGACACCAGGGTGATACACTTCTATGCACACCACACAGTCTGATCTCCTAAACACAGGGACACCAGGATGATACACTTCTATACACAGCACACAGTCTGATCTCCTAAACACAGGCACACCAGGGTGATTCACTTCTATACACACCACACAGTCTGATCTCCTAAACACAGGGACACCAGGGTGATACACTTCGATACACACCACACAGTCTGATCTCCTAAACACAGGGACACCAGGGTGATACACTTATATACACACCACACAGTCTTATCTCCTAAACACAGGGACACCAGCGTGATACACTTATGTACACATCACACAGTCTGATCTCCTAAACACAGGGACACCAGGGTGATCCACTTCTATACACACCACACAGTCTGATCTCCTAAACACAGGGACACCAGGGTGATACACTTATATACACACCACGCAGTCTGATCTCCTAAACACAGGGACACCAGGGTGATACACTTATATACACACCACGCAGTCTGATCTCCTAAACACAGGGACACCAGGGTGATATACTTCTATACACACCATACAGTCTGGTCTCCTAAACACAGGGACACCAGGGTGATACACTTATATACACACCACACAGTCTGATCTCCTAAACACAGGGACACCAGGGTGATACACTTATATACACACCACACAGTCTGATCTCCTAAACACAGGGACACCAGGGTGATACACTTATATACACACCACACAGTCTGATCTCCTAAACACAGGGACACCAGGGTGATACACTTATATACACACCACACAGTCTGATCTCCTAAACACAGGGACATCAGGGTGATACACTTATATACACACCACACAGTCTGATCTCCTAAACACAGGGACACCAGGGTGATACACTTCTATGCACACCACACAGTCTGATCTCCTAAACACAGGGACACCAGGATGATACACTTCTATACACACCACACAGTCTGATCTCCTAAACACAGGGACACCAGGGTGATACACTTATATACACAGCACACAGTCTGATCTCCTAAACACAGGAACACCAGGGTGATACACTTCTATGCACACCACACAGTCTGATCTCCTAAACACAGGGACACCAGGGTGATACACTTCGATACACACCACACAGTCTGATCTCCTAAACACAGGGACACCAGGGTGATACACTTATATACACACCACACAGTCTTATCTCCTAAACACAGGGACACCAGCGTGATACACTTATGTACACATCACACAGTCTGATCTCCTAAACACAGGGACACCAGGGTGATCCACTTCTATACACACCACACAGTCTGATCTCCTAAACACAGGGACACCAGGGTGATACACTTATATACACACCACGCAGTCTGATCTCCTAAACACAGGGACACCAGGGTGATACACTTATATACACACCACGCAGTCTGATCTCCTAAACACAGGGACACCAGGGTGATATACTTCTATACACACCATACAGTCTGGTCTCCTAAACACAGGGACACCAGGGTGATACACTTATATACACACCACACAGTCTGATCTCCTAAACACAGGGACACCAGGGTGATACACTTATATACACACCACACAGTCTGATCTCCTAAACACAGGGACACCAGGGTGATACACTTATATACACACCACACAGTCTGATCTCCTAAACACAGGGACACCAGGGTGATACACTTATATACACACCACACAGTCTGATCTCCTAAACACAGGAACACCAGGGTGATACACTTATATACACACCACACAGTCTGATCTCCTAAACACAGGGACACCAGGGTGATACACTTATATACACACAGCACACAGTCTGATCTCCTAAACACAGGGACACCAGGGTGATACACTTATATACACACCACGCAGTCTGATCTCCTAAACACAGGGACACCAGGGTGATACACTTATATACACACCACGCAGTCTGATCTCCTAAACACAGGAACACCAGGGTGATACACTTATATACACACCACACAGTCTGATCTCCTAAACACAGGGACACCAGGGTGATACACTTATATACACACAGCACACAGTCTGATCTCCTAAACACAGGGACACCAGGGTGATACACTTTTATACACACCACGCAGTCTGATCTCCTAAACACAGGGGCACCAGGGTGATACACTTATATACACACCACGCAGTCTGATCTCCTAAACACAGGGACACCGGGGTGATACACTTATATACACACACCACACAGTCTGATGGCCTAAAAAGAGGGACACCAGGGTGGGACAGAGGGATTTGGGTCTCAGAGAGGGACTGTCTCTCCTAAAGAGGGACACTTAAGAGGTTTGGTTGTAGCTAGTATGGGTAGGTAGGATGGCTTTAGGGAGGAAGGGGACTTGGATCAATATTGGAAGTGCATTATTCTCAGGTTGAGCAGGAGAGTGTCAACAATCCCTCCCCTCACTTCTGTCTCTTTTGTTCGTTCTTAGGTTAAGAAATTGTGGAATCTACATGTTAAAAGGCTGTGTGTGACCTATGGAAGTAGGCATCCAGATTTCTTATTGCGGGTGGTGATGTTACCCAGTGTGTGTGTGTGTCTCTCTCTGTCTCATATACACACATTTGTTTAACCCGGTCCAGCACATTGTAAAGTGTGTTTTTTTTCTATGTACAAAGTGTTATTAAGTTATCCTATATAATAATTCGCTAATGTATGTTTGTCAGAAGCTGTCATGCTCAGTACAGACTGCCCACGCCTCGACTGATAACGGATCGGAGCTCCGCAGAGAGGACTACAGTTTGAATTTGGAGTGCCCTGCTTCATTATCAGCCGCGACACGGGCAGTCTCTACCGTGCATGACTGCACCGCGGCCGTTGCTGCATGGCACTGTGGCCCGTGTACACGGACTGTTCAACTAGTTTAATATGTTTTAATAAAACAGCCTATGACCTGTTCTCTTCCATCTTGGTCTGTGTGTGTTATTTTACATACAGTTTTCACATGTGCCGCTGGTTAAAGAGGAGGTCTGCAACATATCCAACCAACCTCCCAATCTGATTCCCTGAAAGCAGTAGATTTGAACTGTAGCTAAGTGCCTCAGTCAGATGTGCCAACACACAAACAATCCATTAAAAACAACATTTTGGTCTCAGTATGGGGGTTTTGTCAGTAAAAAGATACATCCTTTTCTTCCCTGAAGAAAGCATATTATTGGCATAGAACCTATTGTTTTTAACTCACGCCAAATCAATGCCAAGACAGCGAGGCGGATATATATAAGAAAAAGAATTGGAGCAATTCTGGGGCAAACCTTCTGCTCCGTTTGGGGACAAATCCACCCCCCCAATGATTTAAAGGGATAGTAATGTTTCATAATAAAAGCAGCTCTAATTAATCATCATAGTATTTGGACTTTGGAGAGTGTTATTTCAATTCTGTCAGAGTTGTAGTTCAAGAGTAATTCAATGACAAAGTGTCCCCCTCCCGCCCCTTTTACTGATGTAACACTGCTCAGCCAGAGCAGAAGGGAGGTGCCCAGGTAGACTGCAGAGAGGGACAATCTTCAATTAAGATAAGGGAAAAACCTGAAAAACTTGTCAAGGGGGGCAGGGCTTTCATTGTTCTCATAGGAAGAAGATTGTCCCATTCTGTTATCTGTCTGGTCTATGGACTGGATTCCACATCTGAGAAGAGATGGCTTACACTAGGTAAAAGGGGTGGGAGGGGAACTTTGCTTGTGAATATCTCTCAAACCATAAAGGTTTGAGAGATAAGACTTATATCGTTCTACATGTTTTTTTAATGCCTACAAAATAAAATAAAGTTAAAACGAAGTATTACTATCCCTTTAACCCTGTCAGAGGAGGTATCCACACATTGTGTCACAATGTGTTGGATACCTCTCTGGTATTCAAAGGTTTAAATATGATGTTTAACCCTTTGAATAGATTTTTAATTGTCCCCTCTTTTATCATTGGTTTGCTCCAGAGTTGACCATCGTTAGCTTCCTGATATCCAAAAGTGAGCATTAACCCTCTGGCACTGAATGGGTTAAAATCAAAATGTCAGCCCCATTGCTGGGCCTTGTCAGTAGAAATATATATCTTTTGTTTCGTTGAAAAAAGTCCATTACTAAGGAACACACCAAATCAATGCCAAGATGTTATATTTCTAGGTGAGAGTGGATACTGTGATTAATGATTTGTCATTTGACCAGAGATGCATCTGATGTAGAATCTAAACACAAACTACAAGAGACATCCCAATCGAGCAGTAAATGTTATTTATCTAGATGTCTGCAACATCTTTGTCACTGTCATCATATAGAAGTCTGATCAACAACCCTCAGACTAAGGGCAGAGGAGCAAAGTTGTATTTAAAGTGACAGTAATGTTTCACAAAAAAAAGCAGGTCTGATTAATCTTCATAGTATTTGGGCCATGGAGAGTGTTGTTTCAGTCCTGTCCGAGTTGTAGTTCAAGAGTAATTGAATGATAAAGAATCCCTCTTCCACCCCTCTTACCTAGTGTAAGCAGCCTCCCCTCAGATGTGGAATCTGGTCCTGGGACCAGATAGGTTGTAGCAAGGGACAATCTTCTTACTGTGATCATAAGGAAATCCCTTCCCCTCTTGACAGGTTTTTCAAGTTTTTCCTTATGCTCACTGAAGATTGTCCCTCTCTACAATCCATCCAGAAAGTCTTGCTGCTCCGAGGTGAGCAGTGTTACATCAGTAAAAGGGGGGAGGGGGATAATTTATCTTTCAATTACTCTTGAACTTCAACTCTGACACTCTCCGTGGCCCAAATACTATGAAGATTAATCAGAGCTGCTTTTTTGAAGCATTACTATCCCTTTAAAAGAGAAGTAAAACGTCCTAAGTATAAGCCCTTCTTAACATATTATGTCCAGAAAATCCCAATGACCCATTGAAGTTTGCTCTTGTGCCTCTTGTTCAAGTGATATCATCAGTCTGTCATGGATGTCATATCTATGGAGGCCGACATGACAGTTGCTGTAATTTTTTTAACCTGAAGCAGGCAGAGTTCATGAGACCACGTACCCTGTAAGGACCAGTGGTGTGCGAATACTCCTCTGGTCCTTAACCCTTTGAGTGCCAGAGGGGTACGCAATGCATTGCAAAGCAATGCATTGCGTACCCCTCTGGCACTCAAAGGGTTAAAGGGGTAAGATTGCCGCATGTAGTGTAGTTTGTGTCCTGTGGGCCAACTAGCAACTATCATATCAGCCTCCATAGACATGACATCCAGGACTGACTGAAGATTTCACCTCTTGAACAAAGACACAAGGACAGGTTTCACAGGGGCCATTAAGTTTTTCTTGCCGCAGTAATTAAATTAGAGGGTTATTATTAGGAGGTGTTAAAGGGATAGTAATGTCCCATAAAAAAAAGATTTAGGTAGAGATTTAAAAGAGAAACTAATTGCAACAAACCCTATCTCTCACACTGCTATGGTTTGAGAGATATAGGGATTCAAAGTTTCCCATCCCTCCCCTTCTCCTGATGTCCGCTGTAAAGCTGACAGCAGGAGACTCGAGTCATACGACTCTGCTGCAGAGCCTCCTGATGGTCCCCGGACCGGGATCACCTGCTGTCAATTAGAAAGGAGAAGGGGAGGGAGGGGGGAACTTTGAATCCCTATATTTCTCAAACTGTAGCGGTTTGAGAGATAAGGTTTGTGGCAGTTAGCTTCTTTTTTTAATCACTACCTAACTTTACATTTTTTTCAGGGACATTACTGACCCTTTATTGCTCCTTTATCCTCTAGGATGTTAGAGATGTCTTCAATGTATTGCGTCTCAATATGCTGGAGACCAATCTAGCATCCAAAGAGTTAAAGGACAAGGACACTTTTTAATGATAACATATTTCATGTGCGCCCAACGTGTGGCCCGTGGGCCAAATGTGGCCCACCTGACCCCATGGTGCAGCCCATTTGAGATTTTTTTAAAGTATTTTTTCACCCAATTAATTAGCACACGAACTAGAAGGCCAGTAAGACCTAGCCCCCTACCTGACAGTACTATACAGTTCACGAATTGATGCCTGTTAAATATCAGTATTATCTTTGTTAGCCTCGCTATATTTTAAAACAGGCAGTAATGGTTTTGACAGCACATTTTACTATTCTATAATATGTTCAACAGGTGAGAAAATTTCACCCATTTAACATTAACTATAAATAGTCTCCTTTGCTATCCTATTCCATGTGGTGGCTTCACTGCATGTTTAGGAAGCACTTTTCATGGCGTAGATTCTGCTCTATGAGAAGGCAGGCACAGAGCCCAAAACAGGCAGTCAAAACCCGTGGTATGTTTTGGACTGCCTTTTGGTAGGATCAGTATGATGTGCTTTAGGATATTTCCTCTCTGTGAAATGCATTAGTGAACTAAAAGAGATTGCAGACTCGTTCCTAGTTGAGCATCTCTGACCAGCTCTTTGCATATGCAAATTACCCTTGGGATTGTCACCCTAAGGGTAACAGGGGAATCCAGAAGTGGATCCATTGCTCACAGTGCATAGTGGGATCAGCTGCACATCAGTGATAAGGTCAACAAAGCTGAGTTGAAT
The DNA here is from genome assembly GCA_037306005.1 of Rhinophrynus dorsalis. Taxonomy (NCBI): domain Eukaryota; kingdom Metazoa; phylum Chordata; class Amphibia; order Anura; family Rhinophrynidae; genus Rhinophrynus; species Rhinophrynus dorsalis. Next base: position 36,460,343 of record CM074727.1, read on the forward strand.
GTCTGGTTTGGCTGCCTCTTTTGTTCAGAGGGGAATTGCTTGGCACTTGATGGTTGGGCTGCCTTTTGGTAGAATCTGTGTGAGATGCTTTAGGATATTTCTTTTATGTGAAAGGCACTAGTGAGCTAAAAGAAGCTACACTTTGGGTAGGATACTTTTCCTAAAGAACCTCATCAATTTGAGGGCAGGCTTGTTCCTAGTTGAGCATCTCTGACCAGCTCTTTGTATGTGCAAATTACTCTTGGGATTGGGCACTCTAAGATTAACAGGGGAATTCAGATGTGGACCCCTTGCTTATAGTACCTAGAGATATCAGCTGCAACTTGCTGATGAGGCCCAACAAGGCCAATACATACATCTGGGGTTATCTGCTTCTCTCGTTCAGAGAGGAGTTGCCTGGCACTTTGTGGCTGGGCTGCCTTTTTGCAGAATCAGTATGATGTGCCTTAGGATATTTCCTCTCTACTGAGCTAAACGCGATTACACCTGTGTTGGAGACTTTTCCTGTAGAGCCTCATCAATTCAAAAGCAGGCTTATTCCTAGTTGAGCATCTCTGACCAGATCTTTGCATATGCAAATTACACTTGGGATTGTTCACCCTAAGGGTAACAGGGGATTTCAGACATGGACCCCTTGCTCATAGTGCCTATATAGATCTGCTGCACATCATTGATGAGACCAAACAAGGACAAAACATGCATCTTTGGTTGGTTGCTTGCTTCTCTTGTTCGGAGAGGAATTGCTTGATGCTTTGTGGCTGGACTGTCTTTTGATAGGATCAGTATGATGTGCTTTAGGATATTTCTTCTCTGTGAAAGACATTTGTGAGCTAAAGCACTCTGGGTAGGACACTTTTCCTATATAACCTCATCAATTTGAAGGCACACTTGTTCCTAGTTGAGCATCTCTGACCAGCTCTTTGCATGGTTAACAGTAGTCTTTGAATAGAAATTCAAAAGGATATATTGAACATCAACTGTACCTCGCTTCACAATATTCAAAGGCTTTAATCAGCTTAAACTGAAAATGTTCACTACAAGAAATACTTCTTCAGTTCAATTTGCAGCTAGTTCTCAAGGTCAGGGGATGAACTTGAACATATGGAAACAAAAGAACACACAGAACAGAGCAGTCTCTCTGAGTGTAGTGTTTTAGTATAAAGGACAAAGTATTGTAATTTCCCAGCCATTGTCAGTAGGCACTCACATTCTCCAGAGGTTTTTTCCCACCTCCCAGCAAGCTCCGGATCTTTGCCTTAGACCAGAATGTCTGTATAAGGAAATTTCACTGATGTGGGATACGATATATACAATATAAATAAAAGTAGATGTTGTGGAAAAAAATACTCTTTATTAAAATAAATAAAACAATTGGCCAGTTTGTATCAATCTAAAGTTTTTTTGAATAAACTTTTGAATAATACACATCTCACATATTAAGTATTACTATCCCTTTAAGACACTGACTGTAAAGCAAGGCAACATGGTTCAGTTCTCATGTTAGATCCTTGTGACCTCAGGCAATTCCCTTTATTTCCTTGTGCCTCTGGCAACAAGGATTAGATTATACTGATATTTCATGTATGAACATAACATTAGCCATATTTTAGCTAACCTTCTTAAGGACCAAAGGGGTGAGCAACTCATTGTAAAGCAGTGCTTTGTACACCCATCTGGTGGTCTTTAGGGGTCAACTTCTTTGTAAGAATCAAATTTTCCACTGATGATGTAGACATTATACCCTTGACGAAAGACCATTTATTTTACTTTTCAATTTATTTATATTAACACCTAATTTATTTTACTTAGAGGGAGAAATGTATTTATACAGACAAGCTACAGAAATGGTATGAAATTCCTCCAGTTTTATGTTAACTCACAGAGGTCTGATGACTACATCTTGGGGTACACCAACAGGAAATAGTAGGGGAGAGGAGGTGGTGTTATTAAATGAGACCATTAAAGAACAATCTGAAAGACAGGGTGAAACTGAGCACAAGGCTATGTCATTGAGGGCAAAGCAGTGGGTGATCAGCTCTGTAAAATGCTGCTGAGAATTGGTATGGAGACGTGTCACGTGACTTTAGCTGTGAGTAGGTCACTAGTTACTTTTGTTAGTGCAGTCCCTGGGGAGTGTTGTGAGTAGAATCTGGGTTGAAGGGGTGAGAAGATTGATGGAGGAGAGAAACTGGGTCGCACGGTTGTAAACAAGCCTTTTGAGGAGCTTGGAGGCAAGGAGAAGCAAGGAAGTGGGACATTAGTTTGATGTCCAATTATACAGCGCTGCGGAATTAGTTGGCGCTATATAAATAAAGAATAATAATAATAATAATGGGCAGGCAGGCCAAGAAAAGCCTTCTTTAGATTTGTTCTTTAGTGTGCTGTTTCAATGCTGAGGGGAGTATGCTAGTAGTAAGAGGGAGGTTGAATCAGTGGGTAAGAGATGGGGCTAATGAAGGGGAGAAAGATCTAAGAGACTGAGATAGAATTGGGTCAGGTTTCCAGGTAGAGAGAGATGTGGTATCCTCCTCATCTGATATAGGAGTAAATGCTTGGAGAAGAAGGGTATGTTTGGGAATGGTCTAGTGATATGATATGATTAGGATGGAAGCTGGAATTCATCAAGCAGCGGTAACAGCAACACATCCAGTGGAGTAGTGTGACCATATCTGGTCAAGGCTTCTATCTGCCTCCCTGCTGTGATGAATTAAGATGTCAGGTTCAGAGTGCCATATGCACCCAAGATTTGAATCTGCTCTGCAGGCTGAATGTTGGACAAAGAATGTCTTCCTGTACCCATTCTCTGCTTGATAAATAAACCCCGATAAGAAAACTGGAAAACATATAAAAAAGAAGCTTCTATAAACTTGTAGTAACTTTTTTAATATGCAATAGTATGGAAAATGTAGTTGGCATCAGAAAAATTTAATTAAAAAATAAGATGTGTAGTCAATGATACAAGTTCATACAAATACATATATATATATATATATATATATATATATATATATATATATATATATATATATATATATATTTAGGAGCTGTGATTTAGACAGAATTGGGCAAGAGGATGATGCCCCCCTGCTCACTTAATTTCAAATCATAGCAGGAACTTCACTGGGTCTGATTCCTACTGTGTTCCCCCTTTTCCTCAACGTGGAGCTGGGTCTGTGCTCCTGTCCCCACTTCCTTCCATCTCCAGCAAGTGTACCTGCCCTCCAGTGACTCATTGTCACCTCCTCTGTGGCCTGCCTTTTCTTCACTTCGTGGCCTGTCTTCGTGGTGACAGCATCAACTTACCAAGAGAGCAGGCCAAGGAGCATGCTGCATGTATGACAAAGATGATAGAGAAGATGATGGAGATCTGCTGGAAGGCCAGATACAATTGTTGAAAGTGTGGGGGAGCAGGAATGGGTGAGGGTACGACACTGATGTGTGGGTCCGTATTTACAATGGGTCAGTAGAACAAGGCTGGGGTGTCACACAGGCAAAGTAGTGTAGTTCTGTGGCTGTTATGGAACAATGAAATAAGACAGGGGTATCAGGCAGACAGAGCAGTACGGATCTGTGGCTACCGTAGCACAGTGTAGGTTGATGTGTTAGACAATGTCCGTGTGGATCTGTGGCTACCAGTGGTTGGTAAAACAAGGCGGGCGAAGCAGATAATGTATAACCCCCTGAACATGATAATCTTAAAGGGATAGTAATGTTTCATAATAAAAACAGCTCTAATTAATCATCGTAGTATTTGGACTTTGGAGAGTGTTATTTCAATTCTGTCAGAGTTTTAGTTCAAGAGTAATTCAATGACAAAGTATCCCCCTCCCGCCCCTTTTACTGATGTAACACTGTTCAGCCAGAGCAGAAGGGAGGTGTCCAGGTAGATTGCAGAGAGAGACAATCTTCAATTAAGATAAGGGAAAAACCTGAAAAACTTGTCAAGGGGGGCAGGGCTTTCATTGTTCTCATAGGAAGAAGATTGTCTCCTGCTGTTATCTGTCTGGTCTATGGACTGGATTTCACATCTGAGAAGAGATGGCTTACACTAGGTAAAAGGGGCGGGAGGGGAAACTTTGCTTGTGAATATCTCTCAAATAAAGGTTTGAGAGATAAGACATATCGTTCTTCATGTTTTTTTCAATGCCTACGAAATAAAATAAAGTTAAAACGAAGTATTACTGTCCCTTTAACATTTTAGGGAGCACATGAGTGCACAGTGCAACAAGATATATGCGCTATAAGGAACCAGCGAGATTAGGGAACTCACCAGTATAGAGGTGGCATTCCCCAAATATCAGGAATGACCTCTGTGGACCACTGTGGGGAGATTTGTACAGAGTTCAGAGCTCTAATTGCTGTGTATGGTGTATATAATAGACTGGAGGGGGAATGCATCATAAGATTTCCCCTCATATCTTTTCTGTAGCAGGGATAGTGTTACATTGTACCACTATAACTGCTTTCACTGTCCCTGAGTTTCTTGGAAAGAGAGTGAGCCTGAATGTTCACAGTCAGGGACAAAAACGTTGTAATAAAACATGTATTAAACTAAAAAATTGCAGAAGATGAAGAAAAAATTAGTAAAAGTATAGACAATTTGACTTTGTATATGTAATCAAAACTAAGTTTACTGGTTCTTGGGCTCCCTCTTGAAATCTGCACCCCCCCCTCCAGAGGTTCACTTGGGAAGTGGATTTGGGCAATGTCTTCACAGATGTCCAGTGGCTGACATCTCTTCACGTGTACTCCAGATTCATATCTAACATCCTTATGAGGGAATCAAATTATAATCTCATGGATGCACTGGTAACAAACTCCAGCCAAACTGTCCAAATGTATTCCTTCAGTTGTCAATCGGTGCTGGCGTTGTGGCTCCAGTGAAGGCTCTTTATTCCATCTTTGGTGGTCCTGCCCATCCCTCACACAGTTCTGGGCAGATGTAGATACTGTTCTTCCCGGTTTGGAAGGTATGCATCTTCCTCCTACCCCCAAACCTTACTGCTTTCTGTTAGGCCTACTGTGACCGCTACCAGTCCCCAATCGTCTTTACATAAATGAGTAATGCTAATTACAGCTGTTAGAGTCTGTATACCTGCTAGATGGAGGTCCCCTATACCACCCTCGATGGCTGACTGGAAGATACACATCCATAATATGTTTCACATGGAAAAACTGTATCACCTTGGTATACAAATCCTCTTTGAAACTGAATTTGCCACATGGCTTCATTTTGTTATGTGGCGGTGGTAGGCTATTTATTGGATCCATCGGAATGTTGCCCCCCCATCCTCCTCCCTTTCCCTTCCTCTTTCTTTACCCTTCTCCACTTGTCCTCACACCCCACTCTTTTCTCTCATCTTCTTCACAGAGTCTCTCCCCCTTCTTTTGATTTTCTCTCCTGGTCTTCATTTCTCTCTGTCTTTCAATCTCTATCCTCCTCCAGCCCTCTCTCTTTTCCTTTCTGCAGTCGGCCTTGCCAACCAGGTTCTCTTGTAAGAAGCAGCGAGTCCTCTATGTTGTTAAGCTTAGTCCATGTCTGTTTCGGAATTTATTCCCCTTTTGTATTCTTGCTGTGGCTTTGATTGTACCCTGCTACTTGTTGAATGTAAGTCGAACTATTCTAATACATTATATTCTAATACATTTCTCCTAAAACTTAAAAAAAAAATAATAATAATAATAAGTTTACTATAACTTTAAGGAATTTCAATAATTGCAATAGTTTATATGTGATCTTTCTCATTTAATCCCTTGTGTACAATGATAGACTAAAAGAACATTAAGTTCTGGAAATATAGAACACTGGAGATGTAAAACCACGGGGCATGAGTTTCCCTCTGTTCCCAAAAAGTCTATCATGATTTGTATTTTACTTGTGCTGTAAATCCTGTGTAGTAACACATGTATTGTAGTTCTGTAAATATGTTTTTTTTGTTTCTTTCCATTTTAAAGGTAATTTAATATTTTCCAATTGCTTAGAGAGCCTCATTCTACAAATGGTCCCACTCGTTGTGCCCGTAGGCAAGAGCACCCCCCCAGATCCTAGGCCAACTGCCCAGTCTCCACTTATGAGCTCAGTGCCTTTAACCTCAGAGTAGTCAATCTTTTTATTTTTATCAGCTTGGCACTGAAGATATGTTTTACAGATTGGGCCTCCTTATGTAAAAATACAGTGGGGTTTATGCACTAACTTGTGATAAAGAGTTGATAACACAGAGATAATTTATCCAGTGATATCAAGTCTCCAGTTCTTATGTTATTTTATAGAGCCTATGTACTAAGATCTCCAAAGCTGAAGAAATGTTACTACATAGGCTCAACAGAATAACACAGGAATTGGAGAAGTGATATTACTGAGAAGGTATCTCCGCTTTATCATGCCTTAATGTATTACCCCAGTATGCATAATTAATAATGTGTTTTGCAACCTCTTCTACCATTTTCAGTAAGTGATCTCATTGTTGGGTGAAGTTGTAGGAGATCTAAAATACACATGCAGTAATATCTATAATTTGTGTAGTATAATTGTAACATAGTTGATGAATCTGAAAAAAGGCATGTGTCCATCAAGTCTAGGCCACGCCAAATCACCCCTGTTGATCCAGAGGAAGGTAAAAACAAAACAAACAAAAAACATTGAAGACCTATTAAGCCCCAAGTGAGTGAAAACATAACTGTATTGATGGGACTGTTCCGCACTCAGAGGGACAGAAAGGTATGGGAGGTAAAATTAATGTTAAAATTTAATGCAATTTGTAGTGGTTTAAATAGAGATAAAGAGTTCTTGTCAAAATACAATTTAGTTGATTGACCTTTCCAACAGACCCAAGAGCATCGTAAATACCTCTAAAGCCTCAGAGGAAGAGTGCAATTTACCATTGACTGATCAAAGATATCTGGATCTGGACTGCATTCTGTTATCTGATTTCCATGCTAAACAATGTGATGTGTACTTGTATTTAAGAGAGATGTTTTCATATTTATCTGTATAACATGCCTGAGGAAGAGACCTAAGGTCTTGAAAGCTTGCATTTAAATCTGCTTAGTTAGCCAATAAAAGGTATCAAAAACTATATTTGCCTCCTGTATTTCTACGGCTAACACGGTACCAACTCTCATCTGCCAACATTCCTTCTTGACTCCAAATGGCAGTCAGATATTGTCCTGGATCAACATCCTATCTGCTTTGAAGCCCACTGTCATAATTCTCAATATTGTTCTGTGCTAGATAGGTGTCCATTACTTTTTGTGAAAACATTTACAGTGCATACAAGAACAGTATCCCGAGGCTAAGAATTTGATAACTTTACTGCCCATACTGTAAAAAAAATCCGTCTGTGTTTTAGTCAAAGTGCCTTTCCTCTAGTCTTAATGGATGACTGCTTGTTCTTAGCTCAGCAGTTTGATTAAATAGTTCATTGGAGAGTTCTTCGTATTGACTATATATAAACTGTCCCTCCTAAAGAGGGACACTTGGGAGGTATGCTTTTCTACACTTTTTCCAGTTCTATAATGTACTTTTTAAGATTCTGCACCTAGCACACAATGCATTGCACCTTCATAGGGCAGGGGTGGGTAACCTGTGGGCCTCCAGATGTTTTTGGAATACAACTCCTAAAATATTCAATCAGCCACCAGCTGAGGATGATGGGAATTCTAGTCCAACAACAACTGGACAGATGCTAATTGCCAACCCCTGACATCATCATATACGCAATATCAGCAAATATAGCATTTTGCTGACCACAGCTCACTTTATTCTTCTTAAATAATTTCTTTTGATGTTCCCCATGGTTTTATAGTGCAGACTAAACAATTGCTTTAATTTCTACCTATCACCTTTAAAATGTTGGTACAGCTTAGAGACCAATGCATTTTCTAGGGTGCAAATTATAAAATAAAAAGTGTAGTTTATTATTTTGTCACTCTGAACTACTAGGGGGCAGTAGAGTACAAGTAGTGGGGCTTCTGGGCAACTAGAACCTCCCTCTTGTTTTGCCATTGGTCCTTCTCCCTCCCGCTTTCCCTGTTATCTCTCCATCTTTTCTTCTTCTCTCGTTCTCTTACTCCATTTAAGTGATCCTTCCCTTTTCCATCATCATTCTGACCTCTCTCGCTCTCCTGTCTCCATCATGGCCCACTCTCACTCCCTGGTGCTTAGGTATACTATTTCTTACTCCCTCCTGTGTCCTCCTCTGTCTCCCACACCATTACCTACTGCCATTTCACCATTTCTCTATAACTCCCAATCCCTCTCACTATCTCTAGCTCCTTCTCTTTACTTTCCGCCCTCCCCTGTACATTTCAGACACTGTCTCCTCTTCCCTCTGTCATTACACAGAAGACAGTTCACTCTTGCCTAGCTGGGACACCCCCCTTGTTTTAATGTCCTCTCACCATACAACATGGCAAAATGCCTCTGTTACCTATTAATAAAGAATAATAATGACAATTCTAGTCTTGGTTATGTCAGCATGAATATACAGAACACAGTAATTTGTACTGTCTGTCTATCTATCTATCTATCTATCTATCTATCTATCTATCTATCTATCTATCATCCATCTATCTATATGTCTATGTCATATCTGTCATCTATCTATATCTATCTATCTATCTATCTATCTATCTATCTATCTATCTATCTATCTAGCTATCTATGTCATATCTGTCATCTATCTATATCTATCTATCTATCTATCTATCTATCTATCTATCTATCTATCTATCTATCTGTCTGTCTGTCTGTCTGTCTGTCTGTCTGTCTATCTATCTATCTATCTATCTATCTATCTATCTCTGTATGTCATATATGTCATCTATCTATCTATCTATCTATCTATCTATCTATCTATTAATCTGTCATCTATCTATCTATCTATCTATCTATCTATCTATCTATCTATATATCTATGTCATATCTGTCATCTATCTATCTATCTATCTATCTATCTATCTATCTATCTGTGTCATATCTATCTGTATCTATCTAAAATGTATCTATGTCATATATACCTATCATTTACCGATCATCTATCTATCTATCTATCTATCTATCTATCTATCTATCTATCTATCTATCTGTCATCTATCTCTGTCTGTCTATCTATCTATCTATCTATCTATCTATCTATCTATCTATCTATCTATCTAGGTTATCTATATATATATATATATTAACTCTTTGAATCACAGACAGGTCTCCAACGTGAGACTTCTTAGCATTCAAACAATTGAAGGATTAAGATCTGTATATTTTGAGTTTATTTTTACAATCACTTTAAAGATATATATTGTTCATATAATTTGTCACAGTGGATTTTGTATTTCTGCTCTAATAGAAGAACCCAGTGTGAAGGCTTCCCTAGATGTATATAATACTTATATATCACTGCTGTTGCACTTACCCTCTATAGACCTAAAACGCTTTCATCTAATGACTATCTGTTCATAACCCTCTATGTATTTTGCAGACATCTGGAGTTATTGTGCATCTTCATTTTTATGGTTTATATTTTTAATTACATAATCTTTTTAAATATGTATGAGGTGTTTTTTTTTTTCAAATTCTCCTGTACAATATTATTAAAATGATATATTTTTCTACGGTCATGCTTAACCTCTTGAGTACCAATCGGGTGAATGAGACTTACCAAAGCAGAGACATAACTTGAAGCCTACGGGCCGTGATGCAAGAAGTGCCACGGGCCCCCCCACCACGTTGGCCCCTCTCGACCACACTGACCCCCTCCACATTGCCCCTCAATCTTCACAATGCCCCCATCTCTTACCTCCCTGGAGCTCCTGCTTGGTCCTCTTAGTAATGCAGCGCGCTGGGAGATGATGTCATCTCCCAGCGCTCTACATTACTAGAGCACCGGAGGGAGATTGCAGGCGCCAGGCGGAGGGGTCGCAGGGGGCGGCCGGGCCCCTGGAGTGACGGACCCGGTCACAGATGCGACCCCTATAGTTACGCCACTGTACCAAAGGGTAAGAATATATCTGAACATTTCTGATGCTATTTGCGCCATTTTAAGTAACATAGTCTGAGAAAAAAAGTCTCACAGAAAAAACAAGCTTTTATGGGTTTTTTTTTAACCCTTTGAGTGCCAGAGTGGTACGCAACGCATTGCCAGGCAATGCGTTGCGTCCCACTCTGGCACTTAAAGGGTTAATGTGTGGCGATTCTTTTTTTCACATGTGTGTAAACTGGTGAACACTTACATTTCCCATTTGTTTTTACTATTCTTGGGCACATACCTGGGAAATCTTTGGACGTGACTTGGAGATTCTGGGTTTATATAGTTAACGAGCAGCTGTGTGGCATGGCTTTGCCTGCAGTGATCTTTTTGTTTTGTATTATTAATTGTATTAAAAGTCAGACCCCATGGTGGGGCATTAGGACTTCCTGATGCCCCCCAGCTACCGATCTCCTAGTCAATTCAACTGGGAGATCAATAAAGGTGATGCAGGGGAGCAACAGAGCTCCCATGCTTCCATTCTATCCTGAGACAAGGAGGAGTGGGCGGGATCGGGAGACCCTATCATGTCAATGTGGGAAGATTACCCTCATTGACGTGAGAGGGTATCTTGATCCCGCCCACTCCTGCCCAGGTGCTCCGGGTAAAATGGAAGTAGAGGAGCGCTGTTGCATACCTCCCAACATTTCCAAATTGCCAAAGAGGGACACTTATGTTTTAGGGGGTGTTGCTGGGGGAGTGGGTGGGGTATTACAGGGGATTTTTAGGCTATTTCATGACCTATTCATACCTATTTGTGTAACCTAATAAATTACTTTTAACAAGAACAAACTATTTTATTTACACAGACTAATTTATAAACACATATACTGACATTTAACCCCTTAAGGACCATTGACGTGGCAGGACTGTCATGCTGGTGCGGCACTTAAGGACCAGTGACGGTCCTGGCACGTCACGTACTTTTACTCACCACGTTCCTGTAGGAGAGCGGTGAGTAATACCGGGGACTGAAGTTGATCGCTCCAAGACCGTAGCGATCTCTTTCAGTTCCCTGTTCGGCGTGCCGCCCCACATGATCAGTCAAGTGGGACGTCACATCAAAGTTTCCTATCTGGTCCTTAAAGGACCGTGCACCCCGGGACCGCTGGTCCTTAGGGGGTTAAACAAAAGTCTGATCTCCTAAAAAGAGGGGCATCAGAGTAGGAAAGAGGGACAGAGGGATTTGGGTCTAAAAGAGGGACTGTCCCTCCAAAAGAGGGACACTTGGGAGGTATGCTGTTGCTCCCCTCCGTCCATCTATTGATCAGTAGCTGGGGTGGCACCAAGAGGGGTCCTGATGCCCCACCACAAGGTCTGACTTTTTGCTTTGTTATCTGTTGGTTCAGGAGGGTCTCTTGGGCAGTCTTTGTTCAAATTCTCTCAGTGAGGAATGGGCATCAGCCTATGAGGAAAGGACGGGGAAGTCTTTGCACATTCATTTTTCCTCCTCCACAACCGCAAACAGCCCTGGAGAAATAGGAAATTATATATCATTTTGCACATTTTTTGGGGGGGATATAGTTTAAATAAAAGTGGAATTCTTTGTATTATTTGGAGGCATGGTTTAAAACATCACCCGCACACTCATATGTGATTTAACCCTTGCTCCCCAGAAAGGGACACAACGCATTGCTCTGGCACTAACGGGGTTAAACTATGTATGAGTGTGCGGGTTACTTGAGCAAAACTTTTATTAATACTTTTCTTTTCCGTTCCAGCAGAAGACAAGACGAAAGAAGAGAATTCAGAATGGAGACAGCGGATGACAGGTAAGTGTAACACATATAAGTAAATGATCGGTGCTTGACAGTGTGTGTCAGGCATCGAGAGTTAACTTTTTTACTTTGAAGTTCCCAATATTGCTGCTATTTACTGGAGTTTTGGGAACTTAAAGCGGAACTATCACCAGAAATCAAAGTTTTACAGTGGGTTTTAATGTTTAAAGGGATAGTAATACTTAAAATATAACAAAATATGTTGTACAGTTTATCCCCCTGAGTAAAACAAGAGTACTCCCACTGCTGAAAGGTGTTTCATTCAAAAGTTATTAATTTTCAAAGTTGAATTTTTTAGGTGCAATATCACAGTGGCCTGAAATTGTACAGTGGCGCTGTTGCTACACCATCCTATGGAGATTTATGGTCTCGGGACCAGAGCTGTCCATAGGATGGTGTAGCAACAGCGCCACTGTACAATTTCAGGCCACTGTGATATTGCACCTAAAAAAATTCAACTTTGAAAATTAATAACTTTTGAATGAAACACCTTTCAGCAGTGGGAGTACTCTTGTTTTACTCAGGGGGATAAACCCTACAACATATTTTTTTTACATTTCAAGTATTACTATCCCTTTAACCCAACATAAGAGCTGTGTGTATTTTGTTTGAAATTGTCTATAAGTGGAGATAATAGCCCTTCAAAATCGGGCACTTCTGCATTCTACGGGACCCTGTACCATCTCAGTCCTTCCGAGCTGCCCCAGGGAGCGCGTCCACGCTCCCCATCGAAACTGAATTTCTGTGGTGTAGCGATACAGCAGGCACTGTTTACAATGCTACTGAGGTTGCAACCTGTAGAGCTACACTGCAGAAATCCAGCTTCGAAGGCGAGCGTGAATGCACTCCCTGGGGCAGCTGGGAAGTCCTGAGGTGTCATGCGGGACATACAGTCCCGCTGAACGTGGAAGTGCCCGATTTTGAAGGGCTAATATCTCCACTTATAGGCAATTTCAAAGCAACATACACACAGCTCTTATGTTGTTGGGTTAAACGTTAAAACCCACTGTAAAACTATGACTTCTGATGATTGGTCTGCTTTAATGCATAAAACAGACATTTGGCCACAAGACCTTTTTTGTGGCCTAACGTCCGTTGTGCTTTTAGCCAATAGAACAATTGAATACCGACTTAGACACTTTCTTTTGTCAGTCGGTATCCATTTTGCCCTACTGGCTTTTTTAACAGGCTTAGCTGAATCGAGTCCTAGCTCCCCAAAGTAACAGTCCACGATACCAGGTGAGGACCCACTTCCCAGGAAGACTGCTGACAGAAGGAAACCAAAAACCAACAAACAGGGAGGCAAGAGGGGAAAAAGCTCTACAGTCCCCGTGAGGCTGTAACCACTGCAGAATAAATCGATTATTTATTTATGATTATTTATAAAAGTTTGGCAGGTTTTTTTTTTAATGTTCTTTAATTTCGCCTGTCAGAATAACTGAATAGCAGGGCCGGCGCCACCTATAGGTGAGGTAGTCACCGGCCTAAGGCGCACATGTACTGTGGGCACGGGCATGCAGCAGAGAAGAGCTGCGCCTGCACGCACCATGCCAGGAACTGCAACAGAGGTCTGTGTCGCTACTGCGCTCCCTCATCGTGGTCGGCTCTTTAGTAATGCAGAGCGTGCTGGGAGTCATGATCTCCCAGCATGCTCTGCATTACTGAAGCGAAGATTGCGCAGGAGCTCCAGCAGCTACAGGTATGTGATGGGGGGGCAAGTTGGAGCTGATGGGGTGCAAAGTGGAGCTGATGGGGGCAAGTTGGAGCTGAGGGGGCAAAGTGGAGCTAGTGGGGCAAGTTGGAGCTGGTGGGGGCAAGGTGGAGCTGATAGGGGGCAAAGTGAAGCTGGTGGGGCAAAGTGGAGCTGGTGGGGGTAAGTTGGAGCTGGTGGGGGGCATCTCTTACTGGCATCTCCAGACCAGGGGCAAACTGGCCCAGGGTGCAGAGAGAGGACAATCATGAAAAGAGGTAACAATCATGAAAAGAGGTGCGGTATAAGTAGGCGGGGTATAAAGGGGTGGGACACAAGGGGTGGAGCCAAATGGACAGCAAAATTAGGTTTTGCCTAGAGTGGCAAAAAATCCTTGCACCAGCCCTGCTGAATAGTTATGTATGTGTTTGTCTGACAGTGATAATCACATTTTCTAATTGACCTGTTTTTCACCCGTCATGACAGTATTGTGCTGGCATATTTCCCTGAGCAGGAGAATGTCTCTGTCTGGTTGCAACATGTCCCTCAGTTCTCACCACTTCCTCCTTCCGTCTCTTCGCTCACACGAGTCATTCACATAGTGCGGTTTGATGGTTGCACTATTAAAAACAGCATAAGCACCTCTTAACTGAGTGCCAGCAAGATAGCCAACGCATTACAAAGCAACTCTTTGGATACCTCTCTGGCTCTCTAAGGGTTAATATTTATTTGTAGTTCCAGTTCTCAGTGCAATATTGAAAGAAACATTAATATCTCCTAATTATAAACCTCCATTTACATAATGGCCATTAAACATAGAGAATTTTATGACAGGTAAGAACCATTTGGCCCATCTTGTCTGCCCATTTTTCCTACTGTAAAAACATGAAACCTTATTTGGTCGTTGGGCTTGTGATATGTTCAGGACAGCCTTTTGCCTATCCAATGCATCTTACATTCCTTCACTTTATGAACCTCTACCACTTCTGCTGGTATGTCATTCTACTTATCTGCCACCCTTTCAGTCAAGTAAAACTTTATTACATTACGTCTAAACTTGTGTCCCTCTAGTTTTAGACTATGGCCTCTTGTCCTAACATTCCTACTCCTTTGAAATGCATTTCCCTCCAATACTTTGATGAATGCCTTTGCGTATTTGAATGCTTCTATTATATCCTCTCTCTCTTCTGTCCTCCAAGCTATACATGTTCAGATCCTTTAGTCTATCCTGATGATCTTTATCCCATAAACCGTTCACCATTTTAGTAGCCCTTCTCTCTGGTATATCTATATCCTTCTGGAGATGGGGGTCTCCAGTACTGTACACAATACTCTAGGAGAGGACTAACCAGAGATCTGTAGAATTACATGACCACGTCCATCTTTCTGCTACTAATACCCCTAGCTATACAACCCAGTCCTGCTTGCTTCCCCTTCTGCTTTGTTACATTGACTGCCTACTTGTAAGTCATCAGAAATAATTACTACCAAATCCCTTTCCTCTGTTTTCCCTGAAAACACAGTACCCTTCATACTATGTTCTGCCTTTGGATTTTTACTTCCCAAGTGCATTATTTTATATTTATCAACATTAAACTGCAGCTGCCGCACTCTCTCGTGCAATGAATCAAATGTTACACTTAACCTTTAACGCCTTAAAGGGATAGTATTACTTCAAAATTACTATCCCTCATATTGTAGCCCTTAATAAACTGAGTTAAATGACACCAGCGGCATCTCTCAAACCTTTATGGTTTAAGAAATAGCCGCTTTCAAAGCTTCCTCTCCCCTGCTGTCAGCGTTCTGCTGCCAGCAGGGGAATCCGGTTCCGGGACAGGAGGAGGCTCTTAAACAGAGCCGATATCTCGTTATGGAAGGAAAAATGATTCATTGAAACAGTCTTCTACGTGTGCTTGGTTACCAAGTACACGTAGAAGACTGTTTCAATGAATCATTTTTCCTTCCATAACGAGATATCGGCTCTGCTGAAGAGCCTCCTCTTGATTCAGAGACCGGATTCTCCTGCTGGCAGCAGAACGCTGACAGCAGGGGAGAGGAAACTTTGAAAGCGGCTATCTCTTACACCATAAAGGTTTGAGAGATGCCGCTGGTGTCATTTAACTCAGTTTTTTAAGGGCTACAATATGAGGGATAGTAATTTTGAAGTAATACTATCCCTTTAAGGACCAGATACTTGGCGGACGGCAGTTAAGGACCACAGGGTGCGGGGACCCCTCAATTCCATGAAGTGCCAGGACCGCCATTGGTCCTTAACACAAATTTTCTTAAGAAGCTCCTGGCACACCATGGGTCCTTAAGGGGTTAAGGACCAAATGGGTGCGCAACGCATTGCGAAGCACTGTGTTGCACACTGTTCTGGTCTTTAAAAGGTTAATTAAAACTGTATATCATGTCCATGGAGTTGTACATGAGTCACATTGACTACAAGACCACAAACTTCCAGTGAACTTTTCTTAGGCAGGAAGGAAGCATTCGTGGGAGGAGTCTGGGACTAACCGCAAATAATCATGTCCTCTTCCATGGACAATAATATCCAGTGCCAATTAACTATTGTATTGCTAGTGGCCATTAGTATATCCTGGCCAGATTAAGGTAAGTGTGGGTTTATCCTATATAATAATTCGCTAGGACAGAGCTTTCCAAACTTTTCATGTTGGTGACACGCTTTTTTAGACATGCATCATTTCGTGACACACTAATTCAGTTTTGCTAGCAAACCGGAGGTTAAACTAATAATAATACCAGACATACAGACACATACATAAACTGTAATAGCGAGATGTATGGGGACATAACATATCTCATGAAAACCTTTCATTCATTTTTAATGTATTTGTTAGATAACAACATACATTTCCAAGATTGTTGTCATTTATGAGTAACAATATGTAAATATGTGGATTGTGGAAGAATTAAAAAATGTGAATAATATCAATAACTGATTCTTACCATTTTAATGAGATGTATGCGGTTGATGGGATGAACACAGTTTTTGAATATTTGGTGGAATATTGGATAAAGACACTCGCATTTCATCATCAAGCATTTTCAAGCTTCCACGTTTCAGTGTCTTTAAGTTTGTCATCGTTGAAAAGGATACTTCACAAATGTATGTAGTAGAAAACTGCAGAAGAATTTTTAACGCTTTTTTACTTATGTTTGGATGCATTTTTGAAACACGAATCCAAAAGTTGTCTAAATCACCCTCTTCATACATCATTAACAGACTCCGATCATTTTTTATTTCAGCTAATTCTTCTTCTTCAATAAGTGAAAAGTTCCCCATTGCAGTTGAATGAAATGGATTTCTGATCCAATCATAGTCTTTGATTTCAACATTTGGGAAGTAATGATGAACTTTCTCTCCGAGCAATGTTAAATGGTCAATAATTAGTGAGCTGATATCACATTTTAGCTCACAATCAACAGTTTTGGAAAACATTTCAAAATTTCCTTCTTTCACTTTCCTTTTCCAAATTGCTATTTTGTCTCTCATAGCACAAATTTTATCTACCGCTGTTAACATATTTTCTCCTTTTCCCTGCATACTGGTGTTTATTTTATTCAAATGTTCAAATATGTCAGCAAGATATGCCAATTTTGTGCACCAGAGTTTGTCTTGAATGAGATCGCAGAATTCATGTTGCTGATTTTCCTCAAAAAGTTTAAGCATCATTTCCCTCAATTCGTATACACGACAAAGCACTCGACCTCTTGAGAGCCAACGAACCTCTGTGTGTAGTAGAAGCTTTTTGAACCTTGCCCCCATTTCTTCACAAATATGAGCAAATAATCTTGATTTCAGAGGTCTACTTTTAATGTAATTGACCATCTGAACCACTTTGTCCATAACTTTTTTAAAATCATTTCCAATTGTTTGCACGACTAGTGCTTCACGATGTAAAAAGCAATGAGTAATTATAATATTTTCATTCTCTTTCTTTGCTAAAGCTATAAAACCTTTTATTGAACCAAGCATTGCAGGTGCACCATCTGTGCATATTCCTACACAATTTAACCAGTGCAAATTATTTTCCTTCATGAAGCAATCTAAAGTTTTAAATATATCTTCACCTCTAGTTCTCATTGGAAGTTCTAGACAACACAAGAACTGCTCAATAATTCTATCATTATAAATGAAACGTATAAAAGCCAATAATTGTGCTAACCCACTGACATCTGTTGATTCATCTAATTGCAAAGTAAAGATCATATTATCGTCTTGGAAAATATCTTTCATTTGCAGCTTAATGTCATCAGACATGTCTTGAATACGTCTTCCAATCGTGTTATCTGCCAAAGGGATTTTTTTAACTTCTATCTCAAATTCGGGCCCAAACATTGTTCGAACAATAGCACAGCAAGATTCTTTTATGGTGGTTTCGGCAATAGTGTGTGGGTCCTTGTTTTTGGCAATTATTTGAGCAACCAAGTAACTTGCCTTTTGAGCTTTCTCTGATGTCTTCATTCTTTTTGTGAACGATGCAGACTGCTTCTTTATAGATTTTGAAAGCTCAATAAAGTATTCTACTGGTTTTTCTGACAAATGACTGTGTTTTGAGGTAAAATGACGCTTTAATTTGTTTGGTACCATACTTTCATTTGCAAGTATTTCCCCACAAACTAAACACTGGGGACAAGGATTGTTTTCATTACCAGAAAATGTGAACCCCAGTTTCATATACTCTTTATTGTATAAACGAGGCTTGGACATTTTTCCTTTACCCTTCTTATGTGCTAATACAGACCGTTCAACAGTTGATTCTTGCGTAGTTTCCTCTATAGCCAATACATTTTGATCATCGCAAACATCATCTTCACCAGCTTTTCTTTTCTTAATTAGAAACATATCCATTTTGGGGGTAATTATGTGGAGCCACTGTCGAGACTGTGTTTGCACAAAAAACTGGACCCATGGACCAACGGAATTTCCTGAACAAGTCACTTCCTGTGTGGGCCTGTCACCGGAAGTGATGCAGAATTGGCTGTTTCAACCCATGACCCGATTACGCATACTGCGGAAGGCATTAAGCATGTGGTGTGGTTTTTTAAAAGGGCGACATGATGGAGGGCAGAGGTATAGAGGAGGTGGCATCTCAAAAGATTTGTAACAGCTTATGTATGCAGCACAGGGAGGCAAAAACATTATTTACACATGAAAAACTTGAGACAGAAATGTGCATATTGCTGCCGACATTTCATTACTAATGTTCATCTCTGAAGCTGCACATGAACCTTCATTTTGGACCTCAAACTTTTATGTGTGTATCCATAAACTGTTACAAATGTGTATCCAACTCTGCTTTTTGATGATACATTCATTGCAATTGTCCAGTTGCGTTATGGAGCAAAAGTAGTAATGGCAAGGGGACAAACCACTTTTTTCCTTTATACTCCGTATAACTGTTGCTCCATATAGCCCTGGGCTATATGGAGCAACAGTTATATGGAGTATAACGGAAAAAAGTGGTTTGTCCCGTTGTGATAACTACTTTTGCTCCATAGCGCAACTGGACAATTGCAATGAATGTATCATCAAAAAGCAGAGATGGATACACACTATACAGCATCACATATTATTAGTGTTAAAATGTGTTGGCAGATGATAAGCATAATTGTTTTGGTGTTTCTGTTAGTTTGTGAACCGGTTTTTATTTGCTGGTTTATTTGAAGCCCTTATGGAGGGTGGCTGAAAGATTTACTCACTGTAACATAAACATCTCCATAGTTTATGGGGGATTCCTGTGATTTTACAGCTGTGTGACTAACATACACTGTATTCATAAACTGCTACAACTCTTCTTTTTGAGGATATGTTCATTGCAATTGTCCCGTTGCGCTGTGGAGCAAAAGTAGTAATCGCAACGGGACAAACTGCCTTTTCTGTTATACTCCGGTCTGTTCATCAAACAGCAGAGTTGGATACACAAATATGTAGCTGCTACATATTTGTGTATCCAACTCTGCTTTTTGATGAACAGACCGGAGTATAACAGAAAAGGCAGTTTGTCCCGTTGCGATTACTACTTTTGCTCCACAGCGCAACGGGACAACTGCAATGAACATATCCTCAAACAGCAGAGTTGTAGCAGTTTATGGATACAGTGTATGACATACACTCTATCCATAAACTGCTACAACTCTGCTTTTTGATGGTTTGTTCATTGCAATTGTCCCGTTGCGTTGTGGAGCAAAAGTAGTAATAGCAACGGGACCAAAACCACTTTTTTCCATTATACTCTTTATAACTGTTGCTCCATGTACCCCTGGCCTGGTAACAATTTGTTTAAAATCAAAAAATGTCCCTCTGCCATTTCAACACTGCCAACCTGTTGAATGGGCACAAAGCAGCGACACACCTACACCCTGCAGGCGACACACTAATGTGTCGCGACACACAGTTTGGAAAGCACTGCGCTAGGATGTTTGTCAGAAGCCGTCATGTGCAGTAGAGACTGCCCGAATGCATGGAATGCTGGGAGCACGGAATGCTGGGAGCATGGAATGCTGGGAGGTGTAGGAATGCTGGGAGGTGTAGGAATGCTGGGAGCATGGAATGCTGGGAGGTGTAGGAATGCTGGGAGTTCTGTGCTGGGAGCATTCTGTGCTTTTGGGCAGTCTCTACAGTGCATGACTGCGTC
This sequence comes from Rhinophrynus dorsalis, assembly GCA_037306005.1. NCBI lineage: Eukaryota > Metazoa > Chordata > Amphibia > Anura > Rhinophrynidae > Rhinophrynus > Rhinophrynus dorsalis. Next base: position 36,480,495 of record CM074727.1, read on the forward strand.
AACGGCAGGGAGCAGAGCAGGACCGGCCTCTTAACCCTTTGAGTGCCGTCGGGGTACACAACGTATTGCAAAGCAATGCATTGCGTACCCCTCCAGCACTCAAAGAGTGAACATCACCCGGACCTTGACCCATGTCCACGGGCTTTTACACTAGTTATTAATAAAACACTGATTTTACAATTAACAGGTCACTTTCTCTACCTCTCTATGTTTTTGCAGCAATGCTTTTATTATATTCTAATGCATTGGATACCTCTCTGTGGCACGTAAAGGGTTAAAGCTGAACTTTCACCTCTAATACACTTCGTCTCATATGATTAAGCTAGTAAAATGGTACGTGGACTGGCTTGTGTTTTTTTTTCTAATATATACTTTAGTAGATATTCACTGTAAAATGTAAACGTGGTGCGGTCACTTCCTCATTCTGCGGCACAGGGTAACATTGGCACAGCGGCACAGGTGTTCCCAGACCTCCAATTCTCCTCTCATCTCCCATCTCTCTCAGAGAGCGCAATCACGATTCCCTTAGTATTGATATGAATCACTTCTATTGTAACAGCAAGCTCTGTTTGTCATTATACTGTCATTATATGTAAATGGGGCTTTTAACCCATAGAATCCTAGAGAGCTCTCTGACTCAGTGTTTTTCAGTGCATTGGAGACTTCTTCAGCATTCACAGAGTTAAATGGTCCATTTAAAACAATGCTAATTTCATACCTCTCAAGTGTCCCTCTTTAGGAGGGACAGTCCCTCTTTGAGACCCAAATCTCCCTGTTACTCTTTTCTACCATGTTGTCCCTCTTTTTAGGACATCAGAGTGAGTGGTGTATATATTAGTCTATCACATTGCTCCACAGCAATGAAATTCACATAACTGTTTAGTTAATCTTCAGTAAATGTGTTTGTTATTGAATCTGTGTAACTTGCGCTGAATCATTTATTCAGTTACACAAAGAGATGTCAGTAGGTGACAAAGTAACCTAAAAATTCCCCGCCCACCAGCCACGCCCCTAAAAACACCACCTAAAATACAAGTGACCCCTTTTTGGCCATTTGAAATGTTGGTAGGTATGTAATTTGGGTAATTTTTCTTTGCCCTCTATGGTGAAGTTGGCTTGGCCCAGAATTGCTGCACTTTTATTTTGTACGAAAGCCCAGTGGGTTCATACATAAGGTCCTTTGCATCCACAAGATCCTTAGGGTGAGTGACAGACTGTCCCTCCAGCTGTTGTTGGACCACATCATCCATAAGCTTAGATGGCCACAAGAGCTGTAGTACAACAACATTTTAACATCTGAGGGGAGGTGGCTTACACTAGGTAAAAGGGGAGGGCTGTGGATACTTTATCATTCAATTACTCTTGAACTACAACTCTGACAGTATTGAATTAACACTCTCCATGGCCCAAATACTATGAAGATTAATTGGAGCTGCTTTTATAGTGAAACATTACTATCCCTTTAAGCAGAGGCAGCTCAGTCACAATGACCAAGCCACTGATTTCCCATCTGTGATGAAGAAGGGATATATTGAAAACCTGACCTGTCGATGCCCTTTTGATGCTCAGCTTTCTCAGTCCACATTTCTTAATTTCTGCTCCCATCAACCTCTTCCTCCCATTAACCAATGCAACACTCATTGTGAAACATTACAACAAATCTGATTGCCATATTCGCTCTCTCTCTGTCCAGCTACTCTTTTCCCTGTTGATGCTTTCATGAATTCTGGACCCTGATGGGAAGAGAGTGCAGTACATTTTTTGGGTGGGATGAGTCAAACTGTATATGTTGAAATTAAATTTGAGGAGAAGAGAAGAGGGCAGGAGAATAATAGAAGAGAGTTTGCTGTTTGAGAAAATGCAAGCCAAAAATGATGTGAGACGCTCTGAACACAAACAAAAGCACAATGGCCTGTTCTCTGGCTAGTCACCTCTCAAGAACATCACATTTTAGCTTTCTAGTGGCATTACAGAGAAGAAATACATATTAGACTAATCCCACCCATCAGGACAGCCCAGTACCAAAACAATGGACAAGTCCCCTCTGCATGAAAAAAAACCCCTCCAACCTCAGCTGTCTGTTTCAGCCTTATCTTGGGCCTCGTCAGTGAGGTGGAGCTGGCTTCCCTAGGTACTGAGAGCAAAGGGTCCACGTCTGGATTACCCTTTACGCTTAGGGAGAGACCCTAAGTGTTTTACAGATACAAACCAACAATGTATGTGGAAATTTCTCCTCTGTAATGGCACTAGAGAGCTAAAATATGATGCTCTTGAGCGGTAACTAGTCGGAGAACAGACCATTGTGCTTTTGTTCGTGCTCCGAGCCTCTCACATCATTTTTTTGGGCTTGTTTCTGCACAACACTTAGGGTCTCTCCCTAAGTGTAAAGGGTAATCCAGACATGGACCCCTCGCTCTCGGTGCCTAGGGAAGCCAGCTGCACCTCACTGATGAGGCCCAAATAAGGCTGAAACGTGTGTCTTGGGTTAGCTGGTTTTTCTGTGCAGAGGGCACTTGCCCATCATTTTGGTACTGGACCGCCCTTATGGTTGGGATTAGTCTAATATGTATGTGAAAATGTCACCTCTGTAATGGCACTAGAGAGCTAGAATGTGATACTCTTGAGTGGTGACTAGCTGGAGAACAGGTCATTGTGCTTTTGTTCGTGCTCAGAGCCTCTCACATCATTTTTTTGGCTTGTTTATGCACAACACTTAGGGTCTCTCCCTAAGTGTAAAGGGTAATCCAGATATGGACCCCTTGGTCTCAGTGCCTAGGGAAACCAGCTGCACCTCACTGATGAGGCCCAAATAAGGCCAAAACGTACATCTGGGGTTAGCTGTTTTTTCTGTACAGAGGGACTTGCCCATTATTTTGGTACTGGACTACACTTATGGGCGGGATTAGTCTAATATGTATGTGGAAATTTCTCCTCTATAATGGCACTAGAGAGCTAAAATGTGATGCTCTTGAGTGGTGACTAGCTGGAGAACAGGTCATTGTGCTTTTGTTCGTGCTCAGAGCCTCTCACATCATTGTTTGGCTTGTTGCTGCACAACACTTAGGGTCTCTCCCTAAGTATAAAGGGTAATCCAGACATGGACTCCTTACTCTCAGTGCCTAGGGAAGCCAGCTGAACCTCACCGATGAGGCCCAAATAAGGCCAAAACGTACGTCTGGGGTTAGCTGGTTTTTCTGTGCAGAGGAGGCTTGCCCATCATTTTGATACAGGACCGCCCTTATGGGTGGGATTAGTCTAATATGTATGTGGAAATTTCTCCTCTGTAATGGCACTAGAGAGCTAAAATGTGATGCTCTAGAGTGGTGACTAGCTGGAGAACAGGTCATTGTGCTTTTGTTCGTGCTCAGAGACTCTCATGTCATTTTTTTGACTTGTTGCTGCACAACACTTAGGGTCTCTTCCTAAGTATAAAGGGTAATCCAGACGTGGACCCCTTGCTCTCAGTGCTAAGGGAAGCCAGCTGCACCTCACTAACAAGGCCAAATAAGGCGGAAACGTATGTCTGGGGTTAGCTGTTTTTTTCCGTGCAGAGGGGACTTGCCCATCATTTTGGTACTGAACTGCCCTTATGGGCGGGATTAGTCTAATATGTATGTGGAAATTTCTCCTCTGTAATAGCACTATAGAGCTAAAATGTGATGCTCTTGAGCGGTGATATAATTTTTTGGCTTGTTTGAGGAAATGGGAAGAGGAGAACTGATGGAGACTATCAATGTAAATAGAGTAAGCTTGTCCTTTTTCAGAGGCTTAAAGTGGATCTATCATATATAGATGTCTAATGCTCATTAGATAGAGCATTTAGCGAAAAAGTTTGATATGTTAGTCATTTTTGAAAAAAAAAAACATTATCTTTGAAAAAAATTCAAGTTTAGAAGGTGCCCAGCAGCCTACTTCCTGCTTGCAGCAATGCCTCTGCTCCCATCCCACTACCCAATGACGGAGGCTTTCTTTCTCTAAGCTGGAGCGATCTCATTGGCAGAGATCAATATCTAGCCAATGAGATAGCTCCTGCTTAGAGACATACATCCTCCATCATCGGAGGATGCTGGGTAGTGGGACGGGAGCAGACTGTGCTGCAAGCAGCTTGCCGCAGCGGCAAGCGGAAGTAGTCTGCTGGGCACCTTTTAAACTTGAATTTTTGTGTAGATAACAGGTTTTTTTTTAAAAATGACTAACGTATTAAACTGTTTCGCTAAATGCTCTATCTAATGAGCATTAGATATCTATATGTGATAGATCCACTTTAAACGGTCAGTAATGCCCTTATTTCAGTTGATTCAATATTGTAGATGTAAAAAAAAAAATAATAAAGTAAATGCAGAAAGTCTTATCTCTCAAACCTTTACAGTTTGAGAGATATTTTCAGTTAAAGTCCCCCCCCCCTCCCCTTGCTCTGATGTTAGCTGTAAAGCTGGCAGAAGGAGATTCGATTCATGCGACTCGAGGCCGCTCTTCAGCACAGCCAAAATAGCAAAACTTAAAAAGAACTACTTCATTGGAATGTTCTACAAAGTGTGCTTGCAAACCACGCACACTTTGTAGACCGTTCCAATGAAGTCATTCTTTTTTAAATTCTGCTATTGCGGCTCTGCTGAAAAGCCACCAGCTGGTCCCAAGACCGGGATCTCCTGCTGTCAGTAGAGTGCTGAAGTCAGAAGGGGAGGGAGGGGGAAACTTTAGCAGCGGATATCTCTCAAACCATAAAGGTTTGAGAGATGGGGCTTTCTGCTTTTACTTTTTTTTTTTTTACATCTACAATATTGAAGCAAGTGAAATCCGGGCATTACTGACCCTTTAAGGGTTCTTTTCCATGAGTGACAGAATTGAAGAGGCCACTGCACAATTTTGTCACCCTTGTTCTTTCACTCACCTCTCTCCTGGTGATCTGGATGCAGGATGGGTGTATCTAATCGCCATCCTGTATGAATGCCAGCCAATATTATTGGCTGGTGCCAATGTGGCCCAGACATTCACTGGAGTTTCAGATGAGCATCTCATCCTCTAACATCACTCGTATGAATATGCTTTTGGCAGCCCTATAGGCGCTTCATGCAGATATTCCAGGGGCGGATTGTACTGGAATACAAGCCCAGTGGATTTTTTTAAAAACTGGCCCACTATCTGTTATCCCATTGTGTTGTATTATATATATATATATATATATATATATATATATATACAGTTCATGAAGGACAGATGGCACATCTCCTGAGATGTCCCATCTGTCCTCCATGATCTGTATGTAACTATGTATCTTATTTTTTTCCATGTCTCTCCCTCTCCCCCACCCATGTTAGTCTAGCTTCTGCACCTATGTCTCTATCTTCTCCTCCGCACACCCATATCTCTTTTTCACATTCTACTCCTGCACTCACACCCCTCCATCTCCCTCCAGTTATTAATCCTCCTGTCTTCTTCTCAGCTCTCTCTTACTCTTCTACAGAGCACAAACTGAAAAGGTTATGGTGGGGAAAAAAGTGAATGAAAACCTCTTCCACCTGAATTTGGTGGGTGGTAGATACAATGTTAAACAAAATTTGACATACCAGTCAAGCCATAAGACTTGCTTTTCCCACAGAAATCACACTTTTGCAGTGTTGTTACTACCACAAGGGATTCTGGGTAGGCATATGCAAATAAGTTTAACAAGGAATCACCTTTTTGCCTCAAATTCCACTTTATACATGGATTCCTCAGCGTATGTGTCTGCTGAGCAACAGCTTTAGGACACAACTCAGGGATAGATGCAAAGGCAGTGAACCACTCATGGACAGCTGTTTCGTTGTCAATACAACTCTTCAGCATGAGGTTGGTTTTACTGGCTTGCTATTGAGGCTTGGTGCACATGTGGAGCACAAACTGAAAAGGTTATGGCGGGGAAAAAAGTGAATGAAAACCCCTTCCACCTGAATTTGGTGGGTGGTAGATACAATGTTAAACAAAAGTGTTGTTAAACAAAAAACAACACTGCAAAAGTGTGATTTCTGTGGGAAAAGCAAGTCTTACGGCTTGACTGATATGTCAAATTTTGTTTAACATTGTATCTACCACCCACCAAATTCAGGGCGGCAGGTTTTGCCTTATGCTCACTGAAGATTGTCCCTCTCTGCAATCCATCAGGACAGTCTTGCTGCTCTGAGGTGAGCAGTGTTACATCAGTAAACGGGGTGGGAGGGGGATACTTTATCATTCAATTACTCTTGAACTACAACTCTGACAGTACTGGAATAACACTTTCCATTGCCCAAATACTTTGAAGCTGCTGTTTTTGTGAACCATTACTATTCCTTTAAGTTTTAGAGATCATAGTGCATAGGCCCCCTAGACTACCATATAAATTGGAGAAGTGGTAAAATGGAGAAGTTATGTCCACTTTATCACCACTTAGTGAACCTCCCTCCTCATGTAGCACATAACCCCCCCATTGTCCTGAGGTTTGGCAGCAATGGCTTCAATGTTGCAATAAATTCTTCTTCATATGCTTGCACATACTGATGAGTGTTGGCACCATTAAAGGGATAGTAATACTTCATTTTAACTTTATTTTATTTTGTAGGCATTAAAAAAACATGAAGAATGATATAAGTCTTATCTCTCAAACCTTTATGGTTTAAGAGATATTCACAAGCAAAGTGTCCCCCTCCCGCCCCTTTTACTGATGTAACACTTTTCAGCCAGGGCAGAAGGGAGCTGCCCAGGTAGACTGCAGAGAGGGACAATCTTCAATTAAGATAATGGAAAAACCTGAAAAGCTTGTCAAGGGGGGCAGGGATTTCATTGTTTTCATAGGATTAAGAGTGTCCCCTTCTGTTATCTGTCTGGTCTATGGACTGGATTCCACATCTGAGAAGAGATTGTTTACAGTAGGAAAAAGGGGCGGGAGGGGGAAACTTTGCTTGTGAATATCTCTTAAACCATAAAGGTTTGAGAGATAAGACTTATATCATTCTTCATGTTTTTTTAATGCCTACAAAATAAAATAAAGTTAAAACGAAGTATTACTATCCCTTTAATATTAATTATTGTGGGATTTTCTATAGTATGTGCCACTGTCTTCTGCCCTTTTGTTTAAGATATATATCCTATATAATAATTCGCTAAATCGTGTGTAACGCCCGACATGCGCAGTAGACACTGCTGCGCGTGCGGCAGTCATGTGCAGTAGAGACTGCCCGCGCCGCAGCTGATACAGAGCTGGGCGCTCCGAAGGAGCGTCCAGCTCTGTATCAGCAGCGGCACGGGCAGTCTCTACCGTGCGTGACTGCCCCTCGACCGGCTGCCAGAGGTACTGTGGCCCGTGTAACGGGCTGTCCAACTAGTATATATATATATATATATATATATATATATATATATATTTGTACAACTTTCTAAAAAGACACAGTGTTCAATCAAAGCAATAATAAATATGTGGTGGCCTTTTCTCCATATGTGTTTGTGATGGTTATGTGGGTGGTTGGCAGCGTTTTTAGTCTAATTTGTTAATGCTGACCTCCGTATGACCTTCACACAAAATTCATCCTCTGCTCTGTCTTCACTTCCTAAATTTGCACAGACTAGCTGGGAACAAGTAACCCACTCTCCCAGGCAGAGCAGAAACCACATAGTAAGTGTGAGAAATACAGAAATCCCCTAACACTGTCCCACTGCAGCTATTGCAATCTCTCTCTCTTTCTCTTTCGCTCGTGTGCTCTCTCTATACACACACTTTTTTTTGTACTGTATATCTGTAGTTTCCTGTATTTCGTGATCTCTATTGAAGTCTGTCTGTAGGTCACCCCTCCTCACTGCACACAGTGGGATTCAATAGACATGAATGCATACCTCCCAACATTTCAGATTGCTAAAGAGGGACACTTGTGTTTTAGAGGGTGTTTCTGTGGGCATGGCTGGTGGGCAGGGCATTACCGGGAATTTATAGGCTATTTCATGATCTATCAACACCTTCTTGTGTAACCTAATAAATGACTTATAACAAGACTTAAGTATTTTATTTACACAGGCTAATTTTATAAACACATATACTGATGTTTAAACAAATATTAATGTGAGATTTATTGCTGTAGAGCAGTATGATACCCTTATATACACACCACATAGTCTAACCTCCTAAAAAGAGGGACATCAGGGTGGAAAAGTGGGACAGAGGGATTTGGATCTAAAAGAGGGACTGTCCCTCCTAAATAGGGACACTTGGGAGGTATGTGAATGGCTAGTAAAGGATACAGCTTTTTATCAATGCTTATCCAAATTTAAACTGAAATAACTAGCAGTGCACTAAAATAAATATCAGATGTTCATATTGTGCGATACTATCCGTTTAATGCCCTGTAATGACCCACTACACACCTGTCACAGATATAGAACTTATATTATGTCAGTAAGCACACAGCTGTCCCATTCCTTTCTATCATGTGCAGTTCTGCTCTCACACTCCTAAGTACATGGTAAATCCCTGTAATGCTCAGTCCAAGATCCCCTTACCGCTAAGTCTCATATATACCTGCTCCATGTTATTTCTAACAGGTGGCTGAACACATCACACCCGCAGACATAAACATACTCACACGCACGTTCTAGTGAATAATACATTTCTTCAACTCTGTTTTGGACTGGAAAGCCAGAAATAATTCTGCTCGACTGTATGTAAAGCCAAATTTCTCATTAGGCAAACAGACAACTGGCTGGAGCATCAGATTTTGAAGAGTGGATCAGGAGTGATGGCCACACCCACATTCTGATTTGTGGGTGTGGCCAGTGCCTCTGCTCCACCTATTCACTTAACTCCTGGGCTACTAGCAAGATCTCCAAGGTATTGTGAAGCAATGCATTAGGGATCTTTCTAGCCACCAAGGGGTAAGACCTTTTTGTGCGTGTATATATAAGCAAAGGGTATTTTCTGTGCCAGGAAACAGTAGGTAGGGCTTGGGGTAGAGTTATACGATGACTGGGTGGTGTGATTATAGGTAATGCTAAGAGAATCTATGGTGCTCTTGCCTAGGGTCACTTGAGAATTAAACGGATAGTAATACTTAAAATGTAAAAAAAAAATATGTTGTAGGGTTTATCCCCCTAAGTAAAACAAGAGTACTCCCACTGCTGAAAGGTGTTTCATTCAAAAGTTATTAATTTTCAAAGTTGTATTTTTTTAGGTGCAATATCACAGTGGCCTGAAATTGTACAGTGGTGCTGTTGCTACACGATCCTATGGACAGCTCTTGTCCTGGAACCATAAATCTCCATAGGATGGTGTAGCAACAGCGCCACTGTACAATTTCAGGCCACTGTGATATTGCACCTAAAAAAATTCAACTTTGAAAATTAATAACTTTTGAATGAAACACCTTTCAGCAGTGGGAGTACTCTTGTTTTACTCAGGGGGATAAACCCTACAACATATTTTTTTACATTATAAGTATTACTATCCCTTTAAATCGTACCGTATCTATTTCTACACAATGCAGGCCCATATGGAGTCCTGCACCAGGTAAGTCCTCCATCTACACCTTTTTAGTTACATTGTTTGTCTTTTGTTTTTAACTGCAATACACTGGGACCTACAAGAATTTTAAAAAACATTTAAACACTATTTAAAGGGTCCCCTTCTAACACATTTATTATAACATCCTTCATCCGAGAATGTTTAATAGAGCTTCCATAGGTGCTTTAGAGTAGGACTTGCCTGAAAGTGAGATACCTTGGTGGGGTGGCAAGCTTATACATGGATTGGCCAATTCGTGAGACCAAAGTTTCACTTATTTACTAAGAAGTATGATATATGCTCAATACAGGGCATACATGTTCTTTTTATATAGAGGAGTGCAGATCTGTATTTCTTGTCAGTATGTATTTCCTTTCCTTAAAGAAATAGTAATGTTTCCTAATAAAAGCAGCTCTAATTAATCATCATAGTATTTGGACTTTGGAGAGTGTTATTTCAATTCTGTTAGAGTTGTAGTTCAAGAGTAATTGAATGATAAAATACCCCCCTCCCGCCCCTTTAGTGATATAACACTGCTCAGCTAAGAGCAGCAGGGTGTATCCAGGTAGATTGCAGAGAGGGACAATCTTCAATTAAGATAAGGGAAAAAGCTGAAGAACCTGTCAAGGGGGGCAGGGTTTTCATTGTTCTCACAGTAGTAAGATTGACCCTTGCTGTGAGCTGCCTGGTCTATGGACTGGATTCCACATCTGAGGGGAGGGGGCTTACACTAGGTAAAAGGGGCAGAAGGGGGAAACTTTATCGTTCAATTACTCTTGAACTACAACTCAGTATTGAAATAACACTCTCTATGGCTCAAATACTATGAAGATTAATTGGAGTTGCTGTTTTTGTGAAACATTACTATTACTTTAAGGGACAGTAATACCTGGATTTAAGAAGTTTTAATATTGTTCATATGAAAAAAAAAATCCCATTGCATACATTTGTATATTTTAGGAGTTATAAGCTTTAAAAGTCCAGGAGTTGGGCTCTTGCCCCTTTTACAGTCGTCAGCGCTCTGGCTGAAAAGTCAAGATTCTGGTTATGCGACCGGACAGCTCTTCAGCAGAGCCGAAATAGTGTTGTCTACAAAGAAATACTTAATTAGAAAGGTCTATAAAGTGCGTCTGGGATGGGACTCACATACTTTACTATAATTTTACTGGCTGACAGGAGGCCACGTGTGATGGGGTCAGTAGCTGTCATCTAAAGTAGGGAATTGGTTTGATTGCAAGGCTTACAATGCATTGCAAAGCAATGCTTTGGACAACCCTCTGGAACTAAAATGGTTAAAGGGATAGTATTGATATAATTTCACAAACATTAATATTGTAGACATTATAAACATGAATATAAAGAGCTATGTCCCATCTCTCAAACTTTTATAGTTTGAGAGATCAAAGCATGTAAAGTTCTGGTTTCCCTGAAGTCTGCCACCTAGCTGAGAAAAACAGAATCCGGTCCCAGGACCATCCCTCAGCTCTTCAGAAGAGCTGAAACAGCATGATGTAGAAAGAACTACTTCATTGGAACGGTCTACAACATGTGCTTGCAAACCAGACACACCTTGTAGACCATTCCAGTGAAGTAGTTCTTTCTATATCAGGCTATTTCGGCTCTGCTGAAGAGCCGTAGTACTGTCCCGGGACCAGATTCTGTTTTTCTCAGCTAGGTGGCAGACTTCTGGGAAACCGGAAAGTTCTGAAACTATAAAACTTTGAGAGATGGGACATAGCTCTTTATACTCATGTTTATAATGTCTACAATATTAATTTTTGTGAAATTATATATTATATACAGGTATATCCCTTCAAATACCAGGATGCAGGTCAAGAATCATGATGTTGAAGCTACCTGGCGCTGCAAACAAATCACTCTCTGTCTTTCCCAGTCATGCAAAAACATTCTGAGATTTCCTTGGTGGTGAATTACACCTCAGGACTGTGCTAGCGTATGATTTAGACTTGTTCCAAGACTTGAAATAAGGCCTATGTTGTTGCTCCAAACCACAGTGTGTGTGTGTGTGTGTGTGTGTAGAGGTGTGGGGGGGGAGCAGCAACAGATTTTGCACCTATATCAAGTATGCCCCTGCTTAATAAATAGCCTTCAGATGTGGGTGAACAATCAATTAAGTTTACTGGGATAAAACGTGCAGAAATTCATAGAATATCCTACAGGCAATCTATCATTTTATGCATACACACGCACGCACACACTCTGAACAAACAGGATTTCTGTATCTGGAGATAAATTTCTTAGGAATCACATTGCATTATTCTGATGTAATTTTCTACAGAAATCTTACATATTTATGTTTGTCTAGGTTATGTGGTTTATAGCTATTCTCAGTGAATCTTAGATTGACTGGAGTTTAAAAGTGTATGAAAACATTATAAAATGACAGACCTGTATCACAAAAACAAAGAAAAAGAAGATTCTTGGAGCACTGATCAGGTTTAGTCAGTAAGGGAACCCGTTACTGGAAAAATACCCAGAGCCATTAGGAAGCTTCATCTACAAACCAAAAATTGCTATCTATAAAACAGATACTTCTCAGGGAAGAAATTGACAAATCTTACCATCTAGTAGTATCTTGTGATTATGATCGGTGAAAGTATCACTAAGACTTTAAGCGGGACTTTCATCAGATGATTATAGAGCCTTAAATGATAATTACATCAGTGATATGCCTAGACATAGTTGTCTTTTCAATAATAATTGCTGCATTAAAGAAAAATAGAACCTTTTATGCAGGCCGGCACCGGCCTGGATCCTGCAGTAGGCGCTCTCTGTACCTGAGCTGGGATAGGGATAGTAATACTTCGTTTTCTCTTTATTTTATTTTGTAGGCATTAAAAAGCATGAAGAACGATATAAGTCTTATCTCTCAAACCTTTATGGTTTGAGAGATATTCACAAGCAAAGTTTCCCCTCACTGACCAAAACGGTCAAGTTTGCCATCTAGCTGTCAGATTTGGACTCACAAGTTAAAGATAAAATAGTCATGTAGCATACGTATTACAAAAGTCAGTAGTATCGATCCACACATTGGATTGAATGGAGCAAAATAATTAAAATATATTAAAGTCCACCACACAACTAAGTGTTATAAACAAATATAAGTGAATTGCATAACAAACCAATGTATGATATATTATACATATTGTGCACTTACAGGGGAACTAGACTGGGGGTCATGCAGATTTGCGGCTACCACTTGCCCCCCTCAACCTTGTTCCCTTGCCCAGTGGTAGCCATAGAATCCCATTTATACTGCTTGCCCCCCAGACTTGAATCCTTGACCACTGGTAATCACATATCCCCGTGTAACCTGTCTGACCCTTTCCAGGCTTTCCCCTTGCCCACTGGTAGCCACAAATCCCCATGGCCACCACCTCGGCAAGGGAAAAAGGCTGGGGTTGTCAGGCAATGTATATGGGGCTAACACACAATGGTGTTGTTCCCCATGCTGCACAACATGTTAGAGATCTGACATAGTGCTCCACTTTGACATATTAATCCCCTTTGGTAATTCAACATATAGTGCTCCCATTCGACATACTAATTTTCTCCACCTTTATTCGACATACATTGTTAAGTATTGCATACTTAACTCTTTGAGTACGAGGGAGGTAGCAACGTGTTGCTTTGCAATGCATTTGCTACCCCTCTGGTACTCAAAGGGTTAATAGGCAAGGTATGCAGCTGAATACCTTGCCTGTATATGTGTACTTAATGTAACTTTACATTTTATTAAAAAAAAAAAAATAGTTCAGACATCAAGGGGGCATCGGGACCCCTCCTGATACCCCCAGTAGGATAGATGATCCATGTGGGTGACAATGCCAGCATTTTTAATAAAGCACATATAACCTATGTGTAATATAGGTTACATGTGCTTTATTATGAATATACATATATTTCAGACCTCAAAGGAGGCATCAGGACCCCCCTAGCATGGATCACCTATTGGATTCATTCATACAAGCTAGTTCTGAGCTTTTATGAATGAATCAATCACCTGGTCATTCAAAAACTGGGTGATTGAGAGTTCCATTCCTCCCAAGTGTCCCTCGTTAGGAGATATCAGGGGTCTGTACCTCCCATGTGTCCCTCTTTATGAGATATTAGGGTCCATACCTTTCAAGTGTCCCTCTTTAGGAGATATTAGGGGTCCATACCTCCTATGTGTCCCTCTTTAGGATATATTAGGGGTCCATACCTCCCGTGTGTCCCTCTTTATAAGGGACAGTCCCTCTCTGAGACCCAAATCACTCTGGCCCTCTTTTATACCCTGGAGTTCCTTCATTTAGGAGATCAGATAGTGTGTTATGTATATAAGTGTATCAGATTGCTCCTCAGCAGTAAAACTCACATTAATGTTTTCTAAAACTTCAGTGTATGTGTTGTAAATTAGTCTGTATAAATAAAATACTTTGGCCTTGTTGTAAATAATTTATTCAATTACATAAAAAGCTGTCAATAGGACATGTAGTAACCTAAACTTTCTCTGAAATATCTCACTCTTCAGTTGTGTCCCCAGCAACACCATGTGAAACTAAAATGTCCCTCTCTGACCATTTGAATTGTTGGGGGTGGGTATGGAGTTCTGAACATCTTAACGAGAACACCATCTGACTTCTTCTACATAAAGTGATGTCCGTACTGGGCTACAAGAAAATGGCTGCAAAGGCTCAAGACTTAGTGTAATCTTACTTTACAAGAAAATAGCTCTGCTGCTCCTGTTTGGTATCAGAAAGTAGGACTCAGTTCTTCGTCCCTCACTGGTGCTCTGGAGAAAGAGCAGATTGCACCCTGACACTTATGGAGCGATGCAAGATAAAGGCATTTTTGCGCGCAGATAGATTTTGCGCATATTCTAATCCAGGAAGCTAAATACCGAACGCTTCTTGAATTGCGCATGAAAAATTCCATTTTAGGACAACAGTACACAAATGTATAAATTCATTCACAATAGCAGTTCTTGCATTAGGCGCTTTCGCTATTCCACTCACACAGATTCGTTAATCATAGACACGCCCACAAAAAAATATACGCAGACGTTCGCTAATCTTCAATTTTCATGAGCAATTCAACAAAATCATGCGCAAACCTACTCCCTAGTGGTTTTCACAGGGAAATAGCGATTGTGCACGTTTCCTGCATCGCGCCATTAGTGACATTAGTTTGGGGTTGAAGGATGTCTGGTGATCCTGCCTGCGCAGTCTCACTGGAGTCAAGGAGAATTACGCTGCTGCTCATGTCTTGGCAGAGTCCCTGAACAGCAGAAAGGAAATGTCATCACCTTGGTTTAGTATTATATAACGCTGCTCTATAATTAAAGAATGCTTTTTTTCTACAGATATTTAAAGGGATAGTAATACTTCCTTTAAGGTGGCTATAATATTGTAAGTATTAATTAAATAAACCAATCCATCTTTGTCTTCGTGTTGTAACTTTTATAGTTTAGGAGTAATCACTCTGTAAAGTTTATACCTCCTGTCCCTTTAAACTCTGTCAAACCTGGATTCTGGTCTGCAGACCCGACGGCTCATCTGGAGAGCCGAAATAGCAGTACATACAAAGAAAATCTTCATGGCAACGGTGGGCACAGTTTAATGCAGTAGACCTTTGTAATGAAGAAGTAAAATTTCCATTGTATGTACTGTTATTTCACTAAGATTCCTCCAGCTCTGGAGACCCTAGTGTATAGGTTCTATAGAGGAACATAGGAACTGGAGAAGTCATCTCCACTGTATCACCTCTTTATCACAACTTAGAGCATAACCCCTGTTATCTCTTGAACCAAAGAGTAAAGAATAAAATGATAGGTAGGGGCCACTAGGTTTTCTGTCCATAGTAAGGCAAGTTGGATGTTATTATTATAACTTATTAATTCTACTTTTAACCCCTTAAATGTCAGAGAGGTCTCCAATGCATTGGAGATCTCTCTGGCATTCAAGGGGTTAAATCCAGACAGCTAATGATGGGCATCTTCATTCAGAACAAGTCATACGTTGAAGACAATGAGGGATCACTTGATTTGTAATGACCTTTAAAGGGATAGTAATATTTAAGTATTACTAATCTCAATATTAAAGACCTATTAAAAATAAATATATTGCCCCCAGTTTCATCTCTCAAACCTTTATGGTTTGAGAGATAATCGCTCCTAAAGTTCCCCCTCCCTCCCCCTTCCCCGAAGTCAGGGTTGTAGCTGACTGAAGGGAAATCCGGTCATAGATCATCAGGCGGCTCTGCAGCAGAGCCGCGATAGCGTTAATAAAAAAAAAATCTTTCACTAAAACGGTCTTCTACGTGTGCTTGCAAACCAAGACTATTTCAGTGAAAGTTTTCTTTTTTATTAACGCAATCGTGGCTGTGCTGGAGAGCCACCTGAAAGTCATACGACTGGCTTCCCTGCAGCCAGCTAGAACGCTGACTACGGGGAAGGAGGAGGGAGAGGGCAACTTTAGGAGCGATCATCTCTCAAACCATAAAGGTTTGAGAGATTACACTGGGGGCAATACATTTATTTTTAATAGGAATTTACTATAGGGATTAGTAATACTTAAGTATTACTATCCTTTTAACTCGTCACTGGACAGTGCATCCAGAGGGCAGCAAGACAGAGGACAATTCCATGCCAGTAGCATTAGTTTGCCCTTTGTGTTACATTTGATGTGCATGTAAGTACACGCCACGCTAAACACACAACCACACCTGTGGAACTACATCACCCCCATCAATGTTTTTTGGCATGTTGCTAGGAAAGCATGTCGATGAATGTTTGGATAAGACCCTTGTAATCCCAGTTTCCATCCTGCCTCAACACGAACCCTCATTCCTAGAGGTAACACATAGTTTCTCCAGAAAAAAGCCTTATTTAATATTGAAGAAACAGGAATGTCTAAATATATTGTGTTCAAATATGAAAACATAAGTTCTGACATTCACTGGAAAGCAGCACAGGAAACATAAATCCTCAGTCCTGTTATGGTATTTAACCCCTTAAGGACCGGGAAAATCTGATGTTGTTTTCCCTTAAGGACCGGAGCAATTTTGACTTTTTTGACTATGTCTTTGTTCAACCATGTTTTCTCTTTAATTCCTTTTCTGCACCCACATAAATTATATACTGATTTTTTAAGCACAAGTAGGGCTTTCTTTTGATACCACAATTATATGAATACCTCATTGTTTAATTTGATTAAAATAGAAAAAAAAAGGAAAAAAATTGAAAAAAACCCAACATTTTGCTTACATTTTTCTGTCAGGATTTGCATACTATTAGTTAATGGAAAAAAAATACCCCTAAATATATTCATTTGCTTCTCCTGAATATAAGAATACCCCATATGCCTAGTATTTTAGTCCTTTACTCACATTTACAAGGTAAATTTTACAAGATGGCTGCCGCTATTTCCAACTTGTGATTTCTCAACAATTGGCATGTGAGCATCATAGCTTAGCTGACGGTGCCAGAACCAAAAATGTCCCACAAAGGTATATGTTTCTGAAAACTACACAACATAAGGTAAATAATCAGGAGAATTTTGGAGTTTTTCATGCAGCTATTTTTCCAGAAAAAAATTTCAAAATTGTGGTAATATTTTGTTTTTTTGCAGTTTTCACACTTACATTTCAATACTACTGTTGATATCAAGCACATGATAGGTGAAGATTTTTAAAAATGCATTGTTTAGTGTTCAGCTCCTCCTTCTGAGTACGGCAATACCCCATATGCATAGGTTTCTCAAGGTTTGGGAGAGCTACGGGGCCCAAATTGGAACATGCGCATTTCCAGTTTCACACTTTGAATTTTCACAGCTTGCATCACTGGTGCCATGTCTCATTTGGGGCTGTGTAACAATGCTCCACTCTAAGATTTCCCCCCAAAAGTATATATTTTTGGAAAGTAGACACCCCAGGCTTTCATTTTATGTATGTTTTCAATTTTTTTACGCAGCCATTTTACCACCAATCGCTCGTAAATCTTGAAGTAAGTTAAAAAAACAGCATTTTTCACACTTGCACTTCAATGTTGATGTGAATTTCAAGCACATGATAGGTGAAGATTTTTAAAAATGCATTGTTTAGTGTTCAGCTCCTTCTTCTGAGTACAGCAATACCCCGTATGCATAGGTTTCTCAAGGTTTGGGAGAGCTACGGGGCCCAAATTGGAACATGCGTGTTTCCAGTTTCACACTTTGAATTTTCACAGCTTGCATCACTGGTGCCATGTCTCATTTGGGGCTGTGTAACAGTGCTCCACTCTAAGATTTCCCCCCAAAAGTATATATTTTTGGAAAGTAGACACCCCAGGCTTTCATTTTATGTATGTTTTCAATTTTTTTACGCAGCCATTTTACCACCAATCGCTCGTAAATCTTGACGTAAGTTAAAAAAACAGCGTTTTTCACACTTGCACTTCAATGTTGATGTGAATTTCAAGCACATGATAGGTGAAGATTTTTAAAAATGCATTGTTTAGTGTTCAGCTCCTTCTTCTGAGTACAGCAATACCCCATATGCATAGGTTTCTCAAGGTTTGGGAGAGCTACGGGGCCCAAATTGGAACATGCGTGTTTCCAGTTTCACACTTTGAATTTTCACAGCTTGCATCACTGGTGCCATGTCTCATTTGGGGCTGTGTAACAGTGCTCCACTCTAAGATTTCCCCCCAAAAGTATATATTTTTGGAAAGTAGACACCCCAGGCTTTCATTTTATGCATGTTTTCAATTTTTTTACGCAGCCATTTTACCACCAATCGCTCGTAAATCTTGATGTAAGTTAAAAAAACAGCGTTTTTCACACTTGCACTTCAATGTTGATGTGAATTTCAAGCACATGATAGGTGAAGATTTTTAAAAATGCATTGTTTAGTGTTCAGCTCCTTCTTCTGAGTACAGCAATACCCCATATGCATAGGTTTCTCAAGGTTTGGGAGAGCTACGGGGCCCAAATTGGAACATGCGCGTTTCCAGTTTCACACTTTGAATTTTCACAGCTTGCATCACTGGTGCCATGTCTCATTTGGGGCTGTGTAACAATGCTCCACTCTAAGATTTCCCCCCAAAAGTATATATTTTTGGAAAGTAGACACCCCAGGCTTTCATTTTATGTATGTTTTCAATTTTTTTATGCAGCCATTTTACCACCAATCGCTCGTAAATCTTGAGGTAAGTTTAAAAAACAGCGTTTTTCACACTTGCACTTCAATGTTGATGTGAATTTCAAGCACATGATAGGTGAAGATTTTTAAAAATGCATTGTTTAGTGTTCAGCTCCTTCTTCTGAGTACGGCAATACCCCATATGCATAGGTTTCTCAAGGTTTGGGAGAGCTACAGGGCCCAAATTTGAACATGCGCGTTTCCAGTTTCACACTTTGAATTTTCACAGCTTGCATCACTGGTGCCATGTCTCATTTGGGGCTGTGTAACAGTGCTCCACTCTAAGATTTCCCCCCAAAAGTATATATTTTTGGAAAGTAGATACCCCTGGCTTTCATTTTATGTATGTTTTAAATTTTTTTACGCAGCCATTTTACCACCAATCGCTCGTAAATCTTGACGTAAGTTAAAAAAACAGCGTTTTTCACACTTGCACTTCAATGTTGATGTGAATTTCAAGCACATGATAGGTGAAGATTTTTAAAAATGCATTGTTTAGTGTTCAGCTCCTTCTTCTGAGTACAGCAATACCCCATATGCATAGGTTTCTCAAGGTTTGGGAGAGCTACGGGGCCCAAATTGGAACATGCGTGTTTCCAGTTTCACACTTTGAATTTTCACAGCTTGCATCACTGGTGCCATGTCTCATTTGGGGCTGTGTAACAGTGCTCCACTCTAAGATTTCCCCCAAAAGTATATATTTTTGGAAAGTAGACACCCCAGGCTTTCATTTTATGTATGTTTTCAATTTTTTTATGCAGCCATTTTACCACCAATCGCTCGTAAATCTTGACGTAAGTTAAAAAAACAGCGTTTTTCACACATGCACTTCAATGTTGATGTGAATTTCAAGCACATGATAGGTGAAGATTTTTAAAAATGCATTGTTTAGTGTTCAGCTCCTTCTTCTGAGTACGGCAATACCCCATATGCATAGGTTTCTCAAGGTTTGGGGGAGCTACGGGGCCCAATTTTGAACAAATATTGAATTTTCACATCTTGGTTAACTGATGCCATTACTCATTTTGGGCTATGTTCCAGTGCTGCACTTTAGAATTTCCCCCCAAAAGTGTACATTTTTGGAATGTAGACACCCCCAGCTTTCATTTTAGGTGTGTTTTCAAATTTTTTACACAGCCATTTTACCACCAATTTCTCATAAACTTGACATAAGTAAAAAAACAGCGTTTTTCACACTTTGCCTTCAATGTTGATGTGAATTTCAAGCACATGATAGGTGAAGATTTTATAAACTGAATTGATTAGTGTTCAGCTCCTTCTTCTGAGTACGGCAATACCCCATATGCATAGCTTTCTCATGGTTTGGGGGAGCTACGGGGGCCAAATTGGAACATGCGCGTTTCCAGGTTCACACTTTGAATTTTCACAGCTTGCGTTACTGGTGCCATGTCTCATTTGGGGCTGTGTAACAGTGCTCTTTTTTAAGATTTCCCCCCAAAAGTGTATATTTTTGGAAAGTAGACACCCCAGGCTCTCGTTTTAGGTGTGTTTTCCAATTTTATACACAGCCATTTTACCACCAATCCTGTGAAAATTTGACATAAGTAAAAAAAATTCAGCATTTTCCCCCTTTGTCTTCAATGTTGATGTGAATTTCAAGCACAGAATAGGTGAAGATTTTATAAACTGAATTGATTAGTGTTCAGCTCCTTCTTCTGAGTACGGCAATACCCCATATGCATAGCTTTCTCATGGTTTGGGGGAGCTACGGGGGCCAAATTGGAACATGCGCGTTTCCAGGTTCACACTTTGAATTTTCACAGCCTGCGTTACTGGTGCCATGTCTCATTTGGGACTGTGTAACAGTGCTCTTTTTTAAGATTTCCCCCCAAAAGTGTATATTTTTGGAAAGTAGACACCCCAAGCTCTCATTTTAGGTGTGTTTTCCAATTTTATACACAGCCATTTTACCACCAATCCTGTGAAAATTTGACGTAAGTAAAAAAAATTCAGCATTTTTCACACTTTGCCTTCAATGTTGATGTGAATTTCAAGCACAGAATAGGTGAAGATTTTATAAACTGAATTGATTAGTGTTCAGCTCCTTCTTCTGAGTACGGCAATACCCCATATGCATAGCTTTCTCATGGTTTGGGGGAGCTACGGGGGCCAAATTGGAAGATGCGCGTTTCCAGGTTCACACTTTGAATCTTCACAGCTTGCGTTACTGGTGCCATGTCTCATTTGGGGCTGTGTAACAGTGCTCTTTTTTTAAGATTTCCCCCCAAAAGTGTATATTTTTGGAAAGTAGACACCCCAGGCTCTCGTTTTAGGTGTGTTTTCCAATTTTATACACAGCCATTTTACCACCAATCCCTCGTAAACCATGACGTAAGTAAAAAAAAAAAAAACAGCGTTTTTCACACTTAGGGTTGGCGGCAGTATACTGGGCTGCATACAAATTGGTTTGGGAAACAATTTCACCTAAAATGTCTTCCCCCAAAAACAAATCAAAAAAATGATCATGGGTAAATCATTCCACATCAATTTGAATCCCTGAGTTGCCTGTGAATTCTGAGATTTGTGGGCATAAATTGATACCCATTCATTAGGATCCGGAGTGGCAGGTGTTGGGGCATTTCTTTGGGCAGGTCTTTTGGCAGGTCTTTGGGCAGATCTTTTGGCAGGTGCTGGGGCAGTTGCCAGGGCGGCTCTTGGGGCAGCACTTGGGGCATTTCTTTGGTAGGTCTTTGGGCAGATCTTTTGGCAGGTGCTGGGGCAGTTGCCAGGGCAGCTCTTGGGGCAGCACTTGGGGCATTTCTTTGGGTAGGTATTTTGGTAGGTCTTTGGGCAGTTCTTTTGGCAGGTGCTGGGGCAGTTGCCAGAGCAGTTCTTGGGGCAGTGCGTCTTTTCTTGACAGAAGGCCCAGCGTCATCACTAGAGCTGCTCTCACTTTCTGAAAACTGCGCTGTGTCAAAATCTGACGCAGTGTCTGTTGCCTCAGAGTCAGACGCCAAAAAGGCATATGCCTCTTCGACGCTATACCTGCGCTGCATTTTGCCCACTAAAAATACTTTTTTTTTCTTACGCTATCCCTAAACCTAAATCTAACCCTAAAACTTACCCTAGCCTACGTATATCCTGAACCTACCTAATCCAATTGAACTACCTATCTAAACGGCGCTTATTATATATATATTTTTTTTTTTTGGGGGGTGTTTGTTTTTTTTTGTTTTTTTTTCCCCTAAACCTAAATCTATCCCTAAAACTTTCCCTAACACACGTCTACACTAAACCTACCCAACTACCTACCAAAATACCTAAAGAATATTTACTATTAAAAAAAAAAAAAAAAAAAATTAAAAAAAATTTAAAAAAAATGTAAAAAATTTTAAAAAAATCTAAAAAAAATCTAGGGGGATGGGGGGTGTCCCACAGATCAGAAAACACTGATCTGCAGCAAATTGATCACTCCAAGAGTGATCAGATGGGGGGGCACTTATTGATCACTGCAGAACAGTGATCAAAGGGTTAAATTTCTTTATTTAAACTTTTATTTTTACTTTTTTTTTTACAGTAAGGCAGTAACAGCATGTCTCTCTGTCTCTCTCCACCTCAGCAGTATGCAAGGTGGAGGGAGGCAGAGAGATCTGACAGGGACAGTATTTACAAATACTGTCCCTGTCATTCAGGTTTTGCAACATGTGATTCGCTTTTGAAGCGAATCGCATGTTGCAACAATGTTTCTGCCGCTTGTTACTAAGTGTCCCGATACCGGGACACTTAGTAACAAGCGGCTTGAACTCTTCCATCGCTCCGTGTGGCCGCGATGGAAGAGTTTAACCCATGACGGTGCAGGACCGTCATGGGTCCTTAACGGGTTTGCAACCCATGACGGTCCTGCACCGTCATGGGTCCTTAAGGTGTTAAAGGGATAGTAATTTTTCATAATAAAAGCACCTCTAATTAATCATTATAGTATTTGGACTTTAGAGAGTGTTATTTCAATTCTGTCAGAGTTGTAGTTCAAGAGTAATTCAATGACAAAGTGTCCCCCTCCCACCCCTTTTACTGATGTAACACTGCTCAGCCAGATCAGAAGGGAGGTGCCCAGGTAAACTGCAGAGAGGGACAATCTTCAATTACGATAAGGGAAAAACCTGAAAAACTTGTCAAGGGGGGGCAGGGCTTTCATTGTTCTCATAGGAAGAAGATTATCCCCTTCTGTTACCTGTTTGGTCTATGGACTGGATTCCACATCTGAGGAGAGATGGCTTACACTAGGTAAAAGGGGAAGGAGGGGAAACTTTGCTTGTGAATATCTCTCAAACCATAAAGGTTTGAGAGATAAGACTTATATCGTTCTTCATGTTTTTTTTAATGCCTACAAAATAAAATAAAGATAAAACAAAGTATTACTATCCCTTTAAAGCAGAACTATCACCCAAATTAAAGTTACCCTCAAATAATTATGCACATAACGATAAGCCTATCCGCACTAGTATTATCCGGAATCAGTCCAGCGTTATTGAGAAATCCAACTCGTTCTGAGACGGTCGGGCAAGCAGTTCGCTGTACACAGGGCCTGATTTATAATTAGGCCAAGTAGGCATCTGCCTACATGCACACCCCACAGAGGGGCACCTGTCATTAGGATCATGTTGTGTGTGTGTTTTTGTTTATCTTTAATTCGCCTGAGTTGCCTCCCCCACCCAGCGCCGTGAAGACAGGTCTGTGCCTTCTTCGGCACAGACCTGTAGCTGCTGAGCTCCTTCGTTGGCTCTTTAGTAATACGGAGTGCTGGGAGATAACATCATTCTGCATTACTGAAGAGAAGACCGCGCGGGAGATCCAGCAGCTACAGCTCTGTGCAGAAGGAGGAGGCACAGACCTCTCCTACAGCCAGACCACTAGGTAAGAGGTAGGAAACGGACACTTGGGCCATGTGAGGGTGCACTGTGAGGGTAATATGCAGATGATGGGGGCAATGTGAGGGCAATAAGGAGCTGATGGGGGCAATGTGGAGATGATGGGGCAATATGGAGCTGATAGGGGCAATGTAGAAATGATGGGGGCAATATGGAGCTGATGGGGGGCAATATGGAGCTAATGGGGGCAATGTGAGGGCAATATGTAGCTGATGGGGGCAATGTGGAGATGATGGTGTCAATGTGGAGCTGATAGGGGCAATGTGAGGGCAATATGGAGCTGATGGGGGCAATGTGAGGGCAATATGGTATATGGAGATGATGGGGGCAATATGGAGCTGATGGGGGGCAATGTGAGGGCAATATGGTACATGGAGATGATGGGGGCAATGTGAGAGCAATATGGAGATGATGGGGGCAATGTGGAGATGATGGGGGCAAGCTGGAGCGGATAGGGGGCAATGTGGAGATGATGGGGGCAATGTGGAGCTGATGGGGGCAATGTGAGGGCAATATGGAGATGATAGAGGGCAATGTGGAGATTAGGAGCATTGTGGTGGTGTCCAGTGGAGATGACCCATGGGGGTGGGGCACTTCAGATTTCTGTGCCTACAGGCTCCTGAGATGTAAATCCGGCCCTGGCTGTAGATGTATCTGCACGCCTGCGCCATCAGTCCCTTCCTGTACCTTAAGGTACAATGCAACGCCTCCTAGAGGAGACTGGGACAGACAGAGCAGGCGCACAGATATCTCTTTGGCAAGATGCCTGCCTGACAGTCTCACAATGAGTTGGATTTATTAATAACGCTGGACTTATTCCGGATAATACTAGTATGGACACACTTTGTGGACCAGAATTAGTGATCGCAGAACTTTAACTCTGAACTTCCTTCCTTTAATTTGCATGAGTGAACTTTAACATTGGCTTAAACATTAGTCGTTTGCCTTTTAACACTCTAAGTGCCAGAGGGGTACACAAAGCATTGTAAAGCAGTGTATTGTGTAATTGTCTAGGACTCAAGGGGTTACTAAAAGGAAATGCTCCAGTTACCTTTTGGCACAGGGCAGGTGAAGATATAATAACACTTTACTTTTGTGCATACCTTGTAAAGTTAAATTGCCTGTGCTTTATATCATTTTTTTAATCATCACCTTCTTTTATGTGTCTGGCAGTGAAACTATGTTATGTCTGCCTCACGGAGTACACTGTCTCTTTTTTATATTGCATCTCTATTGCTGCTTTCATAGTCACTGATGGAAAGCTCTCTGCAAACACATCCAGGAATCTCAATGTCGGAGACACAGAAGAGTAAAACACACAGTATATCATAGAAAAGAGCAGGAAAGATGGGTGTGTGTGGGACTGAGCAAGTGAAGGTGTTAGTGTGTGTGGGACTGAGCAAGTGAAGGTGTAAGTGTGTGTGGGACTAAGCAAGTGAAGGTGTAAGGGTGTGTGTGGGACTGAGCAAGTGAAGGTGTAAGTGTGTGTGAGACTGAGCAAGTGAAGGTGTAAGTGTGTGTGGGACTAAGCAAGTGAAGGTGTAAGTGTGTGTGGGACTGAGCAAGTGAAGGTGTAAGTGTGTGTGGGACTGAGCAAGTGAAGGTGTAAGTGTGTGTAGGACTAAGCAAGTGAAGGTGTAAGTGTGTGTGGGACTGAGCAAGTGAAGGTGTAAGTGTGTGTGGGACTAAGCAAGTGAAGGTGTAAGTGTGTGTGGGACTAAGCAAGTGAAGGTGTAAGTGTGTGTGGGACTGAGCAAGTGAAGGTGTAAGTGTGTGTAGGACTAAGCAAGTGAAGGTGTAAGTGTGTGTGGGACTGAGCAAGTGAAGGTGTAAGTGTGTGTGAGACTGAGCAAGTGAAGGTGTAAGTGTGTGTGGGACTAAGCAAGTGAAGGTGTAAGTGTGTGTGAGACTGAGCAAGTGAAGGTGTAAGTGTATGTAGGACTAAGCAAGTGAAGGTGTAAGTGTGTGTGGGACTGAGCAAGTGAAGGTGTAAGTGTGTGCGTGTAGGACTGAGCAAGTGAAGTTTTAAGTGTGTGTGTAGGACTGAGCAAGTGAAGGTGTAAGTGAGTGTAGGACTGAGCAAGTAAAGGTGTAAGTGTGTATGACTGAGTAGAGAAGGTGCAGGTGTATATGACTGATCAGGGAATGTGTATGATTTTTGGGACTGAGGAGTAGTGGGTGTATGTGGGGATTAGAAGAGTGAATGTGTGTGTGTGTGTGTGTGTGTAGGACTGAGAAGAGACAGTATGAGTGTTCATAGGACTGAATAGGAAAGGTGTGGGTGGGTTTGGGATTGTAAGAGAATATGTGTGTGCGTATAGGACTGAGAAAAGAAGGTGTGGGTGTGTATGAACTAGAAGGGAAGGTATTTGTGTAGGGATTAGAAGGGAATGTGTGGATGTATGTAGAACTGAGAAGAAAAGGTGAGGGTGTGTATGTGTGTGTGTGTAAGACTGAATAGAGAAGCTGTGGGTGTGCTGGAGACTGAGAAGTTGTGGGTGTTTGTGTGTGTGTGTGTGTGTGTTAGTGAGTCTGAGAAAATAGGATGTGGACATGTAGGAACTAGAAGGGAAGGCTTGTGTGTAGGGTTTAGAAGGGAATGTGTGTATGACTGAGAAAAGGTGTGGGGTTGCAGGAAATAGAAGGGAAGGCTTGTGTGTGGGGATTAGAAGGGAATGTACATGAAAGACTGAGAAGAGAAGGCACGGCTGTTATAGGGAAGGTGTAGGTGTGTTTGGGACATAGAAGGTGTGGGTGTTTTGGAGTTAGAAGGGAATGTGTGTGTGTAGGACTGAGAAAGAAGCTGTGGGTGTGTAGGAACTAGACGAGAAGGCTTGTTGTGTGTGGGGATTAGAAGGGAATGTTTATGTAAGACTGAGAAGAGAAGGCATGGCTGTTATATGGAAGGTGTAGGTGTGTTTGGGTCAGATAAGGTGTGGGTGTTTTGGGATTAGAAGGGAATGTGTGTGTGTGCATGTAGGAACTAGAAGGGAAGGCTTGTGTGTAGGGATTAGAAGGGAAGGCTTGTGTGTGTGACTAAGAAAAGAAGGTGTGGGATTGCAAGAAATAGAAGGGAAGGCTTGTGTGTGGGGATTAGAGGGGAATGTGTGTGTGTGTAAGACTGAGAAGAGAAGGCATGGCTGTTATATGGAAGGTGTAGGTGTGTTTAGGACATAGAACATGTGGGTGTTGTGGGATCAGAAAGGAATATGTGTGTGTGTGTGTGTAGGAACTAGAAGGGAATGATTGTGTGTAGGGATTAGAAGGGAATGTGTGTGTGTGTGTGTTACTGAGAAAAGAAGGTGTGGGTGTGTATGAACTAGAAGGGAAGGTATTTGTATAGGGATTAGAAGGGAATGTGTGGATTTGTGTTTAGGACAGAGAAGTGTAGGTGTGGGTGTGTTGTATAAAAGAGAATTTGGGATGCTTCATATGCTTTGAATGGGCAGTCTATTTATACAAATTTTACCATAATTTGAAAACAGAGGAATAACTCGCTGGACAATTAAATGTATTTATTTATTTACATATTTAAAATGTGCTCTTCCAACTGATTCCCCCATACAGATGTACTGAGTTCAGGGTACAGATTCCCGAGCTGAGCCCCGCATCCTCGGATTCTGCAGATCCTGTGACGTTCCCTGCTGCTCGCAGGAAAAGTGTGACTTTCAGGGAATGCTGTTTCCCGGGGGTTTCTCTCCCGTGTGCAGGGGGCGCCAGCAGTCCAGGGGGTAACACATGTTTACATGTCCTAAGGGGAGATGACTTGTGTCTGTGGAACTGAATCCGCTGACACTCCCTTCTGATGAGGCAGAACTGGTGGCTGGAAGAGAAACAAAAGGAGAGAAGGAAAAAAGTAAGCATGTGGTGGGGAAAGTGAGAGATTGTGGATGGGAAGAGGGAGAAAGATGGACACAGAGGGGCATTAAGAAAAGTTATGTGTAATGGGGTGAATTCTTGCTATAGAATAGGGGCAATACATTGCACTGTACACTTAGGGGCTTACATATCAGGAGTCTGTAGGCAAGGCACCCAGATCTCCAAATTAAAGGAGCAGTAAACCTTTTTTTATGAAAACAAATATTTTACAGAGCATTTCCTGCTGAATAAAACAAGGTCACTCCCATCACTGTCGGATGTTTTATTCAAAATTTATAGCAGTTCAAATAATCAGGAAGTGAATTTACTGTGTTTACTTCCTGGTAGTTCTAACTGACAGGAAGTGACAGGCAGTTTCTATCACATTCTATGGAGAACTGTATGTCTCTGACTTTCCTCTCCATTAGAATCTAACAGGAAATCTAATTAGAATTTGACCACTAGAGGGCACTGCTAATGTAAAAAAACATGGGTTTAAACCGTAATAACTCTGGAAATATAAATCTCTCAGCAGTGGGAGTACCCTTATTTTACTCAATAGGAAAATCCCTACAATATATATTTTTTTCTTAAAAAAGTTTACTGCTCCTTTAATTATTCCCTGTTCAACCATATGAAGGTTCCAATTGCTAATTTTAATTGCTGGAAGACGACACACTAAAAAGTTACTACAGCTCAAACGTTTTATTAAACAAATGAAAATGCATTTTTCTTTTGTGGTCAGTGAATGGCATTGTTGATATCACATTCTATGCAGATTCTGAATCTAATACTCAAGCTTTCTCTTATAGCTCAATGGAAAAAAATACTACTTTCTGGACAGCAGTTGATGCGATTCCTAAAGGTTTATAGAATCTTGGACCCGTCACCTTGAATTTCTTTTTACATATTTGAAAACTTTGTTTAAAGATGCCTATGTGTCATATTAAAGTGGAACTACCAACCCAAGTAAAGTTAAACCCCAAAAATTACCCATCTGGCAACTGGCTGAACAGTAGTGCTAGTCGCCAGAATAATTACCTCCTTACAGAGAAATCCTACTGCCCCTGAGGCTGACAGCCAGGAAACAGCACAGGCATCTTTGCATAGTGATGTCTGTGTGCCTGCACTGTCAGTCCCAGTCTGCTCTAGGAGGCGTTGCTAGGTACCATAAGGGACTTACGGAGCAGGCGTGCTGATTCTTTTAAAGTGCTGTTGCCGGGCCATCGGTCTCAGAAGCATTAGAATTCAGCTAGAAGGAGGTAATTATTCTGGCAACTATTACTATTGTTTAGCTAGTTGCCAGATGGGTAATTTTTGGGGTTTAACTTTACTTGGGTTGGTAGTTCCACTTTAACCAAAAGGCCAGCAGAAGTATAGTTTAGGAAATATTCACACTTTTATTTCTGTGAAAAGTGAAAGTCTCCTTGTGCTGCACAGAACTTAATTAGCATATTCAGTGTCACTGCTACTGCACAGGTACCGCTTAGCATTCATTAGAATACAGTACAGAATATAAATATCTCCTGTGTTGCACAGAACGTAATTAGCATATTGTGTCACTGGTACTGCACAGGTACCGCTTAGCATTCATTAGCATACAGTATTGAATATAAATATCTCCTTGACTGTACATTTGCTGGCCTTTTGGCTAACATGACACATAGGCAGTTTCTAATGAAGTTTTCAAATATGTAAACTTGAATAAAGGTGACAGGTCTACTTTCTGTTTGCAATGTTTTTTTTAATAAAAGGGACACTAACACCTCCTAATAATAACCTTCCATTTAACTTAATCTAGACAAAAAATCCTGATGGCCACTATGAATCAGTTCTGAGTGAATTGGTTCTCTAAATTTAATCTTTAAATAGTACTGGATATCGCGTTCATGGAAGCAGACATGATTTTCTGTTGCAGGGCTCAAGAACCTCAAACTCCTCCCACTGAAATCTTCTTATGAAGCCTTCAGTAGGAAGAGTTCTGCATCCTTGAGTCCTGCAACAAAGAATAAATAAGTCCTACCCCCTTTATTACATACCCTGTTCATATTATGTACACATTATATACACACAGCGGATTGATCCAGTGACTCACTTAGGAAAACGCCAGCCTCCCTCTCTTGGGGGGCGTCAGTCCTGTAGCTCCTCCAGGACGGCTCTGAGCCTGGACAGCATTGATGGGGACTAAGAGAACCACGGCCAGATGACATGGAAGAACTGCCACCTAGGGACACTGAGCTGCTGGCACTGCTCCGGGACCCCACAGACATGGACCGGAGGGGAGGGGGCGAGGTGGGAAATGGTAAAGCGTTGGAGGAGTGAAGATTCTCATCTAGAGACAGACAGGGAAAGAGTGAGGGCAAGAGAGAGAGAATAACAGAGAGGGGAGTTAAATAGTAACAGAGAGAGTGACAGGAAGGGAGAGAGCAGAATAAATGGAGAAAGAGAGTGATACATAGAGATGGAAATATGGGCGTATAGTGAGAGTGCGAAGGAAAGAGAGTGAAAGAGACAGAGAGACAAAGCATCAAAGAGAGACAGAAATGGAGAAATGAACACTGCTCTGCTCATGAAATACAGATATCTGATCACACCCAGTGCTCTGTACACAACCAGGTACTGTACTGTATATATACACACACACGCACACAATATTCTACACGCAAACAAGTCATTTTCTGCATGTACACAAAATGTACTGCATACAGACAGGCACTACTCTGTATACACACACAGTGATGTGCATGTAGTGAGGTATGGCTTTGTATGTACACACAATGCTCTGCGTGCAGTGAGGTACTGCTTTGTATACACGCATAATGCTCTGCATGTAGACAGATAATGCTCTGTATACACACACAATGCTCTGCATGCAGTGAGGTACTGCTTTGTATACATGCACAATGCTCTGCATGTAGACAGATAATGCTCTGTATATATGCAGAATGTTCTGCATGCAGACAGAATGCTATGTATGTACATACAATGCTCTGCATGCAGTCTGGCACTATTCTGTACGTTCACACAATGCTCTGCATATGGACGGGTACTGCTCTATAAATACACACAATGCTCTGCATACAGACAGGTACTGCTCTACATGTACACACAATGTTCTGCATACAGACAGGCAATGCCCTATAAGTACACACAATGTTCTGTATGCAGTCAGGTACTTCTCTGTATGTACACACAATGCTCTGTATGCAGTCAGGTACTTCTCTGTATGTACGCACAATGTTCTGTATGCAGTCAGGTACTTCTCTGTATGTACACACAGTGCTCTGTATCCAGTCAGGTACTTCTCTGTATGTACACACAGTGCTCTGTATGCAGCCAGGTACTTCTCTGTATGTACACACAGTGCTCTGTATGCAGTCAGGTACTTCTCTGTATGTACACACAGTGCTCTGTATGCAGCCAGGTACTTCTCTGTATGTACACACAGTGCTCTGTATGCAGTCAGGTACTTCTCTGTATGTACACACAGTGCTCAGTATGCAGTCAGGTACTTCTCTGTATGTACACACAGTGCTCTGTATGCAGTCAGGTACCTCTCTGTATGTACACACAGTGCTCTTTATGCAGTCAGGTACTTCTCTGTATGTACACACAATGTTCTGTATGCAGTCAGGTACTTCTCTGTATGTACACACAGTGCTCTGTATGCAGTCAGGTACTTCTCTGTATGTACACACAATGTTCTGTATGCAGTCAGGTACTTCTCTGTATGTACACACAATGCTCTGTATGCAGTCAGGTACTTCTCTGTATGCACACACAATGCTCTGTATGCAGTCAGGTACTTCTCTGTATGTACACACAATGTTCTGTATGCAGTCAGGTACTTCTCTGTATGTACACACAATGCTCTGTATGCAGTCAGGTACTTCTCTGTATGCACACACAATGCTCTGTATGCAGTCAGGTACTTCTCTGTATGCACACACAGTGCTCTGTATGCAGGCAGGTACTTCTCTGTATGTACACACAGTGCTCTGTATGCACGCAGGTACTTCTCTGTATGTACACACAATGATCTGTATGCAGTCAGGTACTTCTCTGTATGTACACACAATGCTCTGTATGCAGTCAGGTACTTCTCTATAAGTACACACAATGCTCTGTATGCAGTCAGGTACCTCTCTGTATGTACACACAATGCTCTGTATGCAGTCAGGTACTTCTCTGTATGTACACACAGTGCTCTGTATGCAGTCAGGTACTTCTCTGTATGTACACACAGTGCTCTGTATGCAGTCAGGTACTTCTCTGTATGTACACACAGTGCTCTGTATGCAGTCAGGTACTTCTCTGTATGTACACACAATGTTCTGTATGCAGTCAGGTACTTCTCTGTATGTACACACAATGCTCTGTATGCAGTCAGGTACTTCTCTGTATGTACACACAGTGCTCTGTATGCAGTCAGGTACTTCTCTGTATGTACACACAGTGCTCTGTATGCAGTCAGGTACTTCTCTGTATGTACACACAATGTTCTGTATGCAGTCAGGTACTTCTCTGTATGTACACACAGTGCTCTGTATGCAGTCAGGTACTTCTCTGTATGTACACACAATGCTCTGTATGCAGTCAGGTACTTCTCTGTATGTACACACAGTGCTCTGTATGCAGTCAGGTACTTCTCTGTATGTACACACAATGTTCTGTATGCAGTCAGGTACTTCTCTGTATGTACACACAATGCTCTGTATGCAGTCAGGTACTTCTCTGTATGCACACACAATGCTCTGTATGCAGTCAGGTACTTCTCTGTATGTACACACAATGTTCTGTATGCAGTCAGGTACTTCTCTGTATGTACACACAATGCTCTGTATGCAGTCAGGTACTTCTCTGTATGTACACACAATGTTCTGTATGCAGTCAGGTACTTCTCTGTATGTACACACAATGCTCTGTATGCAGTCAGGTACTTCTCTGTATGCACACACAATGCTCTGTATGCAGTCAGGTACTTCTCTGTATGCACACACAGTGCTCTGTATGCAGGCAGGTACTTCTCTGTATGTACACACAGTGCTCTGTATGCACGCAGGTACTTCTCTGTATGTACACACAATGATCTGTATGCAGTCAGGTACTTCTCTGTATGTACACACAATGCTCTGTATGCAGTCAGGTACTTCTCTATAAGTACACACAATGCTCTGTATGCAGTCAGGTACCTCTCTGTATGTACACACAATGCTCTGTATGCAGTCAGGTACTTCTCTGTATGTACACACAGTGCTCTGTATGCAGTCAGGTACTTCTCTGTATGTACACACAGTGCTCTGTATGCAGTCAGGTACTTCTCTATAAGTACACACAATGCTCTGTATGCAGTCAGGTACTTCTCTGTATGTACACACAATGCTCTGTATGCAGTCAGGTACTTCTCTGTATGTACACACAGTGCTCTGTATGCAGTCAGGTACTTCTCTGTATGTACACACAGTGCTCTGTATGCAGGCAGGTACTTCTCTGTATGTACACACAGTGCTCTGTATGCAGGCAGGTACTTCTCTGTATGTACACACAGTGCTCTGTATGCAGGCAGGTGCTTCTCTGTATGTACACACAGTGCTCTGTATGCAGTCAGGTACTTCTCTGTATGTACACACAGTGCTCTGTATGCAGGCAGGTACTTCTCTGTATGTACACACAGTGCTCTGTATGCAGGCAGGTACTTCTCTGTATGTACACACAGTGCTCTGTATGCAGTCAGGTACTTCTCTGTATGTACACACAGTGCTCTGTATGCAGGCAGGTACTTCTCTGTATGTACACACAGTGCTCTGTATGCAGTCAGGTACTTCTCTGTATGTACACACAGTGCTCTGTATGCAGGCAGGTACTTCTCTGTATGTACACACAGTGCTCTGTATGCACGCAGGTACTTCTCTGTATGTACACACAATGATCTGTATGCAGTCAGGTACTTCTCTGTATGTACACACAGTGCTCTGTATGCAGGCAGGTACTTCTCTGTATGTACACACAGTGCTCTGTATGCACGCAGGTACTTCTCTGTATGTACACACAATGATCTGTATGCAGTCAGGTACTTCTCTGTATGTACACACAGTGCTCTGTATGCAGTGAGGTACTTCTCTGTATGTACACACAATGCTCTGTATGCAGTCAGGTACTTCTCTATAAGTACACACAATGCTCTGTATGCAGTCAGGTACTTCTCTGTATGTCCACACAGTGCTCTGTATGCAGTCAGGTACTTCTCTGTATGTACACACAGTGCTCTGTATGCAGGCAGGTACTTCTCTGTATGTACACACAGTGCTCTGTATGCAGGCAGGTACTTCTCTATAAGTACACACAATGCTCTGTATGCAGGCAGGTGCTTCTCTGTATGTACACACAGTGCTGTGTATGCAGTCAGGTACTTCTCTGTATGTACACACAATGCTGGGTATGCAGTCAGGTACCTCTCTGTATGTACACACAGTGCTCTGTATGCAGTCAGGTACTTCTCTATAAGTACTCACAATGCTCTGTATGCAGTCAGGTACTGCTCTATAAGTACACACAATGCTCTGTATGCAGTCAGGTACTGCTCTGTATGTACACACAGTGCTCTGTATGCAGTCAGAAACTTCTCTGTATGTACACGCAATGCTCTGTATGCAGGCAGGTACTTCTCTGTATGTACACACAGTGCTCTGTATGCAGGCAGGTACTTCTCTATAAGTACACACAATGCTCTGTATGCAGGCAGGTGCTTCTCTGTATGTACACACAGTGCTCTGTATGCAGTCAGAAACTTCTCTATAAGTACTCACAATGCTCTGTATGCAGTCAGGTACTGCTCTATAAGTACACACAATGCTCTGTATGCAGTCAGGTACTGCTCTGTATGTACACACAGTGCTCTGTATGCAGTCAGAAACTTCTCTGTATGTACACGCAATGCTCTGTATGCAGGCAGGTACTTCTCTGTATGTACACACAGTGCTCTGTATGCAGGCAGGTACTTCTCTATAAGTACACACAATGCTCTGTATGCAGGCAGGTGCTTCTCTGTATGTACACACAGTGCTGTGTATGCAGTCATGTACTTCTCTGTATGTACACACAGTGCTCTGTATGCAGGCAGGTGCTTCTCTGTATGTACACACAGTGCTCTGTATGCAGTCAGGTACTTCTCTGTATGTATGCACAGTGTATGTATGCAGTCAGGTACTTCTCTATAAGTACACACAATGCTCTGTATGCAGTCAGGTACTTCTCTGTATGTACACACAGTGCAGTGTATGCAGTCAGGTACTTCTCTGTATGTACACACAGTGCTCTGTATGCAGGCAGGTGCTTCTCTGTATGTACACACAGTGCTCTGTATGCAGGCAGGTACTTCTCTGTATGTACGCACAGTGCTCTGTATGCAGGCAGGTGCTTCTCTGTATGTACACACAGTGCTCTGTATGCAGGCAGGTACTTCTCTGTATGTACGCACAGTGCTCTGTATGCAGTCAGGTACTTCTCTGTATGTACACACAGTGCTCTGTATGCAGTCAGGTACTGCTCTATAAGTACACACAATGCTCTGTATGCAGGCAGGTGCTTCTCTGTATGTACACACAGTGCTGTGTATGCAGTCAGGTACTTCTCTGTATGTACACACAATGCTGGGTATGCAGTCAGGTACCTCTCTGTATGTACACACAGTGCTCTGTATGCAGTCAGGTACTGCTCTATAAGTACACACAATGCTCTGTATGCAGTCAGGTACTGCTCTGTATGTACACACAGTGCTCTGTATGCAGTCAGAAACTTCTCTGTATGTACACGCAATGCTCTGTATGCAGGCAGGTACTTCTCTGTATGTACACACAGTGCTCTGTATGCAGGCAGGTACTTCTCTATAAGTACACACAATGCTCTGTATGCAGGCAGGTGCTTCTCTGTATGTACACACAGTGCTCTGTATGCAGTCAGAAACTTCTCTATAAGTACTCACAATGCTCTGTATGCAGTCAGGTACTGCTCTAGAAGTACACACAATGCTCTGTATGCAGTCAGGTACTTCTCTGTATGTACACACAGTGCTCTGTATGCAGGCAGGTGCTTCTCTGTATGTACACACAGTGCTCTGTATGCAGTCAGAAACTTCTCTGTATGTACACGCAATGCTCTGTATGCAGGCAGGTGCTTCTCTGTATGTACACACAATGCTCTGTATGCAGTCAGGTACTTCTCTGTATGTACACACAGTGCTCTGTATGCAGTCAGGTACTTCTCTATAAGTACACACAATGCTCTGTATGCAGTCAGGTACTTCTCTGTATGTACACACAATGCTCTGTATGCAGTCAGGTACTTCTCTGTATGTACACACAGTGCTCTGTATGCAGTCAGGTACTTCTCTGTATGTACACACAGTGCTCTGTATGCAGGCAGGTACTTCTCTGTATGTACACACAGTGCTCTGTATGCAGGCAGGTACTTCTCTGTATGTACACACAGTGCTCTGTATGCAGGCAGGTGCTTCTCTGTATGTACACACAGTGCTCTGTATGCAGTCAGGTACTTCTCTGTATGTACACACAGTGCTCTGTATGCAGGCAGGTACTTCTCTGTATGTACACACAGTGCTCTGTATGCAGGCAGGTACTTCTCTGTATGTACACACAGTGCTCTGTATGCAGTCAGGTACTTCTCTGTATGTACACACAGTGCTCTGTATGCAGGCAGGTACTTCTCTGTATGTACACACAGTGCTCTGTATGCAGTCAGGTACTTCTCTGTATGTACACACAGTGCTCTGTATGCAGGCAGGTACTTCTCTGTATGTACACACAGTGCTCTGTATGCACGCAGGTACTTCTCTGTATGTACACACAATGATCTGTATGCAGTCAGGTACTTCTCTGTATGTACACACAGTGCTCTGTATGCAGGCAGGTACTTCTCTGTATGTACACACAGTGCTCTGTATGCACGCAGGTACTTCTCTGTATGTACACACAATGATCTGTATGCAGTCAGGTACTTCTCTGTATGTACACACAGTGCTCTGTATGCAGTGAGGTACTTCTCTGTATGTACACACAATGCTCTGTATGCAGTCAGGTACTTCTCTATAAGTACACACAATGCTCTGTATGCAGTCAGGTACTTCTCTGTATGTCCACACAGTGCTCTGTATGCAGTCAGGTACTTCTCTGTATGTACACACAGTGCTCTGTATGCAGGCAGGTACTTCTCTGTATGTACACACAGTGCTCTGTATGCAGGCAGGTACTTCTCTATAAGTACACACAATGCTCTGTATGCAGGCAGGTGCTTCTCTGTATGTACACACAGTGCTGTGTATGCAGTCAGGTACTTCTCTGTATGTACACACAATGCTGGGTATGCAGTCAGGTACCTCTCTGTATGTACACACAGTGCTCTGTATGCAGTCAGGTACTGCTCTATAAGTACACACAATGCTCTGTATGCAGTCAGGTACTGCTCTGTATGTACACACAGTGCTCTGTATGCAGTCAGAAACTTCTCTGTATGTACACGCAATGCTCTGTATGCAGGCAGGTACTTCTCTGTATGTACACACAGTGCTCTGTATGCAGGCAGGTACTTCTCTATAAGTACACACAATGCTCTGTATGCAGGCAGGTGCTTCTCTGTATGTACACACAGTGCTCTGTATGCAGTCAGAAACTTCTCTATAAGTACTCACAATGCTCTGTATGCAGTCAGGTACTGCTCTAGAAGTACACACAATGCTCTGTATGCAGTCAGGTACTGCTCTGTATGTACACACAGTGCTCTGTATGCAGTCAGAAACTTCTCTGT
This sequence comes from Rhinophrynus dorsalis, assembly GCA_037306005.1. Lineage (NCBI taxonomy): Eukaryota > Metazoa > Chordata > Amphibia > Anura > Rhinophrynidae > Rhinophrynus > Rhinophrynus dorsalis. The sequence goes on from CM074727.1 coordinate 36,517,743, forward strand.
ATGTACACGCAATGCTCTGTATGCAGGCAGGTACTTCTCTGTATGTACACACAGTGCTCTGTATGCAGGCAGGTACTTCTCTATAAGTACACACAATGCTCTGTATGCAGGCAGGTGCTTCTCTGTATGTACACACAGTGCTGTGTATGCAGTCATGTACTTCTCTGTATGTACACACAGTGCTCTGTATGCAGGCAGGTGCTTCTCTGTATGTACACACAGTGCTCTGTATGCAGTCAGGTACTTCTCTGTATGTATGCACAGTGTATGTATGCAGTCAGGTACTTCTCTATAAGTACACACAATGCTCTGTATGCAGTCAGGTACTTCTCTGTATGTACACACAGTGCAGTGTATGCAGTCAGGTACTTCTCTGTATGTACGCACAGTGCTCTGTATGCAGTCAGGTACTTCTCTGTATGTACACACAGTGCTCTGTATGCAGGCAGGTACTGCTCTATAAGTACACACAATGCTCTGTATGCAGGCAGGTACTTCTCTGTATGTACACACAGTGCTCTGTATGCAGGCAGGTGCTTCTCTGTATGTACACACAGTGCTCTGTATGCAGTCAGAAACTTCTCTGTATGTACACGCAATGCTCTGTATGCAGTCAGGTACTTCTCTGTATGTACACACAGTGCTCTGTATGCAGTCAGGTACTTCTCTATAAGTACACACAATGCTCTGTATGCAGTCAGGTACCTCTCTGTATGTACACACAGTGCTCTGTATGCAGTCAGGTACTTCTCTGTATGTACACACAGTGCTCTGTATGCAGGCAGGTACTTCTCTGTATGTACACACAGTGCTCTGTATGCACGCAGGTACTTCTCTGTATGTACACACAATGCTCTGTATGCAGGCAGGTGCTTCTCTGTATGTACACACAGTGCTGTGTATGCAGTCAGGTACTTCTCTGTATGTACACACAATGCTGTGTATGCAGTCAGGTACTTCTCTGTATGTACACACAGTGCTCTGTATGCAGTCAGGTACCTCTCTGTATGTACACACTGTGCTATGTATGCAGTCAGGTACTTCTCTATAAGTACTCACAATGCTCTGTATGCAGTCAGGTACTGCTCTATAAGTACACACAATGCTCTGTATGCAGTCAGGTACTGCTCTGTATGTACACACAGTGCTCTGTATGCAGTCAGAAACTCCTCTGTATGTACACGCAATGCTCTGTATGCAGGCAGGTACTTCTCTGTATGTACACACAGTGCTCTGTATGCAGGCAGGTACTTCTCTATAAGTACACACAATGCTCTGTATGCAGGCAGGTGCTTCTCTGTATGTACACACAGTGCTCTGTATGCAGTCAGGTACTTCTCTATAAGTACTCACAATGCTCTGTATGCAGTCAGATACTGCTCTATAAGTACACACAATGCTCTGTATGCAGTCAGGTACTGCTCTGTATGTACACACAGTGCTCTGTTTGCAGTCAGAAACTTCTCTGTATGTACACGCAATGCTCTGTATGCAGGCAGGTACTTCTCTGTATGTACACACAGTGCTCTGTATGCAGGCAGGTACTTCTCTATAAGTACACACAATGCTCTGTATGCAGGCAGGTGCTTCTCTGTATGTACACACAGTGCTCTGTATGCAGTCATGTACTTCTCTGTATGTACACACAGTGCTCTGTATGCAGGCAGGTGCTTCTCTGTATGTACACACAGTGCTCTGTATGCAGTCAGGTACTTCTCTGTATGTATGCACAGTGCTATGTATGCAGTCAGGTACTTCTCTATAAGTACACACAATGCTCTGTATGCAGTCAGGTACTTCTCTGTATGTACACACAGTGCAGTGTATGCAGTCAGGTACTTCTCTGTTTTTACACACAGTGCTCTGTATGCAGGCAGGTGCTTCTCTGTATGTACACACAGTGCTCTGTATGCAGTCAGGTACTTCTCTGTATGTACGCACAGTGCTCTGTATGCAGTCAGGTACTTCTCTGTATATACACACAGTGCTCTGTATGCAGTCAGGTACTGCTCTATAAGTACACACAATGCTCTGTATGCAGGCAGGTACTTCTCTGTATGTACACACAGTGCTCTGTATGCAGTCAGGTACTTCTCTGTATGTACACACAGTGCTCTGTATGCAGGCAGGTGCTTCTCTGTATGTACACACAGTGCTCTGTATGCAGTCAGAAACTTCTCTGTATGTACACGCAATGCTCTGTATGCAGGCAGGTGCTTCTCTGTATGTACACACAATGCTCTGTATGCAGTCAGGTACTTCTCTGTATGTACACACAGTGCTCTGTATGCAGTCAGGTACTTCTCTATAAGTACACACAATGCTCTGTATGCAGTCAGGTACTGCTCTATAAGTACACACAGTACTGTGTATGCAGTCAGGTACTGCTCTATAAGTACACACAGTGCTCTGTATGCAGTCAGGTACTTCTCTGTATGTACACACAGTGCTCTGTATGCAGCCAGGTACTTCTCTGTATGTACACACAATGCTGGGTATGCAGTCAGGTACTTCTCTGTATGTACACACAGTGCTCTGTATGCAGTCAGGTACTTCTCTGTATGTACACGCAATGCTCTGTATGCAGTCAGGTACTTCTCTGTATGTACACACAGTGCTCTGTATGAAGTCAGGTACTTCTCTGTATGTACACACAGTGCTCTGTCTGTATGTACACACAGTGCTCTGTATGCAGCCAGGCACTTCTCTGTATGTACACACAGTGATGTGTATGCAGTCAGGTACTTCTCTGTATGTACACACAGTGCTCTGTATGCAGGCAGGTACTTCTCTATAAGTACACACAATGCTCTGTATGCAGTCAGGTACATCTCTGTATGCACACACAGTGCTCTGTATGCAGTCAGATACTTCTCTATAAGTACACACAATGCTCTGTATGCAGTTAGGTACTTCTCTGTATGTACACACAATGCTCTGTATGCAGTCAGGTACTTCTCTGTATGTACACACAGTGCAGTGTATGCAGCCAGGTACTTCTCTGTATGTACACACAGTGCTCTGTATGCAGTCAGGTACTTCTCTGTATGTACACACAGTGCAGTGTATGCAGCCAGGTACTTCTCTGTATGTACACACAGTGCTCTGTATGCAGTCAGGTACTTCTCTGTATGTACACACAGTGCTCTGTATGCAGTCAGGTACCTCTCTATATGTACACACAATGCTCTGTATTCAGCCAGGTACTGCTCTATAAGTACACACAGTGCTCTGCATACACATAGGCACAACCCACAAACATAATAAATAGGGCCATCTACACTACGACAAATGCTGGGCAAACCAACTGCATTATAGGGGACAAATACAAATTCTGATTGATTTAATGCATAAGCTGCATTAAGGGGAGAATTTCTAGGTATCAGTAGATTAGCAAACTGGCATTACAGGGACAAAGTAATTGATTGCAACCCCCGGTGTAATGAGGAAGTGTATATGTACATCCTACTCCACTGTTCAGCACTGGACTCCCACATCCTCAGCCACTGATTTGCACACACACACACGCGCCACTCTGCACTCACAGTCCACCCTGTATGTGTCCTTACCGCCTCCTCCTGTCGGGCCTGGGACAGCTCTGCTGCTGATGGCCGAATCGCTTGGCTGGATGTCGGCAAAAGGCTTGCACCCGAGGCCAGAGAAGGCTCGCTCCTGCCTGCGCAGCTCTGCAGAGGAGAAAAGTACTGAGTCAGCGACCAGAGGGAATTGGGATAAAATTCAGCACTGTACCACCAAAATATAAAGGTTCATTAAAAAAACAAAACAAGCTAATGCACCATATAGGTAGAGTTTAATTCTCTGTAAAAGAAACTAACCTCGTCTTAGGTGACGGAACTGTTGCAGCGCCCTTTTCAATAGATCTGTCACCCATAACATTTCAGTCACCTCCTCCTACATTACAGCACTGATCCAGACACAGGAGGTGTGTGTCCTATAGCTGGCCCACAAGAATGTAAGCCAAGATAGCGCCCACATGAGTTGTTCATTCATTGGAGATCATGATGAACATTTCAACATGAAACAACACTCTTATTGAAGGTCTGCCAATGGCTATAGGTCACCTTCCTGCTGCAGCTTTACTGTGTTCCAGTAAAGCTACGGAGTGCTTTAATATGGTGCATTCTCCTATGTGAAAGGATCCTTGTATTGGACTTTTACCAGAGACATAACCAGTGTGTCTATGATTAAGCACATCCATGCGAAACGCGTGAGATGGTCATTCCCAGTGTTTTGCGAGCTCTTGAATAAAGAAGTGATTTTAAAATGAAGCAGTATTGAGAGTGATGGATTTTCATTTCTTCTAGACATAACCAGTGCACCATCACTTCGCTAGTCACCCACGTGAAAGTGGCCTTATGGTGACAAGTCCTTTTTAGTGGATGGGGTCATTGTCTGATTACCTCGGTTCTTAATAGCCTGGTCCCAAAGGATCTTTTGAAGGTCTCCTGTCCAGGCATCCTTGATCTCTGCCGAGGGGGCCTGCAGTGTATACGTGTCCTCCAACTTCCTTCTGCGGAACCAGATCTCAAAGCAAAGGCCGCTGCCTCCTAATGTGTGGGTGAGGCCAATCTCTGAAGTCTAGAAGACAGACAGATCTGGGATTACTCACCTATCGATAATAATTATAACAGAATAGTTATCATTTGTTCTTTAACCCTTTGGGTGCTATAGAGGTCTCTAACACATTGCTTCACAAGGCAATGGAGACCTTTCTTGCATCCAAGTGGTGAATGCCCATTCTACATTGACTGGTTCCACAAAATCAATCTTTAATTAGTACTGGATATCATGTCGATGGAGTTGGACATGATTCTTTGTTGCCGGACCCAAGGACTCCAAACTTCTGCCACTGACATTCCTTTGTGAAGGCAAGAAGACTGCAGTTACAGTCAGTCGTGGTCCTTAAACAAACGGACGAACCACATTTAACCGTTTGAATCCCAGAAGGCTACACAACGGATTGAGTAGCCCTCTGGCACTCAAAGGTTAAAACAACCTTTTATATGCAGCCATGTATGTGTATTAATTTGCCAAAGAATAATGTAGGCAACACCATATTACCAATGGTCATACATGGTAGCATACAAACGGTTGTTTTAAATGTGGCTCTTCAGTCTGTGACGTATGTTATCTTCTTAACTTTACTAAGGAATTTACATGCAATATTGTTGGTACTGTGTTCATGATTAATTAATATACAAAACCGACACAGAGCAATATGCTCCTCTAAGAGCAATCTCTCTTCACAATCATCCCTTCACATTTCAGGGGGGAGATTCACTAAGCAATGATAAAGAGGTGATAAAGTGGAGATGACTTCTCCATTGATATTAAGTCTCCAGTTCCTATGTTATTCTATGGAGTCTATGCACTAAGATTTCTTAGAATTTGGAGATCTTAGTGAATAGTTTCCATAGAATAACATAAGAACTGGAGAAGTGATAAACTGGAGAAGTCATCCCCACTTTATCACCTCTTTATCACTGCTTAGTGAATCTCCCCCCAGGTTTCAAAACTTGATATCTAGTGGGATGATTGTCAAGAGAGACCACTCTTAGAGGTGCAAATTGCACCGTGTCTGTTTTGTATTTAGTATCTACAGCCTATTGGTTGAAAGCAGTCATGGGACCCGGTGGCAAGGATTACATCTGCAATCACTGACAAGAGCAGAGGAGTCATAGTGAACGATCATGTTTGAATCTGCACTTGTATTGCACTCATTATTTCCTGAAATATGGTTTTAGGAGCTAATTAAGTTAGAGTTGGTTTCTAGAAGTAATACTGACAGAGACCCATCCCTTGGTCATGATTAATCAACACATTAACTGTTTGAGTTCTAACATGGTAAATCTCTTTACAGTGGGGCGTGTAGAGATCAGCTTGTGGGGCGGACCACCCGTTTCTAAAGATCTCACCTTCGAGAACATTTGAGCAAATCAGCTAGTGATTGGGAAATAGAAAAATATATCATTGAGGTACATAATGGTGAGTTAGTAACATAGTAAATTAGGTTGAAAAAAGACACAAGTTGACCAAATTCAACCTTTGCCTCATAACCCCCCCAAATTATATAAGCCTTCCTGCCACCAAAAAGAATATTAGTCTATTTACCAGAACCTCCTGTTTTACCAACTAATACACAGTATAACTCTGTATGTTCCCTCTTTAAAGAAATGCATCGAATCCTCTCTTAAATGTATCCATCTGCCATTACCACACCCATGGGAGAGAATGCCACAGTTAACAGACTTTACTGTAAAAAAACAAAACAAAAACATAGTAACATAGTAAATTAGGTATGCTGAATTAATTGGTATTTAACGGGTTAACACTTTGAGTGCCAGAGGGGTCTGCAGTGTAGTGCTTTGTATATCCCTCTGGCCAGTGGCGTAACTATAGGGGTCACACCTGTGACTGGGCCCGTCACTCCAGGGGCCCAGCCTCCCCCTGTGACCCCTCCCCCTGGCGCCCACAATCTCCCGCCAGTGCTCTAGTAATGCAGAGAGCTGGGAGATGACATCATCTCCCAGCGCTCTGCATTACTAAGAGGACCGCGTGGGAGCTCCAGGTAGGAGATGGGGCATTAGATTGAGGGGCATTGTGGTGGGAGGGGGAGGCAATGTGATGGTGGGGGGGGCCCATGGCACTTCTTGTACCAGGGCCCGTAGGCTTCTAGTTACGCCTTTGCCTCTGGCATTCAAAGGGTTAAATGCCTGCTTTCAGGAGGAAACCCTTTGGTGATTATTAACAAACGGGAAGCCTTCTGGATTTGGAAACATCAAACCAGGAGACCCCAGGGGTTAAACTCAGAGTGGGACCCTGCTCTTTTATGTCTTTGCTTCACACTGACTTAGCTTGTTTTGATATTCTTTTATCTCTTTGTGTCCTGTGGGGTATATTTGATGGTCTGCCATCACATTATGTTATCTCTTGGTCCACATTCTGTTTTGTTTTTTCTTAACTGTTTTCATCATAATCTTCCTAATGGGGGTTCAGATTTTAACACAGTAATATAGTAGATAAGGCTGAAAAAAGACATGCGTCCATCAAGTCCAGTCCATGCCAATAACACCCCTGTTGATCCAGAGGAAGGCAAAAATATCCCTCTGGAGTCATTTCCAATCTAGTCCCAAGTGTGTGTGTGTGGGGGGGAATTATTCCTTCCTGACTCCAACTGGTAGTCAAATAGTTCCCTGGATCAATATCCTATCTGCTTTGAAGCCATCTGTCATAATTGTCAATATTGTTCAGTGCTAGATAGGCATCCATTGTTTTTTTGAATGCAGTTGCATTATCTGCAAGCACAACATCCAGAGGCAAAGAATTCTATAGCTTTACCGCCCTTACTGTAAAGAATCACTGCCTTTGTTTTAGTCGAAAGCGCCTTTCCTCTAGTCTTAATGAATGACCTCTTGTTCTTATATTTTGCATGTTCTGAAAGTAGTAATACATATACCTGGTTGTTATGGCCACAGTAAGGGACTGTGCAATGTGATTTCTTAGTTTGCAATTAGCTTATTGTTTTTTTAAATTAGTTTGATAAACACCTGTTTTAACCAATGGTTTATATGAAGGTTGATCCAGGGGCCATGTTAGACCGTCATTAAGCACTAGATGAGTGTGAAACGCGTCAGATTAGCTGACAGCCATGGATCACTGTTTGTATGCTGTTTGATACCATTTTTTAGAAGTTTAATAAAGCTGAGGTTTGATTCAACATTCCGCCATTGAGTGCCACTCTTTTGTTACATTTAAATGAAAATTCCATAGATGCATTGATTTATTTGGGAATTTAGTTGGTGAGATGCATGGTGGTCTCCTTTACCTTGAAGGACTGTTTGTACACATAGATCTCCTTTCCTGAAGCAGTCTTCTTGGTTTTGCTGAAGAGAATGAGGTCCTCGAACAGGAAGACCCTCCTCAAACACTTCCTCTTCCTGTAGGAGATGTTGAACTCGCCCTGGCGTAGAAGTCGACCCTGCTCCTTTAAGTTTACCTGAAAGAAAGATGGCTGACATGAGCAGGAGGCAAAATGGCTGGAAGAGGCCAGGTAAAGACAAGTATTGCAACAGGTTAAATAGAAAGAATTTTGGGGGAGATTTACAAAAGTTTTATGTAAGTATTCTTTACTGTTTTTGCTTGTCAATCAGACTGTGTGGTACGTAGATAAGTGGATCACTTTGCTCAACAGCAATAAAACTCACATTAATGTTTATTTAAACTTCAGTATATGTCTTTATCAATTAGTCTGTGTAAATAAAATATTTTGGTCTTGTTCTAAATTTTTCAGTTACACAAAGATCGATCAAAAGGTCATGAAATAACCTAAAAATTATTGATAATTCCCCACCCACCAGCCACGCTCTCAACAAATCCACCTAAAATAAAAGTCTGTCTGTCTTTGGCCATTTGAAAAGTTCATAGGTATGTACTGTAAAATCTCAGGTAAAATACGCACCTATATATAATACGCAGGTGTAAATTATACCCAGGATTTTAGGGGAAAACCAAAGTGCCTTTGTATAATACGCACCCTTGGTTTCCCTCCCTTTACCTAACAAAAAAAATAGTTTCTGGTCTGCTTCCCTCCGTCCCACCTCAATATGTTCCCACCTTCCTCTCTCTCTACTCTCCCCCTCTAGTGGCATGTTGGATATCTGCGCAGCGGGCAGCATTCTTGCATTTCCCACCCACTTCTTGCATCTCCCACCCACTTCTTGCATCTCCCTTTATGACCTGTGTTAATTCAATATAATTCTAGTGCCCTTTGAGGACCTGAAGGTCCACGCAATATACAAGCTTGAATTAAGGCTAAAGTTCCACTTTAACGCCAGGTATAACCTGTTCTTAAAGGGATAGTAATGTTTCACAATAAAAGCAGCTCCAAGTAATCTTCATAGTATTTGGGCCATGGAGTGTGTTATTTCAATATGGTCAGACTTGTAGTTCAAGAGTAATTGAATGATAAAGTATCCCCCTCTCGCCTCTTTTACTGATGTAACACTGCTCACCTCAGAGCAGCAAGACTGTCCAGATGGATCTCAGAGAGGGACAATCTTCATGAGCATAAGGGAAACCTAAAAAAAACCTGTCAAGGGGGCAGGGTTTTCATTGTTCTCAAGTAAGCAGATTGATCAAGTGACCAGATTCCACATCTGTGGTGAGCAGTGTTACACTAGGTAAAGGGGGAGGGAGGTGGATACTTTATCATTCAATTACTCTTGAACTACAACTCTGACAGTATTGAAATAACACTCTCCATGGCCAAAATACTATGAAGATTAACTGGAGCTGCTTTTTTGTGAAACATCACTATCCCCTTAAGATTTAATCACTAAACTACATTTATTTATTTGCATTTATTACTTTCTTTATTACTCCAGTTTTATAAATCTTTCCCATAGTCTCCTTTAAAGCCGGGGACAGCTGACATGAAAACAAGACAGTTGGCTGGTTAGTTACTAGAGTCCTATTCGTGTGACTAGTCGTTTTGTATGGTGATGCAGATTATCTGTGCACTGTCTGCACTTTTATGCTTGGTACCTACCCCCCCACCCCGCCCCCATCTCAGCCTATTGTAAATGATGCTTTTCCCCTGCAGTTCCCAGCTAATTCTGCACTTTGTCACTGTCCCTGCAGTGATGTGGCTGCTGTGGCCTCCATCCCTTGCTTTATGTCTGTGATTAATCTCCAGCCTCCTCCTGTCTTGCTCCACTGTTCTCCAAGCAGTTGCTCTGCTGCTCGATCTGTCTCGCTCTCTCAAATGCCCCCCCTTTCTCTCTCACACGCCGGTAATCCACTTTCCCTTTAATAGCCATAAACGCTTTTAGCCGTTCGCGATATTACATCTTCCTTGCTACATTTCACTGGGAATGTAAAACCTGCCTGGCGATTTATCTCTTTTCATCTTTTAAGGAGATGTGAAGTGCAGATGTTATTAACCCTACGAGGACTATTTGGGTGTGCAGTGCATTGCTCCACAATAAAATATACAGGTTGAAAACAGGTGAGGGATATTATTTCCTGTTCCTGTATCCATTTTCTTTTAAAGGAATAGAATCACATAATATTGGAAAAAAAATATGTATATGTATATATATATATATATATAATAGTGTAAAAGCGCATGTACATGGGCCAAGGTCTGGGTGATGTTAACCCTTTGAGAGACAGAGGGGTACGCAACGCATTGCATACACCTCTGGCACGCAAAGGGTTAAAAAGCTGGTCCTGCTCTGCATCCTGCCACCGACGCAGTAATGCACTGTAGAGACTACCCGAAAGCACAGAATGCTCCCAGCACAGAACTCCCAGCATTCAGTGCTTCCAACATTCTTCCTGTGCTCCCAGCATTCTGTGCATTTGGACAGTCTCTACTGCGCATGACAGCTTCTGACAAACATCCTTAGCGAATTATTATATAGGATATTGATATATATATTGAAATAATTTTTGGATGAAGTACCTTCATGAAATTTCAAGTGGTGCAGTTGCTACTGAAGGAACACGGGATGCAAAGCAGGGGAACTCTTTTTATATTATTATAAAGAGATCTTAAAATTATTCATTACACACAATTAGTAGTCAACTGGCTAGATCATGAACAACCAGTTTAAAGCAACAAGGGATTGAAAATCCTGCCTCTGTACAGGCAGTCTAAGGGTCCTGCTATTACATCCAATTTCTTCTGACCAGGATAGCAGTGGTATCAAAAGGTAGCTTATTAAAACAAAAGACCCTGATGAAAGGATCGTAGCATCCAGAAACGCGTTGGTGTATTTTACACATTGTTATTTTGTTTGATATTTTTTATTTTGTTTTAATAAACTACCTTTTGATACCGACTACATACACACAGGTTTAGCGAAAGAAACACAGAAGCTGGGACAGGAGCACACAACAACACAGACTGAAATACTTAGGGTTATAGTCACAAGGCTAAAATGGTGCAATTTTGGAGAAAAACAACTGTACCACAGCAGACAAATAAACACTCCAAATGATATAAATAGGCCTTTTAATTCCTTGGATGACAGGATGGACTTCATTGCATCACATAACTATAGGGATGTATATCTGTGCCCTTTGGTGCAGTCAGTTTTCTCATAGACATAGACAGAGAGAGGAAAGAAAGGTGACAAGAGAGAGTGTCACGATGGTATCAGGGATGATATAGAGGAGATCAGTAGTTTAGACTGAACCAGCTGCTCGGGAGCGTAGCTGGGGAGTGAAGCTTGAGAACGTAGCCAGCAACCACTTTTCCCTTGCTGCAGCTGAATTAAAGGTGCTGGCCGTGAAGCCAGATGTCCGACCCCAGCTGAGCCGGAGCCCAGACCAGGATAGGAAGAGGGAACACTGAAAGAGAGTTCAGTCCAAAATAAACCAATATAAATCCCTAATGCAGACTGCCTAGACTAGTCTCAAATAAAATAATAAACAAAAGAACAGGGCAGGAACAAAACAAAAAAGAAAAGAAAAGATCACAACAAGTTCCTACCCTCAGGGAGCCGAGCTGCCTGACAATCGCTAAGGAACCTGAAAGATCTAGGTACCAAATCGAAGAGTCAGAAACAGTGCCACCCTAGGACACTAGAAGAACTAGTTGGCCAAACGAGAGACAACCGCCAGGCTAGAAATGATCCCCTTAGCGACCGGTCACGCGCACACGCGGCCGTCACTTAACAATGTTTTTTTGTTTTTTTTTAGCCATTCTAGCAAATGACTTCCAGGACTTACCAGGTACGTCCTCTGTCACTAAGTGGGACTACCTGGTAAGTCAGATGTCGCGATGGGGTTAAACTTCAGGTAGTCCAAGACCACTGCTAAACCCGTTCTCCTGACCAAGCCCCCCATGGTGCCACCGCAGACCCCAGGGAAATTAGAACTAGTACTGTGGAATAACAGCAACCCTACAACCTGGGCCAAGAGAAGCCCCCAGGTATCTAAACCTGACAAGGCCCAGACAAGGTCAATAAACATCTGCTCCTTAGGGTATAACCAATAGTCCCAGTGGATCCTAGCAACAAGGCAACAGCTAGTGATCCAAGAACCATGGTAGCTCACTGCACCAAAGGAGGAAATACCGTCACCTACACCCTCTGTTCCCAAGGTAAGCCAACGCAGGTAACCTGCCCCTGTAAGGGAGAGTGAGCAATCGCAACCCGGTCAGTCGCTCACAGGGGAACTGCAAGAAGCTCACCGGACCGGATAGTCGGCAGCAACCCACACAGAGACGGAGCAGTCCTGAGCAAACCACAATAACAGCAGAGGTAACAGGAACAATTAGAGAGCCTACCGGAAGATGCGGAGGTGCAGACCGGGCCGGAGACAGCGCAGCAAAGACCGGAAGCATCACAGCCGAATTGGAAGACAGAAAGCAGCGTGAGGGAAGCCAAGGTCACCGGGAGCAAACAGGTACAACGAACAATAGCAAACTTGAAGTCAAAAATTCATAAGCCAGGGAAGTCAAAAACCAGAATAGTCAGAAACAAAATGCTAAAGCCAAAAAGTCGTGAACCACAGGAAACTATGAACAGCACAACTCAAATAATCGGGCAATGAGAGAGCCAATGAAAAATGAGGGGAGGAGAGAACAGAGAAGGGTAGAGGGGACGGATAACTAGAAGGAACCGGATTCCTGACAGAGAGTGACATACTACAAGAGATACAGGAAGCAATTATAGTCAAGTTGATACCTTTATTGGCTAACTAAGCAGATGTAGGATGCAAGCTTTCAAGTCCTCTTAGGTTTGTTCTTCAGGCATGTTATACAGATAAATATTAAAATGCCCGAGGAAGAGACCTAAGAGGTTTTGAAAGCTTGCATCCTAAATCTGCTTAGTTAGCCAATAAAGGTATCAACTTGATTATAATTGTCTCCTGTATTTCTACGGCTAATATGGTACCAGTGGTGTAACTAGAACCCACCGGGCCCTGGTGCAGACATTGCCATGGCCCCCCCAACCACATTGCCCCCCATCTCCACATTGCCTCCCCCAAACTCTTCACATTGCCCCATATCCATCTCCTACATCCATCTCCTACCAGCTCCTGCGCGGTTCTCAGTAATGCAGAGCGCTGGGAGATGATGTCAGAGAAAGATGCAAAGAGAAAAGTACTGAGCGCAGCACACACATACCTCCCAACATTCCAAATGGCCAAAGAGGAACACATCTTTTAGATGGTGTTGCTGGGGCATGGCTGGTGGGCAAGCCATTACCAGGACTTTTTTGGTTATTTCATGACCTACTGATACCTTTTTTGTGTAACTGAATAAATAATTTAGAGCAAGACCAAATTATTTTTTTTACACAGACTAAATTACAAACACATATACCTAATTTTAAACAAACAGTGAGGTGAGTTTTATTGCTGTGGAGCAATGTGATAGACTTATATACACACCGCACAGTCTGATCTCCTAAACACAGGGACATCAGGGTGATACACTTATATACACAGCACACAGTCTAATCTCCTAAACACAGGGACACCAGGGTGATACACTTATATACACACCACACAGTCTGATCTCCTAAACACAGGGACGTCAGGGTGATACACTTCTATACACACCACACAATCTGATCTCCTAAACACAGGGAAAGCAGGGTGATACACTTATATAGACACCACACAGTCTGATCTCCTAAACACAGGGACATCAGGGTGATACACTTCTATACACACCACACAGTGTGATCTCCTAAACACAGGGACACCAGGGTGATACACTTATATACACACCACACAGTCTGATCTCCTAAACACAGGGAAACCAGGGTAATACACTTATATACACACCACACAGTCTGATCTCCTAAACACAGGGACACCAGGGTGGGAAAGAGGGATTTGGCACTCAAAGAGGGTCTGTCCATCCTACAGAAGGACACCTGGGAGGTATGCGCACAGAGAAAAAGAGACACACAATCCGGGGTGTCTGTATATAAGTGAGGTTGTGTTACACACCCCGGAGTGACATAATTTATGTTAGAACGTGATAATAATATAGAATATAAGGTAGTGACATTTATTACGGATCCCTTACATCACAGTCTTGAATGTCATCCATGGCGAGAAGGTCATTGCCATGACGTAGCTGGAATCGCACAACCTCACGTGCGCCCTGCAGCTCAGCTTCTCGCGTGCTCTGCCCCTTCAGCTCCCACTCCATGTCCTGCAGGAGGAGGCTGTATTTGCTGATGCGCTGAATGGGTTTCAGGAGGTAGGAAGACAGATCCATCTTATCGCCCAGTTCCTGCTGCTTTCTCTGGAAATGTACACATAACATACAATAAATACGCCTCTTTAGGACACATGTATAAAGACAAAAGTGGAGTACTTCCAGGGCAACCCCTGGAAACAAATGAAAGTTCTCACTGATTTAAAGGGATAGTAATGGTTCACACTAAAAACAGCTGCAATTAATCTTCATAGTATTTGGGCCATGGAGAGTGTTATTACAATACTGTCAGAGTTGTAGTTCAAGAGTAATTGAATGATAATGTATCCCCTTCCCGCCCCTTTTACTGATGTAACACTGCTCACCTCAGAGCAGCATGACTGTCCAGATGGATCGTAGAGAAGGACAATCTTTAAAGATCATAAGGAAAAACCTGTCAAGGGGAGCAGGGTTTTCCTTATGCTCACAGTAAGATGACTGTCCCTTACTGGGACCTGTCCGGTCAAGAGACCATTTTCCACATCTGAAGGGAGGAGACTAGGTAAAAGGGGTGGGAGGTGGATACTTTATCATTCAATTACACTTGAACTACAACTCTGACAGTACTGAAATAACACTTATGGCCAAATACTATGAAGATTAATTGCAGCTGCTGTTTTTGTGAAACATTACTATCCCTTTATGACTCATACACAGGAAGTAGATTCATTAATGAAAATATGTGTTTTAAGGTGTTCCCAACGCTGGAGGATTCTTCCATCAAAAGTGATTACAGTTGACACTTTTTTTTTTAAATTAAACTGTTAGCAGTAGCTCCATCTAGTGTTTAAAAGGATTTTTTATTATTATGATGTACTCTATGTGAGAGTTTGAGTCACAGACTACAGCCCTCCATAGTACATGATAAACAAATACCACCTGGTGAACTCAACAGAACATTGCTGTTTAATTAAAAGAAAGTTTCAGCTGTAATAATCTTCTAATGAAAAATATGACAATAAGCTTGTTTAAATAAGGAGGAATAGCAGTCCAATATTTTTTTTTCATAAAAATGTTTACTACCCCTTTAAGCCTTTCTATGGTAGAAAGGTTTTCAGAATGGGAATTGTATTTATTCTCTATAGTACAGTTGGGTTGCCCAAGAATTGCTCCACTTTCTTTATTTGTGTGTGCCCTTATGTCTTTTTATGTTCAAAAACTGAACAATGTCACTTAAAAATACAAAAACTTCTGCATGTTAATTAACAATACAAAATTAACTATCCATTGTATTTTATTTCTTTCTACAATGTACTGCTTTCATTAATTTTAACTTTGAATGTTGACCTTTGGATGACCTTTCTACTGTCTATCTAACATATTGTACTCCCTAGTACACCCTGCTGGTTGAGTACTTGTACTGCATGTACTATTTCAATACATGGGTCACGGAAATGTAACTGAAAGTTTAAATTAAAGAAGACGGCAATTTCTTTTTCTTTACAGCCTTGCATTCTGGGATCGCAGAGCGGTGTGCAGCCAGTCTGTGATCCCAGAATTCCATTATGTGCCAGGATTGTCACCGGTCCTTAACGCACAAACACCGATGACGGTCTTGGCACGTCATTGGTCATTAAGGTGTTAAATACTCATTTATTTAAAAGTTATTTTAAAATGTTGAATGCTAGAGAGGCCTGCAAGGTCTCTAAGACCATCCTAGCGTTTTAGGATGTTAAAGGGATAGTAATGTTTCTTAATAAAAGCAGCTCTAATTAATCATCATAATATTTGGACTTTGGAGAGTGTTAGTTCAATTCTGTCAGAGTTGTAGTTCAAGAGTAATTCAATAATAAAGTATCCCCCTCCTGCCCCTTTTACTGATGTAACACTGTTCAGCCAGATCAGAAAGGAGGTGCCCAGGCAGACTGCACAGAGGGACAATCTTCAATTAAGATAAGCGAAAAACCTGAAAAACTTGTCAAGGGGGGCAGGGATTTCATTGTTCTCATAGGAAGAAGATTGTCCCCTTCTGTTATCTGTTTGGTCTATGGACTGCATTCCACATCTGAGAAGAGATGGCTTACACTAGGTAAAAGGGGTGGGAGGGGAAACTTTGCTTGTGAATATCTCTCAAACCATAAAGGTTTGAGAGATAAGACTTATATCGTTCTTCATGTTTTTGTAATGCCTACAAAATAAAATAAAGATAAAACAAAGTATTACTATCCCTTTAAGCGAGACCTGAAGACCACAAATGAAGTGCAGTGGCACAGGCTGGGAGGTAGAGCATTCCACAGATAAGGAGCAAAGAGGGAAAAGGGTTTGATACGAGAGAGCTGTACACACAAAAGAAGCTGAGAGAGAAGCATGTTGTTGTCTGATATGTGGCGGGATGGGGTATAGCGGGATATCAGAGTGGAGATGTAGGAAGGGTAGGGTAGACAAGGGTCTACATGAGAGAAGCAATATTTTATAAGATATTGATAGGATGCCATTGGAGAGATTGGAGTGTGATAAACAGTCCAGTTCCTATGTTATTGTATGGAGCCTATGCACTAACAGGTCTCCAATTTGAGAGCACTGGCTCCATAGAATAACATAGGATTTGGGAAGTTTATCACATTGGAGTTATCTCCTCTTTATAAGGGTGTTATCACACCTTTGTGTATAGCCCCATGGAGTAATTCTGAAGCAGAACAACTGCCGCATGCTGGACATTAACCATTCCCTGTGATTTAAAGGGATAGTAACACTTCGTTTTAACTTTATTTTATTTTGTAGGCATTAAAAAAACATGAAGAATGATATAAGTCTTATCTCTCAAACCTTTATGGTTTATGAGATATTCACAAGCAAAGTTCCCCTCCCCGCCCCTTTTACCTAGTGTAAGCCATCTCTTCTCAGATGTGAGTCTGGTTGTATGACAGTACAGATAACAGAAGGGGACAATTTTCTTTGTATGAAAACAATGAAAGCCCTTCCCCCCTTGACAAGTTTTTCAGCTTTTTCCATTATCTTAATTGAAGATTGTCCCTCTCTGCAGTCTACCTGGGCACCTCCCTTCTGATCTGGTTGAACAGGGGGGGGGATATTTTGTTTGTGAATATCTCTTAAACCATAAAGGTTTGAGAGATAAGACTTATATCATTCTTCATGTTTTTTTAATGCTTACAAAATAAAATAAAGTTAAAATGAAGTATTACTATCCCTTTAAAGACACAGTAACACCTGTTTATTATACTCCTTTAAACAGACTGTAATTCATGCAAACCTTTGTAACAATTCTCTATTTCTTTTCGTCTAAAGTCTAGTCTTACATATGCTCAATGGGGGGAGCCATTTCAAAAGGTTTTTTAGCTATTTTGATAGGTGTTTAATAAATGATAGCGATGTATTGTCTGTAAATGGGCTGATATCTGGTAACAGCCTTTCTGAGTACAAGAGTGGTAGATATTAAAGGGATAGTAATACTTAATAATTACTAACCCCTATATTGAAGTCATATTAAAAAGAAATGTATTGCCCCCAGTATCATCTATCAAACCTTTATGGTTTGAGAGATAATTGCTCCTAAAGTTGCCCTCTGCCTCCCCCTCCCCCTTCCCCAAATTCAGCATTCTAGCTGACTGCAGGGAAGCCTGTCATATGACTATCAGGAGGCTCTGCAGCAAAGTCAAGATCGCGTTAATAAAAAAAGTAATCTTTCACTGAAATGGTCTTCTACGTGTGCTTGGTTTGCAAGCACACGTAGAAGACCGTTTTAGTGAAAGATTTTTTTTTAATTAACGCGATCTTGGATCTGCTGCAGAGCTGCCTGATGATCGTAAGACCGGATTTCCTGACGCTGACTTCGGGGAAGGGGAAGGGAGGGGGAACTTTAGGAGCGATTATCTCTCAAACCACTGGGGGCAATACATTTCTTTTTAATATGACTTTAATATAGGGATTAGTAATTATTAAGTATTACTATCCCTTTAAGGGGACAGTAATGTCTATTATAAAGTTTAGCTCATAATCTTTTTTATTGTTTTTATAACATGCAGCCCTAAGTTTAATAACTTACTGTTCTGTAGTTCAGATATTCAAGGTAAAAGGATCCCCCTCCTGCTGCAAAGGAAAATACTGCCCTTGTTTGTCAAGGGGAGTAGGATTTTCCTTAAAATTACTGACTGAAGATTGTCCCTCGCTGCATCCATCCGGTCCCATGACCAGATTACAGGTCTAAGGGGTGGCGGATAGAAGGGGCGGGAGGGGAGATCTTTTTACCTGGAATATCTTTTGAACAACAGAACAGTAAGTTATTAAACTTAGCGCTGTTATTGTTACAAAAACAATAGATAATTGTATTGTTATGAAAACAATAGAGAAGACTCAGAGATAAACTTTATTATAGACATTAGTGTCCCTTTAATCTCAGTAAATGAAATCCCCAAGCTCCTTCTCTCATTACAGATTGTAATTAGCACAATTAACCAAATAGCATCTAAATTATACAATTTACCCGTGCAGTAAGAATGCAGTTCAGGACTGGATTTTATGGATTTAATATAAATCTGGAAATACATTAACCCCTTAAGGACCAGCCGTGCACGAACGGTGCGGTCACTTAAGGACCAGGGACCATTTTTTTTTCGGATTCCGATTCTGGACTCCCTGAATGGCGTGCAGCCGCGCAGGGAGCCTGGAATTCCATGACGGTCCAGGACCGTCATGGGTCCTTAAAGGGATAGTAATACTTTGTTTTATCTTTATTTTATTTTGTAGGCATTAAAAAACATGAAGAACGATATAAGTCTTATCTTTCAAACCTTTATGGTTTGAGAGATATTCACAAGCAAAGTTTCCCCTCCCGCCCCTTTTACCTAGTGTAAGTCATCTCTTCTCAGATGTGGAATCCAGTCCATAGACCAGACAGATAACAGCAGGGGACAATCTTCTTCCTATGAGAACAATGAAAGCCCTGCCCCCCTTGACAAGTTTTTCAGGTTTTTCCCTTATCTTAATTGAAGATTGTCCCTCTCTGCAATCTACCTGGGCACCTGATCTGGCTGAGCAGTGTTACATCAGTAAAAGGGGCAGGAGGGGGATACTTTGTCATTGAATAACTCCTGAACTACAACTCTGACAGAATTGAAATAACACTCTCCAAAGTCCAAATACTATGATGATTAATTAGAGCTGCTTTTATTATGAAACATTACTATCCCTTTAAGGGTATAACAACCCATGACAGTCCAGGACCGTCATGGGTCCTTAAGGGGTTAAATTATTATAATGCAATTTTGTTTTCTTGGGATGTGAGGGTTTATTTTAATGGCACTTTTTAAGTTCTTTAAAATGCATTGGAGACCTTATCTAACATATAAGAGGTTCAAAACTCAGTTTAACCCTTTGAGTCCCAGAGGGGCTTGGCTGGGTGCCCTTCTGGCACTCAAAGTGTTAAATCAATCAGAATTTTTGTCCCAGAATCTCTCCAGTTCTAAGTACAACAGGGTCTTTGTTTTTTCTTGTCTGTGTGCCTCAATTATGATATAGTGTGCACTTAGAAGTCATTAGCGCTTGTATAAGTAAACAGACGGATAATGCATTGCTGACTGTCGGTCCATAAGGAACAGCAAGTGTATCACAGGTTTTAAGGCTCAAGCACCATAGAAGTACATCAGCCTCTCTTTCTCTGTCATAGTAACAAAGTAATTTAGGTTGAAAAAAGACTTGCGTCCATCTAGTTCAACCCTTTTCCTATTCCTGTTTACCGTCTTGGATCCAAAAGAAGGCAAAAAAAACCCTCAATACAGCAATTTAAAATTCTGCCTTGAATGGGGGGAAAAAAATTCCAAATGGCAATCAGATTTCTCCCTGGATCAACAAGCCCTAACTAAATATTAATCCCAATACTAACGTACATAGCCCTCTATGTTATGCTCTTTTAAATAAGTATCCAGGCCCTTTTTAAAGGCATCTAATGTATTCGATAGCATTACCTCCTCACGCAGTGAATTCCGTACCTTTATTGTCCTTACCATAAAGAATCCCTTCCACTGTTGTAGATGAAATCTCCTTTCCTCAAGTCTAAGCAGGTGACCCCTTGTCCTTTGTACTGTTCTGTTAATGAACAGGTCTTTGGACAGCCCTTTGTATGGGCCCTGAACATATTTATATAGTGTTATCATATCCCCTCTAAGACACCGTTTTTCTAGTGTGTACAAATTTAACTTTTCTAGCCTTTTTTCATAACTAAAACTTTCCATTCCCCTTACTAGTTTTGTAGCCCTCCTCTGTGCTCTCTCTAGTTCCATAATGTCCTTTTTCAGAAAGGGTGCCCAGAATTGAACAGCATATTCTAGGTGGGGTCTTACTATGGACCTGTAAAGAGGCATAATAATATCTTCCTCCCTTGAGTCAATGCCCCTTTTAATACATGCCAATATCTTATTGGCCTTTGCAGCTGCCAGCTGGCACTGCATGCTACTGCTAAGTCTATTGTCTACCATTACTCCCAAATCCTTTTCATTAGTAGTATAAACTGTACTGGTACCTTGAAGTAGACTGCCCCATGCTCTTGTAGAAGTCGGTCTGACTGTGGTTTGTTCTTGCTGTAAAAGGCGTACAATCCAAACTGCTCCTTCTGTAACAGTCCAAGAGGAGACACTCAGTCACTTCCGATGCTTTGATCACAAAGAAGAAACGTGTGAGGTGTAGAAAGATCTGTACATATGTCAGGGATATTCAAGTTTTTAAGTTTTTGGGCCACATGATCGTAAAACCATAAGTGTGAGGGCTGCAATATTTTTTTTTTATTGCTAACGATGGTAAAATATAGGCTGTCAAGTATTGAAAAATATTGATATATTTATTTATTAATCAAGTCCATGACAATACTGATATTTCTTACATTACATCTAAAGCTTTGTTCCTCTAGTTTCAGACTATGGCCGCTTGTTCTAACATTTTTACTGCTTTGAAATGTACTTCCCTCCTGCACTTTGTTGAATCCTTTCATGTATTTGAATGTTTCTATCATATCCCCCCCTCTTCTCTCCTCCAAGCTATACATGTTCAGATCCTTTAGTCTATCCTGATATTTCTTTTCCTGTAAACCAGTCACCATGTTAGTAGCCCTTCTATGAATTTTCTCTAGAGTATCTATATCCTTCTGTAGATGGGGTCTCCAGTACTGTATACAATACTCTAGGTGAAATCTAACTAGAGATCTGTAAAGTGGCATGACCACTTCCCTTTTTCTGCTACTAATGCCCCTAGCTATACAACCCAGTACCCTGCTTGCATTCCCCACTGCTTTATTACATTGCCTGTCTACCTTTAAGTCATTAGAGATACCGTGAAATCTCGGGTATAATACGCACTTTTTTACCCCATTTCACCATATGTGAAGTGGGGGGTGCGTATTATACAGGAGTAAAAAAAAAGAAAAATGAAACTGAGCCCCTGTGAACCCGTTCAACTGGCTGCATGCTTGTCTTTGCAGCCCGCTTCCTCCAGTGCCTCTCTTCAAGATCCCCAGGACTGTAGAGACTGCCGGAGTGCCCTGTTAGGACCTTCACAATGCATTATGCCTCCCGCTTCCTCCTGTGCCTCTCTTCCCTGCAAGATCCTTGGCACTGTAGAAGGTGCCTGAGTGCCCTGTTAGGAACTTCGCAATGCATTATGCCTCCCGCGCCTCTACTCACTGCAAGATCCTCGGCACTGTAAAAGGTGCCTGAGTGCCCTGTTAGGACCTACGCAAATGCGAAGGTCCTAACAGGGCACTCAGGCACCTTCTACAGTGCCGAGGATCTTGGAGGGAAGAGAGGCACTGGAGGAAGCGGGCGGCATAATGCACTCCGGCAGTCTCTACAGTGCCAGGGATCTTGGAAGGGAGAGAGGCACGGAAGGAAGTGGGCGGCAAAGACAAGCATGCCGCCTGTTGAATGGATCCACAGGCTGCGTTCACAGGGGCTTAATCTCTGGCACTGTTACCTCCATCAGGTAAAATGATTTTGAGTACGATACGCTGGAATAGACCCCAAAAGAAGAAAAGAAGCAGTCACAGAGAGGCAAACATTTTGATCTTTGTTTTGTGAGTACAGGGGCAGAAAGGCAGTGTGTATTATACATAGGTACTTTTTTTTGTAAAATCTTGGGTATAATTGACACCTGCGTATTATACATAGGTGCGCATTATACCTGAGATTTTACGGTAATTACTCCCAAATCCCTTTCCTCTGTTGTCTATGACAGTACAGTACCCTTAATAGTATATTTTTCCTTTGGATTTTTATGTCCCAATTGCATTATTTTACATTTATCAACATTAAACTGCACCTGCCACACTCTTGACCATTCTTCTAATTTACCTAAATCATTTGCCATTTGGCTTATTCCCCCTGGAATGTCTACCCCATTGCAGATCTTGGTATCATCTGCAAAAAGGCATACCTTACATTGAAGACCTTTTGCAATATCACTAATAAAAATATTAAAAAGAATGGGTCCCAGTACAGATCCCTGAGGTACTCCACTAGTAACACTCCTTTCGTCCGAATATTCTCCATTGACTACCACCCTCTGTCTCCTGTCACTCAGCCATTGCCTTATCCATTTCACTATTTTTGCACCCAGACCCAAACACTGCAGTTTATTTATGAGTCTTCTATGAGGGACAGTGTCAAATGCTTTACTGAACTCTAGATAAGCTAAATCTACTGCTCCCCCTTGGTCTATTATTTTAGTTATCTATGAGGTTAGTTTGCACCGATTTGATCTTCGCTGGCACACGTGTTTGATGACATGTACCGGTGCGCTGAATGGAGGTATTGGAGTGGTCAATTTCAGACCCCGCTAGTGTTTAAAGGGCAGACCCCGCTAGTGTTTAAAGGGCTCCTGACGTGCCAGGACCATTACCGGTCCTTCAGAAAAAAAAAAAAAGGCTGACACAGCACAAGTCATTAAGGGGTTAATTAGGTATAAAAATATTTTTTTTTAAAGATCTCGTGTGGGTTGCACCCTGGGGTCAGGCAGGCTGCATTTGGCCCACGGGCCACACTTTGGACTCCCATGACATAGGATACACATTCAAAGAATTATGAACCAGTGATGTAGTCCTACAAAAATAGTGCTACAGCTCAGTTCTTTTTTAAGAGCCACTCTCTAATACATCTCTATATACACCAGGGCTCGGTTACCTGAGGCACTGCAGCTGTTCAGAAATATATTTTATGGCCAGTGAGGAGGAAAGGAAATATAGTCCTGAACAGCTGGAGGGCAACAGGTTGAAGCAGCAAGGCAGACAGAGTCTCTTAATCCTTTGAATGCCAGAGGAGTATGGAAGCAGTGGCCCATGCTGCGTGCCACAGATATTTATGTGTTTATGGAAGCAGCAGCTCACATGGCGTGCCACAGATATCTATGTGTTTGAGGAAGTACCAGCACAAGTGACATGCCAGAGATATCTATGTGTTTATGGGGGCAGCAGCCCATGCGGTGTGCCACAGATATCTATGTGTTTGAGAAAGTACCAGCCCATGTGGTGTGCCACAGATATTTATGTGTTTGAGAAAGTACCAGCCCATGTGGTGTGCCACAGATATCTATGTGTTTGAGGAAGTACCAGCCTATGTGATGTGCCACAGATACTGACATGTTTATGGATGCACCAACTCATGTGGTGTGCCACAGATATCTATGTGTTTGAGGAAGTACCAGCCCATGTGGTGTGCCACAGATATCTATGTGTTTATGGAAGCACCAGCCCATGTGGTGTGCCACAGATACCAACATGTTTATGGAAGCAATAGCCCACATGGTGTGCCACAGATACTGACATGTTTATGGAAACAGTTGCCCATATGGTGTGCCACAAATATCGACATGTTTATGGAAGCAGTAGCCCATATGGTGTGCCACAGATACCGACATGTTTATAGAAGCAGTAGCCCATGTGGTGTGCCACAAATACTGACATGTTTATGGATGCACCAACCCATGTGATGTGCCACAGAGACCGACATGTTTATGGAAGCAGTAGCCCATGTGGTGTGCCACAATTATCTATGTGTTTGAGGAAGCAGCAGCCCACATGGAGTGCCACAGACACCTACGTGTTTGAGGAAGCAGCGGCCCACGTGGCTGGGCTCCCTTCTGCAGCCGGTCAACTCCTGCAGGAAAATGTGGCTGTGGAACTCATAGAGTTTCTCCAGGTTCCCAAAGATGGCAGCATGCTGACCCCGCAGAGGGGAAGGGAGGTCTGGCCGGTCCATCTCACAGAGGTAATGGGACAGAACATACCCCAGGGAACACACATAGTCTCGCTCGGTGGCAAGTAGCTCCTCCATTATCCTGTGCAGCTTACTGGGAAGGGAGAGAGGGACAGTAAGGGACAGAGGGAGACTGAGAGAGAATGAGGCAGCCAGGGGATAAACGGAACGAAACGGGAGAAAGAGAGAGGACAGTAAGTGGCAGAGATCAAATCACAGAGTGAGACATAGTGGGGCAGAGATACAATTCACATCGGGAAGTACTCAGGGAACCAAAGAATTGCAATTCTTGCCTAATGCGATGAAGACCTCTCTAGCATTTGAGGGGTTAAAAGACCCATTTAAATAAACAGTACTTTTCAATTCTCCCCTATGGTGTAGTTGGATTACTCTAGATGTATTCCTCTCTAGCTTATTAACCCTTTGAGTGCTTTGCAATGCGTTGCATACCCCTCTGGCACTCAAAGGTTTAAGTACAGCCCAAATGTCCACATGGATAAAGAAAGTGGCGAATTCTGGAGAAAAAAACCTGCATCACATACAAATTCCAACTGATGTAAATGGATCTTTTAACCCTTTGTGTGCTAAAGTGATCAGCAGTGCGTTGCTTTGCAATGTGGTAAAAGAAAAAGTCTCATTTAAATCTATAGGAATTTTGTATCCCATGTTGAAGTTGCTTTGCCCCAGAATGTCTCCACTTAACTTTATACACATAACACAGTGAGTGGCTGAGCTCAAATACAAGAGTGAGCAAGAGTGTGAGAGAGGTTAACCCTTTAAGGACCAATCGGTTTGCAATGTGTTGCACACACACCCACAGACACAAACACACACACACACAATGAGGGAGAGAAGGAGATTGAATGAGAGAGCAAGGAATAGATCGAATGGAACAGAAAGAGGAAGAGTGAGTAGAGGAAAGCAAATCAGAGGATGAGTCAGAGTGGGATAGAAGAGGGACAGAGAGACACTGACAGAGAATGCAACACAGAAGGACAGACAAAGTGTGTTTGTGAGTGAGAAGGGAACAGATGAGTGAATATATGCATGCGCCAGTAGCTACACTTAATGGTATGAGCACTGTAGTGCAGACAATCTCTGCCATTGCTGAACATTAATACCAGCAACCACATACACCAGCCTCATAGCATGCGCAACAAAGTTCCCAGTGAGTGACAGTGACAATGTGGTCCATACCAGTGGTTCTCAATCCGTGTCCTCAGTGGCTACTAACAGACCAGGATTTGAGAATTTCCTTTTAAGAGCACAGGTGAGTTAATCAATACGACTGAGCCTCTGATCAACACACTTTCCTAAGTCATGGCCTGTTAGTGGCCACTGAGGGCACGGGTTGAGAACCTCTAGTCTACACCATAATACATGTTGTTCAAGGGGTTAATACATTGTGTTCAACCGATTAAATGCCCCATTTACAACAAAGGAAATGCTTATCTATCTCCAATGGTGCAGCTGGCTTCTCCCAGAATTTCTCCGCCTTATCTTTGTGCCTAAGGCCCAAATAGAGTGACACAGAGAGAGAGACTGTATGGAACAGACATGGGGAGTAAGAATGAGACATGGAGGAATGAATAATAAAATAATAAGGGCCAGAGAGAGAGGACAGGGGGGTTGTGACAAGGACCATTATTCAGCAGGCAGTGGAGATGGATACTAGCTGTAACCAACAGATGAGCTGTAAAGTCCTCACCAGATGCAGCTTCACAGCGTGTTCCACAGAGGCCATGACAAGTGTGATGGAAACACCAGTGGGAAGAACACTGCCACAGGAAAGTCACAGTGTGAGACAGAGAGGCTCATGTACTAGGAAGGACTGAAGTTTCCAACTGCACCATACGGTAGACACAAAAATGACCACTGACTTAACGGTACGCAATGCACTGCATATCCCTCTGGCACTCAAAGGGTTAACTGTGGCTTTTAACCTCATGAATGCTTTGCAAAGTGTTGGACACCTCTGCAGCATTCAATGGGTTAAAAAACGCACTTAAATCAATGGCAGTTTTGGAGATGTTTTTAAAGGAATGGTAATACTTCTAACAAAAGTTCAGCTCTGTCTTTATACTATTTGGCCCATGTAGCTGTGTATTTCAGTGCTATCAGGCTTGTAGTTCAGCCGCAATTGAATCAGAAAGCATCCCCCTCTCGCCCCTTTCACCTGTGTCATTCTGCCTCTCCAAGTCAGTCTGGACGGAGCGCAGCGAGGTACAATCTTCAGTAAGCATAAGGAAAATCTTACCCTCCTTCTTCAAGGGGGAGCAGGGTTCTCCTTGTACTTACTGCCAGGGGAGGGCTGGCAACGTGTGGCCTGGGGGGCAAATACAATCAAGTGGTCCATTTCAACCATTGTTCCAGCCCACTGTCCCAGCCCATCCCCTTTTGTTCATTTTAAACTTGTTATTAATGCTGTGAAGTAAGACAAATGATACCACAGAGCTTACAACTGGAATGGGGCTACACTAGTGATAATGTAGAGCATACAGGTGAAATGGAGTTACACTAGAGATAACTTAGAGCTTACAATTGAATGGAAGCTAGACTAGTGATACCACAGAGCTTACAATTTAAAGCTACACTAGTGATACCATAGAGCTTACAATGGAAATGGTTTATGCTACTAGAGGTACCACTAGCTCAGTGATATCACTAGTGCAGCTCCGTTTAACCCCTTAGGGTCCGACGATCCCGCTGTGTCTGGTCCTTTAAGGACCAGACAGACGAGTTCGACGTGCCGTCCCACGTGACTGATCACGTGGGGCGGCACATCGAAAGGAGGACTGAAAGAGATCGCTCCTGTCTTGGAGCGATCAATTTCAGTCCACGGTATTACTCACCGCGCTCCTGCAGGAGCGCGGTGAGTAAAAGTACGTGACGTACCAGGACCGTCACTGGTCCTTAAGTGCCGGACCAGCGTGACGGTCCGGGTACGTCACAGGACGCGAAGGGGTTAAGTTGTAAGCTTTGTGATATCACTAGTGCAGCTCCATTTCAGTTGTAAGCTCTGTGGTATCACTAATGTAGCTTCATTTCAATTGTAAGCTCTGTGGTATCACTAGTGTAGCTCCATTTACAGCAGCAAAAAGGAGATTGAGTGAGACAGTGGCCCACCAGCCCAAACCTATGACCAGCCCAGGGGGCAATTGCCCCTCTGCCCCCCAGGCCAGCCCTCCCTTGCTTACTGCATAAAGATTATCCCTCGCTGCATCCGTCTGGGCCCACGACCGGATTCCACAACTGATGGGAAGTGGCTAAAAGGGGCAAGAGGGGGATCCTTTCTGATTCAATTGCATTTGAACTACAAGCCTGTTAGTATTAAAATACAGCGCTACGTGGAACAAATAAGACCCGGAGCTGTACTTTGTTACAAGTATTACTATCCCTTTAAGTGCTTCTGATTAACACCTGTGTTATTACAAAGAAAATATATCAATTCTAGCTCCATCTGTACTGTTAGACTGATACATTTGTATCAAACTAGAGCTTTGTAGTAATTGTATAATTCTTTCTTCACTGAGGAAGTCAGAAGTGATATATTCTCTGGATATAGCAGCACCGCTGTAATTGCACAGCCAATCAGACCCAAGGGCCAGGTGCTAATTTTATCTCTGCTTTTTTTATCTCCAGATTTCCCCATAAACCTCAACAGGAAAATGTTTGATAAAACAGGAGGCAACACTTATCACCTACATTTGAATCCAGCCCTAAATCTGTCCACAGACTGGATCTGTTCCACAGGCGGTATTTTGCCCATCTCTGATGTAGTTGGTTTGCTCCAGAAATACACCTCTACAGCTCATTGAATATGACCCTTACGGCCTTACATTGGTAAGAAAAGGGCACTAACCAACTACACCATAGGTCAGGGCTCAAAATTTCCACTCGCCACTAGCCAATGGCGAGTGAAAATTTAGCCCTGGAGAGTAGAAATTCAGACCTGGTGGGTATGTTATGTCTTGCAGTGGTGAGTAACTTTTCAGGTCTGGTTAGTAGCAAAGGACTTCAAGTTTTAAGCCCTGCCATAGGTGATAGATAAATAAATAAAAAATCTTTTTTTACTTAACTGAGGCATTTAAGCTCTTAGCATTAATGTGGGTAAAAGGCCCATTTATAAGTAATGTTTTGAACATAGGACCCTAAAGAAGAGAGAGTCTCCTGATGTCGACTTACGCAAAGTTGGCTTTTGCTGTCCAGTCACTGTCTCGTGATGATTCAGTCATGGCTCCTCTCATCCAGGGCAGACGTGGGGTCAGAGGTTCCATGGCTAACAAATGGGACATGACAGAAGAACTTTCTGAGGAATACTGTGATCCCGTGTCCCCTGTGGAGAAGCTGGCATGTCTAGAGAGGGGGCGGCGCCTTGAAGCCTGAATTACCCCTCTTCCAGGGTCTCCCCGAGGGAGTGTGCATGAGTCATCACTGTTTGACCTGCCAAGAACCAGCCATGGTATTTGGTCTGAGTTCGAAGGTGGCTGTGCAAGGGTGGAATGGGGAAATTTGGGGCTGGGGGACTGAAGGATCTCCAAAGCTTCATTGTTGGAGTTTTGAGCCATCAGTTCAGTGTTTTCTGGATCTGCCCCTCCGCTGCTCTTGGGCTCCTCGCTAGTAGAGCATCCCTTGCAGGACACTTGTTCTCGGGCTGCTCTCGCATTCCGCGTGCTCCTCGATGCTCTCAGGAAGAGCCCCACAGAACCAGCATGGAGGCCAAAACTACAGCAGTTTATGACAGTTGTCTCTGCCGATTTCATGCTACCTCTTGGCCTGAATTCCTCTTTCTCCTTTCGTTCTCCTGGTGATATGTCACTGGAGGAACTCAAGGACCCATCTTCACTTTGACTATTTGTACTCAAGCCCACAGGAGCATCCTTGTGCCAGCCTGCTGTTTCTGCCCTCTGCTCATCTCTGCATTTTTCCAAGGTCTCTTCTACCATTTGTTTGGTCTCCTGACACTTTAACCAGGTTTCATTCCACACAGTCAATCCTCGGCAGCTGGTGAGTGTGTACGATTCCTCTTTCATTTCCTGGAACTTGTCTGCTGACAGCTCCTCAGTCAGTCTCTGCAGGTAATTTTCCAGACACTGACGGGTCTCAGGCTGACACATCTTCTGCTCTGTCTTCTTCAGCTGCTCCACGTACCGGCTGCAACTCATCGTTAGCTGTGTGATCTAGAGGTAAACAGGGTGAGGCTGATGAATTAAAGCAGTGGTAAAGGGTTTGTTTTTTTTGTGAAAACTTAAATGTTATAGTGATTTTCCTGCTGAGTAATCCCACTGCTAGCAGTTGTTCTATATAAAGGTTATTACAGCTTAAACTGTTAGGAAGTGAATAAAAGCATCAGTTCAATCTATCTGGAAGTGTTAGAAGTTCCTATCACATTTGATGGAAAACTGTTTGTCAGTGACTCACCTCTCCCATAGAATGCAAGAGAATAACTAACTGAAAATTGACCACTAGAGGGCACTGTTAAGTATAACTTAACAGTTTAAACTATAATAGCTCTTGAAGGGTTCATTTCCCATCAGCAGCAGAACCCTTGTTTTACTCAGCGGGAAAAGCCCTACAATATATGTTTTTTTCATACAAATATTACTGCTCCTTAAGTAGAACTGCGGCATTTATGGGGAAAACCATATGCACCACAAAGGAGCAGGGGGTATAGCTAAAGACATTAGTAGCAGAAAGAGGGAAGTGGTCACGCCACTCTACAGATCTTTGGTTAGTCCTCACCTGGAGTATTGTGTACAGTACTGGAGACCCCCATCTCCAGAAGGATATAGATACTCTAGAAAAAATTCAGAGAAGGGCTACTAAAATGGTGACTGGTTTACAGGAAAAGAAATATCAGGATAGACTAAAGGATCTGAACATGTATAGCTTGGATGAGAGACGAGAGATAGGGAATATGATAGAAACATTCAAATACATGAAGGGATTCAACAAAGTGCAGGAGGGAAGTATATTTCAAAGGAGTAAAATGTTAGTACAAGAGGCCATAGTCTAAAACTAGAGGGACACAGGGTTAGACATAATGTAAGAAAGTTTTACTTCACTGAGAGGGTAGCAGATAAGTGGAATAACCTTCCAGCAGAAGTGGTAGAGGTTAAATTAGTAATGGAATGTAAGCATGCATGGAATAGACATAAGGTTGTCCTGAACATAAAACAAGGCCAAGGACTAAATAAGATTTGAGGTTTTTACAGCAGGAATAATGGGCAGACTAGATGGACTGAATGGTTCTTATCTACCATCAAATTCTATGTTTCTTTAGAACATACAGGCAATTACAAAGACATCTGACATTACAGATGTCTAACTAGGTCACGGGTAAGCATCCTGTGGCTCTCCATCTGTTGGAGACTACAGCTCTCTGCATCCTCCACCAGCCGATTGCTGGTTGGGGATGATGGGAATTGTAGTTCACATGAGCGGGAGAGTCAAGGTTTGACTATCCCTGAATTAGACCTTACCCACAGGTGTCAAGCAAGATGTGTCCTTCAGTGGTAAACTATGTAAATCAGATTATAGTAGGAGACATGTAAGGAAATCCCACTCCTGTTTAATAGATGGAAACCATTTAAGAGAAGGAGTATGTGTGACACATCCAGTAAAGCGCTACATGAGAGGGGCTGCACAGACCTCAGGACTGCAAGGTTTAATTAATGTTCCTCAACAAAGCAGTTGACAGGTACCTTGCACAGAGAGCTCCCATATGAATTGTACAAGTTGTTTTTTTAATAAGTGAGGCAGCAGTGTGAATAATAGAGCAGACATCTTAAGGAATAGTAACAAAACCGGCAGCCCAGAACAACTCAGATTCCTACAGAGTCCACATCCTACATTTTTCTTGTTGCTGTACCTAGCTGTCAGATAATCCCCTTAATCATTTAACCCTTTCAGTGCCAGACGGGTACACAACTGAAAGGGTTAAAAGAAAAGTAAGTGTAAAAACCTGTGTACATGGGTAATGTTAACCCTTTGAGTGTCAGAGAGGTATGCAACGATGCAGTGATGTGCAGTAGAGACTTCCTGAACGTGGGCAGTCTCTACTGCACATGACTGCATCGTGACAAACATCCTAGCGAATTATTATATAGGACAAATATATATATATATATGTATATATATAGCAATATGAAGAAAGCACTAACAGGACTTGCTGAAGTGAAGAAAAGACTGCTGTTTATTCCATCAACATTTCGCCTCTACTTTGGGCCTTTATCAAGATGCAGCTTGATAAAGGCCCAAAGCAGGGCCGAAACGTTGATGGAATAAACAGCAGTCTTTTCTTCACTTCAGTAAGTTCTATGAGTGCTTTCTTCATATTGCTATATTTGGATTCAATACTGTTACCTAGATTGGCACCCAGGCATATATTGGTTATAGTTGAGAGAGTGCACAACCAAGGACATTTCTGCATATATATATATAGTATAGTTTATTGTCCTAAGTAAAACAAGGGTACTCTCACTGCTGAGAGGTGTTTTAATCAAAAGTTATTTCAGCTCAGACTTCCACTTTTTAGGTGCAGTATCTCAATTGCCTGAAATGTTACGGTAGCGCTGTTGCTACACTGGACAGCTCTGGTCAGTTGACCATAAACCTCCATAAAATGATGTACAAACAGCACCACTGTAGAATTTCAGGCCATTAAGATATTGCACCTAAAAAATTGAAGTTTGAGCTGCAATCACTTTTGACTAAAACACCTCTCAGTAGTGGGAGAGTCCTTGTTTTATTAAAGAGAATAAAACCTATGATATATATATTTTTTTACAAATTAAGTGTCATGGTTAAAGCTGAGATGGGCAAACTAAAAATCACAGGCTGAGTGTGTGTGTGTATAAATGTATGTACAGAGTTAAAATAATACATATATATATAACAAATACATTTTTAAGAAAGAAGTGGCCCTCACTATACTGGTTTTAAAGTGACACTATCACCTTAAAAATATTTTGATTTTTAAAAGAGAATTCAAAATGACCTCTTTGTTGTATCACACATTCTTTATTTAGAAAACTAGTGTTTTTAGTTATTTAGATTTATACATTATGATAATTAAAGCATGCCATGCAGGCACCTCTTATCTTTGCCCTATATTGCCTCCCCCACAAGGAAGGGCTGGCAACTTTTGGCCTGGGGGCAAGTACAATTAAGTGGCCTGTTTCTATTACTGCTCCAGCCCAATGTCCCAGCCCAACCCCTTTTGTTAATGTTATAGCTGGCACTCAAGGGGTTAATGTTATGCATTAAGTCAAGTGATACCACAGAGCTTATAACTGAAATGGTAGCACACAATTGATATCATAGAGATGACAACTGAAATGGATCTACACTAGTGATACCACAGAGCTTACAATTGAAATGGAGCAACACTAGTGATACCACAGAGCTTACAATTGAAATGGAGCAACACTAGTGATACCACAGAGTTTACAATTGAAATGGAGCTATACTAGTGATACCACAGAACTTACAATTGAAATGGAGCAACACTAGTGATAGCATAGAGCTTACAATTGAAATGGAGCAACACTAGTGATAGCATAGAGCTTACAATTGAAATGGAGCAACACTAGTGATACCACAGAGCTTACAATTGAAATGGAGCAACACTAGTGATACCACAGAGCTTACAATTGAAATGGAGCAACACTAGTGATACCACAGAACTTACAATTGAAATGGAGCAACACTAGTGATAGCATAGAGCTTACAATTGAAATGGATCTACACTAGAGATACCACAGAGCTTACAATTGAAATGGAGCTACAATATTCGTGTAGCTCCTTAAATTCTGTTTACTCTATTTACAGCAGCAAATGGGAAATTGAGTGAGGCAGTGGCCCACTGGCCCATATTCATGACCAGCCTTGGGGGGCAACTGCCCCCTTTCCCCCAGGTCAGCCCTCCCCTGCTCCCCCACTGTGTGACAGGGGTGATGTAGGTCTTTTAACTCCTTAAATGCTAGGAAAGGAATATTTTGGAAACTCTCTAGCATTCAAGGGGTATTCTATGGGAATGCTGATTTGTCCCCTATTGTGCACTTGGTTTGGTCCAGAATAGGTCATCTTTGACTTTCTGCATAAGGCCCCATGGGAGAGATCTATAAAAGTGCAGCTAATGGAAAAGAAGCATTAAAATGGCTGTAAGATTACCGCTGGTAGCTATAAAAGTATTAAAGGTGATATATCACCCCAGCACATGTTGGGCTACATAGGTCGTTTATGTAGCAACTAGCTTGGGTAAGGTTTTCATTTTTAAAAAAACATCGCTATTTAGCCAAACTTAATCTATTAAATATTGCCTTGGCCCTACTTCTGGACAGACTGCCTCCCTCTATCCAGCCTCCTCCGATGAAGGAGGCTTTCTGTTTGTAAGTTGGAGCGCTCTCATTGGCTGGATAGCAGGAGGGGAGCAGGGTGACAGACTGCGGTCAATATTTAAAGGGATAGTAATACCTGAAAATAAGTTTATTTTATATTGTAGCCCTTAAAAAACCATGAAAGATTATATAAGTCTTATCTCCCAAACCTTTATGATTTGGGAGATATTCATATGTAAAATATAGTAAAATGCTCTTTTCCTGGCTGTTTCAGCCAAGTCTGCCATCTAGTGGACAGATTTGGAATTCGGTCCACATAGCAACTGGCAGCTCTTTAGCAGTGCAGAGATCACGATCTTTGAAAAGAACTACTTCATTGGAACTGTGTACAAAGTGTGCCTGGCTTGAAAGCACACTTTGTAGACCATTCCAATTAAGAAATTCTTTTTAAAGATCATGATCTCAGCACTTCTGGAGAGGCACTGCTGGTCGGGCGACCGGATTCCAAATCTGAAGGGTGGAGCAATGACGTCACTCCAGAGGAAATTTTACTTCTGAATATCTCCCAAACCATAAAGGTTTGGGAGATAAGGCTTATATCATTTTTCATGGTTTTTTAAGGGCTACAATATAAATAAACTTATTTTCAGGTATTACTATCCCTTTAATGGATTAAATTTGGCTAAACAGAGATGTTTTTTAAAAAATGAAAACCTTACCCAAGCTAGTCACTAAATAAACGACCTATGTAGCCCAATATGTAGACCAACATGAGTTGGGGTGATAGATCTCCTCTAAGGACAGTTTAGGAGGACATCTTTTTTTTTTATAGAATGGAGTAAGGCAGTCTGTAAAAAGTAGTTCAGTGACTTATAAAGAAATTTCTCTATTTGCAACAATTTAGCGACAGAATTTTCTCCAAATATTTAAGGCCATGTCTGACCTGTTCTTATGCTTTTGTGGTCACCACATTTATAAATGTACCTAGAATACGTTATAAATACCATCACTCATAATAAGCAATAAGGACATTTTACGGACCCATTCAAAAAAAACAAACCAGAACACTTTTTATAAATCTCTCCCCATGTCTCTTATTCTTTCCTAACTTGAAGGATGTACCTTATCACAGAACTTGTAGAGATTCAGAAGTTTCTCCAGCTCTTCTTTCTGCCTCTCCACGCCCATGTAGAAGCTGGTGAGTTTGGTTTGGAATCCACCTCTTGTAGCCTTGAAAGATTCCATCTCTGGAAACAGTGACCCACTGAACTTGTTGGCATCATCCAATAGAACAAGGCCATGGTTATAATGCACCTAGGGAGGGAATTTAGTGAGCAGGAATACAAAGACCAGTCCTTCAATGTAAATTGACCTGGAAGGCAACATAATTAAACGGGCACAGAAGGTTTAGCTAATAACCATAGTACAAAAGAGGGCAATATGAATGGGAAGAAACAGGAGGACCTCTCCACAGTAACAATGCAGCTTAATTAAAGACGTTGTAACTATTTAATAATGACATTCTTTTGGCACTTTTGCTCATGGCCACATTTATAAACAGCAGTGGACCTTTAAACAGACTAGGTTTGTTGTCAGCTGTGACAACATTTCCAGTCTGTGACCAGAAAACCCAAACCAGATATCTTTGACAGCTTGGGTCCCTTCACTTTTTGTTTTAAGTTAACTTATAGCAATCAGGTGGATCTGGAGCATATGCATGAAAGTAAGGGTTCACAGGCTGTCTTGGACAGCCTGGGATCCATTGACACTACTGTGTAGGAATGGGCTTAATATTTTGCCTCCGAAGTGAAACATGAAACATGTGACAAACAGCACTTCCTGCCTTCTACAAGAATTCCAGCAAAAAGGGCAGTGTTTCCATTTTGTTCCTCTTTCTCCTCCATTATTTTGCAAGGATAATAATGTATTCATCCGCCACATGCTGAGTTTTGCCCATGAATTCCCACCTTGCTAAAGTACAAAAAAGGATGTCAGTTTACCACATGTTGTCAGTCGGTGCTTGGGACAAAGAGAGAAATTAGTTGAATTTTAGATGCTATGTATCGTAGGCAGGCTAGCTAAGAGAGGGAACCAGTTGCTCTGTGGGTATAGGTGTGAAGGGAGAAAAAACAAACAAACAAACAAACTGTAAAACAAAAACAAAAAAAACTGACTGACAAGTGACAGAGCCAGATAGGCAGGTTATAAAGAGAGACAAAACACATCATACATTCAAGAAAAACAGACATGTACAACTTGACACACTCACTCCTACATCAGGAAGAAGAAGAGGGACAAGCATATACTGAGGTATAGTGGAACTGCACCAGCTGCTGTGCGCTTTAGCCTTTGTGGAAGCTGCAGATTCTGTAGCTAACAGGTCTATTGAATATTGTACTGTAACTATTCACAATGCAGTCCTTGGGAGAGCAAGAGAAAGTTGCTGGACTTGCTTGATTTAAGGGGTATTGGTGCTAGCCATGGACGGTTGAAGGGAGGTGGGTATGATTTCTTCACAGTAAAGCTGACAGTGACATTTACAATAAAAAAAACAACTTTTGACTGATAGATGACAGACAGGCAAAGATCCTATTCCTACACCTGAGCAGAGACACAGAGTGTGCATGTCACAGATTGCTCCACATGCTAATAGCACTGTCATGTACTTTACATGTATATATATATATGGCTACAATGGCCTGTCCTGTATGTGGACCGGATAGCTCTGAGCAGTTAGCCCAGTGAGAAGTCTCTTTAAATGGGGCTTTTAAACTCTTGAATACTAGAGATGTCTCCAATGTAGACCTCTCAAGCATTCAAGGGGTTAACAATTTTTTTTTTTTTTTACCCCGCTGTGCAGCTGGCTCGCTCTAAACTTGGTGCACTTTGCTCTTATACATCCAACGCATTTCGTGGTCCCTACAGGAAGATGGGAGTTCTGTGCGGAATATTACTAACCGTCGCTTGAAGGAAGAAGTCCTTGAACTTCTTGTGGTATCTCTCCAGGTTCTCCAGAGACCAATCCATGGTGTCCATCTCAGTCAGCTGACTCTCCCCTTCTCCATCCATCCAGACGCTGAGCTGAGAGTGCAGACAGAGGGTCATAAATCCAAAGGCAAAAGTGAAGCAGCTCTGGGCAAACCAACTGCAACATAATGGATTAATAAAATATCCCCAATTCAAAAGGGTTTTTAACCCTTTGAATGCCAAAGGGGTATGCAACACATTGTAATGCACTGGGAACCTCTTTGGTACTCGAAGGGTTAAGGAGGATTTTAACCTACTTGATTTTCAAGGGGTGAAGGTCCCCTTGAAAATCAACGGGATTGCTCTGTTTGTCCCCTATGGTTAAGCTGGTTTGCCCTAGAATTGTATCATTATTGTAAGTAGATCAGCCTCTTCATGTTTGCCTCATGTGTATTCCTGTGCCCCTTCTCATCGACTTCTATATCCCCTATGTCCCTTTGTCCAATCCACTACAATGTCCTCAGTCTGACTTACTCTAATTTCCTTTTCTCTTTTACCGGGAAGAATACATTGAGATTGTCTCTCCTTTTCAAGTATGTCCTGGACTCATTTTAACTATCTCAGAAGGGTGAAAGACTGAGCTGACCTTAGCGGGACTAGAACCCACGATCTTGTAGCTTGAACGGATTCTACAGCTGGTGCATTAATAATTGTATTTTATATTGTAGCCCTTAAAAAACATGAAAAATGATATAAGTCTTATCTCCCAGACCTTTATGGTTTGGGAGATATTCACATGTAAAATATAGTAAAATGCTCTTTTCCTGGCTGTTTCAGCCAAGTCTGCCATCTAGTGGACAGATTTGGAATTCGGTCCACAGAGCAACCGGCAGCTCTTTAGCAGTGCCGAGATCACGATCTTTGAAAAGAACTACTTCATTGGAACTGTGTACAAAGTTTGCCTGGCTTGAAAGCACACTTTGTAGACCATTCCAATTAAGAAATTCTTTTTAAAGATGGTGATCTCAGCACTTCTGGAGAGGCACAGCCGGTCCCGGGACCGGATTCCAGATCTGAAGGGTGGAACAATGACGTCACTCCAGGGGAAACTTTACTTCTGAATATCTCCCAAACCATAAAGGTTTGGGAGATAAGACTTATATCATTTTTCAAGTTTTTTTAAGGGCTACAATTTAAAATAAACTTATTTTCAAGTATTACTATCCCTTTAACCAACTAAGCCATCTCACCATCTTCTTTATCTGCTTTCTCTACACTTCTATCTTCTGGGAAGCCCTCTGAACTCTCCCTGCTCTTTCCTCCACTGTACTGACCTGGTGGAACTGACTCTCCAGCTCTCGGATCTTCAGTAGTGACTCCAGGAGCTCCAGCCTTCGGTTGGACTGGGTCACTAGAGCATGCACTCGCTCCTCCAGCTGATTGTACATGTGGACAGCTGACTCCACCGCACTCCTGAGTATTGGGGACAGGGGAGAGAAGGGATATTAGATACACAACACTCTTAAAAGTAAAACCACTTAAAAATAACCCCCACTTACCTTCGTATGGCCAGAATATCTCAATGGCCCCTAGAAACTTTGTGCTTGTGCCTTTGTTCAAGAGGTTACATCTTCAGTTAGTCCTGAAAGTTCTGTCTATGGTGTTGGACATGACCGATAACAATTGACTCACTTCACATGGTAATATTAACCCCACAATAAAAGCAGCTCCAATTAATCTTCATAGTATTTGGGCCATGGAGAGTGTTATTTCAGTACTTGCGGTCGTAGTTCAGGAGTAATTGAATGATAAAGTATCCCCCTTCCACCCCTTTTACCTACTGTAAGACACTTCCCCTCAGATGTGGAATATGGTCTCTTGCCTGCACAGCTCACAGCAAGGGACAATCTTCTTACTGTGATAATAAGGAAATCCCTGCCCACCTTGACAGATTTTTCAGGTTTTTCCTTATGCCCACTGAAGATTGTCGCTTTCTGCGATCCATCCGGAAAGTCTTGCTGCTCTGAGGTGAGCAGTGTTACATCAGTAAAAGGGGTTGGAGGCGGATACTTTATCATTCAATTACTCTAGAACTACAACTCTTACAGAATTGAAATAACACCCTCCATGGCCCAAATACTATGAAGATTAATTGCAGCTGCCTTTATTGTGAAACATTACTATCCCTTTAACAACTGTGGTTTGTGTGCACACATTCAGGGCCTGATTTCCCAATAGGCAGAGTAGGCAACTGCTTAGAGCTCTTTTTGAGGGGCGGTGCCTCAGCTTGGCTGGCCACACCCACATTCTTAATTGTGGGTGTAGCCCATGCAATTTCAATGTCCCTCCACAATGTGTTGGAGATCTCTCTAGCAGCCAATGGGTTAAACGACTTTTTTTTGTCCTTGCTTGTTATAAGCCATGGATATTTTCTGTACCAGGAAACAGTGGATGGAACTGGGGGTGGAGTCATATGAGGAGTGGGGGTGTAACCATGGGTGGAGCTAAGGGCTCCTAGAGTGCCTTGCCTAGGGGAGCCTGGGATGTAAATCCAGCCCTGAACGCATTGCTTCGTAATGTGTTGCATACCTTTCTGGTCCTTAAACGGTTACTTAGGTTCATGTACTCTACTTGCGCCAGTTTTATAAAAACTGCCAGAAACTGTCATGTCTGCCACCCAGGAATGATTGTAGATTTTTTTTTTTGCCTTTGACCAAGGACACAAGGGTGAAATTCATAGGGTCATTAGGCTTTTTTGGCCATAGTAAGGCAAATGGAGAGCATATGTCCCAAGTGTCCCTCTTTAGTCAGGACAAACCCTCTTTAAATGTCAAATCCCTCTGTCCCTCTTTGCCACCCTGATGTCCCTCTTTTTAGGAGATCAGACTGTGTGGTGTGCATATAAGTGTATCACATTGCTCCACAGCAATAACACTCACATTAATGTTTGCTTAAACTTCAAGATATGTGTTTATAACTTAATTCTGAAAATAAAATACCTTGGTATTTAACTCATTATTTTATCCACTTACACAAAGAGGTGTAAATAGGTCATAGAATAAGCTAGAACTTTTGCTAAAGCCCTGCCCCCACACCACCAACTAAAACAAAAGTGTCCCTCTTTGGCCATTTGAATGTTGGCAGCATGGTGGAGAAGGCTATAATTAGGAGGAACTAGTTAACCCCTTATCGACTGCCCGATCCGGATGAGAGTGTCTGTTAAGGACCACGGCACTTTTTCTAAAAATTTGTGCAATTAATTTGCGATGGCAGAGCAGAGTGCAGCTAATCTAGAATCCCATAACGTGCCAGGACCACCACCGGTCCTTAATATTTGGACAGGTGTAACGGAGCAAGAGATAGTTTTGGCCTTGAACAGAACTAATTAGCACACTTTGAAGGTAATTTGCATACAACGTGAAACCATAAACATTAATTTCTCAAAAACAAATGATTATTTTACAGAAAAAAAAAACACATACAATGTATAGGCAGATTTTGACTCTCTGTAAGTCAAATTAAATTTGTCTTAAGTGTACGGTCCACTTTAGTTTAATACCGTTAAAGTCTGACTGTATTAACCCTTAGAGTGCCAGAGAGGTATTCAATGCATTGCGTAGCAATGCATTGATATCTCTGTGGTACACAATGCATTGGATACCTCTCTGGTGCTCAAAGAGTTAAATGTATCAAGAAATATTGCAGATTTAACCCTTTAAAGGGATAGTAACACTTCGTTTTAACTTTATTTTATTTTGTAGGCATTAAAAAAACATGAAGAATGATATAAGTCTTATCTCTCAAACCTTTATGGTTTATGAGATATTCACAAGCAAAGTTCCCCTCCCGCCCCTTTTACCTAGTGTAAGCCATCTCTTCTCAGATGTGGATCAGGTTGTAAGACCAGACAGATAACAGAAGGGGACAATTTTCTTTGTATGAAAACAATGAAAGCCCTTCCCCCCTTGACAAGGTTTTCAGCTTTTTCCATTATCTTAATTGAAGATTGTCCCTCTCTGCAGTCTATCTGGGCATCTCCCTTCTGATCTGGTTGAACAGGGGGGGGAAACTTTGTTTGTGAATATCTCTTAAACCATAAAGGTTTCAGAGATAAGACTTATATCATTCTTCATGTTTTTTTAATGCCTACAAAATAAAATAAAGTTAAAATGAAGTATTACTATCCCTTTAAGTGGCAGAGGTGTACGCATTGCTTAGCAATTCGCTGCATAACCCTTCTGGCACTCAAAGGGTTAATCAATTGTACATTTATAGGAAGTATGCACAGAATACAGCAGGACTGGGCAACCTGAGACCCTCCAGCTCTAAAGGGCTACAACTCCCCTCATCCCAGCTGGTTGGAATTATAAAATTATAGTCCTCAACAGCTGGAGAGCCACACATTACCCAACGGTGGTATACAGCATTACTGCAAAACTGCACATTGTTCTACAGCACTACACTGCAGTTAGCCACTCAGTATTCTGCCTGGCTCATTTCTGCAGCCTGCTGACCCGATGCATGGGAGTCAGATTCAGGAGGAGCTGTCTGTGTCGTCTCCTACAGGCCTGTGTGCTGAGGGTTGCTTGTTGACAAGAGCTGAGTGCTCCGGGAACATGTAATGAGCAATACTTAACAGCAATCACTTCCCAATGTGAGCCAAAACAGCTTGTTATCATATGGTACTTGGCTGACCTTGAGCACAGCTATACTGCAGTGACACCTACAGGTAGGAATTGGAAGCTAAACTCAAAACGTATAATAATACAATTGCATTTTTAAAGAAACATGAAAACCTAATAATACAATCGACTGATATACCTTTAACTATCATGTACTTCAAGCGATCATCTGTAAATTAATTTTATGGCAGTTTACTAAAACATAATCCAGAACTTGCTAGTGGACTGCGCTGCTTAGAAAGCATTTGGTCAATTTTGTTTCTGCCAGGACCAGACTGGGAATAAAAACCAGCCCTGGAAAAAATTGCTTACCAGCCCCACAGCACTGCATCATTATACCAGCCCAATAGCACTGCGTCACTTTAGTCTCTCCTCCCAACCAACCCCCTTTGTCACTGTTAGTCCCGCAAGCCCCCTGTGTCACTCACTCTTAGTCCCCCAGCTCCATGTCCTTCTTAGCCCCCAACCCTCTGTCAATCTTTGTACCCCCCAAATCCCCTGTGTCACTCACTCTTAGCTCCCCAACTCCATGTCCCTCTTAGCCCCCTAACCCTCTGTGTCACTCTTTGTAACCCCCAAACCCTGTGTCACTCACTCTTAGCCCCTCCGGTTCCATGTGCCTCTTAGCCCACCAACCCTCTCTGTCACTCTTTGTACCCCCCAAACCCCCTGTGTCACTCTTAACCCCCAGCTCCATGTCCCTCTTAGCCCCCCAACCCTCTGTATCACTCTTTGTACCCCCCAAACCCCCTGTGTCACTCTTACCCCCTAGCTCCATGTCCCTCTTAGCCCCCCGACCCCATGTGCCACTCACTCTTAGCCCCCCATCTCCATGTCACTTTGTACCCCCCAAACCCCCTGTTTCACTCATCACTCTTAGCCCCCACCAGCTCCATGTCACTTTAGCCCCCCCCCAGGCCCCAGCCCCTGCTGTGTCACTCACTTTAGTCTCTCCTCCCAAGTGTTCCCATCCCAACCCTGCCCTGTGTCACTCTTTTTATGTGAATGTATGTGTACACTGCACAGACCAGAATCTATTCTCTTTCCTATCACAAGTTCCACACCGGTATATCGTCCAGCCAGGGGCCAGGAAGCCACCTCAGTCCTTCTCTGTCCTGCTGCGCAGTCTGCTCCTTCTCCCGCTCAGACTCTCTCTCTCTCTGGATGTAACCTCTCCCTCTAGGTGTGGCCGACCCGGTGCGCAGATGTCACGCAG
The DNA here is from genome assembly GCA_037306005.1 of Rhinophrynus dorsalis. Lineage (NCBI taxonomy): Eukaryota > Metazoa > Chordata > Amphibia > Anura > Rhinophrynidae > Rhinophrynus > Rhinophrynus dorsalis. The sequence continues at coordinate 36,560,387 of CM074727.1, forward strand.
TGCTCACACTCGTCACTGCGTGCGTCTGACGTCACTGGGTCTAGACTTGGCCGCCTCGCTCACATCTATGACTTTCTGTGCAGGGCAGTCCCTCACTGCGGCCACGGTCCTTCATCTCGCGGCGGCTTGCTAATGGCAGATCTAGTTTTTTTAAAGCAGCACAGGCTGTGCAGCACCAGTAGCCCCAGGGGAAGCCCAGTGCAGGTGGGAATTTTACCCTTGGAATAAGCATCTCTTAATTTGTTTAAAAAAAGCAACGACCTAGGTAGGCAGCCTTTAACCCCTTAACAACCGGTGATGTGCCAGGACAGTCAAACCTCTCCGGATATTAAAGGGATAGGAATACTTAATTATTACTAATCCCTATACTAAAGTCCTATTAAAAAGGAAATGTATTGCCCCGAGTGTCATCTCTCAAACCTTTACACTTTGAGAGATAATCACTCCTAAAGTTGCCCTCTCCCTCCCCCTTCCCAGTAGTCAGCATTGTAGCATAGATCATCAGGCAGCTCTGCAGCAGAGCCGCGATCGCGTTAATAAAAAAAAAATATTTCACTAAAACGGTTTTCTACGTGTGCTTGCAAACCAAGCACATGTAGAAGACCATTTCAGTGAAAGATTTATTTTTTATTAAAGAGATCGTGGCTGTGCTGGAGAGCCACCTGAAAGTCGTCCGACTCTCTTCCCTGCAGTCAGCTAGAACGCTGACTTAGGGGAAGGGGGAGGGAGAGGGCAACCTTAGTAGTGATGATCTCTCAGACCATAAAGGTTTGAGCGATGACACTGGGAGCAATACATTTCTTTTTAATAGGACTTTAATATAGGGATTAGTAATAATTATTACTATCCCTTTAAGGACATTTTTCAGGGGTTACGCAACGCATTGCTTTGCAATGCGTACCCCTCTGGAACTCAAAGGGTTAATGCACCTCAGGGTTGCAACTTCTAGTCCTTGCCAGGTCAACTCAGCCTAGACTGTAAGTCCTCACGAGCAGGGCCCTCTGATCCTTTTGTTCTTCATATTCGATTTGTACTATTTAATATCTCTGTATGTCTATTCCCTATTGTACAGCGTTGCGGAATAAGTTGGCGCTATATGCATAAAGAATAATAATAATAATTATCCTTCTGCATTGGATAAAATAAGTGTCTAGATCATACTCGAAAACGAGAGACAGTCTCAACCCTTCCTGGTAAAATGCTTAAAAAAAAAAAAAAATCCAGCTATAATAGGCTGACCTGACCTCACCATTAAAGGGGATAGTAATACTTCGTTTTATCTTTGTTTTATTTTGTAGGCATTAAAAAAACATGAAGAATGATATAAGTCTTATCTCTCAAACCTTTATGGTTTAAGAGATATTCACAAGCAAAGTTTTCCCTCCCGCCCCTTTTACCTAGTGTAAGCCATCTCTTCTCAGATGTGGAATCCAGTCCATAGACCAGACAGATAACAGCAGGGGACAATCTTCTTCCTATGAGAACAATGAAAGTCCTGCCCCCCTTGACAAGTTCTTCAGGTTTTTCCCTTATCTTAATTGAAGATTGTCCCTCTCTGCAGTCTATCTGGGCACCTCCCTTCTGCTCTGGCTGAACAGTGTTACATCAGTAAAAGGGGCGGGAGGGGGACACTTTGTCATTGAATTACCCCTAAACTACAACTCTGACAGAATTAAAATAACACTTTCCATGGCCCAAATACTATGAAGATTAATTAGAGCTGCTTTTAATATGAAACATTACTATCACTTTAACTGGGGACGTATAGGAAAAATGCATACTGCAGGACTGCTTTGATTTCAGTGAAATACTGAAAAATGGCTATTTCCTATGTGTCCCCGGTTAAAGGTGAGATCTGGTCAGCCTAAACTATAATGCAAAAATACATAATTAGGTATCCATAATTACAGTATAAAGGATTCCTGCCTAGGTAAGTCAATCTGTAAACCACCTGCATTGTACTAGACTCACCTGACATCCTGGGAACAGCAAAAGCGTGTGGCCTCCTTGCGCAGTCTGGCTAGCGTAGTACCTCCTTCCCGCTGCAGAGACACTAGACGGGAATCACTTAGCACCAACTTCATCAGTTCCCGGTACCGGTTCATCCTCTCCTCCGCCTCCTATGTGTGATTTGTAGAATTACCATGTAGCTAGTTTCTATGAACACCCATGCCAGTAGTACCGTTTCAGTGGCAGCTGCATTTTGACGGTACAGCATATGGGCTTGGCACAGCAGGAATAGCTAACAAAACCAGTATGCAGTACCATCTTGGCACTCCACAGGTTATAACAGTTGGGAGTTTTTATTTCACCCCATGGGTCCTCATACCTGAGAGTCTTGTGGCACGCTGCCCTCTCCCAGCTCCTGGATAGAGTGCTGCAGTAAGTCAGAGGCCTTCCTCAGGTCTGACAGAAATGCGTCCAGCTTCTAGAATGGGGAAAGGAAAGATGTCAGATGTACAGGAGAGGGAGGGAGAGATAGACATCTATAGCTAATCTCAATCAGTCTGATAAAGCCAATTATTTATTTTAAGGAGATGACCAAACCTAGATACAGATAACTGCAGTTAATGTGCAAAAAGCATCTAGCAATACCTGACTGAAGTAAGGATACCGACCTCAGTAACAGCTTCCGCTAAATGCATTAAGAGATACATATCCCTAAAGGTATACTACCCTTCTGAGAGCTTTTCTGTACATCTGTGCCAGGGAACAGTGGCTGTGGGCAGTCACATAACAAGTGGAGTTTGGCCCTAGGGGCATCTGAAATGTAAACAAGGCCTTGTAAACAGCAGCATCGCAGACTGCTTTTGCAGACTGCAGGTAGGGGGCAACCACATCACTGAAAATGGAATGGAAATAAAAACTAAAATAGCTAATATATGATAAGTACACAGATTTAAAGGGATAGTAATGTTTCATAATAAAAGCAGCTCTAATTAATCATCATAGTATTTGGACTTTGGAGAGTGTTATTTCAAGTCTGTCAGAGTTGTAGTTCAAGAGTAATTCAATGACAAAGTATCCCCCTCCCGCCCCTTTTACTGATGTAACACTGCTCAGCCAGATCAGAAGGGAGGTGCCCAGGTAGACTGCAGAGAGGGACAATCTTCAATTAAGATAAGGGAAAAACCTGAAAAACTTGTCAAGGGGGACAGGGCTTTCATTGTTCTCATAGGAAGAAGATTGTCCCCTTCTGTTATCTGTCTGGTCTAGACTGCATTCCACATCTGAGAGGAGATGGCTTACACTAAGTAAAAGGGGCGGGAGGGGAAACTTTGCTTGTGAATATCTCTCAAACCATAAAGGTTTGAGAGATAAGACTTATATCGTTCTTCATATTTTTTAATGTCTATAAAATAAAATAAAGATAAAACAAAGTATTACTATAACTTTAAAGAAAAAGTAAGTTACTGTGAAAAATGTATTAATAGATACTACTAGGATAAGGAAAGTTAAATAAAAAGTACTATTCCTTTAAAGGGACCATAATATTTGTATTAAGCAAAAATATACATTGTAAGTCTTTTCTCTTTAAGTAAATTAAGACTTCAGCTGCTGAGAAATGCTTTGTTCCATAGTTATTACAGCTCAACCTGCTTTTGTGCATTTTTACATTGAAGTGTTGGTAAGAGTTCTCCATAGAATGCTATAGTAACCCCTTAGGGCCCTGTGTTCAAAAAGAAAAGTGAAGTAATTCTGGGGTAAATCACAGAGTGGGGAACCAATACAAATTTCCAAAAGTCTCATTGACTGAAATGGGGATTTTTAACCCCTTGTATTCTAGAGTGGTCTCCAAAGCAGTACGTTGGAAACCTTTCTGATATGCAAAGGTTTAACCCTTTGAGTGACAGAGGGATACGCAACGCATTGCAAAGCAATGAATTGCATCCCCCTCTGGCACTCAAAAGTTTAAAAGCTCCATTTCAAACAATGCTAGTTTTTCTTTGTTGCCTATGATGCAGTTTGTTTTCCCTGGAATACTACTCTTCTGATGCGCAATAGGGCCGTTAACCCTTTCAGCTCCAGAGGGGTAACCAACTCATTGCTTCTCAAAGCGCAAATAGTTCTTATTTCCATTCCATTTTCAGTGATGTTGTCGCCCCCTACCTGCACTCTGCAAAAGCAGTCTGCGATGCTACTGTATACAAGGCCTGATTTACATTTCAGGTGTCCCTATGGCCAAACCCCACTTGTTATGTGACTGCACACAGCCACTGTTGCCTCTTCTGACAATCAAAGGGTTAATAAGAATTTGAACTGCAATAAGTTTCAATGAATAATTGTCCAGAAGTGGGAATACCACGCTGCAGCATATGTGTTTTTTTTTCATAATAAAAGTTTACTGATCCTTTTAACCCCTTGAGTGCCAATGCATCGCACTGTGTACCCCCTATGGCGCTCAAAGGGTTAAATGTAACACTATAACTAGTATTGACCTCTCTGCAGAACAGTGAATGGCCCTGCGATACGTGCACTAATTACATGCATGTGTTTAATCAGAAGGCAGCTGGCACGATATGCAGTCACACACACACGCGCACACAGAGCCCTGGTTCATTCACTCTCAGTCAAAATCCGTCGCTCCTGCTAACAGGCACCTGGTAGAACTGGACCCACTCGCTGTGGCAGTAGGGGAAGGTGCCACCCAGGTCCCATGTCAGCTGCCCAATCTCCACGTACCGGCTCAGAGCCTTTAGTGAGGTCAGAACTTCCACCTGCGGGTAGAAAAAAACCAATGAGACACAATGATGTGAATTAGGAAGGACATATTGTTTAACCCATTGATGACCAGAGAGGTGTGTCATGCATTGCATACACATACATGAATTACAGACCTTGTAAAACATTTTGTAAAACAGTGTAGTATCATAAATAATTGTTATTAACCCTTTAAATGCTAGAGAGGTCCAGTGCATTGCAAATTATAAAAAAAGAACTAAAAAAAATAAAGTGTTACAGCTTATTCTTTTACTGGTTAACCGTTTGAGTGCCAGAGGGGTAAGCAATGCATTGCATACCCCCTCTGGCACTCAAACGGTTAAAGATTGCTGCTAGCCCCTCCCTTTAGAGTAATAGCATTATAAACTTACAGCCATACCTACCATATGTAATTTTCAATGCTTTGACGCTGAGATTCATTTTTCACCTAGATCTCAGGGCCTCAGAGTGAATGGCCAAAATCTCAGGGTAAGGACAGTCCAGTGTGACTTACTAATGGTCTGCACCATTTAACTGCTGCTTTAGACTCTAAATGTGTGCCATTTCTAGTTGTCTTGTGTGTGTTTGTGCGTGTGTGTGTGTGACCAAGTACTGAGATCTCCAAGTTTTAGCATTTTAAAGGGATAGTAATGTTTCACAATAAAACCAGCTCCAATTAATCTTCATAGTATTTGGGTCATGTAGTGTGTTATTTCAATACTGTCAGTTATAGTTCAAGAGTAATTGAATGATAAAATATCCCCGTCCAGACCCTTTTACTGATGTAACACTGCTCACCTCAGAGCAGCAAGACTGTCCGGATGGATCGCAGAGAGGGACAATCTTCAGTGATCATAAGGAAAAACCTGTCAAGGGGGGCATGATTTTCCTTATGATCACAGTAAGAAGATTGTCCCTTGCTGTGACCTGTCCGGTCAAGTGACCAGATTCCACATCTGAGGGGAGGCGGCTTACACTAGGTAAAAGCACATCTGATTTAGAGCAAGTATGGACATATTGCCCAGAATCTACGTTGTGGGGCACTTTACGTGTTAACCGTTTTGAGTGCCAAAGGGGGTATGCAGTGCATTGCTTTACAATGCGTTGCATACTCCCTCTGCCACTCAGAGGGTTAATATTTAAAAAAAATGTCAAGGTCAGTTCATTTTGGAAGTTCTCATGTATGCTACAGCCCTAACTGTATCACTTTTCCTATGTCACTGCCTTAAAGAGATGAAGCTGCTAATTTCATCCTCATTCCTACTGGCTGTGCAGGTGGATGTGCAATCACAGCAGCTAATAGGAAGCTTCATCTGCCTACTCTGGAGCTCTCAGTACCAGCTTGGAGGTTGGGATGATGGGGGTACACTCAGAGCTGTCACAGGAGCGGATTCCCCTGCAGTCAGCTAGAGTGCTGACGTCAGGGAAAGGGGAGGAAAGGGGGGAACTTTAACTACGATTATCTCTGAAACCATAAAGGTTTGAGAGCTGGGACTGGGGCCATTTAGTTTAAGTTTTTAATGGCTGCAAGATTATTTTTTATATATATAATTGACAATACTATCCCTTTAATGGTAGAAGTGAGCTGCTGGCTACAGCCTTCAGAGATTGTTACGGTAACAAAGCCATCACTTCACGACAGATTGAATTGTTATAACTTTTTAATAAAGCAACTGGTAGCAGTGGTGGTAGCTGTGTTTTTCTCAACACGATAAGCCCTACAATAGGAGCAGTACATTTTATTATGGACAAAAACATACTGTAGGGCTTTTCTTGGTGAATGTTACTCCCACTGCTGGTGCTTTAAAGGGATAGTAATGTTTCATAATAAAAACAGCTCTAATTAATCATCATAGTATTTGGACTTTGGAGAGTGTTATTTCAATTCTCTCAGAGTTGTAGTTCAAGAGTAATTCAATGACAAAGTATCCCCTCCCGCTCCTTTTACTGATGTAACACTGCTCAGCCAGAGCAGAAGGGAGGTGCCCAGGTAGACTGCAGAGAGGGACAATCTTCAATTAAGATAAGGGAAAAACCTGAAAAACTTGTCAAGGGGGGCAGGGCTTTCATTGTTCTCATAGGAAGAAGATTGTCCCCTGCTGTTATCTGTCCAGTCTATGGACTGCATTCCACATCTGAGAAGAGATGGCTTACACTAGGTAAAAGGGGCGTTACGGGAAACTTGTTTGTGCATATCTCTCAAACCATAAAGGTTTGAGAGATAAGACTTATATCGTTCTTCATGTTTTTTTAATGCCTACAAAATAAAATAAAGATAAAACGAAGTATTACTATCCCTTTAACTCATTGGGACTGGGGCATTTAGTTTAAGTTTTTAATGGCTGCAAGTTTAATTTTTGTATAAAATTGACAATACCACCTCTTTAAAGGGATTGTAGTGTTAGAAAAAAACTAGATCGCCTTCTTTATAATAAAAGTAACAAATTGTGCTATTGTAAACAACTTACATTTCTGCAGTTCATAAGATATTACATGTAAAATTATCTCTCTGTCTCTCCATTTCTGGCCATGTCTTTGATCCTTTCTGTCTGGTTCGGACCGATGTGGCGAGGGACAGACTTCAGTATGCAAAAGGTTTTCCTTATAGTTACTTACTGAAGTTTGTCCCTTGCTGCATCCATAGGGTTGCCACCCAGCCTGTATTTTACTGGCAGGCCTGTAAAAAATTGTCTTCTGTCCAGTGTTAAAGGGATAGTAATACTTAAGTATAACAAATCCCTATATTAAAAAAAAAAAACGTATTGCCCCCAGTGTCATCTCTCAAACCTTTATGGTTTGAGAGATGAACGCTTCTAAAGTTGCCCTCTCCCTCCCCCTTCCCCGTAGTCAGCATTTTAGCTGACTGCTGGGAACAGTCGTACTACTTTCAGGTGGCTCTCCAGCACAGCCTGATCGCGTTAACTAAAAAAAAAAACTTACACTGAAATGGTCTTCTACGTGTGCTTGGCTTGCAAGCACACGTAGAAGACTGTTTTAGTGAAAGTTTTTTTTTTAGTTAATGCGATCGCGGCTCTGCTGCAGAGCCGCCTGATGATCTCTGACCGGATTTCCCTTCAGTCAGCTAGAATGCTGACTACGGGGAAGGGGGAGGGAGAGGGCAACTTTAGAAGCGATCATCTCTCAAACCATAAAGGTATGAGAGATGACACTGGGGGCAATACGTTTTTTTTACTAGGGCTTTAATATAGGGATTTGTAATACTTAAGTATTACTATCCCTTTAAGTCTATGGAGGGAATGCCATGGCTGGTATTTTTTGAAGAAAAGGTGGCAACCCTATGCATCCATCCGGTCCCACGACCCGATTAGAGATTCAGTGGGAGGTGGCCAGAAGGGGTGGGCGGGGCATCCTTCTACAGTTAATATCTTATGAACTACACAAATGTAAGTTGTATAAATAGGTCAATGTGTTACTTTTATTATAAAGAAGACTCGGCGATCTAGTTTTTTCCAACATTACTATCCCTTTAAATTCAATAAAATAACTGTCTGGCCATCAGGTGAACTGTAGATGAACACCAGATGGCACTGCTAATAAAAAAAAAACTTTCTGAACTGTAATAATTTTAGAGCAGAGCATCTTTCAGCAGTGGAGGTACTCGTCTTAATCAGCAGGAAAAGCCCCCCAATAAATGTGTTTTTCATAATAAAAGTTTACTACTCTTTTTAACGTAGTCTCGTTTATGTGCAAGGACAATCCAACATCAAAGCACTGCTAGGGAAGACTGACATGTACGGCATATGTCAATATCAGAACCCAAAGCCTTTAGCTTTACTGTCTAAACTCAGTAGATGTTGGTGACTAAGCTCTGTGCATTTTATCCTTGTGTGATCTGATTGGTGGTTTATAGGTTTGTGTATTTTGGTGGGGCACAAGAGTATAAAAGATTTTCCATACCAACGCTTTTTATGACTTATAATAATCCCTGTATGAATTGTATGGGGCTATTTATTGATGGCTGAATTGTCTATTAACCCTCTGAGTGTCAGAGGGGTATGCAATTGCAACGAGAGATGGCTGAATTGTCTATTAATCCTTTGAGTGCCAGAGGGGTACGCAATTGCAACCGGTGTTGAATGAATTGTCTATTAACCCTTTGAGTGCCAAAGGGGTACACAACGCATTGCCCTCTGGCACTCAAAGGGTTAACACAAGTACTAAGGGAAATAATTTTTTACTAATTTCTTATTTTTTCAGCTACTATTTTCAACTACTATTATTACTTATTGAACATCATCAAATTCAGTAGTGCAATCCAATTGGCTAACAAATAATAAATACAGTAACTCTAGTAACAACTAGGCTATGTTCACACAGGTAACATTCAAGGGGGAGCTTTAGTAAGGGGTGATAAAGAGGTGATAAAGTGGAGATGACTTCTCCAGTGATGTCACTTCTCTATTTCCTATGTTATTCTATGGAGCCTATTCACTAATCTCCAAAGTTGAAGAAATCTTAGTGCATAGGGTCCATAGAATAACACAGGAATTGGAGAAGTGATAAACTGGTGAAGTCATCTCCACTTTATCACCTCTTTATCACTGCTTAGTGAATCTCCCTCCAGGAGAAGTAACAACCTCCTAATAATAATTCCCCACTTACCTTAATGGGATAGTAACATTTAAAGGGATAGTACTAATCCCTGTTTAGTAGCCATTAAAAAAAGAAGAAAAATTCCCCCAGTGGCATCTCTCAAACCATTATGGTATGAGAGACAACAGCTTACAAAGTTTGCCCCTGCCTGACATCAGCTTTCTAGCTGACAGCAGGGAAATCCTCTCTGCAGCAGAGCCGAGATAGAGTTTATGAAAAAGAAATACTTCACTTAAAAGGACTTCTACGTGTGCTTTGCAAGCACAAGTAGAAGACTTTTTAAGTGAAGGGTTTCTTTTTCATTAACACAATCACGGCTCTGCTGCAGAGCCTCTGATGGCCCCAGGACCGGATTTCCCTGCTATCAGCTAGAACGCTGATGTCAGGGAAAGGGGAGGGTTAATTTTCATATATTACTATCATTTTAACATATGCCTAAAATGCCGTGCTAAGAAAGCACCCAATAGAACACATTTCTCCAAATCAGATTGCTCAGACAGGCAATGACTACCACCATGAGTGAACACTAAGCCAGTTGTAGCATGCTGCAACTTCCCAACACTGAATGCAGAACACAGATGCAGCATAGGAGACCTTCATGGAGGCATCCATACAAATAATTCTTAAGGCCAATTTACAACTTCAACTGAATGGTCAATCCAAATTGACATCAATTATACATATATGGCCGGTGCCAACAAGGGCGGCCATGTGTCATGAATCAATGCCTTGGAGACCTATTTTGAATTTAAGGACAGGGGTGAACAAAAATATTGAAATGTAGGAGTCAGCTATGAGCTTTAGGAGCCAGTTAAGGGGAAATACCCCCAAAATCTAGGACCCAGAAACAAAATTTTAAGACCCTGGACATCCAGGCTCCTGGGATTTTTCCACCCCTGTTCAAGTGGTTATTAGCCACATTTGAACCAACTGCAATTTATTTAGCTCTTGGTTTGCCCTAAAATTGTTCCTCTTTTGTGCATATTGACCCATCTTCCATAAGCAGTTGGTATTAAAGGGATAAGGTGGCAACTGCACCAGGAACGTATCTGGATATAAAGCCCATGCATACTTGCTTTTTACCCAACATGCAATTCTTCCCCTCCCTACCAGGCTTTGTTACCTTCTGGATACACTGCAGCAAAACCTGAGTGATGGACACTAATTAATAAAGTTGTGACGAGCTGGAGGGTACAAAGGTCAGTGCTTACCTGCAGTCCAGGAATCCTGTCCAGCTGAGCTATTGCCTCCTTCTCTACCAGGATCAAAATGTTTTGAATGGAGCCAGGGCAAGAGGCCTGGAGGGGATAGGAGGGTCGGGGGTAGAAATGTGAGTGGTTCGTTACAAGGAATATTCAGTCAATAGAGATCATCGTCACACAGCATGTTATATAGTGGGCTATGCACAAAATAGACGCCATCTAAATAGCTTTGTCCTGCTCTGCATTAACTCTATAAGGATCAAAATAGTGTGCAACTCATTGCACAGCAATGCACTGCACATGCCTCTGATCTTTAAAGGGTTAAAGGATTGTAAGCTTTCATGCGCAGGACCCTCCACTCATTTCAGTGTTTGCATGAACATTACATTATTTTGTTTGTATATTGCTTCTTTTCTACCCCCCTCCATATGGTGGTGCATTATAACGAATACCTCTTAACACTTTGAGTGGGGTTTGGCCCTCTGGCACATAAAGGGTTAATATTCTCCATTTACCTAAAGGGACAGTACAATTTTATTTATACTTTGGAAATACATAATTTGTAAAGTTAAAATTCCTACATTTAAGTTTTATTTTTTTTTTTTTTACTTTTTGATTTTTACACTCTGTTGGCCCTGATAGTAAGCTCTCTGGATCTGTCTGCAGACAGTTTCCTGTCAAGGATTATCAAAACAGGGATAGTGCTACAATATAAATAATATCAAATTTAAAAAGGTGTCATACAGCTTACTGAACACTCAGTGCTGCAGGGGGTAGCGTTACACTGCATTTCTGTACTGCTTTGATGGTCCACTGACCAGAAAACTCTCAGCAGTTTCTCACTTATTAGGATACAGTCTCACATATTACAGCAGTCTCTCATAAAGTAGGAGACAAGTTAACACATTACAAGGAAGTCTCACAAATTAGGAGGCAGTCTTACACGTTAGGAGGTAGTCTCAACATATTACAATGCAGTCACTCTCATACATTACACGACAGTCTTACACATTAAGTGGCAGTCTCAACATCTAACATGACAGTCTCACACATTATGAGACAGTGTTGCCCACTAGGGGATAGTCTCCCATATTATAAAACAATCTCACACATTAGGAGGTAGACTCACACATTAGGAGACAGTCTCACATGTTAGGAGGTAGTCTCACACATTAAGAGGCAGTCTCACACATAAGGAGGCAGTCTCCCTGTCTCACACATTATGAAATAATCTCACATATTAAGAGGCAGTCTCTCACATTTCAAGGCAGTCTCATATATTAGAGGACAGTCACACACTAGTAGACAGTCTGACATATTACAAGGAAGTCTCACAAATTAGGAGGCAGTCGTCACATTAGAAGGCAGTCTCAATACATTCCAAAGCAGTCTCTCAAATTATTACAAGTCATTCTAACATATTAAGAGGCAGTCTCACACATTAGGAGGCAGTCTCACACATTAGGAGGCAATCTCCCTGTCTCACACATTATGAAATAATCTCACACCTTAAGAGGCAGTCTCACACATTAGGAGGCAGTCTCAGCACATCATGAGAAAGTCTCACATGTTAGGAGACAGTCTCACATGTTAGGAGACAGTCTCACATGTTAGGAGGTAGTCTCACACATTAGGAGACAGTCTCACATGTTAGGAGGTAGTCTCACACATTAAGAGGCAGTCTCACACATTAGGAGGCAGTCTCACACATTAGGAGGCAATCTCCCTGTCTCACACCTTATGAAATAATCTCACATATTAAGAGGCAGTCTCTCACATTTCAAGGCAGTCTCATATATTAGAGGACAGTCACACATTAGTAGGTAGTCTGACATATTACAAGGAAGTCTCACAAATTGGGAAGCAGTCTCAATACATTCCAAAGCAGTCTCTCAAATTACAAGTCAATCTAACATATTAGGAGACAGTCTCACACATTAGAATGCAGTCTCAAATATTAGGAGACAGTGATACATAACAGGCAGTCTAACATATTAGGAGAAAGTCTCAAACATTACAGCAGTCTCTCACATTGCAAAGCAGTATCTCACATTGGAAGAGATTTTCAACCATTAGGAGGTCTGACACTCTAGGAGGCAGTCTCACATATTTTGAGACAGTCACATTAGGGGAAAGTCTCTCATATTACAAGGCAGTCTCTATAACTGCAGTCTCACACATTACCACCTAATAGCTATAATAATAATAATTGGGCCTGCTCTTCCCAATGACAGAACTGAACTTTGAATATGTCATTGTTGGGTAAATTTCCATGGAGATGACAACTCTCATGTCCTAGAGGCTGATTACAATGACAAACTAGAGAAATCTAACAGCACCAGAGGGGACACATAAAATTTCCTAAAATATTGCTTGATTAGAATTGGGTATTTAACTCCCTTGAATGCTAATGGTCCACAACTCTTTTCAAAAGCCCTATTTAACTCTTTAAGGACCCATGATGTGCCAGGACTGTCACACCTGGTTCCGCCACTTAAGCACCAGTGACGATCCTGGCACATCATGGAATGCTGGGATAGCAGAGTGGCTGCAGGCTAGGCTGCCATCCCAGAATAATATGCAACGAAAAAAAAAGCACCATGGTCCTTAACGGCCGACCACGCGTGGATCAGGTGGTCATTAAGGGGTTATCCATTAGGATGTCTAGTTCACCCCCATGGTTGCCCCAGAATAACTCAAGTTCTTTATATTAAAGGAACTCTAACATCTCCTAATAATAACCTCCTACTTTCCTTACTGTGACCAGAAAATTCGAATGGCCCCTATGAATTTTGCCCTTGTGTCTTTGTTCAAAAGTTAAAATCTTCAATCAGTCCCAGAAGCCATGTTCATGGAGGCGGACATGATGGTTGCCGACAGGTTTTTCAAACAAAAGTAGATAGAGTGCATGAGCCTCCGCAACCCTTTAAAAGGATAATCATACTTAACCCTTTGAGTCCAGAGCAGTGTCAGACACCGCTATGGCACTCAAAGGGTTAAAATGTTTTTTGTTTTTAAATCTTGTAGGGTTTATCCCCCCTCAGAGAAAAACAATGTAACTCTCACTGTTGAAAGGTGTTTTATTCAAAAGCTATTTCAGCTCAAACTTGCATTTTTTAGGTGCAGTATTACAGTGGCCTGAAACTGTACAGTGGCGCTGTTGCTACACCATCCTATGGAGATTTATTGTCAACTGACCAGAGCTGTCCATAGCATAATGTAGAAACAGCACCACTGTAACATTTCAGTGTTTTACTCAGGGGTATAACATTTTATTTTATTACTAGTTTTAAAGCTCATATACAGGGGCCACAGTGCCACCCAGCAACCTCGGCTGGTGGCCAGAGCCTCTCTTCTCACTGGCGGTGCTGCAGTCATGTGCAGTACTGCCTGTACGAATGTGCCATGGCTGATATGGTCCCAGGAAGGTGCGCAGAGAGGACTCCAGTCTGAATTCGGAGCTCCCCGCATGGTGCGCATGACTGCAGAGCAGGCCGTCTATACTGCGCAGTTTATTATATATGATTGTTTTTTTACATTTTAAGTATTACTATCCCTTTAAGGACCAGAAGGGTGTACAACTCATTGATCTGCTATGCACCGCACATCCCTCTGGTCCTGAAAGGTTTAAGAGAATCATGTGCAGTGGGCGGAGTTTGTGTCCTGTGGTCCTGCTAGCAATTGTCATGTCCGCCCCCATGTACAAGACATTCAGGACTGATAAAAGATGTTATCGCTTCAATAAAAGTTCAAGGTTACAATTAATTAGGGGCCATAAGGATTTTTTGGCCATACGTTTTTGTGTGCGTGGGTGTGTGGTTTATTGTTCGGAGATGTTATCTAAATTTTTTTTGAGGAAACAATCCACTCAGAACTGATTCATAGGGGCCATTTGGATTTTTTGCCTGGGCTAAAGTGGGCCTCTCACCCTATGACCGGTTTAGTTTGCTTTACAAAGAGCTAAAATCTGCCTATGTGTGGTACTAGGCATTCTGTAAAATAGTTTTTAAGAAATGAACTTCCATGTTTTGGTGGCACACTGTGGCATGTTATGCTAATTTCCTGTGCAGTATGCTAATTAGTTGTGTTTGAGGCCAAAGTCTTGTTGTGTTAACCCTTTGAGTGCCAGAGGGGTACTCTCAAAGGGTTAATAGAAAAGTCCCTAGTGTGCTGGCTCTGTCTACATTCATTCATAGCACCAGGTCCTGTAACACTGGTTCAGCACATAAACGAATTAGCATAAAGTGCCACTAAAAAGGTTTATTTCTCAATAAAACTATTTATATTAGATTTGCCTAGCACAAACTATAGGCGTTTTTTCCAAATTCTCTTTAATTAACCCTTTGAGTGCCAGTGGGGTGCACAACGCAGTGGTTCTGACATTTAAAGGGTTGAAATGAACTAAACCTGTTTTAGTGTGGCAGGTCCACTTAAACCTTTAATGCATTCCATACCCCACTGGCACTCAAAGGGTTAAAGGGATAAATACCCGTCTGGCGACTAGCTGCTCAATAGTGCTAGTCAACAGAATTATTACCTGGTTATGGAGAATTAAGCACTGTTCCCGGACTGACAGGCAGGAAACAGTGCAGACATCTTTCCATAGTGACGTCTGTGTGCCTGCGCTGTCAGTCCCTTTTGGAACCGAACGGCTCCTAGCAACGCATCCTAGAGCAGGCTGGGACTGACAGCGCAGGCGCGCAGCTATCACTCTGGAACGAACACTGCACTATTTCCTGCTTGTCAGTCCGAGAACAGTGTTCAATTCTCCATAACCAGGTAATAATTCTGGCGACTAGAACTATTGAGCAGCTAGTCACCAGATGGGTATTTTTTTGGGCCACATTTTAACAGGGGTGGTAGTTCCGCTTTAAGGACCCATGATGTGCCAGAACCGTTATGGGAAAACTTGAGTTAAGGACTAGGGTGACCACATTTCCCTTCTGCCATTCCGGGACGTGGTCACCCTAGCTTGCCCCGTCATACCTTAAGTCCCTGGTGGTCTAGCGGCGTGGAAAGTGCTCTGTGCCTCCTCCGGCACAGAGCAGAAGCTCCCGCGCGCTGTGCTCAGTAATGCAGAGCGCTGGGAGATGATGTCATCTCCCAGCGCTCTGTATTACTAGAGCGCTTGCCTCCAGGTAAGCTGCATTGCCGCCCTGGATGTCAGCCTGCAAGCGGTGTGTCATATCATGGACGCCGTGAGCGGCGTCCATGATGTGACACACCGCTTGCAGGCTGACATCCAGGGCGGCTTGGCTTCATTCCGGGACACTTCATTGTCCCGGTTGAAGGGGACCCGGGACGCGGGACATAGCCCTGAAATAAGGGACAGTCCCGGACGTTCCGGGACCCGTGGTCACCCTATTAAGGACCCATGTCGGTCCAGGCACGTCATGGAATTCTGGGATCCCCGATCAGCTGCATGCCATTCTGGGACCCCTGAATCCATCGGGCCATTAAAAAAATGCTCCTTAACTGTCAGATATTGCTAAGGGGTTAAGATTAGTGAGGTTTATAATTAGGAGTAGTTAGTATTTCTTTAATGCAGCCTTCTAAGGCTTCATTCATCAGTTTTAAGAGGACCAATTGTTCACAATGCATTGGAGACTTCACTAGCATTCAAGGAGTTATTGGTTTACTCCAAAAATGCACCTCTCTCCCTTGATGAATAAGGCCCATAGTGTTAACCCATTTAAGCCTGGATTCCATTACAGTTGATATATTTCTCAAGGGTTTGATCTATAAATTTATGTTAGATTATGTCAGTGATAGCACATATCAACTGCAATGTCATCTAGGCCTTAGTGAGCTGTGCACTAAGGAAACCACGATATTATGCAATATAACAGTAATCAGAGCAGGGGTTTCCAGTAACTTCCAGCTCACAGAGTACATTTGCGAAAGTTACTGAGCAGTGTTAGAACCAGCTGGAGCAGCTGACTGTCTGAATCATACTTTTCCTGATTGCACTTCAGTGTCAGATGAAAACATGTCTGGGGATGTGAGCAGCGCATGGCAGCTGTCACGGAAATGTCTGAAACCAGACAGTGCCCGTTTTGCCAGTCCTGTGGAGGCCTCACCTGGGCAGATTGCAGAGCTGCGTGCAGACACGGAGACGGAGGCTGTTTCCTGGCATCCACTAAGACCAGCAACCCCAAGTCCTTTACCTCCTTCCTAGGCATAGAGAACATAAAGCAGTATAGAGTATTACTGTATGCTCATTGCACTGATATTACCCCTCTCTATGCATGTGTGAGACTATGGACTTGATACATTAAGCTACTGAGATGCAATTTTGGAGGAAGCCAACTGCACAATAGGTTTCTGAACTGAAAATTCAGCAAATTCACATTGATTTAAATAAAGGATAATAATGTTTCACAAAAAAACAGCTCCAATTAAAGGGATAGTAATACTTAATAATTACTAATCCCTATATTACAGTAATATTAAAAAGAAATGTATTGCCCCCAGTGTCTTCTCTCAAACCTTTATGGTTTGAGAGATAATCGCTCCTAAAGTTCCCCCCTCCCTCCCCCTTCGCGGAAGTCAGCGTCGTAGCTGACTGCAGAGAAGCCTGTCGTACGACCATCAGGCGGCTCTGCAGCAGAGCCGAGATAGCATTAATAAAAATGAAAATCTTTCACTATAACGGTGTTCTATGCGATCTCGGTTCTGCTGCAGAGCCGCCTGATGATCATAAGATCAGATTTCCCTTCAGTCAGCTACAACGCTGACTTCGGGGAAGGGGCATGGAGGGAGGAACTTTAGGAGCGATTATGACACTGGGGGCAATACATTTCTTTTTAATATGACTGCAATATAGGGATTAGTAATTATTAAGTATTACTATCCCTTTAATCTTCATAGTATTTGGGTCATGAAAAGGGTTATTTCAATACTGTCAGAGCTGTAGTACAAGAGTAAATGAATGATAAAGTATCTCCCGCCCCTTTTACTGATGTAACACTGCTCACCTCAGAGCAGCAAGACTGTCAGGATGGACCGAAGAGAGGGACAATTTTCAGTGAGTATAAGGAAAAACCTGAAAAACCTGTTAAGGAGGGCAGGGTTTTCCTTATGATCACAGTAAGAAGATTGTACCTTGCTGTGATCTGTCCGGTCAAGTGACCAGATTCCACATCTGAGGGGAGGCAGCTTACACTAGGTAAAAGGGGCGGGAGGGGGATACTTTATCATTCAAATACTCTAACTACAACTCTCCATGACCCAAATACTATGAAGATTAATTGAAGCTGATGTTTTGTGAAACATTACTATTCCTTTAACCCTTTAACGACCGGTGTGCATGCGCAGCTAGCACTTAAAAACCAAGGGGCATCTTGTTTTAGTGAACTGATTCAGCCGCACGGGTGCCATGAATTCAAAGATGTGCCAGGACCGTCACTGGTCCTTAAGTGCTGGACAGCCGTGACGGTCCTGGCACGTCAGTGGATGAGAAGGGGTTAAATGTGAACATATAACCCTTTGAGTGTCAAAGGAGTATGCAACGCATTGCAAGGCAATGCATTGTGTACCCCTCTGGCACTCAAAGGGTTAACCCCTTGAATGCTATTGAGGTCTCCAATGCATTGTAAAGGAATGGAGACCACACTAGCATTCGGAAAGGTTAAAATAACTATTTAAATCAATGAAAATGTTAGCTGGGGATGGGAAGAGCTGTACATGCCATGTATTGGGCTTTGATGACTTCCTTTTTCCTGTTCAGTAGCTGTGCCAGGGCTGGTGTCCCACCAGTACCTCCCTATCTTGTTTTTCTGTGTTGTGTTTTTGTTTTCTTTTCAAGGACAAGCAAAATATGTGCTTAATAATTATGTATTTTGGGGACTGGTTTTAACCCTTTAAGTGCCAGAGAGGTATCCAACGCATTGCGACTCTCTAGCACTCAAAGAGTTAATCTAGCAAGTTTAGGCTATAGGATTTAGTTAGTTGGTAATAGTCAATAATTGTTTATATTGTTCTCTTGATGTAATTTTAATTAACCCCTTAAGGACCGGAGGTTATGGGACATTTCCGTCCCATAACGACCGCATAGGGGCACTTTGACGCGCCGGTACACGTGACCTGTCAAGTGTATCGGCGCGTCACTATGGGGCTTGAAAGAGTTCGCTCCGATCTTGGAGTGGTCTGTTTCATGCCCTATTTTTACTTACAGCGCTCCCGGTAGAGCGCTGTAAGTAAAAAGTACGTGACGTACCATGACCGTCATCGGTCCTTGAGTAGTTCAAGGACCGTGATGGTCCTGGTACGTCAAGGGTCCCTAAGGGGTTAAAGACTGTCGTGGCTGGAGGTCAGTTTACACTCCTTGGCAGCAGGTAATATTATTATCCGTTAGGGGTCTGGGTAGGCAACCATTAATCGATTGACCATTGTGATGTTCCTGACCATGCTTGCTGCTAATTGAACAACCAGCAGGAGGGGTCGCTTTCCCACGTGATAGAAGAGGGTCTGGCGTTCATACCATAATAAAGTGTGCTTTTATGTTTCTGTGTATTATGATTAAAGGGATAGTAATGTTTCATAATAAAAGCAGCTCTAATTAATCATCATAGTATTTGGACTTTGGAGAATGTTATTTCAATTCTGTCAGAGTTGTAGTTCAAGAGTAATTCAATGATAAAGTATCCCCCTCCCGCCCCTTTTACTGATGTAACACTGTTCAGCCAGATCAGAAGGGAGGTGCCCAGGCAGACTGCAGAGAGGGACAATCTTCAATTAAGATAAGGGAAAAACCTGAAAAACTTGTCAAGGGGGGCAGGGCTTTCATTGTTCTCATAGGAAGAAGATTGTCCCCTGCTGTTATCTGTCTGGTCTATGGACTGCATTCCACATCTGAGAAGAGATGGCTTACACTTGGTAAAAGGGACGGGAGGGGAAGCTTTGCTTGTGAATATCTCTCAAACCATAAAACTTATATCATTCTTCATGGTTTTTTTAATGCCTACAAAATAAAATAAAGATAAAATGAAGTATTACTATCCCTTTAAGTCTATGCCATGGGTTTAACTGACATGGGGATTTACCTGGATGAAGCCGTAGTCTTTTACCTGCATCCCTTAGGCTGATTGTGTTATTTTATATAAACTGTGTCTATCTGGCACATCAAGCAGTCATGTATCCAAACCAAACAATATAATTAGGTAACATAAAATAAGCTAAAATAAACACTCCATGCTATGAGTTGTAGTTTGGTCTGCAGGAGGAAAACACCCCTATATCTCCTATCAGAGGATACTTAAAGGGATAGTAATACTTCGTTTTATCTTTATTTTATTTTGTAGGCATTAAAAAAACATGAAGAACGATATATAAGTCTTATCTCTCAAACCTTTATGGTTTGAGAGATATTCACAAGCAAAGTTTCCCCTCCCTCCCCCTTTACCTAGTGTAAGTCATCTCTTCTCAGATGTGGAATCCAGTCCATAGACCAGACAGATAACAGAAGGGGACAATCTTCTTCCTATGAGAACAATGAAAGCCCTGCCCCCCTTGACAAGTTTTTCAGGTTTTTTCCTTATCTTAATTGTAGATTGTCCCTCTCTGCAATCTACCTGGGCACCTCCCTTCTGATCTGGCTGAACAGTGTTACATCAGTAAAAGGGGCGGGAGGGGGATACTTTGTCATCCAATTACTCTTGAACTACAGCTCTGACAGAATTGAAATAACACTCTCCAAAGTCCAAATACTATGATGATTAATAGGAGATGATTTTATTATGAAACATTACTATCCCTTTAACCCCTTAGTGACAGACGACTTACCTGGTAAGTCCAGGAAGTCATTCGATATAATGGAAAAAAAAAAACCTGTCATTAAGGGGTTAATATATTAAGAGCAGCAAATCATTTGCTCGGTACTTGTATAGTATGACTTTTTTTTAAACAGACCCCAGCATTGTTGGTTTTTGGGGAAATGAAAATCAAAGCAGAGTGGATGTGTTCTCTTACCTGGCCACGGAGCATAGGTACAGCAGGAGCCGCGCCACTTCCCTTGCAGTGCACCATGGCGCATCCCAGGCAGTGCTGTCTGTGGTCACTTGGATAAGGGCCCTGCCCATCTTGTCTCTGCTGCCTGGGATCACAATAACCACAATCAGGGATTCATACAGAAAGCTAAAGAGGTAGAATTCGGTGCAAACCAACTGTGCCACTGAGGGAGAAATGCAAATTCCAGGTGAATTAAAGGGGAACTACCACCCCACACGATCTTTACCTTCACTTAGTCACCATCTGGCGACTAGCTGCTTAGTAGCGCTAGTTGCCAGAATAATTACCTTTTTTAATAGACTTCTCCTCACTTCCATGGGCGACAGGCAGGACGAAGCGTGGACATCTTACCATTATGACGTGTGCGCGTGCCTGCACTGTCAGTCCCAGCCGAAGCCAAATGGCCTCCTAGACCCGGATGGGACTGACAGCGCAGGCGCACGGACGTCACAATGGCAAGATGCCCGCGCTCCGTCCAGCCTGTCACCCATGGAAGAGAGGAGAAATCTATTAAATAAGGTGATTATTCTGGTGACTAGCGCTACTAAGCAGCTAGTCACCAGATGGGGACTTAGTGAAGGTAAAAATTGTGTGGGGTGGTAGTTCCCCTTTAAATGGGGCTTTTAAACCCTTGAACATTAGCAAGTTCTCCATCATACTGCAAAGCAAAGCCCTGAAGAATTCTCCAAAATTCAAGGGGTAAAAAAACATTTTGATCATTAGTAATTTCCATTTCTCCCCAGTGGAGAAGTTGGTTTGCTTCAAAAAGGGCAAATCTTTAGGTTATTGAACACGGCCCTAAGTGCGTTATGAGTACATCCTGAGTATTCTTCCTCTTCCATATACAGTCATGGATTCATTTCAGTTGGCCTTATACTCAGCTACACAGTAGCAGTGATATTAACCCCTTAATGACCGCCCAATCCGGCACAGAGCGGCAGTTAAAGGAACATGGCGCTTTTTAAAAAAATGTTTACGCATAGTATTCTGGGATGGCATAGTGGCATGCAGCCACATTGCCATCCCAGAATTCCATGACGTGCCAGGACTGTCGCCGTTCCTTCAGTGCCGACATGACGGTTCGGCCACGTCATGGGTCTTTAAGGGGTTAAAATTAATAAAATGGTCATTAACTGAAATGTTACTTTAAAGGAACAGTAAACTTGTATCATGAAAATAAAACATATATTTTAGCATTTTTCCTGGTGAGTAAAACAAGGGTCCTTCCACTGTTGGGAGATCTGTCTTTCCAGAGCTATTATAGACAAACTTTTTCTTTTTTTTTTTTTTTTTTTTTACATTCACACTGCCCTCTAGTGGTGAAATATGAATTATTTATTCTGTGGGAGAGGTGAGTCACTGAAATCAGCAGTTCTCTATAAAATGTGTTTGAAACTGCTGAGCCACTTCCTGTTAGTATGCGTTTTCAGGAAGTAGGCCCACTAGACCTCTCTTTCTAGTGAAATAGAACAGCTGCCAGTAGTGGTATTGACAATACTCAGCAGGAAAATCTCTAAAACATTTAGGGTTTCTTCAAAAAAGTTTACTGTACATCAAAGCTCCATTTAAATTAATGGCCATTTGTGATAGTATCTAGTGCTGCTGGTTTGTCCCAGTGCTGAACCCATTTTGTTTTGTGCATAAGGCCCTTAGGGCAGCATGAAAGAATGCTGAGCGTTAGCTATTTTTGGAAGCCATAAATGTATGAGCTATTTGTGGTTACACATGTATTGATGCAACAAACATACTAATGATTTAATGTTTAATAACACATGCTCCTAAATTAATGCTCACTTAGCAAGATGCATGACAATGGAGGCTAATTACATTGCTAAAGTAGGCACAAAGTAGGCTTCATCTAGAATGTGGAGTACAGTTTTGGGCTCCAGGTCTTAAAAAAGTCATTGCTAAATTGAAAAAGGTGCAAAGATGTGCAACAAAACTGGTAAAGGGATTGGAGAATCTGAGTTATAAAGAGAGACTAGCCAAACTGGGTTTGTTTACTTTAGAGAAGAGATGTCTAAGAGGTGATATGATTACCATTTACAAATACATTCAAGGTCAATACAAAGAACTACAGACAACCTCCAAAAAACTGTCGCACACATTCTAGTGTATCTCTTGCGGTGCTTCAAGCATAAAATCTTAAAAGTGATCCATATCAAGGAAGCCAGGAATGGTATGTGTGTCCCTGATGATATCCCAACGAGGACTGAAACGTTGGACAAAAATATATGTCTGACACATTGAGATACTCTTTTATTATGTTTTAAATAAAAGTCAAAGTTTCCCCTCCCACCCCTTTTACCTAGTATAAGCCATCTTTTCTCAGATGTGGAATGCAGTCCATAGACCAGACAGATAACAGAAGGGGACAATCTTCTTCCTATGAGAACAATGAAAACCCTGCCCCCCTTGACAAGTTTTTCAGGTTTTTCCCTTATCTTAATTGAAGATTGTCCCTCTCTGCAGTCTACCTGGGCACCTCCCTTCTGCTCTGGCTGAGCAGTGTTACATCAGTAAAAGGGGCGGGAGGGGGATACTTTGTCATTGAATTACTCTTGAACAACAACTCTGACAGAATTTAAATAACACTCTCCAAAGTCCAAATACTGTGATGATTAATTAGAGCTGCTTTTATTATGAAACATTACTATCCCTTTAACATTAAAAACAGAAGTCTCTGGGGGAGATCTATAGAGTACCCAGCTAATTTTATATGGGTTCCAGGGCAAACTCAAAATATCTGGACAGGGCTTTCTAAAATACTACAATAAGCATGCAATAGTATTTAGAACTTTCGGTATAGAATCCTGCATCCAAAATACACTGCAACATCCTGCACTTAAATTAGGAGTGGCTAGTCTTCTGTCCTCCGATTGTTGTTGGGCTACAGTTCCCATCATCCTTAGTTGGCCAAAAGCACAATAACAGATGGAGCTATATAACTGAGCACCTTTGGCATAGACCAGTATTTCCCAAACCCCTCTGGCACTCAAAGGCTAAAGCATTTCTTGTTAGTGGCCCCTGAGGTCAGGTTCAGGCATGTGCACACATAGACACCAAGGGGGGCTTGAGCACCTGCCCTTTTTGTCTAAAGTGCCCTCGTGCCCTTTTAACAAAAAAAAAAAAAAAAGTTGCCTCGCCTCCTGCACTAAACCCCCACCGCCCAGTCAGGTCTGTGCCTCCTTCAGGACAGACCTGTAGATGCTGCGCTCCCTTGTCGGCTCTTTAGTATTACAGAGCGCTGGGAGATGACATCATCTCCCAGCGTTCTGCATGAAGAGAAGACTGTGCAGGAGCTCCAGCAGCTACAGGTCTGTGCCAAAGTAGGCACATACAGACCTCTCCTGCCTCTGGACCACCAGGGAAGAGGTAGGAAACGGACACTGGGGGTCAATGTGGAAATGATGGGGCAATATGGATCTGATGGGGGCAAGATGGAGATGATGGCAATGTAGAGATGATGGGGCAATGTATGTGAGGGTAAGTTGGGGCTGATGGCAATATGAAGCTGATGGGGGGCAATATGGAGATGAAGGGGGCAATGTGAGGGTAAGTTGGAGCTGATGGGGCAATACGGAGCTGATGGGGGCAACGTGAGTGTAAGATGGAGCTGATGGGGCAATATGGAGCTGCTGGGGGGGCAACATGGAGCTGATGGGAGCAATGTGAGCGTAAGTTGGAGCTGATGGGGGCAATACGGAGATGATGGGGGCAATATGGCAATGATAGGAGCAATGTGGAGCTGATGGGGCAATACGGAGCTGACAGGGGACAATGTGAGGGCAATATAGAGATGATGGGGGGCAATGTGGAGATTAGGAGCATTGTGGAGGTGTCCAGTGGAGATGGCCAGTGGGGGAGACGCTTCAGATTTCTGTGCCTACAGGCTCCTGAGATGTAAATTCTTTTATTTTTTTTAAATATATATTTTGAATAAATAATTATGAGAAGTGCCCTTTTTTTCATTTGAGCCCCTGACCCCCAAAATGTCTGTGCATGTCCCTGGTCAGGATCTGGAAATACTGGTCTAAGTCAGAATGCTCCTAGCTGGTTGTGGATGATGGGTGTTGTAGTACCCAGCAGCTGGAGAACCAAAGGTTTCCCACACGGGCACAGATATACACAACAGTAGCAAATATTTCTAATCATTGGGCCGATCTGATGGGAGCAATACAGTGCAAAAAGAGGAGGGGGCTGGGCAATTGGGAATCCCCTTTTAGTTTGTCCTTGTGCACAATTCAGCCTGACCTAATGAATCATGTACATATTTGCTTTTGGAATCTGATTAAAATGTCTCTGGCAATCTAATTCCTCCTCATTTGACTTTTATGTGATTGAAACACTTCTGGAACCTTAAGCTGAGTATATCTGGGGCAAACAACTGCATCATAGAGGACAAATTAAATTCCCCAAATTCACAGTGACTTAAAATGACATTTTTTTTAATAGGTTAACACCTTGAAGGTTAGCAATGTCTCCAATGCATTCCAAGGATTAAAGGGATAGTAATACTTCGTTTTAACTTTATTTTATTTTGTAGGCATTAAAAAAACATGAAGAACGATATAAGTCTTATCTCTCCAACCTTTATGGTTTATGAGATATTCACAAGCAAAGTTTCCCCTCCCGCCCCTTTTACCTAGTGTAAGCCATCTCTTCTCAGATGTGGAATGCAGTCCATAGACTGGACAGATAACAGAAGGGGACACTCTTATTCCTATGAAAACAATGAAATCCCTGCCCCCCTTGACAAGTTTTTCAGGTTTTTCCCTTATCTTAATTGAAGATTGTCCCTCTCTGCAGTCTACCTGGGCAGCTCCCTTCTGCCCTGGCTGAGAAGTGTTACATCAGTAAAAGGGGCGGGAGGGGGACACTTTGCTTGTGAATATCTCTTAAAACATAAAGGTTTGAGAGATAAGACTTATATCATTTTTCATGTTTTTTTAATGCCTACAAAATAAAATAAAGTTAAAACGAAGTATTACTATCCCTTTAAATAATGAATTTTCATGAATCGCAGTTAGTTTGCTTCAGAACCGTCCCCTTTAGCTTCAGAGCAAAGATTCCTTAGAAAGGCAATGCATGCTTAAAGACTAGAGGGAAGGTGCTTTGAACTCAGCAAATGCTGGGATTCTTTACAGTAAGGACAGTAAGGATGATGAATGCCTTGCCTTGGGTGGCTGTGTTGGCAGACACTGTATATAGTTATAACATGTTAATGGATACTTTTTTGGTTCAGGACAGTATATGGAGAATTATGACGGTTGGTTACAATGCAGTCATGATGTTGATCCTGGGAGAAATCTGGTTGCCTTTTAGAGTCAGGTATGAAGTTTCTACCCACTAGGGATTTAGGCCTACATTCCATTGCAGCTGATTAGTATTATCACAGATAAAACTTCCTTTGGTGTCCATGGAGACATTTGTGAATAAAACTATTGATAAAGTTATTAACTCCTACGGAATCCAGGCCTTAATTGGAAATGACTTCAATTTTGGTTGCTTTCCTCTGGATCAATAAAGACAATTTGGACTTGATGGACCCATTCCATTATCAACCTCTTCAACCATGTAACTTTGCCTCTTAGGATAAAATTGAGATAACTGCATTAGTATTTTAACCCTTAATGAACCAGATGGGTGTACAGCTCTGCTTTCCAAAGAGTTGCACAACCCTCTAGTTCTTGTAGGAGTAATATGTAAGATCTGTGGCTTAAATAAATAAATAGTTGATTGTTTATTGATTTAAAAAGATTACAGGGGCATTGAAACTTATTATGAAAATATCTATATTGCTGTTTATTGATTTAAAAAGATTACAGGAGCATTGAAACTTATTATGAAAATATCTATATTGCTGTTTATTGATCTAAAAAGATTACAGGTGCATTGAGACTGTTACTATGAAAATATCTATACTGCATGACTTTTTTAGCTGAGTAAAACATGGATAATTCCACTGTTGCAAGATGCTTCAGCCAAAAGTTATTACATTCACGTTTCTTAGTGTTTGAGTTCAAGATAAGCCTCCTGACAACTAAACATCTTCAACTCAGTCTATCAGAAATATGGAAGTTAGCTCAGTAATAACTTTTGAAAGAGATATGCCACAGCTTTTGAGAGTACAATTGTGTTACTCACCAAGAAAAAATCTTTTTAATGATTAGAGTTGACTGTCCCTTTAATTTGGGTTGGCCACACCCACAACTCACAAAAGGAGGTGTGGCCAACAATGCTTAGGTATATTTCATAATGACTTTCCTCTAGGTATCTGTCCAATGAGAAAGCTTACACTGAGAATTACTGTTCCTTTAAGGAGAGATGCTCACCTGGCAGACAAGCGATTCCGGAGTATAGCAGCTTGGCGCTGAGATCCTGGCACTGGATTGGAGGGTCTGGGATGGTCTCCCAGGGAATAGTTCCTTTTACAGGAGATCCTACAATGGAAACCCACAGGCCTGTCTTGGATGGAACCTTCTGTACAGAGGAAGTGACCTCAAGGCCGGTGGAGGCACTGGGCATGGAGGCTGGGTGGAGAGACAGAGAAAACGGTTTATCTATTAAATCACATCAGATCACAAAAGCAGACTATATACAGTCACATGTATCAACATGTCTCTAACTGTAAAATATGTAATATAATGAATAATGAATGCTCATAGCTATCTAACAAAACAGCAAACGTAAAATAGCAATTAGAGACAAGCAAGAGCTTAAAGTTCAACTCAACTGAGGCTCATAGGCACATTTGTCAAAAATACTTCCAGAAAAATTATAACTATTAACCATTCAACATAGTTATCCTAAAATTGACATCAACCAAACCAGTCATAGTCACAATAATCTACTGCAATAGCAACTTTCATACCTGGGAACTTCTTGCCTTCAACCCCTGGAGAACCAAGAAGGGCTGGGGGGCTGGAGAATCCACACTATGTGATTTTAGTATTTTTATTTATGGTGTCCTACTCAGGGTGCAGTCTCTTTTGGCCTGCTAAGGGCTTTCACAGAAATGAAAGCTCCTAAAGTATATTATACTGGCTCTGCCATAACAACAGTACAGCCATGAAATGCCAGTTACCACTTCGCTGAGCAAGAGAAGCAGCCAACCCCAGATGTACATTTTGGCCATGTTGGGCCTCATCAGTTAGGTGCAGCTGATATCTCTAAGTACTGTGAGCAAGGAGACCAATGCTGGATTCCCCCTATTACCCTTGCGGTGACTAATCCCAAAGGAGAATTTGCATATGTATATTAAGTCAGACATGCTCAGCTAGAAACTAGCCTGCAACACAAATTTGCAGGCTGTACAGAAATGGTGTCCTACTCAAGGTGCCATCTCTTTTAACCCACTAGTGCCTTTCACAGAGAAGAAATATCCAAAAGCATATCATACCAGGAGTCCAACCACAAAATACCAAGCAATTTCTCTCTGAACAAGTAAAGCTGCAAAACCGCAAAATTATGTTTTAGGTTTATTTTACCTCATCAGTGAAATGCAACTGATATGCCTAAGTACTGTAAGCAAGGGGTCCAGTGATGGATTCCCCCTATTACCCTTGTGGTGACTAATCCAAAGGCTAATTTGCATATGTATATTAAGAGTCAGAGATGCGCAACTAAGAACAAGCCTGCAATACAAATTTGCAGGCTCTCTAGGACTGATGCCCTACCCAGGGTGTAGTCTCTTTTAGCTCAGTAATGACTTTCACAGAGAAGAAATATCCAAAATCATATCATAACAGCAGTCTAGCCACAAAATGCCAGGCAGCTGATATCTCTAAGCACTGTGAGCAAGGGGTCCAGTGCTAGATTCACCCTATTACCCTTGGGGTGACTAACCCCAAAGATTATTTGCATATGTATGTTAAGCATCAGAGACTCTCAACTAGGAACTAGCCTGCACTACAAATTTGTAGGCTCTTTCAGAATTGAGTCCTACCCAGGGTACACTCTCTTTTAACCCACTAGTGCCTTTCCCAGAGAGAAAACATCCAAAAGCACAGCATGCTGGGCCTGCCATAACAGCAATGCAGGCACAAAATACCAAGCCATTTGTCTCTGAAAAAGTAAAGCAGCCAACAACAGCTCTACTTTTCAGCCTTTTTAAGTCTCACCGGTGAAGTGACACTAGCAACTCAAAGCACTGTGAGTAACGGATCCAATGCTAGATTCCCCCTATTACACTTGGGGTGACTAATCCCAAAGGTGAATTTGCATATGTATATTAAGAGTCAGAGATGCTCAACTAGGAACAAGCCTGCACTACAAATTTGCAGGCTGTATAGGAATGGTGTCCTACTCAAGATGCAGTCTCTTTTAGCCCACTAACGCCTTTCACAGAGAGGAAATATCCAAAAGCATATTATACTGGTCCTGCCATAACAGCAGTCCAACCACAAAATGCCAGTCAACTCCTATCTGAACAAGTGAAGCAGCCAACCCCAGAAGTATGTTTCAGCCTTGTTGGCCTCATCAGTGAGGTACAGTTGATATTTCTAAGTAGTGTGAGCAAGTGGTCCAATGATAATTTGCATATGTATATTAATAGTCAGAGTCACTCAACTAGTAATGATACAAATTTGTAGTCTCTTTTAGCCCACTAGTGCTTTTCACAGAGAGAAAATATCCTAAAGCATATCATACTGGTCCTGCTGTAACAGTAGTCCAACCACAAAATGCCAGGCAATTTCTCTCTGAACAAGTGATGCAGCCAATGATGTTTCAGCCTTGTTGGACCACCTCTGTGATGTGTATCTGATATCTCTAAGCTCTGTGAGCAAGGGGTCCAATGCTGGTCTTCCCCTATTACCCTTAGGGTGCCTAATCCCAAGGATAATTTGTATATGTATATTAATAGTCAGAGATGCTCATCTAGGAATGAGCCTGCAATACAAACTTGCAAGCTCTCTGGGAACATTGTCCCACCCAGGGTGCAGTCTCTTTTAGCCCACTAGTGACTTTCACAGAGAGAAAATATCCTAAAGCATATCATACTGGTCCTGCTGTAACAGTAGTCCAACCACAAAATGCCAGGCAATTTCTCTCTGAACAAGTGATGCAGCCAATGATGTTTCAGCCTTGTTGGACCACCTCTGTGATGTGTATCTGATATCTCTAAGCTCTGTGAGCAAGGGGTCCAATGCTGGTCTTCCCCTATTACCCTTAGGGTGCCTAATCCCAAGGATAATTTGTATATGTATATTAATAGTCAGAGATGCTCATCTAGGAATGAGCCTGCAATACAAACTTGCAAGCTCTCTGGGAACATTGTCCTACACAGGGTGTAGTCTCTTTTAGCCCACTAATGCCTTTCATAGAAAGAAAATGTCCTAAAGCATATCATACTGGCTCTGCCATAACAGCAGTCCAACCACAAAATACCAAGCAATTCCTCTCTAAACAAGAGAAACAGCCTACCCCAGACTTATGTTTCAGCCTTGTTGGACCTCCTCTGTGATGTGCAGCTGATATCTCCAAGCTCTGTAAGCAAGGGGTCCAATGCTGGCTTTCCCCTTTTACCCTTAGGGTGCCTAATCCCAAAGATAATTTGTATATGTATATTAACCCTTTGAGTGCCAGAGGGGTACAGAATGCAATGCATTCCATATCCCTCAGGCACTCAAAGGGTTAAGAGTCAGACACAGTCAATTAGGAACAGTTAACATTGTGTCCTACACAGGGTGCAATCTCTTGTAGCCCACTAGCACCTTTAACAGAAAAGCAACATTCTAAAGCATATCATACTGGTGCTGCCATAACAGCAGTGCAGCTATAAAATACCTCTCTGAAAAAGCAAGGTGGCCAACCCCATAGATATGCTTCATTATTGAGTTGTAGCTAAAATCAATAAACACTGTGAGCAAAGGGTCCAGTGCTGGATTCCCCCTATTACCCTTGCAGTGACTACTCCCAAGGATAATTTGCATATGTATATTAAGAGTTAAGATGTTCAACTATGAACGAGCCTGCAATACAAATTTGCAGGCTTTTTAAGAATGGTATCCTACCCAGGGTGCAGTCTCTTTTAGCCCACTAGTGCCTTTCACCGAGAGGAAATATCCTAAAGCATATTATACTGGTCCTGCTAGGACAACAGGGCATACACAAAATGCCAGGCATTTTCTCTCTGAACAAGAGAAGCAGCCAACCCCAAACATACATTTTGGCCTTGTTAGGCCTCATATCTGAGATGCAGCTGATATCGCTAAGCACTGTGAGCAAGGGGTCCAATGTTGGATTCCCCCTATTACCTTTGGGGTAACTAAACCCAAAGGTATATTAAGAGTGAAAGACATACATTTAGGAACAAACATGCAATACAAATTTACAGGCTTTCTAAGAATGGTGGCCTATCTGAGCGTAATCTATTTTAGGCCACAAGTGTTTTTCACAGAAGAGGAAATATCCTAAAGCATATCATACTGGTCATGCCATTACAGCAGTCCAGCTACAAAATGTCAAGCAATTCCTCTTCTTTTTTTTTTTTGATTGAAAAAAATATCTTTGTTTGCATATTCAAATCATGCTACATACATTTCTTTTGACATAAGTCATATAACAACATTCATTTATATATTTTCCAGAAGAGCACTTTTACATGGTTTATAACTTTATTGGTACATCAGAAAATAGCCTGGGGGCATGGACCAGGAGCAGTGGTGGGGGTACTAGTCATAAGTTTCCTGTAAACAAGAAAAGCAAGCACATCAACACATCTCTAAGATCTGTGAGCAAGGAGTCCAGTGCTGGATTCCCCCTATTACTCTTGTGGTGACTAATCACAAGGATAATTTGCATATGTATATTAAGAGTCAGAGACGCTCAGCTAGGAATGAGCCTGCAATACAAATTTGGATATTTAGGATATTTTCTCTCTGTGGGCACTAGGGGGTTAAAAGACTGCACCCTGGGTAGGACACCATTCCTAGAGAGCCTGCAAATTTGCATAGCAGGCTCGTTCCTAGTTGAGCATCTCTGACTTCCACTTTACATATGCAAACTATCTGTGGGATTAGTCACCTCAAGGAAAATAGGGAATCCAGCAGTGGCCCCCTTGCTCACAGTGCTCAGATACCTCAGCTACAGCTTGCTGATAGTACCTACCAAGGCTGACAAGTTTAGCTTTGGTTGGCTGCTTCTCTTGTTCAGAGCAGAACTGGTATTCTGTTGCTGTGGCAGGACCAGTGTAATATGCTTTAGAATATTAGTGGGTTAAGAAAGGCTATGCTCTGAGTAGGATATCAATTCTAGTGAGCCTGTAAATTTACTCTAGTTTAGCATCTCTAAATTCCACATTGCATCACTTATTAGGAGCTTGTAAAAACAGCTACTGACATATCCATAGAATAAGTACATTAAAGGGACAGTAATATCTATATTAAAGTGTAGTTTGAGTCTTACTTAGTTACAGTTCTGTAGTTCAAAAGCTATTCAAGCTGAAAGCCTCCCCCTCCCGCCCCTTCTGGTCGCCTCCCCTTAGATCTGCAGTCCGGTTGTGGGACTGGACAGATGCAATGAGGGACACTCTTCAGTCAGTAAGTAAAAGGAAAACCCTTCCCCCTTGATGAAGGAGAGAAGGATTTTCCTTTTGGTTAGTGAAGATTGTCCCTCACTGCACAAAGTCAGGTCTGCCGGTTCCCTAAACACCCCTCCCCATTATACCCCCTAAAACAGTTGCAGACACCTAGGATGGGTTGAAAAGGCCACAGAAATTTTGTTACAAATATAAAACAAATTTAACATTTATTCATGTAACAAATACAACTTCAATAAATAACCATATAAATATAAAACCTAGTGCTTGCTAATACACAACCAATCCCTGACTAGCACGTTAAAGTAACTGCACACACACATACTGTAAACACTGTTTGGCTCTGGGCCATGCCACCATCTAATCCCTAAACTATGTGAATGTGGTAAGTGGTAGCCCAACAGCTGTAACCCATGACTCTTAAGCCCCGGCCCAAGAGACATTATCCAGTATCATCCAAGAATCTCATGGTTCGCCCAGCAAGCACCCCACGAAACTGCAACAAGAACGACCAACAGAATGCTTAACCTACCAGGCACCATCAACACAAAAACTGAAGCTGCAAGACCATGGGCCCATGTACCAACAGCGCCCAAAATGCGATCCAACAGTGCAGGACAAGGGTGGGCAGGTGGGGAACTCCTCACTCTCCATGTTGTCACAAAATGGCTGCAGGGACCAGAAACTTCTGCAGCTCGTCACGTCCTGAAGCCACATTACTCCCACAATGCCCCTCACTACTGCTCTGCCTTCCTCCTTCCTGAGCCCTATCAAGCACCCACACCTAGGGTTGCCACTTTCCTTCAAATATACCGGCCATGGCATTCCCTCCATAGACTTAATGTTGGACAGAAGCCAAGATTTTACCGGTCTGCCGGTAAAATACCGGCTGGGTGGCAACCCTACCCACACCCCTGAGCTATGCCTTGCTCTGAGGGATCCCATTATATAATCCTCATAACTAGGAACTCTCAAGGTTTGACCCTGAGACTCAGGATTTTGACTCAGATCTCAGGGTCTTCAGGTGAGAGATCCCAGTGTTAACTACTGTCTCATCCAGGGTTGGGTTTACAACCCAGGTACCCCAAGGCAAGGCACTCCAGGTGCCCTTAACTCCACCCATGACCACACCTCACTCCTTACATGACACCCCCCCAGTCCCATCCACTGTTTCCTGGCACAGAAAGTACCCTTGGCCCATAACAGGAGAGAGGGCAAAAATAAAAGAAATAAAAAAGCTTTAACCTCATGGTTGCTAGAGATATCTCCAATGCATTGCTTTACAATGTGTTGAAGATCTCTCTAGCATCCAAGGGGTTAAATAGTAGCCTGTAAAAGAGTATGTACACTAGTGCAGGGATTTTGAGATTGCTCTGGCCACACCCACAATTCAGAATGTGGGTGTGGCCAAAACAACTGAGGCTCCCTTCAAAATTTGGCACTCACTCTAGGCAGTGGCCTACTCCTCCTGTTGGGAAATCCGGTCCTGATCTCATGTGCACCAATTAGCTGCTTATTTAGTCCCAAATTGCTGCTATTTGTATCAGGAAGACAGAGCAAGATGTCCTGCTTCTCTTTTGTTTCTTCAGGCAGTGAAAAATTAAACTTGGTAGGGGTTCCTTGAGGGGAGATAACCGCACTTCCTGGTTAGAGCAAGCAGGTATATATTACCTGAAATCTACCTTTTAGTGAAGTTTAAAGGGACAGTAATGTCCCATAAAAAATTCATCATGTGGCACAAATCCTATCTCTCAAACCACTATGGTTTGAGAGCTATTCACATTGAAAGGAGATTTGAATCGTATGACTCGAGGATGCTCTTCAGCAGAGCCGAAATTGTATTATTTAAAACAAACTACTTCATTGGAACAGTCTACAAAGTGTGCTTGCAAACCAGGCACACTTTGTAGACCTTTCCAATAAAGTAATTCTTTTTAAATAACCCGATTTCGGCTCTGCTGCAGAGCCGCCAACTGGTCCCCGGACTGGGACCTCCTGCTGTCAGCACAGCACTGATGTCAGGAGAAGGGGAGGGAGGGGGGAACTTTAGAGGAGGATATCTCTCAAAGTGTAAAGGTTTGAGAGATATGATTTGATCCACATAATGTATTTTTGTAACCTGTACAAAACAAGAAGAATTTTTTATGGGACATTATTGTCCATTTAAGGCTTAATATTTTAAAGATCTTGGGGTTGGCTCATTTTGAAAGTTCCCAGGTATGGTAATCCTATATCAGAGGTAGTTGGGGATGGTTACCTTATTTAAATGTCGCCCTCTATTTGGCAACCAACAGAAGGGTGCATTCAGAATGTTGCCTGTTGAAAAGGGTGACATCAGAATGTTGCAATATAATACTATTGCCAAAGAAGCTTTGAGGTTCCCCATTCTTGCCTGATCTGATCTGTTACATCCTTATTCTCTGACCTTCCTATTCACCCTGTCTCCTCTGTTTCCTCCTGCCTTTAACCCTCTAAGTTCCAGATATGTATTGCCTCATTCATATTTGCACTTCTCATCATCACCAGTGCTTCCTCATTGTATTTGTTTGTTCCTGTTCACCACATATTTAACATACATAGTAGATAAGGCTGAAAAAAGACATGCGTCCATCAAGTCCAGCCCATTCCAAAAACACCCCTAGATCTAGAGAAGGCAAAAAAAGCCCTCTGGAGCCATTTCCAATCGAGTCCCAAGTGTGTGTGTGGGGGGGAATTATTCCTTCCTGACTCCAACTGGTCGTTCCCCGGATCAATATCCTATTTGCTTTGAAGCCATCTGTCATAATTGTCAGTATTGTTCTGTGCTAGATAGGCATCTATTGCTTTTTTGAATGCAGTTGCATTATCTGCAAGCACAACATCCCGAGGCAAAGAATTCCATAGCCTTACCGCCCTTACTGTAAAGAATCCCTGCCTTTGTTTTAGTCGAAAGTGCCTTTCCTCTAGTCTTAATGGATGACCTCTTGTTCTCAGCTCAGCTCTCTTTTTCAGTACCTATATGCCTCTGTCTCCGTTCGCTCTGGGATAGAGTGCTTTGGCAATACTATTATATTGCAACATTCTGATGGCTGTGACATCAGAATGTCGCCCTTTTCAACCATGCAACATTTTTAATGCGTCCTTGTGTTGGTCGCCAAATAGAGGGCAACATTTTAATAGTGAAGCATTGGGGTTGGTGGAAGTTGTAGAGCTCAACAGCTGGAGGCTCCCTATCCCTGCACTATATAACATAGCACATGTAACGTAACTCACAAGGTGAGCCTCAGCTATTAAAAGCTTGTGGTGACACTTGGTGACAATCCCACCATGAAGGAACCACCAGCTCAATTTGTCATAGAAATGTCTCCTTAGACTTGTGACCTGCTTCTAGGGTCACGCAGGGTCATGAGCGATCTTTATATAGTATCCGGGGTGAGTTCTCAATCCACTAGAGAAGAAACCACAGAGTTCTAAACATGACAGGGAGAACAGCCCACTGACTGCAGTTACAAAATGAGATGGCTGCTCTGGGCTGCAAGAAAATGGCTGCACTGGGCTGCAAGAAAATGGCTGCAAAGTTCACCAAGTGCTTCATGCCCATGCATATGGTGTGTTTGGTTTACTTCAAAATTGCTACTATCTTTCTTTCTTTCTGAGTAAGGCCTAAAGTGCAGCCATTATGAACACATGACACAGCTGCACTAAAACTCCAGCTATTACATTAATCCCTTTGTCAGGGGGAAATGCACTTAAAGGGACAGTAATGTTTCATAATAAAATCAGCTCTAATTAATCATCATAGTATTTGGACTATGGAGAGTGTGATTTCAATTCTGTCAGAGCTGTAGTTCAAGAGTAATTCAATGACAAAGTATCCCCCTCCTGCCCTTTTTACTGATGTAACACTGCTCAGCCAGAACAGAAGGGAGGTGCCCAGGTAGATTGCAGAGAGGGACAATCTTCAATTAAGATAAGGGAAAAAGCTGAAAAGCTTGTCAAGGGGGGCAGGGCTTTAATTGTTCTCATAGGAAGAATATTGTCCCCTTCTCTTATCTGTCTGGTCTAGCAACCAGATTCCACATCTGAGAAGAGATAGCTTACACTAGGTAAAAGGGGCAGGGGGGGGGAAACTTTGCTTGTGAATATCTCTCAAACCATAAAGGTTTGAGAGATAAGACATTTTTATGTCGTTAAGTTACGACAAATTTTCTTTTCCCCTATACGACACTGAAGAATAGTTTGGCCACGCCCTTTCCCTGCCCCTTTGGCTGGCAATTCTGGAGTTGTGTTGTACACAACGGACATTACTAGTTTTTTGTTGTATACCTTATAGAAAATATGTAGTTCATGCATACAATTACTTATTTTTGGTGTTCAAACTTTTTTTTTTTGTCGGTATCCCTTTGAACATGTGGCCCATAGTGCAGTAGAGCTAGACTGAAGAACATCACTTCTGGTTTTCTCTGAAAAGAGTGATACATTTTATTACTAAGCTCAACACTGACACAATGTATCACTCTTCCAGAGCAGAGTGAGAATTCATACTTTTAACAGACAGCCATACCTAGCACTCTCATTTTCTCTCTTAACATCTGAGGATCCCCTAGGCAAAAGCGCAAAAGTTGACCTTAACCCACCCATGGCAGCACCCTTGCTCCTCATAAAACCCCAACCCTAGCACAATCCACTGCTGCCTGGTACAGAAAATACTATTATCCTAAAAAATACAAATACTGCTTGCAAACATTGATTTGCAATGCACTAGAATCCTCTTTAACACCTACAGTTAAATCAAATAATCACTGATGATTATTTGGGGAGTTTTTATTTTTTCCCTGTGAATTGCACCATTTCTTAATACATCAGTCTCACTGTGATATTGGTCAAAACTAACTGCAACCTGATCATTTAGTAATCTCACTGTTGCATGCTTCACCACACACAGACTGAATTACAGGTAATGTGATCACTCAGTGATCAGGAAATAATATATATCACTCTGTGTGTGTGTGTGTGTGTGTGTGTGTGTGTGTGTGTGTGTGTGTGTGTGTATGTGTGAGTGTGGGCTTCACAGACCAGAGGGAAAGGCACTACAGTGTGATAAAGACGTGATCATTTCTCCAGTCTGATAAACTCTCCAGTTCCAATGTCATTCTATGAGTGGTCTTAATGCACAGGCTCCATATAATAACATAAGGATTGGAATGATTACCACACTGAAGAAGCTATCTACTCTTTATTACCACTTTGTCACAGTTCATTGCATAGCCCCCCCACCCAGGGTCAGGCAAACCTGATACCACAGCCCTAATACACAAATTACTGTCCTTTCGTCTAGGCAGACCACACACAGTCACACACATCTGATCGGGCTGGCAATTTGGTCATCTCACAGATTATACCTCTTTTCAAAGTTCAGCAACCCAAATGGAGGCTCCAACTAAGCATCAGTATTAACAAATAAATAAATGCATAAATATGTTGCCATACCTAAAAGCAAATAGAT
Organism: Rhinophrynus dorsalis; assembly: GCA_037306005.1. NCBI lineage: Eukaryota > Metazoa > Chordata > Amphibia > Anura > Rhinophrynidae > Rhinophrynus > Rhinophrynus dorsalis. The sequence continues at coordinate 36,597,939 of CM074727.1, forward strand.
AGTAGGCATAGGAACAGTGTTTTTACAAATAAATTAAATCTGATAAAAGAAAATCGTGACTGGTGTTTCATCATCATCATCAATCACAGATACACTTCATACAGGAACATGGGAAATGCAAAACATTTCTAAGCATATCTCTTTTGTGCTGGGTGAACATAACAGAACAATTTTCAAACTCTGGGACATACACTCACATTCCTAAGAGGCTATCCCCTGCCTCCTAAAAGGACAGTGCCACCTTATTTTCTTCATATTCTGCAAGTGAATAACATGTAAAGTCAAACTGCCTATACTTTATATTGATATGAGCTCTCCTCACCCCTAGTAACTCCTAAAGAGGGACACTTGGGAAGTATAGACCCCTAATACCTCCTGAAGAACACTTGGGAGGCATGGGCTCCTAACATTACCTAAAGACGGACACTTGAGAGATATGTACACCTAATATCTCCTAAAGAGAGACGCTTGAGAGGTATGGACCCCTACTATCTTCTAAACTGGGACACTTGGGAGATACATACCCCTAATATCTCCTAAAAAGGGAGGATTAGGAGGTATGGACCCCTAATATCTCCTAAAGAGGGAACCTTGGGAGGTACAGACCCCTAATATCTCCTAAAGAGAGACACTTGGGAGGTACGGACCCCTAATATCTCCTAAAGAAGGACACTTGGGAAGTATGGACCCCTAATATAATCTAAAGAGGTACACTTGGGAGGTATAGACTCCTAATATCTTCAAAAGAGTTACACTTGGGAGCTATGATCCCCTAATATCTCCTAATGAGGACACTAGGGAGGTATGGGCCACTAATTTCACCTAAAGAGGGACATGTGAGAGGTATGGACTCCAAATATCTTCTAAACAGAGGCACTTACGAGGTATGGTTCCAGGTCCAACTCAGCCTGGAAGTCGCTTCCAAACCCACAGCAGGGTCCCTAATAAGGGTGGATGAAATCCCCTGCATGCTTGTTAGCCGGATCTTACAGGGAATAGGGACCAGTTGAAGGGAACCTTTGAGTATAATTTGTACATAATATCATATTAATTCATAGTAAAGTGTCTCACTTCTTCTCTTTATCACATGTGTATGTACAGAGTCCCCAGCCTTTTCTATATCTGTTTTTCTTGAGATCCTTGTTGGATTTCCAGTTGAGAGGAGCAACAGTTAACCCTTTGAGTGACAGGGAGGTATCCAGTGCATTGTAATGTGTTGGACACCTCCTTGGCATTCAAAGAGTTAAGAGAGATCTTCGTTGGGGCAACAAAGTGTTCCCCAGATGTGTGATTTGCCACAGAATGTATGGTACCTTTGCTACACATGAGGGCATCTATGTAGAACACACTGAGAAACGTGTTTATCAAATATACTACCCTATGGCATCCCCCTGAGCCTGCGTTTTTATTATAATTGTTTTTTATCTTCAATGATTTTTCTTACACTTTTATGTCCCTAACAGTGAGCTCACTGAATTTCTGACGAGAGCTTTCCAGTGGGACACTGAAAGCAGATATTTAGACAATGTTACAGGCTTTCTGAGGCACTGAGTTCTCTATATGTTGTAGTGGTAGACTTTTCTACATTGATTCACTGCGTTTTTTTAAATTTGTTGCACTCTCACAGTCACAAACAGAAAGTTCTCTGGTAACATATTCAGAATGCTCCCTCTCAAGGGAACAGTAGTGAAAAAAAATGTAATTATGGGAAAAAAAAGCAAACAACAACAAATAAAAGTAAAGGCAATTTGACTTTACATATCATGCACTTACAGAATAGTTAAAGTCAAATAAGGCAAAACTGTCCCTTTAATGAATTGCTCAGTCTTCAGATTCACCATGGATCAGTGTCCTTCTCAATACAGAAGATGAGAGTTGGTACCTTGTTAGCCATAGTAATACAGGAAGCAATTATAGTCCAGTTGATACCTTTATTGGCTAACTAAGCAGATTTAGGATGCAAGCTTTCAAGACCTCTTAGGTCTCTTCCTCAGGGATGTTATGGATGAAAAGACCTAAGAGGACTAAAGCAGACCTAAATCTGCTTAGTTAGCCAGTAAAGGTATCAACTGGACTATAATTGCCTCCTGTACTTCTCAATATAGAGAAAACCTCCATCTTAGATTATGGTCTTTAACAGGCTGCATCCTCACAATAATGCAGAAGAACACCAGTCCATAGTGAATCTGGAGACTGAGCAATTCCTTAAGGGGATAGTAATACTTAAAATGTAAAAAAAAATATGTTGTAGGATTTATCCCCCTGAGTAAAACAAGAGTACTCCCACTGCTGAAATGTGTTTCATTCAAAAGTTACTAATTTTCAAAGTTGATTTTTTTAGGTGCAATATCACAGTGGCCTGAAATTGTACAGTGGCGCTGTTGCTGCACCATCCTATGGAGATTTATGGTCCCGGGACCAGAGCTGTCCATAGGATCGTGTAGCAACAGTGCCACTGTACAATTTCAGGCCACTGTGATATTACACCTAAAAAATTCAACTTTGAAAATTAATAATTTTTGAATGAAACACCTTTCAGCAGTGGGAGTTCTCTTGTTTTACTCAAGGGGAAAAACACTACAACATATATTTTTTTACATTTTACGTATTACTATCCCTTTAAAAGCCAAGGGGCAGACTCTCAGAAATGTAAGTGTGAAAGCTGTTGTCTTATGTTCACCAATCAAAAGAGATATGCTTAGACGCGTTTCACATTCCCCTTGTTTTCTTCTTTCTTTTATGGCAATTTGGTCTGCCTGATTAGATTTGTTGTAGATTAGATCTGCTCTATGAATTGGTACCATTAGACCAGGGATAGCCCACTGTGGGATCATCAAATGTTGAGGACTACAACAGTCATCCTACCCAACCAGGCAACAATTGACTACTCTTGCTATAGGACTTTATGACATAGTTTGTTCTAAGCAGTCATTAGCACTTGCATAATCAGAGTGCAAATGGTGATGCATTCCTGACTACCTCTCAATAGGAAATGGCAAGGGTATCACAGTTCTAAGGGCTCAGGCACTATAGAATGAATGTTTACAAATGCTGAGTAGGAGTACATCATATTTATAATGGTATGATCACTTTTAATTATTAGGTAATACTTATGTGAATGTACAAATATAATTCGACTCTAAACCAGGCACCAGCCCTTTGCTTGCCTAACACCAGTTTACTAAGCTACTTAAGCCACAAATGATCCTCTTAACATTGCTTGTGCCAAGAGGAGAGGAATGGGGTAGTCTATTGCTGTTTTGGGGTGTTACTTTCCACCCCCCTTGTTTAATTCCATTAATTTATCAAGTCACAGTGGAAATTGTGTACTTTAAAGCGAAAATTTCACTACAATAACATAGCGCTTCAAATGATAATTACATGAGCGATATTCAACACATTTATGTTTATTTTCAAGTATAATTGCTCCTTTAACAAAAAATATAACCTTTCATGCAGCCAGGCAGCAGGAAACAGTGAAGACATCTTGCAGAGCCAGAATCTGTGTGCGTCTGAGATGTCCGTCCCTTCAACTCCACAATTGGTGAGTTGAATGCCTTTGTACCGAAAGGCACCGGAAGGGCCTTACAGTGCAGAGAGTGCTTCCTACTGCAAGATCCCAGCCAGTGCCTGCCTGCAAGAAATGTTATATTTTTCACTAAAGAGTCAGTAATGCCCGTTTATAACTTTATTTAATATTGAAGAGATTACAAAAATAAAGTATTTGGAGAAAGTGCCATCTCTCGATCCCTTACGGTTTGAGAGCTATTCACTGCTAAAGTTTCCCTTTTCCTGATGTCAGCTGTAAAGGGAGGCACTTTACAGGCGAATATCTCTCAAACCATAGAGCGGTTTGAGAGATGCTTCTTTCTCCAAATACTTAATTTTTGTAACCTCTACAATATTAAATAAAGTTATAAAATGGCATTACTGACCCTTTAAAGGAGCAATTATACTTGAAAATAAACATAAGTGTGTTGCATATCGCTACTGTAATAATCATTTGAAGCGCTATGTTATTGTAGTGAAAGTTCTGCTTTAATTCTGTTTTCCTGTGTATGTTATTGGATGGCTGTAAGGGGCTTGCCAGCATTAAAGGGACACTAACACTTTCCTAACATTTTTGGGTATCCATGATTCAGATGGAGTCTCCTGCTAGAACACAAAGCAGCAGCCATTTCCCTTGTTTGATGAGCGGCTCTCTGGCTCCTTATCTGCCTAATGACGAATAGCTGGTGTCTGTGTGACTTATGGGCCTCTATGGACGTGCCCCCTCAAGTAGCTGTGTGTCTGGGAGCACATCACTGCTTATTTATTTTGTCCTAATGAGAGAGGAGGTCTTTTAAATGGTCACCCTCTCTCCAAGGAAAATGGTGGCTGTGGGGTTCCAACAGGAGGCTCCATTTAGTACAAAGAGCAGGGGAGGGCTGACAGCTTGTGGCTTGGGGGAAAACACAATCTACTGGCCATTTCTACTATCACATCAGCATATCTCCCAACACTTCAAATTGCCAAAGAGGGACACTTGTGTTTTAAGGGGTGTTGCTGGGGGCGTGGCTGGTGGGTGGGGCTTTACAGGGAATTTTTAGGCTGTTTCATGACCTATTGACACCTCCTTGTGTAACCTAATAAATTACTTATAACAAGACCAAAGTATTTTATTCTACACAGACTAATTTATATACACAAATACTGATGTTTACACAAACAATAATGTGAGTTTTATTGCTGTAGAGCAATGAGATACACTTATATACACACCACACAGTCTGATCTCCTAAAAAGAGGGACACCAGTGTGATACACTTATATACACACCACACAGTCTGATCTCCTAAAAAGAGGGACACCAGGGTGATACACTTATATACACACCACACAGTCTGATCTCCTAAGCACAGGGACACCAGTGTGATACACTTATATACACACCACACAGTCTGATCTCCTAAAAAGAGGGACACCAGGGTGATACACTTATATACACACCACACAGTCTGATCTCCTAAACACAGGGACACCAGGGTGATACACTTATATACACACCACACAATCTGATCTCCTAAACACAGAGACACCAGGGTGATACACTTATATACACACCACACAGTCTGATCTCCTAAACACAGGGACACCAGGGTGATACACTTATATACACACCACACAGTCTGATCTCCTAAACACAGGGACATCAGGGTGATACACTTATATACACACCACACAGTCTGATCTCCTAAACACAGGGACACCAGTGTGATACACTTATATACACACCACACAGTCTGATCTCCTAAAAAGAGGGACACCAGGGTGATACACTTATATACACACCACACAGTCTGATCTCCTAAGCACAGGGACACCAGTGTGATACACTTATATACACACCACACAGTCTGATCTCCTAAAAAGAGGGACACCAGGGTGATACACTTATATACACACCACACAGTCTGATCTCCTAAACACAGGGACACCAGGGTGATACACTTATATACACACCACACAATCTGATCTCCTAAACACAGAGACACCAGGGTGATACACTTATATACACACCACACAGTCTGATCTCCTAAACACAGGGACACCAGGGTGATACACTTATATACACACCACACAGTCTGATCTCCTAAACACAGGGACACCAGGGTGATACACTTATATACACACCACACAGTCTGATCTCCTAAACACAGGGACATCAGGGTGATACACTTATATACACACCACACAGTCTGATCTCCTAAACACAGGGACACCAGTGTGATACACTTATACACACACCACACAGTCTGATCTCCTAAAAAGAGGGACACCAGGGTGATACACTTATATACACACCACACAGTCTGATCTCCTAAACACAGGGACACCAGGGTGATACACTTATATACACATCACACAGTCTGATCTCCTAAACACAGGGGCACCAGGGTGATACACTTATATACACACCACACAGTCTGATCTCCTAAAAAGAGGGACATCAGGGTGATACACTTATATACACACCACACAGTGTGATCTCCTAAACACAGGGACATCAGGGTGATACACTTCTATACACACCACACAGTCTGATCTCCTAAACACAGGGATACCAGTGTGATACACTTATATACACACCACACAGTCTGATCGCCTAAAAATAGGGACATCAGAGTGATACACTTATATACACACCACACAGTCTGATCTCCTAAACACAGGGACATCAGGGTGATACACTTCTATACACACTAAACAATCTGATCTCCTAAACGCAGGGACAACAGGGTGATACACTTCTATACACACCACACAGTCTGATCTCCTAAACACAGGGATACCAGTGTGATACACTTATATACACACCACACAGTCTGATCTCCTAAACACAGGGACATCAGGGTGATACACTTATATACACACCACACAGTCTGATCTCCTAAACACAGGGACACCAGTGTGATACACTTATATACACACCACACAGTCTGATCTCCTAAAAAGAGGGACACCAGGGTGATACACTTATATACACACCACACAGTCTGATCTCCTAAGCACAGGGACACCAGTGTGATACACTTATATACACACCACACAGTCTGATCTCCTAAAAAGAGGGACACCAGGGTGATACACTTATATACACACCACACAGTCTGATCTCCTAAACACAGGGACACCAGGGTGATACACTTATATACACACCACACAATCTGATCTCCTAAACACAGAGACACCAGGGTGATACACTTATATACACACCACACAGTCTGATCTCCTAAACACAGGGACACCAGGGTGATACACTTATATACACACCACACAGTCTGATCTCCTAAACACAGGGACACCAGGGTGATACACTTATATACACACCACACAGTCTGATCTCCTAAACACAGGGACATCAGGGTGATACACTTATATACACACCACACAGTCTGATCTCCTAAACACAGGGACACCAGTGTGATACACTTATACACACACCACACAGTCTGATCTCCTAAAAAGAGGGACACCAGGGTGATACACTTATATACACACCACACAGTCTGATCTCCTAAACACAGGGACACCAGGGTGATACACTTATATACACATCACACAGTCTGATCTCCTAAACACAGGGGCACCAGGGTGATACACTTATATACACACCACACAGTCTGATCTCCTAAAAAGAGGGACATCAGGGTGATACACTTATATACACACCACACAGTGTGATCTCCTAAACACAGGGACATCAGGGTGATACACTTCTATACACACCACACAGTCTGATCTCCTAAACACAGGGATACCAGTGTGATACACTTATATACACACCACACAGTCTGATCTCCTAAAAAGAGGGACATCAGAGTGATACACTTATATACACACTAAACAATCTGATCTCCTAAAAAGAGGGACATCAGGGTGGAAAAAAGGGACAAAGGGATTTGGGTTTAAAAGAGGGACACTTGGGAGGTATGAATCAGCCCACTATACTAGCCCGACCTCTTTTGTTAATTTTAAAACTGGCATTAATGTTGTGAAGTAAGGCAAGTGATACTACAGAGCTTACAACTGAAATGGGGCTACACTAGTGCTACTACAGAGCTTACCATTTAAGTAGAGCTTACAAGGGAAATGGGTTAGGCTACTAATGTAGCTCAGTTTTGACTGTAGCTCTGTGGTATCACTAGTCTAGCTCCATTTACAGCAGCAAGTGAAAAACTGAGTGAAGCAGTGGCCCACAGGCCCAGACATATGACCGTCCCAATTGACCCCCTGCCCCAAAGCCAGCTCTCCCCCCAAAAAATAAAACTTTAGACAGCTCCAGGATAAATATCTACTTATGTTAAGGTAATAGGAACTTCTTAGTTGTTAGGGAAGGTGTTATTGTCCATTTAATTTTAACAACAACAGAGTCTGTGCACCCCCAAAAGAGCTACAGTAGTTATGTAGTAAATTCGCTATCACTGGAGACTAACGCCAGAGGGACTGTGCTGGCGGATTTGTACATTCTCCTCACTGGCCCTTTAAAGAGATAATAATACTTAAAATGAAAAATATGTAAAAAAAAAATTTATAGGGTTTATCCCCTTGAGTAAAGCACTGACGTCAGCTTTCTGCCTTAGAGAAGGAGATCCCGGTTCGCAGACCGTCCTGCGGCTCTTCAGCAGAGCTGTAATCCTGCTAGTTAAAAAGAAATACTTAATTTGAAAGGTCTACAAAGTGTGTCTGATTTGCAAGCACACTCTGTAGACCGTTCCAATGAAGTATTTCTATTTAGATTGCTCAATTTCGTCTCTGCTGAAGAGCCGCCTTGAGTCGGCCGACACAAATCTCTTGCTGTCAGCTTTACAGCTGACATCAGTTAGGGGGGAACGTTATATCTCTCAAACCATAAAGGTTTGAGAGATCAGGCTGGCATCGATGGATTTCTTTTTTGATTATCTACAATATTATTTTTTATTTCTATAAGACATTACTAACCCTTTAATCGGGGCTCAAAATTTCCACTCGCCACTAGCCAATGGCGAGTAAAAATTTAGCCCTGGCGAGTAGAAATTCAGCCCTGGTGGGTATGTTTTGGCTTGCAGTGGTTAGTAACTTTTCAGGTCTGGCTAGTAGCAAAGGACCTAAAATTATAAGCCCTGCTTTAATTACCAGGTTTCCAGGGACAGAGGCTCACTGAGTTCCCTTGTAACGTCGCCCATTTCCCAGACAGTTCAAGTCACTCTCCTCCCTGGCTTTTCCCACACTCCCCCATACTAAGGGCAGTATCTCAATGACCTGAAATTTTACAGTGGCACTGTTGCGACACCATCCTATGGAGATTTACAGTCTACTGACTGGAGCTGTCCATAGGATGATGTAGCAACAGCGTCACTGTACAATTTCAGGCCAATGAGATATTGCAACTAAAAAATTCAGGTTTGAGCTGCAATAACTTTTGAATAAAACACCTCTCAGCAGTGCGAGTATCCTTGTTTTACTCAGAAAGATAAACCCTACAATATAGTTTTTTACATATTAAGTGTTACTATCCATTTAAAGGGGAACTACCACCTCACATAAAGTTAAATCCCAAGAATTACCCATCTGTCGACTAGCTGATCAATAGTGCTAGTCGCCAGAATTATAACCTCCGTACAGAGAAATTCTACTGCTTCCGATACTGACAGCCAGGAAACAGCGCATTCATCTTTGCATAGTTACATCTGCATGCCTGTGCTGTCCATCCCAGTCCGTTGTAAGAGGCATTGCTTGGTACCTTAAGGTACAGAAGGGACTGACAGGGCAGGCGCACAGACATCACTATGCAAAGATGTCTGCGCTGTTTCCTGGCTGTCAGTCCCGGGAGGAATAGGGATTCTCTATAAGGAGGTCATTATTCTGGCGACTAGCACTATTGATCAGCTAGTCGTTATTTGGCTAACTCTTAGGATTTAACTTTATGTGGGATGATAGTTCCCCTTTAATTTACTGCTGTGAGCTAACTCAATGATGGTCATCATAAGGTCCTCCTTGTGTTAACTGACTACGACTCCCATCATTCTCAGCCACTCATTGGATACCTGAAGATGATGAGAGTTGTAGTTCATCAGCATCTGGGTGTCTTCAGGTTGCACGTTCCTACTATAATTCCTACCAGGCTCCGTAATTTAACTCCTACTGTGCTGTAAAATGTTTCTTTCATACCTTTTCCACAGACTCTACTCCTGCTGAGCCGCGGGGAACAGACAGCAGACACCCTCCTCCATGTTCCGCCATATTGGTTGGCGTTGGCATCCACTGGAATTCCATCACCTGCTGATGAAGAGCTACGTTGGCCTCTTAAAAAGGAAAATCTGTGTGCAAGAGATGGGGAAGAATCTGAACTAGCTGTGTGGACAGATTTGGAATTTCTCGAGAGTCCATGAACCGGCATGTCTCCTGTTCTAACTTCTGCTTTTCCTGGGCAGGTGGTAGCTACAAGGTCCTGGTTTTTACGTCTGGAGCAGAGAGGGCTCTCCAGGGCAGCAAATGTGATGGATGACTCTGGTCTGCCCACTGGATCTTCCAAAATATCAGTCATGGGGGAAGAGCTAAAACTGACCGGATTTTTAAGAGCAGCAAAGTAGGACTGTCGGAAGCGACACTTTGCCCCCTTGACATCCGATTCTTTGTTCAACCTCCTCCTCTGGCATGGAGTGCAAGCCCCCTCCTTGCTGTTCAGAGCTCTCCCACATACCCACTTATTATTATTAGTGACACATGAGAGAGGATCCCCATTTCCTTGTGGGGACCCCTGAGGATCCCCCATTTCTGGGGGGCAGAAGGAAGATTGTGTGTGCTCTGCTTCACCACCGATGTCTAAAAGGTCCACATAGTCTCCTTCTATCTCCTGGTGAGCACCGTCCTCCAGACTAGGTATCATTCGACAGCAGGACTGGTTTATGGTCTTTGCATGCTCTGAATTGTCTCTAGAACTACAGAAATGCAGATTCTTGTTCTGCATGAGACTTCACATCAAACCACCCCGTGTACTGACATCTTTTTGAGGTACTATAATGTCTGATAAATAAGCAGGCATACACCTAGTATTGGGTTGACCCTCCTGTAGGTGTCTCTGGGTTATCCTTCTCTTACAAGTTGAAACCAAGAACCTGTATTACCATCCACTACAACACGGAATCTTTTAACGTGAGCCAACAAATCCCAAGTAGATAGGATGGATGAACATTTGTGTTGCAGAGCTTCCCACTATGACTTCACATCTGGAGTAGGCCGGCTGCTGTCGCTGGGTATTTAGCACTGAGGTCCCAATTAAACAGTGCACTTGGTAGAAACTCGTTATCACTCTCTTACAAAGTCACATAGCCAGTTTTGAAGGAGGAATTCTCTGAACCTGCAGAGAAACAGAACAAGAGGAATTCAAAATCTATGAAGACTAGTTGGTCAGATAAATAGTACAAAAAGAGATTTGTGCTTTAGGCCACAGAGGCGAAAGTGAATAAGAACCTGGTTATAACCATTGCCCAATGCTTTATGTGTACAATTTGAAGCACATGAGTCTTGTTTATCACACCTGCAGTGTAAATAAAGTTGTTTATAGGCATTGCTCTCCAAAGGGGAGATAGATCAGGGTGATCATGTTGCACATACACAAAGCAGAAGTACTGAGATTCCCTGTACATCAATCACTCATTAGTACGTATGGAACATATGTATTAACCTTTTGAGTGCCAGAGGCGTATGCAACGCATTGCAAAGCAAAGGGTAAAAAATCCTAGGCCCTAACTAAATTTTAGTTCTGGCACATACATTTCCATGGTATTTCATGTATGACTATATTACGGACCTCTTCACTGCCTCCTAAAATTATTGTTTGGCTTCTAAAAACTCTCAGGTACCTTTATCACACTGTTGATAATATTAAATGCAGTTTGCTACTGAAATTAGACTATCCTATATTATAATTCACTAAGGATGTTTGTCAGAAGCTGTTATGTGCAGCAGAGACGGCTGCGTGCACTGCAGTAATGCACAGTAGAGACTGCCCGTGCCGTGGCTGGTACGGAGCGGGGTGCTCCAAATTTAGAACGGAGTCCTCTCTGTGCACCCTCCTGGGATCGCTTGGTCCCAGGAAGTTGCGCAGAGAATACCACAGCCTGAATTCAGAGCGCCCTGCTCTGTACCGGCCGCGGCGTGTTCAGGCAGTCAGTACTGCGCATGACTTCAGCGCCTCCAGTGTTCCCCCTTGTACACGGGCTTGAAAACTAGTCAGCAATAATCCAATAGCTTCCAAATAGATTATAATTACTATCAAAATAATTACTTAAATCACAAATATTAGCAACTTTTATATGCTAAATGTATTTATATCTTTGAAATAGCTAATGCGAATCAATGACCTATAAAACACGTTTGTGAAATTGCATTTAACAACATCTTTTTGGCTGTCGTTAAAACGTTGCCGCTAATCTTGATTTTTTGTGTCGCTAATATTTATTGCTTTGATCAATATTTCGCAAGGATTTAAAATTACGAATGAAAAGCAAGAAGTTGCGTCAATCACAAACACGACTATTTTGCATATCTACTTTCATAAGTACGCTCAATTAGTTGCTCCTTCAAAAATAATATGCACATAGCAACCTTAGAGCGATTAGTAAACGATTGATCAATGTGCCTCTCTGTTGTTTATATGTTGAATCTGGCCAGCAGGAAACTGATTCATTAACAAGACTTGGACCAATTTGTATGTATGTATGTATGTATCTTTATTTATATGGCGCCACACAGTGTACGCAGCGCCTTACAATAGACATATGTTACAATAAATAAGAGGGGATGAAATAAGTGCGACATTCATAGAAACAATGGGAGAGAGGTCCCTGCCCCAAGGAGCTTACGGTCTAAATAGGTAAAAGGAGACAGATAACAGGTTATGAGGGTGTCAGGTGCTGAGATTACAAGTGCTGAGTTTGGCCAAAGGCAGTGCATGGTCCTAGTGCTCCAGAAGATAAGACTTCAGGGTAGACTTAAAGACAGAGGGGGATTGTACAATGTGTAAGGAGAGGGGTACGGAGTTCCATAGGTATGGAGCAGAAAGCGAGAAAGGTTTGAGACGAGAGAGGGCAGAGGGCGTGGATGGTGCAACAAGAAGGGCGTTGTGTGCTGAGCGAAGGAAGCGGCCAGGAACATAAGAGGAGATGAGGGAAGAGATGTAAGGAGGGTTAGCAGTGTGGAGAGCGTTAAAGGTGAGAAGAAGGACTTTGTAATTGATGCGCTGCTGAATTTGTGGGGCAAACCAATTGCACCATAGGGATGAAATAAAATCCCAGTTGATTTAAACACAGCTTTTAACCCCTTGAATGCTAAAGAGAAGTTAAAGCTGGCTTTAAATCAATGTAGATTTGGGGAATTTTTGATTGTCTGGTTTGGTACAGTTGATTTGCTCTGGTATTTTTATATTTAGTACATCAACTTCACTGAAGCAATCCAAAGGAACAAATGCAGGTCCCTAAATTTCCCAGCCCCTTCCCTTTGTAAGTACTGATACCTTTTAGTGACAGAATTCCACTCCAGTGGGTCAGTCTGACAGCTGATTCAGGCCCCTTTTTGCTGGCAGTTGAAACTAATGGGTTCCCGCAAGCTGTCCTTAACACCGAAGGGACAGACTAGAAGAGTCCCCGGCACCTAGATTCACCCAGGCCTCCCCTCACAGCACCCCTCCCTCCCCTTCTTTGGCCTTCCATTGAAGTGATTGGAGGGCTGCTTTCCGAATTTAGCCTCACTAAAGACAGAGGAATGCAGGGCCAGGGCTTGGTGTCAGAGGCTGTCAGACTTTAATAGAAGCCCCTCCCCCAACTTGCTGGCACTGATTGGAAAACCAACAGTTGTATCAACAGTCACCTGCTGGGACTAAACCATTCATGTCCCCCCTTGTCCTTTATAGTAATGAGGCTGGGCTGGGGGGGGGGGGAATTAGTCCTTAAGAACGTAACAATTGGTTGTGTTTAGGAATCATTTTGTGGCAACAAAAAGAAAAACTGGACTTTGTATGGTGGCAGGAAAAGTAAAAGGAAAGTGACCATTTGTTTTGACCCATTTACAATATGTAAAGTTGCCTATACTTTTTTCTCATCTTTACCTTTATTTTTACACTTTTTATGTTCCTGACAGTGAGCTCCCTGGATCTCTGTTTCTAGTGCATTTTGTGGCCAGTCAACCAATGTAGCATTTGGGGTAACATACAAATTTGCAACCCCATTGGCCTTAGTTTCTAATGCCGGTGACTTTGCAGATGGCTGTAGTGCATACTGACGGACAATCTCTGCCATCGTTAGTCATTTACTGCAAGCAAGTTCTGTACCTTCACCATAGCATACACAGGGAAATGGCGTACACTTGTGCCAACTCCTCTACGTCTTGTTTAGAGTACCGCTAAACAAGGTGTAAAGAAAGGAATGCTCCAAATCATCTAAAGACTGACCCATTGTCATCCTGTTGGTGGAAGCTGCATTAAAGGGATAGTAATGTCAGAAAAAACGTATTAACAATACGGTAGATACAATTAACAGAGAGTACTTGCACTTATTCGTATCTCTCAATCATTTATGGTTTGAGAGATACAGGAAAATAAAGTTGTCCGCTCTCTCCCCTTTCTGCTTGACGAGCTGTAAAGCTGTCAGAAGCAGATTCTGGTCGCTTGAACAGACGCGGCTCTTCATCAGCGCTGATATAACGCGTTGTATACCATTCCAATTAAGCATTTATTTTTAGGTATCTCTATGTTGGTGCTGCTGAAGAGCCGCCGTCTGATCCAGGTACCAGAGGGATGCCCAAGCAGCACCCCTGGCACTCAAAGGGTTAAAAAATAATAATAAAGTATAGCAACATTGGATTTACATATGACACACTTGCAAAAAGTGTTACTAGTCTTTTAAAAGTCGTCAAATTTAAAATACATTTTAAAAAAGTGTATTTCAGAGTCAGGCTGAGTGACGGGTCTTTTATGAATAATTCTGGAGCAAACCGACTGCACCATAGGGGATAAAAAATTCTCAAAACGGATATCAAGTTAAATAGGGATTTTAACCCCTTGTATATTAGAGATGTCCCCAAGGCATTGTAATAGTTTAGAGACATCCATATTATCCATATATTATCCCCATTCATATAATTTGGGTTTTTAATTTCTCCCCTATTGTGCAGTTGGTTTGCCTCAGAGTTGCTGTCTTTCTCCAGGTTTTGTTAGACTACAATTTCCATCATCATCTGCCAGCCATTAGGCAACTGCCTAGAGTGCCACATTTTTAGGGGTGGTACCTCAGTGGAGCTGGCCACACCCACATTCTGAATGGTAGGTGTGGTCAAAGATTTCTCAGTGTCTCTGTACCAAATGTATACTGCATTACAGGCTATTAATTTAACTGCTCAGATGCTTTTTGAAACAATGTGTTTGAGAGCTCTCTAGCAAAGTGGTTAAATAATTTTTCATGAATGGCAATAAGGCAATAGTAGTTTCTGTGCCTTGAAACAGTGGTTGGGACTGGGGGTGGGGTCATGTGAGGAATGGGGTGTGGCAGTGGGTTGAGCTAAGGGCACTTAGAGTGCCTTGCCTAGGGGCAAGTGGGATGTAAACCCAGCCCTGCTCCTCACTAACCTTAATCTGGGCAGAGAATCCTGATGTCTTTTATTCTTTTATGAATCAATTCTGCATGGACTGGTTCCCCAAAATTAATATTTAATTAGTACTGGATACTGTCCTAATTCTAATGATCCAGGGAAATATCCGACTGCCATTTGAAGTCAGGAAATATTTTTTTTTACCAATTTGGGGCTTAATTGGAAATGGCTGTAATTTTCTTTTTGCCTTCTTCAGGATCAACAGGGGTGAGGTGGCATGGGCTGAACTTAAATGTACAATGTCTTTTTTTCATCCTCATCAACTATGTTACATTGTTACTAATGGTCACTACATGTCACTTCTCAGTGGACTGGTTTTCCAAAATTAATCTTCAAATAGTACTAATATGTACCTGGAGGCGGATATAGAAACATAGAATTTGACAGCAGATTAGACCCATCCAGCCCATCAAGTCTGTCCATTTTTCCTTCTGTAAAAACAGCAAACCATATTTGGTCCTTGAACTTATCTTATTTTCAGGACAGCCTTATGCCTATCCCATGCATGCTTACATTCTGTCATTGTATTAACTGCTACCATTTCTGCTGGTAGGCTGTTCCACTTCTCAACCCACCTCCCTCAGTGAAGTAAAACTTTCTTACATTACCTCTAAGCCTCTGTCCCTCTAGTTTTACACTATGACATCTTATCCTAACATTTCTACTCTTTTGAAATGTACTTCTTTCCTGCACTTTGTTGAATCCCTTCATGTATTTGGATGTGTCTATCATATCCACTCTCTCTTCTCTCCTCCAGCCTATACGTGTTTAAATCCTTTAGTCTATCCTGATATTTTTTATCCTGTAAACCATTCACCATTTTAGTAGCTCTCTCTGAATTCTCTCCAGAATATCTATATCCTCCTGGACAACGGGGTCCCCAGTACTGTACACAGTACTCTAGGTGAGTGACATGACCACTTCCATCTTTCTAGTACTAGTGCCTCTAGCTATACAGCCCAGAAACTCCTTGCATCCCCCGCTGCTTGGGACATTATATCAGCTGCCAGCAAATTCTTCTCATGGAATATTTCCTTAGAACAATTTGAAGGGAGGGGTCTCGGTGACCAAATCCTGCAAAAGAACCATATCTGCTTCCATTGACTACATTTCTAGTACTATGTAAAGATTCAATATGGAAAACCAATCCAGGGTGGAGATCAGGGCCGGATTTGCCATTAGGCAAAGTAGGCACCTGCCTACAGGCGCACTCCAACGAGGGGCGCCTGCTGTTTGGATTTTTTTTTTTAAATGTTCTTTTTTTAAAAAAACAAAACAAAAAAAAGCTTCCACTCACATTGCCCGCCCCCCCCCAGTCTTGTACCTGATGGAGCTCCCTCGTCGCCTCTTTAGGAATGCAGAGCACTGGGAGATGACATCATCTCCCAGCGCTCTGCATTCCTGAATAGGAAATCGTGCGGGAGCTCCATCAGGTACAAGACTGTGCCAAAGGAGGCACATACAGATCTCCTACTAGGGAGGTAGGAAACGGACAACAGGGGTAGGCAATGTGAGGGTAATGTGGAGCTAATGGGGGGCAAGTTGGAGCCGATGGAGGGCAATGTGGAGGTGGTGGGGGCAAGTTGGAGCTGATGGGGTGGGGGGCAATGTGGAGCTGATGGGGGGCATTATGAGGGCAATGTGGAGCTGATGGGGGCAATATGGAGCTGATGGGGCAATGTGGCGATGATGGGGGCAATGTGAGGACAATATGGAGATGATGGGGGCAACGTGGAGATTAGGAGCATTGTGGAGGTATCCAGTGCAGATGGCCCACGGGAGGGGGGGGGGCGCTTCAAATTTCTGTGCCTACAGGCTCCTGAGATGTAAATCCAGCCCTGGTGGAGATTCGCTAAGCTTTGATAAAGAGGTGATAAAGTAGAGACGACTTCTCCAGTGATATCACTTCTCCAGTTCCTACGTTATTCTATGGAGCCTATTCACAAACATCTGGTGAAGACATCTTAGTGCAAATGCTCCACGGAATAACATAGGAACTGGAACAGTGATAAACTGGAGAAGTCATCTCACCTTTATCACCTCTTTATCACTGCTTACTGAATCTCCCCCAGAAATTCATAGGGGACATTAGGATTATCTGCCAAGATTAAATTCATGGAATCTGAGGAATTTTAATTTCTTCTCTAAGGTGCAGATACATTGTTGTAGATTTGTTCCTCTGTTGGGATGCACACATTTGCATTTGTCTGTAACATCAGTGGCTGCACTTTACGATACGAACTACAGCATATGATCACTGTTGTGCATACTCTTACCTGGGAATGCTCCGGATCTGACTTGGAGGGTCTGGTTTTCATACTTCATTTCTGGATATCTGGGGAAAGACATCACTGTCAGATGCGATCACTCTCCTCCCTACCCTTCCACTCTCCTCCCATTTTACGGAAAACTCTGCCTCCCCTCCTCCCAATCTTGCACAAGCCAATCAAATCCAGACCTCTTTATGAAGCAAAGTAATGGGCTGGAGATCCTTCTACATAGTAAACTCGGTTGAAAAAATACACAAGTCTTTCAAGTTCAGCCTTTGCCTCATAACCCAGAAACATGAGGATTATATGAATTTCCTGCTGCCAAATAAGTCCGTCTTTATCAGACCTTCCTGTTATGCCTACTAATACACAGTATAACCCTGTATGTTCCCTTTTGAAAATGTATCCATTGTATCTGCCATAACCACATCCTTGGGCAAGGAATTCCATATTTTAACAGACCTTACTGTAAAAAAACCCTTTCCTCTGCAGAAAAGGTTAACCCTTTGAATGCCAGAGAGGTATCCAATGCATACCTCTCTGGCATCCAAACGGTTAATACAGCCCTTGTTTATTCTGCATTGGGCTTGAAGCCTGAAATCTTCCCCATGCTGGGGTTATAAAGTAAGACATTCTGTCAGTGAGGCTGGTGTATGCAGGAAAAGTGGAGAAATTCTGGGGCAAACCAAGTGCACCACATGACATAAATAAACATTCTAAAAAGACCCACTGATTTAATGGGGATATTTAAACATTGAATGCTAGATGCCTCTAATGGTTTGCTTCGCAATGGAGACCGCTCATAAATTCAAGTGGCTAAAGGCCCAATTTATATCAAGAGAAATGTAGAGTCGCTCCCTATTTCACAGTTGGTTTGCTCCAAAATTGCACCACTTTTCCTTAGTAAATCAGCCTTGACATGAATTTTTCCTTTACTCCCAGGTGGTACACGCTAATCGGATACATGCCCACATTTTATATCATCAAAATGCATTTGCCAGAATCAAACCCAGAGATGGTTAATTTAACCTCATGATGACCAAAGGGGTGCACAACACATTTCAAAGAAATGCTCTGCTCACCATTTCGTTCTTCAAAAACTTTAGGTTCACAAAAGTATTTCAGCAGTAGAACCCTTTAATTTCACACAAAACCTCTGTGCATCCCTAAAATCAAACTTTAAAGGGATAGTAATGTGTCACAATAAAAGCAACTCCAATTAATCTTCATAGTATTTGGGCCATGGAGAGCGTTATTTCAATACTGTCAGAGTAGTAGTTCAAGAGTAATTGAATGATAAAGTGTCCCCCTCCCGTCCCTTTTACAGAGGAAACACTGCTCAGCTCAAAGCAGCAAGACTGTCTGGATGGATTGCAAAGAGGGACAATCTTCAGTGATCATAAGGAAAACCTGAAAAATCTGTCAAGGGGGCAGGACTTTCCTTATGCTCACAGTAAGAAGATTGTCCATTGCTGCGACCTGTCCGGTCAAGAAACCAGATTCCACATCTGAGGGGAGGTAGGTTACACTAGTTAAAAGGGACAGGAGGGGGATACTTTATCATTCAATTACTCTTGAACTACAACTTTGACAGTACTGAAACCCTCTCCATGGTCCAAATACTATGAAGATTAATTGAAGCTGCTTTTTTTGTGAAACATTACTATCCCTTTAACCCTTGGATACTACAGAGGTCCCTGGCTCATTGTTTCACAATGCATTTGGAAGCCTTCCAGCATCTACGGGGTTAACCTAGTATCAATAATCAATGTATTTCAATGCTGATTCATACTTGCAATGGAGGCCTCTCTCTAGAATTAATGTGGATAAAAGACCCATTTAAATCAATGAAAATGTTTAGTTTCTCCCTATTTTGCAGTTGGTTTGCTCTAGAATTGCACCAGTGGGTTAAAGGGATAGTAATGTTTCACAAAAACAGCAGCTCCAATTAATCTTCATAGTATTTGGGCCATGCAGAGTGTTATTTCAATACAGTCAGAGTTGTAGTTCATGAGTAATTGAATGATAAAGTATCCCCCTCCCACCCCTTTTACTTAGTGTAAGCCGCCTCCTATCAGATGTGGAATCCAGTCCATAGACCAGACAGCTCACAGAAAGGGACAATCTTCATACTGTGAGAACAATGAAAGCCCTGCCCCCCTTGACAAGTTTTTCAGCTTTTTCCCTTATCTTAATTGAAGCTTGTCCCTCTCTGCAATCTATCTGGACACCTCCCTTCTGATCTGGCTGAGCAGTGTTACATCAGTAAAAGGGGCGGGAGAGGATACTTTATTATTCATTTACTCTTGAACTACAACTCTGACAGTATTGAAATAACACTCTCCATGGCCCAAATACTATGAAGATTAATTAGAGCTGCTTTTATTATGAAACATTAAGGGTACATTGTTTGGCTAAAATTTATCAGGAAAGAGCTATCAGTCTAATACATTTTTCCCCATGTCCTCCATTACTGAAATGTTTTACTTGAATTCCTTTGAAAGCAATGCGTTGCGTACTCCTCTGGCACTCAAAGGGTTAAGCAACTTCAGGGAACCCAGGAGTTACACAGAATGCAGCCTGACAACCATTGCTCAAGGGGTTGCAATATGTTGGCTACCTCTCTGGCGCTCAAAGGGTTAGCGGTCATGCCCGCTTGGTGCATATGCCCTCCAATGAGTAATAACAGGCAGATTTTGATGACCCCTTGAGTGGAGAGTGTCTGTGATGACTACGTTTCAAGGTACATTGGCTCTGCTGTTTATATAAAGCTACATGCTAGGACCTGCAGACCCATGCACTGTCCTCCCCTGCACCCAAGATTCACACATTCCTTCCCAGCACATTCTGCGGCAGAGACTCTGGAAACATGAGCAGAGCTAAAGAAGTCTAATTTCCCTCCTCTTTCACGTGTGTGCACTATAAGGGCATGTGGTCGACAGGGTTCACGAAGCACAAGAGAAGGCAGCAGCTGTTTTTTCTGTTCCTAAAAACCTCCACAGCTTTTTCCCAGAGACAGAAAGAGAGAGATTATGGGATTATGGACACACACACAAACAGATATCCTCCTATAATATAAAGTCCTAGAATGTGTCGCTCACTGTGTGAGTAACCGCACATGCGCTATGGGGACTCGCAGAACGGGCTGATCGGGAGCGGAGAGCTCCAGAAGGCTGACAGCCTGTCTGTGCTCCCGGCTCCAGTGCAGCAGCGGAGGCGGCTGGGTGACAAACTGTCACCCAGCGCCTCCGCTGCTGCCCTGGCACCGGGAACACAGACAGGCTGTGAGCCATCCGTAGCTCCCCGCTCCGGATCAGCCCGTGTATACGGGCTTTGTAACTAGTATAAATATATATATACACTAGTTGAAGAACCCATTACACGAGCCACAGTGCCACTGCCAGCCGGTCGCGGTGCAATCATGCGCAGTAGAGACTGCCCGCGCCATGGCTGATACAGAGCTGGATGCTCTAAAGAGGCGCGGGCAGTCTCTACTGCGCATAACTGCTTCGTTACACACGTTTTAGTGAATTATTATATAGGATATATATATTAAAAAACAGCACTCACGGGATTTATTCAGAAAACAAAAAATCTTTATTCAATGATCAAAGTTTCAAACCCTGTCTGGGATCTTCATAACGATCAATGAATAAAGATTTTTTGTTTTCTGAATAAGTCCTGTGAGTGCCAGGTTTTCATCCATTTTGTCCAGGGATATAACCAATTTTTGGAGTGTGCTGCCTCTTTTTCTTACTATATCTATATATATACTATAGTAATGGAATATACTTCACAAGAGAAAACCTAAAAGCTGACAGAGATGAACACAATTGACCAAACACTGAAACAAATGCACCCATGCACACACACACACACGTGGTCTGATAAACACACCTGAGCACTTAAACACAAACATACACACACCCAGGTACACACATACTGTAGCACTCATAAACACACACCTGTGGACTTATACACACACACACACAGTACTTATACACATGCACCTGTCACTTAAAGGCATACACATATAAACACACATACGTATACATTTAGACTGTAAGCTCCTTGGGGCAGGGACCACTCTCCTAATGTTTCTATGAATGTGGCACTTATTTTATCCCCTCTTATTTATTTTAACATACGTTTATTGTAAGGAGCTGAGTACACTATATGGCACCATATAAATAAAGACGTACATCCTATATAATAATTCGCTAATTCGTGTGTAACGCCCGACATGCGCAGTAGACACTGGTGCGCGTGCTGCAGTCATGCGCCGTAGAGACTGCCTGCACCGCGGCTGATACAGAGCTGAGCGTCCAGCTCTGTATCAGCCACGGCGCGGGCAGTCTCCACTGCGCGTGAATGCCCCGCGACCGGGTGCCAGTGGCACTGTGGCCCGTATAATGGGCTGTTCAACTAGTACATACATACTGAAGCACTCAAAAACACATACCTGTGCATTTATACACACACAAACACCACAGCACTCATACACACACAAACACCACAGCACTCATACACACACAAACACCACAGAACTCATACAAACACCACAGCACTCATACATACACAAACACCACAGCACTCATACAAACACCACAGCACTCATACATACACACAAACACCACAGCACTCATACAAACAGCACAGCACTCATACATACACAAACACCACAGCACTCATACAAACAGCACAGCACTCATACATACACAAACACCACAGCACTCATACAAACACCACAGCACTCATACATACACACAAACAGCACAGCACTCATACACACACAAACACCACAGCACTCATACAAACACCACAGCACTCATACATACACACACACAAACACCACAGCACTCATACATACACACACACAAACACCACAGCACTCATACATACACACAAACACCACAGCACTCATACAAACAGCACAGCACTCATACATACACAAACACCACAGCACTCATACAAACAGCACAGCACTCATACACACACAAACACCACAGCACTCATACAAACACCACAGCACTCATACATACACAAACACCACAGCACTCATACAAACACCACAGCACTCATACATACACAAACACCACAGCACTCATACAAACACCACAGCACTCATACATACACACACACAAACACCACAGCACTCATACATACACACACACAAACACCACAGCACTCATACAAACAGCACAGCACTCATACATACACAAACACCACAGCACTCATACAAACACCACAGCACTCATACATACACACAAACACCACAGCACTCATACAAACAGCACAGCACTCATACATACACAAACACCACAGCACTCATACAAACACCACAGCACTCATACATACACAAACACCACAGCACTCATACAAACACCACAGCACTCATACATACACACACACAAACACCACAGCACTCATACAAACAGCACAGCACTCATACATACACAAACACCACAGCACTTATACAAACAGCACAGCATTCACACACACACACGCAAATACCACAGCACTCATACACAAACCTGTGCACTTATATACACACACACAAACACCACAGCACTCATACACACACATACACACCTGTGCATTTCAAAACACACACACATACAAATACACACACAAGAATATTCATACATACACCTGTGCACTTATACAAACAGAAATACACACACCTGTGCATTTATACATACACACACACCTGTGCACTTATACACAAACACATACAAACACCAGAGCACTCACACACACACACCTATGCACTTATAAACATGTGAACATATACACACACACTCACACAGTAACACACTAGAGAATTCATATACACACACACCTGTGCACTTCTACACACACACACACACACACACGCCCATACACACAAGTGAACAACTCTGTGCACTTACACACACACACACACACACACACACACATTTACTCATACACACACATGTGCACTCATACACACATAACCTTTCACTCACAACCTCACACCTGTACACTCATTTACACACATACAGCTGTACACTGATACACATACACACACTTGTGCACTCGTATGCACACACGTGCCCTTACATACACCAGTACAGTCATACCCACACACGGGTGTAAAAACAAAACACACTCTTCCACTCATACCCCCAGCTGTGCACTCTTACAGACTTACACATGCACCTGTGCATTAATACACATACACACACACCTGAACACTCATCCACACAGATACACATACCTGTGCACTCACAAACACCTGTGCACCCCCCCAAACACACACCAGTACAATCACACATACACACGGCCTTTTCATTCACACAAAAACACACACAACAGTACACTCACATATGCAACATGTGCAAAGACACAATAGTGTACTTGTACCCCCACAAAAACACATACAGAAACACAAGTGTGTATGTGCACACACCACTGCATCCATCCATAAGCACGCCAATATGCTAATACCCATACACAATCACATACTACCCACCCCCAAACTGGCAGCAGTTTGCTGGACTCACTTTTCTGCAGTTGCCAGTCAGTGAAAGAGTACGAAAATGTGGGCATTCACAGGCCAAACATATACGAGAATTAAAATGCAAATTGTTCAGTGTGCACGACTGCTTCGTATTCACTACCCTCAAACTATGACCGCCTGCCACCCAAGTAAACATGAACACCCGCAATACACACACAAGCATTGATGTTTGACTTTTATATCTGATATGAACACACACACAAATATATACCTGAATGTAAGATGGCCCCTCCTACAGTTTTCAAATTAAAGGAAAAATATTCTAGCAGTGCGTGGTAAGATTTAAGCTTTCCTTTCCAGCCAGTGCCTTCAACTCTTCAACGCTCTGAGATTAGACACATTCCAGTAGCCAAGAACTCTCCCTCTCTCTTTTTTTTGTGTAAGACTCTTTTCTTAGAGTCTGCATTGACTAGCCCAGCCCCCAAGCAGGGAATAATAGGGATCTGGCATAGAAGGGGAGGCTGGTTCAGCAACGTTAACCCTTTGAAAGCCAGAGGCGTGTGCAACACATTGCGGAGCAAGCACAACCCTCTGGCATTTAAACGGTTAAAATACTTTCAGCCACAATGGGTGTACTGTAATTGTTTTTATTTTTTTTTTTTTCTAGAAAAGCAAGCCTTTTCACTTATTTTCTATTTACTGACGGTATTAACTCTCGTAGCGAAAGCCCCCAGATCAGTGGTTCTTAATATTTTTTTTTCTTAAGGCACTCCTAACATGCATTCTGGAATTTTTGGAGAAAAGCTATCATTTTATTTAATTTGTCATAAAAGTATACCTCTAAACATTTCAAATGGCCAAAGAGGGACACTTCTGTTTTAGGTGGTGTTTATGGGGGTGTGGCTGGTGGGTGGGGCATTACCGAGAATGTTTAGGTTATTTCATGACCTACCGGCTCCTCTTTGTGTAACTGAATAAATTATTTAGAGCAAGACCAATGTATTTTATTTACACAGATTAATTTGTAAACACATATATTAAAGATTAACTACACATTTATGTGAGTTTTATTGTTGTGGAGCATGTAATAAACACTACTCATTCTGATCTCCTGAAAAGAGGGACAAAAGGGTAGAAAAGAGGGACAGAGGGATTTGGGTCTGAAAGAGGGACTGTCCCTCCTAAAGAGGGACAATTGGGAGGTATGCAAAAGGTAAATATACATAAATATATGGTTATTTGGGGTTTCATGATCAGAATAACAAAATGAAATGTATTGATCATTCACATTTTCATCAAAGATTTCGTACAACATAGGGGCACCCTAAGTGATGCACCTAAGCATCATAGAACACAGGTTGAGAACCACTGAATTACATGCAAAATGTAAATGAGAGATCTGATATACATGTGTAGCAAAAATGATTGGAAAGTAGCTTGTTTGGTTGTGTGAATATGTATGTATGTGTGTATATGTATGAGTGTGTATATGTAAGTATGTATGTGTGTGTATATATGTATGTGTGTGTGTGCATGTATGTGTGTGTATATATGTATGTATGTGTATGTGTGTGTGTGTGCGTATATGTATGTAAGTGTGTGTGTGCATCAGAGGCGTAACTAGAAGCCACCGGGCCCTGGTGCAAGAATTGCCATGGACCCCCCCTGACCACATTGGCCCCAGACCTCCTCAACCACATTGGCCACATCCACATTGCCCCCCAATCTCCAAATTGCCCCTTCATCTCCACAATGCCCCATATCCCCAAATTGCCCCTTCTACAATGCCCCCTTCATCTCCACAATGTCCCCTTCATCTCAACAGTGCCCCTTCTACAATGCCCCCTTCATCTCCACAATGTCCCCTTCATCTCAACAGTGCCCCTTCCACAATGCCCCCTTCAACTTCACAATTTTCCCCTTCATCTCCACAATGCCCCTTCCACGATGCCCCTTCATCTCCACATTGCCCCTTCCACAATGCCCCCTTCATCTCCAAATTTCCCCTTCCACAGTGCCCCCTTCATCTCCACATTGCCCCTACCTCCAGTACCTGGTGGTCTAGCGGAGTGGCGTGACAGATCTGTGCCTCCTTTGGCACAAATCTCTACAACTGAAGCTCCCGCGCGCCGCTGTAGTAATGCAGAGGCTGGGAGATGATGTAATCTCCCAGAGCTCTGTATTACTAGGGAGCTGCTTCGGGCGAGGAGGTCGCGGGGGTGGCCGGGCCCCTGGAGTGACAGGCCCGGTCGCAGGTGCGATCCTTGCAACCCCTATTGTTACGCCACTGGTGTGCATGTATGTGTGGTGTGTATATGTATGTATGTGCGTGTGTATATGTATGTATGTGTGTGTGTATATGTATGTATGTGTGTGTGTGTATATGTATGTACATGTATATGTGTGTATCTATGCGTGTGTGTGTGTATATATGTATGTGTGTGTAAGCAAGTTTTACAATGTAGTTTATATATGTATATTTGCAAAATTAGATGCATGACTCATTTTGCTGCTTACTAGATCTTGGCCAGGACTAAAATGTTCAGGGAAATAAAGCAAGATTATGGCTGATGTACCTCAAATCGGATCAATTCTGGGGCAAACCAATGGCATTGTAGGGGACAAATAAAATGTCCATTGGTTTAAATAACTTGAATGCTGCTGAGAACTACTCCAGCATTCAATGTGTTTAAAGGGATAGTAATACTTAAAAATTACTTATCCTATTTTGTAGCCCTTAAATAAAGAAAAAAATGCCACCAGTGGCATCTCTCAAACCTTATGGTTTGAGAGATAACCGCTTACAAAGTTCTCCCCTGCCTGATGTCAGCGTTCTAGCTGACAGCAGGGAAATCCTCTCCTGGGATCAGCCGGCGGCTCTGCAGAAGAGCCAAGATCGCATTAATAAAAAAGAAATCGTTCACTAAAAAGGTCTTCTATGTGTGCTTGCAAGCACACATAGAAGACCTTTTAAGTGAAAGATTTCTTTTTCATTAACACAATCTTGGCTCTTCTGAAGAGCCGCCAGCCGGTCTGTGGACTGGATTCCAAATCCGTCAGCTAAAAGGCTGATATCAGGCAGGGGAAAACATTGTAAGTGGTTATCTCTCAAACCATAAGGGTTTGAGAGATGCCGCTGGTGGCATTTTTCTTCTTTATTTAAAGGGATAGTAATGTTTCATAATAAAATCAGCTCCAATTAATCTTCATAGTATTTGGACTTTGGAGAGTGTTATTTCAATTCTGTCAGAGTTGTAGTTCAAGAGTATTTCAATGACAAAGTATCCCCCTCCCGCCCCTGTTACTGATGTAACACTGCTCAGCCAGATCAGAAGGGAGGTGCCCAGGTAGATTGCAGAGAGGGACAATCTTCAAATAAGATAAGGGAAAAACTTGAAAAACTTGTCAAGGGGGGCAGGGTTTTCATTGTTCTCATAGGAAGAAGATTGTCCCCTTCTGTTATCTGTCTGGTCTATGGACTGGATTCCACATCTGAGAAGAGATGGCTTACACTAGGTAAAAGGGGCGGAAAGGGAATCTTTGTTTGTGAATATCTCTCAAACCATAATGGTTTGAGAGATAAGCCTTATATCGTTCTTCATGTTTTTTTAATGCCTACAAAATAAAATAAAGATAAAACGAAGTATTGCTATCCCTTTAAGGGCTACAAAATAGGGATAAGTAATTTTAAGTATTACTATCCCTTTTAAAAACCCCATTGAAATCAGTGGGAATTTGGGATTTTTTTTTTTATTGCACCAATTCTTCTTTGTACTTCAGCCTCTGTGTGTGTGCGTGCATTCTCACCTTCCCCTTTCTAATACAGTGAGGTGTAGTAGTGATAGGCCATGTCTAAGGGCCGTATGTTGAAAGAATAGCTTTTGTCATTTTTGACGACATTTTACTGTATGTTGTCGTAGTCTTCACATATGTTTTCAAAGAATGAAGTTTGTTATAGAAAATATGTCTTTTTTTCTTTGAAGTACGGTTTCTGACTGGAAATGTCGTAAAAAACCAAATGATGTAGCAGAAATGTTATTGTGAGTAGTGACAGGAATATTGGTATGTTGATAGTGTTTATTTTGTAGATAGCAATTAAGATTATTCATATAATTAATAATTTTGAATAAAATATTATAATTTAGCAATTTTAAAGAGATTTAGAATGTCTAATAACTATTTTAATGATTATAATAAATATACCTGGCTATTTCTATTTTATCAATAGATACATATTTATTTCCCTATCAAACGTTTTCCAGATTCATAGCTCCACATTTTACTACACTTTTTAACTGACGTAAAATTTTTGTTGTTTTACATTTTTTAATTTTTGCTGAAACCGAAATATTTTCATTGCCACTATAAGACACTGGCGGATATTTAAGCCACGCCCTTGCCCTGCCCCTTTCAAAAACAATTATTGTTTTATTTCATACACAACAGACGTTAGTTTTTTTTGTTGTACACACTATAGAAAAGATGTCATTCATGCATACAGTTAATTATTTTTGTCATTCATACAACATTTTTTATCATTATCCCTTTGAACATACAGCCCTAAGTGTGGTGTCACAAACTGCTATAAAGATACAAGACTGATACAGCATACCTCCCAATGTTTCAAATTGCCAAAGAGGGACACTTGTGTTTTAGCGGGTTCTGGGGGTGTGGCTGGTGGGCGGGGCATTACCAATAATTTTTAGGTTATTTAATGACCTATTGACACCTCTTTGTGTAACTGAATACATTATTTATAACAAGACCAAAGTATTTTATACAGACTACTTTATAAACACATATACTGACATTTAAACCAACAATGTGAGTTTTATTGCTGTGGAGCAATACATATATATATATACACACCACACAGTCTGATCTTCTAAAAAGAGGGACATCACGGTGGGAAAGAGGAACAGAGGGTTTTGGGGCTCAAAGAGGGACTGTCCCTCCTAAAGAGGGACACTTGGGAGATATGGATATAGTAACCCTTTGAGCAAAGCAATGCTCTGCGTACCCCTCTGCCACTTAAAAGATGGGAGGAATCACTTAAATTAATCCTTTGAGTGCCAGAGAGGCATGCAACACATTGTGTACCCCACTGGCACTCAAACAGTTAAAGGGAAAATGTCCTTTTAAATGGAACAGAGACACTCAATTGGTTGTCTCTCCCTCTTACGAAAAAACTTTATTAAAAAAAATGTTTGTAATTGTTACATAATTTTTCTTCTGCTTGCCTAATGAACCTTATTATAGGTAATTATGTAACTTGTATCTGCTTCCACCCGATATAAACAAGCAATCCCATGTTGATTTAGGACATATCTTTCCCCATACAGGGTCATGGCCCCTCGCTGTCAATGGATCTGAATGAAAGGGATTGTAATGTCTTAATTCCATAAAAAGTCATATTGTACAGCATAAACTAACATGTTTATAAATGACCTGGAAATAGATATAGAAAGCAAAATATCAATATTTGCAGATGATACTAAATTATGCAAAGTCATTAATTCAGAACAGGATATTTTCTCTCTACAGAGGGACTTACATACAATGTCAGATTGGGCAAACATGTGGAATATGAAGTTTAATGTGGGGAAGTGTAAAGTCATGCATTTGGGAGGAAACAATCCCAAGGCTATTTATAAACTTAATGGAATAATTTTAGGTGACTCGTTGCTAGAAAAAGACCTGGGTATCCTTGTCAACTACAAACTTGGAAACAGTGACCAGTGTCAAACAGCAGTAGCA
This sequence comes from Rhinophrynus dorsalis, assembly GCA_037306005.1. NCBI lineage: Eukaryota > Metazoa > Chordata > Amphibia > Anura > Rhinophrynidae > Rhinophrynus > Rhinophrynus dorsalis. Next base: position 36,627,615 of record CM074727.1, read on the forward strand.
AAGGCAAACAAAGTCCTGTCTTGCATAAAAAGAGGTATTGAAGCAAGAGTGGATAACATTATTTTGCCATTATACAAATCATTGGTAAGACCTCACCTTGAGTATGCAGTGCAATTTTGGGCACCGGTTCTGAAAAAGGATATACTAGAACTAGAGAGGGTACAGCGGAGAGCAACAAAATTAATTAAGGGAATGGAGGACTTGACATATGAGGAACGACTAAACAAACTTGGTTTGTTTACTCTAGAGAAAAGACGACTAAGAGGAGACCTTATCACATTGTACAAGTATATGAGAGGTCAATACAAGGATCTCTGCGGTGAGCTATTTATTCCAAGGCCTGCTCAGGTGACCAGGGGACACCTCTTGAGATTAGAGGAAAGGAGGTTTAAACTTCAGCAGAGGAAGGGTTTTTTTACGGTAAGGTCTGTCAAATTGTGGAATTCATTGCCCAGGGAGGTAGTTATGGCAGATACAATGGACACATTTAAGAGAAGATTAGATACATTTCTTTCAAAAGGGAACATACAGAGTTATACTGTTTATCAGTAGGCAGATCAGGAAGGTCTGATAAAGACTAATTTAATTGGTAGCAGGAAAGCTATAAAATTCTTAGTTACTGAGGTATGAAGCGAAGGTTGAACTTGATGGACTTGTGTCTTTTTTCAACCTAATTTACTATGTTACTATGTTACTAAGAAATCAGTTGGTGCTATTCCTATCTCTCAAACCTTTATGGTTTGAGAGATAGAGTGTTTTAAAGTTCCCCCTCCCTGATGTCAGCTGTAAAGCTAACAGAAGGAGATCCATTCTTCATTGGAACGGTCTACAAAGTGTGCTTGGTTTGCAAGCACACTTTTTAGCCTGTTCCAAAGAAGTATTTGTTTTGAAATTATGCTATTGCGGCTCTGCTGAAGAGCCTCCGGGTGTCGGCCGACACGGATACCCTTTTGTCAGCTTTACAGCTGACATCAGGGAGGGGGAACTTTAGAACACTCTATCTCTCAAACTATAAAGGTTTGAGAGATAGGAAGAGCACCAATGGATTTCTTAATTTATGCTGTACAATATGACTTTTTATGTAATTAAAGGGATAGCAATACTTAAAATGTAAAAAAAAATACGTTGTAGAGTTTATCCCCCTGAGTAAAACAAGAGTACTCCCACTGCTGAGAGGTGTTTTATTCAAAAGTTATTCATTTTCAAAGTTTAATTTTTTATGTGCAATATCACAGTGGCCTGAAATTGTACAGTGGCGCTGTTGCTACACGATCCTATGGACAACTCTGGTCAGTTGACCATAAATCTCCATAGGATGGTGTAGCAACAGCGCCACTGTACAATTTCAGGCCACTGTGATATTGCACCTAAAAAATTCAACTTTGAAAATTAATAACTTTTGAATGAAACACCTCTCAGCAGTGGGGGTACTCTTGTTTTACTCAGGGGGATAAACCCTACAACATATTTTTTTTTACATTTTAAGTATTACTATCCCTTTAAGACATTACTATCCATTGAAGAAGATGCAGACAATCTATTGATTACATCAGTGTAGGAAGAGAGATAGTTTAGATATTTATTTAGCAGACTAGGAGGGAGAAAAATATAAAATAAAAGGAATACAAGAAGAAAATGCAACAGTCAAAATGCAGTGAAAAAATTACATTTGGATGCAGAGAATATCAAGTAAAAAATTGTTGGGAGATCCTTCATTCAAAACGTATCACAATGCAAAATTTAAAAATGTTTACAGTTTATTGTTTGTGTCAATTCCATTTTATAGCAAAACTCATATTTATCTGTATAACATGCCTGAGGAAGAGACCTAAGGTCTTGAAAGCTTGCATTCTAAATCTGCTTAGTTAGCCAATAAAAGGTATCAGAAACTATATTTGCCTCCTGTACTTCTACGGCTAACACGGTACCAACTCTCATCTGTGGTTTGCAAGCACACTTTGTAGACTGCTCTAATGAAGTAGTTATTTTTAAATGTCTCTATTTTGGCTCTGCTGGAGAGCCTCCTCGAGTCAGCCGACTTGAATCTCCTCCTGTCAGCTTTACAGCCGACATCAGGATAGAGGGATCTTTAGCAGCGAATATCTCTTAAACCGTAAAATCTACAATAAAACATAAAGTTATCTTTGGGCGTTACTAACTATTTAAAAAATGTTATTTATTTTTTCCATGAGTGCCCCTACCCCTTGCTTGTATATATGAGCCATAGCTGCACCCATGCTTATTTTGACATATATATATATATATATATATATATATATATATATATGCATGTGCGTGTGTTAATGTCTGTATGCTAGGGTGACCACATTTCCATTCTGCCATTCTGGGACATGTGGTCACCCTAGTCCCGCGACTGAGGCTCCCGACGGCGCTGACCATCTTTCCCAGTGGGAACTCTTGCTCTGTGTCAGTCTCAGAAAGATGGTCAGTGCCGGCGGGAGCCTCAGCCGCGGGTCTCACTTGCAGCACCAGCATACCTGCTCCACCCCAGCTATCTCGTACGTACCAGTCCAGCCAGCCAATGAAATGTATTTCCTATATGGTCTTTACTGGCTGGCTCAGCCAGCCAATGAGGACCATATAGCAAATATATTTCATTGGCTGGCTGGACTGGCTCGTGTTGCTCAATTCCGGGACTCTTTGTTGTCCCGGTGGGGGATGACCCGGGACACAGATCCCCAATAAGGGACAGTCCCGGGCATTCCAGGACATGTGGTCCCCCTACTGTATGCCCCAACTGCCCCAGGCTCCAACAGGTTTTAGTTATGCCTTTGGGAAAATATTTTTGTGATAGGGGAATCAAAAAAATGTAGCACCAGGGCCCTCTAATGACTGGTTACACCACTGCTCATTTACACACACTCACATACAAGCTCACACATGCTTTTCATATTACATAAACACTAACATCTCCTAATATTAAATCCCCCCACTTAACATAATCTGGGCTGAAAATCCTAATGGCCACGATGAATCAATTAAGCATGAACTGCTCCCCTAAATTAATGCTGGATATCATTGTTGCAGGATTCCGAGTTCCAAACTCCTCCCACTAAAAGATTCCTAAGAAGATGTTAGAAGATGTAAATAGAGGTCAGTGTTCCTTTAAGTGCTACAGTCCATTTAACCGATTGGATGCTATTTAGCATCCAAGGGGTTAAAACCAGCCTTTTTACCCTACATCTCATTCCGTTCTCTATGGAGCCTGAGTAAGGGGCAACAGGTGACAGGGATTGTATATCTCCCATGAGACGCTAAGTGGAGGCATTTCAAGTGTCTCAGAGATTTCTCAAGTGGAACTTTTCACAGTACAGGGAAGTGAGCAAAGGCTGTGGGGTCACAGGCCATGTTGCAATTATTACAAAAACAGCTGTCAAGGAACATGCCACCCTGACGCATATAGGGTTAACCTTGTCTGGCACAGATGTGGTTAATAATATTGTGACATACACTTAGAGGGTTATGTGTATGTGTTGTGGCCAAAGCCATAAATAAGCCAGTACTGATAAATTATAGGGTGACCACATTTTCTTTCTGTCATTTATTGACACTGCTGAGCCAAGAAAGTCAAAGTCTGGCCCTGCGGGTGGGGTCACATCCATGCTTGTGCAATTGTGATTGGCTGTGCTGTGCAGGATCACTGCCCATTGATTACTGTATCTGAAAGGGTTAGTAATGTCAAAAAAATAGTTTTCTGCATTTAGAAGAGCTTAAAAAGTTGGGCTAAATGCAAAAAAACGTATCTCTCAAACCGTTATGGTTTGAGAGATACTGACATTTAAATTTCGATGTCGAGACGGAGGCTCTGTAGCAGAGCCGCAGTAGCTTTATTAACAATGAATCCCTTCATTGGAATGGTCTACAACATGTGCCTGGTTTGCAATCACACATTTTAGACCATTGCAATGAAGGGATTTGTTGTCAATAACGAATGGTGGGTCTTCTTGTATTGTTTTGGAGAAGGGAATAACAGGACATGGGACACACACATAAAATCCAGGAAAGTCCCTGGCAATTTGGGACATGTGGTCCCTAGGGTGACCACATTACCATTCTGCCGTTCAAGGACACTTCGAGATGAGAGCAGTAGAGTACTTGTTCTCAGATGTAGTGCAAATATGCAGAAGGAATCACTATACATCTCCGGACATCAGTGAACCACAAACTGCTCTTTCTCCTGTGCACCATGGAGTTCTAAATAGGAGGTGGGATTTGCCCTTAAAATGGGTGGAGAGTGAGAAGAAAAGGGAGGAGACTGACTAAGATTGGCAGTGAAGTGGGCGGAGTTACAATGGAACTCACTGAGCCCTGATAATCAGCTTCTGTCCTCGGAGACCTGGTAATTAAGTATAAAAAACAGTCTACAGATTAGATCCAGAGGTCCCAGGTATGTCCCTATGGTGCAGTTGATTTGCTTCAGAACTGCACATCTTGAAGAATGAAGCCTTAAGTTTTATGCTTTAAATATTGACCGCTTTGAGATGCTTGCACCAATAGGTGTGCAGTGCGGGAAAGCATAGGAGCTGTCTTACGTGCTGTTCCTCCATTCCTTATTTAACGCCATGTACTAACAGGCATAGTGGAAATCATTCCCTTTTCTACACCAGCTATAAAGGTGGGCTTGTCGACACTGAGGTTGTGCTCTGGTGGAGATGAATGTGTGGGTGTAACTTAACCCTGAGGTTGAGGATACCTGGGAACACTACAGATTTGACCTGCATACTCCAGTTTTCAGATGTAAATAATGCATCTCCAGGGACATAGGATGATTCTCTGGTTTGCTGGACTCCCTGGTAACCCTGCCCACCTCAACATGGTCCCGCCCACTCCCCATGTCTATTTCAAGGCAAACTCTGGCTTTTCAGCTCCCATTTCCGCCCACTGCTCACATCATTTGGTAACTCCCATCTCCATCCCTTATAAATACTCTGGTGGTCTAACTTTCACCCCCAACAAACTTTACCTAAATCAATAGATATAGTAAAACTGCATATATGTTAAAGGGATAGTAATACTTCGTTTTAGCTTTATTTTATTTTGTAGGCATTAAAAAAACATGAACGATATAAGTCTTATCTCTCAAACCTTTATGGTTGATCAGCACAGGGCACCCCTAATACACAATCTAGATTCTTCGGGGCACCCCAAACAGTATGTGTCTTTTGTCAGGGGTGATACGAAGCGTACAAATAAATGATATTTAGTTATTATTCTGTCTCATAATCAGAATAATTAAAACAAATATTTTGTGTATAAACTTTTCCATAAATATACATTTGACACACTGAACAATCACATTTTTGTCAAAGTCTTTATAGAAATCATTGGGCACCCTAAGTGGTTGCCTGTGGCACATCTATATGCCATGGCACCCTGGTTGAGAATCACTATATTAGAGCGTGGTCCACTTAAAGGCATAGTAATGTGTCACAATAAAAGCAGCTCCACTTAATCTTCATAGTATTTGGGTCATGGAGAGTGTTATATCAATACTGTCAGAGCTGTAGTACAAGAGTAATTGAAGGATAAAGTTTCCCCTCCCTCCCCTTTTACCTAGTGTAAACCATCTCTTCTCAGATGTGGGATGCAGTCCATAGACCAGACAGATAACAGCAGGGGACAATCTTCTTACTGTGAGAACAATGAAACCCCTGGCCCCCTTGACAGGTTTTTTCAGCTTTTTCCTTTATCTTAATTGAAGATTGTCCCTCTCTGCAATCCACCTGGGCACCTCCCTTCTGCTCTGGCTGAATAGTGTTACATCAGTAAAAGGGGCGGGAGGGGTATACTTTATCATTCAATTACTCTTGTACTACAACTCTGACAGTATTGAAATAGCACTCTCCAAGACCCAAATACTATGATGATTAATTAGAGCTGCTTTTATCATGAAACATTAATAAGGGGCATACAGTCTAGTGGTATAATGGGAGATCTGCCCCAAGGAACTTGCAGTCTAGTGGTATAATGGGAGATCAGACCCAAGTAGCTTACAGTCTAGTGGTATAATGGGAGATCTGCCCCAACTAACCTACAGTCTAGTGGTATAATGGGAGATCTGCCCCAAGTAACCTACAGTCTACTGGTATAATGGGAGATCTGCCCCAAGTAGTTTACAGTCTACTGGTATAATGGGAGATCTGCCCCAAGTAGCTTACAGTCTACTGGTATAATGGGAGATCTGCCCCAAGTAGCTTACAGTCTACTGGTATAATGGGAGATCTGCCCCATGTAGTTTACAGTCTACTGGTATAATGGGAGATCTGCCCCAAGGAGCTTACAGTCTACTGGTATAATGGGAGATCTGCCCCAAGTAACCTGCAGTCTACTGGTATAATGGGAGATCTGCCCCAAGGAGCTTACAGTCTAGTGGTATAATGGGAGATCTGCCCCAAGTAACCTACAGTCTACTGCAGTGATTCTCAACCAGGGTGCCGTGGCACTTTTGTGTGCCACGAACATCAACTTAGGGTGCCCCATGTTTTCTATGAAGACTAACAACAATGGACTTATAGAAATTTATAGAAATTGTTATGCACAATATGTTTAGTTTTCTTATTAAGATTATAAGACCTAATAATAACTGTATATTTATGTATTGTACCCTTCTTATGCCCTTGATAAAGTACATTAAATATGTTAGGCGTGCCCCGAATGTTCTAGATTGTGTGTTAGGGGTCCCCGAACAAAAAAAGATTGAGAACCACTGGTCTACTGGTATAATGGGAGATCTGCCCCAAGTAACCTACAGTCTACTGGTATAATGGGAGATCTGCCCCAAGTAACCTACAGTCTACTGGTATAATGGGAGATTTTCCCCAAGTAACCTACAGTCTACTGGTATAATGGGAGATCTGCCCCAAGTAGTTTACAGTCTACTGGTATAATGGGAGATCTGCCCCAAGTAACCTACAGTCTACTGGTATAATGGGAGATCTGCCCCAAGTAGTTTACAGTCTACTGGTATAATGGGAGATCTGCCCCAGGGAGCTTACAGTCTACTGGTATAATGGGAGATCTGCCCCAACTAACCTACATTCTACTGGTATAATGGGAGATCTGCCCCAGGGAGCTTACAGTCTACTGGTATAATGGGAGATCTGCCCCAAGTAGCTTACAGTCTACTGGTATAATGGGAGATCTGTCCCAAGTAACCTACAGTCTACTTGTATAATGGGAGATCTGCCCCAAGTAACCTACAGTCTACTGGTATAATGGGAGATCTGCCCCAAGTAACCTGCAGTCTACTGGTATAATGGGAGATCTGCCCCAAGTAACCTACAGTCTACTGGTATAATGGGAGATCTGCCCCAGGGAGCTTACAGTCTACTGGTATAATGGGAGATCTGCCCCAAGTAGCTTACAGTCTACTGGTATAATGGGAGATCTGCCCCAAGTAACCTACAGTCTACTTGTATAATGGGAGATCTGCCCCAAGTAACCTACAGTCTACTGGTATAATGGGAGATCTGTCCCAAGTAACCTACAGTCTACTTGTATAATGGGAGATCTGCCCCAAGTAACCTGCAGTCTAGTGGTATAATGGGAGATCTGCCCCAAGTAACCTACAGTCTACTTGTATAATGGGAGATCTGCCCCAAGTAACCTGCAGTCTAGTGGTATAATGGGAGATCTGCCCCAAGTTACCTACAGTCTAGTGGTATAATGGGAGATCTGCCCCAAGTAACCTACAGTCTACTGGTATAATGGGAGATCTGCCCCAAGTAACCTACAGTCTACTTGTATAATGGGAGATCTGCCCCAAGTAACCTACAGTCTAGTGGTATAATGGGAGATCTGCCCCAAGTAACCTGCAGTCTACTTGTATAATGGGAGATCTGCCCCAAGTAACCTGCAGTCTAGTGGTATAATGGGAGATCTGCCCCAAGTAACCTGCAGTCTACTTGTATAATGGGAGATCTGCCCCATGTAACCTGCAGTCTAGTGGTATAATGGGAGATCTGCCCCAAGTAACCTACAGTCTACTTGTATAATGGGAGATCTGCCCCAAGTAACCTACAGTCTACTTGTATAATGGGAGATCTGCCCCAAGTAACCTGCAGTCTAGTGGTATAATGGGAGATCTGCCCCAAGTTACCTACAGTCTAGTGGTATAATGGGAGATCTGCCCCAAGTAACCTGCAGTCTAGTGGTATAATGGGAGATCTGCCCCAAGTAACCTGCAGTCTACTTGTATAATGGGAGATCTGCCCCAAGTAACCTGCAGTCTAGTGGTATAATGGGAGATCTGCCCCAAGTAACCTGCAGTCTACTGGTATAATGGGAGATCTGCCCCAAGTAACCTACAGTCTACTTGTATAATGGGAGATCTGCCCCAAGTAACCTACAGTCTACTTGTATAATGGGAGATCTGCCCCAAGTAACCTGCAGTCTACTGGTATAATGGGAGATCTGCCCCAAGTAACCTACAGTCTACTGGTATAATGGGAGATCTGCCCCAAGTAACCTACAGTCTACTGGTATAATGGGAGATCTGCCCCAAGTAACCTGCAGTCTAGTGGTATAATGGGAGATCTGCCCCAAGTAACCTACAGTCTACTGGTATAATGGGAGATCTGCCCCAAGTAACCTACAGTCTACTGGTATAATGGGAGATCTGCCCCAAGTCACCTACAGTCTACTGGTATAATGGGAGATCTGCCCCAAGTTACCTACAGTCTAGTGGTATAATGGGAGATCTGCCCCAAGTAACCTACAGTCTACTGGTATAATGGGAGATCTGCCCCAAGTAACCTACAGTCTACTGGTATAATGGGAGATCTGCCCCAGGGAGCTTACAGTCTACTTGTATAATGGGAGATCTGCCCCAAGTAACCTACAGTCTACTGGTATAATGGGAGATCTGCCCCAAGTAACCTACAGTCTACTTGTATAATGGGAGATCTGCCCCAAGTAACCTACAGTCTACTGGTATAATGGGAGATCTGCCCCAAGTAACCTACAGTCTACTGGTATAATGGGAGATCTGCCCCAAGTAACCTACAGTCTACTGGTATAATGGGAGATCTGCCCCAAGTAACCTACAGTCTACTTGTATAATGGGAGATCTGCCCCAAGTAACCTACAGTCTACTGGTATAATGGGAGATCTGCCCCAAGTAACCTGCAGTCTACTTGTATAATGGGAGATCTGCCCCAAGTAACCTACAGTCTACTGGTATAATGGGAGATCTGCCCCAAGTTACCTACAGTCTACTGGTATAATGGGAGATCTGTCCCAAGTAACCTGCAGTCTACTGGTATAATGGGAGATCTGCCCCAAGTAACCTACAGTCTACTGGTATAATGGGAGATCTGCCCCAAGTAACCTACAGTCTACTTGTATAATGGGAGATCTGCCCCAAGTAGTTTACAGTCTAGTGGTATAATGGGAGATCTGCCCCAAGTAGTTTACAGTCTAGTGGTATAATGGGAGATCTGCCCCAAGTAACCTACAGTCTAGTGGTATAATGGGAGATCTGCCCCAAGTAACCTACAGTCTAGTGGTATAATGGGAGATCTGCCCCAAGTAACCTACAGTCTACTGGTATAATGGGAGATCTGCCCCAAGTAGTTTACAGTCTAGTGGTATAATGGGAGATCTGCCCCAAGGAGCTTACAGTCTAGTGGTATAATGGGAGATCTGCCCCAAGTAACCTACAGTCTACTGGTATAATGGGAGATCTGCCCCAAGTAACCTACAGTCTAGTGGTATAATGGGAGATCTGCCCCAAGTAACCTGCAGTCTAGTGGTATAATGGGAGATCTGCCCCAAGTAACCTGCAGTCTACTGGTATAATGGGAGATCTGCCCCAAGTAACCTACAGTCTACTGGTATAATGGGAGATCTGCCCCAAGTAACCTGCAGTCTAGTGGTATAATGGGAGATCTGCCCCAAGTAACCTGCAGTCTACTGGTATAATGGGAGATCTGCCCCAAGTAGTTTACAGTCTACTGGTATAATGGGAGATCTGCCCCAAGTAACCTACAGTCTACTGGTATAATGGGAGATCTGCCCCAAGTAACCTGCAGTCTACTGGTATAATGGGAGATCTGCCCCAAGTAACCTGCAGTCTAGTGGTATAATGGGAGATCTGCCCCAAGTAACCTGCAGTCTAGTGGTATAATGGGAGATCTGCCCCAAGTAACCTGCAGTCTACTGGTATAATGGGAGATCTGCCCCAAGTAGTTTACAGTCTACTGGTATAATGGGAGATCTGCCCCAAGTAGTTTACAGTCTACTGGTATAATGGGAGATCTGCCCCAAGTAACCTACAGTCTACTGGTATAATGGGAGATCTGCCCCAAGTAACCTGCAGTCTACTGGTATAATGGGAGATCTGCCCCAAGTAACCTGCAGTCTACTGGTATAATGGGAGATCTGCCCCAAGTAACCTGCAGTCTACTGGTATAATGGGAGATCTGCCCCAAGTAACCTACAGTCTACTTGTATAATGGGAGATCTGCCCCAAGTAACCTGCAGTCTAGTGGTATAATGGGAGATCTGCCCCAAGTTACCTGCAGTCTAGTGGTATAATGGGAGATCTGCCCCAAGTAACCTGCAGTCTACTGGTATAATGGGAGATCTGCCCCAAGTAACCTACAGTCTACTGGTATAATGGGAGATCTGCCCCAAGTAACCTGCAGTCTACTGGTATAATGGGAGATCTGCCCCAAGTAACCTGCAGTCTAGTGGTATAATGGGAGATCTGCCCCAAGTAACCTGCAGTCTACTGGTATAATGGGAGATCTGCCCCAAGTAACCTGCAGTCTACTGGTATAATGGGAGATCTGCCCCAGGTAACCTGCAGTCTAGTGGTATAATGGGAGATCTGCCCCAAGTTACCTACAGTCTAGTGGTATAATGGGAGATCTGCCCCAAGTAACCTGCAGTCTACTGGTATAATGGGAGATCTGCCCCAAGTTACCTACAGTCTACTGGTATAATGGGAGATCTGCCCCAAGTAACCTGCAGTCTACTGGTATAATGGGAGATCTGCCCCAAGTAACCTGCAGTCTACTGGTATAATGGGAGATCTGCCCCAAGTAACCTGCAGTCTACTGGTATAATGGGAGATCTGCCCCAAGTTACCTACAGTCTACTTGTATAATGGGAGATCTGCCCCAAGTTACCTACAGTCTACTGGTATAATGGGAGATCTGCCCCAAGTAACCTGCAGTCTAGTGGTATAATGGGAGATCTGCCCCAAGTAACCTGCAGTCTACTGGTATAATGGGAGATCTGCCCCAAGTAACCTGCAGTCTAGTGGTATAATGGGAGATCTGCCCCAAGTAACCTGCAGTCTACTTGTATAATGGGAGATCTGCCCCAAGTTACCTACAGTCTAGTGGTATAATGGGAGATCTGCCCCAAGTAACCTACAGTCTACTGGTATAATGGGAGATCTGCCCCAAGTAACCTGCAGTCTAGTGGTATAATGGGAGATCTGCCCCAAGTAACCTGCAGTCTACTTGTATAATGGGAGATCTGCCCCAAGTTACCTACAGTCTAGTGGTATAATGGGAGATCTGCCCCAAGTAACCTACAGTCTACTGGTATAATGGGAGATCTGCCCCAAGTAACCTGCAGTCTAGTGGTATAATGGGAGATCTGCCCCAAGTAACCTGCAGTCTAGTGGTATAATGGGAGATCTGCCCCAAGTAACCTGCAGTCTAGTGGTATAATGGGAGATCTGCCCCAAGTAACCTACAGTCTACTGGTATAATGGGAGATCTGCCCCAAGTCACCTACAGTCTACTGGTATAATGGGAGATCTGCCCCAAGTAACCTGCAGTCTAGTGGTATAATGGGAGATCTGCCCCAAGTAACCTGCAGTCTAGTGGTATAATGGGAGATCTGCCCCAAGTAACCTGCAGTCTAGTGGTATAATGGGAGATCTGCCCCAAGTAATCTACAGTCTACTGGTATAATGGGAGATCTGCCCCAAGTAACCTGCAGTCTAGTGGTATAATGGGAGATCTGCCCCAAGTAACCTGCAGTCTAGTGGTATAATGGGAGATCTGCCCCAAGTAACCTGCAGTCTAGTGGTATAATGGGAGATCTGCCCCAAGTAACCTGCAGTCTACTGGTATAATGGGAGATCTGCCCCAAGTAACCTGCAGTCTACTGGTATAATGGGAGATCTGCCCCAAGTAACCTGCAGTCTACTGGTATAATGGGAGATCTGCCCCAAGTAACCTGCAGTCTAGTGGTATAATGGGAGATCTGCCCCAAGTAACCTACAGTCTACTTGTATAATGGGAGATCTGCCCCAAGTTACCTACAGTCTAGTGGTATAATGGGAGATCTGCCCCAAGTAACCTGCAGTCTACTGGTATAATGGGAGATCTGCCCCAAGTAACCTGCAGTCTACTTGTATAATGGGAGATCTGCCCCAAGTTACCTACAGTCTAGTGGTATAATGGGAGATCTGCCCCAAGTAACCTACAGTCTACTGGTATAATGGGAGATCTGCCCCAAGTAACCTGCAGTCTACTGGTATAATGGGAGATCTGCCCCAAGTAACCTGCAGTCTAGTGGTATAATGGGAGATCTGCCCCAAGTAACCTGCAGTCTACTGGTATAATGGGAGATCTGCCCCAAGTAACCTGCAGTCTAGTGGTATAATGGGAGATCTGCCCCAAGTAACCTGCAGTCTACTGGTATAATGGGAGATCTGCCCCAAGTAACCTGCAGTCTACTGGTATAATGGGAGATCTGCCCCAAGTAACCTGCAGTCTACTGGTATAATGGGAGATCTGCCCCAAGTAACCTGCAGTCTAGTGGTATAATGGGAGATCTGCCCCAAGTTACCTACAGTCTAGTGGTATAATGGGAGATCTGCCCCAAGTAACCTACAGTCTACTGGTATAATGGGAGATCTGCCCCAAGTAACCTGCAGTCTACTGGTATAATGGGAGATCTGCCCCAAGTAACCTGCAGTCTAGTGGTATAATGGGAGATCTGCCCCAAGTAACCTGCAGTCTACTGGTATAATGGGAGATCTGCCCCAAGTAACCTGCAGTCTAGTGGTATAATGGGAGATCTGCCCCAAGTAACCTACAGTCTAGTGGTATAATGGGAGATCTGCCCCAAGTAACCTGCAGTCTACTGGTATAATGGGAGATCTGCCCCAAGTAACCTACAGTCTACTGGTATAATGGGAGATCTGCCCCAAGTAACCTGCAGTCTACTGGTATAATGGGAGATCTGCCCCAAGTAACCTGCAGTCTAGTGGTATAATGGGAGATCTGCCCCAAGTAACCTGCAGTCTAGTGGTATAATGGGAGATCTGCCCCAAGTAACCTACAGTCTACTGGTATAATGGGAGATCTGCCCCAAGTAACCTGCAGTCTAGTGGTATAATGGGAGATCTGCCCCAAGTAACCTACAGTCTACTTGTATAATGGGAGATCTGCCCCAAGTAACCTGCAGTCTACTGGTATAATGGGAGATCTGCCCCAAGTAACCTGCAGTCTACTGGTATAATGGGAGATCTGCCCCAAGTAACCTGCAGTCTACTGGTATAATGGGAGATCTGCCCCAAGTAACCTGCAGTCTACTGGTATAATGGGAGATCTGCCCCAAGTAACCTGCAGTCTAGTGGTATAATGGGAGATCTGCCCCAAGTAACCTGCAGTCTAGTGGTATAATGGGAGATCTGCCCCAAGTTACCTACAGTCTAGTGGTATAATGGGAGATCTGCCCCAAGTAACCTGCAGTCTAGTGGTATAATGGGAGATCTGCCCCAAGTAACCTACAGTCTACTGGTATAATGGGAGATCTGCCCCAAGTAACCTACAGTCTACTGGTATAATGGGAGATCTGCCCCAAGTAACCTACAGTCTACTGGTATAATGGGAGATCTGCCCCAAGTTACCTACAGTCTACTGGTATAATGGGAGATCTGCCCCAAGTAACCTGCAGTCTACTGGTATAATGGGAGATCTGCCCCAAGTAACCTGCAGTCTAGTGGTATAATGGGAGATCTGCCCCAAGTAACCTACAGTCTACTGGTATAATGGGAGATCTGCCCCAAGTAACCTGCAGTCTAGTGGTATAATGGGAGATCTGCCCCAAGTAACCTACAGTCTACTTGTATAATGGGAGATCTGCCCCAAGTAACCTGCAGTCTACTGGTATAATGGGAGATCTGCCCCAAGTAACCTGCAGTCTACTGGTATAATGGGAGATCTGCCCCAAGTAACCTGCAGTCTACTGGTATAATGGGAGATCTGCCCCAAGTAACCTGCAGTCTACTGGTATAATGGGAGATCTGCCCCAAGTAACCTGCAGTCTAGTGGTATAATGGGAGATCTGCCCCAAGTAACCTGCAGTCTAGTGGTATAATGGGAGATCTGCCCCAAGTTACCTACAGTCTAGTGGTATAATGGGAGATCTGCCCCAAGTAACCTGCAGTCTAGTGGTATAATGGGAGATCTGCCCCAAGTAACCTACAGTCTACTGGTATAATGGGAGATCTGCCCCAAGTAACCTACAGTCTACTGGTATAATGGGAGATCTGCCCCAAGTAACCTACAGTCTACTTGTATAATGGGAGATCTGCCCCAAGTAACCTGCAGTCTAGTGGTATAATGGGAGATCTGCCCCAAGTAACCTACAGTCTACTGGTATAATGGGAGATCTGCCCCAAGTAACCTGCAGTCTACTGGTATAATGGGAGATCTGCCCCAAGTAACCTGCAGTCTACTGGTATAATGGGAGATCTGCCCCAAGTAACCTGCAGTCTAGTGGTATAATGGGAGATCTGCCCCAAGTAACCTGCAGTCTAGTGGTATAATGGGAGATCTGCCCCAAGTTACCTACAGTCTAGTGGTATAATGGGAGATCTGCCCCAAGTTACCTACAGTCTAGTGGTATAATGGGAGATCTGCCCCAAGTAACCTGCAGTCTACTGGTATAATGGGAGATCTGCCCCAAGTAACCTACAGTCTACTTGTATAATGGGAGATCTGCCCCAAGTAACCTACAGTCTACTGGTATAATGGGAGATCTGCCCCAAGTAACCTACAGTCTACTGGTATAATGGGAGATCTGCCCCAGGGAGCTTACAGTCTACTTGTATAATGGGAGATCTGCCCCAGGGAGCTTACAGTCTACTGGTATAATGGGAGATCTGCCCCAAGTAACCTACAGTCTACTTGTATAATGGGAGATCTGCCCCAAGTAACCTGCAGTCTAGTGGTATAATGGGAGATCTGCCCCAGGGAGCTTACAGTCTACTGGTATAATGGGAGATCTGCCCCAAGTAACCTACAGTCTACTGGTATAATGGGAGATCTGCCCCAAGGAGCTTACAGTCTAGTGGTATAATGGGAGATCTGCCCCAAGTAGCTTACAGTCTACTGGTATAATGGGAGATCTGCCCCAAGTAACCTACAGTCTACTGGTATAATGGGAGATCTGCCCCAAGGAGCTTACAGTCTAGTGGTATAATGGGAGATCTGCCCCAAGTAACCTACAGTCTACTTGTATAATGGGAGATCTGCCCCAAGTAACCTGCAGTCTACTGGTATAATGGGAGATCTGCCCCAAGTAACCTGCAGTCTAGTGGTATAATGGGAGATCTGCCCCAAGTAACCTACAGTCTACTGGTATAATGGGAGATCTGCCCCAAGTAACCTGCAGTCTAGTGGTATAATGGGAGATCTGCCCCAAGTAACCTGCAGTCTACTGGTATAATGGGAGATCTGCCCCAAGTAACCTGCAGTCTACTTGTATAATGGGAGATCTGCCCCAAGTAACCTGCAGTCTAGTGGTATAATGGGAGATCTGCCCCAAGTTACCTACAGTCTAGTGGTATAATGGGAGATCTGCCCCAAGTAACCTGCAGTCTACTTGTATAATGGGAGATCTGCCCCAAGTAACCTACAGTCTACTGGTATAATGGGAGATCTGCCCCAGGGAGCTTACAGTCTACTTGTATAATGGGAGATCTGCCCCAGGGAGCTTACAGTCTACTGGTATAATGGGAGATCTGCCCCAAGTAACCTACAGTCTACTTGTATAATGGGAGATCTGCCCCAAGTAACCTGCAGTCTAGTGGTATAATGGGAGATCTGCCCCAAGTAGTTTACAGTCTAGTGGTATAATGGGAGATCTGCCCCAAGGAGCTTACAGTCTAGTGGTATAATGGGAGATCTGCCCCAAGGAGCTTACAGTCTACTGGTATAATGGGAGATCTGCCCCAAGTAGTTTACAGTCTAGTGGTATAATGGGAGATCTGCCCCAAGTAGTTTACAGTCTAGTGGTATAATGGGAGATCTGCCCCAAGGAGCTTACAGTCTAGTGGTATAATGGGAGATCTGCCCCAAGGAGCTTACAGTCTAGTGGTATAATGGGAGATCTGCCCCAAGTAGTTTACAGTCTAGTGGTATAATGGGAGATCTGCCCCAAGTAGTTTACAGTCTAGTGGTATAATGGGAGATCTGCCCCAAGTAACCTGCAGTCTACTGGTATAATGGGAGATCTGCCCCAAGTAACCTACAGTCTAGTGGTATAATGGGAGATCTGCCCCAAGTAACCTGCAGTCTACTGGTATAATGGGAGATCTGCCCCAAGTAGTTTACAGTCTAGTGGTATAATGGGAGATCTGCCCCAAGGAGCTTACAGTCTAGTGGTATAATGGGAGATCTGCCCCAAGGAGCTTACAGTCTAGTGGTATAATGGGAGATCTGCCCCAAGTAGTTTACAGTCTAGTGGTATAATGGGAGATCTGCCCCAAGGAGCTTACAGTCTAGTGGTATAATGGGAGATCTGCCCCAAGGAGCTTACAGTCTAGTGGTATAATGGGAGATCTGCCCCAAGTAGTTTACAGTCTAGTGGTATAATGGGAGATCTGCCCCAAGGAGCTTACAGTCTAGTGGTATAATGGGAGATCTGCCCCAAGGAGCTTACAGTCTAGTGGTATAATGGGAGATCTGCCCCAAGTAGTTTACAGTCTAGTGGTATAATGGGAGATCTGCCCCAAGGAGCTTACAGTCTACTGGTATAATGGGAGATCTGCTCCAAAGACATAACCATACAACAGACATATATAGAAATTCATGGAAGATTTGCTGATGTGTACAAACACCAGCCTGTCCTGAGTCTGAATTAGTCAACCAACCCTCTAGATTAACACACGCTCAGCATGCCCCTTCACCCTTAGCTGCCTGTGGGGCAAAGAATCCACTGCTCTAGCAGGATACTTGTTAACCTTTGGAATGCCAGTGGGGTGTTCACTGCATTGCAAAGCAATGTGTTGGAAAACCTTCTAGCACTCAATGGGTTAATGGTGTGGTTGCAATGTAGTACAGCTCTTTGGATCCTTCCCCTGTGCCCCTTACTTCCACCCATGGCACCTTCATCCTCATGTAGTGTTAATATAAAGCTAATCTAACTCTGGGACCCCACCACTTGCACATCCCAGTTTCCTCACCTTGAAGTTAGCTGTAGGCAGTCATGCAGCCTGTGTGCGTGTGCTCCTGGGATGTACCACCAGGGACCCTCTTCTAGGGGTACTCATGCAAGGAACAGATTGACAACCAAGAAGACTTGTTGATGTATTCCTAGTAGAAAGAAATAGATACACTGTAACTTACTGCTACCAGGTAAAATATTTTTTAAAATAATGCATTTATACGTAAAAGAAAACAGCAGAAGGATCCCCTCTCCTCTCCCCCCAAAACAGTGGGTGGACCAAAGGGAGAAAGAGAGAAAATACTACAAGACCACATCGGAGGTGAGAGAGAGTGGGAGGAATTTTAATCAGAGTTAAAGGGGAAGTGTCCCCAAGAAATAAGTAGCTCAACTTAATGCACAGATTCATTAATTTTAACTAAGCCGGTGTCCTCCATGCGGCAGTCAGATGTATATATATATATATATATATATATATATATATGTATACACATTTGAATTATATTTGAAGTTTCCTGTAGGTAGTGATCTCAGTTGAAGTCTGCCTCTAGATCACACCTTTGCACAGCACACCATACAAATTTTAACCCTTTGAGTGCCAGAGGGTACACGCAAAGCAATGCACTGTGTATCCCTCTGGCGCCCAAAGGGTTAAGGGAACTTTCAAAATGAGCTAACTCTGGTATCTTTGAAATATGAAACCTTAACCTTTTGAGTACCAGAGGGGTAGGCAATGCATTGCAAAGCAATGTGCTGCATACCTCTCTGGCATTTAAGGGGTTAACACCCCCCCCCCCCAGCATGAAGATTTTAGTCACTATGCCCCTGCTTACTCTAACCCAATGGTGATCCAATGAGTCCTCAAGTAGCCCTTAACATGACACAACTCAGAAATGTCACTGCATGAATACACACTAGACAAGCAGGACATCTCCTTCTGCATTCCCAGTATAAAGGGTCCCAATCTGTAGGCTATAGAAGCAATTAAAGGGATAGTAATATATGATTTAAACTTTAGCTCCGAGTATTAAAGGGGAACATTTACATAAAAAAAAAATTTGGTCATAGGTTGTAATCAATAAAACAAGATTAGCAGTGTTTTTTTTTTTTTTCTTATCAAGGAGTGGAGATATGAAGCCTTCAAATCGGGCACTTCTGCGTTCTGCGTGTACCGCAGGACTTCCTACCTCCCTCCCTCCCAGCTGCCCCAGGGAGCATGTTGCAACCTCAGTAGCACTGTAAACGGAGCTTGCTGTAACGTTAGCCCACAAAAATACAGGTATGAAGGGAAGCGTGAACGCGCTCCCTAGTACAGCTGGAAGGGAGGTGGGAAGTCCTGCGGCATCGTGCGGTACATACACGGTGCTGCAGAACACGGAAGTGCCCGATTTGAAGGCTTCATATCTCCACTTGTAGGTAAGTTAAAAAGAAAAAAAAAAACAGGGCTAATCTTGTATTATTCATTAAAACCCATGGTCAAATTTTTTTAATATGAATGTTTCCCTTTAAGTACAAGTTTTTTTTTAACATATTACGCTATGTATATATGATTACAGATTTGAAGTTCAAAAGCAATTCAGAGGAAAGGATCCCCCCCCGCCCCTTCAAGCCGCCTCCCCTTAGAGCTGCAATCCGGTCCCGGGACTGGACGGATGCAGAAAGAGACAAACTTAAATCGTTAAGAAAAAGGAAAACCCTGTCCACCGTGACCAAGAAGATTGTCCCTCACTGCTCTCCATCCAGACCAGAGAGGATCAGTGACGCAGCCAGTAGGGGTGGGCTGGGTGATCCTTTCCTCTTCAATTGCTTTTGAACTACAAATCTGCAAGTAAATATACATAGCGCAATAAGTTATAAAACTTGCACACAATACTCAGAGCTAAAGTTGATATATTACTATCCCTTTAATAGCTGCAGATCATGTAGTAGTTAGCACTGAATTGCCTCACCATGAGACCCTGAGATTTGTGTCAAAGCTCAAAATTGAGTCTAATACCCTGAAAGTTCCCAGTAATACTATTAGGCTCCAATAGACGTGACTGTAAGGGACAAAACTTTTCATCAATTCTTATATTGTTAACAGAATTAACTAGCAGTGCATTTCAAGAAAGATCAAATGTTTAAAAATAAACTATATAGATCAATGGTGGGAAAATGTGAGGACTTTCTGCTGTTGCTGCACTTCATAATGCCATGTATCCCTCTTTGAGACCCAAATCCCTCTTTCCCACCCTGGTGTCCCTGTGTTTAGGAGATCAGACTGTGTGGTGTGTATATCAGTGTATCACCCTTGTGTCCCAGTGTTTAGGAGATCAGACTGTGTGGTGTGTATATCAGTGTATCACCCTTGTGTCCCTGTGTTTAGGAGATCAGACTGTGTGGTGTGTATATAAGTGTATAACCCTGGTGTCCCTGTGTTTAGGAGATCAGACTGTGTGGTGTGTATATAAGTGTATCACCCTGGTGTCCCTGTGCTTAGGAGATCAGACTGTGTGGTATGTATATATGTGTATCACCCTGGTGTTCCTCTGTTTAGGAGATCAGACTGTGTGGTGTGTGTATATAAGTGTATCACACTGGTGTTCCTGTGTTTAGGAGATAAGACTGTGTGGTGTGTGTATATAAGTGTATCACCCTGGTGTTCCTGTGTTTAGGAGATCAGACTGTGTGGTGTGTATAGAAGTGTATCACCCTGGTGTCCCTGTGTTTAGGAGATCAGACTGTGTGGTGTGTGTATAAGTGTATCACCCTGGTGTCCCTGTGTTTAGGAGATCAGACTGTGTGGTGTGTGTAAAAGTGTATCACCCTGGTGTCCCTGTGTTTAGGAGATCAGACTGTGTGGTGTGTATATAAGTGTATCACCCTGGTGCCCCTGTGTTTAGGAGATCAGACTGTGTGGTGTGTATATAAGTGTAACACCCTGGTGTCCCTGTGTTTAGGAGATCAGACTGTGTGGTGTGTGTATAAACGTGTATCACCCTGGTGTCCCTGTGTTTAGGAGATCACACTGTGTGGTGTCTATATAAGTGTATCACCCTGGTGTCCCTGTGTTTAGGAGATCAGACTGTGTGGTGTGTATATAAGTGTATTACCCTGGTGTTCCTGTGTTTAGGAGATCAGACTGTGTGGTGTGTATATAAGTGTATCACCCTGATGTCCCTGTGTTTAGGAAATCAAACTGTGTGGTGTGTATATAAGTGTATCACCTTGGTGTTCCTGTGTTTAGGAGATCAGACTGTGTGGTGTGTGTATATAAGTGTATCACCCTGGTGTCCCTGTGTTTAGGAGATCAGACTGTGTGGTGTGTATATAAGTGTATCACCCTGGTGTCCCTGTGTTTAGGAGATCAGACTGTGTGGTGTGTATGTAAGTGTATCACCCTGGTGTCTCTGTGCTTAGGAGATCAGACTGTGTGGTGTGTATATAAGTGTATCACCCTGGTGTCCCTGGGTTTAGGAGATCAGACTGTGTGGTGTGTATATAAGTGTATCACCCTGGTGTCCCTGTGTTTAGGAGATCAGACTGTGTGGTGTGTGTATAAGTGTATCACCCTGGTGTCCCTGTGTTTAGGAGATCAGACTGTGTGGTGTGTGTAAAAGTGTATCACCCTGGTGTCCCTGTGTTTAGGAGATCAGACTGTGTGGTGTGTATATAAGTGTATCACCCTGGTGCCCCTGTGTTTAGGAGATCAGACTGTGTGGTGTGTATATAAGTGTATCACCCTGGTGTCCCTGTGTTTAGGAGATCAGACTGTGTGGTGTGTGTATAAACGTGTATCACCCTGGTGTCCCTGTGTTTAGGAGATCACACTGTGTGGTGTCTATATAAGTGTATCACCCTGGTGTCCCAGTGTTTAGGAGACCAGACTGAGTGCTATGTATATAAGTGTATCACCCTGGTGTCCCTGTGTTTAGGAGATCAGACTGTGTGGTGTGTATATAAGTGTATTACCCTGGTGTTCCTGTGTTTAGGAGATCAGACTGTGTGGTCTGTATATAAGTGTATCACCCTGATGTCCCTGTGTTTAGGAAATCAAACTGTGTGGTGTGTATATAAGTGTATCACCTTGGTGTTCCTGTGTTTAGGAGATCAGACTGTGTGGTGTGTGTATATAAGTGTATCACCCTGGTGTCCCTGTGTTTAGGAGATCAGACTGTGTGGTGTGTATATAAGTGTATCACCCTGGTGTCCCTGTGTTTAGGAGATCAGACTGTGTGGTGTGTATGTAAGTGTATCACCCTGGTGTCTCTGTGCTTAGGAGATCAGACTGTGTGGTGTGTATATAAGTGTATCACCCTGGTGTCCCTGGGTTTAGGAGATCAGACTGTGTGGTGTGTATATAAGTGTATCACCCTGGTGTCCCTGTGTTTAGGAGATCAGACTGTGTGGTGTGTATATCAGTGTATCACCCTTGTGTCCCTGTGTTTAGGAGATCAGACTGTGTGGTGTGTATATAAGTGTATAACCCTGGTGTCCCTGTGTTTAGGAGATCAGACTGTGTGGTGTGTATATAAGTGTATCACCCTGGTGTCCCTGTGCTTAGGAGATCAGACTGTGTGGTATGTATATATGTGTATCACCCTGGTGTTCCTCTGTTTAGGAGATCAGACTGTGTGGTGTGTGTATATAAGTGTATCACACTGGTGTTCCTGTGTTTAGGAGATAAGACTGTGTGGTGTGTGTATATAAGTGTATCACCCTGGAGTTCCTGTGTTTAGGAGATCAGACTGTGTGGTGTGCATAGAAGTGTATCACCCTGGTGTCCCTGTGTTTAGGAGATCAGACTGTGTGGTGTGTGTATAAGTGTATCACCCTGGTGTCCCTGTGTTTAGGAGATCAGACTGTGTGGTGTGTGTAAAAGTGTATCACCCTGGTGTCCCTGTGTTTAGGAGATCAGACTGTGTGGTGTGTATATAAGTGTATCACCCTGGTGCCCCTGTGTTTAGGAGATCAGACTGTGTGGTGTGTATATAAGTATATCACCCTGGTGTCCCTGTGTTTAGGAGATCAGACTGTGTGGTGTGTGTATAAACGTGTATCACCCTGGTGTTCCTGTGTTTAGGAGATCACACTGTGTGGTGTCTATATAAGTGTATCACCCTGGTGTCCCTGGGTTTAGGAGATCAGACTGTGTGGTGGTTATAGAAGTGTATCACCCTGGTGTCCCTGAGTTTAGGAGACCAGACTGTGTGGTGTGTATATAAGTGTATCACCCTGGTGTCCCAGTGTTTAGGAGACCAGACTGAGTGCTATGTATATAAGTGTATGACCCTGGTGTCCCTGTGTTTACGAGATCAGACTGTGTGGTGTGTATATAAGTGTATCACCCTGATGTCCCTGTGTTTAGGAAATCAAACTGTGTGGTGTGTATATAAGTGTATCACCTTGGTGTTCCTGTGTTTAGGAGATCAGACTGTGTGGTGTGTGTATATAAGTGTATCACCTTGGTGTCCCTGTGTTTAGGAGATCAGACTGTGTGGTGTGTATATAAGTGTATCACCCTGGTGTCCCTGTGTTTAGGAGATCAGACTGTGTGGTGTGTATGTAAGTGTATTACCCTGGTGTCTCTGTGCTTAGGAGATCAGACTGTGTGGTGTGTATATAAGTGTATCACCCTAGTGTCCCTGGGTTTAGGAGATCAGACTGTGTGGTGTGTATATAAGTGTATCACCCTGGTGTCCCAGTGTTTAGGAGATCAGACTGTGTGGTGTGTATATAAGTGTATCATCCTGGTGTCCCTGTGTTTAGGAGATCAGACTGTGCGGTGTGTATATAAGTGTGTCACCCTGGTGTCCCTGTGTTTAGGAGATCAGACTGTGTGGTGTGTATATAAGTATATCACCCTGGTATCCTTGTGTTTAGGAGATCAGACTGTGTGGTGGTTATAGAAGTGTATCACCCTGGTGTCCCTGAGTTTAGGAGACCAGACTGTGTGGTGTGTATATAAGTGTATCACCCTGGTGTCCCTATGTTTAGGACATCAGACTGTGTGGTGTGTATATAAGTATATCACCCTGGTGTCCCTGTGTTTAAGAGATCAGACTGTGTGGTGTGTGTATATAAATGTATCACCCTGGTGTTCCTGTGTTTAGGAGATCAGACTGTGTGGTGTGTATATAAGTGTATCACCCTGGTGCCCCTGTGTTTTGGAGATCAGACTGTGTTGTGTGTATATAAGTATATCACCCTGGTGTCCCTGTGTTTAGGAAATCAGACTGTGTGGTGTGTGTATATATGTGTATCACCCTGGTGTCTCTGTGTTTAGGAGATCAGACTGTGTGGTGTGTATAGAAGTGTATCACCCTGGTGTCACTGTGTTTAGGAGATCAGACTGTGTGGTGTGTATAGAAGTGTATCACCCTGGTGTCACTGTGTTTAGGAGATCAGACTGTGTGGTGTGTATAGAAGTGTATCACCCTGGTGTTACTGTGTTTAGGAGATCAGACTGTGTGGTGTGTATATAAGTGTATCACCCTGGTGTTCCTGTGTTTAGGAGATCAGACTGTGTGGTGTGTATATAAGTGTATCACCCTGGTGTCCCTGTGTTTAGGAGATCAGACTGTGTGGTGTGTATATAAGTGTATCACCCGGGTGTCCCTGTGTTTAGGAGATCAGACTATGTGGTGTGTATATAAGTGTATCACCCGGGTGTCCCTGTGTTTAGGAGATCAGACTGTGTGGTGTGTATATAAGTGTATCACCCTGGTGTCCCTGTGCTTAGGAGATCAGACTGTGTGGTATGTATATATGTGTATCACCCTGGTGTTCCTCTGTTTAGGAGATCAGACTGTGTGGTGTGTGTATATAAGTGTATCACACTGGTGTTCCTGTGTTTAGGAGATAAGACTGTGTGGTGTGTGTATATAAGTGTATCACCCTGGAGTTCCTGTGTTTAGGAGATCAGACTGTGTGGTGTGTATAGAAGTGTATCACCCTGGTGTCCCTGTGTTTAGGAGATCAGACTGTGTGGTGTGTGTATAAGTGTATCACCCTGGTGTCCCTGTGTTTAGGAGATCAGACTGTGTGGTGTGTGTAAAAGTGTATCACCCTGGTGTCCCTGTGTTTAGGAGATCAGACTGTGTGGTGTGTATATAAGTGTATCACCCTGGTGCCCCTGTGTTTAGGAGATCAGACTGTGTGGTGTGTATATAAGTATATCACCCTGGTGTCCCTGTGTTTAGGAGATCAGACTGTGTGGTGTGTGTATAAACGTGTATCACCCTGGTGTTCCTGTGTTTAGGAGATCACACTGTGTGGTGTCTATATAAGTGTATCACCCTGGTGTCCCAGTGTTTAGGAGACCAGACTGAGTGCTATGTATATAAGTGTATCACCCTGGTGTCCCTGTGTTTACGAGATCAGACTGTGTGGTGTGTATATAAGTGTATCACCCTGATGTCCCTGTGTTTAGGAAATCAAACTGTGTGGTGTGTATATAAGTGTATCACCTTGGTGTTCCTGTGTTTAGGAGATCAGACTGTGTGGTGTGTGTATATAAGTGTATCACCTTGGTGTCCCTGTGTTTAGGAGATCAGACTGTGTGGTGTGTATATAAGTGTATCACCCTGGTGTCCCTGTGTTTAGGAGATCAGACTGTGTGGTGTATATGTAAGTGTATCACCCTGGTGTCTCTGTGCTTAGGAGATCAGACTGTGTGGTGTGTATATAAGTGTATCACCCTGGTGTCCCTGGGTTTAGGAGATCAGACTGTGTGGTGTGTATATAAGTACATCACCCTGGTGTCCCAGTGTTTAGGAGATCAGACTGTGTGGTGTGTATATAAGTGTATCATCCTGGTGTCCCTGTGTTTAGGAGATCAGACTGTGCGGTGTGTATATAAGTGTGTCACCCTGGTGTCCCTGTGTTTAGGAGATCAGACTGTGTGGTGTGTATATAAGTATATCACCCTGGAATCCCTGTGTTTAGGAGATCAGACTGTGTGGTGGTTATAGAAGTGTATCACCCTGGTGTCCCTGAGTTTAGGAGACCAGACTGTGTGGTGTGTATATAAGTGTATCACCCTGGTGTCCCTATGTTTAGGACATCAGACTGTGTGGTGTGTATATAAGTATATCACCCTGGTGTCCCTGTGTTTAAGAGATCAGACTGTGTGGTGTGTGTATATAAATGTATCACCCTGGTGTTCCTGTGTTTAGGAGATCAGACTGTGTGGTGTGTATATAAGTGTATCACCCTGGTGCCCCTGTGTTTTGGAGATCAGACTGTGTTGTGTGTATATAAGTATATCACCCTGGTGTCCCTGTGTTTAGGAGATCAGACTGTGTGGTGTGTGTATATATGTGTATCACCCTGGTGTCTCTGTGTTTAGGAGATCAGACTGTGTGGTGTGTATAGAAGTGTATCACCCTGGTGTCACTGTGTTTAGGAGATCAGACTGTGTGGTGTGTATAGAAGTGTATCACCCTGGTGTCACTGTGTTTAGGAGATCAGACTGTGTGGTGTGTATAGAAGTGTATCACCCTGGTGTTACTGTGTTTAGGAGATCAGACTGTGTGGTGTGTATATAAGTGTATCACCCTGGTGTTCCTGTGTTTAGGAGATCAGACTGTGTGGTGTGTATATAAGTGTATCACCCTGGTGTCCCTGTGTTTAGGAGATCAGACTGTGTGGTGTGTATATAAGTGTATCACCCTGGTGTCCCTGTGTTTAGGAGATCAGACTGTGTGGTGTGTATATAAGTGTAACACCCTGGTGTCCCTGTGTTTAGGAGATCAGACTGTGTGGTGTGTGTATAAACGTGTATCACCCTGGTGTCCCTGTGTTTAGGAGATCACACTGTGTGGTGTCTATATAAGTGTATCACCCTGGTGTCCCAGTGTTTAGAAGACCAGACTGAGTGCTATGTATATAAGTGTATCACCCTGGTGTCCCTGTGTTTAGGAGATCAGACTGTGTGGTGTGTATATAAGTGTATTACCCTGGTGTTCCTGTGTTTAGGAGATCAGACTGTGTGGTGTGTATATAAGTGTATCACCTTGGTGTTCCTGTGTTTAGGAGATCAGACTGTGTGGTGTGTGTATATAAGTGTATCACCCTGGTGTCCCTGTGTTTAGGAGATCAGACTGTGTGGTGTGTATATAAGTGTATCACCCTGGTGTCCCTGTGTTTAGGAGATCAGACTGTGTGGTGTGTATGTAAGTGTATCACCCTGGTGTCTCTGTGCTTAGGAGATCAGACTGTGTGGTGTGTATATAAGTGTATCACCCTGGTGTCCCTGGGTTTAGGAGATCAGACTGTGTGGTGTGTATATAAGTGTATCACCCTGGTGTCCCTGTGTTTAGGAGATCAGACTGTGTGGTGTGTGTATAAGTGTATCACCCTGGTGTCCCTGTGTTTAGGAGATCAGACTGTGTGGTGTGTGTAAAAGTGTATCACCCTGGTGTCCCTGTGTTTAGGAGATCAGACTGTGTGGTGTGTATATAAGTGTATCACCCTGGTGCCCCTGTGTTTAGGAGATCAGACTGTGTGGTGTGTATATAAGTGTATCACCCTGGTGTCCCTGTGTTTAGGAGATCAGACTGTGTGGTGTGTGTATAAACGTGTATCACCCTGGTGTCCCTGTGTTTAGGAGATCACACTGTGTGGTGTCTATATAAGTGTATCACCCTGGTGTCCCAGTGTTTAGGAGACCAGACTGAGTGCTATGTATATAAGTGTATCACCCTGGTGTCCCTGTGTTTAGGAGATCAGACTGTGTGGTGTGTATATAAGTGTATTACCCTGGTGTTCCTGTGTTTAGGAGATCAGACTGTGTGGTCTGTATATAAGTGTATCACCCTGATGTCCCTGTGTTTAGGAAATCAAACTGTGTGGTGTGTATATAAGTGTATCACCTTGGTATTCCTGTGTTTAGGAGATCAGACTGTGTGGTGTGTGTATATAAGTGTATCACCCTGGTGTCCCTGTGTTTAGGAGATCAGACTGTGTGGTGTGTATATAAGTGTATCACCCTGGTGTCCCTGTGTTTAGGAGATCAGACTGTGTGGTGTGTATGTAAGTGTATCACCCTGGTGTCTCTGTGCTTAGGAGATCAGACTGTGTGGTGTGTATATAAGTGTATCACCCTGGTGTCCCTGGGTTTAGGAGATCAGACTGTGTGGTGTGTATATAAGTGTATCACCCTGGTGTCCCTGTGTTTAGGAGATCAGACTGTGTGGTGTGTATATCAGTGTATCACCCTTGTGTCCCTGTGTTTAGGAGATCAGACTGTGTGGTGTGTATATAAGTGTATCACCCTGGTGTCCCTGTGCTTAGGAGATCAGATTGTGTGGTATGTATATATGTGTATCACCCTGGTGTTCCTCTGTTTAGGAGATCAGACTGTGTGGTGTGTGTATATAAGTGTATCACACTGGTGTTCCTGTGTTTAGGAGATAAGACTGTGTGGTGTGTGTATATAAGTGTATCACCCTGGAGTTCCTGTGTTTAGGAGATCAGACTGTGTGGTGTGTATAGAAGTGTATCACCCTGGTGTCCCTGTGTTTAGGAGATCAGACTGTGTGGTGTGTGTATAAGTGTATCACCCTGGTGTCCCTGTGTTTAGGAGATCAGACTGTGTGGTGTGTGTAAAAGTGTATCACCCTGGTGTCCCTGTGTTTAGGAGATCAGACTGTGTGGTGTGTGTATATAAGTATATCACCCTGGTGTCCCTGTGTTTAGGAGATCAGACTGTGTGGTGTGTATATCAGTGTATCACCCTTGTGTCCCTGTGTTTAGGAGATCAGACTGTGTGGTGTGTATATAAGTGTATCACCCTGGTGTCCCTGTGCTTAGGAGATCAGACTGTGTGGTATGTATATATGTGTATCACCCTGGTGTTCCTCTGTTTAGGAGATCAGACTGTGTGGTGTGTGTATATAAGTGTATCACACTGGTGTTCCTGTGTTTAGGAGATAAGACTGTGTGGTGTGTGTATATAAGTGTATCACCCTGGAGTTCCTGTGTTTAGGAGATCAGACTGTGTGGTGTGTATAGAAGTGTATCACCCTGGTGTCCCTGTGTTTAGGAGATCAGACTGTGTGGTGTGTGTATAAGTGTATCACCCTGGTGTCCCTGTGTTTAGGAGATCAGACTGTGTGGTGTGTGTAAAAGTGTATCACCCTGGTGTCCCTGTGTTTAGGAGATCAGACTGTGTGGTGTGTGTATATAAGTATATCACCCTGGTGTCCCTGTGTTTAGGAGATCAGACTGTGTGGTGTGTGTATAAACGTGTATCACCCTGGTGTTCCTGTGTTTAGGAGATCACACTGTGTGGTGTCTATATAAGTGTATCACCCTGGTGTCCCTGGGTTTAGGAGATCAGACTGTGTGGTGTGTATATAAGTATATCACCCTGGTATCCCTGTGTTTAGGAGATCAGACTGTGTGGTGGTTATAGAAGTGTATCACCCTGGTGTCCCTGAGTTTAGGAGACCAGACTGTGTGGTGTGTATATAAGTGTATCACCCTGGTGTCCCAGTGTTTAGGAGACCAGACTGAGTGCTATGTATATAAGTGTATCACCCTGGTGTCCCTGTGTTTAGGAGATCAGACTGTGTGGTGTGTATATAAGTGTATCACCCTGGTGTTCCTGTGTTTAGGAGATCAGACTGTGTGGTGTGTATATAAGTGTATCACCCTGATGTCCCTGTGTTTAGGAAATCAAACTGTGTGGTGTGTATATAAGTGTATCACCTTGGTGTTCCTGTGTTTAGGAGATCAGACTGTGTGGTGTGTGTATAAGTGTATCACCCTGGTGTCCCTGTGTTTAGGAGATCAGACTGTGTGGTGTGTGTAAAAGTGTATCACCCTGGTGTCCCTGTGTTTAGGAGATCAGACTGTGTGGTGTGTATATAAGTGTATCACCCTGGTGCCCCTGTGTTTAGGAGATCAGACTGTGTGGTGTGTATATAAGTGTATCACCCTGGTGTCCCTGTGTTTAGGAGATCAGACTGTGTGGTGTGTGTATAAACGTGTATCACCCTGGTGTCCCTGTGTTTAGGAGATCACACTGTGTGGTGTCTATATAAGTGTATCACCCTGGTGTCCCAGTGTTTAGGAGACCAGACTGAGTGCTATGTATATAAGTGTATCACCCTGGTGTCCCTGTGTTTAGGAGATCAGACTGTGTGGTGTGTATATAAGTGTATTACCCTGGTGTTCCTGTGTTTAGGAGATCAGACTGTGTGGTCTGTATATAAGTGTATCACCCTGATGTCCCTGTGTTTAGGAAATCAAACTGTGTGGTGTGTATATAAGTGTATCACCTTGGTATTCCTGTGTTTAGGAGATCAGACTGTGTGGTGTGTGTATATAAGTGTATCACCCTGGTGTCCCTGTGTTTAGGAGATCAGACTGTGTGGTGTGTATATAAGTGTATCACCCTGGTGTCCCTGTGTTTAGGAGATCAGACTGTGTGGTGTGTATGTAAGTGTATCACCCTGGTGTCTCTGTGCTTAGGAGATCAGACTGTGTGGTGTGTATATAAGTGTATCACCCTGGTGTCCCTGGGTTTAGGAGATCAGACTGTGTGGTGTGTATATAAGTGTATCACCCTGGTGTCCCTGTGTTTAGGAGATCAGACTGTGTGGTGTGTATATCAGTGTATCACCCTTGTGTCCCTGTGTTTAGGAGATCAGACTGTGTGGTGTGTATATAAGTGTATCACCCTGGTGTCCCTGTGCTTAGGAGATCAGATTGTGTGGTATGTATATATGTGTATCACCCTGGTGTTCCTCTGTTTAGGAGATCAGACTGTGTGGTGCGTGTATATAAGTGTATCACACTGGTGTTCCTGTGTTTAGGAGATAAGACTGTGTGGTGTGTGTATATAAGTGTATCACCCTGGAGTTCCTGTGTTTAGGAGATCAGACTGTGTGGTGTGTATAGAAGTGTATCACCCTGGTGTCCCTGTGTTTAGGAGATCAGACTGTGTGGTGTGTGTATAAGTGTATCACCCTGGTGTCCCTGTGTTTAGGAGATCAGACTGTGTGGTGTGTGTAAAAGTGTATCACCCTGGTGTCCCTGTGTTTAGGAGATCAGACTGTGTGGTGTGTGTATATAAGTATATCACCCTGGTGTCCCTGTGTTTAGGAGATCAGACTGTGTGGTGTGTATATCAGTGTATCACCCTTGTGTCCCTGTGTTTAGGAGATCAGACTGTGTGGTGTGTATAAAAGTGTATCACCCTGGTGTCCCTGTGCTTAGGAGATCAGACTGTGTGGTATGTATATATGTGTATCACCCTGGTGTTCCTCTGTTTAGGAGATCAGACTGTGTGGTGTGTGTATATAAGTGTATCACACTGGTGTTCCTGTGTTTAGGAGATAAGACTGTGTGGTGTGTGTATATAAGTGTATCACCCTGGAGTTCCTGTGTTTAGGAGATCAGACTGTGTGGTGTGTATAGAAGTGTATCACCCTGGTGTCCCTGTGTTTAGGAGATCAGACTGTGTGGTGTGTGTATAAGTGTATCACCCTGGTGTCCCTGTGTTTAGGAGATCAGACTGTGTGGTGTGTGTAAAAGTGTATCACCCTGGTGTCCCTGTGTTTAGGAGATCAGACTGTGTGGTGTGTGTATATAAGTATATCACCCTGGTGTCCCTGTGTTTAGGAGATCAGACTGTGTGGTGTGTGTATAAACGTGTATCACCCTGGTGTTCCTGTGTTTAGGAGATCACACTGTGTGGTGTCTATATAAGTGTATCACCCTGGTGTCCCTGGGTTTAGGAGATCAGACTGTGTGGTGTGTATATAAGTATATCACCCTGGTATCCCTGTGTTTAGGAGATCAGACTGTGTGGTGGTTATAGAAGTGTATCACCCTGGTGTCCCTGAGTTTAGGAGACCAGACTGTGTGGTGTGTATATAAGTGTATCACCCTGGTGTCCCAGTGTTTAGGAGACCAGACTGAGTGCTATGTATATAAGTGTATCACCCTGGTGTCCCTGTGTTTACGAGATCAGACTGTGTGGTGTGTATATAAGTGTATCACCCTGGTGTTCCTGTGTTTAGGAGATCAGACTGTGTGGTGTGTATATAAGTGTATCACCCTGATGTCCCTGTGTTTAGGAAATCAAACTGTGTGGTGTGTATATAAGTGTATCACCTTGGTGTTCCTGTGTTTAGGAGATCAGACTGTGTGGTGTGTGTATATAAGTGTATCACCTTGGTGTCCCTGTGTTTAGGAGATCAGACTGTGTGGTGTGTATATAAGTGTATCATCCTGGTGTCCCTGTGTTTAGGAGATCAGACTGTGCGGTGTGTATATAAGTGTGTCACCCTGGTGTCCCTGTGTTTAGGAGATCAGACTGTGTGGTGTGTATATAAGTATATCACCCTGGTATCCCTGTGTTTAGGAGATCAGACTGTGTGGTGGTTATAGAAGTGTATCACCCTGGTGTCCCTGAGTTTAGGAGACCAGACTGTGTGGTGTGTATATAAGTGTATCACCCTGGTGTCCCTATGTTTAGGACATCAGACTGTGCGGTGTGTATATAAGTATATCACCCTGGTGTCCCTGTGTTTAAGAGATCAGAATGTGGTGTGTGTATATAAATGTATCACCCTGGTGTTCCTGTGTTTAGGAGATCAGACTGTGTGGTGTGTATATAAGTGTATCACCCTGGTGCCCCTGTGTTTTGGAGATCAGACTGTGTTGTGTGTATATAAGTATATCACCCTGGTGTCCCTGTGTTTAGGAGATCAGACTGTGTGGTGTGTGTATATATGTGTATCACCCTGGTGTCTCTGTGTTTAGGAGATCAGACTGTGTGGTGTGTATAGAAGTGTATCACCCTGGTGTCACTGTGTTTAGGAGATCAGACTGTGTGGTGTGTATAGAAGTGTATCACCCTGGTGTCACTGTGTTTAGGAGATCAGACTGTGTGGTGTGTATAGAAGTGTATCACCCTGGTGTTACTGTGTTTAGGAGATCAGACTGTGTGGTGTGTATATAAGTGTATCACCCTGGTGTTCCTGTGTTTAGGAGATCAGACTGTGTGGTGTGTATATAAGTGTATCACCCTGGTGTCCCTGTGTTTAGGAGATCAGACTGTGTGGTGTGTATATAAGTGTATCACCCGGGTGTCCCTGTGTTTAGGAGATCAGACTATGTGGTGTGTATATAAGTGTATCACCCGGGTGTCCCTGTGTTTAGGAGATCAGACTGTGTGGTGTGTATATAAGTGTATCACCCTGGTGTCCCTGTGCTTAGGAGATCAGACTGTGTGGTATGTATATATGTGTATCACCCTGGTGTTCCTCTGTTTAGGAGATCAGACTGTGTGGTGTGTGTATATAAGTGTATCACACTGGTGTTCCTGTGTTTAGGAGATAAGACTGTGTGGTGTGTGTATATAAGTGTATCACCCTGGAGTTCCTGTGTTTAGGAGATCAGACTGTGTGGTGTGTATAGAAGTGTATCACCCTGGTGTCCCTGTGTTTAGGAGATCAGACTGTGTGGTGTGTGTATAAGTGTATCACCCTGGTGTCCCTGTGTTTAGGAGATCAGACTGTGTGGTGTGTGTAAAAGTGTATCACCCTGGTGTCTCTGTGTTTAGGAGATCAGACTGTGTGGTGTGTATATAAATGTATCACCCTGGTGTTCCTGTGTTTAGGAGATCAGACTGTGTGGTGTGGCGCTTGTCATGTTTCACGAGATATGTTCCGGATCCCAGTTTCGAAATACAATGTGCTTTTCAATCTCTTACTCACTAGCGCTACCTACTCTTTCTTTTGGCCTCTAACCGGTTTACTGCACCTCATGACCCTTGGGTTAGCTACGGCCCAGGGTTTAAGCCACACTCCTCTTAATTTCACAAACTCTATTATCCATTATCATTATCTGTCTCCGTAAGCCCCGAATACAAGTTTAAGGCTAATGCCTGATTTTGAAGGAGGGGCTGGAGGCTATATAAACCCTCCATCCTTCCAGCCCCTCTGCGCACGCAGCTATGTTACCCCACCCTCCCTCACCCTCTCTGTCAATATTTCCTTAAAGGGATAGTAATACTTCGTTTTAACTTTATTTTATTTTGTAGGCATTAAAAAAACATGATGAATGATATAACTCTTATCTCTCAAACCTTTATGGTTTAAGAGATATTCACAAGCAAAGTTTCCCCTCCTGCCCCTTTTACCTAGTGTAAGCCATCTCTTCTCAGATGTGGAATCCAGTCCATAGACCAGACAGATAACAGCAGGGGACAATCTTCTTCCTATGAGAACAATGAAAGCCCTGCCCCCCTTGACAAGTTTTTCAGGTTTTTCCCTTATCTTAATTGAAGATTGTCCTTCTCTGCAGTCTACCTGGCCACCTCCCTTCTGATCTGGCTGAACAGTGTTACATCAGTAAAAGGGGCGGAAGGGGGATACTTTGTCATTGAATTACTCTTGAACTACAGCTCTGACAGAATTTAAATAACACTCTCTAAAGTCCAAATGATATGATGATTAATTAGAGCTGCTTTTATTATGAAACATTACTATCCCTTTAAGGTGAGCCCTCTAACCGGCTTACTGCTCCTCACGACCCTTGGGTTAGCTCCGGCCTAGGGTTTAAGCCACACTCCTCTTAACTTCACACACTCTATTATCCATTATCATTATCTGTCTCCGTAAGCCCTGAATAACATATTGAGTATGGTAACACTCTAGAGCAAAATAAGCACTATACAAATATATATAGACTTCTGCAATGTCAATCCACTCTCTATTAAACACAATAATAGTAATCCAATTTGCGATCAAAATTTAAACTTTAAACCTGGGGGGTGGAATGGATGCTGGGCCCCGAAACAACTGCACCCCATGTAGATACTTTCATTCAGCTCAGTAATAATCACTGCAGCCCTTCAGCTGCTATTTTTAATATATGTTCAATTTAAGGCTTCATTCACACTTGCGATGTGATGGCAGTGTCTTTGATCACAATGCTAATATCATAGAAATAAGGAGCACTGATGTCTATGAGGCTCTTCACACTGGTAATTTTGTCACGTGCCAATGCAGCTAAACGTGGCAAGCTTCAGTGAGTGCAGTTAAGTTGATCAGAGCTGATCTATACTGTGGCCAGTGGGCTGTGGTGCAGATCACTCACACTGGTGACCTGGATGTTGTGATGCACATCGTAATATCCAATGAAAATGCAACGTGGGCATCAGGCAATTATGTATGGCTGATACTGACGTAGGCTGCCCATCAGCCATGTCTCTGCCCTGTCCCCCTGCAATGAGATCTCAAAGGGAATGAGGGTATATCAAAATAAGGATGGGTGGTTTAAAGCGGATCATCCGCCTTATATTGAGCCCCAAATCCTAATAATAATAGCGATATTCATCTACGTGCTTGTAAACTCAAGAGTAATTGCGGCATTAGTGAAAACTAGACCTTTTTAGGCAGACAGGCATCATCAGGGATCTCGCTGATGCCACTCTCTGTGCCTGTGCTGTCAGTCCCTTCTGTTGCCTTAAAGGGATAGTAATAATTAAAAATTACTAATCCCAATATTGTAATAATAATAAAAAAAAAGAAATTCATTGCCCCCAGTGACATCTCTCAAACCTTTATGGTTTGAGAGATATTCACTCGCAAAGTTCCCCCCTTCCTCCCCTTTCCCTGACTGCAGGGGAAGCCTGTCATACCACCGTCTGGCGGCTCTTCAGCAGAGCCGAGATTGCGTTAATAAAAAAAAGAAATCATTCACTTAAAAGGTCTTCTATGTGTGCTTACAAACCAAGCACACGTAGAAGACCTTTTAAGTGAATGATTTATTTTTTATTAACACGGTCTCGGCTCTGTTGCAGAGCCGTTGGATGGTCCCAGGACAGGCTTCCCCTGCAGTCAGATACATCGCTGGCTTCAGGGAAAGGGGAGGGAGGGGGGAACTTTGAGAGTGAATATCTCTCAAACCATAAACGTTTGAGAGATGTCACTGGGGGCAATGAATTTCTTTTTTTTATTACTATAATATTGGGATTAGTAATTCTTAAGTATTACTATCCCTTTAAGGCAACAGAAGGGACTGACGGCACAGATCACAAGATCCCTGATGATGCCTGTCTGCTTAAAAAGGTCTATTTTTCACTAATGCCGCAATTATTCTTGAATTCACAAGTACATAGATGCATATTGCTATTATTATTAGGATTTGGGGCTCACTATAAGGTGGATAACAGTTCCACTTTAAACAAAGCTTTATCACTGCTATATCTTGGCTCGGTTCAAACCTAATGTGAACTTATACTTAGATAGTGTTAATTCTTTTTTAACTCAAGACTTACAGATTCACTGAATAAAATACAGCCTTCAGGATCCACTTAACTCGAGTTCCATTTCAAAGCTAATATTTTAGTATGTTTAACCTTTTGAGTGCCAGAGGGGATATGCAGTACATAATGTGCCTCTCCAGTGTGATACTGGATAGGAAGGCTGCTTATGCTTTTAATTCCATGAATGTTATAGGTCTCCAAGGCAATGCTTTACAATGAGTTGGAGACTTCTAGCACCCAGTGGCGTAACAATAGGGGTTGCAGCTGCGACTGGGCCCGTCACTCCAGGGACCCGGCTGCCCCCTGTGACCCCGACCGCCTGGCACCACAGACCTCTAACAGCTGAGCTCTTCCTTGTCGGCACTATAGTAGTGCAGATCTCTGGGAGATGACATCATCTTTCAGCGCTCTGCATTACTGAAGAGAGGACTGCGTGGGAGCCCCAGCTCTTAATAGAGGTCTGTACCAAAGGAGGCACAGACCTCTCCTGTCATACCGTTGGACGACCAGGGAGGTAGGAGATGGATACTGGGGGGAGATGTGGAGAGGTGGACATTGAGGGGCAATGTGGAGTGGTGGAAGCAATGTGAAGTGGAGGACATTGGGGACAATGTAGAGAGGTGGAGGCAATGTGGAGAGGAGGACATTGGGAACAATGTGGAGAGTTGGGGCAATGTGGAGAGGAGGACATTGGGGACAATGTGGAGAGTTGGGGGCAATGTGGAGAGGTGGACATTGGGGACAATGTGGAGTGGTGGGGGCAATGTGGAGAGGTGGACATTGGGGACAATGTGGAGAGTTGGGGGCAATGTGGAGAGGTGGACATTGAGGGGCAATGTGGAGGGGTGGAGGCAATGTGGAGAGGAGGACATTGGGGACAATGTGGAGAGGTGGAGGCAATGTGGAGAGGTGGACATTGGGGACAATGTGGAGAGGTGGAGGCAATGTGGAGAGGAGGACATTGGGGACAATGTGGAGGGGTGGAGGCAATGTGGAGAGGAGGACATTGGGGACAATGTGGAGAGTTGGGGGCAATATGGAGAGGTGGACATTGGGGACAATGTAGAGAGGTGGAGGCAATGTGGAGAGGAGGACATTGGGGACAATGTGGAGAGTTGGGGGCAACGTGGAGAGGTGGACATTGGGGACAATGTGGAGAGTTGGGGGCAATGTGGAGAGGAGGACATTGGGGACAATGTGGAGAGTTGGGGGCAATGTGGAGAGGTGGACATTGGGGACAATGTGGAGTGGTGGGGGCAATGTGGAGAGGTGGACATTGGGGACAATGTGGAGAGTTGGGGGCAATGTGGAGAGGTGGACATTTGGGACAATGTGGAGAGGAGGACATTGGGGACAATGTGGAGAGTTGGGGGCAATGTGGAGAGGTGGACATTGGGGGCAACGTAGAGATAACCAGTGGGGCAATGTGGTCGAGAAGGGGGACAATGGCAATTTTTGTACCAGGGCCTGGTGACTTCTAGTTACGTCCCTGCCAGCACCCATGGGGTTAATTAACACAACATATGCTGCAGGGCAGTGAGGCTGATGTACTATGAAGAACAGGGATCATTCTGAAGTAATCCAACTGCAATACAGGACACAAATAAAATGAAAAAGGCAACAACTGATTTAACTGGAGCTTTTAACCATTGAATGTTATAGGACTCCAGCTCATGGCTTCAAAATGTGCTGGAGACCTTTCTAGCATTAAAAGTGTTAAAAGCCTCATTTATATGAAATTCATGTTTATTTGTCCTCTAATGTGAAATCGGTTTTCCCTAGAATTGATCCATTTATTATTAAATCAGCCTAGCTTAATGTTATAGGTCTCCAGTGTATAGCTATACAATGGGCTAAAGTCTTCTGGCACCCTTGGGGTTAAATAACACGCTGCAAGGTGTGTACACCACAATGTACTTTTACAACTGCACATGATTCTGAAATTGGGGGAGAAAAACATTGAGAAGTTGTTAACGGTCGCTGGGTTAACCCTCTGGGTTCCAGAGAGGTACAAGGGTTAATACAGAGACATATAAAAAAGAAACCTTGAGAAAACTAACTGCACCACAGAGAGTGAATAAAAATTATCATTTATTTAAACTGGATTTTAATCCCCTGGAATGTTACAGTGGTTAGAAGACATCTATATAATTCAACGTTAAAAATCCACCAAAAAACAACAGGAATGTATATACCTCCATTAACCCTTTCAGTGCCAGAGGGATACGGAACGCATTGCTTCGGAATGCGTTCCGTACCCCTCTGGCACTGAAAGGGTTAAACATAAGACCCTCTGTACATTCCAGCCACATTAGTGTTAGCCATTTGTTCGCTGTCCAGCTGTTGGGGACTACAATGCCCATCCAGGCAGTACCAAACACTTTGATATCCAACACTCGACAAATTCTGAACTACAGCATCCAACTTTATTATCCCCTGTGAGTCCAAATACATATTACCTCCTGCAAAAATATCAGCCTCATCTTCCCATTAAGTCTCTAATGACGCGAATTCAGATAGAGAAAGGGGCGTGGCTTTGCCAGAATGGGCGTAAAGTGGGAGGAGAATAAGCAGGGTTGGCCACGAAAGCTCACGCTGCACGGAGAAGTGGAAAGAGTAATATGCGATTGTGTTCGTGTACCTGGGAAATGTACATACAAGAATAGAAGCTGTGATTGGTCCTAGAGAAGTAAGTCAGGTCGAAATTGCCCAGTGAGTGGTGTAGAAGGCCACATCCGGCCCTTAAAAGGTGCTGTGGGCTGAACACGGCACACCGTACCTCTCGCGGGCCGTTTTTGGCCCGCCGCTCCTTAGCGGGCCGTATTTGGCCCGCGCAGCTCTCGCGGGCCGAATTTGGCCCGCCAAGGTGCAACGGGCCAAAAATGGCCCGCGAAGCTACGGTGGGCCAAAAATGGCCCGCGAAGCTGCGGTGGGCCAAAAATGGCCCGCCAAGCCGCAGTGGGCCAAAAATGGCTCGCGAGGGGTGCTATGGGCCAGATTCTGCCCAGTAAGCTGCGATGGTCCAAAAATGGTCCTGCAGTAGTGCGACCGGCCGGATTACACCCAAGGAGCGACTGGCCACCATAGGTGCTGGTGTCAACGACACTTGTCTCAAAGTCGAATAGATTTCATGGCACAAAATGTTGCATTTTGATCCCATCTAGACATAATTCATAAATGTGGTAATAGACCAAAACATTAGGATATGGAACCTCCCACATATTACATGGATTGGTAGAATACATATGGTTAAAATAAATATAATGTGTGAGCAAAAAGTCCTCCCTAAAAATATAGTATAGCTTAATCACGTGCAATTATATACTGGGGAATAAACCAACCAGAGTTATCATACAGGTTCTGTCTGTTACAAAAACCCAAGGAAGGGTGGGGATTCCATGTATTCAAAGATATTAGATTGGCCACACTGGTTGACTTGTTCCAACATGGAGACGCGATGGGTGCAAACAGGCTTCATACCCCTGAAGTACTTCTATGGATATCGAAACACAAATTGCCTCCACAACTAACCTTCCACCCCACAATCTAATAAACAGGAGAGGGCTGGCAATTTGTGGCCCAGGGGGCAAAATACATTCAAGTGGCCCATTTCTATTATTGTTCCAGGCCACTGTCCCAGCCCACCCACTTTTGTTAATTTTAAAATTGGCATTAATGTTGCGACGTAAGTCACGTGATACCACATAGCTTACAGTTGAAATGGGGCTACACTAGTGCACTACTACAAAGCTTACAATTTAAGTAAAGCTTACCTAGTGACACTATAGAGCTTACAAGGGAAATGGTTTATACTACTAGTGTAGCTGCATTTACATACTTGGGACCTCTCCGTATTTGCCCCGGAGACTCCGGTTTTGGCATTGCTTTACCGGGTCTCCGGGGCAGAGGCTGAGTCCTCCGGATGTGGGGAGTTTCTGTTGAAACTCTACCCACTTCCACTTTCCCCCGGTGTAGCTCCTTCCCCCCAGCCTTCTTTTAAGCCCTCCCCCGGCACTCTCGTTAAGACCCGCCCCTTTTTGACGCGATGTGCGTCGTTCTTCACACCACCCATGGCAGCAGAGGTCTCACCTCTGGGGAGACAACAATAAAAAGTTCCCATGTACGTGCATTTGGATTGGGCCCATCACAGCGAAGATCCTGTGAAACCAACCCAACTGTGACAAGTCAACACAGACCAAGAAGAATCCAAACCTGCGACTTCAAACCCAACCTGAGAAGATGGAGTAGTGAGGCTCAAGCCTCGTATCCAAAAATCACCGCTGATGGATAAAATCTATCAGCAAGAAGAAGATGACGACACGCATTTGGATTGTACCTCTGTGGTATCACTAGTGTAGCTCCATTCACAGCAGCAATCGGGAGATTTAGTTAGATGCAGTGACCTACCAGCCCAGACATATCACCAGCCCAGGGGGCAATTGCTCCCCTGCTCATAAATGTTTAGATATTATGACCAAAGCTATTGGACTTTCAAAACAGTGATAGGTTCCCTTTAATCTGTTAAATTCTAGACAGGTCAGCACATTGAGTTACATGCCTTGCAGCCATCTCTAGCATTTATAAAAAGCCTCATTTTAATCATTGGAATTATGGGAAATGTTCATTTGTTCACTGTGATTTAGCCGGTTTGCCTCAGAAGCCATTTTTCTTTGTGGAAAAAGTGGAAGTAAAATTTTGCAGACTCAATGTAAATGCTCACGTTGCATTGTGTTCCAGTGATTTATAGGAAATAAAATGTTAACTAATGTAAAATGAATTTATGTTTATGCTTCATATTTTATCAGTATTTGTACTGACATCTCAAATTATTTATGGATGTCTCCAATTTTAGCACATTTCTTACTGACTCTTAAAAATGTATTCATGACTGGGAACCTTGCAGAGAGATGAACAAAGTGTTTATTTAGGTAAATTACAGCAAGACTCGGGGGCAATTGGAGCAACCTGCACAACAACTAACCTATTTCTTGGATAGAAGAGCACAATATGTCCAATTAAGAGGTGAGGACTCAGTGGGAAGGAGAAAATATACTATTTACTAACTCTTTGAGTGCCAGAGAGGTATCCAACGCATTGCAGCGAAATGCGTTGGATACCTCTCTGGAGCTTAAAGGGATAGTAATATTTCACACTAAAAGCAGCTCCAATGAATCTTCATAGTATTTGGGCCATGGAGAGTGTTATTTCAATACTTTCAGAATTGTAGTTCAAGAGTAATTGAATGACAAAGTATCCCCCTCCCACCCCTTTTACTGATGTAACACCGCTCATCTCAAAACAGAATGGTGGTGTCCAGATGGCTTACAGAGAGGGACATAGAGGGATCTTCATTTAGCATAAGGGAAAAAGCTGAAAAACCTATCAACGGGTCAGGGTTTTCATTGTTCTCACAGTAAGATGATTGTACCTTATTGTGAGTTGTCTGGTCTTAAGACCAGATTCCACATCTGAGGGGATGTGGCTTACATCAGGTAAAAGGGGCGAATGGGGGATACTTTATCATTCAATTACTTTTCTACAACTACTACAGTATTGAAATAACACTCTTCATGGTCCAAATACTATGAAGATTAACTGGAGCTGTTTTCATTTTGAAACATTACTATCCCGTTAACTCACTTTGCTTAATGAGGGAAATCCTTGCATTTATACCTGCCCTAATTGCAAAAGCACCTGTGTGCAGGGAGCTACTTATCTGACATGTCTGCTTCTAGCTGCTGCTTTCATAACCTTAAAGAAAGCTGCAGGCAGCCTCTGAAACTTCGGATAAGATGCTTTTTGTAACGTTTTTATTTTTTTGCTACCAATTTTGAGTGTCCCATTTCTGGGCTAGAGCATCACTGGTTGATTCATGCACATTTAGGGAGTGTCTGGCTCAGTTTAATCTTGTAAAAACACAAATAGGTGGTGTAACTTTATATTTCATATTGGTCTTGTTTCTCAGCCCTTAGCTCTCCCATGGCTCTAATATAGCTAACCATCCGACTCTCTTACTTCTCCCCTAGATCTCTTACTTTCTTTCTCTGTCCAAGCTCACTTCTTCTAACAGTCTTTCTTACTTCTCCCTAGCTGCCTCCTTGCTGGTTTCCTGCTTCTCTACCCAGAGGCGTAACTAGAAGCCACCGGGCCCTGGTGCAAGAATTGCCATGGGGCTCCCCCCGCCCACATTGGCCCCCTCATCCACATTGCCCCTTCCACAATGCCCCCTTCATCTCCACATTGCCCTCTTCATCTCCACAATGCCCCCTTCCATCTCCACAATGCCCCTTCCACAATGCCCCCTTCATCTCCACAATGCCCCCTTCCACAATGCCCCCTTCCACAATGTCCCCTTCATCTCCACAATGCCCCCTTCATCACATTTCCCCTACCTCCAGTCCCTGGTGGTCTAGCGGAGTGTCTTTACAGATCTGTGCCTCCTTCGGCACAGATCTCTGCAACCGGAGCTCCCGCGCGCCGCTGTAGTAATGCAGAGGCTGGGAGATGATGTCATCTCCCAGCGCTCTGTATTACTACAGCGGCGCGCCGAGTGGGAGATCAGGTAAGTGACTGCTGCGGGCGAGGGGGTCGCAGGCGGTGGCCAGGCCCCTGGAGTGACGGGCCCTATTGTTACGCCACTGTCTCTACCCCCTGAATCTCTTACTCTCAGGTGTAAAAAGTTGGGGGGTGGGGCAAACACATTCCTTGCATTCATTAGTTCCATCACTGTATAAAGAAGACCAGCAGAACCATATAGTCATACATTGATTCTGTAAGGGAAGCTCTATGAGTGTGTTACTATATTCTAATGTATGCTAATGAAGCTGTGTGCAGCATGGAAAATAATTAGCACGTGAAACCATACAGAGATAGACTTTCACTTTTCCGGAAATGATAGTATAAATATCTCTTAATCTATGCATATGCTATTATTTTTATTATTATTGAATTAAGTTCTCAGATATGCAAGCTTGAAGGCCATTTATCATTCTTACTGTTTTCTCCAGTGGGATCAGAATTAGTTAAAAAAAATCCTGGGGTTGTTCTCTGTGCAGCCCCAAAATGTCTACTGTTAGCTGTTCGGGGTGGAGTCGGGGGTGTCATGGTGTATTATCTTTATAGACAAGTAAACAAGAACACATTATAGTAACTGAAGGTGATGCTCAAATACTGAGGTTAGTGCATGAGTGAGCATGTACCATCTTCATGCTTATGGAGGAAACTATTGTCTCCACCCAGACTCTCTGGACACATGTGATGCCTGATAACCCAGTTGAAGGACATTTTTTAAAGGAATCCACAAGACTTATCCACATACCTGGGAACTCTCAGTATCTGAACCACAGACTTATAGATTTTACCTAAATCGATGGGAGAAGGGCAACATCTTCAGTATTTATATTGGTGTAATTAGAGATCCTTCTCTAAGTAGCTTACATCCTAGAGGTATAATGAGAGACGTACCCCAAGGAACTTATAGTCTAGTAGTATAATGGGAGATCTGTTCCAAGAAGCTTACAGTCTAGAGGATTAATGCGAGACCTGCTCATGGAGCTTACACTTTATGCAGAGGAAACTCCTGTGCTGGACTGGGCCCCCTCCAAGGGTTCACTATAGTAGTATAATGGGAGAGCCTGCAACAAGGATCTTACAGCCTAGTGGTATAATGGGAGACCTGCCTCAAGGAGCTTACAGTGTAGGGGTATAGAAGTAGACCTTCCCCAAGTAGCTTACAGTCTAGTGGTATAATGGAAGATCTGCCCCAAGAAGCTTACAGTCTAGTGGTATAACGGGAGATCTGCTCAAATGAGCTTACAATGTGATGGTATAATTGGAGACCTGGATTCAAGTCCTGATATGACCTACATATGGAAGCAGACCCAGAAGGAAGAAGTAGAACCATACTGGTACCAGATTGTGCGGGAGGACGGGATGTTTTACTGGA
Source organism: Rhinophrynus dorsalis (assembly GCA_037306005.1). Lineage (NCBI taxonomy): Eukaryota > Metazoa > Chordata > Amphibia > Anura > Rhinophrynidae > Rhinophrynus > Rhinophrynus dorsalis. The sequence continues at coordinate 36,671,270 of CM074727.1, forward strand.
TTGTAGGCCTTGCCTCTCCAGAGGTGCCTTGAACTGCTGCCCAGCAGAAGTATACCCAAGGGTATAGGGATTTGTTTTTACCCCTGGCACATGAGATTCCTCAGGGAGGCCATCATGTAGTTCAGAGAATGTGGTCCTGATTGACCCAGATCTTTTTCTAGCTCTGGGTGTCAAAAGATTCTAACAATTTTTGCAGAACTTGCAATATCTTCCAGTGAGTGAGGCCAAACAGATGACACTCTGTTAGTTACCAGGAACCAGCAAGACACAAAAATACAAAATGCAAAACACCTTTATTAAAGTAACAGAAAATAAACAAAATAGAGTTGTGATCCAGGAGCATAAACCAATGACAGGCCAGGGTCAGGAACCAAGGCAGGTACTCAGCCAAGCCGGAGTCAGGAACACAGAAGACTGCTATGTCAGGAACAAGCCAGGAGTCAGGAGCACAAATGTCTGCAATGTCAGGAACAAGCTAGGGGTCAGAAACCAGAAGGATCATCAGAGGAAGCCAGGTCATACACGGATAAACAGGAGCTCAGGAGAATCCACAGCAGTCAGCAACAAACACAAGGAGAATCAGGAAGCGAGCCAAGCTGCTTTAAATACCCTGAGAGGGTTGGCTGATAACAGTCAGGTGAGTAATCACAGAGAGGTCTGCTGATTCAGTCTGACTGAGGAAAGACCGCAGCAATCAACAGCAGATCTCTGGATTAACTCAGGCATCAGAATCAATCAGCAGAGTAGAGCAGCTCAGCCAAACCTTGACACACTCTTGTGCTCCCCTGCAATCCCTGCCTATTATAGCAGAGCCTTTCCGCAGGGTGTCCATGGACATTATAGGTCTGTTTGCTAGACCCAGTCAATCTGGTAAAAAGTATATACTCATGGTGGTTGATTGTGCCATCCAAAACCTGAAGGCTGTGACACTATTTTTCTTCACAGTCCTCTATAATCTATCAGGGTCAAAAAGGTAGCAGATGCCCTGGTGACCATTTTAACCAGGGTTGGGTTCCTCAGCGACATACTCTTGGATCAGGAAACATCATTTATGTAGGCGTTAATCCAAAACTTGTACCATCTGAAGGCTAAGGACCTCTCCAAAGATTCAGTAGAATAGGATGCATCAAGCTTTTGTACACTTCAAAGAGAAATATGAATGGTAACTGTCTGACTTGTTGTTTGCATGGTGAGATGTACCACAGGAAACTACTGGCTTCTTATTTTCAAACAATATAATGGGACTCCTGTTCCAAGCAGCTTGGAATCTAGTGATAAGGATAGTGATAAAGGAGAACCTTTCCCAATGAGCTTACAGGTTAGTTCAAGAGCAGGCAACCTTTCAAACTCCAGCTGTTGGAGACTACCTATCCTACCATCCCCAACAAGCCAACAGCTGGTTGGGGATGATGGGAACTTCAGTCTCCAGCAGCTGAAAAGTGAAAGGTTACCTGCCTCTGGTCTATAATGTGAGATCCTGACCCAGAGATCTTACAGTGTAGCAGTAGCGGTTATTTGTCCGTTTATCAGCAACTGATTTGTCAGTCTCAGAAATAAATGTTACTGTTCTACTTGTGCTCATCTTGTAAACAATAAATATGTTATTTTTATATCAGATTTTGTGTCATATTACTTTGATTTATGCACCCCCACCTCTGTATCATAAATCTTCAACTGTTTCTGATTTACAGTCAGATGATGGCTGGCTGGTCCTGCACATGTCTCACCCAGAGAATCCCTGTTTTATTAAAGAGCATGCTGTGTTTGTCCTGCTGTGGAGTCACTAGTTCAGTCCCCTTATGAACTGCCTGGGACCATATTACATGTACAGGGAGCTAATTTCTTACAGATCCAGCTAATGAGTCTCCAGTTCGTCAGGGTGGCTGTCTATTGATCCCGCTGCTCTGAACAGCTGTGACTACACATCACAGACAAGTGACAAGTTATTTTCCACTCTAAGTGTCTATGAATCTCATCGCCCATTGAGATCATGATTTAAAAGATCTGTAATATGTTATTATGAAAAAAAATTGTAGACGTTTTCCATTTTGAGCAGTGGAAGGGCACACACTGATGGGACATGCTTTATTCAGAAGTGGTAATAGTTCAAACTGTCACAAAGTGATGAAGCTTTCACTATCACATTCTATGGATAGCTAGAGGCTCACATCTCCCATGCAGTGCAATAAAATAACTGTCTGTACAGAAGGTGAGTTGTAGGTGAACTGTCCGGACACCAGGTGGCATTCTTAATATAAAAAAATAACAGTTTAAACTGTAATATCTTTGGAACACAGAATCTCCCAGTAGTGCAAGTACCATGGTTTTACTCAACATGAAAGCCCTACGATATATGTTTATTTTATAATAAAGTTGTATTAATCCTTTAAAACATCCATGAATACTTTTGAGGATCAGAGAATTGTGCAGTACAACCAAGCAGCCAAGATGCTCCCCCTTTGAGCACCAGTGGGGTATGCCACACATTGCTTTGTAATGTGTGGCATACCCCTCTGGCACTAAAAGGGTTAAAGTTTGTTTTTGTCCTTGCTTTTTATAGGCCAAAGGTATTTACTGAGTCAGGAAATAGTGGATGGGACTGGGACCATGTGAGGAATGGCGGTGTGGTCATGTGAAGAATGGGGGTGTGGTCATGGGTGCATCTAAGGGAGCCTAGACTGCATTGCCTAGGAGATCCTGGGATGCAAATCTGGCTCTGGATATAGTTTCCAGCTTGGGGCACGTTACAGTGATGATCACCCTACTAGTATTGGTGCAACTGGACTGCATAGTGTACTAATAATGCATTAAATTGGACCAAGTCTTTTCTGCACCAAACATCTCCTCTGAACGGGGTTAAAAGACTAATTTCAATCAATGGGAATTTGGTGCAGTTGTTCCCTATGGTGCAGTTGGTTTACTCCACTCTCTTTGTACACCAGTTTTATTGCTTTAAAAACCCTTGGAGCACCATAGGGGTGTGCAATGATTTGCTTACCCCTCTGACATTCAAAGGGATAATAAGGACCAGTCACCTTGATTTAACTTTGCATATTTCATACTCCATTAAAAACGGTCTACGTGTCATGTTAGCCAAAAGACTAGTAAGTGTACAGTTAAGGAAATATTCATAAGTGGTACCGTATGTTAGTGTATGTTAATTGCAGTACCCGGTGATGTATACGCTGCACCAGGATACTTTCACTTTTCAAAGAAATCAAAGTGTAAGTATTTCTCAAACTGTAGATCTGCCGGACATTTGGTTAACATGGCACATAGGCAGTTTTGCATGAAATACAAAGAAGCTTTCAAATAATAAAAAATCAAGGTGACAGGTCCACATTAAAGGGATAGTATTGTGTGACAATAAAAGCAGCTCCAATTAATCTTCATAGAATGTGAGCCATGGAGAGTGTTATTTCAGTACTGTCAGAGTTGTAGTACAAGAGTAATTGAATGATAAAGTATCCCCCTCCCACCCCTTTTACTGATGTAACTGCTCACCTCAGAGCACAAAGGTAGTATCCAGATGGATCGCAGAGAGGGACAATCTTCAGTGAGTATAAGGAAAAACCTGAAAGGGGGCAGTGTTTTCATTATACTCACAGTAAGAAATTGTCCCTTGCTGTGAGCTGTCTGGTCTTAAGACCAGATTCCACATCTGAGGGGAGGCGGCTTACATTAGGTAAAAGGGGCGGGAGGGGGAAACTTTATCATTCAATTACACTTGAACTACAACTCTGACGGTATTGAAATAACACTCTCCATGGCCCAAATACTATTAAGATTTTATTTTGAAACATTACTATCCCTTTAATAAGAGCTTGGATAGTAAGTGCATTGATGCCAGGAGTATGACTGAAGTATAACAACTAACATGTTTGAAAGTTGTGTTTTATTGCCCACTCTCTGTGTGTTCTTAAGGAACAGCTGAGATAACCATTGAGGTCAAAGAGAGGGGAACCATTGGCAGCGAGCGTGTGTGTCAAGGGGAGCAGGTGTCCTGGATCAAAGGCAAGTGCTATTCCTAGTTTTATGGCCAGGGTCCATTGCATAGTCTGGCAGCAATGCCACCTGAAAAGGAATTTACACTGGACCACAGTAGGGCACAAGTGTACATTCCCGCTCTGTTTATAATGTTGGCATTTTACCCTCTGCATGCCCCATTGGTTCCAAGTCAATAGATCAGGAACATCAGAGACTCTAAAGGATGAATTCAGGAATGTAAAGAAGAGCAATGGCGACTTCCACACTTCCTACGGATTTAAATGGGACCTTGCAATGCACTGGAGGCATCGCTAGCTTTCATGGACTTACAATTCCATTCAATCCAATAAAGTGTGGGTGTGGCCAGCACAGCCAAGACAACCCCTAAAATCTGGAGCGCTAGGCAGTTGCCTACTCTGTCTATTGGGAAATCCTGCCCTACCTAAGTGAATAAAAAAATTAAGAGATCTAGGGCTCGATTCAATTCCTCTGGTAAAACCCACAGTAGGGCAAAAATGAACACCGAAAGGTACACAAACAGTGTTACCGTCAGAATTCAATTGCCGTACCAACATGAAACACAAAGAGTGTTGGGACACAGAAACCAACTTGTGGCCCAACGTTCAGATTTTTTTTCAGTACCATCACACCCTAAATAGGGTGAGAAAGTAGAAGGTTAAAGGAAACCAGCTAATGCTTGGTGTTTGACACACTGCAAACACAGTGTTGCAGGGTCATTGATATTGCTCTGACCACACCCACAAGTTAGAATGTGGGTGTGGCCAACATAGTTGAGGTGCCCCTCAAAATGTGGAGTTCTAGGTAGGCGCCTACTCTGCTTACTGGAAAATCCAGCCCTGAATAAAAGTTACTATCATATGAAAGAAAATTTTGGACACCGAGAGATATATAGGTAAATGTTTATATACCTTCATAAAACATGTATCTGATACAGTATGCGTGGTTGTACAGTAGATCAAGGGAAGCAGTATTCCTTTATACTTCTCAGTTAATAATATAAAATCTATTGTGCAAGACGTATGAGGCGGTTAATCAGAAGACCGGAGGGGTGTACAATGATTGCAAAATGTTGCATTGCCTTCAGTTTAAAGAGAATTAAAATCCGCCTCTATATTGTACTAAATGTTTGATTGTAATATAAATCACTTTTGATAAATTAACCTGTAGTTATTGATGGCACAGTCTGGCACTTTCAGTATTCTGTTTTATGCTAATTCAGTTCTGTATTGCTCACTGTGCTATGAACAAAACTAAGCAGAGCTCACACAGTGGTTTATGTTACCCAGAGAGAGAGAGTGTGAAATGTTTGGTCTCAAATATAACTAGTTGAAGAGCCCGTTACATGGGCCACAGTGCCACTGCCAGCCGGTCATGCACAGTAGAGACTACCCGCTCCGCGGCTGATACAGAGCTGGACGCTCCTTCGAAGCGGTGTGGGCAGTCTCTACTGCTCATGACTGCAGCACACTCAGCAGTCTCGACTGCGCCGTTACACACGTTTCAGCGAATTATTATATGGGATTAGCATACTCAAGGGAATTAGAATACATTGGGGTTTATGCACTAAGGAGTGATAAAGAGGTGATAAGTGGAAATTACTTCTCCAGTGATATCACTTCTCCTGTTCCTGTGTTATTCTATGGAGCCTATGCACTAAGATTTCTCCAACTTTAGAGATCTTAGTGCATCTGCTCCATAGAATACCATAGGACATGGAGAAGTGATATCAGTGGAGAAGTCTTCTCCTCTTTATCACATCTTAGTGCATCTCCCCCATTGTGGGTTATGCACTAAGGTGTGATAAAGAGCTAGTAAAGTGGAGATGTCTTCCCCAGTGATATCACTTCTCCAGTTCCTATGTTATTCTATATAACCTATGCACTAAGTTCTCCAAAGCTGGAGAAATCTTAAAGTTTTTGTAATGTCCACAAAAAAAGTTTTTTGCATTTAGAAGAGCTTAAAAAGCTGAGCTAAATGCAAAAAAAAATGTATCTCTCAAACCGCTATGGTTTAAGAGATACAGGCGTTTAAAGTTTGATCTCTCCTATTGACAGCTGTAAAGCTGTCAGCAGGAAATCCGCATTGGCCGACATGGAGGCGTTTGAGAAGAGCTGCGATCTCCTTATTTACCACAAATCCCTTCATTGGAATGGTCTAAAATGAGCTCTTGAAAACCAGGCAAATGTTTTTGACCATTCCAATGAAGGGATTCGTGGCAAATAACAAGATCGCGCACTTCTCAAGCGCCTCCATGTCGACCGACACGGATCTCCTGCTGTCAGCTTTACAGCTGTCAGTAGGAGAGATCAAACTTTAAATGCCTGCATCTCTTAAACCATAGCGGTTTGAGAGATACGTTTTTTTGCATTTAGCTCAGCTTTTTAAGCTCTTCTAAATGCAAAAAACTTTTTTGTGGACATTACTAACACTTTAATCCTATGAATTTTGATTTTGTTGAAGAGATAAAGGGGGTTATGCACTAAGTTGTGATGAAGAAGGGGTGACTTGTTTAGTGATGTTATTCTATAGAGCTTATGAACTAAGATCTCTCCAATTTAAGACATCTTAGTGCATCGGCTCCATAGAATAACATAGGACTTGCAGAAGCAAAATAATTGGAGACGTTTTCTCTGAATTATCACCTCTTTATCACTGCTTAGTGCATCTCTTCCATTGTGGCTAATGCACTAAGGTGTGATAAAGAGGCTATATAGGGAAGATGACCTCCCCAGTGATATCGCTTCTCCAAGTCCTATGTTATTCTATGGAGCCAATGCACTAAGATTTCTTAAAGGGATAGTAATGTTTCATAATAAAAGTAGCTCTAATTAATCATCATAGTATTTGGACTTTGAAGAGTGTTATTTCAATTCTGTCAGAGTTGTAGTTCAAGAGTAATTCAATAACAAAGTATCCCCCTCCCGCCCCTTTTACTGATGTAACACTGCTCACCCAGAGCAGAAGGGTGGTGCCCAGGTAGATTGCAGAGAGGGACAATCTTCAATTAAGATAAGGGAAAAACCTGAAAAACTTGTCAAGTTGGGCAGGGCTTTCATTGTTCTCACAGTAAGAAGATTGTCCCCTGCTGTTATCTGTCTGGTCTATGGACTGCATTCCACATTTGAGAAGAGATGGCTTACACTAGGTAAAAGGGGCGGGAGGGGAAACTTTGCTTGTGAATATCTCTTAAGCCATAAAGGTTTCGTTCTTCATGTTTTTTTAATGCCTACAAAATAAAATAAAGATAAAATGAAGTATTACTACCCCTTTAAATTGGAGATATCTTAATTCATAGGCTTTATACAATAACATCCCTGGAGAAGTCATGTCCACGTTATCACCTTTTTAGTAGTTGGGGAATGTAATCTCAGCAGAGCTTTGTTCTCTGACTTGGACAGATAAAGCTGCATAATTAATACTAACATATCAAGAAAAGAGTCTCCTCTTCAGCTTCTTAGGCTACCAGAACCCATTCGTTCCTACTAGAGGGATGGAATACATTTTTAATGATTAATGTTCATGCAAATCCTTTCAGGACAGAAGACCCCACTAAGCAGAGGACTTGGAAAGGTGATTGATAAGTACTCTTAAAAAAATAAAGAAAACATTGTATCTTAAAAAACAAATAAAACATAACGTATAATAAAATTTTTCAGTAATAGTCAGATTTTAAAATTATAGGTCCACTTTAAGCATTAGAATTCCTTTATTACATCTTGACTCAGAAATGTGAGTATTTCTAACATGATTGACTGGGAGGATATAATTGATGTCTCCCCAGGGCCTGCAGCTGTCTATGAGTTTGACATGATGACGTTACGCACTGCAGATTAGGAAAACTAATTTGTAACGGCAATATAATATCTTTTTCTAGCATAAAAATAGCACCAAATATGTTCAGATAGCAGATTTAAAGGGATTTTTTTTTATTTGGGGGGGCGGGGGGGGGGGGGTAGAAGGACAGAGCATTTAACTCATCCCCGGTAAGGCTAAAAGGGACAGTGTAATGCCTTTTCTTCTTTTCAAATCTTATTTAAAGGCATAGTAATAATTAATAATCACTAACCTATATATTAAAGTCCTATTAAAAAGAAATGTATTGTCCCCAGTGTCATCTCTCATACCTTTATGGTTGGAGAGATAATCGCTCCTAAAGTTGCCCTCTCCCTCCTCCTTCCCTAAAGTCAGCGTTGTAGCTGACTGAAGGGAAATCAGGTCTTACGATCATCAGGCGGCTCTGCAGCAGTGCCGAGATCGCGTTAATAAAAAAAAAAATCTTTCACTAAAATGGTCTACTACGTGTGCTTGCAAACCAAGCACACATAGAAGACCATTTCAGTGAAAGATTTATTTTTTATTAATGTGATCTTGGCTGTGCTGCAGAGCCGCCTGATGGTCGTACAACAGGCTTCCCTGCAGTCAGCTAGGACAATGACTTCAGGGAAGGGGGAGGGCAACTTTAGGAGCGATTATCTCTCGAACCATAAAGGTTTGAGAGATGACACTAGGGGCAATACATTTCTTTTTAATATGACTTTAATATAGGGGTTAGTAATTATTAAGTATCACTATCCCTTTAATTGTGGCAGCTAGCCTCATAGAGCTGTAAAGAGGTTTAATTCCTAAATTCATTATATACTTATATTATATATAACTTATACGTTAGGGTCTGTCTCTTTTAGATTTGGGGGGGGGTTATGTTATTTGTTAGGTTAGGGTTAGTTGTTAGGTTAGGATACCTTACTGCTAGGGTTGCCACCAAGCCGGTATTTTACCGGCAGGCCGGTAAAAAATTGGCTTCTGTCCAATGTTAAGCCTATGGAGGGAATGCCATGACCGGTATTTTTTCTAAGAAAAGGTGGCAACCCTACTTACTGCATTTTACAGGTGACATTTTAAATAATCTCTTTTCATACCAACAACTTTCTTAAATGAACATTAAACCTTTTTTTATGAAAAAAATATATATTGTATGGATTTTCCAACTGAGTAAAATGAGGGTACTCCCACTGCCAAGAGATTCATATTTCCAGAGTTATTACAGTTTAAACCCATGTTTTTTTACATTAGCAGTGCCCTCTAGTGGTCAAATTCTAATTAGTGTTTCCGGTCACATTCTAATGGAGAGGAAAGTCAGTGATATACAGTTCTCCACAGAATGTGATAGAAACTGCCTGTCACTTCCTGTCAGTTGGAACTATCAGGAAGTAAACACAGTAAATTCACTTCCTGATTATATGAACTGCTATAAACTTTGAATAGAACATCTGACAGCAGTGAGAGCGACCTTGTTTTATTCAGCAGGAAAAAGATCTATAAAATACAGGTTTTCATAAAAAAAAGTTTACTGCGCCTTCAAGTCATCGTTTTGACGTTTACCAGTGCCACATTTCAATAGTAAGTCCTCTGACTTGAGACATCTTAGTGCATAGGCTCCATAAAATAGCATAGGAATTGTAGCCTTCACAACACTGGAGAAGTGATTACCTTAACCCTTTGGGTGCCAGAGAGGTACCCAATGTGGCACTCAAAGTGTTAATGCAGGGTTGGGTGACCTGAGACCTCCAGTAGTTGAGGACTGCAATTCCCTTAATTTCTTGCTGAGTATGATGGGAATTGTAGTCCGCAACAGCTGCAGGGTATCAGGTTGCCCAATTCATGTCTCAGTGCATAACCTCCCAAGTTTTAGTTCTCTTATCACCTACCTCACAACATTTCAAATGGCCAGAGAGGGACACTTTTGTTTTAGGGGGTGTTACTAAGGGCGTGGCTGGTGGGCAGATCATTACCAAGAATTTTTAGGTGATTTCATGACCTACTGACACCTCTTTGTGTAAATGAATAAATGATCTAGAGCAAGACCAAAATATTTTATTTACAGAGACTGATAAACACATATACTGCAGTTTAAACAAACATTAATGTGGCCTGTGGGACAATGTAATACACATATACACAACACACAGTCTGATATCCTAAACACAGGGACACCAGGGTGATACACTTATACACACACCACACAGTCTGATCTCCTAAACACAGGAACACCAGGGTGATACACTTATATACACACCACACAGTCTGATCTCCTAAACACAGGGACACCAGGGTGATACACTTATATACACACCACACAGTCTGATCTCCTAAACACAGGGACACCAGGGTGATACACTTATATACACACCACACAGCCTGATCTCCTAAACACAGGGACACCAGGGTGATACACTTATACACACACCACACAGTCTGATCTCCTAAACACAGGGGCACCAGGGTGATACACTTATATACACACACACACCACACAGTCTGATCTCCTAAACACAGGGACACCAGGGTGATACACTTATATACACACACCACACAGTCTGATCTCCTAAACACAGGGACACCAGGGTGATACACTTATGTACACACCACACAGTCTGATCTCCTAAACACAGGGATACCAGAGTGATACACTTATATACACACCACACAGTCTAATCTCTTAAACACAGGGACACCAGGGTGATAAAGTTATATACACACATCACACAGTCAGATCTCCTAAACACGGGGACACCAGAGTGATACACTTATATACACACACCACACAGTCTGATCTCCTAAACTCAGGGACACCAGGGTGAGAAAGAAGGACAGAGGGATTTGGGCCTGAAAGAGGGACTGTCCCTCCTAAAGAAGGACACTTGGGAGGTGTGCCTAAAACCAACTTTTAGTGATTCTAAAAGAGCTTTCAAAATCCCCTATACATTATATTCACCATGTTTTATTTAGAACACTGGTTTTCGACTTATTTAGGTTTACAGATTTAGTTAATTGAGGTATGCTGTGGATGCACTTCCTATCTTAGTCCTGCATAACATTACCTCTCCCGCTCACTGAGGATTAACTCTTTCAGTGCTAGAGGAGGTGGGCAGTATATTGGGTCAAGTGTCAGTGATCGGGGGAGATAATGTAGGAGTAAGACAGGACACTGTCTGCATGGCATACCTTAATTAGCATAATCTATAAACCTAAATAACTCAAAAATGAGTTTTCTAAATAAAGAGTGTTCAACACAACATATAGCTGATTTTGAATGATCTTTTCAAATCAACAACATTGTTTTTAAGTGAAGATTAATTAAGATTATTTAAAGGGATAGTAATACTTAAGTAAAGCCCTACTAAAAAAAACCGTATTGCCCCCAGTGTCATCTCTCAAACTTTTATGGTTTGAGAGATGAATGCTTCTAAAGTTGCCCTCTCCCTCTCCCTTACCCGAAGTCAGCTTTGTAGCTGACTGAATGGAAGTCCGGTCATAGATCATCAGGCGGCTCTGCAGCAGAGCTGCGATCGCGTTAAATTAAAAAAAATCTTTCACTAAAACGGTTTTCTACGTGTGCTTGCAAACCAAGCACATGTAGAAGACCATTTCAGTGAAAGTTTTCTTTTTTAGTAATGCGATCAGGGCCGGATTTGCCATTAGGCAAAGTAGGCACCTGCCTACAGGCGCACGCCAACGAGGGGCGGCTGCCATTTTGATTTCTTTTTTTTTTAAAAAAATATAAAAAAACTAGCCACCTCGCTGGCTGCGCCGGCGGCGCCCACTCACATTGCCCGCCCCCCCAGTCTTATACCTGATGGAGCTCCCTCGTTGCCTCTTTAGAAATGCAGAGTGCTGGGAGATGACATCATCTTCCAGCGCTCTGCATTCCTGAATAGGAGACCGCGCGGGAGCTCCATCAGGTACAAGACTGTGCCAAAGGAGGCACATACAGATCTCCTACCAGGGAGGTAGGAAACGGGGGGAGGCAATGTGGAGCTAATGGGGGGCAAGTTGGAGCCGATGGAGGGCAATGCGGAGATGGTGGGGGCAAGTTGGAGCTGATGGGGTGGGGGGCAATGTGGAGCTGATGGGGGGCATTGTGAGGGCAATGTGGAGCTGATGGGGCAATATGGAGCTGATGGGGGCATTGTGAGGGCAATATGAAGCTGATGGGGGGCAATGTGAGGGCAAAGTGGAGCTGATGGGGGGCAGTGTGAAGGCAGTATGGTATATGGAGATGATGTGGGCAGTATGGAGCTGATGGGGGCAATGTGAGGGCAGTGTGGAGCTGATGGGGGGCATTGTGAGGGAAATATGGAGCTGATGGGGGGCAATGTGAAGGCAGTATGGTATATGGAGATGATGGGGCAGTATGGAGCTGATGGGGGCAATGTGAGGGCAATATGGTATATGGAGATGATGGGGGCAATGTGAGGGCGATATATGAGATGATGGTGGCAAGCTGGAGCTAATGGGGGGCAATGTGGTGATGATGGGGGCAATGTGAGGGCAATATGGAGATGATGGGGGGGCAACGTGGAGATTAGGAGCATTGTGGAGGTATCCAGTGCAGATGGCCCACGGGGGGCGCTTCAAATTTCTGTGCCTACAGGCTCCTGAGATGTAAATCCAGCCCTGAACGCGATCAGGCTGTGCTGGAGAGCCGCCTGAAAGTCGTCCGACTCTCTTCCCTGCAGTCAGCTAGAATGCTGACTACGGGGAAGGGGGAGGGAAAGGGCAACTTTAGAAGCGATCATCTCTCAAACCATAAAGGTTTGAGAGATGACACTGGGGGCAATACGTTTTTTTTTAGTAGGGCTTTACTATAGGGATTAGTAATACTTAAGTATTACTATCCATTTAAAAAAGCATTTAAAGTGCCAGTGAAACACCTTTTTGAATTAACAAATTCTGCAAGTGCATAATATATAAAGGCAAATTGCTTATACTTTTTTTTATGACAGCTTTTTTTTAACACTTTATGCTCTAGACTATGTACTCCCTGGATCACCGTTTCCAGAATGCTTTTCTCTCATGGACTGTGATGGAAGGGAAAGAGACACAATGGGCATACCTGGAAACTTTGATGTGTTGTCTCACCGGAGGGGAGTCCTGTGGTGCCGGAGGGGTAAGGAAAATGATGTGAATCGTGTAAAAAGGGGGAGTGGCTTAAATATGAGTGGGGGCAGGGATTAACAGGGGAGAAACAAATGGTAAAAATAGGTTGGAGAAGGAGGAACAGAAACTCCCCACATCCGGAGACTCAACCTCTGCCCCAGAGACTCAGTAAAGCAGTGTCAAAACCGACGTCTGCGGGGCAAATCCGGAGAGTTTCCATCAATGGGGAGATTCACTATGCGGTGATAAATTGGAGACGACTTCTCCAGTTCCTATATAATTCTATAAAGCCTATACACTAAGATCTCTAAAGTTGTATTGGCTCCATAAAATACCATAGGAATTGGAGAAGTGATAAACTGGAGAAGTCATCTCCACTTTATCACCGCTTAGTGAATCTTTCCCCAATGTAACACTCTCCTCACAGCACCGAGTGCTCTGTATGCTGTATTATATAGACTGGAGGCAGGTATTCCTGCTGCAGTGAGAAAGAAAATATTGTCTGCCACTTTAACTGTAGTTCCCCTTTAAAAAATGCTGGTTTTTTTTTTTTTTTTTTTTTTAATTTGGCACACTTTAACCCTTTGAGTGCCAGAGTGGTAAGGAACACATTGCAACGCAATGCATTCTGTACTACTCTGGCACTCAAATTAATGAGTTTCCTTTAAAAACTGAAAAGTTTTCTTTAGTAAATTATACAACTGAAGAAAACCTCAATTAACGAGGAGTTGCACAGACCAACCTTTAGCCTGGGGACAGCCCCAGATCTGAATCTGTTGTACTTCCTCATTCCTTGATTCTTTCCTCGTGCTGGTTTCACAACCTGCCAGATATAAATTCACAGATTGTAGGTTCCCTATCATTCTGGGGACGGCAACCATTCGCACTGCAGAGATGGCATTTGCCTGCGGACTACTCTTATTTGTCTCGCTAGCCGCCTGTCTGGGTACAACAGATGCTGTGAACCCTGGTTTTGTGGTGAGACTCACGCAAAAGGGGTTGGACTATGGTACGATCTGGTTTCATCTTGTAGCAAAAAAGAATATTCCTCTGCAGACGCAAGGCCTGTTTTCTCATTAGGCAGAGTAAATTCCTAGAGCAACAGCTGGCCCTGAGGCTTATTCAGCCTTTAGAGGCTTCACCTTTGGACTCAGAAAGAAGAGATAATTTCACACACACAAAATATTTTATTCAATCACTCACATGTGCATATGAACACACACACAAAGTTTCTCTCTCTCATTCACATACAAACACTCACAATCTTTCTCTATTTCACATATACTTTCCCCCCACACACATACATTGACAAACGCACGCATACACAGTCTTCCTCTATTTCACACACACATGCAATCTCTTTATTTCACACATACACAGTCGTGTCTATTTCTGTCTTTCACACACATGCACAATCTCTTTCTCTATTTCACACTTACACAGTCTCTCCCCTTTTTCTCTGTCATTCACACATATGCACGCATACAGTCTCTGTCTTTATTTCATACACAGTCTCTCCTCTTTCTCTCTGTCATTCACACACATGCATGCACACAATCTCTGTCTTTATTTCACAGTCTCTCCTCTTTCTTGCTCTCATTCACATACATACACACACACAATATTTCTGTAATTTACACATACACAGTCTCTCCTCTCTCTCATTCACACACATGCACACAAACACAATCTCTTTCTCTATTTCACACATACACAGTCTCTCCTCTTTCTCTCTGTCATTCACACACATGCACACACACACAATTTCTTTCTCTGTTTCACACATACAGTCTCTCCTCTTTCTCTCACTTATTCACACACCACTCATTCACACACATGCATGAACAATCTGTTTCTCACATACACACAATCTCTCCTCCCTCTCACACACATGTATATGCACACACATATGCACAATCTCTCTCTCTATTTTACACTACACTGTCCCTCCTCTTTCTCTCTCATTCACATACATGCACAGTCTCTCACACACACACACACGCACTTTTTGTTTCACAAAAACACAGTCTCTCCTCTTCCTCATACACACATACAGTGTCACACACACAATTGCACTCACATGCACTTAGTTTCATACAAACACAGTGTCTTTCTTTCACACACACGCACAAACACAAATTACTCTCACCTCAGATACCCCTGGGTCCTAGAGGGGTCCTCAATGCATCAATGGGGTTAATCTACTCTTTCTGTCCCTATTCAGCATTTTTAACAATGTGCAGCCCTTTGGCGGACTTGAGGGCCACATGCTTAGAGCGAATATAGCTGTCTGTCCCTGGCCTAGAGAGGTCTATGCCCATCATGCTGCGTCTGGGGGTGTGGTCCCTGCAGGATACACCAGCTATTGGTTATATCATTCAGTTTATTTACTAGTTTATATATAGCGGGAACGTCAGGTATATACAGTATACTACTCTGGACAGTCTATTTATTAGTTTATAGAATGCAGTAATGTCCATTTCATATAATAATTTGGACATTTTATTTAGCACTTTATATATTGCTTTAACCCTTTGAGTGCCAGAGGGGTACGCAATGCATTGCACCCTCTGGCACTCAGAGGGTTAATGTCCAGTTTATATACTAATTTGGACAGTTTATTTACTAGTTTATATTTTGCTGCAATGCCAAGTATATCTACTAATGTCACTGTTTTGCCTATTTATATATTGTATAATAACCAGTAAAACAAGGGTACTCCCACTGTTGAAAGATGTTTCATTCAAAAGTTATTACAGCTCAAACTTGATTTTTTAGGTGCAGTATCACAGTGGCCTGAAATTGTACAATGGCGCTGTTGCTACACCATCCTATGGAGATTTATGGTCAACTGACCAGAGCTAACAAAAGGATGGTGTAGCAACAGCGCCACCGTGCAATTTCAGGCCACTGTGATACTGCACCTAAAAAAATTCAAGTTTGAGCTCTGATAACTTTTGAATGAAACACCTTTCAGCAGTGGGATTTACCCTGTTCTACTCAGAAGTATAACCTCTACAACATTTATTTTTTTTTTTTTACGTTTTAAGTATTGCTATCCCTTTAAGCAGATTCTCTCTTTTTCTCTAACTTAACAGGGGTTTTTAACTCATTAAATGCTAGAGAGAGCTCCAATGCATTGTAAAGCAGTGTGTTCAAGACGGTATCCATTGAAAATGTTGCAGACAAAACAGAGTGCAAGTAAATGGAGCAATAAGCATGTTGCCGTTATGAAAACGGCGACACGAGAATCCTGCTCTGCATCAAAAGCGCAAGATTCTCATGTTGCCTCCTTAAATGTCACTTCAACCGGTATCCATTAGTGTCCGCATACCTTAGCATAGCTGTGCTATATTTGGAAACCTTTGTAGCAACCAAGGTGTTAAAACCCCTGTTAAAAAAAAAAATTGTTCCTTATTGTGAACTTCATTTTACCCAGAATTTCTCTACATTTTTTGAGCTTATGTCCCTAAGGATATTGCCTTTGGCAAGACTATATCTATGAGTGCAGTGGGTGGGGTCATATCATTAATGGGGGTGTGGCCAAGGCTTCCTGAAATATAATGTGACCTCCCTGCAAACATAACTCACTTGGCTCATATCATCTACCCTTTTGCTACCTGATGTAAAATCCCCTGACCTTATCTGATCTTTTTTGTTACTATATTTATGGTAGTCTGATGGCTATCCCAAGTATTTATTAGTTCTATAACAGCAGTGGCCTCTGCTGTCTTTGTTGTTAGGTATCCCATGAATTTCAGGAAAGGAGGTCTGCAGTTGTAAATGGATGTTCCAAAGCAACAGTATGTTGGCATCTCTGATATTGCAACCATCAATTGCAGACCTCCTTTTACCTTCTTCCTGTAGTTTTACTAGTGGTGACCTGTTTTCACCCTGAAGATACCATCGATAATAAGCACATGAGGTGGCCAACATGTAGGTATCCAGCTGTTGTTGCAATGTATCTCCCATCATCCTCCGCTGACTGTTGATGATGGAAATTTGTCTTCATCTAGGGTGACCACCAGTGGTGCCCGTAGAAATGTTTCCGGGGGTGGGAGCAAAGCCATAATATGACCCTTAGGCTAGCCTGTCCAGCCCCTTTGTTTACATGGAGGGGGTAAGTGTAGGGGTAAGGGTAATTTCCCACCCACCGGACACCCATGGTGGGAGGAACTTTAACCAAGAACATCTCTCAAACCATAGCGGATTGAGAGATAGAATTTCTGGCACATAGTTTATTTTTTAACATCTAGAAAAGTAGAAGATATTTTTTGGGACATTAGTGTTCCTTTAAGGGTATATTAAATGGGAAATTTAAAGGGATACTAACACTTAAAGCGGAACTACCACTGCTTATCTTTAGTTTAATTAAGTCCCCATCTGGCGACTAGCTGCTTAGTAGCGCTAATCGCCAGAATGATTACCTTATTTAACAGACTTAAGCTTTCTTCCACGGGTGACAGGCAGGACAGAGCGCGGGAATCTTGCCATAGTGATGTCCGCACGACTGCACTGTCAGTCCCAGACGGGTCTAGGAGGCGTTGCTAGGAGCCATCCGGCTCCAAAAGGGACTGACAGAGCAGGCGCTCGGACGTCACTATGGCAAGATGTCCGCACTCCGTGCTACTGTCAGAGCTGTCCATAGGATGGTGTAGCAACAGCACCACTATACAATTTCAGGCCACTGTGATATTGCACCTAAAAATTTCAACTTTGAGCTGTAATAACTTTTGAATAAAACACCTTTCAGCAGTGAGAGTACCCTTGTTTTACTCAGGGGGATAAACCCTACAACATATATATTTTACATTTTAAGTATTACTATCCCTTTAAGAGGACAGGAAACATGCTTTTAATAAAAATATATACGTTACATAGGTTATCCTGCAGTAAAACAGGGGTTTTAACACTGCTGGGGAATTTTACATTCAAAAGTTATTATGGCTCTACCTTTTTTGTAAATCAAACAACAGTGCCACCTGGTGTTCAC
Organism: Rhinophrynus dorsalis; assembly: GCA_037306005.1. Classification (NCBI taxonomy): domain Eukaryota; kingdom Metazoa; phylum Chordata; class Amphibia; order Anura; family Rhinophrynidae; genus Rhinophrynus; species Rhinophrynus dorsalis. Next base: position 36,689,208 of record CM074727.1, read on the forward strand.
AAGGCAGCATTTTCTTTATAATGCACCAGATGGTAAAGCATGAGTCTTTGGGGTTATGCAGTAAGGTGTGATGAAGAGGTGATACAGTGGAGATGACTTCTCTAGTGATATCACTTCTTCAGTTGCAATGTTATTCTATGGAGCCACTGCACTCTAACATTGCATTTCTCTAACTTTGTGAATAGGCTCTATAGAATAACACTGGAACTGGAGAAGTGATATCACTGGAGAAGTCATCTCCACTTTATCAAGCCTTAGTGCATGTATCCCTTTGACTACAGCTCTCCACAGTAAGTGATACAAACATCACCACCAGTTTGCCCTAGCGTGTATGTATTTTATCTAATCTATGTATGCATATACTGTATCACTCAGCTTTCCAAAGGTAGTAACAGCAACAGCTACACCTGGTTCCTTGAAATCTCGCATACAAAACGTGAGAAACTTCTGAGGACGAACAAACATCTGGGGTTAGCTCTTGTTCCCGTGCAGAGGGGACTTTCCCATCATTTTGGAACTGGGTGGGATTAGTCTAATGTATGTGGAAATTTCTTCTCTGTAACGGCACTAGAGAGCTAAAATGTGATCCTTCTGAGTGGTGACTAGCCGGAGAACAGTTCATTGTGCTGTTTGTTTGTCCTCAGAAGCCTCTTACGTTTTTTTGAAAGCTCTTAGGGGGTATCCCTAAGAATGAAGGGTAATCCAGATGTGGACCCCTTGATCTCAGGGCCTAGGGAATCCAGCTGCCCCTCACTGAAGAGGCCCAACAAGGCCGAAACGTACGTCTGGTGTTAGCTGGTGTTCCTGTGCAGAGAGGACTTGCCCATCATTTTGGAACTGGACTGTCCTTTTGGGTGAGATTAGTCTAATATATATGTAGAAATTTCTCCTCTGTAATGGCACTAGAGAGCTAAAACATGATCTTTCTGTGCGGTGACTAGCCGAAGAACAGGCCATTGTGCTGTTTGTTTGTCCTCAGAAGCCTCTCACATTTTGTATGTATATTCCTTGAAATCTTTACCTCAATCTCTCAAAAATATTTAAAGGGACAGTAATGTCCCAGAAAAAATATTTAGCATTTTGTAGTCCTTAAAGGGATAGTAATACTTAAAATGTAAAAAAAAAATATGTTGTAGGGTTTATCCCCCTGAGAAAAACAAGAGTACTCCCACTGCTGAAAGGTGTTTCATTCAAAAGTTATTAATTTTCAAAGTTGATTTTTTTAGGTGCAATATCACAGTGGCCTGAAATTGTACAGTGGCGCTGTTGCTACACCATCCTACGGAGATTTATGGTCCCGGGACCAGAGCTGTTCATAGGATCGTGTAGGAACAGCGCCACTGTACAATTTCAGGCCACTCTGATATTGCACCTAAAAAATTCAACTTTGAAAATGAATAACTTTTGAATGAAACACCTTTCAGCAGTGGGAGTACTCTTGTTTTACTCAGGAGGATAAACCCTACAACATATTTTTTTTTACATTTTAAGTATTACTATCCCTTTAAAAGGTTGAATTGAATGCAAAAAAACCCTATCTCTCAAACCGCTATGGTTTGACAGATATTTGCATTCAAAGTTTGGAGACCATCCAGTGGCTCTGCAGCAGAGCCGCAATCGCGTTATTTAAAACTAATGACTTCACTGGAATGGTCCACAAAGTGTGCTTGGTTTGCAAGCACACTTTGTAAACCATTCCAATGAAGTCATTCGTTTTAAATAACGCGATTGTGGCTCTGCTGAAGAGGCTCATCGTGTCGGCCGACATGGATCTCCTGCTGTCAGCTTTACAGCTGACAGCAGGAAACATCAAACTTTGAATGCAAATATCTCTCAAACCATAGTGGTTTGAGAGATAGGGTTTTTTTGCATTCAATTTAACTTTTTAAGGACTACAAAATGTGAAAAAAAATTTCTGGGACATTAATGTCCCTTTAAGCTTGGTCTGTAATAACATTCGACTGAAGAATATCTCAGCAGTGGAAATATCCTTGCTTTCTGCAGCACAATAAGCCTTATAACATATATTTTAATTACAAAAAGTTTACTGTGCCATTAAATTTCTACAGTGGATACTGTCTAGCCTTTCTACTAGCCCAGAAGGGATAGGAGTACAAGATTAGAGTAATGTTCAGATTTGCTTTTGGTTTTTATGGTCCTTGAGCACTGGAGTCATGCATAGTGTGTACTGGAGTATGCTGGGAATTCACCCTTCCTCTTGTATACCAGTGAGTTTGTTTGGCCTCACGCCCAGACTGGCACATTGGTTTGCTTGGGGGCATAGAATGCGCCTTCAGCATGACGCAATAATGAGCCTCAGTGATGGATAACAACCAGCAAACTGAGACCATGACACATTAGTGGGTCCTGGTCGGGATCTTCTTAATCACTGAACTGGATAGTCTGGCACTAATGTGTGTAATTCACACGGCACAGACTGCTCAAGGATGCTGCCCAGCCCTTCTCGTCTGCCTGAGAATTCTCCACTGTTGCCTTACCCGATGCAATTATAGGCTTAACCCCTACGATGCTGGAGAGGTATTTGCAATGCAATGGATATCTCTTTAGCATTCAAGAGGTTAAAAGAAAGGAAGGGACATTACAGAAATAATTACACACTTTAACTCTTTGACTGCTAGAGGAATTAGCAATGTATTGGCAAACAATGTGCTCCACACCCCAGTGGCACACAAAGGGTTAAATAAGTGGTTCTTAGTATGTTAACCCCTACACACAGCTGATAGCATCTTAAAGGAACAGTAATGTCCCAGAATTTTTTTTTCTTGTTTTGTAGAATTTAAAAAAAAGAAATGATGTAGCACAAATCCTGTCTCTCAAACCTTTATGGTTTGAGAGATACTCATATCTAAATCTCCCCTTCTCCTGATGTCTGCTGTAAAGCTGACATAAGGAGATCTGTGTCAGCCGACACGAGGAGGCTCTTCAGCAGAGCCGCAATAGCGATACTGGAAAAGAATTACTTCATTGGAATGGTCTACAAAATGTGCCTGTAAACCTGGCACACTTTTTAGACCATTCCAATGAAGTAATTATTTTCCAATATCGCTATTTCGGCTCTGCTGAAGAGCCACCAGCTGGTCCCAGGACCGGGATCTCCTGCTGTCAGCAGAGCACTGACATCAGAAGGGGAGGGAGGGAGGAACTTTAGAAGCGAATAGCTCTCAAACCGTAAAAAGTTTGAGAGATGGGATTTGTACTACATCATTTCTTTTTTTTTTTTTTAATCTACAAAACCAGGGAAAAAAAAATTATGGGACATTATTGTCCCTTTAACAGTTGCTAGAGATGCCTCCAATGCATTGGGGGCATACAAGGGTTAAAGGTCATTAGCCAACAATGTATATGCAACTATTCATAATAAGCAGTGCAAACCTTATAGGCCGTTATGCACAAAACATAAGAGGACCCACTCTGGGGCACACCAATTGCAGTGCAGGGGACATATACCCATTCATTTAAATAGGGCTTTTACCCCTGTGTGCACTATAGGTCACCAATGTATTGAAGACTGTTACAGTCTTCATTGGGGGTAAAAAAATACTATTTAAATCAACAGGGATAGCTATTTGTCTCCTACGGTGCAGTCAGTTAGAATGCTGGAGAAATATCCAGTGAGTAGCAATGTGTTGCACTGCCCTCTGACACTCAAAGGGTTAAAACAGGGTACTTTTAGAGTAGTATCCCTGTTCCCCGACACAAGATGGGTTATTATGTCACACTGCTTAGAGGAATAACTCTCTCTGTCCTTTACAGCCCGTCAGGAAGGAATGAAAGCTCTCCAGCAGGAACTCTCCAAGATTCATCTTCCGGATTTCTCCGGCTCCACGAAGATCAAACACCTGGGGAAAGTGAAGTACAGCTTCCATAGGTAACAGCAAGCTATATGGGGTCATGCGTAAGAGTGGGGTCAGGTTGACAATATCTGGATTAAAACAAGAAAAGGATCAGTCTGCCCTCTACTGGCTGAAAAGTAGCATGGAAAAAATTGTTCTTATGTAGCACAGCAAAAAACAGAGGCAGCCTGCCTGAGGCCTTCAGGCTGTCCAGGTCTACAATTCCTATCATGATGGGAATTGTAGACATGAACAGCTGGAGAACCCCACTTTGCTTAATCCTGGAGTAAAACATAAAAACGTTTTAAAACAAGTGTTTAAGTTCATTTATTTTTAATATTACACAAAAAAATCTCAAATTGTGATACTGATCGCACTCTGAAAATGTAATACTATAGAATAAGGCATATATTTATTGTGGAGACATTTTGCAGTGTTGCACCCAGTAGAGTAACTAGTCATTAAAGGGCCCCCGGTTTGCACATTTTTTTATGCCCCCTTAAAATAAGAATATTTTTACAAAAGTCTAACTAAAGCGCAGGTGGGGCCACCTTGGATGATAGGCCCTGGCACAACTGCCCATGTAGCTCAGTAATAGCCACCATAGCCCTGCATATAGCTTTAGTCATATGTGTCCAATTTAAGGCCTCGGTCACACGTGCATTGTTAGAACAGCAGACTTGATAGCATTGCTGATCTGAAAGACATAAGGAGAATTGCTTTCTGAGGCTGACCACACTGGTTATTTTATCAAGTGTGAACGCAGTTAGCAGTGGCCTATGGGCTTTGGTGAAGGCCATTCATACTGGTGACTTGTATAGCAACATTCAATGAATGGGTAACCTACGTGGCCATCATCCACAGGGCCGGTGCAAGGATTTTTGAATACACAGGCGAAGGTGCATTTTGATGCCCCCCCCCCCGACCTTGCACAATCCCCTGCCCCCGCCCACATATTTACCTCCACACTCTCCCCACCTCCACAATGCCCCTTCCACAATGCTCTCTTTGTCTCCACAATGCGCCCTTCATCTCCACAATGCCCCTTCCACATTGCCCCCTTCATCTCCACAATGCCCCTTCCACATTGCCCCCTTCATCTCCACAATGCCCCTTCCACAATGCTCCCTTCATCTCCACATTGCCCCTTCCACAATGCCCCCTCAACTCCACATTGCCCCTTCCACAATGCCCCCTCAACTCCACAATTCCCCCTCAACTCCACAATTCCCCTTCCACAATGCCCCCTCATCTCCACAATTCCCCTTCCACAATGCCCCCTCATCTCCATAATTCCCTTTCCACAATGCCCCCTCATCTCCATAATTCCCCTTCCACAAAGCCCCCTCAACTCCATAATTCCCCTTCCACAATGCCCCCTCATCTCCATAATTCCCCTTCCACAATGCCCCCTCAACTCCATAATTCCCCTTCCACAATGCCCCCTCATCTCCATAATTCCCCTTCCACAATGCCCCCTCATCTCCATAATTCCACTTCCACAATGCCTCTTCATCTCCATAATTCCCCTTCATCTCCCTACCTTGAGTCCCTGGTGGTCTAGCGGCGTGCCACAGCTTAGAGCTCTGTGCCTCTTTCAGCACAGAGCTGAGGCTCCCGCGCGCTGCTCTCAGTAATGCAGAGCGCTGGGAGATGTCATCTCTCAGCGCTCTGTATTACTACAGAGCCTGGGTCTCTCTGCGGTGTGTAACAGACGCTACGAGGGAGCGCTGATTTACACTACCAAGCGCTCCCTCGCGGCGTCTATGTGACACACCGCAGGAAAAAAAAAAAAACCCACAACTTCCCTCTTTTCGGCGCCCCTCCATTGCGGCGCCCTAAGGCAGCTGCCTGTTCTGCCTTAATGGCAGCGCCGGCCCTGATCATCCAGTGTTACATGGCTGATACTGCCGTAGGCTGCCCACCATCAGCCACACCTCTGCCATGCCATCCTGCAATGAGATCTCATGAGGAATGAGAGCAAATTGGAATAAAAATGAATTTTCGCCTTCAGGATCCCCTCAACACAGTGTTCTACTTCAAAGCTAATACTTAAAGGGATAGTAATGTTTCATAATAAAAGCAGCTCTAATTAATCATCATAGTATTTGGGCCTTGGAGAGTGTTATTTCAATTCTGTCAGAGTTGTAGTTCAATAGTAATTCAATGATAAAGTATCCCCCTCCTACCCCTTTTACTGATGTAACACTGTTCAGCCAGATCAGAAGGGAGGTGCCCAGGTAGATTGCAGAGAGGGACAATCTTCAATTAAGATAAGGGAAAAAGCTGAAAAACCTGTCAAGGGGGCATGGTTTTCATTGTTCTCACAGTAAGAAGACTGTCCCTTGCTGATATCTATCTGGTCAAGCAACCAGATTCCACATCTGAGGGAAGTAGTGTTACACTAGGTAAAATGGGGGGAGGGTGATACTTTATCATTGAATTACTCTTGAACTACAACTCTGACAGTATTGAAATAACACTCTCTATGGCTAAAATACTATGAAGATTAATTGGAGCTGCTTTTATTGTGAAACATTACTATTCCTTTAAGTAAGTTTAACATTTTCAGTGACAGAGGAGTGCAGTGCTTAATGTGCCTTTCTTGCCTGGAACTGGTTAGGAAGACTGCTTATCTGTTTGATTCCATGAATGTTATAGGTCTCCAAGGCATTGTTTACAAGGAGTTGGAGACCTCTAGCACCCATGAGGTTAATTAACACAACATATGCTGCAGAGCAGTGAGACTGATGTACTATGAAGAACTGGGATCATTCTGGAGCAACTGCAGTATAGGAGACAAAATATCCAAAATAACCATTGATTTAACTGGGGCTTTTAACTCCTTGAATCCTAAAGGTCTCCAACTCACTGCTTCACGATGCATTGGATGCCTCTCTTTCATTCAAGGGGTTAAAAGTCTAGTTTAAATAAAAATGAAAGTTTGTCCCATAATGTGACGTTGATTGTCCCTGCAATTTTCCAGTTCTTATTAAATCAGCCTCATTGAATATCAGAAGTCTCCAAAGCTTTACAGTGAGTTGAAGAATTCTGGCACCCATGGGGTTAAATAACACAACACATGCTACAAGGTGTGTACAGTACAATGAACCTTTACTTCTGCCCATGTTTCTGAATTGGGGTAGAAACACACTGAGATGTGATGACCAGTCACTGTGTAAACAAAAGAAATCCATTTAAAACAACAGGAATGTGTATTTGTCCTGTGCTGCCCCACAATTGGTGCATCTTGTATACCAGCTGTGGGCAACCGGAAGCCCTCCAGCTGTTGTGGACTACAATTCCCATCATTCCAGCCAGCTTAATTGTAGTCCTCATCAGTTGGAGGGCCACAGATTGCCCACCCCTGCGTTATACATAAGGTCCTCTGTACATTTCAACCTAGCACCGTTAGTCAATTGGACCTTCAACTTTTGGTGACTACAACTCCCATCAAGCCTAGCCAGACTGGTGGGGTGATGATGGTGGGAGTCATAATCCCCAAAAACTGTAAAGCCAACAATTGACCAAAAGACTAAAACCTGTAGTACATAATCCAATTATAATAATAACCTCCATAAACGCATATCCCTTTGAACTTCTGCAGCAAACTTAGCCACCCTCCTCCCAAAATATGAGGCCTCCAATGACGTGTTTTACGTCATGAAAGGGGTGGGCTTACCAGAGTTGGGCGGAGATTGAGAGGAGGGGAAAAGTGTGGTTGGTGCCAAAAATGCTCATGTGGGCGGGGTAACGCATTACCTGTAAAAATATATAAAAAAATGTCCTTGAAAGGAGGGTTTGTGAAAAATAGCGGGTTGGATTCGGGCCGAAAAGTTGGGGCATGCATCATCCGGCCCGCAAACCACTGCGGGCCTAATTTGGCCCGCATAGTCGACGCGGGCCACATTCACCCCGCTAAGGTGCAGCGGGCCACTTTCGGCCGCGTAGGTGGGGCGGGCCAATTTCGGCCCCGGTAGGTCAGACGGGCCACATTCGGCCCGCATAGGTGAGACGGGCCAAATTCGGCCCGCAAAGGTGCGGTGGGCCACATCAGGCCCGCGAGAGATCATACGGGCCGGATTCGGCCCACCAAGCTTCGTAGGGCCTGATTTGGCCTCGTAGTTCGAGATCGGTTTGTATGGCCAACAATTGGTAAGGCAGAAACGACCCTGGGCAGGAAAAGACTTACAACACAATCCCCAAAGCTAGAACAAGCAAAGGAGTCAGTGCAACAGATCCTTAACCCTTTGCAATGCGTTGAGTACCTCTCTGGAACTCCAAGGGTTAGTGTATACATAAATAAGATTGTGGGTGGCTGGTTGGATATGATGAGAGTTGTAGTACCTGGCTCCCTACAGCTCCAACATTTGGAGGTCAGACAGTTGACTATCCCTAGGGTCAGTGGTGTAAGTGCAAATGTTTTTGGGACACCTAACACAAAACTATTTTAGAACATAACTAGATCCTGTTGGACACTGGAACTGATGGATCATCTTGGACGCTGGGTCCAGCACAACAGCAGCCCCTGTAGTTACCCCACATCCCCGTTTATTTAAATCCAAGCAGATCTTTCTAGTATACAAGGGGTTAAATACCCATTTAAATCAATGGGAATTTGGGGGCCATTGTACTTTCTCCTTCAGATGCATTTATTTTGCCCCCACATTTTTCCACATTTGGTTGTAAATCTTTTGGCCTTTGAAATTATTGATTATATAATGCAAAGTGATGTACTTTAAACTGATGCTTAACTTTATAAGAACCACAGGAGGGATGTGCAGGCCATTGCCTTGCAATGTGTTGGGTACCTCTCTGGCACTAAAAAGGTTTAACCCCTTAATGACCAGGGCCCTGGGAAGGAACGTTACCTTAAGGACCACTTTGGCCTTTCTGACATGCTGGTACATGTGACCTGTTACATGTAATGGCGTGCTGCATTGGGGACTGAGAGAGATCGCTCCAGGTTTGGAGAGGTCAATTTCAGTCCCTGTTTTTACTTAAAGCGCTCCTGGAGAAGCACTGTAAGTAAAATGTACATGACGTGGTATGACTGTTACGGGTCCTTAACCCCTTAACGACCCTTGACGGTCATAGTACGTCAAGGATCGATCTGACCGAACGACCCATGGCGTACTATGACCGTCATGGAGTTCCGGGCTCCCCCCGTGGCTGCACGCCGTTCGGGGAGTCCGGAACCGGAAGAACAAAAAAAAAGCTCCGCGGACGTTCAGTCGTGGCGCCAATCCCCCAGTCGTTAAGGGAAAACTGAGTGACAGTCATATCACAGCACAAAGATATTAAGGGGTTAAATGTGTTGCACAACCCTCTGGTCCTTAAAAAATTAAAAGCAGCAAGATGATTTTGCAAATAGCATGGCTAATTGGTCAACTTAACTCCTTAGATACCAAAGAGAACAACAATAATTTTTTCTGGCATTCAAGGGGGTTAAGTAAATATTTGCGTTCTAACTGTTATTTTATTGGGATTAAGTGGCAGTCAATTTTGGGATATGACAAGGGTGGGGGCTTTGTTTGTGCAATCACTAATTCAAAAACACAGTTACGTCAGACAGAGGGAGCCAAAATCTTGCCAAGTATTAACTCACAGACAGTGTGTACGAAAATGACTCTAAATAATGATTAAAACACATTGGTGTCCCTGTAACATGTCACTGCCATTACAGCAGTTTGTTTATTATTGGACTCGCCCATTAAAGGGATAGTAATGTTTCATAATAAAAGCAACTCCATTTAATCTTCATAGTATTTGGGTCATGAATAGTGTTATTTCAGTACTGTCAGCATTGTAGTTCAAGAGTAATTGAATGATAAAGTATCCCCTCCTGCCCCTTTTACTGATGTAACACTGCTCACCTCAGAACAGCAGGGTGGTGTCCAAGTGGATTGCAGAGAGAAACAATCTACAATTAGCCTAATGAAAAAACCTGCCGGGGGGGGGGGGCAGGGATTTAATTGTTCTCACAGTAAGAAGATTGTCCCTTGCTGTGAGCTGTGTGGTCTATGGACCAGATTCCACATCTGAGGGGAGGTGGCTTTCACTAGGTAAAAGGGGTGGGAGGGGTATACTTTATCATTCAATTACTCTTGAACTACAACTCTGACAGTATTTTATTAACACTCTCCATGGCCCGAATGCTATGAATATTAATTGGAGCTGCTGTTTTTGTGAAATATTACTATTACTTTAAATGTATAGATAATTGAGAATATCTACTTGGATCATGTAAACGTATTATTGTAATTAGTGAACTTTGGTCCTATGAAGAGCTGACCTGTAAACATATCACTGTTGTTATTATATGTTAGTACTTGGTGGAAGGGGCTTCCTAACAACCTATGAAGCTCCTGATCCCTTAATCATGTCCCTGTCATTAGTAAGTTTTGTTCAGAGGAAAGATTGGTCCCCTAAACAGGTCACTGTCATTAGTAAACTTTGGTCCTAGGATTGATTGGAACCTTAACCCCTTCGCGTCCTGTGACGTACCCGGACCGTCACGCTGGTCCGGCACTTAAGGACCAGTGACGGTCCTGGTACGTCACGTACTTTTACTCACCGGAGCGCGGTGAGTAATACCGTGGACTGAAATTTATCGCTCCAAGACCGGAGCGATCTCTTCCAGTCCTCCTTTCGATGTGCCGCCCCACGTGATCAGTCACGTGGGACGGCACGTTGAACGCGTCTATCTGGTCCTTAAAGGACCAGACACAGCGGGATCGTCGGACCCAAAGGGGTTAAACATGTTAGTATCATTAATACAGTTTAGTTTTAGGAAAGACTGAACCCATAAGCATGTTACTGTCACGGGTACATTTGGTCCTAGGAGGGGTTGGTACCTTAAAAATGTCACTATCATTAATACACTTTAGTCTTAAGAAAGACTGAGCCCATAAACATGTCACCTATAACATCTTCCCTTAAAGTAATAGTAATGTTTCACAAAAACAGCAGCTCCAATTCATCTTCATAGTATTTGGGCTATGGGGAGTGTAATTTCAGGTTTTTCCTTAATAGGAAAATGTTTGATAAAACAGGTTCTGACATTTAGCACCTGTAATAGAATGTAGCCCAAGAACTGGAGAAGTGATAAACCAGAGAAGTCATCTCTTTATCACCGCTTAGTGAACCTCCCCCAATGAATGGTAGAACCGCACAGAGGTTCTGTTCTATGGCTGTTCTAAGTTTTAAGTAATTTTGGACATAGAGACCTAAGTGTATACTCTATGCCAGACATCAGTGAATGGGACTATAGGTGGAGTCATTTCAAAGTGGGGGTTTGGTGAGATGTAAATATGGCCTTGTCTTTCAACGACTCTGTGTTCCCTGTGCAACCTTGCATTTTGCTGCATATACATCCTGGATTTTCTGCTGCTTGTACATTAACTTGTTTCTCCAGATTAATTATCTCAAACTTGCAGCTCTGACCTTGCCAGGGAAAGAAATGGGCTCTCATTATTTATAGCTATCTTTACAGCTACTTCTACAGGTGACCTTCAACAAGTGAATAATACATTAATGTGTAGAACTCCTTCATGGAAGAAAGCTAATGATCAATATGATCTGAAGAGAAACCAGGACCAGATCAAGAGATCTGTGTTGTGGATTTATTATTTAATTTATAATAATTGCATTCACGCCAGCATATTCTGGGCATTCATTTGAGGAGATACACATACCTCAGAACCTTATTGTCTCAAGTCCCCTGAAGTCCTCTAAGGTCTAGAGGTGGGAGTGTTTAACTGGTGAAACTTGTATCATAAAGTGGGTGGGGCTTGACTGGGGTGGGCGGTACTGGTGGAGGGGCAGTGTTTGCCCTTAAAATGGGTGGAGACTGGGAAAAACCAGGGAGGAGTGTCATCGGAACTGGCAGTGAAGTGGGCATAGCTGCAAGTAAAATCGCTCAGCCCTGAGAATCAGGCTCTGTCCCCGGCAATCCTATATAATAATTTGCTAAAATGTGTGTAACGCCAGAGTCATGCACAGTAGAGACTGCCAGTGATGAGGCTGATACAGAGCAGGGCTTTCCGAAGGAGCGTCCTGCTCTGCATCAGCCATGGCACGGGCAGTCTCTACTGAGCATGACTGCACCTTGACCGGCTTCCAGTGGCACTGTGGCCCGTGTAATGGGCTCTTCAACTAGTTATGTATAAAAAATGGAGCCTCTGGGTCAGACCTGAAAACTTTCTATGTATGTACGTCTCCAGGCACACGTCACCATTTCATAGGACCTTAGTGCATCTCCCACCTGGAGCAAACAAACTGCACTGTAGAGAACAAATGCAAATGTAAAAATGTGTCATTAAGGGGGTAGTAATGTTAAAAGCAGCACAATAAAAGCAGCTCTAATTAATCTTCATTGTATTTGGGCCATGGAGAGTGTTGTTTCAATAATGTCAGAGTTGTAGTTCAAGAGTAATTGAATAATAAAGTATCCCCCTCCCGCCCCTTTTACTGATGTAACACTGCTCACCTCAGAGCAGCAAGACTGTCCGGATGGATCACAGAGAGGGACAATCTTCATTGAGCATAAGAGGAAAAACCTGGCAAGGGGGTACTCCTTATGCTCACAGTAAGAAGATTGTCCCTTGCTGTGAGCAGTCCTGTCAAGCAACCAGATTTCACATCTGAGGGGAGGTGGTTACACTAGGTAAAAGAGGCAGGAGGCGGATACTTTATCATTCAATTACTCTTGAACTACAACTCTGACAGTATTGAAATAACACTCTCCGTGGCCCAAATACTGTGAAGATGAATTGGAGCTGCTTTTTTTGTGAAACATTACTACAAAGCAATGTGTTGGATACCTCTCTGGCACTCAAAGGGTTAAACACGTCAGCAGTAATCAATACTCACAGGAAACTGCATAAATAATGTAAAAAAATACATAGATACACTTGACTGCTGGGTGAAGGAGACATATCCAGGCAGGGCTGGATTTCCAAATAGGCAGAGTAGGCAACTACCTAGAGGTTCAGATTTTGAGGGGCGGTGCCTCAGCTGTGCTGGCCAAAACATATTGTGGACTGTGGGTGTGGCCAAAGTAATCTCAGTGTGCCTGCATCAGTTTTATATGCCTTTTAATTTATATTATTTAACCTTTTGAGTGCTATTTAGATACCCCTGGCATTCAAAGGTTTAAATTAATGAATTTTGGGGATCTAACATAAATGAACTATATTTTACAGATGCTAGTTGTCAGTACATGATATTTAACCCTTTGATTGCCGGAGGGGTATGCAATGCTTTTCCTTTAAGTTACTGCAATAAAATGACCAGAGATGTGTCTTGCTTTCAACAGGGAACAATGGGCTTTTTGTTCAGCATGGGTCCTTCAGGCTGGTTCCACATGAGTGATGTTATAGTATTCAGCTGTAATCCCCATAGTGCTGATTGCTTCATTTGTCTAAATCAGTGGTTCTCAACCCATGCCCTCAGTGGCTACTAACAGGCCAGGATTTGAGAATTTCCTTTTAAGAGCACAGGTGAGTTAATCAATATAACTGAGCCTCTGATCAACACACTTGTGTTCTAGCAGGGAAATTCCTTAGTCCTGGCCTGTTAGTGGCCACTGGGGGCACTTGTTCAGAACCATTGGTTTAGACCAGTGCTTCTCAACCCCTGCCCACAGTGGCTAATAACAGGCCAGGATGTGAGGATTTCCTTGTTAGAGCACAGGTGAGTTAATCAATGTGAATGAGCCTCTGATCAACACACTTGTGTTCTAGCAGGTAAACTCCTAAGTCCTGGCCTGTTAGTGGCCACTGGGGGCACGGGTTGAGCCCACAGAACCTTTGTTCTAAATGAACTAAATCCCACAACTAGCAACAGCACTTGTACTACAGTGTTCGTTTCACCTAATGTCAGATGCTAAATCATTACCTGTTCCTATAGTGTCACCGATATGGTCACTGGGTACTGTCCTGGCATTGCGGTTTTAGGGCAAGGTTAACAACTTCAGCTAACTAGTATCCTATTGAAAGGTCGCTTTCTATTTGGTGACCAACAAAATGGCGCATCAAAAATGTCGCCTGGTTGAAAAGGGCGAGATCAGAATGTTGACCGCATGAAAAGGGCGAGATTCTGATGTTGCAGAGTGGTTGAAGAGGGAGAGATCAGAATGTCGACCACATGACGAAAAGGGTGAGATTCTGATGTTGCAGGGTTAATTGTCCGGTTGTTGAAATGGGTGAGATCAGAATGTCGACCTCATGAAATGGGTGCTTAAGTGTCGAGTATCCTCCGACATTCTAATGTCGAAGAACCCTTTTTGGCGCTCAAAGGGCGCAAAGTACATCAGAATTTCATATTGGATTGCCTTGTTGATGTGGCGTGTCGAGTAGCTAACTCTGGCTTTAAAAGAATTATAACACCAAAAATGAAATTGGTTGATGTACCATTAAATTTCAAGCAGTTTCATCTAGTATTTGTAAAAATTATTATATATTAAATCCCTAAAAAATAATCCTAAACTAATTTTTCTACTGCATGTATGAAATGTCCTATTCAGAAAGCATTTGGTTAATTTTGTTGGTGCAGTGGATAATGATAGACAAGCCCTAAGGTTGTGTATATTTACAGACAATGCAGCGCTATCACTATTGTGACACCATATCAGAATTGCAATGTAACAAAGTCAGGGGGTCTTGCAAAAGGCAACAATAGGCATCCCCTTAGACAAGATGTAAAACTAGGTTTTAGGCCTCATTAAATAAATTAAGAATTTTTAAAGGTGCTAGCATGGACCTCATCCTGTTAGTAGGTGATAGTGTTTCTTTAAAATTACATGTTTACAATCCTCTTCTGACCAAGCTGGCAAGCCCTAAACAATCTCTAATCTTTGTCTCATGACTCAGTGCTACATCTCATAGTTTGTTAGTCAGTCTCTGTTCTCTCGATGACACTAAGTCTTTAGTCTGTAATCACTCATCAATAGACAAGGTTTGTTTTTGTAATAATGCTAAATTCCACAATGTTTAGAGATCATACCACACTCTTCCATGCTGGCTGTCATTCAATATCCTAGCTTTGACTTAAAGGGGATGATGTACTGGAATGAATTGGAGGAATTCTGGATAAAACAAACTTAAATGTCCATTGATTTAATTGGAGCTCTTAAACAGCTGAATATTAGAAAGGTCTTCAAAACATTACTTTGAAATGCGTTGGAGTCCTTCTATCATTTGGGGGGTTAAAAGTTCTATTTTGGTAAATAGAAATCTGTATTTGTCTCCTATGGTGAAGATGGTTTGCCCCAGAATTGTTCCATTTAGTAGTTCTATTTAGTAGTTCAAACTCAGAGTTTAGGATTAAGTGATTAAAAACATGAAATGCGTAAGGGTGGCATACGGCACATTGCACTGTTTGGCACTTCTCATTTAGGATGACCCCATGAATTAGCATGGGGCCACCATGACTGTCAGGGCCTTAGTTGGGGAAACTAGGTCAGTTGGTGGGGGAGTAAGGTTTAGGTTAGGGCTTAAATGGGTATGTTTTGGTCAGTACATCCCTTTCCGGATTCTTGTTCAGCAGCTGTAGGCATTTTGCGCCTCTCTCCCGTTAGAACCTCAACTACCATCTGTCTCTCTTTTCTTTCTCTTTCTTCCTTTCTTTCCTTATTATATGCTGGTTGTGGTTAATTGTGTATACAGTTGTGCTAGATATCATATTTAGCAGAGTATTGTTTGTAATGTTTATTTTGTTAATAAAGTTGTCATTGGTCGGGGTTGGCAGTGCTCCTCTCCAGCTGGAAAGGTCAGGGCCGGATTTCCCAATAGGCAGGTTAGGCACCTGTCTAGAGCTCCAAATTTTGAGGGGACCCTCAGCTGTGTTGGCCACACCCACATTCTGAATTGTGGGTGTGGCAAGAGCAATCTCAGTATCCATGCAGAAGCTTATACACCCCTTTATAGACTATTGTTTAACCCCTTGGATGCTAGAGAGATTGCTGAGATCTCTCTAGCAACCAAGGGGTTAAAGGTCTTTGGTTCTTGCTTGTTGTAAGCCAAAGGTATTTCCTGTGCCAGGAAACACTGGATGGGACTGGGCCTGGGTCCTGGCTATGGGTGGAGCTAAGGCTGCCAAGATTCCTTGCCTAGAGGCACCAGGGATCAGGCATGTGCACACATAGACACCAAGGGGGGCTTGAGCACCTGCCCTTTTTGTCCAAAGTGCCCTCGTGCCCTTTTAACAAAAAAAACAAAAAATAATAATCTATCTATATATATAAAAGAAGACTTTGTGCCTGGCAAAACACACCCAGGGGCGGCAGTAAAAAGGATTACTGCTGCCATTGGGTGATTCTGTGGGAGTGTGATTTTTGGCCTGCCCCCACTATCCAGCCCGCCCACCACTATCTAAGGCTGAAAAAAAAAATGGCTGCCACACACTCCTACACCACAGACACATGCACATGCCCTCCCACACACACACTAGCAGACACATACACACATATACACACGCACGCTGAGGATGATGGGAACAATGTTCAAGCTGGAAGGCCATGGTCCAATCTGTATTATGCAGCTTCTTCATTCCCTGTCTTTGAGCCTACACAGCTCTGCTAATTACTACAAGTGAGCTGATTTCTAAACAATCAGCAGGAGGATACTGGCTTGCTGAGAAAGTGGAAACAACGGCAGAGAGGTGATCAGGCAGTGCAGAGCAAGGCTTCAGCTGAGCTGGTAAATGGCAGAGACATGGATGTGACTGTATTTATATATTGCACAAAGAGAGAGAAAGAGAGCAGGTTGTTTGTCAGTCTGTCTGTAAGTAGAGGTGCCAGTTCCTGCAATCATCTCCATGCTGTACATAGCTCACTGTATAGCATGTATGACAAACTATTTATATATGGTCTGGCATTGTATAGTATACAGTCTGTGTATAAGGACTGGCACTATACAGTATAGGAGGGACAGTCCCTGTTTGACACCCAAATCCCTCTGCTCCTCTATTTAGGAGATCACACGGTGTGGTGTATATACAGTAGGCTGACCAGACCTCACCTTTAACCGGGGACACATAGGAAATAAGCATATTTCAGGAGTGCACCAAAATCAAAGCAGCCCTGCAGTATGCATTTTTCATATGTGTCACTGGTTAAAGGTGAGGTCTGGTCAGCCTAATGTACAAGTGTATCAGATTGCTCCACATCAGTAAAACCCACGGTAATGTGGGTATAAACTTCTGTATATATCTGTTAAATTAGTCTGTGTAAAAAAATACTTTCATCTTCTTCTAAATCATTCACTTACAGAAAGAGTAACTTAACCATTTCAGTGCCAGAGGAGATGCAATGCATTGCTTACCCCCTGGCACTCAAAGGGTTAAAAATTCTCTACAATGGTCTGGCACTGTATAGCAGTGGTTCTCAATCTGTGCCCTCAGTGGCTATTAACAGGCCAGGATTTTAGAATTTCCTTTTAAGAGCACAGGTGAGTTAATCAATATGACTGAGCCTCTGATCAACACACTTGTGTTCTAGCAGTGAAATTCCTAAGTCCTGGCCTGTTAGTGGCCACTGAGGGCATGGGCTGAGAACCTCTGCTGTATAGTATACAGTCTGCATGTGTCTGTGTATAAGGACTGGCACTATACAGTATAGGAGGGACAGTCCCTGTTTGACACCCAAATCCCTCTGCTCCTCTATTTAGGAGATCACATTGTGTGGTGTATATACCAGTGTATCAGATTGCTCCACATCAGTAAAACCCACGGTAATGTGGGTATAAACTTCTGTATATATCTGTTAAATTAGTCTGTGTAAAAAAAATACTTTCATCTTCTTCTAAATCATTCACTTACAGAAAGAGTAACTTAACCATTTCAATGCCAGAGGGGATGCAATGCATTGCTTACCCCCTGGCACTCAAAGGGTTAAAAATTCTCTAAAATACACCAACAGCCACGCCCCCAGTAACACCACCGAAAACACAAGTGTCCCTCTTTGGCCATATGAAATGTTGGGAGGTATGTTACTTACACTGCTCACACTGTATGTATTTATGTTCTGATTTGCAGCTGTGTGTCACTGTTTGTGTTGTCAGTGCATGTGTGTGTATATGTGTGTGTTGCATGTGTCTCTGTCTATCACTGTGTGTACCTTTCTGACACGTACACCCTACGCTATAATTCACTATCATAACATTTATTTAAAAAAAAAGAAACATTTCCTGCATAACATGACGGGCAACGCCGTCCCAAACTGCTAGTAATAATAATAATTATGAGAAGTGCCCTTTTTTTCATTTGAGCCCCTGCCTCCCAAAATGTCTGTGCACGTCCCCGCCAGGGATTGAAATCTGGCCCTGGGTAAGGTGACCTTCTTGTGGAGTCTGGGTAGGCATCCAGGATTGGTTGACCTTTGCTGAGTGGCTGAAAATGCTTGCTGATATGTTGGCGACTGGCATGGGTACGTACTCCCTCTTGGATTGGAGGGGCCAGCGCATGCATCTGGTTGTGAAGTGTCAAGGAGCAGTGTAATGGGATTTAACTGGTGGGGAGCATGGTCAGGCCTTCGATCATGGTCTTTAACCTCCACTTGGGTGTCCAGGTCTTTTACTGTTGCACCTCCGCATCTGGCGATCATGTGCTGATTTATATTCATACCTGGGAACCATCTTGCTCCAAGTACCAAGGATAATGGCAGTTTAGTGTGGTAGCAGCTGGAGTGCATCACATTGCCCATGTCTGCTTTAACCTCTCATCATGTACCCAACAGCTCCCCTAGTCCCTATTCAACCTTATACCCCCCGTGAAGAAGCTGACCTCAAAAGCAAATGTAACCAAGCAACACTTTCATTTAGTAATAAACACAATCATATGATTTCCAAATTTCTAATGAGACCAATAAACCAACTGAAAGATAAACCAGCGTGAGCTGTTTAATTACGGTATCTGTTTCTTAATAAGCACAAGAGCATTGGGAACGCACTTATAGACTTGTAAGTGTTTGTATATTTTCATTACATACACTTTTATGTTTCTGCCTCAATATTGTGTGTATCCATTTGTTTGTACTGTCTATGCATCCACAAGGTGGTCTGGACACAGGAAAGGTCAGTAGAAGTGAACTTTGCCACCTACTGAGACTGAGGACCTGAGATGAAGTGGATTAAACCAACTACACCACAGAGAACAAAATGTCCTGTTGATTTGAAAAGGGGTTTAAACCCCTTGAAAGCTAGAAAGGTCTCCAACGCATTGCAAAGTAATGCGTTGGAGACCTCTTTAGTATTCAAGGGGTTAAAATCCCCATTTAAACCAACGGGGAGATTGGTCACCGATAGTGCAGTCGGCTTGCTCTAGAGTTACTATCAATCTCCCTGGTGCATCCGCCTCACTGTGATTTCTGTTGGTCAGTGGTCCTATTGGTCACTTTGCCTTCTAGGAATTTAGGGACGCCTCTTAGCATCACCCCTGATGACGTGACTTTACAGTCATAAAATCTGTATGGTCACATGACACCCTGCACACCCTTTTATCCCATTGGCTTACCTCAGCAATCTAGAATTCAGAACACCAATCCATTCTTCACAAACTTACAGAGGACTGGGAGGTACCACATTAAAGGGATAGGGGATACTTTATCATTCAATTACTCTTGAACAAGAACTCTGACATTATTGAAATAACTCTGTCCATTGGATTAATTGGAGCTGCTTTTTTGTGAATCAGTTTTGTAGATTTGTCACTAAACAGTGTTTAGTCTTATTACAGGTATCTGTTTAAACTGCCTATAACTTGTTCGTTTAGTGTAATGATTTATGGATTTTTGGTTTAGTAGTTAAGAGACATTACCCATGTGACACAGATTGTATAATGAATTACTTCCCTGTTCTGAAATCACATCCATCTTTCTCATTTCTGCTTCTGAGGATGCCAGAACATATCAGCTTTGACGAGAGGGGGGTGGAATAAATGATCAGGGATGAATAATCATGGACATCTTGTCAAGATGAATCTTCCCACTGAGTTGAAGATTTAAAATGGCAACAGCATCTCTTTTATTTATATGTATATCTATCTATCTATCTATCTATCTATCTATCTATCTATCTAAGAAATGTTCTTTTTAATAAATCAAGGGCACTCCCACTTTCTTTCAAAGATTATTCATTTCAAATTTTTATTGAGTTTCTTTTTTTAATATTAAACCGTTAATAGCAGTGTCACCATGTTTCCAGACAATTCACCTGTTGTCCAGACTCTTATTATAGTACATTATCCGAAAGGTTTACAACTAGTTATAGTTCTCCATAGAATGTTATTGTAACAGGTCCACCATTTTGTTACAATTTGTACTGCTTCAACTTTTGAGTAAAGCGTCCCCCATCCACCCCTTTTACCTAGCCACCTCCCCTCTGATGTGGAATCTGATCTCTTGACCAGACAGGTTGCAGCAAGGGACAATCTTCTTACTGTGAGCATAAGGAAAACCCTGCCCCCTTTGCTGTGATCGATCCAGACAGTCTTGCTGCTCTGAGGTGTGCAGTTTTACATCAGTAAAAAAGGGTGGGAGGGGAATACTATATCATTCACTCTTGAACTAAAACTCAGACAGTATTGAATTAACACTCTCCATGGCTCAGATACTATGACTATTAGTTGGAGCTGATTATTGTGTGAAACATTACTATCCCTTTAAGGCCTCTTTTACGCCATTGTGCATTACCTTTCACCATGGGCAAGAGATCAAATGCACATACTTGGAAACTTTTTCTTGTGGGCTTCCCAGGGAGGGGAGTCATGTAGAGCAGTTGGGGGGAGATAAATGATGCAATTTGTGTCAGCAGGGGCAGGGATTAATTGTGAGTAGGGTAGATCTTATAAAACATAGAAAAAGTGGTAGGAATAGGCTGGGGAAAGAGGAGAAGTAGGCTGGGAGTGAGAGGAACAGTCTGGGAAGGAAAATAAGTGGGTAGAGTTTCATTAGAATCTCCCCACGTCTGGAGAATCAGCCTCTGCCCTGGAGACCCGGTAATTAGCAGCAAAAAACGCAGTCTCTGGGGCAAATCCAGAGCATTCTCGGTTATGCAAATGAAGCATCGCTGGTCTGGTATCAGCTGTGTGAAATTGGATTAAAGCAATGCATTGGATTCCCCTCTTGCACTCAAAGGGTTACAGCTTACCTGTGGTTTGGAATGTAATGTCACACTTTGCTGCTATATGAGGAAATTGCATAGGCATTGTTAAAGGTTTATTTATATAATTGACGTCTTTCTTTGCTGGGTCACATGTGAAAATCCCTTATCTATCAATGTGACCTGCATTCAGACTGTTACGGCTTCAGATCTTTTTTCTTGTTTAAAACTGTTTGCTTAAAAAAAGGCTCAAAGGACTCCCTGAAGAGAAAATCAATATGCGCTGCCTTTGTTCTGTACCTTTTTGCATTTTCATTGTAATAGTCAATTTACCACTTCTCCTATTTAGATTACACCTGTGTCCCATCTGCTGTGTTTTATTATGAATCTGATTCCTCTACCTTTTGTCTTTCTGTATGTATACATCAAAGAGTTGGGCAATCTGTAGTTTTTCTAGCCTGTTGGGAGACTACAGCTCCCATTATCCTTAGCAGACAAGGGAAGATAGCCACCTACCAAAAAACGAACAAAGAGCTCGCTGGAGTCAAAGAGGAGCATAGCTGGAGGGGGCATGATGAGGCCCATCAGGAAGGGAGCGTGGTGACATGGCCTGGAGTGTGGCGCTTCAGGAAGTATCAGCCGCAAGGGATTGTGGTCCTGTGGCCATTTTAGTGTGCAGAGCAGCAAGAGAATGGTTACCTACTGCCCTTGTTGCTTGCCATTAGCCCACCCCGGTGTGGTTCCTTTCAGCCAAGGGGTAATGGGAATGGGGAATTAGTGGGGCCCTTTGGTGACCGGGTGTGGTGGCTATTGGTATGGTCACAGCGTGGCGGTTGCTTGCTGGGCAAGCCAGGTGTTTGTGTTGATGGAATGGGATCAGGACTCTTGGGCATGGACCCAAGGCATACCTGGGAGCGTCTTCTTTTTCACTCCCCAGAGGGGGACTCCTTTGGTGCTGCTGGGGGAGACAGATGACATGCTTTGCATAAAAAGGAGGTGGGCTTAATCGTGAGGGGGTGGGGCTTCACAGACTTGGAAAAAGTGCATTGAACATGCAGGGGAAGGAGGAGAAGTGGGAGGGAAATTGGAGAAACAGAAGGGGCAGATGTGGGCAGAGTTTCATAAGAAACTCCCCACAGGTCTTACATGGGAGGCTCTTATAGGCTCTAGGTGAATTGAGTACCCACCTATAGGGTGCTTGGTGAAGGTGTCACTTCACTGGCTTTTTTGTTACTTCTACATTTACAGTGTGTGTGCTTTTTTTCTTTTTTGTATTTTCACAGCTAAGAACTGGGAAGCATTACATCCATGTGTAGTATTATAAAAGTGAGATGCTACATTGGATCTGTTGCACGTGATGAAACATGTTGGACTCTTATGCCTTTCACACAGGAGAATATTGACTTGTGTGATCTCACTAAAGTTCTGCATGCTGCAACTTCACTGTGTTCTCTTAGGAATGCAGTAAAGTTGCTGTAAGGAAGGTCTGGCCAGTGGCCTATGGGGAAACAGCAGGGGAGGGTTGACAGCTTGTGGCCTGGGGGGACAAGTACAATCAAGTGGCTCATTACTACTGTCTTCCCAGCCCACCATCTTTAGGTAGTTCTAAAATTGGCTCTAATGTTGTGAAGTAAGACAAGTGAGACCATGTAGCTTAAATTGAAATGGCACTACACTAGTGATAACACAGAGCTTACAATTGAAAAGGAGCTACAATAGTGGTACCATAGAGCTTACAAAGTTAATTGGTTATGCTTCTAGTATAGCTCCAATTGGATTGTAGCCCTGTGGTATCACTTATGTAGCTACATTTCTGTTGTAAGCTCTGTGCTATCGCTAGCGTAGCTTCATTTATTGCAGTAAGTGGAAGACTGAGTGAGGTAGTGGCCCACCAGCCCAGACATATGACCAGCCCAGGGGGCAACTGCCCCCCTGCCCCGACCAGGCCTCTCTGGGAAACAGGCAGACCTTTCACACAAGCTGAATTGGAGGTTGCAGTGATTATCTCAAACTACAATGAATGGCTGACCCATATGGGCGACGGCCAGTAATACTCACTGGCACTCACATGGGCTGGCTAGAAAATGTCCCTCCTATGTTCTGGATTGGTGGTGGAATGCAGGAGAGAAAGGCAAGTGAACTAATTGGGTGACAGAACTGTTGCAGAGTGTTGCAGTGCTTCTGTCTCCTGTCTAAATTGCCCTATGGAGAAATTTGTAGATCAAGCCCTTTATGGTGTTACTAACTGCAGTGGAATCCAGATCACTGTAAGGATGTACATTGCAAACTTGGCAATAGTGCTCAATGTCAAACAGCAGCTGCAAAATCAAACAAAATACTACTGTGTTTAATCCCTTAAGGAACACACAATCCAGCAGGGGGCAGCCTTTAAGGACTGCTGCCCCCTTCCCTTTTTTTTAGCTCATTGAATTCTGGGATCCCTGTGTGGTGTGTTGCCACGCTGCGACCCTGGAACCCTGTGAAGTGCCAATTCCTTCACCAGTCTTTAACCTCAGGTCACTCATAACAGTCCTGGCACGTTACGTGTGCCGTGCTATGACCATCATTCAGTTTTTGACTTAAAGGGATAGTAATGTTTCACAAACACAGCAGCTCCAATTAATCTTCATAGTATTTGAGCCATAGAGAGTGCTATTTCACTACTGTCAGAGATGTAGTTCAAAAGTAATTGAATGATAAAGTGTCCCCCTCCAGTCCCTTTTACTGGTGTAACACTGCTCACCTCATATGTGGAATCTGGTCCATAGACCAGACAGATAACATCAGGGGACAATCTTCTTCCTATGAGAACAATGAAAGCCCTGCCCCCCTTGACAAGTTTTTCAGGTTTTCCCCTTATCTTAATTGAAGATTGTCCCTCTCTGCAGTCTACCTGGGCACCTCCCTTCTGATCTGGCTGAGCAGTGTTACATCAGTAAAAGGGGCGGGAGGGGGATACTTTATCATTGAATTACTCTTGAACTACAACTCTGACAGAATTGAAATAACACTCTCCAAAGTCCAAATACCATGATGATTAATTAGAGCTGCTTTTATTATGAAACATTACTATCCCTTTAAGGACCATACATTTTACTTACAGAGCTCCTCTGGGAGAGCCGTAAGAAAAAATGGGGACTGAAATTGACTGCTCAAAGACGCACGTCAGATACACACAAGAGGTCACGTCAGGAAACATCAGGAGAAGGGGGGGATGGGGGAGCTTTCAATGAAAATAACTTTCATACCGTAAAGGTTTGAGAGATGGGATTTGCTGCAAATATTTTTTTTTTTCATCTACAAAATAAGATTTTTTTTTATGGTACATTAGTGTCCCCTTATGGAGTTAAGGTGTTAACAAAAGGACTTTGATGCTTGTGCAGGCAGCATCATTTTACCATTGTACAAATTGGTTTTTAGACTCATCTAGAATATATAGTGGAGTTTTGGACATTAGTGGTTAAGAAAACATACGGATGCTGGAAAAAGTACAGGGGATGGAATCAGAGTGAATGAATAGAATGTATAATAGATGAGAGTTGGTACCGTGTTAGCCCTAGAAATACAGGAGGCAAAAATTTAGTAAAGTTGATAACTTTGTTGGCTAACTAAACAGATTTAGAATGCAAGCTTTCAACAGGGCCGGATTTACATCTCAGGAGCCTGTAGGCACAGAAATCTGTAGCTTCCCCCACCCCCATTGGCCATCTCCACTGGACACCTCCACAATGCTCCTAACCTCCATATTGCCCCCATCATCTCCATATTGCCCCCATCAGCTCCAACTTGCCCTCACATTGCCCCTATCAGCTCCAACTTGCCCCCATCAGTTCCAACTTGTCCTCACATTGCCCCCATCCTCTTCACATTGCCCCCATCATCTCCATATTGCCCTCACATTGCCCCATCAGCTCCAGCTTGCCCTCACATTGCCCCTTTAGCTCCAACTTGCCCCCATCAGTTCCAACTTGTCCTCACATTGCCCCATCTTCTCCACATTGCCACCATCATTTCCATATTGCCCTAACATTGCCCCCATCAGCTCCAACTTACCCTCACATTGCCCCAATCATCTCCACATTGCCATCATCTCCATATTGCCCCCATCATCTCCAATTTACCCTCACATTGCCCCCATCTTCTCCACATTGCCACCATCATTTCCATATTGCCCTAACATTACCCCCATCAGCTCCAACTTATCCTCACATTGCCCCAATCATCTTCACATTGCCATCATCTCCATATTGCCCCCATCATCTCCAATTTACCCTCACATTGCCCCCATCATTTCCACATTGCCATTATCTCCATATTGCACCCCATCAGCTCCATATTGCCCCCATCAGCTTCAACTTACCCTCACATTGCCCCCATCATGTCCACATTGCCATCATCTCCATATTGGCCCCATCAGCTCCAACTTACCCTCACATTGCCCCCTTCATCTCTACATTGACAATTTGCCATCATTTCCATATTGCCCCCATCAGCTCCAACTCGCCCCCCCATCAGATCCATATTGCCCTCACATTGCCCCATCATTTCCATATTGCCCCCCCCAATGTCCGTTTCCTACCTCTCCCAGCGCTCTGCATTACTAAAGAGCCGACAAGGGAGCACAGCAGCTACAGGTCTGTGCCGAAGGAGGCACAGACCTCACCGGGCAGTGGGGGGTTAGTGAGGGCGTCGAGGCTACTTTTGAAAAAAGGGTCCCAATGACAGGTGCCCCTCTGTGTGGTGCGTCTGTAGGCAGATGCCTACTCTGCCTTATGGTAAATCCGGCCCTGGCTTTCAAGACCTCTTAGGTCTCTTCCTCAGGCATGTTAACATGCCTGAGAAAGAGACCTAAGAGGTCTTGAAAGCTTGCATTCTAAATCTGTTTAGTTAGCCAACAAAGGTATCAACTTTGCTAAATTTTTGCCTCCTGAATAGAATGTAGTAATTAAAATATGAATGATTAGCTAAAGAGAGTTTATTTACTGTAGAAAAAGGTGCCTAAGAGAGGATAAGATTACATTGCACAAAAGACGAGAGGGTTGTGCAGTGCACTGCTTTTCACCGATTGGTTGGGAATGATGAAGTTGTCATTTCCAACAGCTGGAGGTCCAAAGATAGACTATCCCTGGCTTAGTGTATAGAACGTCTGTAATTCAGTTCTTTTAAAGTGGTAGGGGATGTATATATCTCTTATGATTAACCTAAACAGGTAGCTGCAATCTGCAAGGAGTGGCCAATAGCAACACTAAACTGAAAGAGGATTTAAAACCTGCAATTTATGATGAAAGGTAAACCTGGTGATGGCAAAAGAAGAAAGGAACATGTTTAATTCAACAGCAGCAGTAAGTAGGAAGTATAGCCTTGTAATGGAACACCTGTACTTAGCAAGCATACCCAACAATAGCAGAGATTGTTATTTTCTATATACAGCACATTCATGTACACATTTAACCAGGAGTGAAGGACTTGGGGGGAATGGGGGGGACGCAGGGGACAGATAATGTAGAAATCCCCCCCCCCAGGTGCTAGGTGCACCGGCCCGGGGGTGCAGGCTCTGGGTGTCTGACAGGAGGGGAGCGCACTGCATAACACTCCCTCCTGCAGGTCACCTCCTTGTAGCATGGCCGAGCAGAGTGGACCGCAGGTAGAGGATCTTCTGTATCCTGTACCCCGGTCAGACAGGAAGCTGCTCGCCAAACACAACAAGCAGCTTCCTGTCTCACCGGGTAGAGGATCAGAAGATCCCCTACTGCTGTCCACTCGGCCACACTACAAAGAAGGTACAGAGGGGCTGGGGGGTAAAGAGACACATATGGGGGCTGGGGGGGGCAAAGAGACACACAGGGCGGCACAAAGTGACACGCAGGGGGACAGTAAAAATGCTATCCCCCAGAATTATGGGGGTTGCTACGCCTCTGCATTTAATTGTTCGAGTGCTTTGCAATGCGTTGGACACCCCACTGGCTCTCAAAGGGCTGATCCATTTATTTATTTTTTTTATTCCGATTTCACTAGTGGTGATATGGCACCCTCTGCTGGATACATGTAAAAACACAGTACAGTTCCCTTTGCTGTGAAGTGGTGGATCTCAGAACTGAGATTCTTATATCCTCATTGTTCCAATTTTTATTGGTAAAAATGGTGAATATAGCCTATCGGCTATTCCAAAATATGGATTTATTTATTGAGCAAGTCAATTACAATACTGCTATTTATGGTACTGATGGTCAATTAGGCTTTACTGGACTACTAGTTCATGTGTGCTAGTTAATTAGGTTTTTGTTAAAAAATCTTTGCAGCCGGTTCACACTCTGGGATCAGAAAGGTGGCATGTGGCCCACGGGCCACATGCTGGATGTTAGAAAAAAGTACAAGGGATTTCATGAATTAAGTGTAAGTAATGTTCGACAAGGGAACAGGGCTGGGGTGGTACAATAAGGTAACTATGAAAGAGACTGAGCTCTGAGATTTTAACCCTTTGGGTGC
This sequence comes from Rhinophrynus dorsalis, assembly GCA_037306005.1. Classification (NCBI taxonomy): domain Eukaryota; kingdom Metazoa; phylum Chordata; class Amphibia; order Anura; family Rhinophrynidae; genus Rhinophrynus; species Rhinophrynus dorsalis. Next base: position 36,716,647 of record CM074727.1, read on the forward strand.
CAGAGGTATACGGTTCTGTACCACTCTGGCACTTAAAGGGTTAACGCACATTTGAGCCTTGTCAGACAGTGGATGTGGCCCCCTGAGGGTAACCTAGATAACATACCTCCCAACATTTGAAATTGCCAAAGAGGGACACTTGTGTTTTAGGGGGTGTTGTGTCACTGGGAATTCCCTGACTAAGGTCGCAATATAACATGTGGGTGTGGCCAGCACAGAATAGATGTCGCTTATAATTGTACCTCTGGGAAGTGAATGACTCGATCTTTGGGAAATTCCGCTCTGGTTATACAGTAATCATTAGACAAACACAAGTTCAAACAGAAAGATATAGAAACCTGCACCCTGATCATACAACTCTTTACAAGCAATTATATCACAAAAGAGACCGACATCATTGATATAACTTTCCGGTAATCTCCCCTTTATATTGCATAAATGGTGTAGTTTATATTAGTGAATGGTTTCCTATCGCAGCTGCACACCCTGCCATCCCAGATTTCAATGAGCAAAAAAAAAAAAGCTTTGAGGTCCTTAAAGGGATAGTAATGTTTCAAAATAAAAGCAGTTCCAACTAATATTCTTAGTATTTGGGCCATTTGGGTATTTGTAATTTCAATACTGTCAGAGTTGTAGTTCAAGACTAACTGAATGATAAAGTATCCCCCTCCCACCCCCTGATGTAACACTGCTCATCTCAGAACAGAAAGGTGGTGTCCAGATGGATCGCAGAGAGGGACAATCTTTAATTAGCATAAGGGAAAAACTTGTCAACGGGGGCAGGATTTTTCTTATGTTCACAATAAGATGATTGTCCCTTGCTGTGAGCTGTCTGGTCTGTGGACCAGATTCCACATCTGAGGAGTGGGGGCTTACACTAGGTAAAAGGGGTGGGAGGGGGATACTTTATCGTTCAATTACTCTTGAACTACAACTCTGCCAGTATTGAAATAACACTCTCCATGGCCCAAATACAATGAAGATTAATTGGAGCTGCTTTTATTTTGAAACATTACCATCCCTTTAATGGCCGCCCTTGCCTCAGATCGGGTGTTTGTTAAGGGGTTAAGCAATCAAATGTTGAATGTTGCATCTATTCAAACAGAAACAAAAGTGAAGCTTTGTAGCTGAATTTCATTTCTGTAGGAACCTACTAATAACAATCCTCACTTGCCTTAAAACCTTAGAGACTGGTGACATGTCAGTACCTTCACTGGTATCCTTGCCTAAAGGACCGGTGTCAGTCAAACCGGTGTTAGTCAAAAGTTATCACTGCTCAAACTTTAATTTTATAGGTGCAATATATCAGTTACCTAACATTGTACAGTGACACTGCTGCTACAACATCATATGGACTACACTGGTCAGAAGACCATAAATCTCCATAGGATGATGTAGCAACAGCGCCACTGTAACTTTTCAGGCCTCTGTGATACTGCACTGAAAAAAAGTTCAAGTTTGAGATGTAATAACTTTTGAATAAAACACCTTTCAAAAGTGTGAGACTGGGAGTTCCTTTGTTTTATTCAGGGGGATAAACACTACAATATATATCTTTTACATCCTGAAGGGATAGTATTGCCTGAATATAATTTTATTTTATATTGTAGCCCTTAAAAAAACATTAAAAATGATATAAGTCTTATCTCCCAAACCTTTATGGTTTGGGAGATATTAGCAAGTAAAGTTTCCCCTGGAGTGACGACACTGCTCAAGCCTTCAGATTTGGAATCCGGTCCCCGGACCGGCCGCAGCTCTTCAGCAGTGCCGAGATCACGATCTTTAAAAATAATGTCTTCATTGGAATGGTCTACAAAGTGTGCTTGCAAGCCAGGCACACTTTGTAGACAGTTCCAATGAAGTAGTTCTTTTTATAGATCGTGATCTCGGCACTGCTAAAGAGCTGCCCGCTGATCTGTGGACCGGATTCCAAATCTGTCCACTAGCTGGCAGACTTGGTAAAACAGCCAGGAAAAGGGAACTTTACTTGCTAATATCTCCCAAACCATAAAAGGTTTGGGAGAGAAGACATATCATTTTTAATGTTTTTTTAAGGGCTACAGTATAAAATAAAATTATTTTCAGGCAATACTATCCCTTTAAGTATTAGTATCCTTTTAAGCAATTCTGTCACCTTAACATTTTGAATTCCAGAGGGGAATCCAACGCAATTCATTTAGTTGATTTAAAAAAAAAAAAAGCAGCTGCTTGTATTCCGTATGATACATTTGTTTGTAATATCATATTTTTATATATAAGCCATTATCTGTTGGTGGCACAGGCTGTTTTTCATTCAAAAATTATTAAAATTAGAATTTTTTTCCCCAGATTTTTTTTTTAAATCAAACTAACAGCAACAGCACCAACAGGTATACAATTACACAATTTGTTTTCTATAATGCTCTCTATGGAAGGTTTTGAGTCATAGACTATTACTTTCCATTATTATTATTCCTTATTTATATAGTGCCAACTAACTCTGTAGCGCTCTCCATAATAAGTAATAGCAACAGCACCACCTGTTATACAAAGGTCACATTTTAAAAAGAAAAAACAACAGCAAGGAGGTGCCAATAGTGCCCTTATCACACTGGTATATAAGCATTAACTATTCAAATCTATCTATCTATCTATCTATCTCTCTATCTATCTATCTATCTATCTATCTATCTATCTATCTATCTATCTATCTATCCGTCTGTCTATCTATCTATCTGTCTCTCTATCTATCTATCTATCTATCTATCTATCTATCTATCTATCTATCTATGTATCTATCCATCTATCTATCTATCTATCTATCTATGTATCTATCCATCTATCTATCTATTTATCTATCTATCTATCTTTACTGCTGAGTACATTTAAAAAAATAAATTATTTGGCACCAATCCTATCTCTCAAATCTTTATGGTTTGAGAGATATTCACTTCTAAAGTTCCCCCCTCCCCTTTTCCTGACGTCAGTGTCTAGCTGACAGCAGGAGATCCCGGTCCAGGGACCAGCCTGCGGCTCTGCAGCAGAGCCGAAATTGGGTTATTTAAAAACAATTACTTCATTGGAAAGGTCTACAAGGTGTGCCTGGTTTGCAAGCACAATTTGTAGACCATTCCCATGAAGTAATTCTTTTTAAATAACATGATTTCAGCTCTGCTGAAGAGCCTCCTCGAGTTGCGCAACTTGAATCTCCTGCTGTCAGCTTTACAGCTGACAGCAAGAGAGAGGGAACTTTAGCTGCTAACATCTCTCAAACCATAGCGGTTTGAGAGATAGGATTGGTGTCAAATAATGTATTTTTTAAATGTCTACAAAACAAGAATATTTTTTTATGGGACATTAATGTCCCTTTAAGGACCAGAGGTGACCTCAACACATTGTTTCTCAATGCATTGAGCAACTCTCTGGTTCTTAAATGGTTAAATTAATTCAGCCTACATTTTTTTGGTGATACTTTCCCTTTAATCTCTTGAATTCTAGACACATCCCAAAATGCACTGTAAAGCAATGTTCTAGAAATGTCTCTAGCAATCAGTGAGTTAAATGTCTTAATACATCTGATCTATGGCTGTCCTGTAAGAAAGAGATTGCAGGATGAACTGTCTCAATCAATAACCAGGGAAGAAAAGCAATCTGCTGGCTGATTGCAAAGTCTGCCAAATGTCAGAAACAAACCTGTTCAGAGGTTTCAGATACTCTTCCCTGAATACACCATTTACCACAGAAAGCTTGGCTGCGGTCTGAAAGTCAAACTATGTATTATGTATATAAAACAGTACTGATCTACGAAACTGCTGTGTATCGAGCAGCTACAGCTTCTTTGCACATAGTACCAGTGGCATGGAATGAGTAGCCTTATACATGCAATATGTATATTAAAAGTCAGAGATACTCAGCTAGGAACAAACCTGCAATACAGATTTGCAGGCTCTATAGGAATGGTGTCCTACCCAGGGTGCAATCTCTTTAGCTCACTAGTGCCTTTCACAGAGAGGAAATATCCTAAAGCATTGGTTCTGCCATTACAGCAGTCCAACCACGAAATGCCAGGCAATTCCTCTCTGAACAAGAGAAGCAGCCAAACCCAGACGTTCATTTCGGACTTTTTGGGCCTCATCAGTGAGGTGTAGCTGATCTCTCTAAGCCAGCGGTTCTCAACCTTTCTAGTGCCAAGACCCTTTGATAAAGTGTCCTTTTACCACCAACTCATGATCTGGCAATTTTTTTATTATGACGAGTTTTTGAAGACCTCACCCTGTGTCTCTTTACTATTCCTGCTGTAGGATTTTGCATACGTCCCAAGTGTCCTCTTTAGGAGGGACAGTCCCTCTTGGAGACCCAAATCCCTCTGTCCCTCTTTCCCACCGTGGTATCCCTCCTTTTAGTACATCAGACTGTGTGGTGTGTATATAAGTGTATCACATTGCTCTGTAGCAATATATCTCACATTAATGTTTGTGTAAACTTCGGTAAATGCAGGGCTTATAATTTTAAGTCCTTTGCTACTACCCAGACCTGAAAAGTTACTCACCACTGCAAGCCGTAACATACCCACCAGGGCTGAATTTCTACTCACCAGGGCTAAATTTTTACTCGCCATTGGCTAGTGGCAAGTGAAATTTTGAGCCCTGGTAAATGTATTTATACATTCTTCTGTGTAAATAAAATACTTTGGTCATACTCTAAATCATTTGTTTGGTTACACCAAGAGGTGCAAATAGGTCATAAAAAAACTTGAAAATTCTCATTAACATTCCATCCACCAGCCAAGTCACAACAACACCACCTAAAACACAAGTGTCCCTCTTTGGTAGGGTGACCACATTTCCATTCTGCCATTCTGGTACTGCAAGTGAGACCCGCGGCTGAGGCTCCCGCTGAAGCTGACCATCTTTCTGAGGCTTCCCAGTGGGAACTCTTACTCTGTGCCAGCCTCAGAAATATGGTTATCTCCGGCTGGAGCCTCAGCCACGGGTCTCACTTGCAGCACCAGCATACCTGCTCCATCCCAGCTGTCTAGCATGTACCAGTACAGACAGCCAATGAAATGTATTTGCTACATGGTCTTTGTTGGCTGGCTCAGCCATCCAATGAGGACCATATAGCAAAGACATTTCATTGGCTGGCTGGACTGGCGCGTGTTGCTCAATTCCGGAACTCTTTGTTGTCCCGGTGGGGGGTGACCCGGGACGCGGGACACAGACCCCCAATAAGGGACAGTCCCGGGCATTCCGGGATGTGTGGTCACCCTACTCTTCGGCCATTTGAAATGTTGGTAGGCATGGTTTTGTATGTGAGAATCTCATGTCAGAATCTGTTTACTAACCCAGAGATGGCCAACCTGTGGCTCTTTCACCAGTGTTTTTGGGCTACAGCCACCATCCTCATCTGCTTCATTGCTGATTGTTTTGGACCAGTACGGGCGGAGAATTTCGTTTACTTGTTGCTCTCCTTCCCTTACTTCCCTTCTTGGTTGTGTTTCCAATGTGTTTGTCATTCTAGAAAATTACATAAAGTGTGTCTCCAACCACAGAATGTAGGCCTTTTGGTTGCCCCAGCAACCCAGCAATCTCAACCTGGTTCCAAAATGCAGCTTGGCATTTTATATATCAGTATAAGGCAATAACGGTTTATTTTCAGACACCTGGGTTGTAGGAGCTGCTTTAATGGTTGCTGGCAAAAATAGCAATGGTTAATCTTTTGAGTGCCAGAGGGGTACACAAAGCATTGCAACGGAATGCATTGCGTTGCCCTCTGGCATTCAAAGGGTTAATCTCCCCACAAACCCTCTGACACTCAAAGGGTTAATTCCCCAAACAAACCCTTATTTTAATCCTTTAACCCCTTAAGGACCGGCCGTGCACACACGGTGCAGTCACTTAAGGACCGGGGACCATTTTTTTGTGCAGAATTGGATTCCGGACTCAAGAATGGCGTGCAGCCACGCGGGGAGCCCGGAATTCCATGACGGTCCAGGACCGTCATGGGTCCTTAAGGGGTTAAGGACCCTCTGGCTCCTCGTTTTTTCTGTAGAAGAAATCTCCATGGAATCCTAATAAACAAATGCTTTTACCCAGGGACGTCCAAACATAGGCCCTGAGGCCATTTGCATCCTTGGACCGGGGTTAAGCTGACCCCTCATGCATTTCAATATGTGGCTTTCTGTACAAAGAGATGGATTTTAGCAATGAGACAGACATTTTAAAGACAAGTAAATGTGAAGCAATACGTTGGACACTGACACTATAGTGGTTAACTTCTTGTATCTTTTGTATGTATTAGAGCATGGTTGGAATTCCCATGAAGCAGAATAGGGAGCTGCCTTGAACTCAAAACTCAGGGTGAAAGGAGCCTAAAGTGTGCTGGCCACTCCCACATTCTGAGTTGTGGGTGTGGCCCGAACAATCCCAATGTTCCTGGCCTATGGCAGTCTGTTTATTTACCAGTTTAAATATATATATATTTAACTCTTCAGGATACTACAGAGGACTCCAATGCATTGTGAAGCCATGCGCTGGAGGCCTCAATAGCAGCCAATGGGTTAAAGTGTTAGTAATGTCTAAAAAAACGTTTTTTGCACACGTTTTAGACCATTCCAATGAAGGGATTCCTTATAAGTAACGAGATCTCAGCACTTCTCAAGCACCTCCATGTCGACCGACACGATTGTCCTTCTGACAGCGTTAAAGCTGTCAGTAGGAGAAATCAAACTTTAAACGCCCGTATCTCTTAAACCATAGCGGTTTGAGAGATACGTTTTTTTGCATTTAGCTCAGCTTTTTAAGCTCTTCTAAATGCAAATAACTTTTTTTGGACATTACTAACACTTTAAGAACATTGTTTGCAGTTTTACATTATAAGGAAAGTTTATTTTTTTTCACCAAGCAACAGAGGGTGGGAATAATGAGTAGTGGGGTGTGGCCATGGGTGAAGCTAAGGGCACATTGGGTGCTTTTGTCTAGGGGCTCCTCAGATGTAAATCCAGCCCTGTATTGGTATTCATGTGTAACAATATAAAACAAAGGGAACTGTAGCAAGTTTCTAATTGGCAGTTTGCTCCCTATTACTCACAATGTGATATATTTCTTTGTAGCACTGCAGGCGTATCTCAATAGTTTCTCGCCATTTCAGATTTAAATGAATCCATCAATGATAGGAGCATTTTAGAGGGAACACAGAGGAGGAATTAGATGTGTCAGGTAGTAGGCTGTTATACTGAGATATATAAAATATTACACCTAGAACAATGTGTCATTTCTGTGCTTTAATATACCTCCTTCCCAGTCTATTTCAGATATATGTAATCCATCAAACTGCAGAGCAAATAAAAGTGTCATCATTGTATGGAAATTGTATAACATCTATGGTAAATGTTTATTAAGGTTACCCTAGTTGGGTGTGAAATGAACTATCGCCCAGCATTGGAATTTTCATGTTACATTGCTGTATTATTATTACCAGTGTGGAGGGGGCCTATGAGTGAATTTGAAGATAAATACTCTTGATAAATTATTTAACCGCAATATGATAATTCCTGGTAACGTCCTTGTGTGGAGCCCCCAGAGATGATCCGTGACCAGGCTTATGTTAATGATGCGTTTGGTGTCATAAAGTGGGTGGAGTTCAATTGAGTGGGCATGCATACCTCCCAAGTTTCCATCTTTAGAAGGGACAGGTCCTCTTTGAGACCCAAATCCCTCTGTCCCTCTTTCCCACCCTGATGTCCCTCTTTTCAGGAGATCAGACTGTGTTTTGTGTATATAAGTGTATCACCCTGGTGTCCCTGTGTTTAGGAGATCAGACTGTGTGGTGTGTATATAAGTGTATCACCCTGGTGTCCCTGTGTTTAGGAGATCAGACTGTGTAATGTGTATATAAATGTATCACCCTGGTGTCCCTGTGTTTAGGAGATCAGACTGTGTAATGTGTATATAAATGTATCACCCTGGTGTCACTGCGTTTAGGAGATCAGACTGTGTGGTGTGTATAGAAGTGTATCACCCTGGTGTCCCTGTGTTTAGGAGATCAGACTGTGTAATGTGTATATAAATGTATCACCCTGGTGTCACTGCGTTTAGGAGATCAGACTGTGTGGTGTGTATAGAAGTGTATCACCCTGGTGTCCCTGTGTTTAGGAAGTCAGACTGTGTGGTGTGTATATAAGTGTATCACCCTGGTGTCCCTGTGTTTAGGAGATCAGACTGTGTGATGTGTATATAAATGTATCACCCTGGTGTCCCTGTGTTTAGGAGATCACACTGTGTGGTGTGTATATAAGTATATCACCCTGGTGTCCCTGTGTTTAGGAGATCAGACTGTGTGGTGAGTATATAAGTGTATCACCCTGGTGTCTCTGTGTTTAGGAGATCAGACTGTGTGGTGTGTATATAAGTGTATCACCCTGGTGTCACTGCGTTTAGGAGATCAGACTGTGTGGTGTGTATATAAGTGTATCACCCTGGTGTCCCTGTGTTTAGGAGATCAGACTGTGTGGTGTGTATATAAGTGTATCACCCTGGTGTCCCTGTGTTTAGGAGATCAGACTGTGTGATGTGTATATAAATGTATCACCCTGGTGTCCCTGTGTTTAGGAGATCAGACTGTGTGGTGTGTATATAAATGTATCACCCTGGTGTCCCTGTGTTTAGGAGATCACACTGTGTGGTGTGTATATAAGTATATCACCCTGGTGTCCCTGTGTTTAGGAGATCAGACTGTGTGGTGAGTATATAAGTGTATCACCCTGGTGTCTCTGTGTTTAGGAGATCAGACTGTGTGGTGTGTATATAAGTGTATCACCCTGGTGTCACTGCGTTTAGGAGATCAGACTGTGTGGTGTGTATATAAGTGTATCACCCTGGTGTCCCTGTGTTTAGGAGATCAGACTGTGTGGTGTGTATATAAGTGTATCACCCTGGTGTCTCTGTGTTTAGGAGATCAGACTGTGTGGTGTGTATATAAGTGTATCACCATGGTGTCCCTGCGTTTAGGAGATCAGACTGTGTGGTGTGTATATAAGTGTATCACCCTGGTGTCCCTGTGTTTAGGAGATCAGACTGTGTGGTGTGTATATAAATGTATCACCCTGGTGTCCCTGTGTTTAGGAGATCACACTGTGTGGTGTGTATATAAGTATATCACCCTGGTGTCCCTGTGTTTAGGAGATCAGACTGTGTGGTGAGTATATAAGTGTATCACCCTGGTGTCTCTGTGTTTAGGAGATCAGACTGTGTGGTGAGTATATAAGTGTATCACCCTGGTGTCTCTGTGTTTAGGAGATCAGACTGTGTGGTGTGTATATAAGTGTATCACCCTGGTGTCACTGCGTTTAGGAGATCAGACTGTGTGGTGTGTATATAAGTGTATCACCCTGGTGTCCCTGTGTTTAGGAGATCAGACTGTGTGGTGTGTATATAAGTGTATCACCCTGGTGTCTCTGTGTTTAGGAGATCAGACTGTGTGGTGTGTATATAAGTGTATCACCCTGGTGTCCCTGCGTTTAGGAGATCAGACTGTGTGGTGTGTATATAAGTGTATCACCCTGGTGTCTCTGTGTTTAGGAGATCAGACTGTGTGGTGTGTATATAAGTGTATCACCCTGGTGTCCCTGCGTTTAGGAGATCAGACTGTGTGGTGTGTATATAAGTGTATCACCCTGGTGTCCCTGTGTTTAGGAGATCAGACTGTGTAGTGTGTATATAAGTGTATCACCCTGGTGTCTCTGTGTTTAGGAGATCAGACTGTGTGGTGTGTATATAAGTGTATCACCCTGGTGTCCCTGAGTTTAGGAGATCAGACTGTGTGGTGTGTATATAAGCGTATCACCCTGTTGTCCCAGTGTTTAGGAGATCAGACTGTGTGGTGTGTATATAAGTGTATCACCCTGGTGTCTCTGTGTTTAGGAGATCAGACTGTGTGGTGTGTATATAAGCGTATCACCCTGTTGTCCCTGCGTTTAGGAGATCAGACTGTGTGGTGTGTATATAAGCGTATCACCCTGTTGTCCCTGCGTTTAGGAGATCAGACTGTGTGGTGTGTATATAAGCGTATCACCCTGGTGTCCCAGTGTTTAGGAGATCAGACTGTGTGGTGTGTATATAAGTGTATCACCTTGATGTCCCTGTATTTAGGAGATCAGACTGTGTGGTGTGTATATAAGCGTATCACCCTGGTGTCCCTGTGTTTAGGAGATCACACTGTGTGGTGTGTATATAAGTGTATCACCCTGGTGTCCCTGTGTTTAGGAGATCAGACTGTGTGGTGTGTATAGAAGTGTATCACCCTGGTGTCCCTGCGTTTAGGAGATCAGACTGTGAGGTGTGTATATAAGTGTATCACCCTGATGTCCCTGTGTTTAGGAGATCAGACTGTGCGGTGTGTGTATATAAGTGTATCACCCTGGTGTCCCTGTGTTTAGGAGATCAGACTGTGTGGTGTGTATATAATTGTATCACACTGGTGTCCCTGTGTTTAAGAGATCAGACTGTGTGGTTTGTATATAAGTGTATCACCCTGGTGTCTCTGTGTTTAGGAGATCAGACTGTGTGGTGTGTGTATATAAGTGTATCACCCTGATGTCCCTGTGTTTAGGAGATCAGACTGTGTGGTGTGTGTATATAAGTGTATCACCCTGGTGTCCCTGTGTTTAGGAGATCAGACTGTGTGGTGTGTGTATATAAGTGTATCACCCTGGTGTCCCTGTGTTTAGGAGATCAGACTGTGTGGTGTGTATAGAAGTGTATCACCCTGATGTCCCTGTGTTTAGGAGATCAGACTGTGTGGTGTGTATATAATTGTATCACACTGGTGTCCCTGTGTTTAAGAGATCAGACTGTGTGGTGTGTATATAAGTGTATCACCCTGGTGTCCCTGTGTTTAGGAGATCAAACTGTGTGGTGTGTATAGAAGTGTATCACCCTGATGTCCCTGTGTTTAGGAGATCAGACTGTGTGGTGTGTATATAATTGTATCACACTGGTGTCCCTGTGTTTAGGAGATCAGACTGTGTGGTGTGTATATAAGTGTATCACATTGCTCCATAGAAATAAAACTCACAATAATGTTTGGTTAAACCTCAGTATATGTGTTTATAGATTAGTCTCTGTAAATAAAATACTTTGGTCTTGCTCTAAATAGTTTATTCAGTTACACTAACAGGTGTCAGTAGGTCATGAAATGATTGAAAATTTCTCAGTAATGCTTCACCCACCAGCCACGCCCCCAGCGACAAAACCTTAAACACAAGTGTCCCTCTTTGGCCTTTTGAAATGTTGGGAGAGATGGGCATGGCTTAACAGGTTTTGGACTGGGAAGTGGGCGGAACAGGGTAGGAAGGAGGAGAAGTGGGCAGAGTTGCTCAGGAAACTCACCACAGATGGAGGATCAGCTTCTATTCCCAGAGACTCTAATTAACATTAAATACCCAGAGTGCTAGAAAGGCCTCCAAGCTCTCTCTGTGCTTGTATGTTGTAGTGCATTTTTGGTTCCAGACAACAGTGAATTGCACTGTGGCGAAGTTATGGGAGGAGTAGGGGAGTGGCCAGGGTTAGAGCTATGGGCGCCACCAGTGTCTTCCCTGGTGGCACCTGAGATGTGAATATGGAACTGGGAATAAACTGATATACATCTCCATGTTTCCTGCCCCTTGGAACACACAAAGTAAGGGTCCATGCTTTCTACAAGTGCAGGACTGTCCAAGTTCAGTCCTCAGGGGCAACCAACAGGCCAGGATGTAAGGAATTCCCTGATTAAGTACAGGTGAGTCTGTCACAATGAATGATCCACTGATTAAAGGGACAGTAATGTTTCATAATAAAAGTGGCTCTAATTAATCATCATAGTATTTGGACTTTGGAGAGTGTTATATCAACACTGTCAGACTTGTAGTTCAAGAGTAATTCAATGATAAATTATCCCCCTTCCGCCCCTTTTACTGATGTAACACTGCTCAGCCAGATCAGAAGGGAGGTGCCCAGGTAGACTGCAGAGAGGGACAATCTTCAATTAAGATAAGGGAAAAACCTGAAAAACTTGTCAAGGGGGGCAGAGCTTTCATTGTTCTCATAGGAAGAAGATTGTCCCCTTCTGTTATCTGTCTGGTCTAGCAACCAGATTCCACATCTGAGAAGAGATGGCTTACACTAGGTAAAAGGGGCGGGAGGGGAAACTTTGCTTGTGAATATCTCTCACACCATAAAGGTTTGAGAGATAAGACTTATATCGTTCTTCATGTTTTTTTAATGCCTACAAAATAGAGATAAAACAAAGTATTACTATCCCTTTAACTCACCTGTGCTTAATCTGGGAAATCCTTACATCCTGGTCTGTTGGTGGCCCTTGAGGACTGAACTGGGACAGCCCTGTATAAGTGTATTATTATTTTTTAAGGCACACACAAATTCTGTGGCTCTGTACAGGACAAAGAATCCTCATGTGTACACTACACAAGGAAAGAAAAGAGTACATAAAAGATGGCTACATGAAGATAATGGGGGCTGTATTCCAACAGCTTTAGAGCCATGGGTTGCCCCCTGTCTTAGCCACCTGAATCTTACTAGTTCCTGTTATTATTATTGTCACGGGGGGAGATTTCTCCTATAAATCTGTGCTTAATTCTGTTTATTATCCTTTTACAGCATGGTCATACGCAGCTTCCAGTTGCCCACCTCCCAGATCACGCTGGTCCCAAATGTCGGCCTAAAGCTGTCCATCTCCGGAGCCTTTATCCAGGTGGACGGGCAGTGGAAAGTAAAATTTATACATATGTAAGTAACTGTGCTTTAAACGTATTTATTTTTTTATGGCAGAATCTCATGTCTGATCTTAAACGGATAAAAATATTTAATATGGAAAAAAAATATGTGCTGCAGTGTTTATCCTTCTGAGTGAAACAAGGGTACCCCCAATTTTACAGTGGATCTGTTATTACTGTGTCCTGTGGAGGGTTATTGTCAATTTTAGTACTACGCCCAAAAAATGCAAACGTTAGCTACAATAACTTTTGAATAAAACATCTCAGCAGCGGGTGCACCCTTGTTTTACTAAGCAGGACAAACCCATGTTAAGAATTGCAATTTCTTTAACCCATTAAGGACCAGTGATGTACCAGGACCCTAACAAGTGTCCGTGCATTAAGGACAGCGGCGTAACAATAGGAGTCGCAGAGGTCGCACCTGCGACCGGGCCCGTCACTCAAGGGGCACGGCCGCCGCTTGCGACCCCCTCGCCTGCAGCAGTCACCTTACTGATCTCCCACTCAGCACGCCGCTCTAGTACTACAGAGCTTTGGGAGATGACATCATCTCCCAGCCTCTGCATTACTAGAGTGGCGAGCGGGAGCTTCAGATCTCCAGATCTGTGCCGAAGGAGGCACAGATCTGTCAAGAGACTCCGCTAGACCACCAGGGACTGGAGGTAGGGGAAATGTGAAATGTGCAGATGAAGGGGCAATGTGAAGATGGGGGCATTGTGGAGATGAAGGGGGCATTGTGGAAGGGGCAATATGAAGATGAAGGGGGCATTGTGGAGATGAAGGGGGCATTGTGGAAGGGGCATTGTGGAGATGAAGGGGGCATTGTGGAAGGGGCAGTGTGGAGATAAAGGGGGCATTGTGGAAGGGGCAATGTGGATGAAGGGGCCAATGTGGTCGGGGGGGGCTCATGGCAATTCTTGCACCAGGGCCCAGTGGCTTCTAGTTACGCCTCTCTGGTTAAGGACCTGTGACGGTCCTGTCACGTCATGACTTTTTTGATTAAAGAGCTCCTGCGGGCGGGCAGTGATCAATACAGGAGACTAAAATCAACTGCTGCAAGACTGGAGCAGTCGGTTTCAGCCTCTCTTTTGCAGAGCTGGGACATGTGATCGCTCACATGTGCCGGCTCCCCGAATGTAGTCTATGTGGTCCACTAGGGTAAACCACCCCTGGTCCACCTGGTCTTTAAGGCGTTAAGCTAATAATCCACATATGGGTCTATACACTTACATAATGTAAGCCAGGGGTGGACAACCCAATGCTGGCCAGGGATGAAGGAAGTTATAGTCCATAACAGCTGTTAGGGTCTTAGGTTGCCCACCTCTGATCCAAGCCTGGAACATGGAATGAATGATAGTAAACTTACACTTACTCATTCACAATGTCAATCAGCAGCTGCAAAAGCCAGCAAGAAAAAAGCATGTGTAAAAGGTGTTTTGACTCACTGGAAAAAATATCATTTTGCCTCTGTACAAATACTTGATAAGTGCTCATCTTGGGGGAGATGCACTAAGACGTGATAAGGAGGTGATAAAACGGAGATAACTTCTCCAGTGATATCACTTCTCCAAGTCTTATGTTATTCTGGGGAGCCTGTGCAGTAATACTTCTCCAACTCTGGAGATCTTAGTGTGTAGGCTGTATAGAATAACATGGTTTTTGGAGCCGTGGTAGCAAAGAACTCATCTCCACGTTATCACCTCTTTATCACTCCTTAGTGTATAACCCCCCATTAGTATGCTGTAAATTTTTGGCAACATTCCATTAAAAAACACACCCAGATACTGGAAAGCGTTCAGAATCGGCCAACAAAGTTTATGTAATGGTCAACATACCTTTTACTACCATTATTCATAATATGTAAAATCAAATAGCTTATGCTTTTTACATTTTTTTGCCCTTTAACTCCTTAAGGACCCATTACGTGCCAGGACCATCATGGGTAAACTTGCATTAAGGACCAGTGATGGTCCTGGCACATCAAGGAATTCAGGTCCAAAATCACGAAAAAAATTCTCTGTGGTCCTTAAAGGGGATCTCTCACATCTACAAAAGTTAGGCTTATTATTTAGAGTATATATAGATAATGTTTAAAACATTATTGATTTTTAAAAAAAACAAAAAACGCTATTTGGGTTAAAACAATAACTAATAATAGAGTGCCCTGCATCCTACTTCCGCATACACTTCTGTTGCCGCACTGCCTCCTCCCGCCGCTTTTACCTAGTGTAAGCCTCCTCCCCTCAGATGTGGAATCTGGTCCACAGACCAGACAGATCACAGCAAGGGACAATCTTCTTACTGTGAGAACAATGAAAACCCTGCCCCCTTTAACAGGTTTTTCAGGTTTTCCCTTATGATCACTGAAGATTTTCCATCTCAGCGATCCATCCGGACAGTCTTGCTGTTCTGAGGTGAGCAGTGTTACATCAGTAAAAGGGGCGGGAGGGGGATATTTTATTATTCAATTACTCTTGAACTACAACTCTCTCAGTATTGAAATAACACTCTCCATGACCCAAATACTATGAAGATTAATTGGAGCTGCTTTTATTTTGAAATATTACTATCCCTTTAAGGCCTCTTTTTATCAATGTGGTTTTTCATTTGTACACTACGGTGTTGTTGATATGCTCTACAATCACTTAGATATTTCTTTTTGCATACTGCCCATAGTCCTTCTGACTATATAGACAAATCTAGTGTTGGCGGTTGTCACTAACTAATATCAGGAATTTCTTGTCTCCATAGATCGGATCATGGTCATTTTGATCTGAAGGTGGAAGGCCTCAGCATCTCCGTGGGCCTAAGGCTGGGGAGTGATGGATCCGGGAGACCAACCATTACTCCCACTGACTGCAGCTGTCACATCTCAGATGTCAAAGTGCACGTCTCTGGGAAGTTCAGGTAGGTTGTTTCCTATATCCCGTATTTGATTAATGTCCAGATCTGTCCCAGACACTTCAGTTTCCAGATTGAATTACTAGGTCACCAGGGACAGAAGCTGCTTCAGTGGCATGGTGTGTTCAGCTATAACCCCACCCATTTTCTTATCTGTTCAGCCCACTCCTGCCCCATACTGTCAATTCCCCACCTGATTCATGGCAAACTCCTCCTTTCAACCACCCACCCATGCCCACCTGATTAAGTCCCACCCACAACATGGCACAAAAACACATGACTTGGACACTCACATCATTAGCTCTATAGTGTTGCTCCTGGGACTTGGGACAAGAAGATTCCCAGGTATGCCTGTAACTCATTGGACGTTAGAGAGGACTCTACACATTGTGAATCTCTGCACTGGAGATTTCTTGACCATTCAATTGGTTAGCTATATCCAACCATGGTATCCCATTTCCCTCTCACATTCAGATCTAGGCAAGACAGAGAAACAGAGCTTTAAAAGAGCAGTAAACAATTTTTTAGGAAAAAATATATATTATAGGCAATTTTCAACATGCGTCCATCAAGTCCAACCCATGCCAAAATACCCTTGTTGATGCAGAGGAAGGAAAAAAAAAAAAACCAAACACTGAAGCCATTTCCAATTAAGCCCCAAGTGGGTAAAAAATATTCCTTCCCAACTCCAAATGGCAGTCAGATAGTTCCTTTTAAAGTGTTAGTAATGTCCCCTAATAAATATTTACCATCTTGTAGTGCTAAATAAGTTGTGGTAAATGAAGAAACCCTATCTCTTGAACCTCTACGGTTTGAGAGATATTCCTATCCAAAGTTACCCCCTCCCTCCCCTTCCCCTGACATCAGCGCTGCACTGACAGCAGGGTAATCCTGTCCCAGGATCAACTGGTGACTCTGCAGCAGAGCCGCAATCACATTATTTAAAAACGATTGACTTCATTTGAAAGGTCTACAAAGTGTGCCTGGTTTGCAAGCACACTTTGTAGACCATTCAAATTAAGTAATTTGTTTTAAATAACACGATTGCGGCTCTGCTGAAGAGCCTCATCGTGTTGGCCTGTACGGATCTAACTTCAACCTTTCACAGTGAATATCTCTCAAACCATAGCGGTTTGAAAGATAGGATTTTTGCATTAAACTAAACTTATTTAGCACTACAAGATGATAAATATTTATTTAGGGACATTACTAACACTTTAAGTGCCAGAGAGGTATCCAACGCATTGCAATGTGTTGGATATTCTCAACCACTCAATAGGTTAATAGGATTCTGTTCTAATATATATGCAGGAAGACCTGCTTTTATGCAATGTGCCTGCTACCACCTATATACAAAGCTTTTTGTGTGTACAGCTCTGTTTAGATCTTGATGAATATTGCTTTCAAAAATGCTGATGATAAAAATGTCTTTAATTTGTCTGAAATGAAAATGTTGAAAACAACAGACTTTTTTGTCTTTAAAGGGATAGTAATACTTAAAATGTAAAAAAAAATATGTTGTAGGGTTTATCCCCCTGAGTTAAACAAGGGTACTCCCACTGCTGAAAGGTGTTTCATTCAAAAGTTATTAATTTTCAAAGCTGAATTTTTTAGGTGCAATATCACAGTGGCCTGAAATTGTACAGTGGCACTGTTGCTACACGATCCTATGGATAGCTCTGGTCAGTTGACCATAAATCTCCATAGGATGGTGTAGCAACAGCGCCACTGTACAATTTCAGGCCACTGTGATATTGCACCTAAAAAATTCAACTTTGAAAATTAATAACTTTTGAATGAAACACCTTTCAGCAGTGGGAGTACCCTTGTTTTACTCAGGGGGATAAACTCTACAACATATTTTTTTTTACATTTTAAGTATTACTATCCCTTTAAAATTACACATTGGCTGCAAGAAAATGATGGCAATATGTCTGAGAATTGACAGACCACGTGTAAGAATTTTTTTATTACAGACAAATTACAGACACTTTCAGTGACCGCAACTTTCTGAGTATCTCGCCTTAAGTGAGACACATGTACAATCTCACCACATATTGCAGGCAGGGAAACTATTTAAAGTCTATAGTGCCACCTAGTGTCCTTAAAGTGGAACAGCACCTACCATCATCAAAATCCTATGACCAGTTGTTATTGTATAAAATTCAAACAAGGGTAGCGAATACTGATCCTCAAGAGGTTACAGCAGTCCATGTTTTTAGGAAGCAGCTGTCAGGTTTACTGGGCAGGCTGGGATGGTGGTATAGTCCCCAGTCTGGAACCTGCAATTTTTGTAGTTATTATTATTAGGTATGGTGTCAGTGAGTGCTGGATATTATTTAGCAGGCAATATGGATCTAGAATGCAGCTATGTATAGGGTGACCACATTTCCCTTCTGCCATTCCGGGACGTGGTCACCCTAGTTGCCCCTTCATACCTTGAGTCCCTGGTGGTCTAGCGGCGTGGAAAGTGCTCTGTGCCTCCTCCGGCACAGAGCTGAAGCTCCCGCATGTTGTGCTCAGTAATGCAGAGCGCTGGGAGATGATGTCATCTCCCAGCGCTCTGTATTACTAGAGCGCTTGCCTCCAGGAGATCAGGTAAGCTGCATTGCCGCCCTGGATGTCAGCCTGCAAGCGGTGTGTCATATCATGGACGCCGCGAGGGAGAGCTACTAAGCGCTCCCTCGCGGCGTCCATGATGTGACACACTGCTTGCAGGCTGACATCCAGGGTGGCTTGGCTTCATTCCGGGACACTTCATTGTCCCGGTTGAAGATGACCCGGGACGCGGGACATAGCCCTGAAATAAGGGACAGTCCCGGATGTTCCGGGACCCGTGGTCACCCTAGCTATGTAAGGCATATGACATATGTGTTATTTATGTATTAAATTGTTAATGTGGTCAAAAAGTTACCCTGTATTCATTTTTGAATAGATCCCATGGCTTTATTCAACCCATCCTTTGGAGTATAATAATGTTTTTGGCACAAAGTGGGGTTGTTTTTTGGGCATAGTGGGGCTGACATGGCCTTTCCACCAGGGCTGGATTTCCCAGTTTGTCCTTGATCTTCTTTATATGCTTAGCCAGCAGATTTCTGATGAAGCAGTGCGTACTGTGAAACGTAAGATACTGTATGGCTTTTTAGCTGTGATTGTTTACATTATCAGTGTTTAACCCCTTAAAGGGGATCTCTCACATAGATATAATTAATGCTCATTAGTTAGAGCATTTAGTGAAAACATTTAAAACATCGTTCATTAAAAAAAAACAAAAAAAAAAAACATTATCTACGCAAAACTTAATGTTTAAAAAGTGCCCGGCAGCCTAATTCCGTCTTTCAGCACTGCCTCTGCTTCCGTCCCACTACCCAGCATCCTCCAGTGATGGAGGCTTTCTTTCTCTAAGCTGGAGCAATTTCATTGGCAGAAATCAATATCTAGCCAATGAGATCACTCCAGCTTAGAGACAGACAGCCTCTGTCATCGGAGGAGGGAGGGGAGCAGAGGCAGTTTGGCAAGCCTGAAGTAGGCTGCCGGACACTTTATTTAAACATTAATCTTTGTGCAGATAAAGTTTTTTTTTTTTTTTTTAATGAACAATGTTTTAAATGTTTTCCCTAAATGCTCTAACTAATGAGCATTACTTATATTTATGTGAGAGATCCACTTTAAGAACCTATGACGTGCCAGGACCGGTCATGGGTAAACTTGCCATAAGGACCCATGACGGTCCTGGCACATCATGGAATTCGGTGCTCACCGCATGGCTTCAAATCATTTGGGGAGCCCTGAATCGGATGCGCTTTAAAAAAAAAAAAAAAATGCTCCGTGGTCCTTAAAGGGATAGTAATACTTCGTTTTAACTTTATTTTATTTTGTAGGCATTAAAAAAACATGAATAATGATATGTCTTATTTCTCAAACCTTTATGGTTTATGAGATATTCACAAGCAAAGTTTCCCCTCCCGCCCCTTTTACCTAGTGTAAGCCATCTCTTCTCAGATGTGGAATCCAGTCCATAGACCAGACAGATAACAGAAGGGGACAATTTTCTTACTATGAGAACAATGAAAGCCCTGCCCCCCTTGACAAGTTTTTCAGCTTTTTCCCTTACCTTAATAGAAGATTGTCCCTCTCTGCAGTCTACCTGGGCACCTCCCTTCTGATGTGGCTGAATGGGGGGGGATACTTTGCTTGTGAATATCTCTCAAACCATAAAAGTTTGAGAGATAAGACTTATATCGTTCTTCGTGTTTTTTTAATGCCTACAAAATAAAATAAAGATAAAAGAAGTATTACTATCCCTTTAAGTGCCAGCTGTGAGTGCGCAAGGCCTGTCCTTAAGGGTCATGGTATTACAATTTGTGAAGATTTTTTTATTAAATACTAGTTGAAAAGCCTGTTTATGCAGGCCACAGTGCCACCCAGCAACCAGCTGGATCCTGTCTTGTCACTGGCCGCACTGCAGTCATGCGCGGTAGAGACTGCCCGTGCCACAGCTGATATGGAGCGGGGCGCTCCGAATTCAGACCAGAGTCCTCTCTGTGCACCTTCCTGGGACCAACAGTAGGGGTGGCCATGGGCGGAGCTAAGGGCATCAATAGCACCTTGCTAGGGGCCTGAGTTGTAAATCCAGCCATTTGCTACCCCAACAGGATTCAGCTCACAAGACAGAGCAAATTAAGGTTAGGACTTGTCTAGTATGATGGTTACCCTAGCATACTATGGCCATATCACGTGACTAAAACCTCGTTTTTAAAACCTTGAGGTTGTGTACCCCTCTGGCACTCAAAAGTTTAATCAGGGAAAGCCTTACATCCTGGCCTGTTGGTGGCCTTTGAAGACTGAACATGGACAGCCCTGATCTAAATCCTTGAGATTTTGCAACATGTTTATTTTTCTCTGATAGCACAGTTGGTTTAACCTAAGATTGTTTTGATGTTTAAGGCCCATTGTATCTAATCTTCTTCTTGTTACAGCTGGTTGGTTGACATATTCCACAAAAGCATTGACAAAGCGTTAAGAAAATCAATCGAGGACCAGGTATGTTGGATATATTATGTTACACAAGGAGACAGTGACATTAATCTAGTGCAGATGGGAATACACTGAGGGAGATGATCTTCTCTTTTCATTCCATCAGGATGAGATTATACTCTTTCTGTTTGTTTGGAGAGTTACTACTTTGACAATAGGATACTGATCTTTATTCGACACTACCCCATACACCAGAACAGGGGCTGACTGACAGGACCCAGGGCCGGATTTACAATAAGGCAGAGTAGGCATCTGCCTACAGGCGCACCCCACAGAGGGGCGCCTGTCGTTGGGATCACTTTTTTATTTTTTTTATTTTTTTTAATTAGCCTCACTGGCTGCGCAGTAGCAGAACAATAATCCCCCCATCCGGCGCCCGCTCCATGTTTCCCTCACATTGCTTTCCTACCTCCCTGGCAGGACAGGTCTGTGCCTCCTTTGGCACAGTCCTGTAGCTGCTGGAGCTCCCTCGTCAGCTCTTTAGGAATGCAGAGCGCAGGGAGATGACATCATCTCCCAGCGCTCTGCATTCCTGAATAGGGAGCTCCAGCAGCTACAGGACTGTGCCAAAGGAGGCACAGATGACAGATCTCCTTCCAGGGAGGTAGAAAACGGACAATGGGGGGAGGTAGGAAACGGACAGTGGGGAAGGAGGCAATGTGAGGGAAGCATGGAGATGGTGGGGGCAATGTGGAGCTGATGCTAGGTAAGTTGGAGCTGATGGGGTGGGGGCAGTGTGAGGGCAATATGGAGGTGACAGGGGCAATGTGGAGCTGATGGGGGGCAATGTGAGAGCAAGTTGGAGATGGTGGAGGCAATATGAAGGCAATATGGAGCTGATGGGGCAATGTGGAGCTGATGGGGGTGCAAGTTGGAGCTAATGGGGGCAATTTGAGGGCAATATGGAAATGATGGGGGCAATGTGGAGATTAGGAGCATTGTGGAGGTGTCCAGTGGAGATGGCCAAGGGGGGCGCTTCAGATTTCTTTGCCTACAAGCTCCTGAGATGTAAATCCGGCCCTGGCAGGGCCCCTGGGACAAAAAGAGGTGTTGGCCCCCCATCCTAAGTCCTGCCCCATGACATAATTGGCCCACCCCACATCATCATAAACCCCACCCTATGACATAATCATTCCTGCCCCATGACATCCTAAGCCCCCCTCCCACTACATCCTCAGATGTAATTTGCAGAAGCGGGTATTAAAAAATAAATAAAATGTTTTAAAAAAGACTCTAACCTTACAGTACTTGCTAGCTTCTTGCCGGCTGGCTGGAGGCTGCTTGGCAGCTGGCTAGATAGCCTGAAGGTGGGCTAGCTGGCTTGCTTGAGGGCTGGTTGGCCTGCTTGAGGCTTAGCTACCTTGAGAACTGGTTAACTGGCCACAGGGTGTTTGGTATGCCTGCAGGGCTTGGTAACTGGCCTTGGGGATACTTGGTTGGCCTGGGGGATACTTGTCTGGCCTTGGGGGGGTTCCTGGCCTGGGGGGGTACTTTGCTGGCCTGGTGGGGGGTAGCTGGGCTGGGGGTACTTTCTGGCTAGCCTGAGGTAATTGTTGGCCTGGGGGGGGTTTACTTGGTTTACCGGAGAGGTAGTGGCTGGCCTGGGAGTATTTGGCCGCCCTGGGGAGTAGTTGGCTGGCCTGGGGGATAGTTGCTGGATGGGGGGGGGTACTTAGCTGCCCTGGTGATTATTTGCTGGCCTGGGGCATAGTTGCTGTCCCGGGGGTTACTTGGCTGGCCAGGGGGTTGGGGTACTTTGCTAGTCTGGGGGGGTAGTTGCTGTCCTGGGGGTACTTGGCTTGTCTGTGGGGTAGTTGCTGGTCTGGGGGGGTACTTGGATGGCATGGGCAGGGGGTACTGGCTGGCCTGGGAAGGGGTATTACTACTATATAGAAGTAAAACAGAAGAAAGAGGAGGGAGTGCAAACAAAGGAACCACTAGGTGTATAATTTAACCCTTTGAGTGCCAGAGGGGTATGCATCACATTGCAGTGAAATGTGTTGCATACCCCTCTGGCACTCTGTTTCAGTTAGAAGCTTGGAATTTCAGAATAAAGACAAACACTGAAGTGAAATGCAGTTTATTTAAACATGCAATAATTAAAAAGGTTCATACAAAACAAACATACAATAAGTAAACAAGTTACTTATGAGAGACATACAAAACAAACATTCAATAAGTAAACATGTTACTTATGGGAGACATACAAAACAAACATACAATCAGTAAACAAGTTACTTATCTCTCCCCTGGAGCAAAACATCAGTGTGTGAGAGCCTGACACGCTAGCTCCGTAGGATCACATACAGGTGAATAGCCCGACAGACCTGACGTCCCAAATGGCTAAACAGCAACACACAAGTTTGGATGAGGTACAGTCTACAGAGGTGAATAGCCCGACAGACCAGACGTCCCAAATGGCTAGACAGCAACACTGTACCTCTCGACAAAATGGCTCTGACCACTGTTGTCTTGATTACAGGTTAAAATACAGGCTACGCCCTAAGATGTCTAAAACTACGCATGCGTATGTGCTTGGTTATATCACACAGAGTATAGAGACATCTCTAACTGATACTCGTCAACACTACGTCTTACAGTGCCTGCCCCTCTGCTGTTGCGAAACCTCATGCAGAGCATTAACCCCCAACTGACCGTGAGGAGAACACCAAAAACCATCCCTTACACACGCAAAGGGTTAAAATGATAAATAGGCAAATGACATACTGTATATGTGTGTTAAGTCACTTTAAAATAAAGTTAACATAAGTTAGTAAGGCCAAATAAATAGTTAATAAGGGAGCGCCCCGCTCTGCATCAGCCTCATCACAGGCAGTCCCTACTGGGCATGACTGCACAGTGACCGGCTGGCAGTGTATCTGCCGGAGTATGGGCAGTCTCTACTGCGCATGACTGCGTTGTTACAAACTTTGTAGCGAATTATTAAATAGGATATTGTAATAATTTATCAGGGATTTCTTTTTTTTTTTCTTTTATGGTCCTTCTATATTTTGGCTTTATTAACTTATGTTAACTTTATTTTAAAGTGATTTAACATATATATATATATATATATATATATATATATATATACTGTATATCATTTGCTCTGCTTTCCCCAATGTGATCTCCTTTAAGCCTCTCTACTTCTATTGTTATCATGTGCCCCTGTGGGCCGTGATGACATCAATACTATGCTGTGCATACCAAGACGTTGCATAGGCGTGCGCAGGAATGACTACTCGGTTCTCTTTAATGAAGAGAAGCCTTGCTTGCTGCCAGACGGTAATGTGAGTCTGGTAGCAAATCTAGCCTCACATACTGCGCAGCATCCATATGCTCTCACTTACTCTCTTGGAAGTGGCGGGCCTCTAAACAGCAGTAGGCCACCGGGCCTCATTGTAGTGATAGTACTAGAGTCACTGTAACTCTAAATGGCGGCGGGCCCCCCTCAGTCACAGGCCCCCAGTCCGTGACCGAATGACCGACTGGTCAGTCCGCCCCTGCACCAGAAACACAGTAATATGTATTGTGCCTGAATCCAGTTTCTTGTGCTGTTAAAGGGAAAGTAATGTTTAAATATAAGTTAAATATAAGTTTATTTAATATTGTAGGCATTAAAAAATAAGTACAACAATGTAAATCATATCTCTGTATGGTTTGAGAGATATAAATGGCTAAAGTTCCCCCCTCCAGGCTGTTTCAGTGCTATATGGGACAGCAGCAGAGTCTGGTAATTTAACTGGATGGCGGCTCTTCAGCAGAGCTGAAATTGCACTATTTAGAAATAAGTACTTCATTGGAACAGTCTACAAAGTGTGCCTGGTTTGCAAGCACACTTTGTAGATCGTTCCAATGAAGTATTTATTTCTAAATAACTCGATTTCGGCTCTGCTAAAGATCCGCTGGCTGGTCCCGGGACCGGAAACTCCTGTTGTCCACTAGATGGCAGACTTGTCTGAAACAGCCTAGAGGGGGGAACTTTAGCAAGTTATATCTCTCAAACCATAGAGACTTACACTGTTGTACTTATTTTTTTAATGCCTACAATATTAAATAAACTTAAATTTAAACATTACTTTCCCTTTAATGAGACTATCCTCTGTAATGTGTGTTGTTGTTGTTGTTGACAAACCTCTTCAAATCCATGTTCGCCAACTGTTCCTGATTTCCATAGATAATCTGATTTAATAGATAATTTCTGATTTTAGAATATTATTTGAACCTCATGTTCTAAGTCAGTGGTTCTCATCTGGAGTGTTGTGGCACTATGGACTGCCATAGAAATCTGCTTAGGGTATCCTTTCATTTCTGTTAAAGGAGCAGTAAACTTTTTTTATGAAAAAATATATATTGTAGGGATTTTCCTATCGAGTAAAATAAGGGTACTCCCACTGCGGAGAGATTTATATTTCCAGAGTTATTACAGTTTAAACCCATGTTTTTTTACATTAGCAGTGCCCTCTAGTGGTCAAATTCTAATTAGATTTCCTGTTAGATTCTAAAGGAAAGGAAAGTCAGAAAAGTCAGAGACATACAGTTCTCCATATAATGTGATAGAAACTGCCTGTCACTTCCTGTCAGTTAGAACTATCAGGAAGTAAACACAGTAAATTCACTTCCTGGTTATTTAAACTGCTATCAATTTTGAATAAAACATCTGACAGCGATGGGAGTGACCTTGTTTTATTCAGCAGGAAAAGCTCTATAAAATATGTGTTTTCATAAAAAAAAGTTTACTGCTCCTTTAAGCCTCTGACAAAAATGTGAATGTTGATTTTCAAATGTATATTTTTATGGATCATTTTATGCACAGTATATGTATATATTATATTATAACTAGATGAAGAGCCCGTTACACGGGCCACAGTGCCACTGCCAGCCGGTGCAGGGCAGTCATGCACAGTAGAGACTGCCCACACCGCGGCTGATACAGTGCCAGCCGGTCGCGGTGCAGTCATGCTCAGTAGAGACTGCCTGCGCTTCATCTGATACAGAGCGGGACGTTGTACTTGTAACTGGAAGACTCTACTGCGCATGATTGCGTCGTTACACACGTATTAGCAAATTATTATATAGTATGAGACCTAGAGTGTCCTGAAAAGTTCAGATTGTATGTTAAGGGTGTCTTGAGCTAAAATAATTCGAAGACCGCTATCCTAAATCAGTTAAAGGCTCTGAGATTCTATGCTGATTTTCATACTTGCCAGCATTTCAAAAACACTTCCAGGGACTCATAACCAAAGTCTGCCATGTTGACCATTTGCAGGGAGCTTTTTCCCTGGCAGTCACATTATAGAATGTCACTAGTGGTCCTATGTATTTTGAAGCACAATACCAGCAGAAAACCCCTACAACCAACTTAGAGATGCACTTTTACAGCAAAACAGACAATACCCACACCCAAATACCACACGAAATAATGTAAATAAGCAATATTAACATAGGGAGAAGCTAATAACCTATTACAATGTGATAATTGGATTCCTTTTTCTTCCTCACAAGTGTTCCTTAGTAGTGGGTAGTGCAACGCCAGCAGAAAACCCCAGACAGCAGACTTAGAACTGCACTTTTAAGCAGAACAAACATTATCCTTACTTAAAGGGACAGTAATACTTCATTTTATCTTTCGTTTATTTTGTAGGCATTAAAAACACGAAGAACGATATAAGTCTTATCTCTCAAACCTTTATGGTTTGAGAGATATTCACAAGCAAAGTTTCCCCTCCTGCCCCTTTTACCTAGTGTAAGCCATCTCTTCTCAGATGTGGAATGCAGTCCATAGACCAGACAGATAACAGAAGGGGACAATCTTCTTCCTATCAGAACAATGAAAGCCCTGCCCCCCTTGACAAGTTTTTCAGCTTTTTCCCTTATCTTAATTGAAGATTGTCCCACTCTGCAGTCTACCTGGGAACCTCCCTTCTGCTCTGGCTGAACAGTGTTACATCAGTAAAAGGGGGGATACTTTGTCATTGAATTACTCTTGAACTACAACTCTGACAGAATTGAAATAACATTCTCCAAAGTCCAAATACTATGATGATTAATTAGAGCTGATTTTATTATGAAACATTACTATCCCCTTTAAATACCACATGAAATCAAATAAATAAGCAACATTAACGTATCAGGAAACTCATAACCTATTAACTTTTTAAAGACAACCAATTATTGCGGTTCTCAATCTTTTTCTATAAATATATATTTGAAATCACATCCGTATTTTTGTCAATGGCTTTATAGAAAAGAAAGGGCTCCCTAAGTGGATGTCCATTGCCCTCCAAAGTGCCAATACACCCAGGATGAGAACTACTTATTTAGGCACTAGGAAGGAAGGCCATTATACCATACCTCCCAAGTGTCCCTATTTAGGAGGGACAGTCCCTCTTTTAGTTCCAAATCCCTCTGTCCCTCTTTCCCACCCTGATGTCCCTCTTTTCAGGAGATCAGATTGTGTGGTGTGTATATAAGTGTATCACATTGCGCTACAGCAATAAAACTCAAATTATTGTTTGTTTAAACATCAGTATATGTGTTTAGAAATTAGTCTGTGTAAATAAAATACTTTGGTCTTGTTATAAGTCATTTATTAGGTTACAGAAGGAGGTGTCTTGAAATAGTCTAAAAATTATTGGGAATGCCCCACCCACCAGTCACGCCCCCAGCAACGCCCCCTAAAACACAAGTGTCCCTCTTTGGAAATTTGAAATGTTGGGAGGTATGTTATACTCTACTTTATTTTCTTCCAGCTCTGTCCGATTGTTACTAAGTCCATTACCAGCAAACTGCAGCCGCTTCTCCAGACTCTACCAGGTAGGAGACTGATCTTCAACACAATGAGAATGTTCTAAGAGAGAAGATAGAGGGAAGATATAATAATGTTGAGTAGGAAAAAGAGTCAGTATTTTTTTCTGCTGCTGCTATTGGACTATAATTATTGGCCAGCTAAGGATTATGGGACTCATCATACAATAACAGCTGAAGGAAGTAGAAAGTGGCAAAAAAAAGCTGGCGTGATAAAGAAATCATTGTGGAACACTGGTGAGAAAGGAGTGTGGTTCGAAAGAGGAAGCAATAGATAGATTACAGAACATTAGTTCTCAGTTCCGTGAAATATTGTTTCCTCTTTTCCACATCTGCTCCTCCTTTCCGATGTGGTCTACAATTCTAAACAGACAACAAGATTTCTCTCTACACTGCGTACACTTATCCTCCAGGGCAATACTGAGCAACATGGGTCCCTCCAGCTGCTTCCAGGGAATGGAGGGAATTGTAGTTTGGCAGCAGCTGGAGGCCTCACATTGCCGATTTACTATTTAAATGTCGCCCTCGAGTTAGCAATCATCAAAAGAGCGAGATCATAATGTCACCCAGATTAAAAGGGAGACATCAGAACAATGGCGTAACTATATGGGTCGCAGGGGTCGCACCTGCGACCGGGCCCGTCACTCTAGGGGCCCGGCTGCCCCCTGCGACCCCTCCATCTGGCGCCCGCGATCTCCCTCCGGTGCTCTAGTGATGCAGAGCGCTGGGAGATGACATCATCTCCCAGAGCTCTGCATTACTAAAAGGACCGCACGGGAGCTCCAGGGAGGTAGGAGATGGGGCATTGTGAAGATTGAGGGGCATTGTAGAGGGGGTCAGTGTGGTCAAGGGGGGCCAATGTGGTGGTGGTGGTGGGGGGCCCGTGGCACTTCTTGCACCAGGGCCCGGAGGCTTCTAGTTGCGCCTCTGCATCAGAATATTGCCCACATCAACAGGGCAACATTCTGATGTCACATGCTTAAGGGTTGCCAACTAGAGGGTGACATTTCAGCTGATGTGGTAGGATAAGGTACAGTAATTAAGGATGCTCCAGGATAAGGTACAGTAATTAACTGTAAAAACCTTATTAATTGATATAGTGCAATGATTTGGGTGACATTATGATCTTGCACTTTTGATGGTCGCCACTAGAGGGCGACATTTCAATAGGATACTCACATTGCCTATCCCTGTTCTAGAGTGCCTCCATTTTTCCAGAACCAGATTTACATCCCAGGCACCCCTAGGCAAGGCACTCTAGACTCCCTCGGCTTTGCCCATAGCCACTCCCCACTTCTCGCATGACTGTGCCTTTAGCCCCATTTACTGTTTTGTTTAACAAGCAAGAATTAGAAAAAAAAGTTGTAACCTTTTGGTGGTTTGAGAGATCTCCAACGCATTGCTCTGCAATCCACTGGAGATGTCCCTAGCACCCAAGAGTTAAGTCATAGCCTGTGTAAGGGCAGTGAGACTACTCTGGCCACACCCACAATTCAGACTGTGGATGTGGTCAGAGCAGCTGAGGCTTCCCTCAAATCTGGAGCTCTAGGCAGTTTCCTATTCTGCCTATTGAAAAATCTGGTCCTGTATTTGTCACTGTATCAAGTAGTTCGTCCCCCCCACCATGATTGGTTCAATGCTAATGTATACTTCAGACTTTTTTCTGTTTATGCCACCATTTAAGCCATATATATCTGTTTCACAGTTACTGCAAAAATTGACAAAGTAGCTGCAATTGACTATTCACTGACTGGGCCTCCATCTGTGACAGCCGAATATGTGGATGTGCAGTTAAAGGTACAGTGTCCACATTAGGGTACAGCTGAACTGAACAGTCGCTGCTAGCAGTGGCGTAACTGTAGGGGTCTCAGGGGTCGCAAGTGCGACTGGGCGCGTTATTCCAGGGGCCCGGCCGCCCCCTGTGTCCCCTCCTCCGCCTGGCGCCCACAATCTCCCTCCGGCACTCTAGTAATGTAGAGCGCTGGGAGATGACATCATCTCCCAGTGCTCTGCATTACTAAGAGGACCGTGCGGGAGCTCCAGGGAGGTATGAGATGGGGCATTATGAATATTGAGGGGCATTGTAGAGGGGGTCAGTGTAGTCGAGGGGGACCAATGTGGTGGTGGGGGGCCCGTGGCACTTCTTGCACCAGGGCCCGAAGGCTTCTAGTTACTCCTCTGACTTCTAGATAAACCAGCAGTGAAAGAGTAAAAAGCTTATACTCAGGGAAGTACTCAGGTGCAAGCTGTCTTCCTCCACTGTGTATCCACTGTGTCTTCCTCCAATGTGTATACACTGTGTCTTCCTCCACTGTGTATCCACTGTGTCTTCCTCCACTGTGTATACACTGTGTCTTCCTCCACTGTGTATCCACTGTGTCTTCCTCCACTGTGTATCCACTGTGTCTTCCTCCAATGTGTATACACTGTGTCTTCCTCCACTGTGTATCCACTGTGTCTTCCTCCACTGTGTATCCACTGTGTCTTCCTCCACTGTGTATCCACTGGTAGATGTATACCCATAGGAAACTGCTTACTCACAGTATTTATCTATGGGGGCTGGGACATATACTCACAATGTGTGTCCACAGGGGAAATGTACACACACACAGTGTGTATCAAAGGGGAAATATATATCCACATTGTGTGTGCATGGAGGAAATATATAGCCACAGTGTATATCCACAGGAGAAATGTATTTGTACTCTATCCCTTTGAGTGCCAAAGAAGTATTCAATGCATTGCGTTGAAATGCTTTGTATACCTTTCTGGCACTCAAAGAGTTAAAGCGTACTAGCTATCTTTCTAGCTCAGAAAAACGTAGAGAATTATGATTCTTGTTCTGTTGGAGAGAAGATGTTTATGCAGGGAGATATCACGCTGCCTTTTGGAGTCAGGAACGATTCTTATTAACTGCTTGGGCTATGATTGGAAATGGCTTCAAAATAAAGTACTTTCTTCCTGATTTATACGTGACCTGGCAATGAATGAACTTGGTGGACGCATTTCTTTTTTCAACCTCATCAACTTTGTTACTGTGTATTTACTCACACTGAGGCTGATGTATACAAAAGAACCGGTGTCATTTAGGGACATATTAAACCGCAACATAGGGGATCAATGTAATTTTCCATTGATCTAAAATGGGCTGTTTAACCCCTTGAATGCTATAGCGGTCTCAACACGTTCCATTTCACTTTTTGAGTGCCAGAAGGGTGTAGTAATCTCTTACTGCTTGTTCAGCTTGGCAGGCTTTGTTTGTCTGTCAGCCGGGAAGCAATGCATTGGATATCCCTTTGGCGCGTAAATGGTTAAAGGGATAGTAATACTTGAAAATAATTTTATTTTATATTGTAGCCCTTAAAAAACATGGAAAATGATATACGTCTTATCTCCCAAACCTTTATGGTTTGGGAGATATTTACATGTAAAATATAGTAAAATTCTCTTTTCCTGGCTGTTTCAGCCAAGTCTGCCATCTAGTGGACAGATTTGGAATTTGATCCACAGAGCAACCGGCAGCTCTTTAGCAGTGTGGAGATCACGATCTTTGAAAATAACGACTTAATTGGAACTATCTGCAAAGTGTGCCTGGCTTGAAAGCACACTTTGTAGACCATTCCATTTAAGACATTCTTTTTAAAGATGGTGATCTCAGCACTTCCAGCCGGTCCCGGGACCGGATTCCAAATCTGAAGGGTGGAGCAATGACGTCACTCCAGGGAAAACTTTACTTCTGAATATCCCCCAAACCTTATATAATTTTTCATGTTTTTTTAAGGGCTACAGTATAACATTAACTTATTTTCAAGTATTACTATCCCTTTAAATTGGTAAAAGTTTTGGAAATGTTTCTTTCTCTGGCTATGGTGTTGTTGGATTGCTGCAGAATTTCACTGTTTTTTTCATACTACATCAGCCTCAGTGTGTAATCACTTAGAGAACATTCCCGTAGTGTATAGCTACAGGCGTAATAAATACCCACAAGGCTATTAAATAACAACCCTTTATGTTCACAGGGGGAATTTTTCGAGCTCTCTCACCGTTCCACTCCTCCCTTCACACCACCAGCTGTCTCGTTCCCTGTGGATCACAATCTCATGGTTTACTTTGGAGTCTCTGACTACTTGTTCAACACTGCAGGCTTTGTTTATCAATCAGCCGGGAAGCTTGTATTCAGTGTCACTGATGACATGGTACGATGGGAGGGGTCTGTTAAAGGGGGCCATACCTGGGAATACTTCAGATATGATCCAGAGACTCTGGTTTTTAGAGTTAATTACCGGGTTTCTGATGACAGAGACTGATTCTCTGGTGTTGGTGAGTTTCCTGTGAAACTCCAAACAAGAATGAGCACGGGAGCACTCATAGATTCACGGCTGTAGTCATACACAGTACAGGTAAAAAAACTTAATCCACATACCTCGGACTGGTTAAAACAAGGAGCTTTATTCCAATGTTAAAATGTGACTGGCAAATCAAAGGAGGGAGCACTCAACTGGTGGTCAAATGAAACGTATCTAACGCATTTCGCTCTAAAGCAGTGATTCTCAACCAGGGTGCCATGGCACTTTGGTGTGCCACGGATATCATCTTAGGGTGCCCCATGTTTTCTATGAAGACTAACAAAAATGGACTTTTAAATAAAGATTAATAGAAATTGTATTGCACAATATGTTTAGTTCTGTTACTATGATTGTAAGACCTAATAATAACTGTATATTTATGTATTGTACCCTTCATTATGCCCTTGATAAAGTACATTAAATATGTTAGGGTGCCCCGAATGTTCTAGATTATGTGTTAGGGGTGCCCCAAACAAAAAAAGATTGAGAACCACTGCTCTAAAGAGACATTAAAGGGATAGTAATACTTAAAATGTAAAAAAAAATATGTTGTAGGGTTTATCCCCCTGAGTAAAACAAGAGTACTCCCACTGCTGAAAGGTGTTTCAATCAAAGTTATTAATTTTCAAAGTTGCATTTTTTAGGTGCAATATCACAGTGGCCTACAACATATTTTTTTTTTACATTTTAAGTATTGCTATCCCTTTAATCATCTATGTGGATTACAACATATCACATATCACAGTGGCCTACAACATATTTTTTTTTTACATTTTAAGTATTGCTATCCCTTTAATCATCTATGTGGATTACCTTTTTTTCAACTGTATTGTGTATGACTACAGCCGTGACAGTATGAGTGCTCCCGTGCTCTTTCTTGTTTGATTAGTTTTTCACTCACAGCGTTGGAGTGCTGTTTTCGGTGAAGCACCCTTTAACTTCTGGACAATTGTCATTGTTCTCTCACAACCATGCCTGTTCCTATTTCACATTAGCGTGAAGCACCTGTTCAACTTGTTTGTTTCTGTGAAACTCCACCCACTTCTCCTCCTTCTCACCCTGTTCCTCCCATTTCCCCCACCCACTTCACAAGCATAAAATACTGATAAGCCCTGCCCACCTGTTTAAGTCCCCACCCCCTTTATGACACAGATTGTGTCATTTACATACTCCTGGTAGCAGCACATAAGCCTTCTCCTGAGGCTGAAGAAGATAAAGTTTCCAGGTATGATGGCATATGGTCAGTGGCGTAACAATAGGGGTCGCACCTGCGACCGGGCCCGTCACTCCAAGGGGCCCGGCCGCCCCCTGCGAACCTATCGCCACTCGCCCACAGCCCTGCCCGTGGCAGCTCAGCTGATCTCCAGGCGCTCTAGTAATGCAGAGCGCTGGGAGATGACATCATCTCCCAGCGCTCTGCATAACTAAGAACAGCGCGAGAGATGGAGGTAGGAGATGTGCATGGAGCAACTTGAAGATGGGGGAGGGGGGCCCGGGCCCGGCGGCAATTCCTGCACCAGGGCCCGGTGGCTTCTAGTTACGCCACTGCATATGGTTATTGGGGAATGGTCTGTATTGATATATGGGAGAAAAAGGAAACCAATAATCAAAATTTTAATAGGTCATTACTTTCTCCATATATCATTACTGCTTATTTATATGGTTTCATGCAGAGTTTAGATGTGGGTAATGTCTATTTTGCTGTACAGGTGCAGCCCTGAGTCTGCTGGTGTCTTGCTACCTAATGCTATGCACCACTAATGTCCATACCTGGGGACTTTTTCGTCTCTGCAGGTCCATTAAGGTCTGGGGATGGGAGTGTCCAAATGACAAGATTTGTGACAAAGTGGGTGGAGCTTGATAGGGGTGGGTGGAACTGGGAGGTCCATAAAATGGTCATTGTTTTCAGGATCTCTTAAATTAAACACATGTGAATGTCATTGATCCTTCAGCATGACTGAACCACCAATTTATTCACCTGTGTTCATGTGAGATGATCCTGAAAACCTGCACCATTGAGGGGTCTTGAGGACAGGTTCGAGCTCACCTAGATTAAGGTGCAGTCTCCTTTTTATAGTTGCCATTTTGCTGCACCTGAAACATGCAAAGTCTATAGGTCAGATCCAGACTCATAGAAAATCTATTAAGCACACAGCATTTTATCAACTCGTTTTAGGGAAGATTGTAAGTTAGCCTTTGTCTGAAAATAATTACAAGTTTATAGACTAGTTGAAGAGCCCATTACATGGGACACAGTGCCACTGCCAGCCGGTCGCTGGGCAGCCATGCACAGTAGGGACTGCCCACTCCGTGGCTGATGCAGTGCCAGCCGGTTGCGGTGCAGTCATGCTCAGTAGAGACTGCCCACGCCGCAGCTGATACAGAGCGGGACGCTCCTTTGGAGTGCCCTCTCTTCATCAGCCTCATTACGGGCAGTCTCTACTGTGCATGACTGCAGCATGCACAGCAATCTCTACTGCACATGACTGCATCGTTACACATGTTTTAGCGAATTATTATATAGGATTACACCAGAACACAGTGATACATTCATAATACATTTTAAGTGTATAAATGTCTTAAATGTTAGCATTGTTCATGATATATTAAAATAGTTAAAAACTGTAGCATCGATTCTCCTATTGTAGATCCCCAAAAACTTCAGCGTTCACCTGAACACATCTTCTTTCGGAACACTAATACCCCAGGTAAGGGACAATGGGTAAAAAATGTATAAAACAAGTGTAATAAAATTGTCTCAAAGCAACATAAAGATATGTATAAACTTTTAGGTGCATTTTTGGTAAGTACTAACCCAAGTGTGTGGTTATGGCAGATACAATGGATACATTTAAGAGAAGATTAGATACATTTCTTTCAAAAGGGAACATACAGGGTTATATTGCATATTAGTAGGCAAACCAGGAAGGCCTGGTAAATGGCTAACTTATATGGTATCAGGAAAGCTATATAATTCTCATGTCACTGGGATATGAGGCAAAGGTTGAACTTGATGGACTTGTGTCTTTTTTTCAACCTAATTTACTGTGTAACTATGTTACTAACTCCAGTCAATTTTTGAAAGGTGGGGTAGAAATGGTCTTGTCTTAAACGGTTAGTAATGTCTAAAAAAAATTAGTCTTCATTTTGAAGAGGTTAAAAAGTTGTCTTGAATGCAAAAAAACGGATCTCTCAAACCGCTATGGTTTGAGAGATACATGCATTTAAAGTTCCTGATTTACTGCTGTCAGCTGTAAAGCTGTCAGCAGGAGATCCGTGTCGGCCGACATGGAGGCTCTGCAGCAGAGCCGCATAGCGGTTTAAGAGATGCGTTTTTTTGCTTTCAAGCCAACCTTTTAACCTCTTCAAAATGAAAGATAGTTTTTTTAGACATACTAACCCTTTAATAAGTATTAATAGATGAGCAAACAATAAAGGCAGTTATAGTGATAAAATGTTAACACCAGGTATATCCTGCTGTTAATGGAATTATATAGTGGTATGCACATTTTCTCAATATATTCTCAGATAGGTATATTTATAAACTCTTTATAAAAATAACCCATTGTGAATTTTAGAGACAGTTCTTAACCCTTTAACGTGTACGTTATGGGTAAAAGTGCCTAAAGGACCCATGCCGTACGTGTACATCATGGATTTCAGGGCTCCCTGCGTGGCTGCACTCTGTTCGAGGAGCCTTGAATCAGATACAGAAAAAAAAAATGCTCCGTGGTCCTTAAGTGCCGGCCACACGTCCTTAAGGGGTTAAGAATATTATTTATGCATACTGCTCCCCACTGGGCCGAATTTCCCAATAGGCAGTCTAGTCACCTGCCTGGCGCTCCATATTTTGAAGGGAGCCTCAGCTGTGTTGGCCACACCCACTTTCTGAATTGTGGGTGGGGCAAGAGCAATCTGAGTATCCATGCAGAAGCTTATACTTCCCTTTACAGGCTATTATTTAACCCCTTGAATGCTAGAGATCTCTCTAGCAACCAAGGGGTTAGAGCTTTTTTTTCCTTGCTTGTTGTAGGCCAATGGTATTTTCTGTGCCAGGAAACTGTGGATGGGACTGGGGCTGGGTCATGTGTGGCCATGGGCGGAGCTAAGGGTTCCCAGAGTGCCTTCCCTAGGGGCACCAGGGATATAAATCTGGCCCTGTATCCGCCAATATTCTATGTTAGTATATGAATACGACAAGTGTGGAACAATGCTGGAGCAGTCTAACTGTGCCAACGGAAACAAATCATTATCACTCATTAAAAAGGAACTTTTAACACTTTGAATGCTAGGGTGGTCTCTAACGCACAGCAAATCATACAAAGTGTCAGAAATGAATCAGAGTTCATTTTTTATTTACCCCATATATTGCATTTGGATTGGCCCAGAATTATACATATCACTGATTGAGGACGAGGAACTAAGAGGTGGTTTTGGAGCAAACCAACTGCACTGTAGGGGGGGAAATTAAAATTCCCCAAATTCCCATTGATTTAAATGGTGTCTTTAACCCCTTGAACTCCAGAGCAATGCGTTGGAGAACTCTCTACTATACAAGGGGTTAGAGCCGTTTTTAACCCTTTGAGTGTCAGAGAGGTTGCTTACCCCTCTGGCACTCAAAGGGTGAAATCAGTGGGAATTTTGAGTTTTTTTTTTTGTTCTCCATAATGAAGCTGTGTCACAATTGTTCCACTTTTGCTTTTAACCATTTGAGTGCCAGAAAGCTATCCAATGCATTGCGTTGCAAAAGGTTAAAGGGATAGTAATACTTAAAATGTAAAAAAATATATTGTAGGGTTTATCTCCCTGAGTAAAACAAGAGTACTCCCACTGCTGAAAGGTGTTTCATTCAAAAGTTATGAATTTTCAAAGTTGAATTTTTTAGGTGCAATATCACAGTGGCCTGAAATTGTGAAGTGGCACTGTTGCTACACGATTCTATGGAAAGCTCTGGTCCCAGGACCATAAATCTCCATAGGATGGTGTAGCAACAGCGCCACTGTACAATTTCAGGCCACTGTGATATTGCACCTAAAAAATTCAACTTTGAAAATTAATAACTTTTGAATGAAACACCTTTCAGCAGTGGAAGTACTCTTGTTTTACTCAGGGGGATAAACCCTACAACATTTTTTTTTTACATTTTAAGTATTACTATCCCTTTAAACATACGGCCATTATGTCTAACCTTGATGTATTGTTTTATCGATTTACAGATATCAAAGATGTATCCAAATATGCTCATGAAACTGAAGATATCAACTCCCGCTGCGCCATTCTTGAACATAAATCCAGGAAATCTGACAATCTCGCCAGTGTTGGACATGCAGGCCTATGTCATCCTACCCAATTCCTCCCTGGCTTCTCTGTTTCTTCTTAACCTGGTTGGTAATATCCTGTTATCTTATTTAAAAAAAGCAGTAAACTTTTTTTAAGGAAAAAAATGTAAATTGTAGGGCTTTTTGTGCTGAGTAAAACAAGGGAATGCCTTTGTTTTATTCAGCACAATATATCTTTTCACAGTTATTATAATTTAAACTGCTGCATTTTTACAGTAACAGTTCCCTCTAGACACCAGATTTTAGATGGCTGTTCTGTTGCATTCTATGGGAGAGGGGAGTCACTGACAACGGTTCTTCACAGAATGTGATAATGACAACTGAGCCACTTCCTGTCAGTTTGCATTGGAGACCTCTCTAATATTCAAGGGGTTAAAAGCCCAATTTAATTTAATATGAATTGTATTTGTCTTCTATGGTGCAGTTGGTTTATTATAGAATAACTCCAGCTTGATTTTATACATATGGGCCTGTTAAGATCCTGGCAAGGCCAAAGTTATCATTAAACAGAGAAGGTAAATAACTATGAGGATCTAATTGTAAGAGAATGCTCAGCTGTGCTGAACACACCCCTTTGTGCTGAGCTGTGGGTATGGCCTGCATAATCCCATTGCCTCTGGACTAGACACCCCACTCATTATTTCTTATTTCTAGTTTACAAATTGATTTGATGTCAAGTTATGTATTGGCCATTTTTTTACCAGTTTAACTACCCCTATATCAGTGATTAGACAACTGACTGACCTCCTGCTACCGGAGACTACAATTCCCATCATCACCCAATGGAATGTAATCCCAAACAGCTACCCCCATACTGTTTACCTTATTTCCTTTTTTGAGGCTAAAGACATCTGCAACATTTTAAGGGGATTCAAGGGACCCTATCAACTAAAAACAACTTTGGTGATTTTGGAAGAGCTTTCAAAATCACCTATGTGATGCATTAGCCATTTTTTATTTATAAAATTAGTATTTGAATTATTTAGATGTATAGAATATGCTAATTAAGGCATGCCATACAGACAACTTCCTGTTTAAGCCCTACATTACCTCCCACTATTCACTGACACTTTCAAAGATAGAGGAAGTAGACCCACTTAAAGTGGTGAGTGACAATAACTGGAGGAGGTATTGTGAGCTAAGGCAGGAAGCTCCTCCATAGCATTCCCTAATTAGCATACTCTATATTTCTAAATAACTCAGAAACTAATTTTCTAAATAAAAAACGGCTAATACAATGTATATGGGATTTTGAAAGCTTTTTCAAAAATACCTAAGCTGTTTTTGGTGATAGAATCCCTTTAAAGTGGATCTTTCATTTAAATTAAAGTACCCCTAAAATCATTATTTACATAGCAATACGCATATCAGTACTTGTATTATCCTGAATAAGTTTTGCATTATTGAGAAATCCAACTCCAAAACTTACCAGCAGGCATCTTGCTGGTTTGCCTGTGACGACAGTCCTTTTCTGTACCTTAAAGGGATAGTAATACTTCATTTTAACTTTATTTTATTTTGTAGGCATTAAAAAAACATGAAGAATGATATAAGTCTTATCTCTCAATCCTTTATGGTTTATGAGATATTTACAAGCAAAATTCCCCCTCCCGCCCCTTTTTCCTAGTGTAAGCCATCTCTTCTCAGATGTGGATCAGGTTGTAAGACCAGACAGATAACAGAAGGGGACAATTTTCTTTGTATGAAAACAATGAAATCCCTGCCCCCCTTGACAAGTTTTTCAGCTTTTTCCCTTATCTTAATTGAAGATTGTCCCTCTCTGCAGTCTACCTGGGCACCTCCCTTCTGATCTGGTTGAACAGGGGGGGGATACTTTGTGAATATCTCTTAAACCATAAAGGTTTGAGAGATAAGACTTATATCATTCTTCATGTTTTTTTAATGCCTACAAAATAAAATAATGTTAAAACGAAGTATTACTATCCCTTTAAGGTACAATGCAACTCCCCCTCCCCAATCCTAGAGGAGACCTGGACGGACAGCGCAGACTCACAGATGCCTCTTTGGCAAGATGTCTGCACTGATGCCTGCCTGTGAGTCTCGGAACAAGTTGGATTTCTCAGTAATGCCGGAATTATTCAGGATAATACAAGTACTGATATGCATATTGCTATGTAAATAATGATTTGGGGGGCACTTTAATTTGAGTGAAAGTTCCGCTTTATGATATTTTAGTGTTTGTATGCTATATGCAAAAGACAAATAAGTGTGAAGCTGTAGGTAGACATATAGGGAGGGTGCATGGTTATGGACATAACTAAAGGAGCCTAGCAGCACCTGAAATGTAATCCTCACATGGGTCCATGGATCATGGAACAAACCGATGTAAATAGGACAGCAAACATCTTTTCTGATGGGAAATCAAAACAGAGAACGTCTGAACAAGCATGAAAATGACATTGTATTGATTCATGCAGGCCTCTTACAAGACATAATCAACAGCCAATTCAATGATGATTTTATTTGCCTTCTTTACAATCAATAAGATTACCTTTATGAACATATGAAGAGGTGCTCAATCACTGACACTACAGCAATCAATGACTTTAATGGATATACAGTACATATCTTTATATAGTTTGACATAATGAGACTACTGGATTAATTCCAGATAAAACCAGCTGCTCCATAGGAGACAAATTCAAATTCCCCAAAACGCCATTTTCATTCACCAGGAATCACTAAGATCATTGAGGCAGTCATCATTTAACCCCTTGAGTGCCAGAGGAGTGAACAATGGAATGCTTTGTAATGTGTTGCTTACCCCACAAAGGGCTGAGTGTGAGCTGCTGCTGTTCTTGGTGCTGAAGTCTCTTTGCATCCACTTAGCTCTCCCCCGTCCTTCCTACAACATCAAAACCTTTATGACACAACTAGTTGAACAGCCCGTTACACGGGCCACAGTGCCTCTGACAGCCGGTCGCGGGGCAGTCGCGCAGTAGAGACTGCCCGCGCCACTGCTGATACAGAGCTGGACGCTCCTTCGGAGCGCCCAGCTCTGTATCAGCCGCGGCGCGGGCAGTCTGTACTGCACATGACTGCCGCACGCGCAGCAGTGTCTACTGCGCATGTCGGGCGTTACACACAACTTAGCGAATTATTATATAGGATGGTATGCTAATGATCACAGTCTGACTCCATTCCTTTACATCCGTAATTCTTAGTGCATATACTGAAGAGCGTTGTATTCTCCATGGAGAAGTGATCTCCCCACATTGCCACACAATTCTACATAAGATCAACCTTTAGTGCTTATCTCTCCTGTTCTTTTTAGACTCACAATCAGGGCCGGCGCCACCTATAGACGAGGTAGGCACTGGCCTAGGGCGCACATTCTCTGGGGGCACAGTGGGGCCTGGGCTCGTCCCCCCCCCCACTCACCACTTACTGCTCAAGTCAGTGGCGTGGGGTGGGGGGCCCAGAAAATGTTAGCCTGCCCGACTTTGACAGCAGCCATTACCATGTGACACGCAGCTAGGCAGACACGGTGCATACTTGGTATTTCTTCATCGTTCTGGATGCCACTTTTAAACCTGCACTGTCCTCAGAACAAGTTTGATAGTAGCGTCCCGGAAAGACGAAGAAACCCCCAGCATGCACCAAGTCTGCG
Source organism: Rhinophrynus dorsalis (assembly GCA_037306005.1). Lineage (NCBI taxonomy): Eukaryota > Metazoa > Chordata > Amphibia > Anura > Rhinophrynidae > Rhinophrynus > Rhinophrynus dorsalis. The sequence continues at coordinate 36,757,456 of CM074727.1, forward strand.
TCACTGCGTATCACATGGTCCCGGCTGCTCTCAATGTGGGCAGTTGGGGGAAAGAGACTGGAGACATCATGGAGGAGTCAAGAGGTAAGAGGAGGAAAATGAGGAAAGGGGGGCGTCAAGACTGGGGAATGAGGAAAAACTAGAGGGGGATAAAGTCAAAAGGGGGGAGAGAGTCAAAATGGGGGGTCAAGAGGGGATAAAAAGTCAAACGCGGAAAGAAAGAGTCAAAGGGGGGATCAACAGTCAAGAGGGGGATCAAGAGTCAGAAGGGGGCAAGAGAGAGTCAAAGGGGGGATCAACAGTCAAGAGGGGGAGAAAGAGTCAAAGGGTGGGGAGAGTCTAACACACTGATACACAGACATAAGCACACACTGATACACATGCAGACAAGCATACACATTGGCACACTTATACACATATAGAGAACATAAACTCTGACACACTGATACACATATAGAGAAGCACACACACTTACACACTGATATCCTTACAGAGACTCACACACACTGACACACTTATATACATACAGGGAACACACACTGACACACACACATAGAGAACACACACACACACAAATTGACACTTTTACACATATAGGGAACACACAAACACACTGACACTTAAACACATACAGGGGCGGAGCATAAAGGAGTAGGACACAAGGGGTGGAGCCAAGAGGTGGCAAAATTAGGTTTTGCCTCGGGTGTCAAAAATCCTTGCACCAGCCCTGCTCACAAAGGTATTCATCGTCACAGTGACTGATAACACTGCTCCTCTCTTTTTCAGACAACCAGTGTTCTAGTAAAGGTGGGAGTGAATTCTGGCAGAATTGTGGGTAATCTGGTGCTCAGCAGGTAAACAGAGAAGCACTTAGCATGGATAAGCTTTCTATTAAAGTAACAACCTCATTCTTGCCTTTGCCTATTCTACAAGTTCATAATATTTAATGTCAAATGACCTATGCTTTTTCATCTCCACCTATTCGTTTCTAATGTTTAAATCCGTGAAATCAATTTGCTTAATTTCTGTTTCCAGACAACTTTCTGTCAGTGGGTGTGACAGCAGATATAGTGAAACAGTGTTGCACTGTCCCTGCAGCAGTGTTCTGTATGCTGTAGTGGAGGTAGACTTTTCTCCATATCTGTGCTTTCACAGTTCCGGACCGAAAGCTCTCTGGAAAAGAAATTCAGGGAGGTCACTGTCGAGGATACAAGAGTGTACAAAAAAAAGTGAAGATTAAAGAAAAGTGTAGGCGATTTAACGTTATATATTATGAGTTTGCAGAGAGTCAGAGAGGTTGACTGTCACTTTAAAGTATTGGTGGGTAGTTTTTTTTTTTTAGTTCTGCATCACTATCAGAAATGGTCTATAACTGCTAAAAAGTAGCATGATGTTTTTCATTGCCCCTTAACCCTCTTAGTGGCAGATACATACCTCTCTGGCATTCAAAGTGTTAACCTTGTACAGCATGATATAAAACAATATAGTGTTATAAAAAAATGGATCTAGTCATGTATTTTATAGGCTGTGTTCATATGGAAACTGTAGCTCTGTCTAAGCTGCTGCGTTACTTACCTGTGCTGTCATTTCATCCCCCAGTGATTCTGTTACTGGAGGAACCTGACAGAGGTCAGAATAATTACCTGTCCACATGGGCATCAGACAAACATAGGCTGGCATTGATTGGATTATTGCAGTGTGAAACTCATAAGACTGATCTGTAGTAGTTTAGGTTGCCCATGTCTGCTCTAAATACAAAGCTATCTGGTACAGAGTGTAAAAACTGATAATGTACCACATCTCAATTTGAGACCTCATAACTATCTTTCTTACTTGTACTTCTATTCTGTGTTTGTTCTAGAGTGCAGATGGAAGTTGTCCATTCAGATGTCGGACCGTTCTCTGTGAGTACCCAACGCTGACTGAGACAGGGGCGTTTTAATACATGGGTCTACCTGGGTGTTCACCAGGGCTCTTAAAGGGATAGTAATGTTTCATAATAAAAGCAGCTCTAATTAATCATCATAGTATTTGGACTTTGGAGAGTGTTATTTCAATTCTGTCAGAGTTGTAGTTCAAGAGTAATTCAATGACAAAGTATCCCCCTCCTGTCCCTTTTACTGATGTAGCACTGCTCAGCCAGAACAGAAGGGAGGTGCCCAGGTAGACTGCAGAGAGGGACAATCTTCAAATAAGATAAGAGAAAAACCTGAAAAACTTTTCAAGGGGAGCAGGGCTTTCATTGTTCTCATAGGAAGAAGATTGTCCCCTTCTCTTATCTGTCTGAGAAATTTGAGATTTTTCAGAGATAAGACTTCGTTCTTCATGTTTTTTTAATACCTGCAAAATAAAATAAAGATAAAATGAAGTATTACTATACCTTTAAAACTGCCCTGGACTGACATAAACAATGCACATTGTACAGACAACTGATGTCTACATTGATCTACAGTTTGATTACTTTGGGTGACATAATTACAGAGTTCTTCTATATGTTTTATTGTCATTTTTTTCTGTAGGCCCTAGTTCACATTGGTATGCAAATTTGTTGCAACAACACGTGAACTACCAGACAGAAAAAATATCTTTATGTTGTTGCAACAAAGTCACAGTATAAACTGAGCCTTAAAGGGATAGTAATACTTTGTTTTATCTTTATTTTATTTTGTAGGCATTAAAAAAAAGCATGAAGAACGATATAAGTCTTATCTCTCAAACCTTTATGGTTTGAGAGATATTCACAAGCAAATGCATTGCAGCTGTATTGGTACAAAAACGGTTAAAGGGATAATAATGTTTCACAAGAACATAAGCTCCAATTAATCTTCATAGTATTTGAGCTATGGAGAGTGTTATTTCACTACTGTCAGCTTTGTAGTTCAAGAGTAATTGAATGATAAAGTATCCCCCTCCCGCCCCTTTTACTGATGTAACACTGCGCACCTCAGATGTAGAATCTGGTCACTTGACAGGACAGCTCACAGCAAGAGACAATCTTCTTACTGTGAGAACAATGAAAACCCTGACCCACTTGACAGGATTTTCAGGTTTTTCCTTACGATTACTGAAGATTGTCCCTCTCTGTGATCCATCCGGACAGTCTTGCTGCTCTGAGGTGAGCAGTGTTACATCAGTAAAAGGAGCGGGAGGGGGATACTTTATCATTTAATTACTCTTGTACTACAACTCTGACAGTATTGAAATAACACTTTCCATTGCTCAAATACTATGATGATTAACTGGAGCTGCTTTTATTGTGAAACTTATTATCCCTTTAAGGCTTAATGTACCTTTTGAATTTACATACATTTTGAACTTCTGCACATTGACTTTAGTTGCAATTGGTTCTAACAATTAAATACCCGTGTATATTAGTAAGTCGAATTTCTCCTACTTTTACAGCTTTTTCTCTTTAGTATATATTTCTTTACCAGTAATTGCTTTGCAGGCATCTAATTAGACTCTATTTCTGTGCTGAGGTTCATGTATAATACATTATATTGGAAGGAAAAGAAGTCGACATTTCTCTTGTTTTCTGGAACATCAATGCAAATTACAATTAGTAAGTCACTATATAGATAGAAAATGTACTTTTAGTGTTAAATTGACACTAATGACTAATTGACCTTGTATTGATGATCTTACTTTAACAACACTATATTTATAAGTATCTTCAGCTTCATACTTATCTTAATAACAGATGCTAAAGAGAGAAGAGAAACCATTGTTAACATTTAGATGCACTGAGGTATTGGTGTATTCCGATTGGTTCATTCCCCTACACCTTCCTGCACACCTTCCCCCAGGCACCAATCGGAGAATAGCAACTTTCTCTGGGGCTGATTTATTAATGAAAGTGGGGCAATTCTGAAACAAACCAACTGCACCATAGGGGACACATTAGTTTCCAAAATGTCCTTTGATTTAAATGGGACTTTTAATGTCTTGAATGCTAGAGAGATCTCCGATGCATTGCACTGCAATGCAATGGAGACCTTTTTAGCTGTCAAGGTGTTAAAACCCTCATTTAAATAATTTGGAATACTTAATGTGGAACTTTCACCTTAATTCAAGTTTGTAAATTCGAAAACTGTGTTAAAAACTGCCTATATGTCATGTAAACCAAAAGTCCAGTAGATGTTTAGTTTAGAAGATATTCACACTTTTATTTCTGGGCAAAGTAAAAGTAAACATTTCCTGGTACTGCACAAATTTTCAGTAGCATATGAAACATCAGTGAAACCTTCACTAGCATACGACACATCGCTGAAAAAGCACCATTAGCATATGAAACGTCACTGGTAAGGCAAGTGGACCACAATTAGCATACATTTGCATATGGTAACAAGTATAAATATCTCCTTAAAGGGATAGTAATGTTTCATAATAAAAGCAGCACTAATTAATCATCATAGTATTTGGACTTTGGAGAGTGTTATTTCAATTCTGTCAGAGTTGTAGTTCAAGAGTAATTCAATGACAAAGTATCCCCCTCCCGCCCCTTTTACTGATGTAACACTGCTCAGCCAGAGCAGAAGGGAGGTGCCCAGGTAGACTGCAGAGAGGGACAATCTTCAATTAAAATAAGGGAAAAACCTAAAAAACTTGTCAAGGGGGGCAGGGTTTTCATTGTTCTCATAGGAAGAAGATTGTCCCCTTCTGTTATCTGTCTGGTCTATGGACTGGATTCCACATCTGAGATGAGGTGGCTTACACTAGGTAAAAGGGGCAGGAGGGGAAACTTTGCTTGTGAATACCTCTCAAACCATAAAGGTTTGAGAGATAAGACTTATATCGTTCTTCATGTTTTTTTAATGCCTACAAAATAAAATTAAGATAAAACGAAGAATTACTATCCCTTTAATACATAACTCCTAGTGAATGTTGCTGCACTCTGATTGGTGTCTGGAGGAAGGTGTCCAGGAAAAGGAACCAATCAAAATACCCCAATATTTTCTCAATGTCACTGGCAGTTTCTTTGTTAATTTTGTAATTTGGTTGCAAAACGAAAACTGCAAATGAGGAAACAAAGAAATTATCACGTTACTGATAAACATTTTAGTATAAGACTCATTTTTTAAACATGTTTTCCTTAACCAGTTATAAGGGCAGATTTATCAACAGGCATTAAACAAGCATTAAAAAATAACTGTTTAAATATGACTAAATATTTGTTTGAATATTATACGGAATGATTGTGCAAAAAAAGCGTATGCTTGGATATTTATTACTTTTCATTGTCATAAAACCAAGGCAATGGTTTCAAACTGTCAGTGACCCACAGTCAGATAGTAAGACGTCTTTGTTTATGTTCTAGGTGGCGATATTAAACATAGCTGTAAACTATTATATCTCAAATATCCTGCTCCCGCAGGTTAACGGTATGTAAATATCAACAAGAAAAATGTATCTAGAAGATTAACCCCTTAAGGACCATTGACGTGGCCGGACCGTCACGCTGGTCCGACACTTAAGGACCAGTGACAGTCCTGGCACGTCATGTACTTTTACTCACCGCGCTCCTGTACCAGGGTGATCTCTTTCAGTCCCCCGTTCAGCGTGCCGCCCACCGTGATCAGTCATGTGGGACGGCACGTCAAAGTTTCCTATCTGGTCCTTAAAGGACCGCACACCCTGGGACCGCTGGTCCTTAAGGGGTTAAAGGAAAACTAAAGGCCGTATGTTCAGATGAAAAGTGGAGGATTTCAGGAGCAAACCAATCACACTATAGGGGAGAACTAAATGTTCCCAAAATTTCCATTGGTTTAAATGGGGATTTTAACTCCTTGAATGCTAGAGAGGTCTCCAAAGCAGACCTCTCTAGCATTCAAGGGGTTAAAATCCCCCTTTAAATTAAAGGGGATTTCTAGTTCTCACCTATAGCGCAAATGGTTTACCCCTGCAATCCTACACTTTTCATCTGAACATTCGTCCCTTGACATTGCCTGTGTGGTTTAACCCTTAGCGCAGTGGTTCTCAAGCTTTTACTGTTCGGGGCACCCCTAACATGTAATCTAGAACATTCGGGGCACCCCTAACATTTTTAATGTACTTTATCAAGGGCATAAGAAGGGTACAATACATAGATATCCAGTTATTATTAGGTCTTATAATTTTAATAACAAAACTAAACATATTGTACATAACAATTTCTACAAATATTTGTTTAAAAGTCCATTTATGTTAGTCTTCATAGAAAACATGGGGCACCCCAGGTTGATGTCCATGGCACACCAAAGTGCCACAGCACCCTGGTTGAGAATCACTGCCTTAGCGGAATCCAAAATATTGATCCCAATACATTGGGTGCCCTTCTGGAACTCAAAGATTTACCCATTTGAGTGTGAAAGAGGTATGTAACATATTGTAATACTTTGGTTACCTCTCTGGCGCTCAGAGGGTTAAAAAGAACCCCAATACATCGGGATCCCCACTGCTACTCAGGGGTTTAACCCATTAAGTGCCAACGAGGCATCCAATGCATTGGTGTTAAGTACCCTTCTGGCGCTCAAAGGTTTAACCCTTTGAGTGCGAAAAGAGGCATGTAATGCATTTTAATGCCTTAGATACCTCTCAGCCACTTAAAGCGTTAAAAACACACACGCTGTTGAGAAGTATGTCAGGTGATGCTGTCTTGTGACCACATGACCTGACAGTTACTGACAGACTAAACTCTCCCTGGAACAGTGAGAGAGGCTGAAGCTGCTGAAGGTATGTGTTAGTGTGAGGAGAATCAGGGAGTACAAGGCTAATGGGATGGAGGGTGGTGGAAGGGGAGGATGAGGCTGATGAGAGGGAGGGAGGGCAGACAGGGAGGGCAAGGCTAATGGGATGGAGGGTGGACAGGGAGGGTAAGGCTAATGGGAGGGAGGGCAGTCAGGGAGGGCAAGGCTAATGGAATGGAGGGTGGACAGGGAGGGTAAGGCTAATGGGAGGGAGGGCAGTCAGGGAGGGCAAGGCTAATGGGATGGAGGGTGGACAGGGAGGGTAAGGCTAATGGGAGGGAGGGCAGTCAGGGAGGGCAAGGCTAATGGAATGGAGGGTGGACAGGGAGGGCAAGGCTAATGGGAGGGAGGGCAGTCAGGGAGGGCAAGGCTAATGGAATGGAGGGTGGACAGGGAGGGCAAGGCTAATGGGATGGAGGGTGGACAGGGAGGGCAAGGCTAATGGAATGGAGGGTGGACAGGGAGGGCAAGGCTAATGGAATGGAGGGTGGACAGGGAGGGCAAGGCTAATGGGATGGAGGGTGGACAGGGAGGGCAAGGCTAATGGAATGGAGGGTGGACAGGGAGGGCAAGGCTAATGGAATGGAGGGTGGACAGGGAGGGCAAGGCTAATGGGATGGAGGGTGGACAGGGAGGGTAAGGCTAATGCAGGGGTAGGCGGACAGGGAGGGTGATGCTAATGGGATGGAGGTAGGGTGGACAGGGAGGCCGAGGCTAATGGGATGGAGGGCGGACAGGGAGGGCAAGGCTAATGGGAGGGAGAGCAGACTGGGATGCTGTGGTGAATAAGATGGAGGGCAGAGAGGGGGAATGTGGTGAATGGGAGGGAGCGCGTGGGAGAGGACTTTGCAAAAGGGAGGGAGGGTGTGGAGAGAGGACATGGTGAATGGGAGGGAATGGATAGAGGGATTGGCTGAGAAGAATGAGAGTTGTAATTCAATAACTGAGGAGTGGGGTGATTTGACCCTTAGAGTGCCAGAGAGGTACTCAACACATTGCGGAGCCATGCATTGTGTTCACTCTGACACTCAAAGGGTTAACTGGCTATCTCATTAATAAAAGATGCATCTATACAAAATGTTTAAGTCTCATGTCTCTCGTCCCTCCAGAGGTCCTGAATAAAGGATACCCACTGCCGCTTCTTGACCACGTACAACTCACTGATGTCGTTCTCAAGCCATATGAAGTAAGCAAAGGTTTACCTCTTGTATACCTCTTGTATACCTCTTGTATACCTCTTGTAAACCTCTTGTATACCTCTTGTTTACCTCTTGTATACCTCTTGTTTACCTCTTGTTTACCTCTTGTTTACCTCTTGTATACCTCTTGTATACCTCTTGTAAACCTCTTGTATACCTCTTGTTTACTTCTTGTATACCTCTTATATATCTCATGTAAACCACTTGTAAACCTCTTGTATACCTCTTGTATACCTCTTGTAAACCTCTTGTATACCTCTTGTTTACCTCTTGTTTACCTCTTGTATACCTCTTGTTTACCTCTTGTAAACCTCTTGTATACCTCTTGTTTACCTCTTGTATACCTCTTGTATACCTCTTGTTTACCTCTTGTTTACCTCTTGTAAACCTCTTGTATACCTCTTGTTTACCTCTTGTATACCTCTTGTATACCTCTTGTTTACCTCTTGTTTACCTCTTGTATACCTCTTGTAAACCTCTTGTATACCTCTTGTTTACCTCTTGTATACCTCTTGTAAACCTCTTGTATACCTCTTGTTTACCTCTTGTATACCTCTTGTATACCTCTTGTAAACCTCTTGTATACCTCTTGTATACCTCTTGTATACCTCTTGTTTACCTCTTGTAAACCTACGATGTGACCCCATGGAAATTGTTGTAGGGTAGAGATGTATAATGAGGGCAAAGTGTGCAGTTACATCATCATCACTATAAATGAAGTTGAAGAGATGTAGAAAATGTGATTGTTTTATCCCTGAATACATTGCTGCATTGATTGAGGTGCTGTGTTGCTTGGGTCATATGCACTGTAAAACGTACAATGCTGGGTTAAGGTGCCTTTCACACAGGTGGGTGTCACCTCCATACCTGGCAACTTTCTGTTATGGAGTCCCCAAAGAGGATTCCCCTGGTGCCTCTGGGGGCATATAATTGACGCAAATCGCATCCATATAGGGGCAGTGCTTACACGTGAGTGGAGGTGGGGCCTAACACACACACATCACAGAAGTGGAGGAACATAGTGGGGTTGGAGGAGAAATGGGAGGAACAGGCTGGGAAGGAGGAGAAGTGGGCAGAGTTTCAGTAAAAACTCCCCATATCCGAAGAATCAACTTCTGTCCCAGAGACCCATTAATACAGTGTCTGGGGCAACTTTGGAGAGTTCCCAGGTATGATCCCCTCATGCAAATGCACCAAAGGCCAGCATTCTGTATTTTTACAGTGCTCACACGGGAACATAGTAACGATGCAGCAAGCAACATCTGCAGAATAATTTATGGGACGGCCTGCAGAGTTTTTACATGAGAATTGTTGGAAGTTGGAATACGCATTGTAGTGTCCAATGAATGGCCAACCTATGTGGGCACCAGCCAGTAATACTGACAGGAGCATACATTTACTGGGCAACAGATATTCCCTGCGTACATCCAAATCAGTGCAGAATGTAGAAAAGCTGAGTAAAACGACACGGGTGACAGAACTTCACACCTCTCAACATTCATGCTTTCCAGTGAAGGAAACTTACTTGATTAATGCAGTGCACAGCACTGGTAAAAATAAACTGCCCCTTTCATCTAAATGGAGTTTCTAACCCTTTAAAGGGATAGTAATACTTAAAGGGGAACTTTCACCCCGCAATAACTTAACGTTGACTTATTGCTCACCTGGCGACTAGCTGCTTAGTAGCGCTAGTCGCCAGCAATATTACCCGGTTCTTCAGATATCGGCTTGCAACAGGAGCAGGAAGCACGGACGTCTCTTCACAGTGACGTCCGTGCGCCTGCGCTGTCAGTCCCTTTTGCACCACACGGTGCAAAAGGGACTGACAGCGCAGGCGCACGGACGTCACTATGAAGAGACGTCCGTGCTTCCTGCTCCTGTCACCATCGGCAAAAAGCCGATATCTGAAGAACCGGGTAATATTGCTGGCGACTAGCGCTACTAAGCAGCTAGTCGCCAGGTGAGCAATAAGTCAACGTTAAGTTATTGCGGGGTGAAAGTTCCCCTTTAAGTATTACTAATCCCTATAGTAAAGTCCTATTAAAAATAAATGTATTGCCCTCAGTGTCATCTCTCAAACCTTTATGGTTTGAGAGATGATCGCTCCTAAAGTTGCCCTCCCCCTCCCCCGAAGTCAGCGTTGTAACTGACTGAAGGGAAATCCGGTCATAGATCATCAGGCGGCTCTGCAGCAGAGCCGCGATCGCGTTAATAAGGAAAAATCTTTCACTAAAACTGTCTTCTATGTGTGCTTGCAAACCAAGCGCACGTAGAAGACCATTTCAGTGAAAGTTTTCTTTTTTTATTAACACGATCGCGGCTGTGCTGGAGAGCCACCTGAAAGTCGTACGACTGGCTTCCCTGCAGTCAGCTAGAACGTTGACTACGGGGGAGGGAGAGGGCAACTTTAGGAGCGATTATCTCTCAAACCAGAAAGGTTTGAGAGATGACACTGGGGGCAATACATGTATTTTTAATAGGACTTTATTATAGGGATTAATAATACTTAAAGGGATAGTAATACTTCGTTTCATCTTTATTTTATTTTGTAGGCATTAAAAAAACATGAAGAACGATATACTTCTTATCTCTCAGACCTTTATGGTTTGAGAGATATTCACAAGCAAAATTTCCCCTCCCGCCCCTTTTACCTAGTGTAAGCCATCTCTTCTCAGATGTGGAATCCAGTCCATAGACCAGACAGATATCAGCAGGGGACAATCTTCTTCCTATGAGAACAATGAAAGCCCTGTACCCCTTGACAAGTTTTTCAGGTTTTTCCCTTATCTTAATTGAAGATTGTCCCCCTCTGCAGTCTACCTGGGCACCTCCCTTCTGATCTGGCTGAGCAGTGTTACATCAGTAAAAGGGGAGGGAGGGGATACTTTGTCATTGAATTACTCTTGAACTACAACTCTGACAGAATTGAAATAACACCCTCCAAAGTCCAAATACTATGATGATTAATTAGAGCTGCTTTTATTATGAAACATTACTATCCCTTTAAGTATTACTATCCCTTTAAACATTAGAAGGGCCAACAACATTGCTTTGCAGTGCATTGAAGACCTCTCCATTATTCACAAACACACACACCATTGGTGTGCTCAGAAACCTTCACACTCGCACACACAAACACACACACACACACAAACACACACTATTGGTGTGCTCAGAAACCTTCACACTCGCACACACAAACACACGCACACAAACACACACACCATTGGTGTGCTCAGAAACCTTCACACTCGCACACACAAACTCACACACACACATACACTCACTCTCTCACACAGTCACACACCTTCCCAAAATCCATCTCACCATAACACAGTACACCTGTAGCTCTGGGAATCATATACGAATGGTGGCCATAAACTATACCCCATTAATCCTCTCCTTGTCCTGCCTAACAAGTTCATACATATTTCTGACTCTCAAAGGGTTAATGCCTTGCCTGCCCTGACTAGTAAGTACATTGCAACCCTCTGACACTCAAAAGTGTAATCATTAACCCTTTGTGTTCCAGAGGAGGTTAGTCATTTGAGTACCAAAGCTAAATGCACATGTTATTACAGTCTGGTGCTCAAAGAATTATTCCCCTCCTTGCCCAGTAGGTACATTTTAAGATCATTACTCTCACTGTTGGAGTTCAATTAGTGCTACTGCATATGCTACAGCTTGCTGGGTTTGTTGGGTAGGTGAAAAAGTGCTGTGGAGATGTCATTAGTATCTAAGGCAGGGGTTCTCAACCCATGCCCTCAGTAGCCACTAACATTACTGTGGGCTTTATTGATGTGGAGCAGTCTGATACACGGGTATATACACCACACAGTGTGATCTCTTAAATAGAGGAGCAGAGGGATTTGGGTGTCAAACAGGGACTGTTCCTCCTACACTGTATAGTGCCAGTCCTTATACATAGACACATGCAAACTGTATACTATACAGCAGAGGTTCTCAACCCATGCCCTCAGTGGCCACTAACAGGCCAGGACTTACGAATTTCCCTGCTAGAAAACAAGTGTGTTGATCAGAGGCTCAGTCATATTGATTAACTCACCTGTGCTCTTAAAAGGAAATACTGAAATCCTGGCCTGTTAATAGCCACTGAGAGCACAGGTTGAGAACCACTGCTATACAGTGCCAGACCATTGTAGAGAATTTTTAACGCTTTGAGTGCCAGGGGGTAAACAATGCATTGCATCCCCTCAGGCACTGAAATGGTTAAGTTACTCTTTCTGTAAGTGAATGATTTAGAGGAAGATGAAAGTATTTTTTTACACAGACTAATTTATAAGCTATATACAGAAGTTTATACCCACATTACTGTGGATTTTATTGATGTGGAGCAATCTGATACACGGGTATATACACCACACAGTGTGATCTCCTAAACAGAGGAGCAGAGGGATTTGGGTGTCAAACAGGGACTGTCCCTCCTATACTGTATAATGCCAGTCCTTATACACAGACACATGCAGACTGTATACTGTACAGCAGAGGTTCTCAACCCATGTCCTCAGTGGCCACTAACAGGCCAGGACTAAGGAATTTCCCTGCTAGAACACAAGTGTGTTGATCAGAGGCTCAGTCGTATTGATTAACTCACCTGTGCTCTTAAAAGGAAATGCTAAAATCCTGGCCTGTTAATAGCCACTAAGAGCACAGGTTGAGAACCACTGATCTAAGGTATTGAAAAGACAATTATCATGGGCCAAACAGCCCATGGCTGAGCTATGTAGCCCTGAAATACTTGGTTTGCACCAAAAATTGCATCAGTTTCCCTTAGTACATTAGCTTCATTATCTATGACACTCCATCACAAGTTATAGGAACACACCATCTGGTGACCTGAATAAAAAATAGCAGTTTCATTATAAAAGAGCTGTAAAATATTGATGTTAAGACATATTTGTGACAGCAGTATTTCCATTCACTGCTTCAATGGTTCTCAACCAGGGTTCTGCCTCGGACACTTGCTTAGGGTGCCAGTTCTTTCCATGAAGACTTTGACAAAAATACAATGCGATTTACAGCGGTACAGAACAAAATTTGTATTTTACTATTGGTATCCATTGCTTTTCCAGGATGCTCAGTTAACCTAACTGTAACAGCCAAGTCTGTTATCCATTGGTTTTACACCCAGATAACGAGAACATTTAGCTAACTAGAATGTCCAAATCCTAGTGCATGCCTGGTAACAGATCTTTTAATTTACTTATGTATTTGTCGCAGTATATAACATAGAAATTATGAAGCCGGCACTCACCCAATTAAAAGTCCTTTAATGTGTACTCTTTAAAGGTAGGCAGGCAATGTAGTAAAGCGGTGGGGAATGCAAGAAGGGTACTGGGTTGCATAGCTAGGGGCATTAGTAGCAGAAAAAGGGAAATGGTTATGCCACTCTACAGATCTTTGGTTAGACCTCACCTAGAGTATTGTGTACAGTACTGGAGACCCCATCTCCAGAAGGATATAGATACTCTAGAGAAAATTCATAGAAGGGCTAAAAAAATGTTGACTGGTTTACAGGAAAAGAAATATCAGGATAGACTAAAGGATCTGAACATGTACAGCTTGGAGGAGAGAAGAGAGAGAGGGGATATGACTGAAACATTCAAATACAAGAAGGGATTCAACAAAGAGCAGGATGGAAGTATATTTCAAAGGAGTAAAAATGTTAGGACAAGAGGCCATAGTCTGAAACTAGAGGGACACAGGTTTAGATGTAATGTAAGAAAGTTTTACTTCACTGAGAGGGTAGTAGATAAGTGGAATAGCCTACCAGCAGAAGTAGTAGAAGTTAATACAGTGACAGAATTTAAGCATGCATGGGACAGGCATAAGGCTGTCCTTAACATAAGAAAAGACCGAGGACCAAAAAAGGTTTGAGGATTGTACTGTAGGAAAATGGGCAGACTAGATGGGCCGAATGGTTCTTATCTGCCGTCAAATTCTATGTTTCTATGTTTCTCTGCATGTGTACTCCCTATCTGTCTTGCTAATACAGAGTACATATTAAAGGGACAGTAATACTTAACATGTAAAAAAATATATGTTGTAGGGTTTATCCCCCTAAGTAAAACTAGGGTACTCCCACTGCTGAAAGTGTTTTATTCAAAAAGTATTGCAGCTCAAACATGATTTTTTTTTAGGTGCAATATCTCAATGGCCTGAAATTTTAGTACTGTTGCTACACTATCCTGTGGGGATTTGTGTATAATTGACCAGAACTTTCCATACAGTGGCATATCAACAGCGCCACTGTACAATTTCAGGCCACTGTGATACTGCACTTAAAAAAATTAAGTCTCATCTGTTGTAACCTTTGAATAAAACACTGTTCAGCAGTGGGAGTACCCTTGTACTCAGGGGGATAAACCCTACATTTAAGTATTACTATCCCGTTAAAGAACTTTTAATCTGGTGAGTACCAGCTCATTTATTTCTATTTTATATGCTGTTGCAACTGTTCACTTCCTCCTAAATGTGTTGAGATCCTTTATGCCAGTGTAGCCAGCAACTTTCTTCTTACAATCATTATGTATTTGTCCCCTGCATAACATATATTGGCAAATTACCTATAAGATGTTGGAAGTCCTTCAAAAATTCTTCAATGCGAATGATGGGTGGTCTTAGCCACAAAGAGAATCACCACACTGTTTAAAGGGATAGTAATATTTCATAATAAAGCAGCTCTAATTAATCATCATAGTATTTGGACTTTGGAGAGTGTTATTTCAGTTCTGTCAGAGTTGTAGTTTAAGAGTAATTCAATGACAAAGTATCCCCCTCCCTCCCCTTTTACTGATGTAACACTATTCAGCCAGATCAGGTGCCCAGGTAGACTGCAGAGAGGGACAATCTTCAATTAAAATAAGGTAAAAAGCTGAAAAACTTGTCAAGGGGGGTAGGGCTTTCATTGTTCTCATAGGAAGAAGATTGTCCCCTGCTGTTATCTGTCTGGTCTATGGACTGGATTCCACATCTGAGAAGAGATGGCTTACACTAGGTAAAAGGGGCTGGAGGGGAAACTTTGCTTGTGAATATCTCTCAAACCATAAAGGTTTGAGAGATAAGACTTATATCGTTCTACATGTTTTTTTTAAAGGGATAGTAATACTTAAAATGTAAAAAAAAAATATGTTGTAGGGCTTATCCCCCTGAGTAAAACAAGGGTACTCCCACTGCTGAAAGGTGTTTCATTCAAAAGTTATTAATTTTCAAAGTTGAATTTTTTAGGTGCAATATCACAGTGGCCTGAAATTGTACAGTGGCGCTGTTGCTACACCATCCTATGGAGATTTATGGTCAACTGACCAGAGCTGTCCATAGGATCGTGTAGCAACAGCGCCACTGTACAATTTCAGGCCACTGTGATATTGCACCTAAAAAATTCAACTTTGAAAATTAATAACTTTTGAATGAAACACCTTTCAGCAGTGGGAGTACTCTTGTTTTACTCAGGGGGATAAACTCTACAACATATTTTTTTTTACATTTTAAGTATTACTATCCCTTTAATGCCTACAAAATAAAATAAAGATAAAACAAAGTATTATTATCCCTTTAAAACTTATTGTGCTGCTGTTAGTGTATTAGACTAATAATCACTGTCTTTATTTTTCCAGCATTTCCTCCTTTTCGGGGCGAACGTTCACTACGGATAAACAATGAAAAGAGAGGAGCTGGCCCATCCCAGAGTCGTACTGCATGGGCACAGGCAATGAATTGCACTCTGGATAGAATATGAGTGGACAATGCTTTAGCTTGTTTTTGTGCAACAGCAATGTATTTTGTGATACTGCATTTAGCTTGCCCCATCTGGAATGGTGCAGACGGCATATGCATAAATCAAGTGTCGAGAAATTCTGGAGCAAACCAACTGTAACACAGGGGACAAATAAAAACTTGTGTTCATTTAAATGTGGCTTTTAAACCTTTTTTAAATCAATGGGATTTTTTTTGTCTTGCTTTGTCCCAGAAGTCCCATCCTTTTGCATTTTTACACGTTACAAGTGCTTCTGCTTGCTTAAAAGAGCAGTAAACTTTTTTTATGAAAATACATATTTTATAGAGCTATTCCCATTGAATAAAACAAGGTCACTCTCACTGCTGTCAGATGTTTTATTCAAAATTTATAACAGTTTAAATAATCAGGAAGTGAATTTCCTGTGTTTACTTCCTGATAGTTCTAGCTGACAGGAAGTGACAGGCAGTTTTTATCACATTCTATGGAGAACTGTATGTCTCTGACTTTTCTGACTTTCCTCTCCATTAGAATCTAACAGGAAATCTAATTAGTATTTGACCAGTAGAGGGCACTGATAATGTAAAAAACATGGGTTTAAACTGTAATAACTCTGGAAATATAAATCTCTCGTCAGTGGGAGTACCCTTATTTTACTCAATAGGAAAATCCCTACAATATATATTTTTTCATAAAAAAAGTTTACTGCTCCTTTAAAGTAACCAAATAGTCCCATATCTAATTGAAGGAGGACCATCCTCACTAGAAGAGGCTTCCAGCAGGAAGTACCAGATTTCAGCTAGTGCGATTGGTTGCTAGGGTGGGTAATTAGGGGATTGATACAATAGGGAGGAAGTCAGGGCTCACAGGAGGAACCCTTGAAGATTTACTTCCTCTTGGGACCATCTATCATTTCTCTCTTGTCCTTTTCTGTTTCATTTTTCATTGGATTTGTAAGTGAGGAAAGGGTGTGTGATTAATTCTCAATCATCCTTGAAAGTTTGTTTGTTTTTTTTATTGGTGAGAGGTTTTTTTGGCTTAATCGATTGTGTTAGGAATATGTTGCATTTAGCCTAGCTAGCTAGCTTAGATTGATAAGTTTAGTCTTAAAGGGATAGCAATACTTCAATTTTACTATCCCCCATCTCGTAGCCCTTATAAAACTAAATTAAACGAGCCCAGCAACATCTCTCAAAACTTTATGGTTTGAGAGATATCCGCTTTCAAAGTTCCCACTCCCCTGACGTCAGCGGTCTATCTGACAGCAGGGGAATCCAGTCCCTGAGCAAGTGGAGGCTCTTCAGCAGAGCCAAGATCACGTTATGGAAGAAGAAATCCTTCACTGAAATGGTATTCTACGTGTGCTTAGTTTGCTTCCATTTCAGTGAAGGATTTCTTCTTCCATAACGTGATTCCGGGTCTACTGAATAGCCTTCTCCGGTCTGTGGACCGGATTCCCCGGCTGTCAGCTAGAATGCTGATGTCAGGGGAGAGGGAACTTTGAAAGAGGATATCTCTCAAACCATAAAGGTTTGAGAGATGCCACTGGGCTTGTTTATTCAGTTTTTTAAGGGCTACAAGATGGGGGATAGTAAAATTGAAGTATTACTATCCCTCTAATAGTCTTACCTGGGAACTTTCTTCTCTAAAGCCCCTGGTGAGGGCTCATGGGCTGGGAATGGGCTTGTCTAAATTATACAGATTGTGTCATAAAGTGAGTGGGATGTAATCTGGTGGATGTGTTTGAGAGAGAAAAGTGGGGTTAGAATGTGCAGGAAGTGGGTGAGAAGTAGGCAAAATGGATGAGAAGTGGGTGGAGTTACCATAGAAACTCACTAAAACCAGATCATTCGTCTCTGTTCCTGGTGACCTGGTAATTAATTCTAAATGAGAAAAGTCTCCAGGGCAGATCCAGAGAGTTCCCAGGTATGTGTAGAGATAGTCATTTTTTGTATAACGAATCTTATTCTGTTTATCATACTGTAATGTTGTTAATAAAGATTGTCATGGTAGTTTGCCGGGCTTATGACCAGCCTTAAGGGAATTATGGCTCGTCTGGACATGGGATGTCAGCCTTAGAGTTGATCTGTTAAGGCTGTATTGCTTGGTATTGTCAAGGTGATTGACATGGATATGTGCTCTCCTTACCCTGGCAAGGGGCACAATAACAAGTGGTTTAAAGGGATAGTAATGTTTCATAATTAAATCAGCTCTAATTAATCATCATAGTATTTGGACTTTGGAGAGTGTGATTTCAATTCTGTCAGAGTTGTAGTACAAGAGTAATTCAATGACAAAGTGTCCCCCTCCCGCCCCTTTTACTGATGTAACACTGCTCAGTCAGATCAGAAGGGAGGTGCCCAGGTAGACTGCAGAGAGGGACAATCTTCAATTAAGATAAGGGAAAAAGCTGAAAAACTTGTCAAGGGGGGCAGGGCTTTTATTGTTCTCATAGGAAGAAGATTGTCCCCTGCTGTTATCTGTCTGGTCTATGAACTGGATTCCACATCTGAGAAGAGATGGCTTACACTAGGTAAAAGTGGCGGGAGGTGAAACTTTGCTTGTGAATATCTCTCAAACCATAAAGGTTTGAGAGATAAGACGTATATCATTCTTCATCTTTTTTTAATGTCTACAAAATAAAATAAAGATAAAACGAAGTATTACTATCCTTTTTATCTTGTATTTGTATGATTTTTGGTTGAAGGCTGGTCAGGGTTTAGTGCAACTGTGCCATGGCCATTTACCCCCAATGCTGATCTAAGTGCTTTATTTTGGGTTGTGATAAGTTGGACTTTGGTCATGTAGGCTGGAATCCTATCTGACAGTCATGAATCATCACCGATACAATGGAAGTATTAAATAAGGAAATAATTTCTCCTGTCAGACTAAGAATTATGAGCAAAGAAGGAACCATTCAGCAGCAAGTAAAGATTTTAAAACCTGGTTTTCTGCGGGGGGGGGGGGGGGGGTGTTACATTCTAAAATGACCTTGGGATTAATATTGCCTAATGCATTAGTAATGCATCATTCAAACCGTTTGTACCTTTACAACACTCAGTAGAGTATTACATCTCTTTGGCACTCAAATGGTTAAACATAAGATCTGGGTTTCAAGCCTTTTTAGTAACTACATAGGAACTCTTATGCCACTTTATGAGGGTATTTTGATTTTATTTGTACAGCTTCAAATGTTGACCAATTTCATACTCATTTTGTTTTTATAAATATTGTAGGTTCAGTTACTACATCTTGTATTTCATTGCTCTATGATGATAATTGGTTTATGATGTACTGTACTCTTATTCTGTTATTCAACTTGTGTCAGCTAGGGGGAGATAACACATACTCTAGGCCAGTGGTTCTCAGGCTGTTTGATGCCAGGGGAGAGCTTGACATTCTCCTAACCTGCCAAGGACCCTTTAGCTACCTGTGCCTTTCTCCAGGTTTAAAATATTGCAGTGTCTACTTTGACAATGACTCATTTGCATATTGAAATGCAGTTTAATGAGCCAGTGTCATGTTCCTGTTGGTGTACTTATATATTAATGTGGCAATCTGCCACATGCACTAAGCTTTGATAGCTGCCTATGGTCTGTAGTGCACAATTCCAATTTTGCTAAACTGAGAGGAGAAGTTGGGATATTCCCATAGCTTTCTATAGAGAGTTTGCTGTCGCTATTGGATTGAGTTACTAGTATTATTATTATTTTTTATTTATATAGCAGCAACTTATACCGCAGAGCTGTGTTTACATGAATCTCATTCGGTTTACATGAATCAGCTGATTGGTGGCTAGTCCACTGTGGACTTCAAACAGCTGATCAGCTGGTTCATGTAAAGACAGAACTGGCAGAGAAGCTGATACATATAACAGTGTTAGTGTCTGTGAACATGTGGAGCAGAGCAGGGGATTCTCTATGTTAGGGAGGGCTGTGTTATTCTTGATGCTGAAGTCTGAGTGCATCCTCCCACTCCCCCCCACTTGCCCTCCCTAACACTTCACCAGCATTATGTCAACCCTAAATGCTAATGCATAAATGTCTCCTCCTCCTTTTTCATAGATAATTCTTCATGCATATGGCAATGTGTGTTGTATTCTCTAGGGCAAAGTGATCAACACACATCTGCATACAAACTGTGCAAGTGCATTGATACTTAATGCGTCATCCCCCAGGAGTTGAGCTCAGGGCCGGATTTTCCGTAAGGCAGAGTAGGCATCTGCCTACAGGCGCACCCTACAGAGGGGTGCCTGTCACTGCAATTGATATATATATATTTTTTTACGTGGCGTGGCTTGCCACGCTGCGCTGAGCTGCCCGCAGCCACATTGTAAGCTGTGAGCTCTCCCAGCTCTTTAGTAATGCAGAGCACTGGGAGATGAAATCTCTGCATTACTAAAGGGAAGGCCGCCATTACTAAAGGGAAGGCCGCCATTACTAAAGGGAAGGCCACGCGGGAGCTCCAGCAGCTGCAGGTCTGTGCAGAAGCACAGGTCTCTCCAGCCACTGGACCACCAGGGAGGTAGGAAACGGATGTGGGGGAGAGAATGAGGCTTAACCCTTTGAGTGCCAGAGTGGTACGCAACGCATTGCAAGCAATGTGGAGCTGATGGGGGGGCAGTGTGAGGGCAATATGGAGTTAAAAGGGGCAATGTTGAGATGATGGGGCAATATGAGGGCAATGTGGAGCTGATGGGGTCAATGAGGAGCTGACGGGGGGCAATGTGAGGGCAATGTTGAGATGATCGGGCAATATGAGGGCAATGTGGAGCTGATGGGGGGCAATGTGAAGGTGATGGGGGGCAATGTGAGGGCAATATGGAGATTTGGAGCATTGTGGAGATGGCTGGGGGGGCGCTTCAGATATCTGTGCCTACAGGCTCCTGAGATGTAAATCCGGCCCTGGTTGAGCTCCTAGCTTTGTGCAGATGTGGTCAGTGTGCAAGAGGCGTATGAGCCGATCCGGGCCAGGACAGGCACAGATCATGGAGAAAAAAATAAATTGCTGAGGTCAGGTCATGCAGAGTTCAAGCAGAATTCAATAACAGGCCAAGGTCAGGGAAAGATGCAGACAAACCAAAGTTCAGTAACAGAACAAGGTCAATTACTGGAGATGGCAGGAGATGTCAAAGTACTAGCAGAGGTCATTCCCGGAGCAAGAACCAGCTTGGAATTCTACGTCTCTAGCATGCTGAACAATTGTGATCTGATAGAAGAGCTCAGAGAGAGAATTTAAAAGTAAAATTACACGAAAAGTGCATGCTTGGTCTCTGCAACATACTGTGCCAATGCATGTATTTGAGGAGATTAGATCCTACAGAATTGAGAACATCTGTGTGCACCTGTTGTACCTGTGGATGAGAAGATGACACGCTGCATGAAATCCCACTCACCAGACCTGGGAAGCAACCATTTTGCAAGTGTGACCGTGGATGCAGGAAGCAGGTGAGACAGTACACTAAGACAGCGTGTTGCAGATTAGAGGAACATTTCCCCCTGAGTGGGTCATAAAGTAGGATGGTCCATGGCTGTGGTGAACCACCCTTTTTCTGTTGCCTTTGCTCACTGGTTTGTTTGTTACAAAGAGATAATCTATTTACTAAAGTGTGTGCTTTATATGCTATTATCCCACAGCCATCAATTACCAATATATATCTAAATAAGTTCTAGTTTACATTGTTGCTGAAACCAGGTTCATAAAAAAACTCTGCTGGAGATTTTTCCTGATTCAAGCCATCAAACACTTAAATTAAATCAGCAGCTCATGTCAGGGAGCATTGTGAGCTCCTAAACCGACCCATAGAATGCCACTGGAAATTGCATTAACCCTTTGATTAACAGAGGGATGCACAGCACATTGCTTTTCAATGTGTTGTGTTGGTGCTTATTTGGAAATGGCTTCAATAGGGTTTTTTTTGCCTTCCTCTGGCTCAACAATACTGATATGACATGGGCTGAACTTGATGGACTCATGTCTTTTCCCAGCTTCATCAACTATGGTACTATGTTTCCTCTCTGGTGTCCAAGGGGAAAGACCAGGGAGGTGTCCAAGTTGAGGCCTCAAGAACTACCAACAAGATTTAAAGGGATAGTAATGTTTCATAATAAAAGCAGCTGTAATTAATCTTCATAGTATTTGGACTTTGGAGAGTGTTATTTCAATTCTGTCAGAGTTGTAGTTCAAGAGTAATTCAATGACAAAGTATCCCCCTCCCGCCGTTTTACTGATGTAACACTGCTCAGCCAGAGCAGAAGGGAGGTGCCCAGGTAGACTGCAGAGAGGGACAATCTTCAATTAAGATAAGGGAAAAACCTGAAAAACTTGTCAAGGGGGGCAGGGCTTTCATTATTCTCATAGGAAGAAGATTGTCCCCTGCTGTTATCTGTCTGGTCTTACAACCAGATTCACATCTGAGAAGGGATGGCTTATACTAGGTAAAAGGGGTGGGAGGGGAAACTTTGCTTGTGAATATCTCTCAAACCATAAAGGTTTGAGAGATAAGACTTATATCATTCTTCATGTTTTTTGAATGCCTACAAAGTAAAATAAAGATAAAATGAAGTATTACTATCCCTTTAAAGATTTCCAGGTTTGAGCACAGCTGGCCAATCAAAATGAATGAGCCACTGATTAGCTCACCTATGCTTAATCAGGGAATTCCTGGCCTGTTGGTGGCCCTTGAGAAACGAAACCAACTAGGATTTGTTGTTTATATTTTAAAAGGAAATACACATTGAGATTGTCTCTTGTTTTCAAGTGCCATAAAATCTCGGGTATAATATGCACAATTTGTCTCCTTTTCACCATATGTGAAGTAGGGGATATATATTATACACTAGAGAAAAAAATAAAAGACGGTCTGCTCCCCTCCTCCCTCCCTTCATCTAAATATGCTGCCACTTTCCCCTTCCTGTACTCACCCCCTACAGAGGCCACCCGAACATGGGTGAAGCAGACGGCATGCTTGAATTTGTCACCAATTCCCACACTGCCCTATGGGGACCTGTTAATTAAAGATAATGGTAGTGCCCTTTGAGGACCTGAAAGTCAATGCACAGAGGTCAGCTTCACAGACGTCCTAGTGGTCTCTGGAGGGGGTGAGTAGAGGAAGGGGAGGCAGCATATTTAGGTGGAAGGAGGGAAGATGTCAGGGTTTTCACCTTTTCCCCGCTCCACTATTGCTTTTTGCTCAGCAATACAGGTACACACCTCAGCTGATCACAAACGAGCAGCCTTACTTCCCTGTCTCAGGCTTACTCAGCTGATATTTTACTACTGTCTGTCATTCTCAGTTACCACAGTTACCTGTCCATTAGCCGGCCTTTCCTACTGTGCTCTGGCAAGTTAGCTGCTAAGGTTCAGTATCTCTCTGGTCTTGCGTGGTCTATGACCTCCCTTTGTATCCCTGCTGTTGCTGCTATTGTTCCGGTGTATGACCCTGGCCTGGCTGACTGATTTGTCTGGTTCCTGATCCTGGCTTCCGTTCCTGACACTGCTACTTCCTGTGCTCCTGACTAGGCTCGTCTTACTACCCGTTTTGGCTTTGATCCCTGGGTTGTCTTTTTGACTATGATTCCGGATTTCGCTTTGCATTTATTTTGGTTATTTTTTATTATTTAATAAAAGGTATTTTATTTACCAGCATCTCCTGTTTCCGTCTGGTTTTCTTGGTTCCCTGACAGAAGAAAATATATATATTTTTGTGGATAGAAGGAGGGAAAACAAAGGTATTATACATAAGCACTCTTGTTTTCCCTTAAAATCTTAGGTATAATTTACACTTGCGTATTATACACAGGTGAGTATTGTACCTGAGATTTTATGGTATGTCGTGGGTAGTCCACCATTGTCTTACGTCAGAAGGATGAAAGGCTGAGTGACTAGAACCTGTCACCCTGAGGATTGAACAGATTCAACAGGTGGTGTGTTAAACAAGTGAGCAATCCCAACAGCAATTTTGATTCACTTCAACTCACAAAAGAACAATTTATTCTTCAGCAATTTCAGCTTGTTCAAGCAAATACATTTCACCAATAAGGAGCCAAGTTAAAGCAGAACTACCACCCCTGAATAAATTTGTCCCAAATAAATACCCATCTGGCGACCAGTGTCGTAATTATAGGGGTCGCTCCTGTGACAGGGCCCGTCACTCCAGGGGCCAGACCGCCCCCTGTGACCCCTCCTGGTGCCTGCAATCTCCCTCCGCCGATCTAGTAATGCAGAGCGCTGGGAGATGACATAATCTCCCAGTGCTCTGCATTACAGAAGAGGACCGCGCCGGAGCTCAACTTGCAAACCCGTGTCTCCTGCCACTACACTGGACCTCCAGGAATTGGGAGGTAGGAGATGGGGCATTGTGGAGGGCCCAGGGGCCAACATGATTGGGGGGTGGGGGGGCCCATGGTACTTCTTGCACCAGGGCCCGGAGGGTTCTAGTTACGTCTCTGCTGGCGACTAGCTGCTCAGTAGCGATAGTCGCCAGAAATATTACCTGGGGTTTGAGAATTGTACGCTGTTCCCAGACTGACAGGCAGGAAACAGCGCAGACATCTTTCCATAGTGACGTCTGCACGCCAGCGCTGTCAGTCTCAGCCGGCTCTAGGAGGCGTTGCTAGGAGCTGTTCAGCTCCAAAAGAGACTGACAGCGCAGGTGCGCAGACGTCACTATGGAAAGATGTCTGCGCCGTCAGTCCGGGAACAGCGTACAATTCTCAAACACCAGGTAATATTTCTGGCGACTAGCGCTATTGAGCAGCTAGTCACTGGAGAGGTATTTATTTGGGACAGATTTATTCAGGGGTGGTAGTTCCGCTTTAAGCCTGTTTGCATAAAAAAATTAGCCATTATGGAAATGTCAGTTGAACAGTAAAATAATGATTGAAAATGAACAATCTTGTTTTTTTGTCTACCATCTTTATCTATGTAATATTTAAAAGATACAGTACCATGGCAAAGTCATTACTACAGTAATCTGTTATTGTAACACTCTGAATGCCAGTGGGGATTCCAATGCATCGGATATGCCTCTGATAGTCCAAAGGTTAAAAATTATATCTCTAGATATCTTATGTCTCAAAGTATTGATTAACCCTTTAAGTGCCAGAGGGGTGTTCAACTCATTGTTTTTCCATGTGTTGCGTACCCTCTGGCACTCAAAGGGTTTAAAATAGGAATTAAAGACATCTGCTATTCTAATCTGTAGGCTTGTCATTTAATCATTTATTAATTTGTTTCATCATATGTTGCCACACATTTAGCTTCATGTCCTGTGGTATTTTACTCACACTTGCCTGCAGGGGGCGTGGCACACAGCACATTGCTGATTCTGCACCTTGGCTTTTAGAAGTTTCTATAAGAACTTTTGAATTTGCAGTCTGAGGCCATTTGAGGACTCAAACTTGGGGCCATTTGGGAGTATTTTTCATCTCTCTCTAATCTCATCCAGATGTTACACTGGCATTGTTTCTGCCATTCTGATGTCGCCCTTTTGATGCAGTCGACTCCATGATCATGCTGTTTTGATTTGGTCGCCAAATAGAGGGTGACATTTCAAACAGAATACAGTTTCTGCCTCCGAATAAAGCTTATTCAGGAATCCATTAATAGTACAATGTTTAATTTGGAAAATTCTCCCAAATTGAAAATAAATGCATCAAGAGTCATATTCAGTTCTAATGGAATCTGGGTCTAAAATTGGTAAATTAGTTGTAGGTTATACATGTTGGGATATTGCATACCTCCCAACATTTCAAATTGCCAAAGAGGGACACTTGTTTTTTAAGGGGTATTGCTGGGGGCGGGGCTGGTGGGCAGGGCATTACCAAGAATGTTTAGGCTAATTGAGACCTCCTTGTGTAACCTAATAATTCACTTATAACAAGACCAAAGTATTTTATTTACACAGACTAATTTATAAACGCATATACTGACATTTAAACAAACAATAATGTAAGTTTTATTGCTGAGGAGCAATATAATACGCTTGTATACACACTACATAGTCTGATCTCCTAAAAAGAGGGACATCAGGGTGTGAAAGAGGGACAGAGGGTTTTGGGTCTAAAAGAGGGACACTTGGGAGGTATGATATTGCAGGTCTCCTTAGTTCTACTCATGTCATTTTGTGACTCAAGTCTTCCTTGTTACAATGGAAGAAAACATGTATATCTTTATCAGCAGCTACACTGAATTTCTGCTCTAGCATTCAAAAAGAGAACTACTGTTTTAAAAATTGGTCCATTCAGTGGACTGCATAAGTCTGTTGTTCTAATACAATCATGCAGAATGAATATTTACATGGAGTCCTATTAATCCGTTGAGCGTCGCTAAATAATGTGGCAGCCAGGTAACCATCTGCTTTTGAATTAATATAATTTGTGGTCCAATAGCAGTTGGTAAACAACAGGTTGCTTGACTGCTGTACTAACCAATGACAGTAATATTGTTAAACTGCTAAAAGAATGTAAAACTACATGTTAAAATTCATTGTAGAGCATTGTATTGTAAAAACAGAGAAATGCAGACCAGTATAGTCCTGCAGTCTTGATGACTTAAAACAGGTCCAACCCCAATCAGCCATTGACTGAAGATTTTCTCCCCCTTGTTTTTAATATAATTCACTGTTTTAAATAACAAAATCCATC
Organism: Rhinophrynus dorsalis; assembly: GCA_037306005.1. Classification (NCBI taxonomy): domain Eukaryota; kingdom Metazoa; phylum Chordata; class Amphibia; order Anura; family Rhinophrynidae; genus Rhinophrynus; species Rhinophrynus dorsalis. The sequence goes on from CM074727.1 coordinate 36,783,782, forward strand.
ATGACCTTCACTGAGTCCAGTAACTTAGACAAATGGTCTTCGTGTTATATTCTGGTGGCCTCCCCTTAATCAAACATACAGTTGTATAAGGGTTACTGAACTGAATCTAGAATTAAACATTTTAAATCAACTGTTTATGTACTGTATTTATCCAAATGTTAACTTAAATTTATATAAATTGTGAAGTACAAGAGCATAGCAACATTTCATCCCAACAGTAGTTGTTGGACCATTCATCTCACTCATCTTAATTCTCTCTAAACATAAGATTGGGAAGATTCCAGACAAAAGCACAATAGATGATATATTGAACAAGGAAACAACTGATGGATGGCAGATTCAGAACAAAAGAACAATCAATGGAATGACCAGAGAAGAGGCTTGACCTGCACCAAGGCCTTCAATGTACTTGAATGCTATTTGGAACTGGAAACAAAAAACAAACTTAATAGGCTACATTTTAGCAAGTAATTATACTAGGTCATTGAATTTGATAAAACTTGTTCTTAGAAGGAGCTAGGATATAGCACTTATTTCAAGAAAAATCATACAGGAAATTGAATTATTTGAAATGTTAACTCTTCCAAATGTCCACTAGGAGTCTCATAACTACACACACAGACTTGCTGCCACTGCAGTCTTGTTAATCTGTCTGCCGTGATTATCAATGGTTCTGCAGAGCTTTTTGTGCTTCATCAGGAAATCCTGGGATTTTACACAATGCAGTCTGAGGACCACTGCTGTAGGGTGTTACAGCTTACCTTGCTTTCAGCATCATCTACAGGCGCGAGGCTTCAAGCATGCAGCAGGCCTCTGTTTTATGTGTTTGCTTCATGTTGTCTCCTCCTACATACTTCCTACTTCCTCCCACTGAGCTGCTCCTCCTACTTCCTGTGGAGGGGTTTAAAAGGCAGACGGAGGCCTGACTCAGATGCCCTTGCGTTGTTGTTCATAGCAGTTCTGTTACCTTGGGCTCCGTGTATGACCTGGCTAGTCTTCCATCAATTCTAGTGCTGACCTGTGGCTCTGACTATTCTTTTGCCTAACCCCTAATAGTGGACATCCAATCTGGTGCAGACTTGTGGCTCTGGCTGACTACCTGAACTGTGTATGACCCGGCTTGTCTGACTACCCCCTCTGGTGCTGACTTGTGGCTATGTCTGACTATTCTTTCGTCTTTTCCCCTGGTGATCAGACACCCAATCTAGTGCGGGCCTGGGGCTCTGGTAGACTAAGCTCTGATACTGACTGCAGGCGTGAGTCAGTTCACTCCATACTGACTGCAAACGTGAGTCAGTTCGCTACATACTGTCTGCAGGCGTGAGTCAGTTCGCTCCATACTGACTGCAGGTGTGAGTCAGAATTCGCTCCATACTGACTGCAGGTGTGAGTTGGTACACCCGTTACGTCGGATCAAGATCCTGAGTTCCGGTTCCTGCTCCTGGTTCCTGTTGAGACTACCAGTGGCTGAGGCTTAGTCTCCAACAGTGTTGTCTAGTGTTGCAGTCTATTATTCCTGATAATAGTGCTTGCTGGCTGGTAACCCTCTGCTTGTTCCTGTGTATATATTGTTCTTTCTATCATTTGGTTAATAAATTGCATTAATTGTACCATACTGACTCCTGTACGTCTCTGGGTAACCTTGACATAGGGGAACCAAAAATATCTTGGATATTTATAAGGTTATCCTGAATGTGAAATTAGGACATGCATTAAAGAAACTCCTAAATGACCTGGTGATATATACACAAAATTGCTTGTATGCTATGCTAGTCTCTGTGAAACTCTCAGTTGGTTTTCTGAGACTGAAAATCTAGTCTTACATTTACTCAGTGGGGGCTCCCATTGCCAAAGCAATCACGATAGCGTGTCTAAGAAGTGATTTTTCTGCATTATCATTAAATGCACTTAGATAAGGTAACAACCTTTTGGAATAGAAGTGGGTGCTAATCTCAATAACTGGATTAGCTCTGCACATGTAGCTAACCAAAATATTTTCATATAGAGCAGTCTACATATACATTAATAACAGGGCTGGATTTGCCATTAGGCAAAGTAGGCACCTGCCTACAGGCGCACGCCAACGAGGGGCGCCTGCCATTTGGATTTTTTTTTAAATATTCTTTAAAAAAAAAAACTAGGAGACCGCGCGGGAGCTCCATCAGGTGCAAGACTGTGCCAAAGGAGGCACATACAGATCTCCTACCACTGAGGTAGGAAACGGACAACGGGGGGAGGCAATGTGAGGGCAATGTGGAGCTAATGGGGGGCAAGTTGGAGCCGATAGAGGGCAATGTGGAGCTAATGGGGGGCAAGTTGGAGCCAATGGGGGACAAGTTGGAGCTGATGGAGGGCAATGTGGAAATGGTAGGGGCAAGTTGGAGCTGATGGGGTGGGGGGCAATGTGAGGGCAATGTGGAGCTGATGGGGGGCGTTGTGAGGGCAATATGGAGCTGATGGGGGCATTGTGAGGACAATGTGGAACTGATGGGGGGCATTGTGAGGGCAATATGGAGCTGATGGGGGCAATGTGAGGGCAATATGGAGATGATGGGGGCAATGTGGAGATTAGGAGCATTGTGGAGGTGTCCAGTGCAGATGGCCCACGGGGGGGGGGGGCACTTCAAATTTCTATGCCTACCGGCTCCTGAGATGTAAATCCGGCCCTGATTAATAATGTAAGTTTCAGATTAGAGTTTATTGATCCAACATAAAATAACTACATTTTACATATGCTAGCTGGATGTTTGTGATATTTAACATTATATAACCCAACTTCATTTTTAGGTATTATGGTCCCCTTTAAGGATGTTTGAACCTTCTTCAATCAATAAGGGAACTGTCAGACTGGATGGGCCAAAAGGTTATCTGCCATCATCATAGCTGGGAACACTCCAGTTTTTCCCAGGAGACTCCGGATTTCAAACTGAATTACCGGGTCTCCGGGGCAATGTGTGATTCACCGGGTGGGCAGAGTTTAAGTAGAAACTCTGGTTACTTGTGCGCCATCCCGCCTGGTTCCTCCCACTCCCCGCCCTCTTACCTCCATTTTGCAGGTTTTTTTGTCCCGCCCCCCATGATTAAGTCCCACCCCTTTTATGACGAGACTCGCGTCATTTTCCTCCCCGGGCGGCACTGACAGTGTTACCCTCCGGATAGCCCTGCTTCAAAAGTTCCCAGGTATGGCCATCATATTCTATACCAGGCATGTGAAATTCATTCATAGCTGAAGTCCTCTTCTCATTCTAAGGAGGGCAGCAACACAAAGGGATATTATCAAATGACGTGTTTAAAGGGCACCAGTAACTAGAATTGTGCCTTACAAGCAGTTCTGCTCCCCTGAGAGCAGAACTGTAGTTGACACTGGGACTGCATTGTGAGCTCTGACGGACCAATGGAGGAGCAAAGAAGGGTTCCCACCAGAAGAGACTGGACATTTCCTCTCTCGCTTCTAATCCTCAAATACTTTTCTCTACATTTAATTTCTTACTATGTCCATCTCCCCTCCTAGTACTATATTCACCTCTCATGACCTTTCTATTTCAAAAACAAAACTGACAAATTAGAGGTGACATCTCATCTTGTCAGCCGTTGCATGCTACACCTATCCTTCTTTGCCTCCTATCCTCAGTTCCTTTATCTGAGAAAGAGGTTGGTGGGCTTCTCACATATTCCCCCTGACTACCTGACCACTTTATCCAATCCCCTGACAGTTTCTTTGTCCTCTTTCTCCTACTAAACCTCAACACTAAGTCACTTATTTCAAATGTAACTAAATACTGGAATATTCCAATCCTCTTTTAAACAAACATTAATCACACTCTTCCTAAAGAAGATATTTTCTTTATTATTACTTTATTTTTTGAGAGTCAACATATTTTGCAGCACTGTAGAAAATAGGGGTGACAATGACATACAGAATTTGACAGAAACAATTGGCAGTGAGGGGCCTGCTGGTGAGGGTTTATAATCCAGAAGATGAAGAAGCACGAGAAACACAAAGTGAAAGGGAGAGTAAAGTTATGCATGGTAAACAATTGGACCCAGAAGAGAGTGACAGTTCTATGGTGCATTGAAACTAATAAAGTTGGGTGAAAGTTTGATATGGCATGGCAGTGAGTTCCAAAGCTAGGTACAGCCTGAAAGGTGTTTTGTAGATGTGAGTGAGAAGAGGTTATATGGTTGGATGATAGCCAAAATAAGTTGTAGATAGAATACAGATGGTGGTGAGCTTATATTAGTTTTTCACACCAGATTAAATTAATAAGCAGGGGGTGTGTTGTAGAGAGGTTTGCAACAGGAAGAGAAGTTCATAATGGAATTAAATTAATAAACAGAGAATGTGAGGCAGAGAGGTCTTGACCCCACTTCCTTTGACAGCAACTTTCCTATCTCTCAATGTTCCTTTCCCTCCAAGCTAAATGGACTATTATTTTACGACCATTTTATGCACTTCCTCCCCAATAACAATCTACCTGATCCTCTACAGTCTGGATTTTGTAAACAACGTTCCACTGAAACATTCCACTGAGATTGCTCTAACAAATGTAGATACTCACAACCAGCTCTCCTCCATACAACCACAGTGACACAGCCTTCTCATAGTTTTCTTCTTAACATTATCTTTGCTCATTAGGTGTAAAATGGGTATTTGAATGCAGAAAGAAGTTTTTGCAGAAAACCTAGGGCTGGGTTTTCCATTTAGTTTGTAGTCAATGAAGTAGAAAGTCAGGTTGTACAAGGAGTCTCAGTTCTGTTGGCAACACCTACATCAGGGCTTATAATTTTTAAGTCCTTTGCTACTAACCAGACCTGAAAAGTTACTCGCCAACCCACCAGGGCTGAATTTCTACTCGCCAGGGCTAAATTTTTACTCGCCATTGGCTAGTGGCGAGTGGAAATTTTGAGCCCTGACCTACATTATGATCTGTGGATTTAATCAGAGCAATTGCTTTGCCACAGCACTAGGCACATTTCTCACAGTTTAAGGTGGTTGCTTTATTTAGCAGTTTATACATCCCATTCACTGGACATTATACAACCTTTGATGTTAGACCAGTCTCTGTAGCTAAGAGGCTAAGCCTTTTTGTGCATGTTATAGGTTAAAGTCATTGTCTGTGCTAGGCAACAATGGGCAAAGGTAGGAGTGAAGTCAGGTGAAGAAAGGAGCCTTGGGTGCCCGATATAGAAATATGGACCTGAGAATGCTCCATATATGAAGGAGTTGCACACATTAGCCAGCCTGGGGACTGTGCCAAATTTGATCTGTACCCACTTCATCATCCTTTTTTCCTTCCTTGTACACGTTTCACATTGTGTCAAATATAAAAGCACAGTCTGCAGTTTTCCTATTAGTCTTGGGACAAGCAGCAATTCACACTGCAGAAATGGCTCTTACCTGTGGACTAATTCTGGTTCTATCTCTGGTTATGTTTCTGGATGCAACAAGTGCAGTGGACCTTCGGTTTTGGCAGATGTTGTCAGAAGCCCAGCTACACAATGGTATGTTATTTCACATTCATATTTATGGAAGACATAGTCATTGTTAGGTACTGGTTAAATCTTCAGATCTCATACTTGAATCCCCAGATCTTGCCAGTTTGAGGCATGCAATTGTGCACGTAGGCTGCACAATTCATTAGACTGGCCCAAGCCCCAGGTTTTGGCGGGACTTAGAATCTCCCCTGCTGACAGATAGGACCAGCTTGTCTCACATTTTCCACAGTGTTATTACCTGAGGGGTTATGTATTGAAGTGGGATAAAGGAGAGGTTAACTGTCCATTGTGATGAAGCCTATGCACTAAAATCTTAATTCAGGAGTGGGAAATATGAGGTTCTCTAGTCATTCAAGAACTGTAGTCCTGAACAACCTTGAGTTTCCCATCACCCTCTCAGTGAATCGGCTCCATAGGATAACATGAGATTAGACGAGGTTATAACACAAGATAAATTATATCACTTTATTGCATCCGTCTCTGTTGTAAACCCCTGACCTTATTTGAACTTTAGGGCCATATGCACAAACAAAAGAGGAACAATTTTTGGACAAACCAGCTGCATCATGGTGAAGAAATTAAAACTCAGTTGATTGTGTGTGTGTTTGGGGGTCTCCTTGAATGTTAGAGACGTCTCCAATGGAGGGAGAAGGGATTCCTGACATTAGTGACAGTGACTGATAGTATGAAGAGGAACTGGCCCACAATTTCTCATTGCAAAGAAAAAAATCTGAGGCTCTCTTTGGGACTGAAGAGGTGAAGAGTCCAATTTAACTCTTTGAGTGCCAATTACATGTAACACCTTAGTTAATACCACGAGATGGATTTGGGTTCAGTTCGCCACCATATCGACAAACTGGACCCTTATTGAACCCTCAGTGCATCACCCTTCATAAGCTATTCTGGAGCAAGTCAACTGCATCAGTTCCTCTATGTCCCATCAATCCAAATTTGAATGCTAGAGAAATCTGCAATGCTTTTAGTAACAATGAATTGGCTAAAAGCTCCATTTTAATCAATGGGGATTTCCATTTCTCTGCTATGGTGCAGTTGGAATACTCCAGAATTGCTCCAGTGGTGGTGGTTAGGACATCAGCCTCTCTATTCTGGATATGTAGGATATGACTGTATTTTAGGCAACCCTTTCTGTGTCTCCTTGCAGCCCTTCAGGACGGAATAATATATATGCAGCGGGAGGCATCTAAGTTCCCCATTCCAGAATACTCCGGTACAAAAAAACTTGCTTTTCTGACAGCCTCCTACAGCTTCTACAGGTGAGTAGAAACAACTGGATGAGGTCATTCATAGAGATAGTAACATAGTAAATTAGGCTGAAAAAAGACACAAGTTCTTCAAGTTCAACCTTTGCCTCATAACCCAGAGAAAGTAGAATTATATAGCTTTCCTGCTGCCACGTAAGTTAGTCTTTTCCTGAGCTTCTTGTTTTGCCTACTAATACACAGTATAACCCTGTATGTTCTCTCTTGAAAGAATGGTGTCTAGTCTTCTCTTAAATGTATCTATTGTATCTGCCATTACCACATCCTTGAGTTAGATTAGTTTGTCCACACAGGTTTTAAGGCAACTGTCATGGAAAACTGTGTGTAGAATAGATACAATAGCATAGTGTTCTATAAAGAAATTATTTAGTTTATTTTTTATTTATAGAGGCCACTGTAATAAAAATGATGCATTCATATAAGAATGCAGAACAAATTATGGTTATGAATACACTTTAACCCTTTGAATGCCACTGGGAGGCGGTACAGAGGACTGCAGCTTAATGTGTTACACATCCTGCTGGCACTCAAAGGCAGGGGCGGACTGACAGGACCCAGGGCCCCTGGTCCAAAAAGAGGTCTGGGCCCCCTGCAGAAATCTCCACAATGCCCCTTCCACCTCCACAATGCCCCCTTCATCTCATCTCCACAATGCCCCCTTATCTCCACAATGCCCCTTTCATCTCATCTCCACAATGCCCCCTTATCTCCACAATGCCCCCTTCATCTCATCTCCACAATGCCCCCTTATCTCCACAATGCCCCCTTCATCTCATCTTCACAATGCCCCCTTATCTCCACAATGCCCCCTTCATCTCATCTCTACAATGCCCCCTTATCTCCACAATGCCCCCTTCATCTCATCTCCACAATGCCCCCTTATCTCCACAATGCCCCCTTCATCTCATCTCCACAATCCCCCCTTTATCTCATCTCCACAATGCTCCCTTATCTCCACATTGCCCCCTTATCTCCACAATGCCCCTTCATCTCATCTCCACAATGCCCCCTCATCTCCACATTGCCCCCTTATCTCCACAATGCCCCCTTCATCTCATCTCCACAATGCCCCCTCATCTCCACAATGCCCCCTTCATCTCCACAATGCCCCCTTCCACAATCTCCCCTTCATCTCCACAATGCCCCCTTCCACAATACCCCCTTCATATCCACATTGCCCCTTCCTCAATGCCCCCATCTCCACATTGCCCCTTCCACAATGCCCCCTTCCATCTCCACAATGCACCCGTCTCCACATTGCTCCCTTCATCTCCACCATGCCCCTACCTGCAGTCCCTGGTGGTCTAGCGGCATGGCTTAGCACTGCGATGTCACGCGCGCCTCTAGTACTGCAGAGGCTGGGAGATGATGTCATCTCCCAGCGCTCTGTATTACTAGAACTGCGCGCCGGCGGACGTTGTAGGAGAGCTGTTGAGCAGCTCTGGAAGTGGCGGCGGTGGGCCCCCTTCGGTCACGGGCCCTCGGTCCGTGACCGAATGCCCGTATGGTCAGTCCGCCCCTGCTCAAAGGATTTCATAATGATAATAATAACTGCATAGCTCCTAATCGTTGTGTGGCTTCAAAGTTGTAGAATTAGCTCTAATAAATAACATTTCCCTCCATATCCTATATAATAATTCGCTAGGATGTTTGTCAGAAGCTGTCATGCGCAGTAGAGACTGCCCGAACGCATGGAATGCTGGGAGCACAGAATGCTGGGAGTTCTGTGCTGGGAGCATTCTGTGTTTTCGGGCAGTCTCTACAGTGCATGACTGTGTCGGAGGCAGGACGCAGAGCAGGACCAGCCTCTTAACCCTTTGAGTACCAGAGGGGTATGCAACGCATTCCAAAGCAATGCATTACATACCCCTCTGGCATTCAAAAGGTTAACATCACCTGGACCTTGGCCTGTGTACATGGGCTTTTACACTAGTTTGACATAATGGACTCTAAAAATAACAGTATTGCTTTTAATAAATGGCAATATTGCTTCTATCAAATAGGAGCTTTTCCCCTAATACTTCTAATAAATAATATAATAAATAAATATTTGCTGCTAATAAACAGCAGCATTGCATCTAACAAATAGTATTATCAGGGCCAGATTTCCCAATACACTAGGGTGGCCACATTCCAGTTCTGCCATTCAGGGACACTGCAGAGAGAAGAGCAGACCACAGAGGTCTAAAGACTAGAGGGAGAACTGCCTATTGACTAAGGTGACCAGATTTTTAAAATGAAATCCGGGGACAATTTTTTTCTGTACCCTGTCCACACTCTACCCACCTCCACACCCTGTCCACACACTGCCCATACCCTGTCCACCTCCACACCCTGTCCACACACTGCCCACACCCTGTCCACCTCCACACCCTGTCCACACCCTGTCCACACACTGCCCATCCTCAGGGCCGGATTTACATCTCAGGAGCCTGTAGGCACAGAAAGCTGAAGCGCCCCCCCCCCCCCCGCCAAAAAAAAAAAAAAAAGTTCAAAAAGTTTTGACTGAAATATTTTTCGATTAATCGATTAATCGGATAAAAAAAATGCTAATTTTTCATTATTTAAACTGATTTAATGAACAGTGTTAAAAACAAACAGCAGAATAAAAAACTTAACACATTAACATGTGTCATTGTTATTATTTTACTATGGGGTCTATGCACCTCTTTCTCCCCCCTTGTACTTCTCTCTCTCCCCCTTGTGCCTCTACTTCTCCCCCCTTGTACTTCTCTCCCCCCCTTGTGCCTCTATTTCTCCCCCCTTGTACTTCTCTACCCCCCTTGTGCCTCTCTCCCCCATGTACCTCTTTCTCCCCCATGTACTTCTCTCTCCCCCTTGTGCCTCTTTCACCCCATGTACTTCTCTCTCCCCCTTGTGCCTCTTTCACCCCATGTACTTCTCTCTCCCCCTTGTGCCTCTTTCACCCCATGTACCTCTTTCTCCCCCATGTACTTCTCTCTCCCCCTTGTGCCTCTTTCACCCCATGTACTTCTCTCTCCCCCTTGTGCCTCTTTCACCCCATATACTTCTCTCTCTCCCCCTTGTGCCTCTTTCACCCCATATACTTCTCTCTCCCCCTTGTGCCTCTTTCACCCCATGTACTTCTCTCTCCCCCTTGTGCCTCTTTCACCCCATGTACTTCTCTCTCCCCCTTGTGCCTCTTTCACCCCCATGTACTTCTCTCTCTCCCCCTTGTGCCTCTTTCACCCCCATATACTTCTCTCTCTCCCCCTTGTGCCTCTTTCACCCCCATGTACTTCTCTCTCTCCCCCTTGTGCCTCTTTCACCCCCATATACTTCTCTCTCTCCCCCTTGTGCCTCTTTCACCCCCATATACTTCTCTCTCTCCCCCTTGTGCCTCTTTCACCCCATATACTTCTCTCTCTCCCCCTTGTGCCTCTTTCACCCCCATATACTTCTCTCTTTCGCTCCCCCTTGTGCCTCTCTCCCCCATGTACTTCTCTTTCGCTCCCCCTTGTGCCTCTCTCCCCCATGTACTTCTCTCTTTCGCTCCCCCTTGTGCCTCTCTCCCCCATGTACTTCTCTTTCTCTCCCCCTTGTGCCTCTCTCCCCCATGTACTTCTCTTTCTCTCCCCCTTGTGCCTCTATCTCTCCCCCGTACCTCTTTTTCACTTTCCTGCACTGATGACAGCCGGAGCGCAACCACTCCAAACGCGGAGACGCCGCATGGAGCGTGAAGGGGTTTTCTTCCTCTGTCTGGGCGCCAGTTTTAAACTGGCCTCAGAACAGAGGAAGAAAATACCTGCACGCTCCACGCGGCGTCTCCGCGTTTGGAGTGGTTGCGCTCCGGCTGTCATCAGTGCAGGAAGACAGCAGTATCCGGCGGCTGTGGGGCTGCTGGGCTGCTGGGCGGCACAAAAAAAAAAAGTGTAAAAAAACCAAAACGATCCCAATGACAGGCGCCCCTCTGTGGGGTGCGCCTGTAGGCAGATGCCTACTCTGCCTTATTATAAATCCGGCCCTGCCCATCCTCACATCCTGTCCACCCTCACCACACACTGCCCACACCCTGTCCACCCTCACACCCTGTCCACACTGCCTGCTCTGTCCACCTCCATACTGTCCACCCCATCCTCCTCCACACACTGCCTAACCTATCCTCCTCCACAAAGTGTCCACCCCATCCTCCTCCACACACTGCCTAACCCATCCTCCTCCACACACTGTCCACCCCATCCTCCTCCACACACTGCCTAACCCATCCTCCTCCACACACTGTCCACCCCATCCTCCTCCACACACTGCCCACCCATCATCCTCTACACACTGCCTAACCTATCCTCCTCCACAAAGTGTCCACCCCATCCTCCTCCACACACTGCCTAACCCATCCTCCTCCACACACTGTCCACCCCATCCTCCTCCACACACGGCCTAACCCATCCTCCTCCACACACTGTCCACCCCATCCTCCTCCACACACTGCCTAACCCATCCTCCTCCACACACTGTCCACCCCATCCTCCTCCACACACTGCCCACCCATCATCCTCTACACACTGCCTAACCCATCCTCCTCCACACACTGTCCATCCCATCCTCCTCCACACACTGCCCACCCATCCTCCTCCACACACTGTCCACCCCATCCTCCTCTACACACTGTTCACTCATCCTCCTCCACACACTGTCCACCCCATCCTCCTCCACACACTGCCTAACCCATCCTCCTCCACACACTGTCCACCCCATCCTCCTCCACACACTGCCTAACCCATCCTCCTCCACACACTGTTCCCCCATCCTCCTCCACACACTGCCTAACCCATCCTCCTCCACACACTGTCCACCCATCCTCCTCCACACACTGCCCACCCCATCCTCCTCCACAAACTGTCCACCCCATCCTCCTCCACACACTGTCTAACCCATCCTCCTCCACACACTGCCTAATCCATCCTCCGCCACACACTGCCCACCCATCCTCCTCCACACACTGTCCACCCCATCCTCCTCCACACACTGCCTAACCCATCCTCCTCCACACACTGTCCACCCCATCCTCCTCCACACACTGTCCACCCCATCCTCCTCCACACACTGCCTAACCCATCCTCCTCCACACACTGTCCCCCCATCCTCCTCCACACACTGCCTAACCCATCCTCCTCCACACACTGTCCACCCATCCTCCTCCACACATTGCCCACCCCATCCTCCTCCACAAACTGTCCACCCCATCCTCCTCCGCAAACTGTCCACCCCATCCTCCTCCACAAACTGTCTAACCCATCCTCCTCCACACTCTGTCCACCCCATCCTCCTCCACACACTGCCTAACCCATCCTCCTCCACACACTGTCCACCCCATCCTCCTCCACACACTGCCCACCCATCATCCTCTACACACTGCCTAACCCATCCTCCTCCACGCACTGCCCACCCGTCCTCCTCCACACACTGCCTAACCCATTCTCCTCCACACACTGTCCACCCCATCCTCCTCCACACACTGCCCACCCATCCTTCTCCACACACTGTCCACCCCATCCTCCTCAACACACTGCCTAACCCATCCTCCTCAACACACTGCCTAACCCATCCTCCTCCACACACTGCCCACCTATCCTCCTCCACACACTGCCTAACCCATCCTCCTCCACACACTGTCCACCCCATCCTCCTCCACACACTGCCTAACCCATCCTCCTCCACACACTGTCCATCCCATCCTCCTCCACACACTGCCCACCCATCCTCCTCCACACACTGTCCACCCCATCCTCCTGTACACACTGCCTAACCTATCCTCCTCCACACACTGTCCACCCCATCCTCCTCCACACACTGTCCACCCATCCTCCTCCACACACATGTCCACCCCATCCTCCTCCACACACTGCCTAATCCATCCTCCGCCACACACTGCCCACCCATCCTCCTCCACACACTGTCCACCCCATCCTCCTCCACACACTGTCCACCCCATCCTCCTCCACACACTGCCTAACTCATCCTCCTCCACACACTGTCCACCCCATCCTCCTCCACACACTGCCTAACCCATCCTCCTCCACACACTGTCCCCCCATCCTCCTCCACACACTGCCTAACCCATCCTCCTCCACATACTGTCCACCCATCCTCCTCCACACACTGCCCACCCCATCCTCCTCCACAAACTGTCCACCCCATCCTCCTCCACACACTGTCTACCACATCCTCCTCCACAAACTGTTCACCCCATCCTCCTCCACACACTGTCTACCCCATCCTCCTCCACACACTGTCCACCCCATCCTCCTCCACACACTGCCCATCCATCCTCCTCCACACACTGTCCACCCCATCCTCCTCCACACACTGTCTACCCCATCCTCCTCCACACACTGCCTAACCCATCCTCCTCAACACACTGCAAACCCAGCCTCCTCAACACACTGTCCACCCCATCCTCCTCCACACACTGTCCACCCCATCCTCCTCCACACACTGCCCACCCTGCACACATCCACACTGCCCCTCCCACACACTGCCCACATTGTCCACACACTGTCCACACTGCCCATGTCCACATTGTCCACCTCCACACTGCCCACATTGTCCACACTGCCCATATTGTCCACACATTATGCACACTGCCCACCTCCACCCACACACTGTCCACCCCCCATTTCCCATACTGTCCAACTCCACATTGTCCACCTCCACAGTGCCCACCTTGTCCAGCTTCAAATTGTTCACCTCCACACTGTCCACCCTGTCCATATTTACACTGTCCACCTCCACACTGGCCACCCTGTCCATCTTTACACTGTCCACTTCCACATTGCCTACCCACATTGTGCTACCTTCAGACCCCTGGTGTCATGGCGTGGTGGCTGAGTTGGTGGCATGGTGAGCCCTGCACTATTCTCTGCAGTCTGGCGCACTGATCCAATTTATTGGTGCCATTAAGAAAACATCTGCAGTAATAAAAATGTGATAAAAACACAACTGATTGTTCCATTGAGTATTAAGAAAAAGTGGTGCAGTTCTGGAGTAAACCAACTCCACGACAGAGAAAAAAAATGCATATTGCTTTAAAGGTGCATTACAATGCTTTGGAGAACTCTTTAGAACTCAATGGGTTAAAATTTACATTCAAATCAGCAAGGATTTGTTGATTTTATAACTTCCCTGTGGTGCAGTTGGTTTGTTCCAAATATATACTACTTTTGCATAGTTAGCACATCAGCCTTGATGTGCAGCTTGTAGTGATTTTTTTTTTGACCCTATAAAGCATTTGCACACAGCGCTGCTCCTTGAAGGATTAAATGCACAATCTCTTTTATCCTATATAATAATTTGCTAAATCTTGTGTAACGCCGCGACATGCACAGTAGACACTGCTGCGCGTGCTGCAGTCATGCGCAGTAGAGACTGCCCGTGCCGCGGCTGATACAGAGCTGGGCGCTCCAAAGGAACGTCCAGCTCTGTATCAGTCGTGGCGCGGGCAGTCTCTACTGCGCGTGATTGGCCCGCGACCAGGTGGCAGTGGCACTGTGGCCCGTGTAACGGGTTGTTCAACTAGTAACTAAATATTACATTATTTAGGCATTATTGTGAGAAAGCTTCTCATTGTGCTCTCCAATTACAACTCCCACAACAGGAGGCTGGGGGTAAGTAAGTTGTAGTCTGGCAACTAGAGAGCCACTTGCTTCTCTCCCCTGAAAAACATCCAATCCTATTACAAAACACAATGGTCCCTGTCTTTCTCAGAGGCCAAACCGCCCATGTCACCACATGCGGCACTGTCAATGTGCTTGCTTACTTTCACGCTCTGGTCACTGGAGCAGGTCGCCATCCTCCTGCCATGGAAGTCAAATGACTCATTGTGAATGAGGTCTTTGTGATCGGCGGTGATACTCAGCCATACGTTGCGCATGGTACTCATGTGCAGTCCTCAACTAGCTTCACTTGAAGAGAAGCGGAATGGAGATCCAGGGACGTTTCCGGGGACACATTATCTCCGGGGACAGAGAGCTGAATCTGGGGACTGTCCCCGGAAACCGGAGACGTCTTGTCACCCTACTATTGACTGTTGTGACAGAAAACGATGACGGGTGGGCTACAAGAAAATGTACATCAAGCCCAAAGCTTTAGACTAGCAGTACACTACAACAAAATTACACTGCAGCTCCCAATTGATGTCAGAATCAAGGCTTAGTTGTTTCTCTAGTGTTTAGATCTCTGCCTGGAAGCCATTTTCTTATAGCCTAGCAGATGCATCACTTTCTGTAACAGTAGGCAATGGACAGTTCTTCTAGTGTGTAGAACTCTGTGCTCTGGAGTCTTCATTCAGGGACTTTGTATTGTCCCAGAAGGGGGCTGCCCGGGGCATGGGACACACACTTAAAATCTGGGACTGTCCTGGGCAATCTGGGACATGTGGTCACCCTACAAGAGACAGAGTAGACATCTGTCCAGAGCTGCAAATGTGGAGGGGTGGTGCCTCAGCTGTGTTAGCCACATCCACATTTAGGGTTGCCACCCAGACGGTATTTTACCGGCAGGGCGTTAAAAAATTGGCTTCTTTCCAATGTTAAGTCTATGGAGGGCATGCCTTGGCCGGTATTTTTTTGAAGAAAAGGTGGCAACCCTATCCACATTTTGAATTGTGGGTGTGGCTATAACAATCTCAAAATGCCTGCACCAGTTTTATACCTGTGTACAGGCTATTATTTAACCCCCTGAATGCTAGAGAGATCTCCAAAGCTTTGCAGAGCATTGTAGATCTCTCTATCAACCAAGGGGTCAACGCCTTTTTTGTCCTTGCTTGTTATAGGCCAAGGGTATTTTCTGTGCTAACGAAGAGTGGCTGGGACTGGGGCGGAGTCATGTGAAGAGTGGGAGTGGGGATGTGACCATGGGCAGAGCCAAGGGAGCATAGAGTGCCTAGCTTAAGGGTGCCTGGATTGTATATCCAGTCCTGACCCTATACTATACTTGTATTACACTAAAATTCATGTAAGAAACAAATACATTGTGTACAAAGTAAAACACTGACAGTGAGGTTGTGCTTATTTCATTGTATTCCCCCTCCCAAGAAAAATGACATTCTATGACTTCTGTCACAATGACCCATAAGTAACTATGTCAATATTTGTATTTTAGGTCCTAACAATGGAGAAGAAAATGCTTTCTGAAAATACTGATTTAGTAAAAGAGATGGAGAATCTAGCTGAGACTGGAAATGTAACTTTTAATGAAACTAGTTCACAGATACTCCAGTACACCAACTTTGTGTACCTGTGTCATTCATTGGGCTAGTAACATTGAGGAGGATTTATAAAAGACCTTGCTAGTACTCTTTAAGGAATGGTACTTAAAGTGATAGTAATGTTTCACAAAAACAGCAGCTCCAATTAATCTTCATAGTATTTGAGACATAAAGAGTGTTAATTCAATACTGTCAGGGTTGTAGTTCAAGAGTAATTGAATGAAAAAGTTTCCCCTCCCGCCCCTTTTACTGATGTAACACTGCTCACCTCAGATGTGGAATCTGGTTGCTTGACCAGACAGATAACAGCAATGGACAATCTTCTTACTGTGAGAACAATGAAAACCCTGCCCCCATTGACAGGTTTTTCAGGTTTTCACTTATCTTAATTGAAGATTGTCCCTCTCTGCAGTCTACCTGGGCACCTCCCTGATGCTCTGAGCTGAGCAGTGTTACTTCAGTAAAAGGGGCGGAGGGGGATACTTTATCGTTCAATTACTCTTGAACTACGACTCTAACAGGATTGAAATAACAATCTCCAAGGCCCAAATACTATGAAGATTAATTAGAGCTGCTTGTATTATGAAACATTACTATCCCTTTAAGTCCTCACAACTGGAGATAACGTGAGGGCGATTTATAAATGGTTTAAGACATTTTTATAAATATGGCGTAATTACTCTGATATTAACACCTGGAATGCTTAAGGACAGCATATGCCTGACATTAATATTCAGGTGAAAATTCTGTTGTAAAATTATTGCAAATAGCGACATTTCTTTATAAATTCGCTGCTCAATGTTTTACAAACTGGTTACTCCATTTTTTTTAAAAAACATACTACATGGTGTGCAGCCCTCCAAAACTGGCATTCTTAAAGGGATAGTAATGTTTAATTTTTCAAGTAAAATCGAGTATTCTCTATTCTTTTTTATAACGATGTGTAGCAAGAAAACGTGATTAAAAGCTGCTGTTTTTCATTTACAGTCTAATAAAGTTTCCCCCTCCCGCCCCTTCCACTTACTTCTGCAGCCTCCCCTCAGATTTGGAATCCGGTCCGCGGACCGGACGTAATGCACCGAGGGACAATCTTTCCGCTTTCAGTATAAGGGAAAGCCTGCCCCATTGATGAAGGAGGGCAGGTTTTTCCTTATAATGGAAGAAGATTGTCACTCATCGCATTCTGTCCAGGCTGGCTTGCTGAGGCTGCTGAGGTAAGTGGAAGGGGCGGGAGGGGGAAACTTTATTAGACTATAAATTAAAAACGGCAGCGTTTAATAACGATTTCTTGCTACACATCGTTATAAAAAAGAATAGAGAAAACTCGATTTTACTTGAAAAATTAAACATTACTATCCCTTTAATTTTATAACTATCATAGACGCTGTTACAGCCCTTTTAACAATCTCCCCCATTGTCACATAAATAGTAGCATTGTCTCTAATAAATAGCAATATCACCCCTAATAAATAGCTGCTTGTAATATACACCTGAATTAATAGTAATAGCGCACCTACTAAATTACAGGATTGCTCCCTAATAAATTATATAATTGCCTCTCATAAAACACAACATTGCCCTATTAACCCTTTGACTGCCAGAGGGGTACACAACACATTGCCGAGCAATGCGTTGCGTACCCCTTCTGGCATTCAGTGGGTTAAATAGTATAATTGCTTTTAACAAATAATATCTTTGCCTATAATAATTAACAGTATTGTTCATTAATAAAGAGTAGCATTTCCCCTAATAAAGTACAGCATAATAAATAGTATCCTAGCCGCTAATAAACAATATATAATCAACAATATATATGTTTCATTCTGAAACTCCACTGCTCCTTTAAACTTTATCTTATTGTAGTTAACACCTTCATTGCGCTGTAATGGGTTGTAGTCTGTTCTGTCAATGGAGGGGTTAATATGGAAAGTGCGTGATTGTTCACCCCTGGTTACATCTACTTGATCTGAATTTAAGGGTACACTATCACCTACACACCACTTAGAGCTTTGAAAATCAAAACACACATTTCATCTTTTTATTTAGATAGCAGTTTTGACTTATTTAGATGTACAACTTATGTAATTAAGGAGACAAACAATTGTGTGGAGCACCCATCAACTGAGAACAAGATAAAGTGTCTTGTTCTAGGCAGAGTAGCCTCTCAATGTGCTATAACTCACATTTTTCACTCCCATGTGCCATTGCAGAGAAAAAAACCTCCATATACAGCTGGTCTTGTCCACAGACAAGACAGCTCCAAAATGTCAGTCAAATCCACAGATGTACATCTTGGTTTGTGTATATTTCATCCAAGTTGTGCAGCTGAATCCCTCTAGGCACATGGAATCAAGGGCCCATGTCTGGGATGCCCTTATACTTAGGGAGACAAACAATTGTGAGGAGCACCCATCAAGCGCGAACAAAGTGAAGTGTCTTGTTCTTGGCATGCTAGCCTCTCAATTGTGCTACAACTCACGTTTTACGTGGGAGTGAAAAACGTGAGTTGTAGCACAATTGAGGGGCTATCGTGCCGAGAAAAAGACACTTTACCTTGATTGCACTTGATGGGTGCTCCTCACAATTATTTGTCTCCCTAAGTATAAGGACATCCCAGGCATGGGCCCTTGATTCCATGTGCCTAGAGAGGGTCCAGCTGCACAACACTGATGAGACCTGTATAGAACAAGGCACTTTCTCTTGTTTGTGCGTGATGGATGCTTCTCACAATTGTTTGTCTCTCTAAGTATAAGGGTATGCAGACATGTACCCTTGCTTCCATGTACCTAGAGGGATTCAGTTGCACCATGTTGATAAGGCCCACATAGGCCAACATGTAAGTCTGTGGTTTTGCTGTCTCTCTCGTGCGGAGAGAATTTTTCTGATGTTTCTGAGCTGGACTATCATTGGGCATTACCAGTCTGATATGGAAATGGATATGTTCTCCTTGTGGTGGAACATGGGAGTGAAAAATGTGAGTTGTAGCAACATTGAGAGGCTACCATTCCTAGAACAAGACACTTTAACTTGTTTACACTTGGTGGGTGCTCCTCACAATTGTTTGTCTTCCTAAGTATAAGGGCATCCCAGGCATGGGCCCTTGCTTCCATGTGCCTACAAGAGGTTTAGCTGCACAATGCTGACAAGGCCCATGTTGGCTGAAAAATAAGTCTGTGGTTTTGCTGTCTCTCTTGTGTCGAGAGAATTTCCCTGACATTTCTGAGTTGGTCTGTCTGTGTACAAGACCAGTTTGCTATGGATATTTCCTCTTTGCAGTAGCACATGGGAGTGAAAAACATGAGTTGTAGCAAAACTGAGAGGCTACCATGCCTAGAACTGGACACTTTACCTTGTTCACACTGGATGGGTGCTCCTCACAATTGTATGTCTCCCCAAGTAAAAGGGCTTCCCTCTAGGTACAAGGGGGCCTTGCTTACACGTACCTAGAGGGATTCAGCTGTGCAACACCGACGAGGCCCGTCTAGGCTGAAATGTACGTTTGTGGTTTTGCTGTCTCTCTTGTACAGAGAGGATATCCGTGACATTTTGGAGCCAGGCTGTCTGTGGGCAGGGCCAGTCTGATACGGATATGGAGATTTCCACGCTGCAATGGCACTATTGAGTTGTAGCACTATTGATAGACTACCATGCTTAGAATAAGACACTTTACCTTGTTTGCGCTTGATGGGTTCTTCTCACAATTGTTTGTCTCCCTAAGTATAAGGGCACCCCAGGCATGGGCCCTTGCTTCCACATACCTAGAGGGATTCAGCTGCACTACACCAACGAGGCCCACATAGGGTGAAATGGATGTCTGTGGTTTTGCTGTCTCTCTTGTGCAGAGAGAATTTGCCTGAGATTTTGGAGCTGAACTGTCTGTGGGCAGGACTAGTCTGATATGGAGATTTTCTCTCTGCAGTGGCACATGGGAGTAAAAAATGTGAGTTGTTGCACCATTGAGAGGCTACCATGCCTAGAACAAGACACTTTACCTTGTTTGGGCTTGATGGATGCTCCTCACAATTGTTTGCCTCCTAAGTATAAGGACATCCCAGGCATGGGCCCTTGCATCCATGTGCCTAGAAGGATTCAGCTGCACCACACTGACAAGGCCCATAGAGGCCAAAACATATGTCTGTGGTTTTGCTGTCTCTCTTGTATGGAGAGTATTTACCTGTCATTTTGGAGCTGCGCTGTCTGTGGGCAGGACCAGTCTGATATGGAGATTTCCTCTCTGCAGTGGCACATGTGAGTGAAAAATGTGAGTTGTAGCACCATTGAGAGGCTACCATGCTTAGAATAAGACACTTTACCTTGTTTGGGCTTGATGGATGCTCCTCGCAATTGTTTGTCTCCCTAAGTATAAGGACATACTAGGCATGGGCCCTTGCATCCATGTGCCTAGAAGGATTCATCTTCATCACATTGATAAAACACATATAGGCCAAAACATACATCTGTGGTTTTGCCTGACATTTTGGAGCTGGGCTGTCTAGGCAGGTCCAGTCTTATATGAATATGGAGATTTTCTCTCTGGAAGTCTGGGAGTAAAAATGTGAGTTGTAGCAACATTTAGAGGCTACCATACCTAGGATAAAACATTTTACCTTGTTTGCACTTGATGGGTACTCCTCACAATTGTTTGTCTCCATAAGTATATCATCCCAGGCATGGGCCCTTGTTTTCATGTGCCTAGAGGGATTCAGTTGCACTATACCGACAGGCCCACATAGGCTGAAATGTATGTCTGTGCTTTTGCTGTCTCTCGTGAGGAGAGGATTTGCCTGACATTTCAGAGATAGACTGGCTGTGGGCAGGATCATTTTGATATGGATATGGAGATTTCCTCTCTGCAATGGCACATGGGAGTGAAAAATGTGAGTTGTAGCAACACTGAGAAGCTACCATGCCTAGAACAAGAAACTTCACCTTATTTACACTTGATGGGTGCTTCTCACTATTGTTTGTCTCTCTAAATTATGTAATAAAAGCAAAGATTCTTTAAAATCAGCCAGAAGATGTTGAGGTTTGGCCTAATGATGTTTCAGAATCTTCCCTCCTATGGATGTTCTGTTGGTCTTTTGGGAACACCTGAAACAAGAAAAGGAAATACCGTACACAGGCCCTGTAAGGGTAGAACTGTAGCACTGAAATACCCTGACACCCTAGATAAAAGCAACTCACCAGATAAACGGGAATTGATGGCACATAGACATCCTATGACATAGACATTCTCCTGATGAACTGGGCGCAGTCCCATGAAACGATTTGAAAATAAACTCTTTTCCTTTTAAAACATATCGGACCCAAGTATATTCTACCAGCTATATGATTGAAGTTTACAATGTCATTTATGTCTATGTGCCATCAACTCCCATTTATCCGGTGAGCTTCTTTTATCTTGGGGGTCACTTAGGGTATTTGAGTGTAACAGTTTTTCTATTTCTTGATTCAAGTGTTCCCAAAAGACCAACAGAACATCCATAGGATGGAAGATTTTGGAAAATCATTCGGACATACCTAAACATCTTTGGGCTTTTTGTACAAGAATCTTTGTCATTGGGTCCACTTACAGGAATTTGTCTTGAGAGTATTTATTTATATTGCAATCTAACTGAGATATACAGGTGATGCTCTCAGGTCGCTTTGTGGTCTTCTCTATCACTTTTCTGTTTGTTTTAGAGTGTGAAGGTGCCTACCTGAGGACACCAATGAAGCTGCAGCCCTGAGAACTGTTTTCTCTGTGAATGATTCACTGTGTTTTCATTAGGTGTTTTTATTTGGTAGGAGCGCATTCCGTTCTTTGTATATCTTTTATGTAATTAAAGAGATAGTAATGTTTCATAATAAAAGCAGATCTAATTAATCTTCATAGTATTTGGACCTTGGAGAGTGTTATTTCAATTCTGTCAGAGTTGTAGTTCAAGAGTAATTGAATGATGAAGTATCCCCCTCCCGCCCCTTTTACAGATGTAACACTGTTCAGCCAGAGCAGAAGTGAGGTGCCCAGGTAGACTGCAGAGAGGGATAATCTTCACTTAAGATAAGGGAAAAACCTGAAAAACCTGTCAAGGGGGGCAGGGCTTTCATTGTTCTCATAGGAAGAAGATTGTCCCCTGCTGTTATCTGTCTGGTCTGTGGACTGGATTCCACATCTGAGAAGAGATGGCTTACACTAGGTAAAAGGGGCGGGAGGGGAAACTTTGCTTGTGAATATCTCTCAAACCATAAAGGTTTTAGAGATAAGACTTATATCATTCTTCATGTTTTTTTAATGCCTACAAAATAAAATAAAGTTAAAATGAAGTATTACTATCCCTTTAAAGCATACCATGTAGGTACTTCCATTCTTAGCCCTCTATTACCCACAACTCACTAACACTGCGTAGCAATGCATTGCTCGCCTCCCCTAGCATTGAAAGAGGTCCTTGTCAATGAGAGGAGAAGATAATTTAAGCAGGGTTGGATTTCTCCATTGGCAGAGTAGACAACGCCCTTGAACTCCAAATTTCATACCTCTTTAGGAAGGACAGTCCCTTTTTGAGACCCAAATCCCTCTGTCCCACCCTAGTGTCCTTCTTTTTGGAGATCAGACTGTGTGGTGTGTATATAAGTGTATCACATTGCTCCACAGCAATACAGCTCAGATGAATGTCTATATAAACTTCACTATACATTTATACATTAGTCTGTGTAAATAAAATACCTTGTTCTTGCTCAAAATAATTTATTCAATTACAAAAAGAGGTGTCAATAGGTCATGAAATAACCTAAAAATGCTGTGATGGCCACACCCACATTCTGAATTGTGGGTGTTAACCAAACAATCTCAATATCCCTGCAGCAATTTTATACCCCTTTATAGGTTATTATTAAACCCTTTATATGATGAAGAAATCTCCAACGCATCGCGGGGCAATGTGATAACGATCTCTCTAGCAACCAAGGTTTAAGGCTTTTTTCATTCTTGCTTGTTATAGACCAAGGGTATTGTCTATTCCAGTTAATAATGAATGGGATTGTGGATGGGGTCCTTTGAGGATAGGGATGTGGACACAGGCAGAGCTAAGGGCACTTAAAGGAGCAGTAAACTTTTTTTTTTTTTTTAAATATATTTTGTAGGGTGTTTCCTGCTGAGTAAAATAATGGTACTTTTACTGCTGAGAGATGTATATTTCCAGAATTATTACTGTTTCACCTCATGTTTTTTTTACCTTAGCAATGCTCTCTAGTGCTCAAATTCTAATTAGTTTTGCTGATAGATTCTAATGGAGAGGAAAGTCACTGACTTACAGTTCTCCATAGAATGTGATAGAAACTACTGAATCACTTCCTGTCAGTTAGAACTTCCAGGAAGTAAATACAATAAATTCACTTCCTGGTTATTTGAACTGTTATAACATTTTAATAAAACAACTGACAGCACGTCTGGTCCTGGAAGCAGGATCTCATGA
Organism: Rhinophrynus dorsalis; assembly: GCA_037306005.1. Taxonomy (NCBI): domain Eukaryota; kingdom Metazoa; phylum Chordata; class Amphibia; order Anura; family Rhinophrynidae; genus Rhinophrynus; species Rhinophrynus dorsalis. Next base: position 36,807,238 of record CM074727.1, read on the forward strand.
CATCCGCTGTACAGTGGACGCATGAGAAGGGGCAGGGAGCGGAGGTCTTTATTTTCTTACATCTCTCAAACCATAACGGTTTGAGAGAAAGGATTAAGCGCATTAAATGATTTTTTTAGTGCAGCTACCATTCAGAAGATACTTTTTTGGGACATTAGAATCCCTTTAAGTAATATTAATAAATTCCCATTTTTATATCAAACACCAAATTTACTTCTTACCTACAAGTGTAAACAACCGCAAGTTTCCAATGAGATGTAAACGACCAGAAGATTCAGCGAGAAGTATAAATGAGCAGGATAGGTGTTAGGTGCAAAAATTGCCATGGCCCTCCCCAGACCACATTGTCCCCACTGGGTATCTCCACATTGCCCCCAATGTCCACCTCTCCACATTGCCCCCATTGTCCACCTCTCCACATTGCCCACAACTCTCTACATTGTCTCTAAAGTCCTCCTCTCCACATTACCCACAACTCTCCACATTGTCCCCAATGTCCTCCTCTCCACATTGCCCACAACTCTCCACATTGTCCCTAATGTCCTTCTCTCCACATTGTCCCCAATATCCACCTCTCCACATTGCCCCCAACTCTCCACATTGCCCCCAATGTCCACCTCTCCATACTGCCCCCAATGTCCACCTCTCCACATTGCCCCCAGTGTCCATCTCCTACCTCCCTGGTGGTCCAGTGGCGTGTCAGTAGAGGTCTGTGCCTTCTTCAGCAGAGACCTCTATTAAGAGCTGGAGCTCCTGCATGGTTGTCTCTCCAGTAACGCAGAGCACTGGGAGATGAGGTAATCTGCCATCGCTCTGCAGACAAGGGAGAGCTCAGCTGGTAGAGGTCCATGGCGCCGGTTGGGGGGGGTCACAGGGGGCAGCTGGTCCCCTGGAGTGACGGGCCAGGTCGCAAGTGCGAACCCTATTGTTATGCCACCGCATGCGATATTGCCAGCTATGGACCTATAGAGGCGGCATGAATATAAATGAAAGTGATACATTATATTTGCACTTTCAGACATCTGCATGCCCCCATTTGTTTTTGCCTTCCTACTTCTTGTTATTGGAGTTACTGGTGGTGATCAAACACAGTAGGGGAACTCTTTTGTAGCTCTGTTTTATCTCTGTATATTTTCCATTACAGCATGTTCATAAGCCAAATACAAGTACCCAAATCGCAGCTCACTGTCGTCCCAGGAGTTGGCCTCAAACTGAGCATCTCTGAAGCATTTATCCAGGTGGATGGAAAATGGAAGGTCAAGTTTCTAGGGTAATAATCTGTTCTCTTGGCTTAAATCCTTTATAACTGAACATTATTATACCTGGGAACTCTCTGCATCTGCCCTGGAGATTACAGTTTTTAGAGCTAGTTACTGGGTCTCCGGGGATTCTCTGAATTTGGTGATTTTTTTTTGGATAACTCTGTCCTCTAAAGGAAAATGCCTCCTATCCTCCTCTTAATCCTGCCCACCTGAATAAGCCCAACCCACTTTATGACACACTTTGCATCATTTAGACATACTCATTCACAACCCATTATTCCTCTCTGGAGGCCCCAAGGAAGAAAGTTCTCAGGCATGAACATCACAAATGAGACTGAACTGACCTTTTGATGGTATTACAGAATTAGAATTTAATCTTACACAGTGTAACTCAATGAACATGCAACACTATGAGCCTTATTCATCAAGTCAAAGAGGATCATGTCTACAGCAAGCCAACTGCACCATAGGTTTGACATAAAAATTTGCACATTCCTACAGATTTAAATGGGACTTTTAGCCCTTTGAATGGGAGAGTGGTGCGCAATGCATTGCTTTGCAATGCATTGCCTATACCTCTGGTACTCAAAGGGTTAACACCTTGAAAGCTAGAGAAGTCTCCACTGCCTTACTGCATTGCAGACCTCTCTGTCATGAAGGGCTTAAAAGCCTCATTTAACTCAAAGGGCATTTTCATTAACCCCCCCCACACACATACACACACACACACACATAAAGGGGACAAGTCACCATATGATACATTTAGTTAATTTGAAAAATAATTATAAACTGCCTGAATTTTGTGCTAGCCATTTGTAAAATATATAGATTTTGAGATCTTAACATTATTTTTTGGTGGCCACTTCATGCTAATTGATTTCTGACCTTGGCCAGTTTTACCACACACTCTGAAGGAATCTATGTAGAGCCCACACAGTGAGGTCATTTCTAATAGCACAGCGAAGTTGGACCTCTAACATAAGTAATTAGCATACTGTGCATGAAATTAGCATAAAATGCCACAGTGTGCCATCAAACTACATAGGTTAATGTCACAGAAACAATTTATTTTACAGAAAAATGGATAATACAACATATAGGCAGATTTTAATTATCTGTAAAACAAACAATGGGGGTTATGCACTAAGGTGTGGTAAATAGTAATAACCAGTATTTTTATAGCACCTTTCTTCCAGTGGAACTCAAAGTTCTTAGAGCGCATGCTCTTGGAACTAACTGAATCTGCAGCTGAATAATAGATGTTATTATTACCCAAGTCAATGGTACTCATTTACTGACCTCAGAAGGATGAAGGACTGAGTTAACGCTGCTGGGAAATTGAACCTGCAACCTTGAGGTTTAAGCAGGTCTCTGCAGTCAGGAGATTTACCACTGAGCTATCTCACCAGCCTTTAAGATGGTAAAGCAGAGAAGACTTCTCCAGTGATATCACTTCTCCAGTTCCTATGTTATTCTATGGAGAATATTCACTGAGATCTCCAAAGTTGGATAAATCTTAGTGCATTGGATCCATAGAATAACATAGGAATTGGAGAAGCGATATCATTAGAGGAAATCATCTCTGCTTTATCACCTCCTTATCACACCTTAGTGAATCTCCCCAAATTATCTTAGAGTAAAATAGTCACTTAAATACATCACCCTCACTAACTCTGACAATCTGTTACTAACGTCAGGAATCTCTCCTCTCATTAGATCACATAGTGGTACCTTTAATGTGAGGTTGGAAGGACTGAGCCTTACCACGGGCCTAAGATTTAGTAATGATGCATCTGGAAGACTGACTATTAACACCTATGATTGTAACTGTTACATCAGAGAGGCCAAGGTGAATGTCTCTGGATTTTTTGCGTAAGTTTGTGTCTTTTACGCTCTTGGGTGGTATAAAGGTTGCAACAGATTATTTCACTGTGCTTTGGAGCCCTTTCTGGTGAGGGGTTAACCACATCCAACTAGGACAGACTTTAGCATCCCATCTCCCTGTCATAATCTGAGTGGGGAAAGAAGACAAAACAGATATTAAAAGGATCAATAAACCTATATTAATGTTCTAAATTTTTTATTTAAAATAATAGTTTATGAGATATTCACCTTTATTTTTCTTTTCATGCAAAATCAGCCAGCGCTGCCTTTCATGCCAACCAGACGCTAACATTCCATACAACGTTCCCATCCTCCTGCCAGCCAGCACTAGCTCATTTGCTTAAACTGGTAATCTGATCATTATGCAAATCCTGCCTACATTAATTATCCTACTGAGCTGAGAATAGTACAAGTGACTTTAACCCCTTAGCGACAGCTGCGTTCGTATGCGGCTGTCACCTTAACGCCCGAGGAACATTTTTTTTTTTTTCAAACAAGTCCGGAGTCTCCGAGCGGCGTGCAGCCACACGGAGACCCGGACTTCCCTGACTTACCAGGTACGTCCTCTGTCACTAAGTGACAGTTTCTGCGGGACGTACCTGGTAAGTCATCCGTCGTTAAGGGGTTAACCATTTGAGTGCAAGAGAGGTGCTGAACGCATTGTGGAGCACTGCATTGAGTACCTTTCTGGAATTCAAAGGTTTAATAAACTGAGTTGTAATAAGTTTTGAATAAATAAATCCCCAAGTAGTATGAGTGCCAGTGTTTAATTCAGCAAGAAAAGTCCTACAGCATATTTTATTATATTTATCAAGTAACTGTTTCTTTAAAGGGATAGTAATACTTGGTTTTATCTTTATTTTATTTTGTAGGCATTAAAAAAACATTAAGAATGAAATAAGTCTTATCTCTCAAACCTTTATGGTTTGAGAGATATTCACAAGCAAAGTTTCCCCTCCCGCCCCTTTTACCTAGTGTAAGCCATCTCTTCTCAGATGTGGAATCCAGTCCATAGACCAGACAGATAACAGCAGGGGACAATCTTCTTCCTATGAGAACAATGAAAGCCCTGCCCCCGTTGACAACTTTTTCCGGTTTTTCCCTTATCTTAATTGAAGATTGTCCCTCTCTGCAGTCTACCTGGGCACCTCCCTTCTGCTCTGGCTGAGCAGTGTTACATCAGTAAAAGGGGCGGGAGGGGGATACTTTATCATTGAATTACTCTTGAACTACAACTCTGACAGAATTGCAATAACACTCTCCAAAGTCCAAATACTATGATGATTAATTAGAGCTGCTTTTATTATGAAACATTACTATCCCTTTAAAGTGGAACTTTCACCTGTTAATAAGTCGCCATGTAATCATTAAGCATATGGCAACTAACTTGAAAATACATGTCTTAACTATCAAAAGTGGCAGATTCTAAAGAAATCTTTACCCTTTGGAAACCGGAAGCCAAGTAACGGCGCAGACATCACATTGCAGTGTGCCACATGGTAACCGGAAGAGACTGGCGGCGCAGGCGCACAGACTGCAATAACCTACCCATCATTCTCCAAAGAGTAGAGATTTCTTTAGAATCTGCCACTTGTGATAGGTAAGACATGTATATTCAAGCTAGATGGCATATGCTTAAAGGAGCAGTAAACTTTTATTTATGAAAACACATATGTTATAGAGCATTTCCTGCTGAATAAAACAAGGTCACTCCCACTGCTGTCACTTGTTTTATTCAAAATGTATATCCGTTCAAATAATCAGGAAGTGAATTTACTGTGTTTACTTCCTGATTGTTCTAACTGACAGGAAGTGACAGGCAGTTTCTATCACATTCTATGGAGAACTGTATGTCTCTGACTTTCCTCTCCATTAGAATCTAACAGGAAAACTAATTAGTATTTGACCACTAGAGGGCACTGCTAATGTAAAAAAACATGGGTTTTAACTGTAATAACTCTGGAAATATAAATCTCTCAGCAGTGGGAGTACCCTTATCTTACTCAATAGGAAAATCCCTACAATATATATTTTTTCATAAAAAAAAAGTTTACTGTTCCTTTAATGATTGAATGGCGACTTATTAATAGGGGAAATTTCCTCTTTAAGAGATATTTGGAGATGCATGTATCAAAATTTGCTGTCTTAGGGAAACACTGACATTGTATCTGTCCTGCTTCTTATTACAGCTGGTTGGTTGACCTGTTCCGCAGCAAAATTAACAGTGAAATTAAAAGTAACATAAATACCCAGGTATGTTGGATATATTAATTTACAGAAACAATTTCCTTTAGTGCAGACATGTCATCACTAGGGATACAACCCTTTCTTCAAAAAAAATACCGGCCAAGGCATTCCCTCCATAGACTTAACTTTGGAAAGAAGCCAATTTTTTACCGCCCTGCCGGTAAAATACCGGCTGGGTGGCAACCTTACTCATCTCCTCATCGGTACTGGGTTATACCACTGTTGTGTTTGTTAGGTAATAATGTTGTCTCTTTTGCCATATGACTAATCTTTTTTAGACACAAACCCAAAGACCCATTAACACAGCAATATTTTTTGGGCTTTATTCATCATGCTAAAGAATTGCCATTCAGGAACATTCTATCTGCATCATCATAGAGAGGAAACCAATCTTTTCAAATTCCCATTGATTTAAATGGAGCTGGAATGTTAGCAAGGTTTAGCATTTAGTTTGTTTAAAATCCTCATTTAAATCAAGGGTGGGGGGCTATTTCCTCTCTATAATGCATCAGGTTGATTCTGGATTTGCACATATTTAGCTAGATGAATAATGCTCCTTATGTCTGAATCCACTTTCATATACAAAAGACTCATCGTCGACCAATCCAGGGAAGGACTGGCAACTTGTAGCCTAGAGGGCAAATACAATCAAGTGGCCCATTTGTACTATCGTTCCAGCCCGCCCCCTTTTGTGAATATTAACCCCTTAAGGACCATTGCCGTGCCAGGACCGTCACGGCGGTCTGGCATTTAAGGACCAATGACAGTCCTGGCACGGCATGGAGTTCAGGGCTCCCGTCCGCGGCTGCACGCCTCTCTTTAAGTCCTGAACCAGAAGCGCTAATAAAAAAAAAAAAATGCCCCGTGGTCCGCAAGGGTTTAAAATTTGCATTAATGTTATGAAGTAAGGCAAGCAATACCACAAAGCTTACAATGAAAATGGGACAACACAAGTGATAAAACGGAGCTTGCACAGAGTTGCCACTTTTTCTACAAAAAAATACCAGCCAAGGCATTCCCTCTATAGACTTACCATTGGAAAGATGCCAATTTTTTACCGGCCTGCTGGTAAAATACCAGCTGGGTGGCAACCCTAAGCTTACAGTTGAAATGGAGCTACACTAGTGATCCTACAGAGCTTACAGTTTAAGTAAAGCTACACTATTGATACCATAGATCTTACAAGGAAAATGGGTTATGCTACTAGTGTAGCTCCATTTGGATTGTATCTCTGTGGTATCATTTGTGTAGATACATTTCATTTGTTAGCTCTGTAGGATCATTAGTGTAGCTCCATTAAAAGCAGCAAGCATGAGATTGAGTGAGCCAGTGGCCCACCAGCCCAGACATATGACTGCCCCCCTGCCCCCCAGGCCAGCCCTCCCCTGGACCAATCTATGAAATTCAGAATAGAATCTTTACAATTTTAATTGACTTACTGGTACTAGGAAGTGAGGCCATTATCCTCTCTCTGCTTTTTTCCCACTAGATCTGTGGTGTAATTAATCAGTATGTTTCCAACAACTTGCAGCCGAAGCTCCAGTCTCTAACAGGTAGGAGAATGATTGTCAGTATAGCTCAATGATATTAGGTGATGAAACAATACTGAGGGAAAACATTTTTATTTTTAACTAGGAAAAGGTTGGGCAGTAGGTGTTTATTCAGCTGCTGTTGCACTATGAATCTCATCTTCTCCTCCCAGTGGCGTAACTATAGGGGTCCCACCTGCGACCGGGCCTGTGCACTCCAGGGGCACAGCCTACCCCTGCGACCGCTCCACCTGGCACCCTCAATCTCCTGCCGACGCTCTAGTAATGCAGAGCGCTGGGAGATGACATCATCTCCCAGCGCTTTGCATTATTAAGAGGACCGTGTGGGAGCTCCAGGTAGGATATGGGGGCATTGTGGAGATTGAGGGGCATTGTGGAGGGGGTCAATGTGGTCGAAGGGGGCCAATGTGGTGGGGAGGCCCTTGGCACTTCTTGTATCAGGGACTGGAGGCTTCTAGTTACACCTCTGTCCTCAGCTAACAATTTTAAAATTATGTGATTTATAGTCTGACAAAAGCTGAGGATACAAAGTTTGCCCAGTCCGTAGAAGATTAAATTAGTACAAAACAGAAATCACTGAGGAACACTGTAGACATAAAAGAAATATTTCAATAGGACAAGCAAAATGCAGATGGCAACATGATTCCTTTTAATTTCAAATTTTGTAACCTGTTTTCTAGCATCTATGTTTTCTCTCTTCCATCCGCTACAATTTTCAACAGGCAGTCTGTCACTCTGCCTCTACTCCCCTCCCGCTATCCAGCCTCCTCCAATGATGGAGGCTTTCTGCCTGTAAGCTGGAGCAATCTCATTGGTTTCTGCCTGTAAGCTGGAGCAATCTCATTGGCTAAAGACAGCTCCAGCTTACAGGCAGAAAGTCTCCGTCATTGGAGGAGGCTGGATAGCGGGAGGAGAGCAGAGGAAGAGTGACAGACTGCAGTACAGATCTGGCAACCACAGTCTGTCCGGAAGTAGGGTGCAGGGCACTATTTATTCTTTAGGTTTCAAACAAATAGCGATTTCAAAACAGAAATTGATACAATATTACACCTAGTCGTTGTATAACCTACATATTAAGACAAACTTGTATAGAGGTAATAGATCCCCTCTAATGAATGAAAAAGACATTAATTAAAGCCACTGTTAAGGTTTCACTCAAACACACAAAATCCAGGAAATACAGGTTACGTTCTTCAGATGTAATCCCATAACCTCTTGAGCTTTGCTGATGACATCAATCATGACAACATAAATTACATCATCAATGAAATACTGATGATATTAAATATGTCATCACATTTTACATAATTGGTTATAAAACAAATGTCTCAGCACTGAGTTTACATTTGATTCGTTCAGAAGGAGCAAACCTATAACAAATTTTTTCATTAAAAAGTTCACTGATCCTTTAAGATTTCTCTATTTATGCTGGGTGCACATAATTGCAACCCAGTAAAATCTGGGCAAAGCAGACTGAAATAGGTACTTGGGATGTTGCTTATGTGACTCATTTGCCACTGGAAGTGGGAGACTTACTTAGTCCAGACCTTTTAAGTACTTTAAGAAGAGGTCCAGATTCGCATATATACAGATAATTTATATATCATATCAGAACTCATCTGGCAGAATCCTAAGGATTCAACCAAATCTGAATCTTATAAAGAGAGGACTCTGTCTGAATACCTAACCAACTCCTGACTTTGTACATCCTTACCCAGGAACCAATCAAAAAAGAGCATTCTATAATTCAAGACTTTTGATTGGTTGGCCAGACTGGCCACATTCTAAACACAAAAGTTCCTGTTGAAATTCTATGGAATTTGGTGGAGAATTATATTATGAAACCAGCCGCTAGTAACCCTATGCCTAATTAGTTTATATACGAGTATAATTTACAGTAGGCTCAGCCACCCTGGGTTATATTTTGAATTGCCATCCTGTATTTTTGAGGCAAAACTCAACACAAGCTCATCAGGGCAAAAAGGCCAAAAAAAGAAAGAATGGTTGTCCTGCATGGCTCAAACAGAGTGGTGTCATACTGAGCTGTATGAAGAGTTTGTTTAAAGGGATAGTAATACTTCATTTTAACTTTATTTTATTTTGTAGGCATTAAAAAAACATGAAGAATGATATAAGTCTTATCTCTGAAACCTTTATGGTTTAAGAGATATTCACAAACAAAGTATCCCCCCCGTTCAACCAGATCAGAAGGGAGATGCCCAGGTGGACTGCAGAGAGGGACAATCTTCAATTAAGATCATGGAAAAAGCTGAAAAGCTTGTCAAGGGGGGAAGGGCTTTCATTGTTTTCATACAAAGAAAATTGTCCCCTTCTGTTATCTGTACTGTCATACAACCAGACTGACATCTGAGAAGAGATGGCTTACACTAGGTAAAAGGGGCGGGGAGGGGAACTTTGCTTGTGAATATCTCATAAACCATAAAGGTTTGAGAGATAAGACTTATATCATTCTTCATGTTTTTTTAATGCCTACAAAATAAAATAAAGTTAAAACGAAGTATTACTATCCCTTTAAAGGAGATGTCCCTTGTCAGTTAGTTAGCAAACTAATAACTTTTTTTTGTGTCTTCCACCATCCAGCAGGTTGACAGCAGTTGAAGAGGTCACAGCTGTATGCTAAGGAAGGAACGCATACCTAAAGCATCCCCAACACCAGAGCATTGACTTTCCAGTAGTGTGGTACTCCCTGGACTAACCTCTAGTACAGAATAAAGAGAAAATGAGAGAGAGGCTCCGGCTAGACACTTAGTTGTGTGCTTGGGTGGGCAGAACTACTGGTGATTATTGTTGGCTGTACTGAATTCGGGTGGTTTAGGATGAAAGTGCTCAAACATCCATTAGCAATGACTTGTGTGAAGAAGAAGCAGTTGAGCAGTCCGCTAAGCAGGCCATCTCCTTACCTGGCATCAGCTAGACACTGCCATTGCCCAAGAAAGAGGCTCCGGGTAGACACTTAGTTGTGTGCTTCGGTGGGCATAACAGCTGGTGGCTATTGTTGACTGTACTGAATTGGGGGTGGATTAGGGTGAAAGTGCTCAAACATAAATGGACAATGGCATGTGTGAAGATGAAACGGTTGAGCAGTCTTCCAAACAGGCCACCTCCTTACTCCTTACCTGGCATCAGCTAGACACTGCCATTGCCCAAGCTGATAAACAGTTGATCATAGGCACCGCGTTAGGGAGTTGGCTTGCCACTTTAAATAGCTATAATAAAGCTGTGACCTCTATTTGATCATCTTGAGCTGTCTCTGTGTTTTTAAATACATAAACACACATACCCAAGCAAAAATCTAAAAATTAGGCTGCTTATTATATACTAGTTGAAAAGCCCATTTACATGGGCCACAGTGCCACTCAGCAACCGGCTGGATCCTGTGTTTTCCGCGCCGTGGACTGATACGGAGTGGGGCGCTGCGAATTCAGTCTATGGTCCTCTCTGCGCACCTTCCTGGGACCAACGTGAGCATAGAGGACTATGGTCTGAATTCGAGTGCCCCACTCCATATCAACCACAGTGCAGGCAGTCTCTACTGTGCATGACTGCAGTGCGCACAGCTGTCTCTACTGCTCGTGACAGCCTCTGACAAACATCCTTAGCGAATTATTATATAGGATAAGAACCACCACCTACACCCTGTAATTCTACAAAGTGCCCAAATACATGTAAGGCCAACTTAATACACATTTAGGTTAAAAGATAGATAGGAGCCATATGTCCAACAGATTTTATTGATAAACAAAAAACTTGGAAGCGTCTAAACCATGTAGGGGGTTTAAATAATGTTATTCTCATTTACATGATTAAGTAGAACAATGCTGAAAAGAAATGAAAGCCATGCAGGGAACTATAAGAATCTGCTAGCACATACCATTTGTTGTGCTTAGTCATGCTTGAATACCTTGCTCTTGTGCTTACATACAAGTATATTCAGTAGCTACTGTCACACACAACTCCATCCCTTAAAGGGATTGTAATGTTTCATAATAAAAGCAGCTCTAATTAATCATCATAGTATTTGGACTTTGGAGAGTGTTATTTCAATTCTGTCAGAGTTGTAGTTCAAGAGTAATTCAATGACAAAGTATCCCCCTCCCACCCCTTTTACTGATGTAACACTGTTCAGCCAGATCAGAAGGGAGGTGCCCAGGTAGACTGCAGAGAGGGACAATCTTCACTTAAGATAAGGGAAAAACCTGAAAAACTTGTCAAGGGGGGCAGGGCTTTCATTGTTCTCATAGGAAGAAGATTGTCCGCTGCTGTTATCTGTCTGGTCTATGGACTGGATTCCACATCTGAGAAGAGATGGCTTACACTAGGTGAAAGGGGCAGGAGGGTAAAGGTTGCTTTTGAATATCTCTCAAACCATAAAAGTTTGAGAGATAAGACTTATATCGTTCTTCATGTTTTTTTTAATGCCTACAAAATAAAATAAAGATAAAACAAAGTATTACTATCTCTTTAAGCCTCTACTCTAGGAAACAGGAACACCAGCCTTATTGAATGCTTAAAAATAAAAATGAAGAATTATGGTCTGTATTCCTTTGTATCATGGTGTTAAACAAGGCGCTTATAAAAAGAACACCCCAAAATCACCTATGTACTCCTCACTTCCACTTCTTGGCACAAATGGAGCAAAGCAGCTTTTTTTCCATCCAAATTTGTTCATACGTGTTACAGATATTATTATGAAGATGTATTTATAAAGTCCCAACAGTTTCCACAGATCTGTACAATATAAAATCAAAACAATAGAAAAATGTAGAAGCGGACAACAGATAAAGGATATTTACAACCAACATTAACCTCTTCATTGCTAAGCCTTTTCATCCCTAGTGCTAACCATGTTTTCTCACTTTTGCTTGAAGTCAAATGACAATTATTGGTGGTTTTCTGTGAAAAACGTACACACCATACAGCACTGTTTTCAGCAAACCCCGAACTTTCAAAATATATCATTGATTTTTGGATATCCTCTACTTGACCAAAGAAATAATGAGGAAAGATATGGTTCAACACGTACCTTAATGCTTCAATAGGTTATGATTGGCTGTTAAGTAGCTATATGAGTCACTCCTTGTTGATTGGCTATTCATCTTAGCATATTTACTATACCTGCAGAAACTCTGCAGACTCTGGTAATTCCTGATATGTACAATAGTATTTACAATATTTTACTATGTTTCAAACTGTACAGAGATAGCATGCAATTGTTTTGAACATGATCATGCAGAGGAGGACATAATGCAACTAGATATGTAAAATTTACTTTCACTTTCTAGTGAGTCTCAAAGGAGGAGTAAACTTTTTTTTTATGAAAACACATATTTTATAGAGCTTTTCCTGCTGAATAAAAAAGGGCACTCCCACTGCTGTCAGATGTTTTATTAAAAAATGATAGCAGTTTAAATAACCAGGAAGTGAATTTACAGTGTTTACTTCCTGATAGTTCTAACTGACAGGAAGTGACAGGCAGTTTCTATCACATTCTATGGAGAACTGTATGTCTCTGACTTTTCTGACTTTCCTCTCCATTAGAATCTAACAGGAAAGCTAATTAGAATTTGACCACTAGAGGGCACTGCTAATGTAAAAAAACATGGGTTTAAACTGTAATAACTCTGTAAATATAAATCTCTTGGCAGTGGGAGTACCCTTATTTTACTCAATAGGAAAATCCCTACAATATATATTTTTTCATAACAAAAGTTTACTGCTGCTTTAAATAAAAATATATATGATAGTACGTATATTTTTCTCTTTTTCTTGCATCAGTGATTGCACATGAATTTCATTGGTCAAAAACACTAGCTTGTGGGGACAGTAACAAGTGTGTCTGCTCTATTTAGGAAAATGTTTCTTGCTGATTTCATCTCTGCCATGCCTTATGCTCTAATTTTTATTAATACCCTATACTCAATTGATATATTTAACTAACCATGTAAGTGCCAGAGATGTTTCTAGCATCCAATAGCTGCTAATGACCTAAGAATTGATGATGATGATGATGCTGATCTAGACTATATCCTTCCTCTCCCATTCGTCTGATCCAGATGAAGATGAGAGTGATAATGAGATGGACATAACATTAGCTGAATGGAAAATACTCAGTTTTCCACCACTGAAAAGCAGTACTGTGTCTGTTTATAAACTGTTTGAGAGATCAGTTGTAAGTCTGGCTATGGACAAGTAAAGGTGCATAGAAATACACAACCATCCTATCAGTAATTATAATTGTCACTGCATCCAAAACCAACCCCACCCAACCACACAAACTGTTGCTGAGTAATCAACAACACAGGACATCAACAGTGGTAAGTCTGGCTATGGACAAGTAAAGGTGCATAGAAATACACAACCATCCTATCAGTAATTATAATTGTCACTGCATCCAAATCCAACCCCACCCAACCACACAAACTGTTGCTGAGTAATCAACAACACACAACATCAACAACTGCAGCTCTAACTATGTTGAGTGCTTCTGCTGCTGCTATTGACAGTACACCACTATTGACACCTAATGCTAGCACAATTACAACATCCAGCCCCTGTAGTAGTAGTAGCCCCTCAAGAATACCTCAGTCTATGAAGTCTACAGTGTGGAAAAAATGCACACTAACCGCCTAACGCGTTTCGTGCTAAAGGCACTTATTCATAGGACAGATTCTATGTGCATATGCTTATGGTATAAATAGGACTCAGCATTTAACTGCTGATGTATGGTGACCAATCACACAATCTCAATTAATTCAAACTGACCATTCACCTAATGAAAGGTCAGCATAACCACAAGATGTTTATAACAAGACTGACTGCTCCGGCAGCCAGTCAAATCATATCCATTTAATACGTAAGCAACATACATATGGTGAATCATACTAACTACAATTAACACATAAAAGAATGGTAAAAAAAACATGTAATACAAGATCAGCTGGTGAACAAGTTGCTTGACTGCTGTACTAACCAATTACAGAAATATTGTTAAACTGCTAGAAGAGTGTAAAATTTAATGTAAAAATTAATTCTGCTGTATTTTATTGTAAAAATAGAGAAATGCACGACAGTATAGTCCTGCAGTATCGACTGCTTAAAACAGGGCCAACCCCAATCAACCGTTGACCAAAAGTGTTCTTCCCCTTGTTTTTAATATTATAAAATGTTTTAAATAAGAAAATCCTCCATGACCTTCACTGTAACTTTGACAAATGACCTTCATATTATATGCTGGCGGCTATCCTTTAATGAAACAGCAAAATGTACAAGGGTCACTGAACTGAATCTAGAATTATATATTTTAAATCACTAATGTATGTACTGTATTAATCCAAATGATACCTTAAAAAACTATAAATTGAGAAGTACAAGAGCATAGCAACATTTAATCTCAAAAGTAGTTGTTTGACCATTCGTATCAGTCACCTTTATTCTCTCTAAATACAAGACCTGGAAGATTCCAGAAAAAAAGCACAATAGATGATATATTGAACAAAGGAACAATTGATGGATGGTTAAACAATAGGTGGCAGAGTCAGAACAAAAGAACAATCAGTGGAATGACCAGAGTGGAGGCTTGACCTGTACCAAGTCCTTCAATGTTCTTGAATGCTATTTGGAACTTAACCTTAAAAACAATAAGGTTAAGGCTAAAATATATCAAGTAACAGTTATACCACGTAATTGAAACTCATAATACTTTTCTTAGAAGGAGCTAGTTTATATTGCTTACTTCAAGAAAAATCATACAGTAAATTGAATTATTTGAAATGTTAATTCTTCCAGATCACATAACTATACACACAGACCTGTTGCCACCGCACCTTTGTTCATCTGTCCACCGTAACTATCAGTGGTTCTGCAGGAATTGTACTTCTTCAGGAATCTCCTGGGATTTTACTCAATGCAGTCTAGGGACCACTGCTGTAGGGGAAATCAAGAATATCTTGGATATTTATAACATTATCCTGAATGTGAAATTAAATTGTAAGAAAGTCAAAGAAGGCTTATGTGCCTGCGGGGATATATATATATAAATAAATAAATCTATCTATCTATCTATCTATCTATCTATCTATCTATCTATATATGTGTGTGTGTGTTTATGTATAGATATATGTCTGTGTACATCTCTCTCTCTCTCTCTTTCTTTCTCTCCCTCTCTCTCTCTCTCTATATATATATATATATATATATATATATATATATATGTGTGTATATGTGTGTGTGTGTAACTATGTATGTATGCATCTTAAGATATACAGTTGAGATATGAACACTGCAACTTTGTTTCCTTAATAAAGAATTCAAGGCAATTTAAACCTTCACAAACTCCAGGAGAACACACAATTACACCAATAAATAAGAGACACCAAAGGTTTAACCCTTTGAGTGCCATAGGGATACGGAATGTATTCATTTGAAATGCTTTCTGTACCCCTCTGGCACTCAGAGGGTTAAACTTCTAACAGGATGCACATCCTTGGTTAAAGGGATAGTAATAGTTCGTTTTATCTTTATTTTATTTTGTAGGCATTAAAAAACATGAAGAACGATATAAGTCTTATCTCTCAAACCTTTATGGTTTGAGAGATATTCATAAGCAAAGTTTCCCCTCCTGCCCCTTTTACCTAGTGTAAGCCATCTCTTCTCAGATGTGGAATGCAGTCCATAGACCAGACAGATAACAGCAGGGGACAATCTTCTTCCTGTGAGAACAATGAAAGCCCTGCCCCCCTTGACAAGTTTTTCAGGTTTTTCCCTTATCTTAATTGGAGATTGTCCCTCTCTGCAATCTACCTGGGCACCTCCCTTCTGATCTGGCTGAGCAGTGTTACATCAGTAAAAGGGGCGGGAGGGGGATACTTTGTCATTGAATTACTCTTGAACTACAAGTCTGACAGTATTGATATAACACTCTCCAAAGTCCAAATACTATGATAATTAATTAGAGCTGCTTTTATTATGAAACATTACTATCCCTTTAAGCATT
This sequence comes from Rhinophrynus dorsalis, assembly GCA_037306005.1. NCBI lineage: Eukaryota > Metazoa > Chordata > Amphibia > Anura > Rhinophrynidae > Rhinophrynus > Rhinophrynus dorsalis. The sequence continues at coordinate 36,823,194 of CM074727.1, forward strand.
TGAGAACCCAAGGAAAGGTCTCTCCTTGTTAAATATGAAATGAGTGAGGATAAACAAAGGACAGTTGTCCAAGCTGACGTTTGTTTGTCACCTGAAAAAGAATAAAGATAGGAAAACAAATGCTTCACATCTGATAAAGCCTTCCTTGAGCCTTCCCCCATCACATTACTATCTCTTTGATACCACCAAGAAATTGCAGGTGGGTGAGGTGTGAAAGTGCCAGTTTGGAGGCATCATGTTATGCCAGCTGACCAGCTCTCACCGGACTTGACTGATAGGAAAATAGTATAAAAGAGGAGTATTGTGGGTAGAACCAGGGCAACATGTGATGGCCACAGTATGGACAGTACACCATGTGAGCAGTCCTGAGTACTAGAGGGAAGACCTGTCCTTGAAAGCCATTATGTGGGCCTAGCAGGTGAGCAGACCAGAAACCACCTAAGATCTGTGCTGGAGGATGTGAGGAGATTATTGTCAACATAACATTTACTGGTTTCACATATCATTCAATTTTTTTCCATTTCTGTAACTCACAATATTGTTTTATTCATGCACCTACCACCTACATTGTAACAGTATTTTAAATGTGTACATAATATCATTGTTTTTATTATTATCACTTGTTTGTGTGTTTTCTTAGTCACCTCCACCCACAAATAATTATACCCTCGGTAAGAGGGCTTATAGAATTTCATACAGATTGGTGAGCCAGGTGTGAGGGTTTTGGTGTGACATTTATAAGTGTACTAGTTGAACAGCCCGTTCCACGGCCCACAGTGCCACTGCCACCCGGTCGCGGGGTAGGCACGCGCAGTAGAGACTACCCGCGCCACGGCTGATACAGAGCTGGACGCTCCTTCGGAGCGTCCAGCTCTGTATCAGCCGTGGCGCGGGCAGTCTCAACTGAGCATGACTGCAGCACGCGAAGTGTCTACTGAGCATGTCGCGGCGTTACACACGTTTTAGCGAATTATTATATAGGATAATATTTTGTGCTGATTCAAAATACTGTTTAGTACCTTTGTCTTTGTATTAATTTTGGTAAACTGTAGTCTTCTGCTATGCATTGGAATGTATAATGAAGAAAATTGCCAAGGTTACAAACCCAGAGCTAATTATAAAATGTGTGGAGGGAACATCAGACCCCTGGGCTCAAGGTCAGGAGTATGTGGCTAGGGCAAGCAGTGAAAAGTAATTAGCAAAGTCAAAGGGTAAAACTGCTCCGAGTTTTGCTGCCCAGGTGGATAGTGGAGCAGTACAATTCTCTGCAGATGCGGAAAGAGAATTTAGACAGTAAAGTGCAAAGGGATAGTAATGTTTCACAATAAAAAGCAGCTCCAATGAATTTTCTTAGTATTTAGTCCATGGAGAGTGTTATTTCAATACTGTTACAGTTGTAGTTCAGGAGTAATTAAATGATAAAGTATCCCCCTCCCACCCGTTTTAGTGATGTAACACTGCTCACCTCAGAGAAGCAAGACTGTCCGGATGGATTGCAGAGAGGGACAATCTTCAGTAAGCATAAGGGAAAAACCTGAAAAACCTGTCAAGAGGGGTAGGGTTTTCCTTATGATCACAGTAAGAAGATTGTCCCTTGCTGTGATCTGTCTGGTCAAGAGACCAGACTCCACATCTGAGGTGAGCAGTGTTACATCAGTAAAAGGGGCGGGAGGGGGATACTTTATCAATCAATTACTCTTGAACTACAGCTCTGACAGTATTGAAATAATACTTTCCATAGCCCAAATACTATGAAAATTAATTGGAGCTGCTTTTATTGTGAAGTATTATTATCCCTTAAAATAATACCATAGAATCACTCAAAATATCTGCTAAAATGCTGCTGCCATGACTGTAGGCAACCAGCATACAATGGCAGACAACAAAGTACTCTACATTGAGAGTTATCAGCTTTTGGATAGGCTGAGGGATGCCCAGGGTGCAATTAGAGCTCTGGCATCCTCTAGCTTTAGAGAGGCTGATCATTCTCATTGTGGTTGAAATTAACAGGTTAAAAGAACAGTCAAAGGGATAGTATTACTTCGTTCTATCTTTATTTTATTTTGTAGGCATTAAAAAAACATGAAGAACGATATAAGTCTTATCTCTCAAACCTTTATGGTTTAAGAGATATTCACAAGCAAAGTATCCCCCCCCCTGTTCAGCCAGATCAGAAGGGAAGTGCCCAGGTAGACTGCAGAGAGGGACAATCTTCAATTAAGATAAGGGAAAAAAACTGAAAAACTTGTCAAGGGGGGAAGGGCTTTCATTGTTCTCATAGGAAGAAGATTGTCCCCTCTTGTTATTTGTCTGGTCTGGTCTTACCACCAGATTCCACATCTGAGAAGAGATGGTTTACACTAGGAAAAAGGGGCGGGAGGGGGAACTTTGCTTGTGAATATATCTTAAACCATAAAGGTTTGAGAGATAAGACTTATATCGTTCTTCATGCTTTTTTCATGCCTACAAAATAAAATAAAGATAAAACGAAGTATTACTATCCCTTTAAGCAGGAGGAATGCTGTTGTTTCTGCATTTAATGTGCCATACTGTGATGAGAAAGTGGAGTATAATATGGATTGGGAAATGTTTGGCACCAGTTTCAGCTGAGAAAAAGATAGACTCAAAGGGATATATGGTATCTGAAACCAGTGTTTCCAAGCCTCATCTCTGCATGCTGCCTTGAATAAAGAGCTAGGATGTATAACATTTATTGACGATCCTGTAGAAATAACGATATAAATTGACCAATTTGAAAAGATACATAGAAATGTAGGTGATGAGGACACATTTCAAGTGATTGTGTCTAGTCTAGCTAAATCTTTAAGAACAATTCTATCCTCTGATGTGTTTGAACACCCTAGAACAAAGCAGCAACTTCTGGGAGAGATACTTAAATCACTGGGTCCAGAGGAATATGATCATCATTCTGCATTTGGTAACTGCTCACAGAGGCTGGAAGAATCTGTTCAAGAGTTTAATGACAGATTATTTGTGTGATATAAGCTAACACTCCCAACTGTTGTACAGGAAAATAGGAATGATGATACTTAAAAGAAGGCATAGATGCAAAATGTACTGCCAGAAATTTACAAAGTAGTGGGTCTATCTGTTTCTGTGGTATTTAGCTATCTAAAAAGAGATGAAAGCATTGTTAGAAGCAGAGAAAAAAACTGGACAGGAAAGAGTGTCTAGAGTAGAGGCCATTCACAAGGAGGAAGAGGGCTGAGTAAATGTTCTTAGACATTGTAAAAAGTATGATGATAAGGTGTATAGACACTTTGCATGCAACAAGATAGGACACATAACAAGGAACTGTAACACTTGTTTGTGTGTTTTGCTAGTCACATCTACCCAAAAGAATAATTATACTCATTGTAATTGGGGTTATAGAACTTCTAACAAGGTCATGCATTAAATGCTCTTGAGTTATATACGCATACCTGGGAACTCTCCAGTTTTGCCCCGGAGACTCCGAATTTCACAGTGAATTACCGTGTCTCCGGGGCAGTCTCTCAATCTCCGGTTTGTTCTCCATCCCACCCTAGTTCCTCCCACTTCCCGCCCTCTTACACTCATTCAACATATATTTTGCCCTTTTTCTTTTGTCCTGCCCCCCCTTGTGACTAAGCCGCACCCCCTTTTATGATGTCATTTCCCTCCTCTCTCGGCATTGGCATGGCTGCCCTCCGGGTAGCCCTGCCTGTCAAGTTCCCAAGTATGTTTATACGCAACATAAATTGCGTTTATGCTAGTCTCTGTGAAAACTCTCAGCTTCTTATCTGACAGCAAAAGTCTAATCTTACATGTGCTCTGTGGGGGCTCCCATTACCAAAAGCAATCTTGATAGGGCATCCAAGAACTGATTGTTCTGTGTTGTCATTAAACTGACTAAGGTAATAGCCTTTTGGAATAGAAGAGAAGTGGCTGCTGATCTCAATAATGGTGTTATCTCTGCTCAAACAACTACACAAAATATTTCTATACAGAGCAGTCCACATAAACATTAAACATGCAAGTTTTGGATTAGATTTTGTGAATCTAACATAAAATTATATAATTTTACATATGCTAGCTGGAAGTACATGATATTTAACATTATATAATCCAATTTTGTTTAGATGTTAGTGATATTTGAATCTTATTCATACATTAATGGAGTTGGCAAACTGGATGGGTCAAAAGGTTATCTGCCATTACATTCTATACCAGGCATGTGAAATTCAGTCACATATGAAGGCCCATTCTCATTCTAAGGAGGTCAGCAATACATTTGGATATTGCCATATGACTTGTTTAAAGGGCACCAGTCACTAGAATTGTGCTCTACAAGCAGTTCTGCAGATGAAGCTGGGGCCGAATTGTGAGCTCTGATGTACCAACATAGGAGCAAAAAGGGGTCCCGCTAGAAGAGACTGAACATTTCCTCTTTTAATCCTCAAATACTTTTCTCTACATTTAACTTCATACTATGTCCATCTCCATACCTGGGAACTCTCCGGATTTGCCCTGGAGACTCCAGTTTTGACAGAGCTTTAACGGGTCACCAGGGCAGAAGCTGATTCCTTCAGATATGGTGAGTTTCTATTGAAACTCTACCCACATCTGCTGTTTCTCCCGATGTTCTTCTTTCCCCAGCCTTCTGTGTGACACCTTTAAGCCCTGCCCCCTCAACTCGCGTCAAGCTCCACCCTTTTTTGACGCAATTCACATCATTATTGTCACCCCCTGCTGCACCAGAGGACTCCCCTCCGGGTAGACCTCAATTGGAAGTTCCCAGGCATGTCCATCTCCCCCTCCTAGTATTATATTCACCCCTCTTGACCTTTCTAACTATTTCAAAAACAAAACTGACAAATTTGAAGTGACATCTCATCTTGTCAGCCATTGCATGCTACACCTGTCCTTCGTTTCATCCTACCCTCAGTTCATTAAACTCTTATAAAGGGGTTGGAGGACTTCTCACATATTCCCCCTGACTACCTGACCACTTTATCCCATTCCGCTTACAGTTTCTTTGTCCTCTCATGCTTCTATAACCTCAACACTAACTCATTTATTTAGTCTGTAAGACTGGAATATTCCCATCTTCTAAACAAACACTAATGAAACTCCTCCTAAATAAGCTATTTTCATTATTACTATTAGCCTTTATTTATTGAGAGCCAAGATATTTCTCAGCACTGCGCAAAATAGGGATGAGAATGACATACAGAATTTATCATCTACAGGGTGAAGAAGCACAAGAGACACAAAGTAAAAGGAAGAGTAAAGTTAGGCATGGTGAACAGGTGGACCCAGAAGAGAGTGAAATGTCTATGATGCATTGAAACTAATAAAGTTGGGTGAATGGCTGATATGGCATGGCAGTGAGTTCCATAGCTGGGTACAACCCGGGTCTTGTTTTATAGGATGTGAGTGTGAAGAGATTATACAGCTGGATGATAGCCAAAACAAGTTGTAGATAGAAAACCAATGGGGTAGAGCTTATACCAGATATTCACACCAGATTAAATTCCTAAGCAGGGAATGTGTGGCAGAGAGGTTTGCAGCAGAAAGATAAGTTCATAATAGATTAAATTAATAAACAGAGAATGTGAGGCAGAGAGGTCTTGACCTCTCTTCCTTTGGCAGAAACTTTCCTATCTCTCTATTTTCCTTTCCCTCCAAACTACATGGATTATTTGTTCTCAACCATTTTATGCAGTTCCTCCACAATAACAATCTACCTGATCTTCCACAGTCTGGATTTTGTAAGCAACAATCTAGCGAGATTGCTCTAACACATGTGCAAAAATGGAAGAAGGAAGAGGGAAAAGAGACGAAGCGCCCCTGTGCGGGATCAATCAATCACAGAATTGTTCCACCACCACCACCAAAAGGTGGGTACTCACAAACTAAATGGCCAGATGATGGTATATACCAAGGCCGACAATCAGACAGCTGGGGATAAAATACTGTCCCAAGACACAGTAACTCCAACGGATGTCTTGAAATAGTGGGCTGCACTCAAGAACACGCTCCCCCTGAGCGGCTAAAGACTTGTAGATATGGTGTATGACATAAAAAACAAACACAAGAGAGCACCCAATGGTATAATACGTAGCAAATATAACGTTAAATAATTAACCCCTTAAGGACCGGGGAATCTGCGCCGCGACCCGATTCAACGCCCACAGAGACATTTTTTTTTTATTGCTCCGTTGCGTTCCAGACTCCCTGAACGGCGTGCAGCCGCGGGGGGAGCCCGGAATTTGATGACGGTCATAGTACATCATCGGTCGTTAAGTCAAATTGACCCTTGACGTACTATGACCGTCAAGGGTCATTAAGGGGTTAAAGGAATTTTTTCCTGCAAAATCATTAGCGTAACAGTGTACTTATTGTTTTATGATTGTTTTATATTTTATCCTTTATCGATTAAATTTTGGCCTCTTGGATTCACCCATTTGTCCGGCTCTGTGTTTCTTTGTAACTGATTACCAGTCCTCCGAGTGGAGACGGCAGAATTTTATACACAGGAATATAAGTCAGATTGACTGATAACAGCTTTCTGACCAAAGTAATATGCGAGTGCAATTCCTTTAACCCCTTAGCAACCCTTGACGTACCAGGACCGTCAAGGGTAAATTTGCTTTAAGGACCAGTGACGGTCCTGGTACGTCAAGTGTTAAATGGTAGCAGCGCGCCGCCGTGCACGCTGCTACCATTCATTCCAGGCTGAGACTAAGTGGTCCAGTAACGGACCGTTCAGTCTCAGCCTCTGTCGGTAGTGCCAGGTCATGTGATCACTGCACCAGCGATCACATGTACCGGCATTCTAAATCAGTGAATGAGGCAGTGCTACTTACTGCCTCTAGTGCCTCCTCTCTGCCAATGCGTCCTTTACATCAAAGTAAAGGACAGAGAAGCAGAGAGGAGACACCTAGTGGAAATAAAAAATACAGCAGCTGGGGGTGTTAACCCCTTCACTGCTGGTGCAGGAAGATGGCTAGATGCAGGTCAATTTCTGACCTGCTAAATACACTTTTTTTTTTTTTGTTTAAATAAAAACAACACACTTTTTTTTTTACAAATAAAATATTTATTTTGTTAAAAAAACATCTCAAGAAACAAAATTGGAAGTGTGATTGTTGTGGAGTCATGTAATACACTTACACACACCGCCAAATGTAATGATCAAAAAAGTGGAAAATAGGGTGGGAAAAAGGGACATGGGGATTTTCACCCAGGGGGTACAGTGGCCACTTTAAACTGCGCATTTTGTAGGTATGACTGAGTGGTCATACCTTTCATGCAGTCTCCATAAAAATTTAACCCTTTGAATGCACAAAGTGTTTTTTTTGGTAGAAAACCTAGGGCTGGGTTTCCCATTTGGTTTGTAGGCAACTAAGTAGAAAGTCATGTTGTATGAGGAGCCTCAGTTGTGCTGGCAACATCTACGTTATGAGCTGTGGATGTAGTCAGAGCAATTGCATTGCCACTGCACCAGGCACGTTCCTCACTGGTTAAAGGGATAGTAATACTTCGTTTTAACTTTATTTTATTTTGTAGGCATTAAAAAAAACATGAAGAATGATATAAGTCTTATCTCTCAAACCTTTATGGTTTAAGAGATATTCACAAGCAAAGTTTCCCCCTCCCGCCCCTTTTTCCTAGTGTAAGCCATCTCTTCTCAGATGTGAATCTGGTTGTATGACAGGACAGATAACAGCAAGGGACAATCTTCTTTGTATGAAAAGAATGAAAGCCCTTCCCCCTTGACAAGTTTTTCAGCTTTTTCCCTTATCTGCAGTCTACCTGGGCACTTCCCTTCTGATCTAGCTGAACGGGGGGGGGGGGGATACTTTGCTTGTGAATATCTCTTAAACCATAAAGGTTTGAGAGATAAGACTTATATCGTTCTTCATGTTTTTTTAATGCCTACAAAATAAAATAAAGATAAAAGGAAGTATTACTATCCCTTTAAGGTGGCTGTTTTATTTTATACACCCCGTCACTGGCCGTTATCTAACCTTTGATGCCAGAAAAGCCTATGGAGACCTCTCTAGCAGTCAAGAGGATAAGGCATTTTCGTGCATGTTATAGGTTCAAGTTATTGTCTGTGCTAGGCAACAATGGAAAAAGATTGGAGTGAAGTAAGCTGAATAAAGGGGTTGTGGCCTTGGGTGCCTTGCTTAGGGGTGTCTGATATGTAAATCTGGCCATGAGACTGCTCCATCTTTGGATAAGCTGAACACATCAGCCAGCCCTGGGACTATGCCAAATATGATCTGTCCCTATTGTACTTTGTCTTCCTTTATTCCTTCCTTGTACACGTTTCACATTGTGTCACATATAAAAGGACAGTCTGCAGTTTTCCTATTAGTCTCAGGACCAGCAGCAATTCACACTGCAGAAATGGTGCATGCCTGTGGACTAATTCTGGTTCTATCTCTGGTCATGATTCTGGATGCAACAACCGACTTGGACACTCAGTTTAGACGGACACTGTCAGATAACTCGCTAGACAATGGTATGTTATTTCACATTCATATTTATGGAAGACATAGTCATTGCTAGGTACTGGCTAGAGCCCCAGATCTCATACTTTAAGGCCTAGGTCTTGCCAGCTTGGGGCATGTAATTGTGCCTCTGGGCTGCACAATGCATTAGACTGGCCCAAATCCCAAGTCTTTGGGGGACTTACAATCTCCCCTGCTGGCAGATAGGGCCAGCTTGCCTCATATCTTCCATCCTGTTGTTACCTCAGGGGTTATGTATTGAATTGAGATACAGGAGAAATAACCTTTCCTTTGTGATTACACCTATGCACTAAAATCTTTATTCAGGAGTAAGAAATCTGAGCTTCTCTAGCTGCTTGACCTGCCCATCACTTTCTCAGTGAATCGGCTCCACAGGATAACATGGGATTAGACGAGGTTATAACACTAGATAAATTATCTTTACTGCATCTCTCCCTGTTGTAAAAACCCTGACTTTTGACATTTAGGACCATATGCACAAACAAAAGAGGAACAATTTTGGGGCAAACCAACTACACCACATTGAAGAAACTAAAACTCCAACTGATTTTTTTGAGGCTGTCTACTTGAATGTTAGAGACGTCACCAATGGAGGGAAGAGGGATTCCTGACATTAGTGACAGTGGCTGATGGTGTGAAGAATAACTGGCACACAATTTCTCATTGCAAAGGAAAAATCTGAGGATCTCGCTATAGGGTCCCATTTAACTCTCTGAGAGCCTTGCATCCCCCCTTTTGAAAGTTCCAGGTATGTAAATCTAATGACTGGAAAGTATGCACTAGAGCTGTCTGAAGACCTTCAGAGACCCCCAGCATAATAGTACAAGGAGCCCCTCCCCAGTTAATTATTTTTTTTTAATAATTCAAATTTTTATTGAATTCAATGACATCCAAATGAACAATCATGGTAGTCATCCACAATAAAATGCAGGTGAGTCAAGTACAAGCAATGAGTCTGGAGACAAATGAAAGAGCTTCCTGAAACTATACTAACAGTAGGAGTTGAGATAGGAAGCGTGGAACCCGTTTGGATTATCATTAAACCTTTTAAAATATATGAGTAAACATAAGTCGGTATGAAGAAAAGAGAACAAAGCTGAGAAGAGAAATATCAGTAAAGGAGATAAAAGGAGAAGTAGCAGAGTATAAAGAGAGAGAGGAGGGAACAGTCTTTAGGGTAGGGGGGAAATTCAAAAAGTAGCTGTAAGAGCTCACTCTCAACAAGAGGTATGCTGAGTGATGATATGTAGCCTGCAGTTGTCTTAACAAGCAAAGACCTAAGCTGATAAGAGAGTGCAGAAAATGAGCAGAAGATTTCAGAAAAGTACTCGATTGTAATGTGATGTGGTAAAATCAACAATAATGTAAGGTAAAGAAGTCAAAAGCAGTAAAGAGGGAGAGGATGAGCATTAAGATAAGAAGTGTGTGTGTGTGTGGGGAGGATCGGTCCACCCAGAGAGCCACCCTCTAAGAAAGAGGTATGTTACTCCGTAGAGACCCGGTTGGCTGACCACCAGTCAATGAAAGTATTAAGGCCACCAACGTCCTCATTCCGTTTAAGTCTGGCCATTCTATGGAATCTAAGAAATGTATCCACCTTTTGACACCACTCTACATGAGAGGGTGGGGATTTGGCCTTTCCCCAGTTAAATTGTATTCCCTATTCTGTGTGCTTGTCATTTAAAGGTTAATAGGATACATCTAACAACTGTACTTAGGGTAAGGAAAATAATCACACTAGTATTAGTGATGCATTATGGTAACTCTTAGATCTAATGTATGGTGAATTTGTGGTGCATATGTCTGGGTCATATATGACTGAATTGCACATGCCTCCTATTAACAATTCATGTTATTACACCCATCTGAAATATTGGAGTATTGATTACTTTAGACCAAGATACTTTTTTGGGGGGTGACAGATTCACCATATATTGTACCCCAGAGTTATCTTAATATACCGCTAATACCAGAGTGATTAATAGGTGCCGATAAAGTGCTAAGTGTCATTCACACACTAAGCATCCAAGTCAAATTGCAATACACACTATCATTCATTTTTATCTTTTTTGCTTCTTATCTTGGTATATTGTTTTTAATCAAGAATGAGTATAAGTAATATCTGATTTAAGGTAACCTTCATCCACTCAGGAATTTGTGTGTGCTATTAATATATAAGAACTGCAGAATCTTGCTACCAAAGCAATTAGCTTCCTGTCTCCAATGGAATAGATAATGGACTGGATAGACTGGTCTCCAAAGACTGAGCACTGTCTTCATGAGCAAGTATGAGCCCCACCAACAGAACAAAGCACTGGCCTCACTGGTTGGCAGAAATTAGCTGCCTCTTAATCTTCTCTTTGTCTCTGCCCCTGGTGTACCTGGCCTGCTCTTGAAAGATGTACACTGCACAGCACTTTGGGGCACTCAAAGAGAAAGTTGCTATGGAGGAATTTTCTCTGTTTTGAACGCCCCAGTGGAAGCAATGGGTAGATCCTTCAGTAAAAAATGATAGGTCGAACCTCACAAAGGCTGGCCCTGGCAGCATGTGGTTTTGCAACTCCTGGTAGAGCAGAATAAAATCAAGGGGCCCCTATGAGCCTGAAACCCCATTGCGTAAACCGAGTATACACAGGCATTAAAATGGCCCTGGTATGCATCACTATGAGATATAGTTCTCATTTTGCACAGGAGTTGAAATGCTTAACTCAGTCCCTTTGTCTGTAACAAATGTGCAGAATTAGGGATAGCCAAGAAAGGTGCACTTTCTCAGATCCATAGCTTTGTAGAAGCAGGTCACTCTCATGCAGTATATTCATATGCCCAACAGGAAGATACATTTCTTGTAAATGGGGTACTAAAGGTCGTTGTTATTTTGATCTCACAGGAGAAGAAAAAAAGTAACCCCTTAAGGACTGTGGACATGTCAGGACCGTTGCAAGTTTTGGTCCTTGAAGGACCAGTGAAGGTCCTGGCATTTTATGAGTTAAATTATCACAGAGTGCTGAAGGTGTGCTGTAATCATGCCGGGAGGCTGAATGCTCAGACATCACCATTAAGAATGCTACCAGCCTTCCAGAACCCTTTGAATGCCAGAGAGGTGTGCAATATGATGCACACCCTGTGGCAGTCAAAGAGATATAACCATCACAGTCCCATGATCCGCTTCACAACTAAATCAGATATGGCAAAACTGGTAGATCAGCTGTTACATGTAATTGCTGGGATGAGATGAATTAGTAAATACCATGAAATGGATTTGTGTTCAGTTTGCCACCATATCCACAAACTGGACCTTATTGAACCTCTGTACATCTCCCCAAAAATTCCTCAAAGTCTCATCAATCCAAATTTGGCTTTAAAGGGATAGTAATACTTCGTTTTAACTTATTTTATTTTGTAGGCATTAAAAAAATATGAAGAATGATATAAGTCTTATCTCTCAAACCTTTATGGTTTAAGAGATATTCACAAGCAAAGTTTCCCCCTCCCGCCCCTTTTACCTAGTGTAAGCCATCTCTTCTCAGATGTGGAATCCAGTCCATAGACAGACAGATAACAGCAGGGGACAATCTTCTTACAATGAAAACAATGAAAGCCCTGCCCCCCTTGACAAGCTTTTCAGGTTTTTCCCTTATCTTAATTGAAGATTGTCCCTCTCTGCAGTCTACCTGGGCACCTCCCTTCTGATCTGGCTGAGCAGTGTTACATCAGTAAAAGGGGCGGGAGGGGGATACTTTGTCATTGAATTACTCTTGAACTACAACTCTGACAGAATTGAAGTAACACTCTCCGAAGTCCAAATACTATGATGATTAATTAGAGCTGCTTTTATTATGAAACATTACTATCCCTTTAAACCTCTTGAATGCTAGAGAAATCGCCAATGCTTTTAGATACAATTAATTGGTTAAAAGCTCTGTTTTAATCAATTGTGGATTCCTGTTTCTCCCATATGGTGTGGTTGGAATAATCCATAATTGGGATATACAGGACATGACGCTCTTTTATGCAAGTCTTTCTGTGTCTCCTTGCAGCCATTCAAGAAGGAATAAAATATCTCCAGCAGAATATATCCAAGATCACCATTCAGGAAAACAATGGTACCAAAAAAATTGCTTGCCAGACAGCCTTCTACAGCTTGACAATGTGAGTAGGAGCAGCCTGGATGAGGTCGTTCATAGAGATAGTTTAGTTTGCCCACACAGGTTTAAAGTCAACGGTCATGGAAAAATGTGTTTGGATAAAATAGCATAGTGTTCTATAAAGAAATTATTTAGTTTATTTTTCATTTAGGACATTGTAATAAACAGGATGCATTCGTATCTGAATGTAGAACAAATTATGGTTTTGAATGCACTTTAACCCTTTGAGTGTGACTGGGTGGAGGGGTGGGGGTAAAGCAGAGGACTGCAGAGTAATACCATCACACTGACACTCAAAGAATCAAGTATTTTATTAATGATAATAATAACTGCATAGCTTCTAAATGTTGTATTGCTTCAAAGTTGTAGAATTAGCTCAAATAAATAACATTTCTCTCCATATTTGATATAATTGACTCTAAAATTAATAGTATTTCACCTAATAAATGGCAACATTGCTTCTATCAAACAGGATCTTTTCCCATAACACTTCTAATAAATAATATAATAACTGAATATTTGCTGCTAATAAATATAGTATTAACAGGGCCAGTTTTGCCAATAGGCAGAGTAGGCAACTGCCCAGAGTGCCAAATATGGAGGGGAGGTGCCTCACCTGTGCTGGCCATGCCCATATTTTGAATTGTGGGTGTGGCCAGTGCAATCTCAATGTCCTGCACCAGTTTTATACCCATTTACAGACTATCATTTAACCCCTTTGGTTGCTAGAGAGATCTCCAACACATTGTAGATCAATCCAAGGGGTTAAAGCCAAGACCAAGGGTATTTTGTGTGCTAAAAAAGAGTGGATGGGGCTGGGGAGGAGTCATGAGAAGAGTGGAGTGGGGGTGTGACCATGGGTGGAGCTAAGGGAGCCTAGAGTTGATGGAATGTAAATCTAGTCCTGTACCTAAACTATACTGGCATTACAGTAAAATGCATGTAAGAAACAAATGAATTATGCATAAACAAAGTAAAAAACTGACAGTGAGATTGTGTTTATTTCATTGTATTTTCCACGCCCCAACAAAAAGGACATTCCATGTCCTCGGTCACATTGACCCATGTAACTAAGTCAATAATTGTATTTTAGGTCCCAACAATGGAGAAGAAAATGTTTTCTGTAAATACTGATTTAGTAAAAGAGATGGAGCATCTGACTGGAAATGTATCTGTCACTTCTACTAGTTCACCAGCACTCCAATACACTAGCTTTGTGTAGTCAGTGCTCACCTTTGTCACTGGGCTAGTAACATTGTCAATGATATATAGTGGCATTGTCTCTAGGGTATCCTATTGAAATGTCACCCTCTAGTTGGAAACCATCCAAACAGTGCATTTCAAATGTCGCATGGATCAAAAGGGCGAGATCAGAATCAAAAGAGTGATAATCTGATGTTGCACTTTTTGCATGTCGCCAAATAGAGGGTGACATTGATGTTCCACAGAATGATAAAATTTGTTGTGTCTCCATTACACAGAAGATGTCTCCATTACGACACACACACTGCAGTTAGCCATTTGAGTGCCAGAGGGGTAATGCATTGTCTCGCATAAATAGCAATATCGACCCTAATAAACAACAGCTTGTAGTATAGACCTGAAAAAACAGTAACAGTGTCCCTAATAAATTACAGGATTGCCCCCCTTCCAAATCATATAATTGCATCTCAAAAATAGCAACATTACCCTATTAAATAGTGTAATTGCCTCTAAGAAATAATATTTTTACCTCTAATAATTAACAGTATTGTTCCTTACTAAAGAGCAACATTTCCCCTAATAAAGGACCCAATAATAAATAGTATTGCTGCCTCTAATATAAAGTAACAGTGAGCCTAATAAACAGTATTAATGACCCTAATAAATAGTAGCTGCCTATGATAAATAGTAGTAGTGAGCTAACTGCCTATAAAAAATAGTTGCCATAACTTACCTGTTTGACATATCCTTGAGCACTTACCTACGGAACAGCTGGAGCTTTAGGAAGGCCTTTACTACCTACTCCACCTAGTGTTCATTACAGACCTTTTTTATGTTCTAAGACTTATATATGACTCACCACTGGTTGTTCATTTGTTGTACAGCAATCTCAAGAACTAGCGCAATGTATATTTTAGTGGCATACCATGCCTGCCTTTATTCGTCCTTGTGTTGGATTCCATACCGTTATTACATGTCCAAAAAGGCCATATAATAGTCCACCTGGCAATCTTATTCCCCACCTGTACCATCTAGTCTACTGTCTTCTGTTTCATGCAATTTTATAGTGGCCCTATCAGCTCCTGATCCTTTACCACTGTTCTGGTGGATGGGCTGAAATGATGGCTCACTTTGTTCACTTTGGCTTTCATACTCGAAGTGGTGCATCTGCAAGGGGTTCCTGATTAAGTTGTTTCTGATTGTGGAAACCAATGCACTTCCAAGTTCTGGAGGGCTTTCCATGCTATCCTATAAATCCAAGTTTCACGTCCATGTAACACCTAAGTTTTCACCTTTTAACCTACTTATAGTCATCGTCCTACTTAATTTCCCTCTTCCTTTCCTGCTTCTTCTGTACATGATGTCTCTGGAAGGCTACTCATTTTAACATCTGCACTTTGTGCTCTGAAGAAGCATGACAGAGTTTGCTTATAAGGAGTATGAGAATTTTTGAAACATTGATCTGAAGACCTTCCAAGTTGGTGATAATGTCTGATGGTTTACTGGAGACCTTAAGTTGGTCATTCCATTTGAAAAATTGGTAAGAGAGCACATTTTGTTGAGCTTTGCAAGATTCTCTGTTGAGAGTTAATACTGTGGCCTGTTGATTGGACCTGTCCAGACATTTCTGTATCCATCTGGTCTTTCATATCTCTCTATTGAATCCTCATACCTTGAACTGGGATGAACTGCAGTATCTGGTCTTCCACAGTACATATCCATACATTCACTTTTTTTCTGCCTGTAGGCGTGCATGGGCTTCGTCAGCCTGATTTCAGGCTAAACACGTTGGGATGGCTGATGTTAGAGAGGGCTCTGCTGCTTCAATCATTTTTGTACTTTTTTGATGATAAGTATACATTTCTCTTTTGTTATCATTACAAATTGTTTGTTCCTATTTATCACTTTGTATATTATATCTTGATTATGTGTCCATTATCATAACTCATTTATGAGTTTGATTTTTGGGCACTTACCAGGTTATAGATGGTACTTATATCATGGTCTCATACCCTTCCTATTATTTGATTCTTATTTAGCCCATAGGACTATATATACATTGTCTATTTGATTTACGGTGCAGCTATATTTTGGGTAGACTCTTTTGGTATTTGTAGGACTCTGTCAGCATCCCTCTCTGATTTTGTTTTTAATTGTTTTTATATTTCATCTTATTTTTTTATTTTTTTGCCACTAATAAAATTATTTTGCAATTTGTTATGTCTCCTGAGTTGAGTGCCTAATTTCTAGAGACTTACCTTTTATAGGGTCGGTCTTTCTTATACCATTCCATCTTTGTTGGTTTGACATTCTCTAGACACCAGTAACAAAGGTTATCTTCACCTTCCTATGTCCCTCCTGGGGCAACCTGCCACTGGGGCCCATTCCCTCATGCTGTGCTTTACAGCAGTATAATTTCATATTATAAATAACAGCATTTGTCATATTAGTACCCTAAATAAATAGCAGCACTGACTAATAAATTATAGAATTGTTCCTAATATCACCATTGCTTCTAATAAATGGTATAATTGCTTCTAATAAATAGCAGCATTATCTCTAATAAATACTATCATGTCTTGTAAGAAATAGTATTTTTATCTCTACTAAATGGCAGTATTATCTGTAATAAATGTTATTACCCTAATAATTAGTATCCTCGCTTCGAATAAACATCAGAAATATATATATGTTTAATTCTGAAACTCTACTGCTCCTTTAAACTTTATCTTATTGTAGTTAACACCTTCATTGCTCTGTAATATGTTATAGTCTATTCTGCCAATGGAGGGGTTAATATGGATAACTGCAGATAACGGGAGGGTGATTTGGGTATTATTAGCATTTTGGGGTCAGTCAGCAGGCCAGGAATGATTGTTTATCCCAGTTATATCTGATTCAAGATTGGAAAGTTGCAAATATAGTACTGCTTCACAAAAGAGGTTGCAGGGAAGAATCTGGTATCTATAGACCAGTAAGTCTTACGTCAGTAGTGGGAAAATTAATGGAAATCATGTTAAAGGAAAGAATTGTTAAATATCTGAATTTAAATGGCTTGCAAGATCCCAGCAGGTTTACAGCAGGGAGATCTTGTCAAACTAACCTCACAGATTTTCTTGAATGGGTAACTGAAATAATACACCAAAGGGGGAGCAGTAGATATAGCTTTTCTAGATTTCAGTAAAGCATTTGACACTGTCCCTCATAGAAGACTCATTAATAAATTGCAGTGTTTGTGTCTGGATGTAAAAATATTTATATGGATAAGCCAATGGCTAAATGACAGGAGACAGAGTGTGGTAGTTAATTGAGAATATTTGTATGAAGGGAGTGTTACTACAGGGGTACCTCAGGGATCTGTACTGGGGCCAGGGCTGGATTTACATCTCAGGAGCCTGTAGGCACAGATATCTGAATCGACCCCCCGCCATCTCCACAATGCTCCAAATCTCCATATTACCCTCACATTGCCCCCCATCACATTCACATTGCCCCCATCAGCTCCACAATGCCCCATCATCTCAACATTGCCCTCACATTGACCCCCATCAGCTCCACACTGACCCCATCACCATCAGCTCCACATTGACCCCATCAGCTCCACATTGCCCTCACATTGCCCCCCCATCAGCTCCACATTGCTTGCCCCCATCATCCCCATATTGACCTCACATTGCTCCCATTATCTCCAAATTAACCCTTTGAGTGTCAGAGTGGTACACAACGCATTGCTTTGCAATGTGTTGCGTACCACTCTGGCACTCAAAGGGTTAAGCCTCATTCTCTCCCCCACATCCGTTTCCTACC
This sequence comes from Rhinophrynus dorsalis, assembly GCA_037306005.1. Lineage (NCBI taxonomy): Eukaryota > Metazoa > Chordata > Amphibia > Anura > Rhinophrynidae > Rhinophrynus > Rhinophrynus dorsalis. Next base: position 36,840,874 of record CM074727.1, read on the forward strand.
TTTTATCTCCCAGTGCTCTGCATTGCTAAAGAGCCGGGAGAGCTCACAGCTTACAATGCGGCAGCTGGCGGCTCGGAGCGGCATGTCAAGCCGCGCCAAGTAAAAAAAAAAAAAAATTCAATTGTAGTGGCAGGCGCCCCTCTGTAGGGTGCGCCTGTAGGCAGATGCCTACTCTGCCTTACGGAAAATCCGGTCCTGACTGGGGCCCGTTCTTTTTAATATTTTTATTAGTGATATTACAAAAGATCTTGAAGGTAAGGTATGCCTTTTTGCAGATGATTGAAAGATCTGCAATAGGGTAGACATTCCTGGGGGAATAAGCCAAATAACAAATGATTTAGGTAAATTAGAACAATGGACAAGAGTGTGGCAGCTGCACTTTAATGTTGATAAATGTAAAATAATGCACTTGCAGGGTAGGGCTGGCAACTTGTGGCCCAGGGGGCAAATACATTCAGGTGACCCATTTCTATTATCTTTTGAGCCCAATGTCCCAGTACACCCCCTTTTGTTAATTTTAAAATTGGCTTTAATGTTGTGACATAAGTCAAGTGATACCACAGAGCTTACAGCTGAAATGGGGCTACACTAGTGCACTCCTACAAAGCTTACAATTTAAGTAAAGCTTACCTAGTGATACTATAGAGCTTACAAGGGAATTGGGTTATGCTACTAGTTTAACTCTATTTGGATTGCACCTCTGTGTTGTCATTTATGTAGCTCCATTTCAACTGTGAGCTCTGTGGTATCACTAATGTAGCTCCATTTCCAGAAACAATCGGGAGATTTAGTGAGGTGCAGTGGCCTACCAGCTCAGACATATGACCAGTTCAGGGAGCAATTGCTCCCCTTCCCCCCAGGCCAGCACTCCCCTGTGCACTTGGGGTGTAAAAATCCAAAGGAAAATATAGTTTTAAGGGTACTGTGCTATTTGAGGCAACAGAGGAAAGTGTTTTGGGAGTAATTATTTCTGATGACTTTAAAGGTAGGCAGGCAGTGTAACAAAGCAGTGGAGAATGCAAGCAGGGTGCTGGGATGTTTAGCTAGGGGCATTAGTAGCAGAAAAAGGGAAGTGGCCTGACACTCTACATATCTTTGGCTAGACCTCACCTAGAGTATTGTGTAAAGTACTGGAGACCACATCTCCAGAAGGATATAGATACTCTAGAGAAAATTCATAGAAGGGCTACTGGTTTACAGGAAAATACATATCCGGATAGACTAAAGGATCTGAACACATGTAGCTTGGAGGAGAGAAGAGAGAGAGAGGGGATATGATAGAAACATTCAAATACATGAAGGGATTCAACAAAGTGCATGCTTGTGCACATAATGTGATATTGACGACTATGCTATAGAAGCAGCATGTGAATATACAGTTGAAACCAGAAGTTTACATACACTATATAAAAAGACACATATGCATGTTTTTCTCACTATCTGGCATGAAATCAGAATAAACCTTTCCCTTTTTGAGGTCAGTTAGGATTACCAAAATTATTTATATTTGCCAAATGCCAGAATAATGAGAGAGAGAATTTTTAAGGCATTTTTATTACTTTCTGCAAAGTCAAAAGTTTACATACATTTCATTAGTATTTGGTAGCATTGCCATTAAACTGTATGACTTGGGTCAAACATTTTGGATATCCTTCCACAAGCTTCTCACAATAGTTGGTAGGAATTTTGGCCCATTCCTCCTGACAGAACTGGTGTAACTGAGCCATGTTTGTAGGTCGCCTTGCTCGCACCTGCCTTTTCAGTTTTGCCCATAAATTTTCAATAGGATTGAGATTAGGGCTTTGTGATGGCCACTCTAAAACATTGACTTTGTTATCCTTAAGCCACTTTGTAACCAGTTTGGCCAGTATGCTTCGGGTCATTGTCCATTTGGAAGACCCATTTCCGCCCAAGCTTTAACTTTCTGGCTGATGTCTTGAGATGTTGCTTCAGTATTGCCTCATAATCTTCTTTTCTCATGATGCCATCTATTTTGTGAAGTGCACCAGTCCCTCCTGCAGCAAAACAACCCCACAACATGATGCTGCCACCGCCATGTTTCACAGTTGGGATGGTGTTCTTAGGCTTCCAAGCTTCTCCCTTTTTCCTCCAAATGTAACGATGGTCATTATGGCCAAACAGTTCAATTTTAGTTTCGTCAGACCACAGGACATGTCTCCAAAAATGTAGGTCTTTGTTCCTGTGTGCATTTGCAAGCATTAATCTGGCTTTTATATGTTTCATTTGGAGTAATGGCTTCTTCCTGGCAGAGTGGCCTTTCAGCCCATGTTGATACAGTACTCGTTTCTCTGTGGATAATGACACAATCTTACCAGCTTCCGCCAGCATCTTCACAAGGTCTTTTGAATTTGTTCTTGGGTTAATATGCACATGTCGGACCAAAGCACGTTCATCTCTGAGACACAGAACCCGTCTTCTTCCTGAGCGATATAATGGCTGGACATTCCCATCTTGTTTGTACTTGCATACAATTGCTTGTACAGATGAACGAGGCACCTGCAGGTATCTGGAAATTGCACCCAAGGATGATCCAGACTTGTGCAAGTCCACAATTCTCTTTCTGATATCTTGGCTGATTTCTTTAGACTTTCCCATGATGTTACACACAGAAGCAGTGTGTTTCTGGTGTGCATTAAAATACATCCACAGGTATGTCTCTAATTAACTTAGATGTTGCCAATAAACCTATCAGAAGCTTGAGAAAAGCATGCATATGTGTCTTTTTATATAGTGTATGTAAACTTCTGGTTTCAACTATATATATATAATGTTATATTTATTGCTTGTGTGGATACATGTACTTTGAGACATCTATGTGCCCTCATTTGTTTTTTTTGCCTTCCTAGTTCTTTTTAATGGAGTTACTAGTCGAGATCAAACACAGTAGGGGGCGTTTGCTTATAGCTTTGTTTTATCTCTGTATATTCTCCATTACAGCACAAGCCAATTACAGGAGCCCAAATGGGATCTCAATATCGTCTCAGGAAGTACCATAAATCTGAGTATCACTGGAGCAACCATCAAATTGGAAGTGACGTGGACGGTCAATTTTCTAGGGTAATAATCTGTTCTCTTGATGTATATCCTATATGACTGAACATTATTATACCTGGGAACTCTCTGGATTTGGTCCAGTGGCTCCAGTTTTTAGATTTAATTACTGTGTCTCTGGGAACAAAGGCTGATTCTCAGACTTTGGTGATTTTCCTGTGTAACCCTGTCCACTTCCCACCCTGCTCTGCTCAATTCCTACCAACTGTAAAGGGAAATACCACCTGTCCTCCTCTCAATCCCGCCCACCTGAATAAGTCCAACCCACTTTGCATCATTTAGACATACTCATTGCCAACCCATGAGTCCTCTCTGGAGCCTCCAAGGAAGAAAGGGGGAGATTTATAAAAGTGGGGTTAATAGAAAAGAAGCTTTACATTTTTTCATTGGTATTTATAGTAGTCTTATCAACAGTTTAGAAGCTCTTAAAGGGATAGTAATACTTCATTATTACTATCCCACATGTTGTAGCCCTTAAAATTCTGAATTCAACGATACCAGCAGCATCTCTCAAACCTTTATGGTTTGAGAGATATCCACTTTCAAAGTTCCTTCTCCTTCTCTCTCCCCTGGAATCAGCGTTATAACTGACAGCAGGGGAATCCGGTCTGTGAGCTAGCGGCAGCTCTGCAGCAGTGCTGAGATTGCGTTATAGAAACAGAAATCCTTCACTGAAATGGTTTCTATGTGTGCTCGGTTTGAAGCACACCTAGAAGACCAATTCAGTGAAGTTCTTCTGTTTCTATAACTCAATCTCGCCACTGCTGCAGTGCCGCTGTCGGTCCCGGAACCAGATTCCCCTGCTGTCAGAATGCTGACACCAGGGGAGAGAGAAGGAGAGGGAACTTTGAATGCTGATGTTTCTCAAACCATAAAGGTTTGAGAGATGCCGCTGGTATCATTGAATTCAGAATTTTAAGGGCTACAACATTGGGGATAGTAATAATGAAGTATTACTATCCCTTTAAAAGCCATGTAGTATTTTTTTTCTGAAATGGCATAAGGACATTTGTAAAAAGTGGTTCAGTGAATTTGTAAAAAAATCTGAGAGGCTGGTTGAAGCAGGGAAAGCGGAGGAAGGGGGATCCTTTCGGCTTGAATTGCTTTTGAAATACAACACTGTAAGTAATTAAATATAGTGCTATGTGTTAAAAAAAATGATAAACTTTAATCAAAGTATTACTATCCCCTTTAAAGGGGAACTACCATCCCAACACAATGTAATCTCTAACTCTTTGTCTTTTTAGCGTTATTAGCAATCCATAGTTCGTTTTCTCCAAAAAAGCGTTGTAAGAGCACAATCTTTATACTAAATCTTTACCTGATGGTGTCTTGCCCCTTGAATCCATTCTGCGCATGACCGCTGTGGAGCCACTTGACTCCATTGTACCTCCCTCCATCTTTCCCATCACTTGTACATCATTGTCCTCAGCACCACATGACCTGCCGCACTCCTGGCATCAAGCGCGATCAGGTCATTTCAGCCTAGTGGGAACAGACCGGTGGTTTATATATAGCGAGTGCTTCACATGCACCCGCTCCCACTAGGCTGAAATGACCTGACCACGCTTGATGCCAGGTGTGAAGCAGGTCACGTGCTGCTGAGGACAATGATGTACGAGTGATGGGCAAGACGGAGGGAGGTACAATGGAGCCAAGTGGCTTCATAGCGGTCATGCACAGAACGGATTCAAGGGGCAAGACGTCATCAGGTAGAGATTTAGTATAAAGATTGTGCTCTTACAACACTTTTTTGGAGAAAACTAACTATGGATTGCTAATAAAGCTAGGAAGACAAAGACTTAGAGAATACATTGTGTTGGGGTGGTAGTTCCCCTTTAAGGATCCATTCACAAAAACGAACAGGAACACTTTTTATAAATCTCCCGCAAACTTCCCAGGCATGAACATTATAACTGAGACTGACTAGATCTTATGGTGGTATTACACAATTAGAATTGAATCTTACACATAGTAAATCAATGAACCTCCAACACTATAGGCCTTATTTATCAAGACGAGCATGTCTGGAGCAAACCAACTGCACCATAGATTTGAAATGAATATGTACACATTCCTACTGATTTAAATGAGACTTTTAACACCTTGAAAGCTAAAGAGGTCTCCACTGCATAACTGCATTGCAGACCTCTCTGTCATTCAAGGGGTTAAAAGCCCCATTTAACTAAAATGGCATTTTCATTGCCCCCTCCATTCTTAAAGGGGACACATCACCATATGATACTTTGAGTTAATTTGAAAAAGAATCATAAACTGCTTGTATTTTGTGTTAGCCATTTGTAAAATATAGAGATTTTGAGAACTTAACCTGTATTTCTTGGTGGCACAGAGTGGCATTTTATGTTAATTCATTTCTGACCTGGGCCACTTTTACCACACACACTCTGCTATGAAGTAATTTAGGTAGAACCCACACAGTGAGGTCATAACTAATAGCGCAAACATTGGTGATTTGGGGCTCAGACATAACTAATTAGCATATTGTGCATGAAATTAGCATACAATGCCACAGTGTGCCATCAAAATAAAAAGGTTAATTTCACAGAGACAATTTATTTTAAGAAAAATGGCAAATACAATACATAGGCAGATCTTAATTATTTGTATACCAAACAATGTATGTTAGGGTGAAAGGTTCACTTAAATACATCAGCCTCTCTAACCCTGACAATATGTTACTAACTTCAGGAATCTCTCCTCTTAATAGATCATATAGTGGTTCCTTTAATGTGAGCTTGGAAATACAGATCATTACCGTGGACCTAATTTTTAATATCGATGACTCTGGAAAACTGTCTGTTGCCCCCAGTGGTTGTAGCTCTGTCATCTTAGAGCCCGAAGTGAAAGTCCCTGGAGTTTTTGAGTAAGTTTATGTCTTTTACCCTCTTGGGTGGTATAAAGGTCTCCACATATTATTTCACTGTGCATTGGAACCCTTTCTGGTATGGGGTTAACCACATTCAGTTAGAACATACTTTAGCATCCCATCTCCCTGTCATAATCTGAGTGGGGAGAGAAGACAAAACACAGTTTTAAAGGAACAATAAACTTACATTTATTTTCACCATTTTTTTATTTAGTTTAGTTTAGTTAATAGTTTATGAGATACTAGTGTAAAAGCCCGTGTACATGGTCCAAGGTCCGGTGCAGTCTTGTGCAGTAGAGACTGCCCGAATGCGCTCAGTCTCTACTGCGCATGATGGATTTTGACACACAACCTAGCGAATTATTATATAGGATTCATCTTTATTTTTCCATTTATGCAGAATTAGCCAATACTGCCTGACATGCTACTCAGACTCTAACAATCCAAACAATGCTCCCACCCTCCCACTACTCCCTGTCAGCCAGTACTGGTCATTTGCATAAAGTGGCAATCTGACAATTATGCAAATCCTGCCTTCATTAATTTTCATACTGAGTGGAGAATAGGGACAAGTGATTTACACTTTAACCAATTGAGTGCAAGGCTGAACTCATTGTGGAGCACTGCACTGAGTAGCTCTCTGGCAATCAAAGGTTTAATAAAATGAGCTGTAATAACTTTTGAATAAAAAAATCCCATAATAGTGTGAGTAAAATGTGTGAGTTTAGTTCAGCTGGAAAAGTCCTACTACATATTTTTTATCATGAAAATCGTTTATTTTTTTAAAGAGATATTTGGGGATTCACGTATAAACATTTGCTGCCTTAGGTGAACACACTTACATTGTATCTGTCCTGCTTCTTGTTACAGCTGGTTGCTTGACCTGATCCTCAGCAAAATTAACAGTGAAATTAAAATTAAAATAAATACCCAGGTATGTTGGATATATTAATTTACAGAAATAATTTCCTTTATTGCAGACACTTCATCTTTCCATTGGTATTGGATTATGTTGTCTGTTTTGCCATATGACACTAATCTTTATTAGACACAAACCCAAAGACCCAATAACACAGCAATATTTCTTGGGCCTTACTCATCATGTTAAAGAATTGGACTTCTGGAGCTTACCAGGGTCAATATGTTTAAAAGCCTCATTTAAATCAAGGGGGATTATATCCCTCCTGTGGTACAGCTGGTTTGTTCCAGATTTTCACCTTTTTTAGTTGGATGAACAGCGCTCCTTGTTCTTCATTCAGTTTGGGCCGATAAAAGCAATGGTAGGGCAAATATGAGTTCCGGTCAGTACACATAAAGTTGTACCGTCGGTATTCAATTTTCATGCCAACATGAAATGCGAGTGTTAGGCGCCAGAACATGACTTGGGGCCCAATGTTCATTGTAGCTGTTTGTTCCCACAATGCACTCTAAATAGCATGAATAATGGGAACATCAAAGGAAACTAGCTAAAGCTCAATATTTGTGCGTGAGGTAACAACAGTGACCCTCCCCCCACCTCCCAAACACTAAACTCTACCCCTGGACCTATACTACACCTAACATTAACAAGACAGTTTTAAAATACTAGCCCTAACACTATCCCATCATCCATACCCCATAACTGTAACACTTACCTGTAAGTCTGAGGTCCAGCACAGTCTTCTATATCCTGGTGTTCCTCTTTAATTCATCTTCTGAAAGCTTCTTTCTTCTTCTTTACGCTTCTTCTTTCTTCTTCTTTAAATTGCCACTATAAAAGAAGAATAATTTGTCAATCCAATGGCTCCTTAAAGTTTTGCCGCTGTCGCCGCCAGTGACAGAACAGAAAGAAAAAGTCCTCACAGCAGTACCTTTCAGGCCACTGCATAATACAAACTGAGGGAAATTTGAACGGAGACTGCGATCTTTGTTCAGAATTGTTCCCAAGCTCCCATTGGCTGGGATGTGGGTTTCTGCAGGGCGTGCAACATGCCCTGCAGTAGCCAAACCTTCTAGCCAGTCAGCTTCTAGCTGGAGGGGTCACAAATGCAAGTTTCATCATCCCTCCAGCTACCAATTTTTGAATAGCTGGAGGGATGACAAACACACATTCGCTATCCCTCTAGCTAGAAGCTGATTGGCTGGGAGGTGTGGTTACTGTAGGGCATGTTCTGTTCCTTGCGTAACCCCACAACCCAGCCAATGGGAGCAGGGGAACAATTTTGAACATAGACTTGCCATATAAAAGCCAGTTTGTGTTCCCTCAGTTTGGATCGGGCAACAGCACAAAAGGTACTGTAACAAGGATTATTTTTTTTTTCTTCTGCGCCAGCAGTGACACTTTAAGGGGTCATTGGATTGACTGATTATTCTTCTTTTATTGGGGAATTAAAAGAAGAAGAAAAATAAGAAAGCATCTTAAAGAAGATGAATTAAAGAGGAACATCAGGGTGCAGAAGACCCCGCTGAACCTCAGACATACAAGTGTTTAATGTTAATGGGTTGATGTAGGGGGGATTAATCTTTTGAGTGCCATAGAGGTATGCAATGATCTTCAATGTGTTGCATACCCCACTGGCACATAAAGTGTTAATATATTTGTTTGAGTCACTCATATTTTTTCTGTCTTGGATCTACTGATACGGGGCTTAGGGTCCCATATCAATACACCCACGGGTCACTAGTGTAGGGATCCCTAGTTGCTCATGTGTTTTTTACACGTCGTTGGTTATGAACGAGCGTAAAGGACTCAACGCATAGTTTGCTAGGTGATAATTTAAGGCAAAAAAGAGAATTCTAATGCGTGTTACTAGCCACGGCATGAACCGTAAAACCTCGAATGTAATATGCACAATTTTGCCCCTCTTCACCTTATGTGAAGTGGGGGGTGCTTATTATACACAAGAACATTTTCTTAACACAAAAAAAAAAAAAAAAAAAAATGACAAGTTTCCCACCCTGTATTCCCATGGCACTATGCGCATTGGATCTAAGGTATTGCCATTGACACTACCATTGGTTGGGCAGAGTAGGTCCTGACAGGGCCATGCAGGAAGCGGGCAGCGGATGCAAGCATGCCACCCGCTGGGACCCTGTCAGGATGCGAAATCTGGACTCCGGAGGGGCAGAGGGATCCATGGGTAAGCGGGGAAGTAGGGAAGAAGGGAAACTTGGCTTTTTTTATGTGTGTAACAGGGAAAAACAAGGGTTCGTATTATACATAGGCACTCTTGTTTTCCCCTAAAATCTTAGGTATAATATACACCTGCGTATTATACACATGTGCTTATAATACCTGAGATTTTATGGTAACTGAATAGCAAATTCATCGGCTTTTTCATTCTTCTCAATGGGAGCTAATTTAGTGCCCATTGTACATTTTTATCATTCAGTGATTTGTCACAGCGCAGGTAAAAACTACATCCGGTAGTATTATTTGCATAACGGAGGTAATTGAATCAAGTCCCTTGTGTCTGAATCCACTTTCATGTGAAAAAAAACACTCCCTCATTTGTAAGTCATTCATCAACCTATGTAATTCAGAGTAGAATCTTTACAATTTTAATTGATTTACTGGTACTAGGAAGTGAGATCATTATACTCTCTCTGCTTTGTTTTCCACTAGATTTGTGTTGCAATTAATGAGTATGTTTCCAACAACTTGCTGCTGAATCTCCAGTCTCCACAAGGTATGAGATTGATTGTTATTGTAAGTGAATGAGTTTTAGGTGGATGAAATAAAACTGAGGGAAGTAGGGTAAGGTTGGGCAGTGGGAGTTTATTAAGCTGCTGTTGTACTATGGATTCTGTCTTCCTTAGCGAACATTTAAAACTATGCGATTTATAGTATAACAAAAGTTGAGGATACAGAGTTTTCCCAGCCCGTTTAAGATAAAATTAGTACAAAACAGAAATCACCGAGGAACACTGTAGACACAAAAGAAACATTTCAACAGGACAACCAAAAACCAGATGTCAACATGATTCCTTTTCATTCCAGTCAAATTTTGTAACCCGTTTTCCAGCATCTATGTTTCCTCTCTTTCATCCTCTACAATATTCAACAGGCAGTGAATCTTTTTAATTAATTGCAAAAGAGATTGATTAAAGCCAATGTTAAGGTTTCACTCAAACACACAATAGCCAGTAAATACAGGTAACATTATTCAAACTTAACTCAATAACCCCTTGCTGATGACATCAGACATGACAACACAAATGATAACATCAATGAAATATGGATGATATTTAATATGACATAACTGATTGATCACAAACGACTCAGCACTGAGATTACCTTTGATTCACTCAGAAGGAACATCCCCATAACAATTTATTTTCTTAAAAAGTGTAGTGATTCTTTAAGACTGTTCTGTTTGTGCTAGGTGTACTTAATTGCAACACAGTTTGTGCACTTAACTGCAACACAATAAAATCTGGGAAAAACAGACTAAAATAGTTACTTGGGATGTTACTTATGTGACTCATTTGACACTGAAAGTGAGAGACAAAGCCAAGACCATTTACGTAGGGGTGGGTGTAACGGGATCTCAAGTCCTCGTCCTGACTTGGACTGTCATGCCGGCATCCTCTCTCCTAGAAGCGGCTGCAGAAGACTAGCTGGTCCATGAAAGCTGGATCTCTGGCTGCAATAAGCTGGAACATAAAGCTCCTGAATGGGAGTCAAAGGGGACTCTTTACACCATCCAGGAATAACAGCACTGGACACTTTTTAGTTTCAAATGGCTAACAAACTTTATTGTGAACTCAGATCTTTTATACATTGTAAACCACATTAACTTGGGGGAACTCAGGTCAAGGGTAGTGACTATATCAGAACCGGCTAACTTGTCCAGGAGCTCGTCTACCCTGGGCATGGGGTAGGCATTGGTGATAGTCCAATCATTGAACCTCCGGTAGTCCACACAGTGTGGTTCCATCCTTCTTTGGCACCAGGACTACCGGTTAGGCCCAAGGACTGGCAGACGGCTCGATGACCCCCCTGGCCCAGCATATCTTGTATCTCCTGGTACATTCCTTTCATAACTGTCTCTGGTATCCGGTAGGTGGGTTGCTGGAGGGGTGTCTGGCCAGGGTTGTATCCCTGATGTTGTGTCAGAGTGGTTAAACCAGGTATCGGGGGGGAAGAGATCAGGCCATCGCCTAAGGATGTCCTGGACCTGCTGTTGTTGGTCCGGGGCCAGGTGAGGTCCCAAGGCTAGAAGTGTAGGTGTAGCGAGGGGCTGTATGTCTGCAAGGAGGTCTGGGATCTCCTTCTCTTCGGGTTCAGTACTTTCCGGGGCACATATGGCTAGGGCAATCTCCTCTCTAGGGTGATAGGGTTTCAGGGCATTCACATGGCAGGTTCTCTGATTCTGCTGTTTGGCCTCTCTGGCTATCACATAGATGGTTTCATCCTGCTTATCCAACACCTTATAGGGGCCTTCCCATGCCATCTGCAGCTTGCTATGTTTCACAGGCTGCAGGGCTAGGACCGGCTGACCTATGCTGAACTCTTTTTCTCTGGATCCCTGGTCATAGTACCTCTTCTGTCTCCCTTGAGCTGCCTGTAGGTGTCTCTGGGCCAGTCCCATCAAGGCTCCTAACTTCTCCCTCAGTTCCAACACATAGGTGACTACTGGGATTTCCTCAGAGTCACACGTGCTCTCTCAATACTCCTGGAGGAGGTTCTGGGGTCCCCAGACTTTCAGCCCGAACAATAATTCAAAGGGAGAAAAGCCTGAGAACTCCTGGGGAGGAGAAGGGGAAGATACTTCTCCCAGTCACGGTGTGTCTCTGTGAAAGCCCGGAGTATTTGCTTCATGGTTCCATTAAACTTTTTGCAGAGGCCGTTGGTCTGATGGTGGTAGGCCGTAGTTTGTAGGGGTTTCACCCCGCACTACTGCTGGAGATGGTGCAGCAGGTCCGAGGTGAACTGGGTAACCTGATCTGATAGTACTTCCTGAGGGTCCCCTACCCTGGTGAACATGTTGAACAGAGCATCTGCTACAGTCTCTGCTGGAATTTTGGACATGGCCACTGCTGCAGGGTACCGGGTAGCAAAATCCACCGTGGTAAGGGTGAACCGCTTCCCTGTGATGCTGGGACATGACAGGGGATCCACTATATCACTGGCCACCTTCTGGAAAGGCTCTCCTATGATGGGCATGGGCTGTATGGGCACTGGGGGCCGATCTCCTCTCTTACCGACCTACTTGACATATTTCACAGGTGCGGCAAAAGAGGCATACGTCCCTGGACAATCTGGGACAGAAGTAAGCTTGGGTCAATCTATATTCTCACTGCCTAACCCCCCCATATGGCCAGAAAAGGGTACCTTATGGGCCAGGGCCAGAAGGGCCGTTCTATGTTGTGCGTGGACTACTAGCTGGGTGCGGGTGACTTCTGTATCTCCCTGGCAGGAAGTGTGAGTTTTCTGGTACAGTAATCCCCTTTCCCAGATGAACTGTTCCCCCTGGGGGACTATTTCTCCTATCTCAGCCTTGTGCCTGTATCCCTCTAAGGTAGCGTCGGCCAGTACAGCGACCTGAAATTCAGCTGTCAGGTAACAGTGGGGTTTGCCTCTGGGGCAGGGGATGGAGGGGCAGGTGGGCTTACCAGGGCACAGCGGGCAGTAGCTCGGGTAACAGCTTGACAGTCCTGGATGTTGTCCTCGGGGTAGAATCGGTTTTGTAAGTGTCGTAGGTTGTTTCCCAACAGTACATCCGCCGGGAGTCCTGGCATAATTCCCACCAGCTGATTTCCTCGTCCTGTCCTCCAGTCCAGATGGACCTCAGCCATGGGGATCCGATAACTTCTGCCCCCTGCCCCGCGCATCTCAACAGCCTGACCCACCTGGCAGGCACACAGAGCGGTTGTACCAACATGAGGGTCGTCCCCGTGTCTCTCAGCCATTCTGTAGAGTATCCGTTCACATGGACAGCCTGAACATGGTGCCCACTGTTGTCCTCCTTCTGGTGTTGGACTATGGTGATCCCATAGAAATCTTCCCACTCCCCGTGGTAATCTTGGGACCGGAACACTTCCTGAGGATCAGGCCAGGGAAAGCTGGTTAAATGGACCTCATCCGTGATGCAGTGAGCTTGTCAGGCCTGGGGTTGTGGGTTTTGAGGGTGCCCGTTGAAACATGGGTGCCCTTGGTTGTGGGTTGTGCCTCCGCGCTCTCTCAGGCACTGCCACTGAATGTGACCCCATTGACCCCGTGTGCATGTCGCTGGTCGCTTTACGAGCATCCCTGAACCTTCTGCTGCAGGTGTCCGGGGTAATCACAGACCAGAGTAGCAGCCGTAGGTTTACTTCTGCATAATCCTCGATGTCAGCCCCAGCCACGGCTCAAAAGGCTTCAGCGGCCTGGCCAGTCAACTTCCCCAGGATGGCCACCCAGTCCCAAGAGTCTACGTGTAACAGCTAATACTGCCTTTCAAAGTCCCTCAGAAACCCGTCAATGTCTCAAAAGTTTTGAAAGCATGATGCGTGAGGCGCAGGCTGGACCCCTCATGCTCTGGACGATGGTTCCTCACCAAGCTAGGCAATCTAGGTTGGTTACTCATCAGCTCGTCTCGGTATTCCTCTTGGGCTTCCCTCTGGATCATGTGGATGACCTAGATGTCTGGGTTGGGGCCATAAAAGGCCAGTCAGCTCTGCATCTTGAATGCAACCGGGTCAGTAAACTCCTGGTGCTCAGAGAGGCTAGAGCGGGGGCTGGGACTGGAGTCCCTGGGCAAATCCATTTGTCCTTGCCAGTTGAACAATCTCCTTGTCCAGTTCGAGGAGAAGGTGTACCAGCTCTTGCTTCTTGTGGCCAGTCATATCCCAGCCCAGCTGGACAACCAGATCCTGTAAGGCTGCCATGGAAAGATGCTTGTATATTTAAGGTGGTTTGGATCCCAAAGGAAAAAGGATCCCACGGCTGCCACCAGTGTAAATGGAACCCAAGTCCTCGTCCTGACTTCGGCCATTTTGCCTGTATCCTCTCTCCTAGAAGTGGCTGCAGAAGACTAGCTGGTCCATAGAAGCTGGACCTCTGGCTGCGATAAGCTGGGACGTAAAGCTCCTGGATGGAAAAACTTTAGTGTGAACTCAGATCTTTTATACATTGTAAACCACATTAACTTGGGGGGATGCAGCACATACCATATAGGGAGTACAAGGGATGACAGCAAATGGTGTGGACATAATACAATGGGGCCAGACATGATGTAAAGTGTAAACAATGAAACAAAGGAGTGGGGCTGGAATACACAAATAGAACAATGCATGTTGTGCCGAAGCATCTTTTACATAGATTGAATTAGCCGATTAAACATTGTCCAATCCTCGAGCCAGAGTGGCCAACCAACCCCTGGGTTGCCGACATTCCCCCATGCTAAGTCTATGGGCAACTTTAAATATGTCACCCAGGGCTATGGCCAATCCGGCAAGTGCCTACCTGCTCAGTGCCATAATGTTGACAATCCTTTGACACTATGTCACTGTGTAGGAGGGCACTTTCTGGCTGGCTGTGTTATAACCATTTGACACAGCCTCGTACTGTGTCAAGGCCAGTCAGAGGGGCGCCTAGTTTTCCCATGTAAAGTCAATGTGCTCCCTTTAACTCTGGATGGCCAATCAGGACTCATCCAGCTCTAGAAACCCAGAGCGGTTTCTTTGAATGCTCCCCTGGTCTTACCTGCTTGCGTGAACCCAGTCTTTAAGGGTCTGATTCCTGGTTGACCTGACATGGTCCCCTAGTAACGGCCTACGGTCTGTTACAGTGGGTGAAATGTTTCATTATGTTCCCACAAAAAAATCTGTGAAAACTATGTGGTTGTCTGCTTTTGAAGGAAAATTTGCCGTAAACAGACCCATTAAAATGTTCACCTTTTTCGCCTACTGCAAAAATGTTTTTGCTATTTTTTTCAAAGGCTACAAACTTCCCACCCCTTTACTTACCTGTACTTTGCGTTTGCTACACAAATATGACATTTCCAGGAAGGGAAACACAAAACCAAGCAGCTAGAGAGATAGAGAGAGTGCTAGGCAATTTTGTGATTTATATAGAGAAATAAGGACAGCAGTTGGCTAATTGTATGAGCATCCAGTGAGTCGGAGTAGGAGGGGGAAGTGACCACCGCCAGCATAGAAGGGTCTGGGAGCCTTGATTTCCAAGACCCAATGATGCCCTTTCCCCTGATGTCCTCCTTTAAGATCTGGAGGAAATGTATGAGCAAACCAGCAAAGGCACATGAAGAAGTGGGTAGAAGTGTGAGCAGGACAGATCAGCTACCTTTATGCCTCTGGAATGTGATGCTGAGGAAAGCAGAGCTGGCAGTGGCTAGCAGCAGTATTAGCATCATCACAGATCTGCTGCCTTTGCCTGCTGCTAGTGCTGCCAGTCTGCCTTCTTCACCTGTAGAGATGGGAAATGTGACAGTAGGGGAAGGTCTGTCTCATTTGTCATTATTGTCAACCAGTGAGACTCTCATACAGCAGCAGTGAGACTCTCAGAGCAGCAGCAGTAGCAACGAGGGACTGGTGGTTGTGGAGATGAGGGTGATGATATAGCAGCTGAAGAGACATTTATGGATTTTTAGCTGAAAGCAAAAAGGAATGAGAGACAGATGGGCAAATGGAAATGGACATCACCACCACCAACAGCAGTGAGATTTCTGAATTTGCAAAGTTTGCTGCTGCTGTAATTCCTGCTTCTGCTGAGTTGCAAGGGCAGCTGGATGATGAAGTGCTGGTTAGTGTGCCAGAGTGTCACGGTTTGTTATGACTCTCAGACACAAGTTTTAGGTAAAAAAAATCAATTTTACTGAAATAATAAAATGATCACTAGGATGGCATCACATACATATATAAATCATGATAATTAGTACAGACAGAATGCAGACTCTACCGGTCCTGTCAATATACCGGACAGGACAGTCTGAGATATATATATATTAGGCTCTACCGGCCTTACCAAATTACCGGGCAAGGCAGCCTCAATAGATACACAATGTAGGCTCTACCGGCCCTGCCAATACCGGGTAAGGCAACCTCAGATGGAATGTGGCAAAAGGTTCTACCGGCCTTACCAATACCGGGCAGGGCAGCCCAGAGATAGTAATAGCAGTCGGATGATAATGGCAGATTGACAGGATCGTAAGCAACCCAGTGTACGCGCACTGAGACCAACAGGGGAATTGTATAGCCGCGAGGCTTAGGAGCAAACCAATGCCCTCACACTGGAGTAACAAATGAATCATAAAAGCCGCAAGGCTTAGGAGCAAACCAGCGTTCGCACGCTGGAACCAACACTGAATCGTATAGCCGATAGGCTTTGGAGCAAACCAGTGTCCGCACACTGGGGTAACAAGTAAATTATATAGCCGCAAGGCTTTGGAGTAAACCAGCGTCCGCACGCTGGGACCAACACTGAATCGTATAGCCGATAGGCTTTGGAGCAAACCAGCGTCCGCACACTGGAGTAACAAGCGAATCGTAAAGCCGCAAGGCTTTGGAGCAAACCAGCGTCCGCACGCTGGGACCAACACTGAATCGTATAGCCGATAGGCTTTGGAGCAAACCAGTGTCCGCACACTGGAGTAACAAGCGAATCGTATAGCTGCAAGGCTTTGGAGCAAACCAGCGTCCGCATGCTGGGACCAACACTGAATCGTATAGCCGATAGGCTTTAGAGCAAACCAGTGTCCGCACACTGGAGTAACAAGCGAATCGTATAGCCGCAAGGCTTTGGAGCAAACTAGCGTCCGCACTCTGGGACTAACAAGCAATGTCGCCGACGCGACCAGACAGAAGGTCGCCAGGATACAGGAGACAGGCGATGAGATGACAGGAACCAGCAACGATCAGTCAGGTCAGGAAACAGCAGAGAAGAAGTTCAGCAGGAACTGCATCACCAGAGACTAGGCCGGAACCAGGACTGGAACAACTCAGCAAGCAGGAGGCACTGGAACAGTTGAGATCAGGAACTCAGGAACACAGGAGAAGAGGCCCAGTTATCATTGCACATAGTGATAGCAAAAAGGTCAGAAACAACATGAAAGGGCAATCAAAGGGTGCCCAATCCAGGTTTAAATAGGCAATATGAGGCGGGCTATATGCAGACAGCCAATAGAAGCCCCCTACTGGTGACAGACAAGGAAATGCAGCAATCACGGGCACCGTGATAGTACCCCCCTTTCAAAGACCCCCTCTCCTAGAATAGGGTCTAGGTTTCTGTGGGTATTTGGCACCTAGTTAGCCTAGGTGCATGAAGGTCCTTACTATCCACCCATGATCGATCTTCAGGACCGTATCCTTTCCAATGTACCAGGTACTGTACCCTTCCTCTAAGCCTACGGGAATCAATAATGCTCTGAACCTCGTACTCCTCCTGACCCTCGACCTCAACAGGTCCTGGCACCACAGGTGTGGTAGTATAGCGATTGCAAACCAGAGGCTTAAGAAGGGACACATGGAACACATTATGGATACGCATGGATGCAGGTATGTCTAGTGCATAGGAGACAGGGTTAATTTTACGAATAACTCTGTATGGACCAATAAACCGGGGAGCCAACTTATTCGACGGAACCTGCAGCTTGAGATTTCTGAAGGAAAGCCATACTCTATCCCCAACCTGAAAGGAAACCGCTGGAAGCCTTCTGCGATTAGCATGGCGCTGATGACGCTGAAATGACTGACCAAGTGCCCTCTGAACTTGTGCCCATGTGGAACGGAGTTGCTCGATATGCTCATCCAGAGCTGGAATCTGTTGCGTCTGAAATGAATCTGGAAGCAAACAGGGCTGAAACCCGTAATTAATCAGAAACGGGGAGCTCCCAGATGAAGAATTGACCGCACAGTTCCTGGCGAACTCTGCCCAAGGCAACAAGTCGGACCAATTATCATGATGGTCAGTAACGAAACAACGGAGAAATTGTTCCAAGCCCTGATTAGCTCGTTCAGCGGCTCCATTGGTCTGAATGGTAGGAATGGTAGGTTTCGTATGATCCCTCTAGCAAGGGCATCAGAAATGTAATCTTCCATAGCCTTATTTTCCTCACAAGATAATGGATAAGTGCGTCCCTTTGGAGGTACTGCTCCAGGATGCAATTCAATGCAACAATCATAAGGTCTGTGCTGGGGTAGCATACTAGCCTCTCCTTTGCTAAAAACATCGCCAAACTGTTGGTACACATCCGGTAAAGCAGAGGAGGTGCACAGGACCTTAACAGGCTGGATGACGCACTTGTCCATACAAAATGGAGACCAAGCAGCAATTTCACACTTTTTCCAATCAAATTGTGGGTTATGTAACTGTAACCACGGAAAACCCAATATTACAGCATGGTGAGGAGAATTAATCAGTTGGAACTGCTGCTCTTCTCTGTGAAGTGCCCCAATAGTCATAGACAGTGGCATAGTTTCAATATAACCTGAGGCGGTTCTAAGGGTCTGCCATCAATTGCTTCAATAGCCAAGGGGTTTTCTCTTTCAATGCGTGGAACTCCATGCAATTCAGCAAAGGTATTATCCATAAAATACCCTGCTGCACCAGAGTCGACCAGGGCCAAAACCTCCACAGAGCGTTGTGCCCAAGACAATACCACCTGTATGGTGGGTTTCATTATGCCCGACACTGGGGACGATTGTACACCACCTAGAGCCTGTCCCCCAAGGTACCCTAGGTGTGTGCGTTTCCCGGACGTACCGGACAGGAATTTAGCAAGTGCCCTTTTTTACCGCAGTATAAACACAACCCTTGTTTCTTGCGATATAGTCTCTCTGCCTTGGTTAGTCTAGTGAAACCTATTTGCATAGGTTCACTTGTTTCCCGTACTGGTTCACTAGACTTCAATACCAGGGGAGGGATGGGTGGGCAAAACATGCTACTAGGCTCATTATTTTTTAACCGTATCTTACGATCTCTGGCAGTTGATCTCTCACGTATTCTGGAGTCAATTAGCATGACATACTCAATGTAATCATCTAGGTCAATAGGTAGATCTATAGCAGCGATTTCGTCTTTAATGTGGTCATTCAGGCCTTGAGCAAAAGCTGCCAATAATGCCTCGTTATTCCAACCTACCTCTGCTGCCAATGTGCGGAATTCGATGGCATAGTCGCCTACTGTACGCCTGTCCTGTTGAATCTCCATAAGGCGTTTGGCAGCAGAGGTGGTTCTACCAGGAGGCTCAAACACTCTTTGAAAGGATTGCACAAATTCTCTAAAGTTCTTAGTGCAAGGTTTAGCATTCTCCCACAAGGGGTTAGCCCAAGCCAATGCTCTGCCAGTGAGCAGCGATATCGTGAACCCCACTTTACTACGATCATTGGGGAATGCGTGTGCCGTCAATTCCATAAAAATTTCAAGTTGGTTGATGAACCCTCTGCAGAAACTAGGGTCACCA
The DNA here is from genome assembly GCA_037306005.1 of Rhinophrynus dorsalis. Lineage (NCBI taxonomy): Eukaryota > Metazoa > Chordata > Amphibia > Anura > Rhinophrynidae > Rhinophrynus > Rhinophrynus dorsalis. The sequence continues at coordinate 36,860,215 of CM074727.1, forward strand.
TCATATCTTAGCGGCAAGGGTGCAGAAGCCGTTAACCCTTTAACAGTACCCCCTAGGGGCCTGGTATCACTTTCCGGTGTCTGACTTGGCGAGACCACCGGGCTAGAGCTAGATTTGTCAGCGAGTACCGCGGGTTCAAGGATCGTTTGAATTGCAACCGCCAACTGATCCAAACGTTGCTCGTGCATATCCATCCTCCAATGGATATTCTGTGCGTTACCTTCACATTTGCTGTCTGAGGTCATGGCCCTTTCGTACTGTCATGGTTTGTTATGACTCTCAGACACAAGTTTTAGGTAAAAAAAAATAAATTTTATTGAAATAATAAAAGGATCACTAGGATGGCATCACATACATATATAAATCATGATAATTAGTACAGACAGAATGCAGACTCTACCGGTCCTGTCAATATACCGGACAGGACAGTCTGAGATATATATATATTAGGCTCTACCGGCCTTGCCAATACCGGGTAAGGCAACCTGCAGATGGAATAGCATAACGGTTCTACCGGCTTTACCAAATTACCGGGCAAGGCAGCCCCATAAAGTACACAGTGTAGGCTCTACCGGCCCTGCCAATACCGGGTAAGGCAACCTCAGATGGAATGTGGCAAAAGGTTCTACCGGCCTTACCAATACCGGGCAGGGCAGGCAAGAGATAGTAATAGCAGTCGGATGATAATGGCAGATTGACAGGATCGTAAGCAACCCAGTGTACGCGCACTGAGACCAACAGGGGAATTGTATAGCCGCGAGGCTTAGGAGCAAACCAATGTCCTCACACTGGAGTAACAAATGAATCATAAAAGCCGCAAGGCTTAGGAGCAAACCAGCGTCCGCACGCTGGGACCAACACTGAATCGTATAGCCGATAGGCTTTGGAGCAAACCAGTGTCCGCACACTGGGGTAACAAGTAAATCATATAGCCGCAAGGCTTTGGAGTAAACCAGCGTCCGCACGCTGGGACCAACACTGAATCGTATAGCCGATAGGCTTTGGAGCAAACCAGCGTCCGCACACTGGAGTAACAAGCGAATCGTAAAGCTGCAAGGCTTTGGAGCAAACCAGCGTCCGCACGCTGGGACCAACACTGAATCGTATAGCCGATAGGCTTTAGAGCAAACCAGTGTCCGCACACTGGAGTAACAAGCGAATCGTATAGCCGCAAGGCTTTGGAGCAAACCAGCGTCCGCACGCTGGGACTAACAAGCAATGTCGCCGACGCGACCAGACAGAATGTCGCCAGTATACAGGAGACAGGTGATGAGATGACAGGAACCAGCAACGATCAGTCAGGTCAGGAAACAGCAGAGAAGAAGTTCAGCAGGAACTGCATCACCAGAGACTAGGCCGGAACCAGGACTGGAACAACTCAGCAAGCAGGAGGCACTGGAACAGTTGAGATCAGGAACTCAGGAACACAGGAGAAGAGGCCCAGCTATCATTGGACATAGTGATAGCAAAAAGGTCAGAAACAACACGAAAGGGCAATCAAAGGGTGCCCAATCCAGGTTTAAATAGGCAATATGAGGCGGGCTATATGCAGACAGCCAATAGAAGCCCCCTACTGGTGACAGACAAGGAAATGCAGCAATCACGGGCACCGTGATACAGAGACCATCATGGCAACTGTGGGAATGGGGTCCAGCAGTAGTTGTGATGCAGGACTAGAACATGTTCCACTTGACAGCAATTTTCCTGGTCCTAGTTGTAGTGCTAATTCTGAGGCAGTAGCAGCAGCATCATCATCCTCTACCAGAGTCAGTGAAGGGGATTGGAGGCCATTCTTCTCCACCTTTCCCCTCCCAGCCGAGGTCCTGGGTATGGGACTATTTTTCCCTTGGGACAGGCACAATGCTGCCATCACTCAGCAAGGGCACTGTGCACTTGAATAGGAGAATGGAGGAGATAAACCTTGGCACAACTGCCTTGATAACACACATGAAATACAGGCACCATGACATTTATGTGAGGCATGTTAAAGCCAAACCCCCACAAAGGAATTCAGGAGCCGCTGTTGCTGTATCCCCTATCTCTCCCTAAGAGAGCCAAGAGTCAAGGTGGAAATCAAAGTCAAAGAAGAATAGAGAGACCCAGTTTGAGCTTGAAAGTTCAATGGCGAGCGAAACACCTGGCTCTCCATCAGCTTCTGATACTAGGGTCCTTGCGTGGGAAGATGTCCCAATGTCTTCTGGTTATCCACCTCTGTCATTGTCACGTCCCCAACAGCTGATAGTGATTCTGTAATTGCAAGGATGTAGCAGTTCGTGTCCACCCATTGTGCATTGTGTGGTGCGCTGACTGCAGATGCATAATCACAGGCATGGAATCAAGCAGCACCTGAGGAGATTCCATCCTGAAGAATATGCTAAGCTGTTGGCAAGGAGGATTCATCATTATTATTAAGACTGCAATCCTGAGTCCAAAATTAATCACTGATTCCTCAGGGCTTGATAATCTAACAATCCTGAGACCAAAAAATCATCACTGATTCCTCAGGCAATGAATTCCACAAGTGTTAGGATTTTATTTCTTTCTCTCTTTCCCCCTTGTGGCGCTTTCTTTCCTGTTCGGTCGCTCCTTCCTCTCTCTGATTGGAGTATGGGGGTTTATAGTTTGGTTTGCCCTCTTCCTCGGCACTCGATTATTTGTGCTGTGGAGTGGTTGTAACGCTGTTGTTTGTTTTCCGGATTCCCGACCTTGGCTGCAGTTTGACTTGTCTCTCGATTTCGTTTTGTCTTCTGACCTCCTGACTTGTCTGACCATTCTTTGCTCCTCCTCCGTTGTTCCAGTTGCTCCCATTCTCGTTGTGTCTCTCGCTCCCTCTCTGATATCCTTGGCCGCCCCCAGTACCTTGGCTGGTCTGACTATCCCTGATGCTCCGGCGTCCGTCTTATTACCCTTGCCTTACTGGGTGCCGGCCTATTCCAGTTGTGTGTCGCCTCTTGCAGCCAAGCACTAGGTGTCTCTGTTCAGAGGTCTGCGGTAGTGAGCCATGTCCCGGCCTGGTCCCGTCCTTTTTCCTGCTCCGCCTACTCTCTTCCTGGGTTTATTCTCTGTGGGTCCTACTGGTCTCGGTGGCCTAGTCCTCGGTCACTCGCGGGTTATTCCCTGCTGGGAGTTGGCTGGCCCGGTGACCTCTGTTGGTACCCAGCTTGAGGAGGGCCGCTGGTCTGGGCAGTTCCCCACTAGCACGAGTCCTTCTTTTTTCCCTTTGAGAGTGGTGGATGCTTTGTTCATCCTACTGGGGCAGGCCTTAGCGGCTCACTGATCTTCCCCCTTGTGTTACGTTGCTGTGTGGGAAATTTCTTAATGTAGTTTTCCCCGCTTTGGGCTGCGTCTGAGGCTCAAATATTGTGGCAGTCCTAGCCAGCTGGCGTGCACCTGTTTGGTGATTCGCTTCCTCTTTGGGGTCGATACTCCTATTTGGGTGGTCTCTGCTCCAGGGTCGGGATAGTTCTCGGTTCTTTCCTCTACAAGCCATTGGTGTTGGGGGGGGACAGTACTGCGCGGGTCACATTTTGTCCCCAGTGGAGCATCCTCGCTTGCACTTTTGCTGGTCTATAGTGGAACTCGGAGGGTGGCGGGATTGTAGGTTGGTGGTTTATTCCGCGGTTCCTTATCAGAGCCTAACGCTATCCTAGCAGGTCCATAGGTGGGTTTCCTTTTCCTCAGTAGTCTCTCAGGTTCTTTTCCTTGTGGGTTCCTCCCTATTCGCTGACCGCCCTTTGGTTCTTTGCTCTCCTGAGTTCTTGTGTTCTCCAGTTCCTGCTCTATGATCCTTTTGGCCCTGAGGGGCTAGGTCTTTGTTCAGTCTCCCCTTGCCTCGATCCTGGTCAGGGTCCCGGCTCAACTGGGATCGGACATCGGGCTTCGCGGCCAGCACCTTTAATCCAGCTACGGCCGCAGAAAGGAGACAAGGGAGACTGCCACCGATCCAGAACTTCGCTACCTAGCGCCGCCCCCCAGCTTCTGGCCTAGTCCTTCATCTACAGGTTCCTGACAACAATTTAACAGACCTTACCGTAAAAAAACCCTTCCTCTGCTGAAGTTTAAACCTCCTTTCCTCTAATCTCAAGGGGTGTCCCCTGGTCACCTGATCAGGCCTTGGAATAAATAGCTCACCACAGAGATCATTGTATTGACCTCTCATACACTTGTACAATGTGATAAGTTCTCCTCTTAGTCGCCTTTTCTCTAGAGTAAATAAACCAAGTTTGTCTAGTCGTTCCTCATATATCAAGTCCTCCTTTCCCTTAATTAATTTTGTTGCTCTTTGCTGTACCCTCTCTAGTTCTAGTATATCCTTTTTCAGAACTGGTGCCCAAAATTGCACTGCATACTCAAGGTGAGGTCTTACGAATGATTTTTATAATGGCAAAATAACGTTATCAACTCTTGGTTCGATACCTCTTTTTATGCAAGACAGGATTTTGTTTGCCTTTGCTATTGCAGTTTGACACCGGTCAATGTTTTCAAGTTTGTAGTTGACAAGGATACCCAGGTCTTTCTCTAGCAATGAGTCCCCTAAAATGATTCCATTAAGTTCATAAGTAGCCTTGGGATTGTTTCCTCCCAAATGCATGACTTTACACTTTCCCACATTAAACTTCATATTCCATATGTTTGCCCAATCTGACATTTAGTCCCTCTGTAGAGAGAAAATATCCTGTTCTGAATTAATGATCTTGCATAATTTAGTATTATCTGCAAATATTGATATTTTGCTTTCTATATCTATTTCCAGGTCCTTAATAAACATGTCAAAAAGCTGTGGACCTAATACTGAAACCTGAGGTACTCCACTCTCCACTTTAACTGTATTGGAGAATTTTCCATTTACAACCACACACTGTTCCCTATCCTTCAACCAGTTTTGTATCCAATTGCAAAGGTTATCTCCTAGCCCCAATTTCCTTATTTTATACACCAGCCTTCTGTGTGGCACTGTAACAAATGCCTTTGCAAAGTCTAGATATACTACATCTACTGCCTTGCCATTGTCAATGGCAAGGTAGTTCCTCAGGGCTTGGGCCTAACAAAAGTCTAATCCTACAAATCAGTGTTTCTTTTGGGCTTGGGCCTAACAAGTCTAAGTCTTACAAATAAATTTGTTTGCAAAGCATCTTCAGTGCACATGTATGCAGATGTAACTAAAATATATACAAAAAATTAAAACGTATCAAAACTGGAGGACGTATTAAATGATTTCTCTGATGTTGAGAGATGGATAACAAAGAACAAACTGTTCCTAAACACTGACAAAACGGACACAATGTTATTTGGTACAAAGTATACCAATTTCTGCAATACCACCCTGTCCATTGTAAAAGAGTCTAATCGTAAATTGGCCACAGTGGGCTCCTACAAATATCTTGATATGTGGCTTGACCCCAACCTCACTTTTGGTCTGCATATTGATATATTAAAGTCCAAACTTTATCCCAAAATAGGTGCTCTGTTTAGAAACAAATCCTGTTTAAATCCCCTGGTAAGAAGACGTATTGTACAACAGATGATAATGCAAATCATAGATTATAGGGATGTAGTATATGCTCCCTTGCCACAAATCCATCTTGCTAAAATTGACACGCTGTATAACTCATTATGCCGCTTTATCCTTCAGTGTAATTATACCAGGGCTTATAAATTTAAGTTCTTTGCTACTAGCCAGACCTGAAAAGTTACTCTCCACTGCAAGCCAAAACATACCCACCAGGGCAGAATTTTTACTCGCCAGGGCTAAATTTTCTCTCGCCATTGGCTAGTGGCGAGTGGAAATTTTGAGCCTTGATTATACAACCCATCATTGTGATATGTATGAAGAACTAAATTGGCTAACACTCAAATCTAGACGTGCCCTTCACCGCTCTTGCATGGTTCATAACCACTTCTCTAGAAAACTACCAGATTACCTGAGCAGTATGTTAACTCCAGCTTTTCATACTAACTATAACCTCCGCTCCACTTCTAACAACTCACTGAGTATACCACATTTCAAGAAAGAAGCCTGTCAATCTGTCTTTTCCTCTAGAGCTCCGAAAGTCTGGAAAAACCTACCTGAGAAAATCAGATCTTCTCACAGTCTAAAATCCTTAAAAAGAACTGCTTCTTTATATCTAAAAACAGTATGCAACTGTATGTAATATTTTTAGTATAAGTGTGTATACATATGTAGTTATATGTATTATGTCTCTGTATTGGTGCAAATATGCAACTCTTGCTGTAAACACTCTAGTACACACCTGAAAACGAGAGAAATCTCAATGTATTCTTCCTGGTAAAACATTTTCTAAATAAAATAAAATAAAATTGTTCATCAGGGCTTGGGCCTCTAAAAACAAGTCTAAATCCTAAAAATCAATGTTTCCACAAGGCTTGTGCCTACAAGTCTAAGTCCTACAAATCACCCTCTACAAAATACTGTATCTCGACAAGTATTAGTCTGCCCAGTCACAGCTTACCTTGGATGGTCCCTGTCTCCTTCACATTACATACCAATTTTTTATTAATGTATATTATTTATGTATTTTTTCTATTAATTCTCCCCCCCAATACCTGTTGATAAACCCCCCAAAAAATTCCCTGTTCAGTTGATTTTTTCCCCAGGCTCCACCAACACAGTCATCCTCAGACCCCATTTATACTATGCCTGTGGGAAATAAAATAAAATTTGCAATGTATTGTGTGTAAATTCAGTCTTCCCTTTGATTTCAATGCAATGAGCTAGGAAAAAAAAGCGGAAAAACATCACTTTTCGCAGGAAATTTTCAGATTGGAAAGAAGTGCCATTTTTTGCCTATTTTGGGTTGAGGCGAACATTTTCGCTCATCCCTACTTTCAGGAGCTTTAAGTAGTAATCTAAGAGGTCCAGATTCACATATCAACAAATATATATACCACTTCAAAACTCATCTGCCAGGATTCAACCAAATCTGAATCTTATAAAGAGAGAACTCAGTCTGAGTACTGAACCAACTCCTGAACTTTGAACATCTTTACACAGAAATCAATCAAAAAAGCACTGTATATATTCAAGTCTTTTGATTGGTTGGTCAGATTGGCCCCATTCTATACACAAATGTTCCTTTTAAAATTAAGTGTAGAAATATATTATGGGACCATCCACTAATAACCTTAAAGGGATAGTAAGGTTTCAAAATAAAAGCAGCTCCAATTAATATTCATAGTATTAGCCATAGAGAGTGTTATTTCAATACTGTCAGAGCTGTAGTTCAAGAGTAACTGAATGATAAAGTTTCCCCCTCCCGCCCCTTTTACCTAGTGTAAGCCACCTCCTCTCAGCTGTGGAATCTGGTCTAAAGACCAGACAGCTCACAGCAAGGGACAATCTTCTTACTGTGATAACACAGAAAATCCTGCTCCCCGTGACAGATTTTTCAGGGTTTTTCCTTATGCTAATTGAAGATTGTCCCTCTCTGCAAGCCATCTGGACACTACCTTTCTGTTCTGAGGTGTGCAGTGTTACATCAGTAAAAGGGGAAGGAGGGGGATACTTTATCATTCAATTACTCTTGAACTACAACTCTGACAGTTTTGGCCCAAATACTATGAAGATTAATTGGAGCTCCTTTTATTTCGAAACATTACTATCCCTTAAAGCCTGATTAGTTTACATACAAAGATCATTTACAGTAGGCTCAGCCTTCCTGAGTTATATTTTTAATTGCCATCGTATAATTTTGAGACAAAATTCAATACAAGCTCAACAAGCCAAAAAACCAAATGAAAAGATTGGTCTTCCCACATGGCTCAGATAGAGTGGTGTCATAATGAGCTGTATGAAGACTTTGTTTAAGGGAGATGTTTCATTGTGTGGATTACTATAATGTATTGTGTCAATAGGCTGGCATTTATGTCATAGTGATTCATTTAGGATTTGTGCTCTGTCCTCCCATCCCCATGTACCTTATGTTCACAGAAAAGGAAATTATGTCTTTTACTACATATACAACAAGACACATGTCTGATACAGCATTTAATAACATCAGGGAACTCTGTCATTTTCCTGTACTGATTGTGGTGGGCTTGATTTCTAGATCAAAGAGATGTGGAAAGAGCTCACAGCAGCCAATAGGAAAAGTAGGGGAAGAGCTTCCCTGTTGTGTGAATAAATGCAAAGGGTTTAAAGTAAGGTCCCCTGTCCCAGTCAGCAAACTAATAACTGTTTTTTTTGGTCTTCCACCATCCAGGATTGATATCAGGCGGCTTAGACATATCTGTAACACCAACAAAGAAATTACACCTAAATCTGTAACACTAAAGAAGGAAATCCCACCTTTAGTGTCCCCAACACCAGAGTATCGACTCTCCAGTGGTGTGGTTCTCCCTGGACTAATCTATAGTACAGACAGAAAATGATAGAGAGGCTTTGAGTAGATGCTTAGTTGTGTTGTTGGGTGGACATAACTGCTGGTGGCTACTGTAGTCCGTACTGAATTGGGTTGGTATAGGGTGCACGTCCTCAAACTTCCGAGGGCAATGGCATGTGTGAAGATAAGAAGGTTGAGCAGTCTGCCAAACAGGCTATTTCCTTACTTGGCTTCATCTAGACACTGTCATTGCCCAAGCCAATAAACAGCTGACCATAGGCATTGTATTAGCAAGGGGGCTTGCCACTTCATATAGCTATAATAAAGCTGCAACTTCTATTCGATCATCTTGAGCTGTCTCTGTGTTTTTTAATCTATAAACCCCCATAACCAAGCAAGATTTTAAAACTTAGGCTGCATGTTATATATATATATAAGAACCATCACATACACCATGTAACTCTACAAAGTGGTAAGATATAGGTAGGGCCAAATTAATACACCTTTACATTATGAGATTAATAGAAGCCACATGTCCAACAGATTTTATTGTTAAACAAAAACTCGGAAGAGTCTAAACCATGCAGTGGGTTTAAATAATATTCTCATGAACATGGAAATACAGAACAATGCTGAAAAGAAATGAAAGCCATGCAGGGAAATGTAAGAATCCGCTAGCACAGACCATTTGTCGTGCTTAGTCATACTTGAATACCTTGCTCTAGTGCTTACATACAAATGTATTCAGCAAATACTGTCACACACAACTCCATCCTTTAAAGGGATTGTAATACTTTGTTTTATCTTTATTTTATTTTGTAGGCATTAAAAAAACATGAAGAACGATATGTCTTATCTCTCAGACCTTTATGGTTTGAGAGATATTCACAAGCAAAGTTTCCCCTCCTGCCCCTTTTACCTAGTGTAAGCCATCTCTTCTCAGATGTGGAATCCAGTCCATAGACCAGACAGATAACAGAAGGGGACAATCTTCTTCCTATGAGAACAATGAAAACCCTGCCCCCCATGACAAGTTTTTCAGGTTTTTCCCTTATCTTAATTGAAGATTGTCCCTCTCTGCAATCTACCTGGGCACCTCCCTTCTGATCTGGCTGAACAGTGTTACATCAGTAAAAGGGGCGGGAGGGGGATACTTTGTCATTGAATTACTCTTGAATTACAACTCTGACAGAATTGAAATAACACTCTCCAAAGTCCAAATAATATGATGATTAATTAGAGCTGCTTTTATTATGAAACATTACTATCCCTTTAAAGGGATGCGTTATGAAGCAATGTGTTGGAAACATTGCTTATCTTTCAAGGGTGTAAAATCTCAATTTAATTCAAATGAAAGTTGTATATGTCCCCTAACAGAGGTGTCTCTAGCATCTGAGGAGTTAGGAGCAAATAAGATTCTCATATTTAAAATAAGTGAGATAAGAGGAGTATAACACACATGATGGAAGGTCTGCGGATGCTCCTTATTCCCTGAATTCTATTGGTTTCCAGCACGTAAGGTGTAATGGGTGGAGACATATTGCCAAATCCTTTCATGTGAAGACTCTCTGTAGGATGGTGGTGGTGCTGGTAATAACAGTGGCAATGCTGAGGGGAAGTACCATGAGGGCAGGGGAGGGCTGGCCTGGGGGGCAGGGGGGCAATTGCCCCCTGGGCCAGTCATATGTCTGGGCTGGTGGGCCACTGCTCCTCACTAAATCTCCCAATTGCTGCTGTAAATGGAGCTACACTAGTGATAACATAGAGCTTGATTGAATTGAAATGGAACTACACAAAAGACACCACAGAGGAACAATCCAAATGGAGCTACATTAGTAGCATAACCCATTCCCTTGTAAGCTCTATAGTATAACTAGTGTAGCATTACTTAAATTATAAGCTTTGTAGTAGTGCACTAGTGTAGCCTCGTTTCAGCTGTAAGCTATGTGGTATCAGTTGCCTTACTTCACAACATTAATGCCAATTTTAAAATTAACAAAAGGGGGTGGGCTTGGCCAGTGGGCTTGAGTGATATAGAAATGGGCCACTTGACTGAATTTGCCCCTGGGCCACAAGTTGCCAGCCCTCCCCTGCATGGGGGTACCAGGGGAACAACAGGGATATTATCTTGGACCCTTGCACAAAAAAGACAACAACACAGATGTAATTTACATTGTCAATGTTCCAGACTATTGAGGGGTTTCAGTTGCTTTTCTGTGGGATTTTCACCCTTCCTCTTTTCACCATTGAGGAGAAACAAGGGCCACATCGACAGCAACACTTGATTTACTTTTCCTTGAGATGACTTCACATGTCTCAGGGTGGTTACATTTCATGTGCTCATTTATGGAAACTGTACTAAGGTGTGACTTCTCCTTTCTTCCTCTTCACAACCTTGCCCTATAATGTGCACAGTTCATTTGCTGATGATTGAACTCTTCATGCCTCAAGCAGGGCCGGATTTACATCTCAGGAGCCTGTAGGCACAGAAATCTGAACCGCCCCCCCCCCATTGGCCATCTTCACCTGACATCTCCACTGGGCACCTCTACAATGCTCCTAATCTCCACACTGCCCCATCATGTCCATATTGCCCTCTCATTGCCCCTATCATCTCCACATTGCCCCATCAGCGCCATATTGCCCCCATCAGTTACAACGTGCCCCCCATATTGCCCTCACATTGCCCCCATCAGCTCCATATTGCCCCCATCAGCTCCAACTTGCATCCCATCAGCTCCATATTGCCCTCACATTGCCTTTATCTCCACATTTCCCCATCAGCTCCATATTGCCCCATCAGCTACCACCTGCCCCCAATAAGCTCCATATTGCCCTCATCAGCTTTATATTGCCCCCATCAGCTTTATATTGCCCCCATCAGCTCCATATTGCCCTCACATTGCCCACATCAGCTCCACTTTGCCCTCACACTGCCCCCCATCAGCTCTACTTTGCCCTTACATTGCAGCCACCCCTGTTTCCTACCTCCTCCCTGGTGGTCCAGCGGCATGGCAGGACAGGTCTGCGCCTCCTTCGGCACAGACCTGTATCTGCTGGAGCTTCCACGCGGTGTTCTGCTCAGTAATGCAGAGTGATGGGAGATGATGTCATCTCCCAGCGCTCTGCATTACTAAAGAGCTCACGAGGGAGCTCTGCAGCTAAAGGTCTGTGCCAAAAGTGGCGCAGACATGAAAAATAGAGTGGAAGAATAATTAAAAAAATAATAATAATAAAAAAAAAAACATGTCCCAATGACAGGCGCCCCTCCGTGGGGTGTGCCTGTAGACAGATGCCTACTCTGCCTTACAAGAAATCCGGCCCTGGCCCCAATGGAAAAATAATCCCACACCGATGATCTTTGGACAAGGGGAGCTGTTGCATTGTATGCTGTAAGTACCTGTGTTTTGTAGATGACATTTGTGTGCATGAAAGATTGTAATCAGTAGTATAAATCGTTACCAAGTTAGACCTCATCATGTGTGTTATCCTGCACCTCATTTAGTGAAACCATAGTTGTAGAAGATCCATGAGATCTGGTTGCTGCAGCACATGCAATAAATGGTGGCATATCTCCTATTTCTGAGGAGGCTTTTTCTAAAAGAGGTAGAGAAAGACAGAGCAAAATAAATCCCTCTAAGTGTAGCAAGGAATAAAAAGAGTATATCATTTATTACATAAAACTGGAAAATTAAAATAATACAACGATAAAATAAAAATACTAAAATAATAGATAAATGGACATGAAAAATATCAATTAAATATGTGAGTAGTGATGTGATAGAAGTAGAAAAACACTGAGTATAGATGGCAATCAGAGTATACCCAAGCCATGGGGCTTCAAGTAATCAGTATATAGAGTCCTTAGTGACTGGAACAGACTAAATAATGATATTAATAACCTTAAAGGGATAGTGGTGTTTCAAAATAAAAGCAGCTCCAATTAATCTTCATAGTATTTGGGCCATGGAGAGTGTTATTTCAATACTGTCAGAGTTGAGGTTCAAGAGGAATTGAATGATAAAGTTTCCCTCTCCCGCCCCTTTTACCTAGTGTAAGCCACTTCCCCTCAGATGTGGACAATCTTTTTACTTTGAGAACAATGAAAACCCTGCCCCCCTTGACAGGATTGTCAGGTTTTTCCCTTATGCTAACTGAAGATTGTCCCTCTCTGCAAGCCATCTGTACACCACCTTGCCGCTCTGAGCTGAGAAGTGATACATCAGTAAAAGGGGTGGAGGCATACTTTATCATTCAATTACTGTTGAACTACAACTCTGACAGTATTGAAATAACACTCTCCATGGCCCTAATACTATGGAGATTAATCGGAGCTGCTTTTATTTTGAAACATTACTATTCCTTTAATCAGAGGATGAGTGCTACAATGGTGGAGACAGTTATCAGACAATGGAAAGTGTGAAGTGCTTACTTCAAAGAACTCAATAATTGGTGAACCAACTCAATCATCGGTTGTTAGAATCAGGCTATCCTTAACTGGTATAGGTGTATTACTTTAATTTTCCAGTTTTAGGTAATAAATGATATATTCTTTTGATTCCTTGCTGCACTTAGAGGGATTTCTTTTGTGCTGTCTTTCCCTGCCCCTCTTTCTTTTTCATGATCTCTACATTTCATGTCAACTATTTGGCTAGCTGCAAAAGGAGATAAGGACACCCCCATAGAAACTATTATAGATAACTTATTGCATATATATATATATATATATATATAGTGTCATTTTTTTGGGCAATTTCTCTGGGCATAGATTGTTTTTCTGCAGGCCATATACAGTGTTGTTTAAAGGGATAGTATTACTTCAAAATTACTATCCCTCATATTGTAGCCCTTAATAAACTGAGTTAAATGACACCAGCGACATCTCTCAAACCTTTATGGTTTAACAGATAGCCGCTTTCAAAGTTTCCTCTCCCCTGCTGTCAGCGTTCTGCTGCCAACAGGAGAATCCGGTCTCTGAATCAAGAGGAGGCTCTTCAGCAAAGCCGATATCTCGTTATGGAAGGAAAAATGATTAATTGAAACAGTCTTCTACATGTTGTTGGTAACCAAGCACACGTAGAAGACTGTTTCAATGAATCATTTTTCCTTCCATAACGAGATATCGGCTCTGTTTAAGAGCCTCCGCCTGTCCCGGGACCGGATTCCCCTGCTGGCAGCAGAACTCTGACAGCAGGGGAGAGGAAACTTTGAAAGTGGCTATCTGTTAAACCATAAAGGTTTGAGAGATGCCGCTGGTGTCATTTAACTCAGTTTATTAAGGGCTACAATATTAGGGATAGTAATTTTGAAGTAATACTATCCACTTTTGTTTCTAAAAGTGTGAAGAAAAGTTCCACCACCAGCAGCAGTAGCAATAAACCATTAGTACACTGAAGACAACTATTAACATTCTAGTGCTGGTAGCATAGCGAAGAAGGGTGTAGGGGTAGAACCAGCTACTGCACCTAACTATGAGAGTAACAAATACAAGAGCCATCTTCATTAAGGGAAAAAATAAACATTTTTTTGAGACTTCAAAAAGCATAGTGAAATATGAAAGTAATGGGGAGGCATTGGCAGGTGATTCTAATGACCTAAGAGTTGATAATGATGTTGATCTAGAATATATCCCTCTTCCCCCATTCCTCTGATACAGATGTTGAGAGTAATGATGAAATGGACATAACATTAGCTGAATGGAAATTCAGTCCACCTGCCCACATCCAAGCCTCCATTCAGAAATGAAGCTACACTTGGCCGATGGACCAAGCCTCCACCGGGATCGTACCGATATCCAAGCCTCTCTTTGGTTCTACAAGAAAAAAAGCATACAATAAAAAACATATATACATAGTGTGGATTTACAAATACAAATAAAAACGTGTATGTGACAGTAGATGCTCAACTACTTGAAGAAGCAGTCATAAATTCTATGTCCTAGATGAAATTGTTGACTTCTAAGTCTTCACCAAGCCTGTTTGGGGACAGGGTATACAAATGATAAATCCAATAAGCTTCCTGCCTGCATAACTTAGAAAAGTGATTAGCACAAGTACCTGGAATATGCTCTATAGCCATAATACTAAAATGAGAAAGACCTCCTCTGGGACAGGTGTTAAAATGTCTGGGCACAGAATGCTCCAAAGATTTCTTCTTAAAGGGGAACTACCACCCCACACAATCTTTAACTTCACTAAGTCCCCATCAGGTGACTAGCTGCTTAGTTGCGCTAGTCACCAGAATATTTACCTTATTTAATAGAGTTCTCCTCTCTTCCATGGGTGATGGGCAGGACAGAGTGTGGACATCTTGCCATTGTGACGTCTGCGCTCCTGTGCTGTCAGTCCCAGCCTGAGCCAAATGGCTCCTAGCAACTCCTTGTAGATCCGGCTGAGACTGACAGCGCAATCAAGCGGACGTCACAATGGCAAGATGTCCGCACTCTGTCCTGCCTGTCGACCATGGAAGAGAGGAGAAATTTATTAAATAAGGTAATTATTCTGGCGACTAGCGCTACTAAGCAGCTAGTCACCAGATGGGGACTTAGTGAAGATAAAGATTGTGTCCGGTGGTAGTTACCCTTTAATCAGATATCTGTTTTCCCATGATCTTTCCCTAAAGCTCCTGATTGTCCTTCCAATATACTGGGTCCCACATCCACATGATATGAAATAAATGATATAGGTGCTTTTGCATGTGATGAAGCTATTGATGGAAATTGATGGATTATGGTCATACTTACTGCTAAATGTTTTTGTTTTATTGCAAACAAAATCACAATTTGTGCATTTTGGATGCAGGCACCAAAATTTACCCAAAGATTCCCAATCTTTCACTTTTATTATTCGCAATATTTTTTGGCCTACTGGGCACCAAGTAGCCTCTAATGTTTCTTCCTTTTTATACGTAAATGTAGGCTTATCTGTTATAACTTCTTTCAATAGGGAGTCCTTTTTAAGGATATCCCAGTGCTTAGACACTACTTTTTTAATAATATTTGATGTTATATTGTATTGGGTAATGATTGCTGCTGATCTCTTTTTGGGAACAGGCTTAGATTTAGTTGTTAGGATTTTGTTCCTGTCCAAATGTAGCACAATAACCCATTAGCACACTGAAGACAACAACTATTAACATTCCAAGTTGTTGGGGGGTTTACTATCCCTTTAAGGGGAAAAATAAACATAATTTGTTTTACACTTCAAAAAGCCTATAGGAATATGAAAGTAGTGAGGAGGGATTGGCAGGTGATGCTAATGACCTTAGAATTGATGGTAATGTTGATCTAGAATATATCCCTCCTCCCCCATTCCTCTGATACAGATGTTGAGAGTGATAATGAGATGGACATAACATTAGCTGAATGAAAGCACTCAGTTTTCCACCACTGAAAAAGAGCACTGTGTGTGTTTATAAACTGTTTGAGAGATC
Organism: Rhinophrynus dorsalis; assembly: GCA_037306005.1. Classification (NCBI taxonomy): domain Eukaryota; kingdom Metazoa; phylum Chordata; class Amphibia; order Anura; family Rhinophrynidae; genus Rhinophrynus; species Rhinophrynus dorsalis. Next base: position 36,875,985 of record CM074727.1, read on the forward strand.
AGTTGGTAAGTCTGACTATGAACAAGTAAATGTGCCTAAAAATACACAATTATCCTATCAGTAATTATAATTGTCACTGCATCCAAATCCATCACCCACCCAACCACACAAACTATTGCTGAGTAATCAACAACACAGGACATCAACATCTGCAACTCTAACTATGATGTTATTGGTAGTACACAGCTATTGACACCAACTTCTAGTACAATTACAACATCCAGCCCCTGTAGTAGTAGTAGCCCCTCAAGAATACCTCAGTTTATGAAGTCTACAGTGTGGAGATAATTCATTCATGATCCAAAGGCTAAACATACTGCTATCTTTTGTCTGTGTAAAAACATGTGAGCAGGGGGAAAGCAGGATCAAACCTAGGCACATCTTCACTAAAATCCCAGCTGAAGTACAAACACAAGTCAGTTTGGGAGACTCACCATCAACATGTCAGAGGTGTCATGATTAGTAGTAGTAGAAGCATTTTGAAACATTCACAGGGCTCTGGGACACATATTAGTGGTGCTGTAGATGTCAGAGAGTATGTCAAGATTTCTTTCATTTTCAGTAACACCCATGGCTCCTGCTGTTTTCTTCAAATGCAAAACACAGAGGAGTATGACTCTCAGTTTGTTGGGGGATATGGTCAAAGTCACATATTTCCCACACTTACCACAGCCATCCCCACTACCTCTATTGATAAGTCATGTTGTTAAAGCAGATTTTCTGCTATGTACTTCCATCCCACACACACGTATTGAATAACCCCAAACTATGCCTGTGGAATGGAAAAGTTGCCAGGTCCTGTAGAGATCAAGAAGAATCCAATATCAACTCATGGTCAGGGAAATCTGCAGAAAAGGCAAAATCCAGAAACAGGCCGAGGTCAAATACAAGAGAAGGCAGGAGATGTTAAAAAAACTACAGGATTGAGAACATTTGTTTGTACCTGTTGTACTCATGGACAAGAAGATGCCAAACTGCAAGAAATCCCACTCAACAAATCCGGGAAGCAACCATTTTGCAAAGGTGACCATGGATGATGATCTCCAGATTAAAGAAAAAAATTCCTATAAATGGGTCATGCAGTAGGCTGGTCCATGGCCTTTTCTGTTGCCTTTGCTCACTAGTCTATGTGTTACAAAGAGGTAACCTATTTCCTAAAGTGTGTGCTTTATGTGCTAATACCCCACAGCCACTGGTAAACCATCTATCTCTACATAAAACCTGGATTACATAGCTGCTGAATGCTTTATTGGCAGCCAGGTTAATAAAAAAAGACTCTGAGTTTTTTCCAATTCAAGCCATCAATCACAATTAGCAAGTTATGCAAAATCAGCAGCTCAGTCAGGAAACATCATAAACTGATAAACTGACCTACAGAATACCATTGTCATGCTTCCCACCTTTTTCTCTGTACTCCTCCTTACTCTCCACCCCTCTTTTCTATTGGCGTGGGCTCCTTTTTATAGCTCTGGGCTTTTAGCCTCTGCACCCAATTATTGAGATAGTTTTGTTTTTTGACTCAGCGTTTGGCTTCCTCCTTAGACTTCTCTCCCTTTAATTCCTGAACTGTTGGAACAATTAAAAGGGGCCTCCATATTTACTAAGTTGGATCTTCATGAAGCATACAATCTCATCCGAATAAGAACAGGGGACGAATGGAAGATGACATTTAATACTCGTTACGGACATTACGAGTACCTGGTAATGCCATTCGCTTATGTAATGCTCCGACAGTATTCCAAGGATTTGTGAATAACATCGTCAGAGATATGCTGCTAACCCATGTCATCATCTATCTAAATGATATATTGATCTATTTCTTGTCCATTGAAGACCATCATGACCAAGTCTGAATAGTGCTACAACACCTACAGGATAATGCCCTATTCGTGAATATTAACAAGTGTGAATTTGACAAATCCCGTCTTTCATTTCTGGAGTACATCATTTCAGCTACAGGCCTAGAGATGGACCCTGCCAAGACCCAGGTGGTTACTCAATGGCCTATTCCAAAAAATACTCGAGCTATTCAGTGGTTCATAGGATTCTCAAACTACTATAGACGATTCATCTGCAAATTCTCATGTACTGTTTCTCCTATAACTGCACTAATCAACAAAGAGCTGATCCTCAGAATTGGTCGACTTCGGCTCTTCATGCATTTGTTTCTCTGAAACAGGCATGTACCACCGCCCCCATATAAGATTCCCTGACTCATCACTACAACTTGTTCTTGAGATAGATGCATCCAAAATAGCAGCTGGGGCTGTGTTATCCCAAAGATATCCGGATTCATCTCGTATACACCCTTGTTTTTTTTTTTTTTTTAAAGATTTTCCACTGCGGAACAAAATTATGAAGTAGGCAACCCTGAACTCCTCGCCATAAAACTTACTCTTGAAGATTGGAGGCACCTATTGAAGGGTACTGTCCTCCCTGTGCTAATACTGACGGACCACAAGAATCTACAATATTTAGAAACATTCAGATTAGTGTTGAGCGAGCATGCTCGGCCGATGCTCGGATCGGCTCGAGCATTGCTCTGCTCGGCACATGGCGGTACTCGTCGAGTACTGCCATGTGCTCGCCCGCCATGTTCGGGTGGCGGGGATCTGTGCCAGAGGAGGCACAGATCTGAAGACGCTCCGCTGGACCACCAGGGACTGGAGGTACGGGGGCATTGCGGAGATGAAGGGGGCATTGCGGAGATGAAGGGGGACAGTGTGGAGATGAAGGGGGACATTGTGGAGATGAAGGGGGACATTGCAGAGATGAAGGGGGCATTGCAGAGATGAAGGGGGCATAGCGGAGATGAAGGGGGACATTGCAGAGATGAAGGGGGCATTGCAGAGATGAAGGGGGCATAGCGGAGATGAAGGGGGACATTGCAGAGATGAAGGGGGCATTGCAGAGATGAAGGGGGCATAGCGGAGATGAAGGGGGACATTGCAGAGATGAAGGGGGCATAGCGGAGATGAAGGGGGACATTGTGGAGATGAAGGGGGCATTGACCAGGCACCCTCCCCTCATCAGAGCAGGGGGTGCCTGGTGTAATGCTCGTGTCGCCCCATTGAAGTCAATGGGGCTCGGGTGCTCGGCCGAGCACTCGAGCCTCCGGCGGTGCTCGGTCAGAGCACCCGAGCACCCGAGCATCGGGGTGCTCGCTCAACACTAATTCAGATAGCTTAACCCATGCCAAGCCTCGTGGGACCTGTTTTTTTACACACTTTAATTATAGTATTTCGTACCAACCAGGATCCAAAAACGTTAAAGCGGACGCCCTGTCCAGAAAGTATGATGTCAAAACCAAACCTTCTTTGAAACGTATTCTTCCCCCAGAACGCATCATCGCTACCTTGTCTTCTCAGACTCTGGAAAGACTTCAAGCCTCGCAGGGACCCCCCAGTTCTAATCAACCTACTAACACACTATTTGTCCCTCAACAATTTTGTCTGGAGATTCTTCAGTGGTCCCACCAGTCACGTACTGCAGGACACCCTGGAATCAGCAAAACATGGTATCTTGTTACCCGCCAATTTTGGTGGCCGTCAGTAAAAAAGGATATTCAAGTATTTGTTTCAGCTTGCCCAGAATGTGCTTTTTACAAATCTAGCCATCTTCATCCTGCGGGACTATTGTGTCCTCTTCCAATTCCTTCATCACCATGGTCTAGTCTGGCCATGGACTTTGAAGTTGACCTACCAGTATCCAAGAAATGCAACACTATCTTGGGTGTCGTCGACAGATTTTCCAGACAGGCTCATTTTGTTCAATTACCCAGCTTACCCTCAGCTTCTGAACTAGCCAAGAAATTTTTGAGAGAGATTTTTCGCCTTCATGGCACCCCTTCTCATATGGTTTCTAATAGAGGGACACAATTCGTTTCTCAATTTTGGCATGCCTTTTCCTCTAGATTGGGCATCTCACTACAGTTTTCCACGGCATATCATCCTCAATCTAATGGACAATGTGAACGTATGAATCAATCATTGGAAACCTTTTTGAGACTATTCATGAATGCGGACAACTCTGATTGGGTGGATCTTCTACCCTTTGCAGAATTTGCATTTAACAATCGTTTGCACAACTCACTTCAATGTTCACCATTCTTTGCTGCCTTGGGATATAACCCCCAAGCATTTCCAGTAAGCCCTCCTTCAGGAGTTCCAGCAGCAGACAAGATGGTGGACAATCTTCAGACACTCTGGTCTACCACCCATAACTATCTTGTATCAGCCACTGCCTCAAATAAAAAAGCAGCAGACCACAAGAGAAGAAAGGGCTACCCTTTTCGAATTGGAAGTCGATTTTGGCTTTCCACTAAACATCTCAAAGTTCCTACCTTGAAATTTGATCCCCGATTTGTAGGGCCATTCCAAGTTACCCACAGAATTACACCAGTTACTATGCAACTAGCCATTCCTTCAACTTATAGGATTTGCAATAAATTCCACATCTCTCTACTCAAACCATTAATTTCCAATTGCATTTTCAAGACTTGACCTCCATCACCTCCCACACTTTTGGATGGGGAACAAGAGTTTGAAGTAAAGAAGATTTTGAATTCAAGGATTTCCCACCAAACATTACAGTATTTGATTGACTGGAAAGGCTTTGCCCCGGAGGACCGCTCATGGGTTCCTGCTCATCACGTCCATGCTGCTAAGTTAATTTCAGCCTTCCATAAGGCTCATCCTCTTAAACCAAGACGCCCGGAGGGCTCTTCCTTGTGAGGGGGTAGTGTTATGCTTCCCGTGGGCTCTTTTTTATAGCTTTGGGCTTCTAGCCTCTGCACCCAATTATTGAGCCAGTTTTGGTTTCCTGGTTTTTGACTTGCTACTTAGACTTCTTTTGGCTCTTGATTCCCTGGCTTGAATCTGGACTACTCTTGCATTATCTCCGTTAGCCTATCTGCCCCTGGTGACCTTGGCCTGTTCTCTGACACCTCTTCCTGACTGGTACTCTCCTCAACGAGGCTTGCCTGTTCTCTGCCTCCTGTATGCTCTGAGATAATTTCTCCTTCTCTCCTCTCGGTTCCCTCTGGCACCGGCTAGCCATGTTTTGCCTCTACCCAGCTTACGAGTGAGTGGGCGGGACGCTTAAGTGCTTAAGCACTCTCTCTCTCTCCTTCCATTATCCGGACATTCGGCATCACAGACCCGCATCTCTTCGTGACTGTCCAGTCTCATCACTGGCAGAAGGGCATCCATGCAGGACCCTGTGAAATCAGGCCAGGAAGTATTGAGGCTTTCCGCCCAGCTGGCAGGCAGCCTCTGCAAGGAAATACTGGGACTGGCTTCATACCAAAGCAACACTCTCTACCACTGTACTCAAGTGTCTTCTGGCTGATTTCTACCAGGGAGTTAGAAGAACCTTAAATTGTCCTTGACAACCATGGGAAATGGTATTTCCAGAGATGAATTCTTTTATGAACAGGAAGATGCTCAGTACATTGCTTTTCAATGTGTTGTGTTGGAGCTTAATTGGACATGGCTTCAATGTTTTTTTTGTCTTCCTCTGGTTCACAAAGGGTGATATGGCATGGGCTGAACTTGATGGATGCATGTCTTTTTTCTGCCTCATCAACTATGTTACCTCTCTGGTCCTCAAGGGGACAGATCAAGGGTTTCCAATTTCAATCCTCATGAGCTACCAACAGGATTTAAGGATTTCCCTGTCTGAGCATGGCTTATCAATCAAAATGAATGACCCACTGATTAACTCATCTATGTTTAAGCCTCATATCCTGGTCTGTTGGTAACTCTTGAGAACTGAACTTGGACACACTTGGGATAGATTGTAGCTGACAGGGTTTTTTTAATAAAAGTATTTAACCAGGAAAGATACATTGAGGTTGCCTCACATTTTGAAGTATGTCCTGGGTATTCATTTTGTCTAACTTAAAGGGATAGTAATACTTCATTTTAACTTTATTTTATTTTGTAGGCATTAAAAAAACATGAAAAATGATATAAGTCTTATCTCTCAGACCTTTATGGTTTAAGAGATATTCACAAACAAAGTATCCCCCCCCTGTTCAACTAGATCAGAAGGGAGATGCCCAGGTAGACTGCAGAGAGGGACAATCTTTAATTAAGATAATGGAAAAAGCTGAAAAACTTGTCAAGGGGGGAAGGGCTTTCATTGTTTTCATACAAAGAAAATTGTCCCCTTCTGTTATCTGTACTGTCATACAACCTGATCCACATCTGAGAAGAGATTGCTTACACTAGGAAAAAGGGGCGGGGAGGGGAACTTTGCTTGTGAATATCTCATAAACCATAAAGGTTTGAGAGATAAGACGTATATCATTCTTCATGTTTTTTTAATGCCTACAAAATAAAATAAAGTTAAAACGAAGTGTTACTATCCCTTTAAGAGGACGAAAAGTTGAGTTGATATTATTGGGACTAGAAGCTGTGACCCTGAGGTTTGAACAGATTCTGCAAGTGGTGTGTTAACAAAATGAGCCATGTCAATAGCAACTCTGATTCACTTCAGTTCACAAAAGGACAATTTTTCCTTCAGCAATTTCAGCTTCTTGTAGCAAATTAATTTTACCAATCAGGAGGCAAAGTTAGCCCAATTTGAATATGTCACAAAAACTAGCCAATGTGGAGATTTCAATTGAAAAGTTATATAATGTACAGGATTGAAAAATCTTGTTTTTTATGTATATAATCTTTAAAGTTGTGCGCTACAAAAATTGTCGGTAAAATTTGGTGTCGAACACATTTTTTTTTCATTTGACGACTCCACATTTCGGATCCGACCTGTTCAACTCGGACGAAAGTCGACAACAGCCCGAATTATTTGTTGACTTTAAAATACCTTGAAAAATACAATAAAAAATGAAAATATAAAATATGGAACCATTTCCAGGGTCTAAATGAAGATGGTGGAACAGGGTAAGGTGGGCATTTAGCTTTATGGTACTATGGATGAAGTAGATGAAGTATGGATGCAGCTAAATTTGAAGGAAGGCCTGCCTGCACAACTGTGAGACTGGTTGATGTGTCACTCTGAAAATTATTCAAACAAATCCCTAATATTAATTTTAATATTTAACACAGGAACAAAGGTGACTTTCCCTTACGGACGCAATAAGGTACTAGGCCTGCCCATAGACCTGTGAGACAGGCTAATGTGTCACTCTGAAAATTATTCAAACAAATTGCTAGGATTAATTTTAATGTTTAACACAGAAACAAAGGTGACTTCCCTTGCAGACGCAGTAAGGTACTAGGCCTGCCTACGGAACTGTGAGACTGGCTAATGTGTCACTCTGAAAATTATTCAAATTCCTACTATTAATTTTAATATTTTACACAGGAACAAAGGTGACTTTCCCATGCGGACGCAATAAAGTACTAGGCCTGCCTACAGAACTGTGAGACTGGCTGATGTGTCACTCTGAAAATTATTCAAACAAATCCCTAATATTCCTTTTAATATTTAACATGGGAACAAAGGTAACTTTCCCTTGCAAAGGTTCTGTAGGAATGGTGTTCTGCCCAGAGTGCAATCTCTTTTAGCCCACTAGTGCCTTTCACAGAGAAGAAAAACATATCATATTGGTCCTGCCATAACAGCAGTCCAACCACGAAATGCCTGGCAAAACTAACCTGTAATACAAATTTGCAGGTTCTATAGGAATGGTGTCCTACCCAGGGCACAATTTCTTTTAACTCAGTAGTGCTTTTCATAGTGAGAAAATATCCTAAAGCATATCATATTGGCTCTGCCATAGCATAAGTCCAATCACAAAATACCTAGCAATTCTTCTCCAAACAAGAGAAGCAGGCAACCCCAGGCATACATTTCAGACTTGTCAGGCCTCATTATTGAGATGTCACTGACCTCACTAAGCACTGTGAGCAAGAGGTCCAATGCTGGATCCCCCCCTCCTATTACCCTTTGGGTGACTAATCCCAAGGGTAATTTGCATATGAATATTAAAAGTCAGAGATGCTCAACTAGGAACAAACCTGCAATACAAGTTTGCAGGCCTGCCTATGGAACTGTGAGACTGGCTGATGTGTTACTCTGAAAATTATTCAGACAAATTCCTATATTAATTTTAATATCTTTCACAGGAACAAAGGTAACTTTCCCTTGTGGACGCAATAAAGTACTAGGCCTGCCTACAGAACTGTGAGACTGGTTGATATGTCATTCTGAAAATTATTCAAACAATACCCTAATATTTTTAATATTTTGTACAGGAACAAAGATGACGCTCCCTTGCTCCCTTGCAGTAACAATAAGGCAGTAATGATGGCTATCTGCCTATGCCTAATGCTACCTGCCTACACAACAACTGGACACTAATTTACCCTGCTTCTTCTCTCTCTGAGCTCCAACAAAGCACTAAGAGGAAATGCAAGCTGTCTGGGTGTCTGTGTCATTAGTCCAACCCCCATCAAGAAACAAAGAAGCTAATTGGAATAGAGACAAAGAGGGAAAGTAGCGCATGAAACGGAGATGCTAATTGGACTAGAGACATTGAAGGAAAGTAATCAAGCGCGGGTGGTAGTCGCCAAATTTCTGAAATTTTTGACGACATTCAAAGCAGGGCTGGTTGTATTCAGATTTTTTTGGTGAATGACCCTTGCCTGTTGGATGGCCCGAATGCTGCCAAATGACCCCTTTTTCATTGAATTCCGAAAGTCAACTAATCGAATTGCACAAGCCTAATAATCTTTATTTTATATTTAAAAGCACTGTGAGCAAGAGGTCCATTGCTAGATTGCCCCTATTACCCTTGGGGTGACTAATCCTAAGGGTAATTTGCATATGTATATTAATAGTCAGAGACGCTCAACTAGGAACAAACCTGTAATACAAATCTGCAGGTTCTATAGGAATGGTATCCTATCCAGGATGCAATCTCTTTTAGCCCACTAGTGCTTTTCACAAAGAAAAAATATCCTAAAGCATATCATATTGGTCCTGCCATAAAAGCAGTCCAACCACAAAATGCCAGGTAATTCCTCTACGAACAAGAGAAGCATCCAATCCCAGACATATGTCTCAGCCTTGTTGGGCCTCATCAGGGAGGCATAGCTAATCTCTCTAAGCACTATGAGCAAGGGGTCCAGTGCTGAATTCCCCCTATTATCTTTGCAGTGACTAATCCCAAGGGTAATTTGCATATATATTAAAAGTCAGAGATGCTCAACTAGTCCTGTAACTTTGACAAATAACCTTCATGTTTTATGCCGTGTCTATCTCTTAATCAAACATAAAGGCATACAAGGAGTATTGTACTGAATCTAGAATTAAATACTTTAAATCACATGTGTATGTAATGTATTTATCCAAATGATACCTTAAAGGGATAGTAATGGTTCATAATAAAAGCAGCTCTAATTAATCATCATAGTATTTGGACTTTGGAGAGTGTTATTTCAATTCTGTCAGAGTTATAGTTCAAGAGTAATTCAATGACAAAGTATCCCTCTCCCACCCCTTTTACTGATGTAACACTGCTCAGCTAGAGCAGAAGGGAGGTGCCCAGGTAGATTGCTGAGAGGAACAATCTTCAATTAATATAAGGGAAAAACCTGAAAAACTTGTCAAGGGGGCAGGGCTTTCATTGTTCTCATAGGAAGAAGATTGTCCCCTGCTGTTATCTGTCTGGTCTATGGACTGGATTCCACATCTGAGAAGAGATGGCTTACACTAGGTAAAAGGGGCGGGAAGAGAAACTTTTATTGTGAATATCTGTCAAACCATAAAGGTTTGAGAGATAAGACTTATATTGTTCTTCATGTTTTTTTAATGCCTACAAAATAAAATAAAGATAAAACGAAGTATAACTATCCCTTTAAAAATATAAATTGTGAAGTAAAAGAGCATAGCAAGATTTTATCCAAACAGTAGTTGTTGGACCATTCATATCACTCACCTTTATTCTCTCTAAACACAAGATTGGGAAGATTCCAGACAATAGCACATTATTGTCACAGCTTACCTTATATCCAGCGTCGCCAGAAGAGAAGATTAGTTCCCGGAATTATGTTTCGGCGTCATCCCACATGTTGCTCCGTGCGTTGGGCTTGGGCGAACTTGGCGTCTTCAGCGGTCTCCCATGTCCTCTTGCTAGGCGGGGTGGCTGCTCAGGATGACGCAGGAATATAGCTGTTGTTGGACGCATCTCGGGCTCGATGCGTCATTTTTGGGGGCGAGGCTGCGTAGTTGACGCAGACCTCAAACTTATGCAGATTGGCCTGGCTAGTCTCCTCCTACCTACTTCCTGGCTGAGTATTTAAGGGTACTGCATCCTTATCCAGTCACCCTTACATTGTTGTCCTGTGCAGTTCTTGCTTGTTCCTGTTCCAGTTATCCTGTGTATGACCCGGCTTGTCTGACCATCCATCCTGGTGCTGACCAGTGGTTCTGTCTGGCTACTCTCTCTGTTCAACCCTGGCTTTAGTGGACACCCATTCTGGTGCAGGCCTGTGGCTCTGGCTGACTACTCGCTCCGTGCATGACCCTGGCTTGTTTGACTATCCTATCTGGTGCTGACCTGGGGCTCTGTCCAACTATCCTTTGTGTTGTCTCCTGACTAAGTGAACACCCTATCTGGTACAGACCTGAGGCTCTGGCAAACTTTAGTATACTGACTGCAGGCGTGAGTCAATAGTCTCACTTGTTGCCATCTTTAGGGGAGATAGGCTTCTCCTTTCTGACTGCAGGCGTGAGTCAGTACTATCCCTTGTTGCCACCTTTATGGGAGATAGGCTTCTCCTTTCTCACTGCACTTCTCCTTTCTCACTGCAGGCGTGAGTCTGCACTCTCCCTCGGTGCCACCTCTACCGGATAAAAGTAGGGAGCTCCTCCTTGACCTCCAGGGCTATAGAGACTACCATCTGCTTCGGCTTAGTCTGTAGCAGCTGTGGTTGACCTTGGGCTACCTCCTATTTCTGATAGAGTATCTAGTCTCTCGAGTCATCCGCTGCTCACTCTATTTTATGCTGCATGATACTTTAATAAAGGTGATTTCAACTATACTGTCTGACTCTTGTTCATTCTTGCCAACCATGACAAATATATGATATATTGAACAAAGGAACAATTGATGGATGGTTAAACAATGGGTGGCAGACTCAGAACAAAAGAACAATCAATGGAATGACCAGAGTGGAGGTTTGACCTGCACCAAGTCCTTCAATATACTTAATAGGATAAAATGTATCAAGTAACAAAGGAAGGTCCATTATATATGGGAAATTCTGATTCTTCAATAAATTATTTGTGTTTGATTCATCTACAGTGTGTGTTGTTCCTCTCTGCCACCAGGGATACCCCAGGCTGAGTACATCTATGTATTTATTTTGTCTGGGACGTGCACTGCCAAAATTTAAATGTATATTATTGGATTTACTTTTAGTGTGTGCCACTGTCATTATTAATGTTTATATATACATATATATATTTATATATATATATGTGTGTGTGTGTGGTCTGTGTGCTTTTGTGTGTTTGTAACTATGTATATATAGATATCTGTATTATTGGTCTTAGGATATACCGTTGAAATATGAACAGTGTGATTTTGTTTCCTTAAAGTGATAGTAATGTTTCACAAAAAACAGCAGCTCCAATTAATCTTCATAGTATTTGGGCCGTGGAGAGTGTTATTTCAATGCTGTCAGAGTTGTAGGTCAAGTGTAATTGAATGATAAAATATCCCCCTCCCATCCCTTTTACCTAGTGTAAGCCACCTCCATGCAGATCTGGAATCTGGTCTCTTGACCAGACAACTCACAGCAAGGGACAATCTTCTTACTGTAAGAACAATGAAAGTCCTGCCCCCAATTGACAGGTTTTTCAAGTTTTTTCCTTATCTTAATTGAAGATTGTCCCTTTCTGCGATCCACTTGGACACCACCCTGCTGCTCTGAGCTGAACTGTGTTACATCGGTAAAAAGGGTTCAATTACTCATTCAATTACTCTTGAAATACAACTCTGACAGCATTGAAATAACACTCTCGATAGTCCAAATACTACGAAGATTAATCTAAGCTGCTTTTATTATGAAACATTACTATCCCTTTTATTAAAATTTCCATGCAATGTCAACCTTCCCAAACTCCAGGAGAACACCAATAAACAAGAGGCATCAAAGGTTTAAACTTCTACAAGATGCACATCCTTGGTTAAGCATTTGAGAACCCAAGGAAAGGACTTTCCTACTTAAATATGAAAGGAGTGAGGACAAACAAAGGACAGTTTGTCAACTAAACAAATAATTAAGATAGGAAAACAAATGCTTCACATCTGATAAAATTCTTCCTTGAGCCTTCCCCCATCACATTACATTACTATCTCTTTGATGCCACCAAGAAATGTGAGAAAGGGCCAGTTTGGATGCATCGTGTTATGCCAGCTGACCAGTTCTCACCAGACTTGACTGACAGGAAAATGGTATAAGGAGTATTGTGGGTAGAACCAGGGCAACATGTGATGGCCACAGTATGAACAGTACACCATGTGAGCAGCCTTGAGTACTATAGGGAAGACCTGTCCTTGAAAGCCATTATGTGGGCCCAGCAGATGAGCAGACCAGAAACCACCTAAGATCTGTGCTGGAGGATGTGAGGAGATTATTGTCAACATAACATTTACTGATTTCACATATCATTCAATTTTTTCCATTTCTGTAACTCACAATATTGTTTTATTCATGTTCCTACCACCTAAATTGTAAAAGTATTTTTGATTTTGTACATAATATCATCATTTTTATTATTATCACGTGTTTGTGTGTTTTCTAAGTCACATCTACCCAAAAGAATAATTATACCATTGGGAAGAAGGGTTATAGAATTTCTTACAGATTTGAGAGCCGGGTGGGAGGGTTTTGGTGTGACACAGAAATACATTTATACTTGCATAATATTTTGTGCTGATTCAAAATACTGTTTAGTACCTTTGTTTATGTATTGATTTTGGTAAACGATTGTCTATACAGTGGAATGTTTAATGAAGAAAATTGCCTAGTTAGAAATCCTGGCCTAATTATAAAATGGAAGGAACCTCAGACCCTTGGGTCCAAGCTCAGGAGTATGTGGCCAGCACAATCAGTGGAAAAAAATTATCAAAGTGAAATGGTAAAGCTACTCTGATTTTTGCTGCCCACTGGATAGCAGAGCAGTGCAAATATCTGCAAATGCAGAAAGAGAATTTAGTGAGTAAAATGCATGATTTAACGGCATAGTAATACTTCTTTTTATCTTTATTTTATTTTGTAGGCATTAAAAAAACATGAAGAACAATATAAGTCTTATCTCTCAAACCTTTATGGTTTGAGAGATATTCACCAGCAAAGTTCTCCCCCCCCGCCCCTTTTACCTAATGTAAGCCATCTCTTCTCAGATGTGGAATGCAGTCCACAGACCAGACAGATAACAGCAGGGGACAATCTTCTTCCTATCAGAACAATGAAAGCCCTGCCCCCCTTGACAAGCTTTTCAGCTTTTTCCCTTATCTTAATGGAAGATTGTCCCTCTCTGCAGTCTACCTGGGCACCTCCCTTTTGCTCTGGCTGAGCAGTGTTACATCAGTAAAAGGGGTGGGAGGGGGATACTTTGTCATTGAATTACTCTTGAACTACAAGTCTGACAGAATTGAAATAACACTCTCCAAAGTCCAAATACTATGATGATTAATTAGAGCTGCTTTTAAAATGAAACATTACTATCCCTTTAAAAAATATTAACGAGTCACTCAAAAAATCTGCTAAAAATGCTAATGGCAGACAGCAAGGTACTACACATTGAGAGTTAGCAGCTTTTGGATAGGCTGAGGGATGCCCAGGGTGCAATTAGAGCTCTGGCACCCTCCAGCACTAGAGAGGCTGATCATTCTCATTGTGTGGTAGAAATTAACAGGTTAAAGTAACAGTTAGGCAAGAGGAATGATGTTATTGTTGCTGCATTTAATGTCCCAAACTTTGAGGAGAGAGTGGAATATGATATGGATTGAGATATGTTTGGAAATGATGAAAGAAATGAAATAGATAGACTCAAAGGGATATATTGTATCTGAAACCGATGTTTCCAAACCTCTTTCCTGTATTGAACATGTTGCCTTCAGTAAAGTGCTAGAAAGTATAGCATTTAGTGATGATCCTGTAGAAGTAACTATATCAATTGCCCAGTTTGAAAAGATTCATAGAAATGTAGGCGAGGAGGACAAATTTCAAGTGATCATGTCTAGTCTAGATAAAACTTTAAGAACAAGTCTGTCCTCTGATGTGTTTGAACACCCTAGAACAAAGCAGCACTTCTGGGAGAAATACTGAAATCCGTGGATTCATAGAAATATGATCATCATTCTGCATTTGGTAACTGTGCATAGAAGATGGGAGGATCTGTAATGGAGGTGACAGATTATTTGTGTGATATAAGCTAACACTCCCAACTGCTGTACAGGCAAATGAGAATGATGATACTTGTAAGAAGGCATTGCTGAGACACATGCTGCCAGAAATTTTTGAATTAGTGGGTCTATCTGTAAATGATAAAAATAATGTTTCTTTGGTATTTAGTTATCTAAGAAGGGTTGAAAACATTGTTAGAAGCAGAGACAAAACTGGCCAAGAAAGAGTGTCTAGAGTAGAGGTCCTTTCACAAGGAAGTAAGAGCTGAGCAAATGTTCTTGGACATTGTAAAAATGATAATGTGTTTAGATGCTTTGCATGCAACAAGATAGGACACATAGAAAGGAATTGTAACACTTGTGTGTGTGTTTTCATTGTCACATCTACCCAAAAGAATAATTATACCATTGGTAAGAGGGGTTATAGCATTAACTTATCTGGAGATATATCCACATCATAAATTGTGTGGTATGATAGCCTCTGTGAAAACTCTCCATTTCTTATCTGAGACCGAAAAATCTAATGTTACATGTGCTCTGTGGGGGCTTCCATTACCAAAAGTAATCTTGAAAGGGTGTGTAAGAAGTGATTGATCTGTGTTGTCATTAAAGGATTAAGATAAGGTAACAGCCTTTTGGAACTGAAGTGCAGTGTGTGCTAATCTCAATAACGGTATTATCTCTGCACAAACAACAACTAACCAAATTATTTCTATATAGCGCAGTCTACATGTACATTAAATATGCAAGATTTGGATTAGATTTTATGTATTTAAAGGAACAGTAAACTTTTTTTTTATGAAAAAATATATATTGTAGGGATTTTCCTATTGAGTAAAATAAGGGTACTCCCACTGTCAGAGGCATACAGTTCTCCATAGAATGTGATAGAAACTAACTGCCTGTCACTTCCTGTCAGTTAGAACTATCAGGAAGTAAACACAGTAAATTCACTTCCTGATTATTTAAACTGCTATAATTTTCGAATAAAACATCTGACAGCGATGGGAGTGACCTTGTTTTATCCAGCAGGAAATTCTCTGTAAAAATAAGTTTACTGCTCCTTTAACATACAATAACAACATTTAACAAAGCTAGCTGGAAGTACATCATATTTAACATGATATAATCCAATTTGTAGGTGTTAGTGATATTTGAATCTTATTCATATAATAAGGGAATTGGCAGACTGAAAGGGTCAAAAGGTTATCTGCCATTACATTCTATACCAGGCATGTGATACTCAGTCATAGTTGAAGGCCTATTCTCATTCTAAGGAGGGCAGCAGTATATATGGAAATTACTATATGACTTGTTTAAAGGGCACCAATCACTAGAATTGTGATGTACAAGCAGTTCTGCTCCACTGAGAGCAGAAATAAAGAAGAAGCTGGGGCTGCACTGTGGGCTCTGATTGACCAATGGAGGAGAATGAATGAATATATTTATTTAAATTGCACCACAAGTGTACACAGTGCTTTACAAGGGGTCCCACTAGAAGACACCGGACATTTCCACTTTCTCTTCAAATCCTCAAATATATTTAATTACGTAACTGCTACGGTTTTCTGACACTCAGACCAGGTTATAAAGTAAAAACACAGTTTTATTGAATCAGAATGATAAACAGTGCCCCTAGGGGCCAGTATAGGTAAGAACAGTACTGACAAATACAGACAAGGTATGGGTAATATAAACAGAGGAATAAAACAGCTAAAGGCTGTAGCAACCCCAAAGGGTTAACAGGAGCAACTTGTGAGGCTCAGGCTAGATTGGCCAACGCCCAGGATAGATATCAGTCTCTGGAGAACAGTCTCTAGATGTAGAGCCAGGAACACAGGTTCAGCACTGTATCACTCTCTAAGCAGAAGCGGGATGCGCCCCTGTTGCTCTGAGCTGAGCCAGTACCACCACCGTGGGCTAGGAGGAATGCTACTGCCAAACCTGAAGTAACCAGAATAGGAATCGCCCAGAATGTGAGTAGTGAGTAACCCTGCGTGTGCCAAATGGATTGTGTTACGAAGCCCTTGGGATGCCACAGTAGATGATAGTTGCCCAAGCTACGAAGAGCCGATGCACAGAGCAGTGCAGGTGGAACTGTACACTTTGAGAGAATGAGAGACGGGCCCGGACACCCTTCCGGTGTCGCACAGAATCATATAGCAAGAGCGAACAGACTACCGGCGCCAACCGGCGTGATCACGGTGCACCCCGAACACCGGACAAGTGGAGCTCTGCAAGGACTGGTATAGCGTCAACAGGAGACTCAAAGTGTAACGGCTCAATTAACCAACAGAGGCTTGGCAAGCTAAACAAGTGGCACGTAACTGGAGACTACAGGCACTGCACGGGTTAAACTGGTACATTCAGAAGAGCAATGCTCAGCGAGTAAATGGTAGGCAACCTCGGCTACAGCTGAATGAGCGAGAGAGGAACAGCAAAACAGTTCAGAATGTCGCCAGCGCGACCGGAGGACACTGGAGCAGCAACCGGACAGGAGCGATAACTGGAACCGGGTGGAAACAGCAACACGAAGACACCAGAGAGCGGATCAATCACGGAGCAGGATCAATAGCCAGAACCGGGTCGAATCATGGAGCAGGGTCGTCAGCCAGAGCCGGGTCAGATCACGGAGCAGGGTCTTCAGCCAGAGCCGGGTCAGATCATAGTGCAGGGTCGTCAGCCAGAACCGGGTCAGATCACGGAGCAGGGTCTTCAGCCAGAGCTGGGTCAGATCACAGTGCAGGGTCGTCAGCCAGAACCGGGTCAAATCACTGAGCAGGAACAGGAGAAGAGTCAGACTAGCTGGGTCGGTACACAGGAGACACTGAAATTCAGCAACAAGGCGCAGCAACAGGAACACCACGAAAGGGCAACTGACAAGTGTTCAAACCCCAGCATATAAAGGCACATCCTGGGCGGGCCAATCAGCCTCCTCCAATGCAAAGGTACGCAGTCATAGATTGACAGGGAAACACGGGGACTGTCATAGTAATATGTCCATCTCCCCTCCTAGTACTATATTCACCTTTCTAATTATTTCAAAAACAAAACTGGCAAATTAGAGGTGGCATCTTATCTTTTCAGCCATTGCATGCTACACCTGTCCTTCTTTGCCTCCTACCCTCAGTTCCTTTAACTCTTTATCTTAGAAAGAGGTTGGTGGGCTTCTCACATATTCTCCTGACTACCTGACCACTTTACCTCATACCCCTGACAGTTTCTTTGTTCTCTCTCTGCTACTATAAATTTAACACTAACTCAAATATTTAATCTGTAACAAAATACTGGAATATTTGCATTAATTACACAAACAATAATCACATCCTTCCTAAATAAGCTATTTTCATGATTATTATTATCCTTTATTTATTGAGAACTAACATATTCTGCAGCATTGTAGGGGTGACAATGACATACATAATTTGATGGAAACAAAAGGTATTGAGGGGCCATCTGGTGAGGGATTATAATCTACAGATGAAGAAGCACAAGAGACACAAAGTGAAAGGGAGAGTAAAGTTAGGCATGGTGAACAGTTTGACCCAGAAGAGAGTAAAAGATCTATGGTGGTCTGAAAACTAATAATTTTGGGTGAAAGTCTGATATGGAAGTGATCCATAGTGGGGTACAGACCCGAGAGGCGAAAGCTGTTTTGTAGACGTGAGTGAGAAGAGGTTATACGGTTGGATGAGAGCCTAAACCAGTTGTAGATAGAAAACAGACAGGTGTGAGCTTATGCCAGATATTCACACCAGATTAAATTCATAAGAAGGGAATGTGAGGCACAGATGTTTGCAGAAGAAAGAGTGGTTAATACCAGATTAAATTCATAAGCAGGGAATGCATGGCAGATAGATTTGTAGCAGGAAGAAAAGTTCATAATAGATGAAAATTAATAAACAGAGAATGTGAGGCAGAGAGGTCTTGACCCCTCTTCCTTTGACAGAAACTTTCCTGTCTCTCTACTTTCCTCCCTCCAAGCTAAATGGACTATTTGTTTACAACTATCTAATGCAATTCCTCCCCAATAACAATCTACCTGATCTTCTAAAGTTTGGATTTTGTAAGCAACATTCCATAATAATGTAGATGCTCACAATCAGCTCTCCTCCTTATAACCACAGTGACATGGACCTCTCATTGTTTTCCTCTTACCTTAACCTTATCTTTGGTCATGTGGTGTAAAATGGGCATTTGAATGCACAAAGAGGTTTTCTTTTGCAGAAAGCCTAGGGCTGGGTTTCCCATTTGATTGTAGTCAACTAAGTAGAAAATTAGGTTTTGTGAGGAGCCTCAGTTCTGTTGGCAACATCTACATTATGAGCTGTGAATGTATTCAGAGCAATTGCATTGCCACCGCACTAGGCACATTTCTCGTGGGTTAAGGTGGCTGCTTTATTTAGCAGTTTATGCACCCCATTCACTGGCCATTATCTAACCTTTGATGCCAGAACGGACTCTGGAGACCTCTTTTGTAGTGAAGAGGTTAAGGTTTTTTTGTTCATGTTATAGGTTAAAATTATTGTCTGTGCTAGGCAACTATGGAGATAAGATTGAAATCAGCCTTGGGTATGGCTAAGAGAGCCTTGGGTGCCTTGCTTAGAGGGTGCCAAATACATAAATCTGGACCTGAGACTGCTCCATCCTTGTTTGAGCTGAACATGTCAGCCAGCCCGGGGACTGTGCCAAATATTATCTGTCCCCATTGTACTGTGTCATTCCTTATTCCTTCCTTGTACACGTTTCACATTGTGTCACATATAAAAGCACAGTCTACAGTTTTTCAATTAGTCTTGGGTCGAGAAGAAATTCACACTGCAGAAATGGCACATACCTGTGGACTAATTCTGGCGCTATCTCTGGTCATGTTTCCTTATACAACAAATGCACTATACCCTCCATTTTGGCCGTTGCCTTCAGAAGACTTGATAAACATTGGTATGTTATTTCACATTAATATTTATGGAAGATAGTCTTTGCTAGGTACTGGCTAAAACCACAGATCTAATACTTTAAGGCCTAGGGTTTGCAAGCTTGGGGCATGTAATTGTGCAAGTCTTTGGGGTACTTAGAATGTTCTCTGCTCACAGACAGGACCATGTATTGAAGTAGGATAAAGGAGAGATAATCTTTCCATTGTGATGAAGCCTATGCACCAGGAGAGGGAAAACAGAGCTTCTCTAGCGCTTGACCTGCCCATCACTGTCTTAGTGAATAGGACAACATGGGATTAGAAGAGGTTATAACACTAGATAAATTATCTCATTTTACTGCATCTTTCCCTGTTGTTAAACCCTGACCTTATTTGAGCTTTAGGGCCATATGCCCAAACAAAAGAGGAACAATTTTTGGGCAAACCAAGTGCACCATAGTGAAGAAAGTAAAACTCCAATTGATTGTGTGTGCGTTTGGGGGTCTCCTTGAATATTAGAGACGTCTCCAATGGAGGGAGGAGGGATTCCTGACATTAGTGACAGTGACTGATAGTATGAAGAGGAACTGGCCCACAATTTCTCATTGCAAAGAAAAAAATCTGAGGACCTCACTATAGCATCGAAGAGGTCAAGAGTCACATTTGCCTTTTTCTTGCATACCCCTCTGGCACGCAAAGGGTTAAATCAAGAAGAATTATCACATGTCATCTGTGGGGCAGTGTTTTTGCTCCAGAGTTGCTGCTAATAAACCATCACTGTTGGAATTGCACCAGAATTACTCCAGTCTCATGATCGAGCCATTTCTAAAGAGATCACTACAATTAAATAAAAATAATACCCACTGATTTAAATGGATCCTGAATGTAAGAGAGGTCTCCAACTTACTGCTTCTAATAAATGAAAATTCAGAAAACATGCAAATTCCCAAAATTCACATTAATTTAAATGGGAATTTCAACCACTTGAATGCAAGGGTGAGATCACTAGCACATTACTTTGCAATGCATTGGGAGCCTCAGTAATACTATTTTAACCCTTAGGTGCCAGAGAGGTATCCAACAGACCAATGCATTATGTTGCAATTGGTTGGATAACTCTCTGGCAATGAAAGGGTTCAATAAATTGGAATTTTGGGACAAGCCTGATTTAACCTTTCCCGACAATGGACTTGCCAGGTACGTCCCGCAAAAACTGTCACTTAGTGACAGAGGCGTACCTGGTAAGTCCCGGAAGTCCGGGTCTCCGTGCAGCTGCATGCCGTTTGGGGACTCCGGAATCATTTGGCAATTTTTTTTAATGACGCGTGCGGACGCGGCTGTCGCTAAGGGGCTAAATCAATGGAAATTTCATAATTTATATGCATCCCCTATGAGACAGCTGGTTTGCCCCAGAAATCCTCCATTTTTCCTTTGATCATAAAACCCAAAGAATATGGATTTATAATTAAATTACAAAACAAGGGACAGAAGCAGGGACAGCAAGAGCCACAGATGACAAGCTAAAGCCAAAGACTTTATTTATTTCTGAAGGAGAAGGCTTACTTTAGATGGGTGGAAACCAAGAAAGATCCTCAGTTATGTAAATCTACATACATGAGAACTCTCAGGGTTTGACTCCGATACTCAGGATTCTGATCCAAATCTCAGGGTCTCAAGGTAAAGGGCCAAATTCTCAGGGTACAAGAGTCCAGTATTACCTATTATGTATTTTGCGCCAGCTAATTGCTTTTTTAGTCTTTAGTTTGGTGCTACTTGTACCAGGAAGGCAGAGAGAGAGAGAGATAGAGTTCATGCACTGATATATTTAAGCTAATGTATATTAATGGTTCCTTGAGGACAGATTGGAGCACCTCTCGATTACAGCGATCATCGACATATAGCACAGAATCTATATTATGGGAATTCTAAGGATTAAAATTCACAAGTTCTAAAGGTTAGCTACTTTTGAAAGTTCCCAGGTATGTGAAAGTAATTACTGTGAAGTATGAACAAGAGCTGTTTGAAGACGTTCTGAGACTCTCGCAGTATATTCATACACCCAACAGGAGCATACATTTCTTGTAAATAGGGTGCTAAAGGTTGTTGTTATTTTGATGTCACAGGAGAAGAATAAAATGTAACTCCTTAAGGACCATGGACATGCCAGGACCATGGCAAGTTTTGGTCCTTCAAGGAACAGTGACGATCCTAGTACTTCATGAGTTAAATGATCACATTGTATTGAACGCGTGCTGTGAACATGCTGGGAGTCTGAATTCTCAGACATCAGCATCAAGAGTGCTACCAGCCTTCCCAGAAGCCTTTGAATGCCATAGAGATGTGAAATGCATTGCTCTGCAATATGATGCACACCCATGTGGCAGTCAAAACCCACACATAGTCCTATTCTCTGCTTTACAGCTGAATCAGATATGTATAGAACTGGTAGATCAGCTGTTACATGTAATAGCTGGGATGAGATGATGAAGACACCTTAGTGAATACAGCAAGATGGATTTGTGTTCAGTTTGCCACCATATCCACAAACTGAACCTCAGCGCATCTCCCCAGAGGAGCAATTCTGGAGAAAACCAACTGTACCATAGAGAGGAATTAAACATTTCTCAATGTCCCATCAATCCAAATTTGGCTTTAAACATCTTGAATGCTAGCGAAATCTGCATACAATGGCCTGTCCTACAGCTAGTCACCGCTTTTAGCGCTCTAGTGCCATTACAGAGGAGAAATGTCCATGTACATATAAGACTAATCCTGCCCAGAAGGGTGGTCCACTTCCAAAATGTGAGGCAAGTCCCCCCCCTGCACGGGAACACCAACTAACCTCCGACATACGTTTTGGTCTTGTTGGGCCTCATCGGGAGGGTACAGCTAGATTCCCTAGGCACTGACTTGCTTGTCATTTTGTAATTAGACCGCACTTTTGGGCAACATTAGTTTAATATGTATGTGGAAATGTCTCCTCTGTAATGGCACTAGAGAGCTAAAACGTGATGCTTCTGAGTGGTGACTAGCCATAGAACAGATCATTGTGCTGTTGTTCATCCTCAGAAGCCTATCACATTTTGTATGAATATTTTAAATACTCTTAGGGGGTCTCCCTAAGAGTGAAGGGTAATCCAGACGTGAATTCCTTGTTCTCAGTGCCTAGGGAATCCAGCTGCACCTCCATGACTAGGCCCAACAAGGCTGAAATGTATGTTGGGGATTAGCTAGTCTTGCCTTGCAGAGGGGACTTGCCTGTCATTTTGGAACTGGACCGCCCTTATGGGTGGGATTAGTCTAATATGTATGTGGAAATTTCTCCTCTGTAATGGCACTAGAGAGCTAAAATGTGATGTTCTTGAGTGGTGACTAGCCATAGAACAGGCTATTGTGCTGTTGTTCATCCTCAGAAGCCTCTCACATTTAGTATGTGTATGCTAGAGAAATCTCCAATGATTTTAGAAACAATTTTAACCATTTGAGTGGCAGAGGGGTTCTCAAAGTACCCCTCTGGCATTCAAATGGTTAATCAGTGACGATTCTGCTATGGTGCAGTTGGGATACTCCAGAATTGCTCCAGTGGATCTTAGGAGATTAACCTCTGTATTTCAGGATGTGCAGGCGATGATCCTCTTTTAGGCAAGTCTTTCTGTGTTTTCTTGCAGGCCTTCAAGCAGCAATAAAAGCTCTGCAGCCGGAGATATCCAAGATTACCATTCCAGAATACAACGGTACCCAAAAAATTGCATGCCAGACAGCCTTCTACAGCTTACGCATGTGAGTAGGAGCAGCCTGTATAAAGGCATCCTATATAATAATTCGCTAGGATGTTTGTCAGAAGTCGTCATGTGCAGTAGAGACTGCCCGAATGCACATAATGCTAGGAGGTGTAGGAATGCAGGGAACATGGAATGTTGGGAGGTGTAGGAATGCTGGGAGTTCTGTGATGGTAGTACGGAATGCTAGGACCACGGAATGCTGGGAGTTCTGTGCTGGGAGCATTCTGTGCTTTCGGGCGGTCTTTACAGTGCATCACTGCATCGGCGGCAGGACACAGAGCAGGACCGGCATCTTAACCCTTTGAGTGCCAGAGGGGTATGCAATGCATTGCTAACTGGCACTCAAAGAGTTAACATCACCCGGACCTTGGCCTGTGTACACGGGCATTTACACTAGTTCATATATATAGAGTTAGATTAGCTTGCTCACACAGGTTTCAAAGCAGCGGTCATAGAAAAATGTGTTTGGATAAAATAGCATAGCGTTCTATAAAGAAGCGATTTACTTTATTTTTTATTTAAGCGACTGTAATACACATGAAGCATTCATATCTGAATGTAGAACAAATTATGGTTATGAATGCACTTTAACCCTTTGAGTGTCACAGGGGTGGGGGTGGTATAGAGGACTGCAGAGTAATGTGTTACACATCTCACTGGCACTCATAATGATAATACTAACTGCATAGCTCCTAAATGTTTCATTGCTTCAGAGTTGTAGAATTACCTCTAGTTAATAGTATTTCCCTCCATAGTTTATATAATTGATTTTAAAAATAACAGTATTTCTCCTAATAAATGGCAACATTGCTTCTATAAAATAGGAGCTTTTCCCATAATACTTCTAATAAATAATATAATAAATGAATATTTGCTTCTAATAAACTTAGTATTATCAGGGCCATATTTCCCAATAGGCAGAGTAGGCAACTGCCCAAAGCTCCAAATTTAGAGGGGAGGTGCCTCAGCTGTGCTGGCCACACCCACATTCTGAATTGTGGGTGTGTCCATAACAATCTCAACGTCCTGCACCAGTTTTATACCCATTTAAAGACTATTTTTAACCCATTGGATGCTAGAGAGATCTCCACCATATTGTGGAGTAATTCAGTGGGTTAAAGCTTTTTTGTTCTTGCTTGTTATAGGCCCAGGTATTTTCAGTGTTAACAAAGAGTGGCTGGGAGTGAGGCGGAATCATGTGAAGACTGGGAATGGGGGTGTGACCATGGGTGGAGCTAATGGAGCCTAGAGTGCCTAGCCTAAGGGTGCCTGGAATGTAAACTTATAATTGTATTATAGTAAAATGCATGCATACAAACAAATTATGCATAAACAAAGTGAAAAACTGACAGTGAGGTTGTGCTTATTTCATTGTATTTTCCACGAGCCAACAAAAAGGACATTCCATGTCCTCGGTGACATTGACCCATAAGCAACTATGTCAATATTTGTATTTTAGGTCCTAACAATGGAGAAGAAAATGTTTTCTGTAAATACTGATTTAGTAAAAGAGTTGAATAATCTAATTGAGACTGGAAATGTAACGGTCATTGTTACTAGTTCACCATTACTCGTGTAGTCGGTGCTTACCTGTGCAATTGGGCTAGTAACATTGTCACTAATAAATAGTAGCATTGGCACTAATAAATAGCAATGTCACCCCTAATATATAGTGGCTTGTAGCATACACCTGAATAAATAGTAAGAGAGTCCCTGATAAATTACAGGATTACCTCCTAATAAATCATATAATATCCTCTCATTAATTTCAACATTGTTCTATTAAATAATGTAATTGCCTCTAACAGTTTCAATGACCCAAATAAATAGTGATTGCCTATAATAAATAGTTGGCATAACTTACCTGATGCCCATATCACTGAGAGCTTACCTAATGAACAGCTGGAGCTTAGCGAAGACCTGCACTACCTATGCCACCTGGTGTTCATTCCAGTGGTTTGTAGGTGATAGTGTACCTTTAAAGTCAGATCAAGCAAATGTAACTGGGGTGAACAATCATTCCTGGCCTGCTGACTGACCTCAAAAATGCTTATACTATCTGTACTTATCCATATTAACCCCTCCATTGACAGAGTAGACTATAACACATTACAGAGCAATGAAGGTCTTAACTACAATAAAATAAAGTTTAAAGGAGAAGCAGAGTTTCAGAATGATGTTTATTAGATGCAAGGATACTATTTATTAGGGTTAATGACATTTATTATGGATAATACTGCTGTTTACTAGAGACAACAATACTATTTCTTATAGGCTATGATAGTATTTATTAGAAGAAATTCTGCTACTTATTAAAAGCAATTATACCATTTATTAGGAGCAATATTGACATTAGGAACAATACCGCTATACATTTAAGGTAATTATAATATTTATTACAGGAAATTATGATATTTATTAGACACAATTATACTATTTATTAAAGACAATTTGGTAATTTATTTGTCAGTGCTGCTATTTATTTTGGGTACTAATATGAGCAGATTGCTGTTATTTATAAGATGCAATTATACTATTGTAAAGCACAGCATAAGGGATTGGGCCCCGGTGGCAGGTTGCCCCAGGAGGGACATAGAAAGGTGAAGAAAACTTTTGCTACTGGTGTCTAGAGAATGTCACTTAATAATGATTCATGAGAATGGAGTCAGCCATAATTGTATTCTTACTGTGGCTCAACATCGAAGTGTAAACCTGTTGACCTCCACTTGGAGCTTTCAATATGAGGAAATACATGCTTGTGCACTTAATGCGATATTGCCAACTATGCTATAGAGGGGGCATGCATATATATAAGTGATACATTACATTTATTGTTTGTGTGGGACCTGCATGTTGAGACATCTATTTGCAGCCACTTGTTTTTTTGCCTTCCTAGTTCTTGTTATTGGAGTGGAGATCAAACATAGTAGAGAGAGGCCTCTTATAGCTCTGTTTTATCTCTGTATATTCTCCATTACAGCACGGAAATCATCCAGTTACAGGTGATCAAATCGAAACTCGCTATCGTCCCAGGAGTTAGCCTCATAGCGAACATCACTGATGGATTCATCCAGTTGGAAGGAATATGGACGGTCAATTTTCTAGGGTAATAATCTATTCTGTTGACGTATATCCTATATGACTGAACATTATTATATCTGAGAACTCTCTGCATCTGTCCCGGTGACTTCAGTTTTTAGAGTTAATTACTGGTGTCTGGGGACAAAGGTTGATTACCTGATTTTTGTGATTTTCCTGGGTAACTCTATCCTCCTCCCATCATGCTCTGTTCACTTCCTACCAACTGTAAAGGTAAATGCAACCTATCCGCCTCTCAGCCCTGCCCACCTGAATAAGCCCAGCCCACTTTATGACACACTTTGCATCATTTAGACATACTCATTCCCAGCCCATGAGTCCTCTCTGGAGGCCCCAAGGAAGAACGGGGGAGATTTATAAAAGTGGGATTAATAGAAAATAAGCTTTAAAATGGCTTTAAGTTTGTTGTCAGTATTTATAGTAGTCTTAAAGGGATAGTAATGTTTGAAAATAAAAGCAGCTCCAATTAATCTTCATAGTATTTGGGCCATGGAGAGTGTTACTTCAGTACTGTCAGAGTTGTAGTTCAAAAGTAATTGAATGATAAATTATCCCCCTCCTTAGGATGGCGTAGCAACAGCGCCACTGTACAATTTCAGGCAACTGTGATATTGCACCTAAAAAATTCAACTTTTAGATGTAATAACTTTTGAATAAAACACCTTTCAGCAGTGGGAGTACCATTGTTTTACTCAGGGGGATAAACCCTACAACATATGTTTTTTACATTTTAAGTATTACTATCCCTTTAATACCACATAGTAGTTTGTTTCTGAAATGGTATAAGGATGTTTGTAAAAAGTGGTACAACGGATTTTTAAAGAAATGTAGCTACTTGAAAAAATTTAGCGACAGAATTTTCATCAAAATTTAAGGTCATGTCTGATCTGTTGTTATTTTTGCAGTCATCACATTTATAAATGTACCTAGAATACTTTATAAATACTTACACTCATAATAAGGAATAAAGACTTTTTAAAGTGTTAGTAATGTCCAAAAAAAAAATTTGCATTTAGAAGAGCTTAAAAAGCTGAGCTAAATGCAAAAAACTGTATCTCTCAAACCACTATGGTTTGAGAGATACAGGCATTTAAAGTTCGATGTCTCCTACTGACAGCTGTAAAGCTGTCAGCAAGAGATCCATGTAGGCCGACACGGAGGCTTTGCAGCAGAGCAGCAATCTCGTTAGTTACAATGAATCTCTTCATTGGAATGGTCTAAAACATGTGCCTGGTTTGCAATCACACATTTTAGACCATTCCAATGAAGGGATTCGTTGTAACTAACGAGATTGTGGCTCTGCTGCAGAGCCTCCGTGTTGACCGACACGGATCTCCTGCTGACAGCTTTACAGCTGTCAGTTGGAGACATCGAACTTTAAATGCCGGTATCTCTCAAACCATAGTGGTTTGAAAGATACATATTTTTGCATTTAGCTCAGCTTTTTAAGCTCTTCTAAATGCAATAAAAACCCTTTTTTTTTGGACATTACTAACCCTTTAAGGATCCGTTTGCAAAAACGAACAGGAACACTTTTATAAATCTCCCCCAAAGTTTCCAGGCATGAACATTATGACTGAGACTGAATTGATTTTTTGATTATATTACACAATTAGAATTGAATCTTCCACACTCAATGAACCTGCAACACTACAGGCCTTATTCACCAGGCTAAAGAGGATCATGTCTGGAGGAAACCAACTGCTCCACAGTGGTCGTTACCATAAGACAAGTTGAGTTAATTGGAAAAAGAAGAATAAACTGCTTGTATTTTGTGCTATTTGTAAAATATATAGGTTTTGAAAATTTAAAGGGATAGTAATACTTCGTTTTAACTTGATTTTATTTTGTAGGCATTAAAAAAACATGAAGAATGATATAAGTCTTATCTCTCAAACCTTTATGGTTTAAGAGATATTCACAAACAAAGTATCCCCCCCCCGTTCAACCAGATCAGAAGGGAGGTGCCCAGGCAGACTGCAGAGAGGGACAATCTTCAATTAAGATAAGAGAAAAACCTGAAAAACTTGTCAAGGGGGGAAGGGCTTTCATTGTTTTCATACAAAGAAAATTGTCCCCTTCTGTTATCTGTCTGGTCTTACAACCAGATCCACATCTGAGAAGAGATGGCTTACACTAGGTAAAAGGGGCGGGGAGGGGAAACTTTGCTTGTGAATATCTCATAAACCATAAAGGTTTGAGAGATAAGACTTATATCATTCTTTGTGTTTTTTTAATGCCTACAAAATAAAATAAAGTTAAAACGAAGTATTACTATCCCTTTAACCTGTATTTCTTGGTTGGCACAGTGTGACACTTAAAGGGATAGTAATGTTTCATAATAAAAGCAGCTCTAATTAATCATCATAGTATTTGGACTTTGGAGAGTGTTATTTCAATTCTGTCAGAGTTGTAGTTCAGGAGTAAATGAATGCAGAGAGGGACAATCTTCAATGAAGATAAGGGAAAAAGCTGAAAAACTTGTCAAGGGAGGACAGGGTTTTCATTGTTCTCATAGGAAGAAGATTGTCCCCTGCTGTTATCTGTCTGGTCTATGGACTGCATTCCACATCTGAGAAGAGATGGCTTACACTAGGTAAAAGGGGCAGGAGGAGAAACTTTGCTTGTGAATATCTCTCAAACCATAAAGGTTTGAGAGATAAGCCTTATATCGTTCTTCATGTTTTTTTAATGCCTACAAAATAAAATAAAGATAAAACAAAGTATTACTATCCCTTTAATGTTAATCCATTTCTGACCTTGGCCATTTTAACACACATTCTGCTATGAAATAACCTAGGTAGAGCCCACAAAGTGAGGTCGTTTCTAATTACACAGTGAGCAGTGAGTTGGACCTCACACATAACTAATTAGCATACTGTGTTTTAAATTAGCATATAATGCCACAGTGTGCCATCAAAATAGAAAGGTTAATTTCATAGAAACAATTTATTTTAAGACAAATGGATAATACAATATATCTTCAGGACATACTTTAAAACGAGAGAAATCTCAATGTATTCTTCCTGGTAAATTTCTAAATAAATAAAAATAATTATCTGAAAAAGATGTATCTTAGGGTGAAAGGTTCACCTAAATATATCACCCTCACTAACCCTGACAATCTGTTACTAACTTCAGGAATCTGTTTTCTCATTAGATCACATAGTGGTTCCTTTAATGTGAGGTTTGAAGGACTGAGCATTTCCAAGGGCCTAAGATTTGGTCAAGATGCATCTGGAAGACCGTCCATTACCCTCATTGATTGTGTCATCTCAGAGGCCAAGGTGACTGTCTCTGGATTTACAGAGTAAGTTTATATCTTTTACCCTCTTGGGTGGTATAAAGGTCTCCACAGATTATTTCAGTTCGCATTGCAGCCCTTTCTGGGATGGGGTTAACCACATCCAGCTAGCTATTTGATATTTATGACATTATAAAAGTATTATAACAACTAACATTCATAAACCTTGATCCTCAATTTGAATGAGTTTCAGATGTTTGGTGAGCTGATTGTATTGTCCACCGATATTTTATAGCATAACGTGGAGAATGGCACTTGAATTCTGTTGAACTTCTCAACTTGATTGATCGGGGTGAAAAGGAATGTAAGTGGTTAATTCATTAATGGAATCTCGTGACGTAAGTTTAACCTGATTGGGCTATGATCATTTAAATCCATCAACGGACGAAACCTAATCTTAAGATTATGAGTAAGCGTGTTTGACGCGAAACATGTTGATCGTGGATAGGCAGTGATGCGTATACCTGACTGGTTTATGAGGGTTATCGTTTAGTCTCTCCTCCATTTGTATTACACCAACAAGAAGTTGTCAAGGTATTTGTCCTTTTACATATTTTTCTACAATAAAAGACTTTCTTGCTTTTAACAAGAGTGCTGTTTATCTTATAGCGACTGTCTGTTGTGTTTGGATTTAGTATCCCATCTCCCTGTCATAATCTGAGTGTGGAAAGAAGACAACACAGAGTTTTAAAGGAGCGATAAACATATTTATTTTCACCATTTTTTATTTAAGTAATACTTCGTTTTAACTTTATTTTATTTTGTAGGCATTAAAAAAACATGAAGAATGATATAAGTCTTATCTCTCAGACCTTTATGGTTTAAGAGATATTCACAAGCAAAGTATCCCCCCCCCCCGTTCAACCAGATCAGAAGGGAGGTGCCCAGGTAGACTGCAGAGAGGGACAATCTTCAATTAAGATAAGGGAAAAAGCTGAAAAGCTTGTCAAGGGGGGAAGGGCTTTCATTGTTCTCATAGGAAGAAGATTGTCCCCTTCTGTTATCTGTCTGGTCTATGGACTGGATTCCACATCTGAGAAGAGATGGCTTACACTAGGAAAAAGGGGCAGGAGGGGAAACTTTGCTTGTGAATATCTCATAAACCATAAAGGTTTGAGAGATAAGACATATCATTCTTCATGTTTTTTTAATGCCTACAAAATAAAATAAAGTTAAAACGAAGTATTACTATCCCTTTAAAACAATAGGTTATGCGATATTCATCATTATTTTTCTATTGATGCAAAATTAGCCAGTACTGCATAACATGCCACCCAGACACTAACATTCCATACAAACGTTCCAACCCATCTGTTACTCCCTGGCAATTATGCAAATCCTGCCTAGATTAATTATCCTACTGAGTTGAGCATAGGGACAAGTGACTTACACTTTAAAGGGATAGTAATACTTCGTTTTAACTTTATTTTATTTTGTAGGCATTAAAAGAACATGAAGAACGATATAAGTCTTATCTCTCAAACCTTTATGGTTTAAGAGATATTCACAAGCAAAGTTTCCCCTCCCGCCTCTTTTACCTAGTGTAAGCCATCTCTTCTCAGATGTGGAATCCAGTCCATAGACCAGACAGATAACAGCAGGGGACAATTTTCTTCCTATGAAAACAATGAAAGCCCTGCCCCCATTGACAAGCTTTTCACGTTTTTCCCTTATCTTAATTGAAGATTGTCCCTCTCTGCAATCTACCTGGACACCTCCCTTCTGCTCTGGCTGAACAGTGTTACATCAGTAAAAGGGGTGGGAGGTGGATACTTTGTCATTGAATTACTCTTGAACTAAAACTCTGACAGAATTGAAATAACACTCTACAAAGTCCAAATACTATAATGATTAATTAGAGCTGCTTTTATTATGAAACATTACTATCCCTTTAACCATCTGAGTGCAAGAGAGGTGCTGAATGCATTGCATTCAATAAAATGAGCTAACGTTTGAATAAAAAAAAAAATCCCCTAATAGTGTGAGTGAAATAGTTTGGTTCAGTTAGAAAAGCCTTACTATAAATTTTTATCAAGAAAATAGTTTACTGTTTCTTTAAGAGATATTTGGGGATGCATGTATCAACATTTGCTGCTGTAGGCACACACTGACATTGTATCTCTCCTGCTTCTTGTTACAGCTGGTTGGTTGCTCGGTTCCACAGCATAATTAACAATGAACTTAAAACTGAACTGTATACCCAGGTATGTTGTATATATTAATTTACAGAAATACATTCCTTTAGTGCAGACATCTCATCTCATTGGTACTGGATTGTATCACTGCTGTGTTTATTAGGTAATTATGTTGTCTCTTTGGCCAAATGACACTAATCTTTATTAGACACAAACCCAAAGACCCATTAACACAGCAATATTTCTTGGGCCTTATTCATCATGCTAAAGAATTGCCATTCTGGAGCTTACCAACTGCACTATAGAGAGGAAACATTTTTTTTTCAAATCCCCTTTGATTTAAATGGAGCTGGAATGCTAGAGAGGTTTAACATTTAATATGTTTAAAAGCTTCATTAAATCAAGGTGGGTTATTTCCCTCCTGTGGCACAGTTGGTTTGTTCAAGATATGCACCTTTTTAGCTTGATGAATAATGTTCCTTGGGCTCAATTCAATTCGAGCCGATAAAAGCAATGGTAGGGAAAAATTGGGTTTCGATCAATACACACACAGTTGTACCGTCAGAATTAGTGTTGAGCGAGCATGCTCGGCCGATGCTCGGATCGGCTCGAGCATCGCTCTGCTCGGCACATGGTGGTACTCGTACGAGTACCGCATGTGCTCGCCCGCCATGTTCGGGTCTCCTCCCCGCACGTTTTGCGGCTGCTGCGCAGCCAATAAACGTGCAGGGAGGCTCTGACATCAGTGTAATGCCAGCAGCCATGTTGGCTGCTGGCATTACACTGATTGGCTGGCCAGAACCCGTGGTCTGGTGCTGTATAGCACCTGACCAGCGAGTTCGGCTCAGTCTTAGCCAGGGAGAGATGAGGATAGGAAGGGAAAGTCAGTGTAGGGAGAAGACAAGCAAATTTGTTAAAAAAAAGAACCAAAAGTCCTTTTTAGGACTACTGTGTGTGGGGGCAGCAGTTTATTTTGTGTGGGGGGAAAAAAACAAACAAAAAAAAAATTTCATATATTCTGTTTAGTGTGCAAAG
Organism: Rhinophrynus dorsalis; assembly: GCA_037306005.1. NCBI lineage: Eukaryota > Metazoa > Chordata > Amphibia > Anura > Rhinophrynidae > Rhinophrynus > Rhinophrynus dorsalis. The sequence continues at coordinate 36,908,644 of CM074727.1, forward strand.
TTGCAGATTAGAGCACATTCTGTTTAGTGTGCAAAGTTGCAGATTAGAGCACATTCTGTTTAGTGTGCAAAGTTGCAGATTAGAGCACATTCTGTTTAGTGTGCAAAGTTGCAGATTAGAGCACATTCTGTTAAGTCTTCAAACTAAAATATCAAAGTCACATATTCCATTCAGTGTGCTTCGCCGCAGTTTAGCAGCATATTCTGTGTACTCTGCACAGTTGCAGAATAGGAAGAAATACTGTTAAGTCTTCAAACTAAAATATCAAAGTCACATATTCCATTCAGTGTGCTTCGCCGCAGTTTAGCAGCATATTCTGTGTACTCTGCACAGTTGCAGAATAGGAAGAAATACTGTTAAGTCTTCAAACTAAAATATCAAAGTCACATATTCCATTCAGTGTGCGTCACCGCAGTTTAGCAGCACATTCTGTGTACTCTGCACAGTTGCAGAATAGGAAGAAATACTGTTAAGTCTTCAAACTAAAATATCAAAGTCACATATTCCATTCAGTGTGCGTCACCGCAGTTTAGCAGCACATTCTGTGTACTCTGCACAGTTGCAGAATAGGAAGAAATACTGTTAAGTCTTCAAACTAAAATATCAAAGTCACATATTCCATTCAGTGTGCTTCGCCGCAGTTTAGCAGCACATTCTGTGTACTCTGCACAGTTGCAGAATAGGAAGAAATACTGTTAAGTCTTCAAACTCAAATATCAAAGTCACATATTCCATTCAGTGTGCGTCACCGCAGTTTAGCAGCATATTCTGTGTACTCTGCACAGTTGCAGAATAGGAAGAAATACTGTTAAGTCTTCAAACTCAAATATCAAAGTCACATATTCCATTCAGTGTGCGTCACCGCAGTTTAGCAGCACATTCTGTGTACTCTGCACAGTTGCAGAATAGGAAGAAATAGTGTTAAGCCTTCAAACTAAAATATCAAAGTCACATATTCCATTCAGTGTGCGTCACCGCAGTTTAGCAGCACATTCTGTGTACTCTGCACAGTTGCAGAATAGGAAGAAATACTGTTAAGTCTTCAAACTCAAATATCAAAGTCACATATTCCATTCAGTGTGCGTCACCGCAGTTTAGCAGCATATTCTGTGTACTCTGCACAGTTGCAGAATAGGAAGAAATACTGTTAAGTCTTCAAACTAAAATATCAAAGTCACATATTCCATTCAGTGTGCTTCGCCGCAGTTTAGCAGCATATTCTGTGTACTCTGCACAGTTGCAGAATAGGAAGAAATACTGTTAAGTCTTCAAACTAAAATATGAAAGTCACATATTCCATTCAGTGTGCTTCGCCGCAGTTTAGCAGCATATTCTGTGTACTCTGCACAGTTGCAGAATAGGAAGAAATACTGTTAAGTCTTCAAACTAAAATATCAAAGTCACATATTCCATTCAGTGTGCTTCGCCGCAGTTTAGCAGCATATTCTGTGTACTCTGCACAGTTGCAGAATAGGAAGAAATACTGTTAAGTCTTCAAACTAAAATATCAAAGTCACATATTCCATTCAGTGTGCGTCACCGCAGTTTAGCAGCATATTCTGTGTACTCTGCACAGTTGCAGAATAGGAAGAAATACTGTTAAGTCTTCAAACTCAAATATCAAAGTCACATATTCCATTCAGTGTGCGTCACCGCAGTTTAGCAGCATATTCTGTGTACTCTGCACAGTTGCAGAATAGGAAGAAATACTGTTAAGTCTTCAAACTCAAATATCAAAGTCACATATTCCATTCAGTGTGCGTCACCGCAGTTTAGCAGCATATTCTGTGTACTCTGCACAGTTGCAGAATAGGAAGAAATACTGTTAAGTCTTCAAACTGTAAAATATCAAAGTCACATATTCCATTCAGTGTGCTTCGCCGCAGTTTAGCAGCATATTCTGTGTACTGTGCACAGTTGCAGAATAGGAAGAAATACTGTTAAGTCTTCAAACTAAAATATCAAAGTCACATATTCCATTCAGTGTGCGTCACCGCAGTTTAGCAGCATATTCTGTGTACTCTGCACAGTTGCAGAATAGGAAGAAATACTGTTAAGTCTTCAAACTCAAATATCAAAGTCACATATTCCATTCAGTGTGCGTCACCGCAGTTTAGCAGCACATTCTGTGTACTCTGCACAGTTGCAGAATAGGAAGAAATAGTGTTAAGTCTTCAAACTAAAATATCAAAGTCACATATTCCATTCAGTGTGCGTCACCGCAGTTTAGCAGCACATTCTGTGTACTCTGCACAGTTGCAGAATAGGAAGAAATACTGTTAAGTCTTCAAACTAAAATATCAAAGTCACATATTCCATTCAGTATGCGTCACCGCAGTTTAGCAGCATATTCTGTGTACTCTGCACAGTTGCAGAATAGGAAGAAATACTGTTAAGTCTTCAAACTAAAATATCAAAGTCACATATTCCATTCAGTGTGCTTCGCCGCAGTTTAGCAGCATATTCTGTGTACTCTGCACAGTTGCAGAATAGGAAGAAATACTGTTAAGTCTTCAAACTAAAATATCAAAGTCACATATTCCATTCAGTGTGCGTCACCGCAGTTTAGCAGCATATTCTGTGTACTCTGCACAGTTGCAGAATAGGAAGAAATACTGTTAAGTCTTCAAACTAAAATATCAAAGTCACATATTCCATTCAGTGTGCGTCACCGCAGTTTAGCAGCATATTCTGTGTACTCTGCACAGTTGCAGAATAGGAAGAAATACTGTTAAGTCTTCAAACTAAAATATCAAAGTCACATATTCCATTCAGTGTGCATCACCGCAGTTTAGCAGCATATTCTGTGTACTCTGCACAGTTGCAGAATAGTAAGAAATACTGTTAAGTCTTCAAACTAAAATATCAAAGTCACATATTCCATTCAGTGTGCGTCACCGCAGTTTAGCAGCATATTCTGTGTACTCTGCACAGTTGCAGAATAGGAAGAAATACTGTTAAGTCTTCAAACTCAAATATCAAAGTCACATATTCCATTCAGTGTGCGTCACCGCAGTTTAGCAGCACATTCTGTGTACTCTGCACAGTTGCAGAATAGGAAGAAATAGTGTTAAGTCTTCAAACTAAAATATCAAAGTCACATATTCCATTCAGTGTGCGTCACCGCAGTTTAGCAGCACATTCTGTGTACTCTGCACAGTTGCAGAATAGGAAGAAATACTGTTAAGTCTTCAAACTAAAATATCAAAGTCACATATTCCATTCAGTGTGCGTCACCGCAGTTTAGCAGCATATTCTGTGTACTCTGCAGAGTTGCAGAATAGGAAGAAATACTGTTAAGTCTTCAAACTAAAATATCAAAGTCACATATTCCGTGTAAGATGAAGAAGGCGGGTAAAAAGGGACGGGGAAGTGGACGTGATCCTGATAGTTCAGGGCGCGGGTCAGGACGTGGAGAAACTGTGCCTGGTGCCAGAGCACAAGAAAGAAAGACATCCACCATACCTAGCTTCATGTCTCATTTTACAGGGCGTCGCAGGACATCACTCTCGAGGTCCGACCACTGCGAACAGGTGGTTGGTTGGATGTCAGCTGATACTGCTTCCAGTCGGTTAAGCACCACCCTGTCTTCCACCAAGTCCACTCTCAGTAGCCAAGAGTCTGGTCAACATAATCCTCACTCTGATCATCCTTCCTCCCACCATAGAGGGTCTGGTCAAAGAAGTGATCCCACACTGGGATATAGTGAGGAGCTCGTCTCATCACCAATCCTTCATTTGACCCTCTCTCCAAGCACGCTTGCAGAGGAACATGACGTCTTATGCCCTGATTCACAACCTCTAGAGGGTACCCAATCACAAGAAGATGACAGATGTGAACGGCATTTAAGGTCAAAGGAAGTAGTGGATGATGATGATGAGACACAGTTGCCATTAAATCAACCACTATTACTGTCTCAAGACCTTGTTGAGGAGGATGTTATACAGTTGTCAATGACTGAGTATGTGGTGGGATCAAGACATGAGGAGGATGATCAGAGTGAGGAAGTGGAGGAGGACTTGGTGGACGATGAGGTGACTGACCCCACCTGGGAAGGTGTAGAGCCGAGCGATGACAGCAGTCCTGAGGGTGAGCCATCTGCAGCACCGCAACAGGCTGGAAGAGGCAGTGGTGTGGCTACAGAAAGAAGGCGGACCGCACCAAACCGGCCCGCAAATGTTCCACGGAGCACCCCCTTGCGTAAATCTACCTTGCCAAGGGGTAGGTGTTCCGCGGTATGGCGTGTTTTTAAGGAAAGTGCGGACGACAAAAGAATTGTAGTTTGCAACCTGTGCCACACCAGAATGAGCCGAGGCATGAACACTAGAAACCTCACCACCACCAGCATGATCCGACACATGGCATCCAAGCACCGTAATAAGTGGGAGGAACGCCTGGATCGCCCATCTGTGTCTGCAGGCCACACCACTGCCTCCTCTTCCCCTGTTTTCGGTGCCGGCCAATCGCCTGTCGAAGGCGCAGGCCCGCATACCTCCCGCCCTGCACCTGTACCATCTGAAGCACCATCAGCGACCACATCCACTTCCCTGTCCCAGCACAGCGTCCAAATGTCGTTACCCCAGGCATTTGAGCGCAAGCGAAAATACCCAGCCACCCACCCACAGGCCATAGCACTAACCTCACACCTTTCCAAATTACTGGCCATCGAAATGCTGCCATTTAGGCTTGTGGAGACTGAGTCCTTCCACAGCCTGATGGCAGCAGCTGTCCCTCGGTACGCGGTCCCCAGCCGCCACTACTTTTCCCGGTGTGCCATCCCCGCATTACACCACCATGTGTCCCGTAACATCACCCGTGCCCTGACCAACGCAGTTACTGGGAAGGTCCACTTAACGACTGACACATGGACAAGTGCTTGTGGCCAGGGACGCTACATTTCCCTGACGGCACACTGGGTGAATGTCGTGGAGGCTGGGAGCGACTCGGACCCTGGGATGGCACGGGTGCTACCCACGCCGAGGATTGCGGGCCCTACCTCCATCAGGGTTTCCGCCAGCACCTACGTTATTGGCTCCTCCTCCTCCGTTTCCACCTCCGAATTCTCTGCTCGCAGCGCCACTCCCCCATCAGCCGGTAGCTGGAAGCAGTGTAGCACTGCAGTGGGGAAGCGTCAACAGGCCGTGCTGAAGCTGATCTGCCTTGGGGACAAACAGCACACGGCCTCAGAGCTGTTGCAGGGGATTAGTCACCAGACCGAGCAGTGGCTCTCGCCACTCAACCTGCAACCAGGCATGGTTGTGTGTGATAATGGGCGTAACTTGGTGGCGGCTTTGGAGCTCGGCAAGCTCACACACGTACCATGCCTAGCGCATGTATTTAATTTAGTGGTTCAGCGATTTCTAAAAACCTACCCCAATGTGCATGATCTCTTGACCAAGGTGCGCCGCGTGTGTGCACATTTCCGTAAGTCATCTACAGCTTCAGCCGGCCTGTTGAAGCTGCAGCAGCGCTTACAATTGCCAGCTCACCGGCTGCTGTGTGACGTGAGCACGCGCTGGAACTCCACCTTCCACATGTTGGCCCGGCTTTGTGAGCAGCAGAGGGCAGTAGTGGAGTACCAGCTGTTACACGGTCGTCGCCTCGCCGTTCAACTTCCTGTAATCAGAAGTGAGGAGTGGGAATGGATGTCAGACCTCTGTGAGGTTTTACGCAATTTTGAGGAATCGACACAGATGGTGAGCGGCGATAACGCTATTATCAGTGTAACCATCCCACTTCTGTGTCTACTGAAACGCTCGCTGCTCACAATTAAAACTGACGCTTTGCATGTGGAAGAGGTGGAAATGCGGGAGGAAAAGCTTACACAAGGTGATAGCCAGAGCACCCTCACTTCGTCTTCTCAGCGACAATTGGAGGAGGCGGAGGAGGAGGAGGAGGAGGAGGAAGACACGGTTGCCTCCGCTACAGAGGGTAGCCATGGAACTTTAGTTCCATCTCTTCAGCGTGGGTGGGCAGAAGAGGAGGAAGAGGATGAGGAGATTGAGAGTCATCCTCCTGGTGAGGACAGCGAAATCTTGACTGTTGGTACTCTGGCACACATGGCTGACTTTATGTTAGGCTGCCTTTCCCGTGACCCACGCGTTGTACGCATTTTAGACAACACGGATTACTGGGTGTTCACCCTTCTGGACCCCCGCTACAAAGAGAATTTCTCATCTCTCATTCCTCCGGTGGAGAGGACAAGCAAAATGGTGCAATACCAGAAGGTTCTTGTTGAAAAATTGCTCCAAAATTTTCCATCTGACAACACTGGCGGCAGAGTACGTGCTACCTTGGCCAACCGAGAAGGGGAGAAAAGGGGAGCACACAGCAGTTCCGACAAAGGCAGGGCAACACTCTCCAAGGCGTGGGACACCTTCATGACACCCCGCCAGCACCCTCACCCTGATGCGCAGCCTAGTGTCACAAGGAGGGAAAAGTTTTGGAAGATGGTGAAGGAGTACGTAGCAGACCGTGTCAGCGTCCTCAATGATCCCTCTGTGCCTTACAACTACTGGGTGTCCAAGCTGGACACGTGGTATGAACTGGCACTCTACGCCTTGGAGGTGCTGGCCTGCCCTGCCGCCAGCGTTCTGTCTGAGCAGGTATTTAGTGCTGCTGGTGGCATCATAACAGATAAGCGTATCCGCCTTTCCACCGACAATGCTGATAGGTTGACACTTATAAAAATGAACAAGGCCTGGATTTCCCCTGACTTCTCCACTCCACTGGAGGAAAGCCCCGGGGGAACATAAAGTCACTTTATATATGTTATTTACAATGATGGGAATACTCTGTATTCCCATTCACCCCTTCCACCCAAAAAACGGGTATATGGTTGACTCTTAATCTTCTCATCCTCCTCCTCCTCTTCCATATGCCCTGTGATATAATTTTTATATAGGGCCAGGTCACCAGCGGGCCCTGTGATATAATTTTTATATAGGGCCAGCTCACCAGCGGGCCCTGTGATATAATTTTTATATAGGGCCAGCTCACAAGCGGGCCCTGTTTGACAATTTTTTTTTAGGTCAGCTCACCAGCGGGCCTTCTCATATAATGTTTTATTGGGTCAGCTCTCTAGCGGGCCCTCTCATATAATGTTTTATAGCGTCAGCTCACTAGCGGGCCTTCGCATATAATGTTTAGGATGGTCAGCTCCGCAGCAGACCCTCACCCATAATGTTTTAGATGGTCGGCTCAGCGCACGTTTCCCTCTTAATCATGGCCCCAGTTCAGAAAAATCGAGGAAATTTTTGGGAGAATTTGCCTCTGCGCACGTTTCCCTCTTAATCATGGCCTCAGTTCAGAAAAATCAAGGAAATTTTTGGGAGAATTTGCCTCTGCGCACGTTTCCCTCTTAATCATGGCCTCATTTCAGAAAAATCGAGGAAATTTTTGGAAGAATTTGCAGATGATATACAAGTAAATATACAGCAAATACTGTTTGGTAACAATTTTTCGCCTAAAGTCGTTTTTATTTTCCTTTTTGTGTGTTTTACGGTCAGTCTGTAAAAATGGCATACTACGGGCGAAAGATCGTTCCCAGCAGCGATGTTGGAGTCCAAGATGCATCCAGACATCCTCCCTATGCTGTCCCTGAACCATTTCTGTGGTGTTTCCATCATTTTCTGCCCTTTTCCTATGGACCAGGCACCCTCCCCTCATCAGAGCAGGGGGTGCCTGGTGTAATGCTCGAGTCCTCCCATTGACTTCAATGGGGCTCGGGTGCTCGGCCGAGCACTCGAGCCTCCGGGGGTGCTCGGTCAGAGCACCCGAACACCCGAGCATTGGGGTGCTCGCTCATCACTAGTCAGAATTCAATTTCCTTATCAACATGAAATACAACGAGAGCTGGGTGCCAGAACATGACTTTCGGCCATGTGTTAGTTGTACCTGTTTTTTCCCACAATGCAATAGAGTCAATAATGGGAATATCAAAGGACACTAGCTAATGCTCTAAGTTTGACACAGCGTGAGCTAACAACACCCAACTCCCAAACACTAACTATACCCCTGAACCTACACTACACCTAACATTAACAAAAAAGTTTAAAAATACTAGCTTTAACACTAACCCATCACTAATACCCCATAGCTATAACATTTTCCTGTAAGTCTGAGGTCCAGCAGGGTCTTCTGTACCCTGATGTTCCTCTTTAATTTGTCTTCTGTAAGCTTCTTTCTTCTTTTCTCTTCTTCTTTCTTCTTTTTTAAATTACCAATCAATCCAATCAGTCAATCCAATGGCCCTTTAAGTTTCTATGCAGACGCCACCAGTGGCATAACAAACCAAAAAAATCCTCAAATCAGTAACTTTCAGGCCGTTGCCCGAGTCAAACTGAGGGAAATTTGAACAGAGACTGGCATTTATATGGCCAACCTCTGTTCATTGTTGTTCCCACATTCCCATTGGTTGGGATGTGGGGTTCCTGAATGTGCACTTCAGTAACCACACATCCCAGCCAATCAGCTTCTAGCTGGAGGGGTCAATCATTGAATAGCTGGAGGGATGATGAAACACTTAGTTTGCTAGGTGATAATTTAAGGTCCTTAACAAGTGTTACTAGCCATCGCATGTAATTGAACAGCAAATTCATCAGTATTTTCATTGTTCTTAATGGGCTCTAATTTAGCTCCTGTTGTGCATTTTTAACATTCAGTAGTTTATTACAGTGCAGGGAATAGATTACCAAACTGCGACCTAAAAGTACCGACGGTAGTATTATTTGCATAAGGGAGGTAATTGAATTGAGCCCCTCGTGTCTGAATCCACTTTCATGTAAAAAAAATACTCCCTCAGTTGTAAGTCCTTAACCAACCTATGTAGTTCAGAACAGAATCTTTACAATTTTAATTGATATACTGGTTACTAGGAAATGGGGCCATTATACACTCTCTGCTTTTTTCCACTAGATTTGTGGTGTAGTAGATCTGATTGTTTCCAAGGCCTTGCAGCCGATCAGCCAGTATCTACCAGGTAAGAGACTGATTGTTAATGGAGGTCAATGAGATTAGGTGGAAGAAACAAAATTGAGGGAAGTCGGATAAGGACGGGCAGGGGGTATTTATTCAGCTGCTGTTGTACTTTGACTCCCATCTTCCTCAGCTGACATTTAAAGGGATAGTAATACTTGAAAATAAGTTTATTCTATATTGTAGCCCTCAAAAAAAATATGAAAAATGATATGTCTTATCTCCCAAACCTTTATGGTTTGGGAGATATTCAGAAGTAAAGTTTCCCCTGGAGTGACGTCATTGCTCCACCCTTCAGATTTGGAATCCGGTCCGGGACGGCTGTGCCTTTCCAGAAGTGCTAAGATCACCATCTTTAAAAATAATTTCTTAATTGGAATGGTCTACAAAGTGTGCTTTCAAGCCAGGCACACTTTGTAGATAGTTCCAATTAAGTAGTTCTTTTCAAAGACCGTGATCTCGGCACTGCTAAAGAGCTGCCGGTTGCTCTGTGGACCGAATTCCAAATCTGTCCACTAGATGGCAGACTTGGCTGAAACAGCTAGGAAAAAAGAATTTTACTATATTTTACATGTGAATATCTCCCAAACCATAAAGGTTAGGGCAGAGCTTTCCAAACTTTTCATGTTGGTGACACACTTTTGAGACATGCATCATTTCGTGACACATTAATTCAGGTTTACTAGCAAACCGGAGGTTAAACTAACCCCTTATAAGAGATACGGACACATACATAAATTGTAATAACGAAATCTATGGGGACACAACATATTTCATGAAAACCTTTCACTTATATTTTTAAAAATATATGATTTGTAAGATAATAACATACAGTTCCAAGATTGTTGTCATTTATGAGCAACAATATATAAATATGTGCAAGAATTTAAAAAATATGAGTAACACCAATAACTACTTCTTACCATTTTAATGAGATGTATGAGGCTGATGGGATGAACATAGGTTTTGAATATTCGGTGGAATATTAGATAAAAACACTCGCATTTCATCATCAAGCATTTTTAAGCTTCCAAATTTCAGTGTCTTTAAGTTTTTCATCATCAAGTGGCGATTGATCAGCAGCCGAGAAGGTGTTCTAACCAAAAACTGGACCCCTGGAATTTCTCAAACGCGTCACTTCAGGTGCGGTCGAATCACCGGAAGTGATGTGGAATCAGCTGTTTCAAGCAGATTACGCATACTGCGCATGTGCAGTACCTGTATGATCCCTCGACCGTGGTGTGCATACACAGATACAACGGAAGGGGAATATACTAGTGCACCATACTAATTGGCACCTTTGCGGTGTAAAAATGCATGCAAATTCACATAGAGTCAGAGGATTCTCGTTATGTTCATGCGACGCACCTACACACTGGAGCCGACACACTAATGTGTCACGACACACAGTTTGGAAAGCTCTGGGTTAGGGAGATAAGACTTACATCATTTTTCATGTTTTTGTAAGGGCTACAATATAAAATAAACTTATTTTCAAGTATTACTATCCCTTTAACATTATGGTATTTATAGTCTAACAAAAGTTGAGGATACAAAATTTGCTCAGCCTGTAGAAAATAAAATCACTGAGGAACACTGTAGACACAAAAGAAAAATGTCAACAGGGCAAGCAAAAATCAGATGATTCATTTTCATTTCAGTCAAATTTTGTAACCCGTTTTCCAGCATCTATGTTTCCTCTCTTTTGTCCTCTACAATATTCAGCAGTGAATCTTTTTAAAATGATAGAAATGTTTCACAAAAACAGCAGCTCCAATTAATGTTCATAGCAATTGAGCCATAGAGAGTGTTATTTCAATACTGTGAGCGTTGTAGTTCAAGAGTAATTGAACAATAAAGTTTCCCCCTCCCGCCCCTTTTACCAAGTGTAAGCCCCTACTCCTCAGGTGTGGAATCCAGTCCATAGACCAGGCAGCTCACATCAAGGGTCAAAATTCTACTGTGAGAACAATGAAAACCCTGCCCCCCCTTGACAGGCTTTTCATCTCTTTCCCTTATCTTAATTGGAGATTGTCCCTCTCTGCAATCTTCCTGGACACTCCCTGTTGCTCTGAGGTGAACAGTGTTACATCAGTATAATATAATATGATGATAAATTAGAGCTGCTTTTATTATGAAACATTACTATACCTTTAATTCATTGAAAAAGAGATTCATTAAAGACAGTGTTAAGGATTCACTCAAACAAACAAAAGCCAGGAAATACAGGTAACGTTCTTCAAACTTAACTCAATAACCCCTTGTGCTTTGCTGATGACATCAAACATGACAACACAAATGACAACGTCAATGAAACATGGATGATATTAAATTTGACATTACAAATAACATCACTGATTGATCACAAATGACTCAGCACTTAGATTACCTTTGATTGACTCAGAAGGAACATCCCCATAACACTTTATTTTCTTAAAAAGTGTAGTGATCCTTTAAGACTGTTCTGTTTATGATGGGTGCGCTTAACGATAACACAGTAAAATGTGGGGAAAACAGACTAAAATAGTTACTTGGGATGTTGCCTATGTGACTCATGTGCCACTAAAAGTGGGAGACATAGCCCTGACCTTTTAAAGGGATAGTAATACTTCGTTTTAACTTTATTTTATTTTGTAGGCATTAAAAAAACATGAAGAATGATATAAGTCTTATCTCTCAAACCTTTATGGTTTATGAGATATTCACAAGCAAAGATCCCCTCCCCGCCCCTTTTACCTAGTGTAAGCCATCTCTTCTCAGATGTGAGTCTGGTTGTATGACAGTACAGATAACAGAAGGGGACACTTTTCTTTGTATGAAAACAATGAAAGCCCTTCCCCCCTTGACAAGTTTTTCAGCTTTTTCCATTATCTTAATTGAAGATTGTCCCTCTCTGCAGTCTATCTGGGCATCTCCCTTCTTATCTGGCTGAATAGGGGGGGGATGCTTTGTTTGTGAATATCTCTTAAACCATAAAGGTTTCAGAGATAAGACTTATATCATTCTTCATGTTTTTTTAATGCCTACAAAATAAAATAAAGTTAAAATGAAGTATTACTATCCCTTTAAGTAGGGGTGGACGAAAGGTTCTATTATGATCCCACAAAAAAAAATCTGCGAAAACTACATCTTAAACAGACCCCTTAAAATTTTCATATTTTTCGCCTACTGCCAAAATGTTTTCGCTATTTTTTTTCAATGGCTACAAACTTCCCACCCATTTACTTAGCTGAACTTCATGTTTCACTACACAAAAGTGAGATTTTCAGGAAATGAAACACAAATCATCACTGATTCTTCAGGGCTTGTGACTCTAATAATCCCAAGTCCAAAAAATCACCACTGATTCCTCAGGGCTTGTGCCTCTAATGACCCTGAGTGCAAAAAATCATCACTGATTCCTCAGGGCTTGTGCTTCTGACAAGCTAAAGTCCTACAAATCAATGTTTCCTCAGGGCTTGGGCCTACCACAAAACTAACTCCTACATATTTGCTCAGGTCTTGTGCTTAACAAGTCTAACTTCTATAAATCAAGTGTTCCTCAGGGCTTGGGCCTCTAATAACAAGCCTAAGTCATACAAATGAAGTGTTCCTCTGGGCTTGGGCCTCTAATAACAAGCCTAAGTCATACAAATCAAGTGTTCCTCAGGGATTGGGCCTATAATAACAAGCCTAAGTCATACAAATCAATGTTTCCTCAGGGCTTGTGCCTAAAAAATCTAAGTCTTACAAATCATCCTCAACAAAATACTCTATCCAGTCAAGTATCAATCTGCCCCAGTCACACCTTACGTCAGGGGGGTCCCTGTCTCCTTCACGTTACTTACAAATTTTTTGTTTATTTATTTTTTATTAACTGTCTCCCCAGTCCCAGTCAACAAACCCACCTCCAAAAAGAATTCCCCGTTCAACTGATTTTTTCCCCTGACTCCATAACACAGGCATGCTCGGACCCCATTTATACTATGCCTGTGGGAAATAAAATAACATTTGTTATGTGTTGTGTGCAAATTCAGTCTTTCATCGATTTCAATGTGTGATCTAGAAGAAAAAAACAGAAAAACAGTACTTTTCGCAGGAATCTTTCCCCTAGAGTGAAGTGCCATTTTTTGCCTATTTTGGTTTGAGGTGAAAATTTTCACCCATCCCTACTTTTAAGTACTTTAAGTAGTAATCTGAGAGGTCCAGATTCACATATCTACAGAGAATATATATACCACATCAGAACTCATCTCCCAGAATCCTAAGCATTCAACTAAATCTGAATTTTATAAAGAGAGGACTTAATACCTAACCAGTTCCTGAACTTTGTGCATCCCCTACACATGAATTAATCAAAAAGAGAATTATATAATTCAAGTCTCTTGGTTGGTTGGTGAAACTGGCTACATTCTATACACAAATGTTCCTGTTGAAAGTCTCTAGAATTTAGTTGATAAAAATGTTATGGGACCAGCTAGTAGTAATCCTAAACCTAATTAGTTTACAATTACATACAAAAGTAATTTACAGCAGGCTCAGCCTTCCTGAGTTATATTTTTAATTGCTGTACTGCAATTTTGAGACAAATCTCAACACAAGCTCAAAAGGTGAAAAATCCAAAAAAAAAAAAAAGAATGGTCTTCCTACATGGCTCAGTGGTGTCATACTGAGCTGTATGAAGACTTTGTTTAAGGGAGATGTTTCACTGTGATTCGTTTAGGATTTGTGCTTTGTCCTCCCATTCCCATGTACCTTCTGCTCACAGAAAAGGAATTTCTGGGAAATGACAAAAATTGATTGTTTCTTCTTTAACTATCTTCTTTTCCTTTTAGATGTTTTTAATAAATATACAAGACACATGTCTGATGCATATTTAATAACATCAAGGAACTCTGTCTTCTTCCTCTATTGGCCATGCTGAGCTTGATTTCTGGATCAAATAGATGTGGGAAGAGTTCACAGCAGCCAATAGGAAGAGCAGGGGCAGAGTTTCCCTGTTTTGGATGTGCAAAGGGGCTTAAAATAAGGCCCACTGTCCCAGTCAGCAAACTAATAACTTTTTTGTGTCTTCCACCATCCAGGAGGTTCGGGTTGACAACAGAGGGAGAGGTCACAGCTGTACGCTAAGAAGGAAAATCACACCTAAAGTGTCCTCAACACCAGAGTAACGACTTTCCAGTAGTGTGGTACTTCATGGAATAACCTCTAGTACAGCACAGACAGAACATGATAGAGATGCTCTGGGTAGACACTTAGTTGTGTGATTGGGTGAGCATAACTGCTGGTGGCTATTGTTCACGGTTCTGAAATGGGGTGGTTTAGGGTGCAGGTCCTCAGACATCCATAGGAAATGGCATGTGTGAGGATGAGAAGGTTGAGCAGTCTGTGAAAGAAGCCGTCTCCTTACCTGGCATCATCTAGACAATGGGAAGAAGAAGAAAAAAGAGCAACCATCTGGGAACAGTCTGTAATACAATAAATGTGCTGCTTTATGTATATTGCACTTACTAGAGGAATTCTTGATTGTTAGCCCCAATAATGCTGAATATCATCAGAACTCCGAACAGTGTTCAGGGTCAGTCAATGTAGACGCCGGCAGTGGGATAATGTAAAGAATCCGCCTTCTGGGTGTTCTTAGTGTGAGGTACTGACAATAAAAAAGAATCAGAGTATCCTCTAAGGCAACACTGTATGGACAGATGATCCCATATGGCCCCAGTAGAAATGCACTCACTGGACAAAGTGTATAAGAAGGTGTAACACATATATGTCTCTGTAGTTTTGATAGAATGCAAGTGGCAAGTTCAGAAAGAGTAAACTTTATTTAGCTATAATTTTCCAATGTGTTTCATGGGTCGTCAGCCCGCTCCGGAGTTCTGATGATATTCTGCATTATTGGGGCTCACAATCAAGAATTCCTCTAGTAAGTGCAATCCTATATAATAATTCACTAAATCGTGTGTGTAACGTCGCGACATGCGCAGTAGAGACTGCCCGCGCTGCGGCTGATACTTTGGAGCGCCCAGCTCTGTATCAGTCGTTGTGTGGGCAGTCTCTACTGCGCGTGACTGGCCCGCGACCGGGTGGCAGTGGCACTGTGGCCCGTGTAACGGGCTGTTCAACTAGTATATATATATAAAGCAGCACATTTATTCAGATTACAGACTGCTCTCAAATGGTTGTGCTTTTTCCTTTTTTTTTCCCTATGTTTGTATTAGCCTGTTGAGTGCCACTGAGGACACTTGGAAAGGAGCTGCACCCTGAGACTTTCTTATTCTGGAATTGATTGCGCTTATATTTTTTCTTTTATTATCAACTAGACACTGCCATTGCCCAAGCTGATAAACAGCTGACCATGGGTATTTCATTAGGGAGCTGGCTTTCCACTGTAAAAAACTGTAATAAAGCTGTGACCACATTCAAGTACATTCAGCTTGTTTCTGTGTTTTTTTAACCCCTTCGCGTCCTGTGACATACCCGGACCGTCATGCTGGTCCTGCACTTAAGGACCAATGACGGTCCTGGTACGTCACGTACTTTTACTCACTGCACTCCTGCAGGAACACGGTGAGTCATAACGGGGACTGAAATTGATCGCTCCAAAACCGGAGCGATCTCTCTCAGTCCTTCGTTCAACGTGCCGCCCCACGTGATCAGTTACAGGGGACGGCACGTCGAACTTGCCTATCTGGTCCTTAAAAGACCAGATACCCCGGGACAGCTGGTCCTTAAGGGGTTAAATACATAAACACCCATACCCAAACAAATTTCTAGAAAATAGGTTGCATATTATATATAAGAACCACCTCCTACACCATGAAGCTGTACAAAGTGATAAAATACAGTACTGTGCGAAAGTTTTAGGCAGGTGTGAAAAAATGCTGTAAAGTAAGAATGCTTTCACAAGTAGACAGGTTAATAGTTTATTTTTATCAATTAAGAAAATGCATAGTGAGGGAACAGAAGAAAAATCTAAAATAAAATCAATATTTGGTGTGACCACAGTTTGCCTTCAAAACAGCATCAGTTCTTCTAGGTACTCTTGCACACAGCTTTTTAAAGGGATAGTAATGTTTCATAATAAAAGCAGCTCTTATTAATCATCATAGTATTTGGACTTTGGAGAGTGTTATTTCAATACTGTCAGAGTTGTAGTTCAAGAGTAATTCAATGACAAAGTATCCCCCTCCCGTCCCTTTTACTGATGTAACACTGCTCAGCCAGATCAGAAGGGAGGTGCCCAGGTAGACTGCAGAGAGGGACAATCTTCAATTAAGATAAGGGAAAAAGCTGAAAAGCTTGTCAAGGGTGGCAGGGCTTTCATTGTTCTCATAGGAAGAAGATTGTCCCCTTCTGTTATCTGTCAGTCTTACAACCAGATTTCACATCTGAGAAGAGATGGCTTACACTAGGTAAAAGGGGAGGGAGGTGGATCGTTCTTGTGAATATCTCTCAAACCATAAAGGTTTGAGAGATAAGACTTATATCGTTCTTCATGTTTTTTTAATGCCTACAAAATAAAATAAAGATAAAACGAAGTATTACTATCTCTTTAAAGGGATAGTAATACTTCATTTTAACTTTATTTTATTTTGTAGGCATTAAAAAAACATGAAGAATTATATAAGTCTTATCTCTGAAACCTTTATGGTTTAAGAGATATTCACAAACAAAGTATCCCCCCCCTGTTCAACCATATCAGAAGGGAGATGCCCAGGTAGACTGCAGGGAGGGACAATCTTCAATTAAGATAATGGAAAAAGCTGATAAACTTGTCAAGGGGGGAAGGGCTTTCATTGTTTTCATACAAAGAAAATTGTCCCCTTCTGTTATCTGTACTGTCATACAACCAGACTCACATCTGAGAAGAGATGGCTTACACTAGGAAAAAGGGGCGGGGAGGGGAACTTTGCTTGTGAATATCTCATAAACCATAAAGGTTTGAGAGATAAGACTTATATCATTCTTCATGTTTTTTTAATGCCTACAAAATAAAATAAAGTTAAAACGAAGTGTTACTATCCCTTTAAGGAACTCTGCAGTTTAGTTTCATGGTCTATGGTATTTTACTTACACTTACCTGCAAAGGGTTGTTGCACTCAACGCATTGCTGATTCACCTCAGCTGTTTAGAAGTTTCCATAAAAACGTTTTAATTTGCAGATTGAGGTCATTTGAGGACTCAGACTTGGGACCATTTGGGAGTGCGTTTTAGCTCTCTCTAATTTCATCCAGATGTTATAATGGCATTGTTTCTGCCTCTAAACAAAGTTTATCAAGGAATCCCATAATAGTATGATGTTTCATTTAGGAAAATCTCCTGAATCAATAATAAATGGATCAAGTCAGCTCTACTGTAATCTGGGTCTAAAACTGTTAAATTAGTGGTAGAATATTCATGTTGCAGATATTGAATACCTCCTTATTCCTACACATGCAATTTTTTTATTCAAGACTTCTTTGTTTCCCTAGAAACAACATCTACACTGAATTCCCGAAGTAGTATTCAAACAGAGAACTCCTGTTTAAAAAGTGGGTCCATTCAGTGAAACTATACTGGACTGCATCTGTCTGCTCTTTAGGGGTGGGTGAAAATTTTTGCCTCAAACTGAAATCGTCAAATAATGGCACTTTCCGCTTGGCAAATATTTCCCACGAAAACTGCAGTTTTTCTGTTTTTTTTCCCGCCTTTTTCGCCCATTGAAATCAATGGGAAGAAAACATTTTCTCCACCACACGAAAGTTTTCTAGAGCCATATAAAAGGCTGTCAGGCTCTCACAGCATGCCATTCTGTATATGTAAGAGCAGCATGTTGCTTGAGCTAGCAAAGATAGGAAAATTGAAATTTAGTTTAGGGAATCTTTTAGTAGGACATTTGTTCTGTGTGTGTATTAGGAGAGTCAGTGGGGCACTCTGGGGAGAATAGTGACTGACTGGCAAGACACAGGCAGCTAGGGACCTATTTGCTTGCTGATCTTGCTGTTATTGTCTCTGTGCTGGGTGGGGAAGTTTGGGGAAAGACATGAATTTTGTTTTTCAGTTATAATTTTTTTTGGACAGGCTATGATAAGACAACAGGGTGGACAACTTAAAAAATAAAAAATAAATGAAAAAGAATAAAGAACTAAATATATTAGGTGACAGTGACAGACAGCTGACTGGGCTTAGGCAAGGCATCATACAGCTCCATCAGTTGTGTTGTGTACCGTAAAGTAAAAAAACACCGTGTAGTTGCGTAATTTCCAGCAAACCAAGGGGAAGGGGAAGGGGGAGGGGTGGAGCATTGCAGAGACGTGAAAATAAAGTAGTAGTTCAAAACTGACTGCAGCAATGGTTGCTAAAGCGTGTGCAATCAATGATGATGATCCCTCTACTTCAAGGGAGGATGCAGTTTGTCAAGTTCCAGCACCACCAGTGCCAGTAGAAATAAAGAACCATATACGAAGAACACTGAAGACGACAACACATTGCATTCAAGTGTTGATGATGCTGGCAATAACATAATAGAGGAAAGTGTAGCAGCTGAACCACCTGCTGCATCAGATAGTGAGACAAGCAAGCACCAAAACACCCAACCATAAAGTTATCGGGAACTTTGTTACAGTAAGAGTGCAAATAAACTATTTGAGACTTCTAAAAGCTTAGAGGAATATAAGGGTAGTGGGCAAGAACTGTCAGGTAATGTTGATGATGCTGATGACCTAATGATGACTGATGATGATGCAAATCTAGAATATATCCCTCCAGCATCCTTCTCTTGTTCAGATACAGATTAAGTTGAGAGTGAGGATGATGACATGGCTATAAGATTTGTAGAATGTCAAAGGCTGAAACTTCCACCTCTTTTAAGGAGCACTGTGCCTGTCTATAAAATGTTTGAGAAAGCCGTTGGAAAGTCTGACCCTGGACAGGCACATATGTCAAAAAACACACAGTCACCCTATCAGTCATCAAGCAGCAATGTAGGGAGACTAAAATTCTTAAAAATGATACCAAGAAGAAATTCTGTGCAATCAAATAGCAAAATAGGGGGAATTCAGACAATAATAAGAGAATAACCAAATTGAAAATGAACAGCAGTGGAACACCGTAAAGAATATACAGAAAATAAAGAAAGTACAAACACTTTAGGACAGAATTCCCTGAAGGAAAATAAAACTCAATAAATGACAATGTATACTGTATATGTAAGTGCGTAAAATAATAGTAGTGCTAGCAGTCACCAAACACTAATGGTCGATGAAGTTGTAACTAAAACACACACAAATACAATAAAAATGAATGAAATGAAATGGATGACAAATGAATAATGAAAAAAATATAATGAAAAAATAACAATGTGATCCGTATACAATGAATATAAAGTCCACTGCAAAAAGAAAAAAAGAAGAAAAGAAAAGAAAAATAGCCAGTAGAAGTAAAAAAATGTCAATAGAAATAAGATGTCCCATCTTAATTTAATAGTAAATATATGGATGAAAATGAGATGGAATATCATGTAAGTGGAAGCATCCACCTTATCCTCAGAAGGTCCACTACTAGAGTCGTCAGACACACAGAACTTCCACAAGGTCTCCAGACACAATCCAGGTGCAGCTTATGTAAGGTGTCCTTGGGCACCCAATAGAACAAGTATAATTCCTAGGAATATAACACGGGAAGGAGGGGAGAAAATAGGGAATAGCTCTAAGTGTAGTAGTTAAACATAACTGTGGCTGAATAAAAGGAAATATATATCTAATATGACTGATATATATGAATTTTAATGAGATAAAAAGTATATGTAGTATACAAACAAAACATAAACAATATAAAAATATAGGCTAAAAACAAAATTCAGTTCATTCCTCCCCCCTCTCTCATTCCACTTACTAGATGCCCGTCTCGGGCTTTATGCGTCTCAGGGGTCCCAACCCCTTATCTGCCTCGATACTGTGTTCCTGACGTCCGGATTGAAGATCTATAAATGGATGCACTTCGTGGTATCTGAATCGTTCCACTGAAAAAAACAGCTTAGTGATGTTACAATGTATGTTGATGTAGTGCTGAACTGATGTTCGGAGTATCCAGCCAGTCCTTATCGCATCCGATAAATACAATGTATCAAGCCACGTGGAGCGGAGAAATGCTACAATCGCGCTTCCACAAAGATGTCCAAGTCTTTCAACCTGAAAGGAAACGTCTGACAGGGGGCGGGGAGGGACCCGGCACGGAAGGTCCGAGAGAGGTGGAGGTTAGGAAAGAACTCAGCAGCCCAACGCGTATCGTGGATTCGCAGATCCACTTCCTCAGGGGCAAAAGGAGAGAGCGCATCCTCCTTGATGGCTATTTATAGATCTCTGAAGATTCCTATATTGTATTTACATCCACATATAAATGATAATGTATCCATAAGTTAACGTTTTATGTGATCTTTTAGAATGACATAAACATGGATAAAATAAAGTTTGCATGAAACAAATAAAGTTTGCATGAAACAAAGTGTACATAAAGCAGATGTGTGTTTCAGAGTACATATCCATCCCAAAAACATCCGAACCTTAAAATCTTGTTCTCGATAATAAATTAAATAAAATAATAATTGTTTGATAGAGTGTCCTTACTTAATAAGAAGAAAGAAAAGTCTAGATCCTTGTGCTATAGGATAGAGGTAACTCTTTGAATAAAGAGATACTATTTAAGTACAGAGAGCAACGTCCATTAAAAAGAAAAAGAAAAGAATATATATTAAAGGGATAGTAATACTTTGTTTTAACTTTATTTTATAGGCATTAAAAAAACATGATGAATGATATAAGTCTTATCTCTCAAACCTTTATGGTTTAAGAGATATTCACAATCAAAATGTTCCCCTCCCACCCCTTTTACTGATGTCACACTGTTCAGCCAAAGCAGAAGGGAGGTGCCCAGGTATACTGCAGAGAGGGACAATCTTCAGTTAAGATAAGGGAAAAAGCTGAAAAACTTGTCAAGGGGGGGAAGGGCTTTCATTGTTTTCATACAAAGAAGATTGTCCCCTTCTGTTATCTGTCTGGTCATGCAACCAGATTCACATCTGAGAAGAGATGGCTTACACTAGGTAAAAGGGGCGGGAGGGGGATACTTTGTTTGTGAATATCTCTTAAACCATAAAGGTTTGAGAGATAAGACTTATATCATTCTTCATGTTTTTTTAATGCCTACAAAATAAAATAAAGTTAAAACGAAGTATTACTATCCCTTTAAGTGATTACTAAGAAGGATCAAAATCTGTTGTGTGTATCTGTGTATTTATTTGTAAGTGTCTGCTTTTAGACATACTGTTGATAGTAATTAGCAAGTATGATATTAGTAAATAATGCCGGTGGTGAGAAGAGGTCAATATCAATATTGTGCAGGTATCAGTGATGTTGTGCAATGTGAAAGAAATGTATATTGAAGTGGTAATATACAATAAACAAGATGTTATCTAAAAGTAAAAGAATGCAAAGAGAAAAAAGAGAAAAAAAGGGAAATAAAGAAATGATAATAAGGACTATAAGTAATAGTAAGGGTAAAACACTGATAAAAATATTTTTTTATATAGATAATATTCAGATATTGTGATGTCATAGTACTCCAAAAATCACACATATGCACCTATCTAGCCAACATAAATATGAAGCTTCATCTAATATCCAAAATCCAAAATCTTAAAATAAAATTGGAATTGAAACAAAAATGAATAAAAAATGAATAAAAAAGAAGAAGTTAAGAGGAATGTAATAAAAAATAATGTAAAAATGATGGGAAAAACAATACTATTAACAGAATCTTAATATTAGTATGGCCATATAAAATAATATGAAATAAGTGAAAACAAGGAACTATTTGTACAACAAAAAATCTTAAGAACATATAGTCTGATGACTTAGATTTAGGATATGATGTTTTGAAATTATAATTATAATTATAAAACGTAATTAAGAGAAATGGGAAAATTAGAAATTTGATTGAAAAAGTAAAAAAATAATTAATTAAATTAAATGAATGCCACAAAGTCAAACTCGACATTTAATCCTGTGGGATCTAAAGTTTTTAATGTGTATATCCAATATGATTCTCTTTGTCTCAACTTAATCAAACGATCACCACCTCTGTGATTCAGTGAGACTTGTTTGATTCCCACTAAGATGTTCAGAAACTCTAATTTTTAGCTTTCTTTTAGTCCTACCCACATATTGAAGTCCACATTCACATGTTATTATATATACAATATAAGTGGAATGACAATTGATAACATTTTTAATTTTATACTCTTTTTTTGTTACTGAACTAGTAAATGTAGTGACTTTTGGTTTCTCTAGGTGTGCACATGTGGTGCAACCTTTTGTACCACATTTGAACATGCCTTTTAATGACAAGCTGTTGAAATTTGAAGGACTTTTTTGTGGGCATAACTTAAAAATAATATCGCTAGGGGAAGTTAAATTACTAATATTATTATTTTTTCGAAATACTATCTTAGGGGTTTCTCCCAATTCTTTTTTAAGAATTGGGTCCTGCATGAGTACTTGCCAGTGTTTTTAAATCACTTGCTTAATTTGTGGTGCTTTTTGGTTATATTTCAAAGGATTAGGAGAAATTGTAGCACAGATCAAGATTTTAAAAACGAAGCAGAAATACTCAAAAATAAATTTATTGAAAAAGGATATGATATAAATAATATCAATAAAGCATTAAATAAGTCATTTAATAATGATAGGAAAACCCTTATCCATTATAAAGAAAAACGGAAAGATCAAGCACTATGAGTTCCATTGTTTATAACTACATATAACCAAAAAGCACCACAAATTAAGCACCACAAAAAATGTTAACTTATGGATACATTATCATTTATATGTGGATGTAAATACAATATAGGAATCTTCAGAGATCTATAAACAGCCATCAAGGAGGATGCGCTCTCTCCTTTTTCCCCTGAGGAAGTGGATCTGCGAATCCACGATAAGCGTTGGGCTACTGAGTTCTTTCCTAACCTCCACCTCTCTCGGACCTTCCGTGCCCGGTCCCTCCCCGCCCCCTGTCAGACGTTTCCTTTCAGGTTGAAAGACTTGGACATCTTTGTGGAAGCGCGATTGTAGCGTTTCTCTGCTCCACGTAGCTTGATACATTGTATTTATCGGATGCGATAAGGACTGGCTGGATACTCCGAACATCAGTTCAGCACTACATCAACATACATTGTAACATCACTAAGCTGTTTTTTTCAGTGGAACGATTCAGATACCATGAAGTGCATCCATATATAGATCTTCAATCCGGACGTCAGGAACACAGTATCGAGGCAGATAAGGGGTTGGGACCCCTGAGACGCATAAAGCCCGAGAAGGGCATCTAGTAAGTGGAATGAGAGAGGGGGGAGGAATGAACTGAATTTTGTTTTTAGCCTATATTTTTATATTGTTTATGTTTTCTTTGTATACTACATATACTTTTTATCTCATTAAAATTCATATATATCAGTCATATTAGATATATATTTCCTTTTATTCATCCACAGTTATGTTTAACTACTACACTTAGAGCTATTCCCTATTTTCTCCCCTCCTTCCCGTGTTATATTCCTAGGAATTATACTTATTCTTAAAGGGATAGTAATACTTCGTTTTAACTTTATTTTATTTTGTAGGCATTAAAAAAACATGAAGAATGATATAAGTCTTATCTCTCAAACCTTTATGGTTTAAGAGATATTCATAAACAAAGTATCCCCCCCCTGTTCAACCAGATCAGAAGGGAGGTGCCCAGGTAGACTGCAGAGAGGGACAATCTTCAATTAAGATAAGGGAAAAAGCTGAAAAACTTGTCAAGGGGGGCAGGGATTTCATTGTTTTCATACAAAGAAAATTGTCCCCTTCTGTTATCTGTCTGGTCATACAACCAGATTCACATCTGAGAAGAGATGGCTTACACTAGGTAAAAGGGGCGGAGAGGGGAAACTTTGCTTGTGAATATCTCATAAACCATAAAGGTTTGAGAGATAAGACTTATATCATTCTTCATGTTTTTTTAATGCCTACAAAATAAAATAAAGTTAAAATGAAGTATTACTATCCCTTTAACAATGAACCAACATCTCATACCATCTGAGTATCAGGTAGCAGAAACCACACATGACAAACAAAGCCAGGACAAATATATTAACAGCAGCACAGATGAGGAGGCGAAGCAAGGATGTAAAGAAGAGTTGCCACCATCTACCCCACTGCTATGACCGATAAGTATTGTGTGTCAATAACCTGAGAAGGAGGATAGCATATGACAATGGTAAAAACAATATATATACACACAAATCACACCATGTCAGTCCCCCACCACCACCACCACTACAATACACATCTGCCACATTGTAGGTTGTTTTTTCATTACTTGACAACATCATGAATATGTGCCAGTGTCACTTAAGCAGGAAGTAAGTGTTGTGGGAAAAGGACAAATGCATTCTGCATGCTAACACATTTTTCAAGCCATATGTTGCTGTAGGACTCACAACTTGGACTTTCAGCCACTTATTTCTGAACTTCAGCCCTCAAAATAAGTAATATTACAGTGGGAAATGTAGTACCTATAGGAAATATAGGAGAAAAATATGTTAAAATAGGCAAAACATTTGTTAAAATAAGTGAAAAGGAGGACATTTCTGCATAGACTGAAAGGTGAAATCTTTCTCTGGAAAAGTGGAAAATTGGCAAGTGTTTGCGAAAAGTCATGCAGGAAATTTTTCATACTTTTCGCCCACTCCTACTGCTGTTCTAATACAATACTGAAGAATGGATCCTTATAAAGAGTCAATTTAATCCTTTGAGTGTCATTGAATAATATGGCAGCCAGGTTACCTGTTGTTCACAACTGCTTTTGAATTAATATAATTTGTGATCCAAAAGCAGTTAATGAACAGATTGCTTGACTGCTGTACTAACCAATGACAGTAATTTTGTTAAACTGCTAAAAGAGTGTAAAACTGCATCTTAAAATTAATTCTGCTGGGATTTATTGTAAAAACAGAGAAATACAGACAAGTAAAGTCCTGCAGTAGCTTAAAACAGGCCAACCCCAATCGGCCATTGGCCAAAGGTTTTCTTCCCCTTGCTTTTAATATCATTCACTGTTTTAAATATCAAAATCCTCCATGACCTTCACAGAGTCCAGTAACTTTGACAAATGACCATACTTGGGAACTCTCCAGATTTGCCCAGTAGACTCCAGTTTTGGCTCTGCTTTACCGGGTCTCCGGGGCAGAGGCTGAGTCCTCCGGATGTGGGGAGTTTCTATTGAAACTCTACCCACTTCCTCTTTTTCCCCCAGTGTAGCACCTTCCCCCCAGTCTTCTTTTAAGCCCTCCCCCGGCACTCACATTAAGACCTGCCCCTTTTTGACATGATACGCATCATTCTTCACACCACCCATGGCAGCAGAGGACTCCCCTCCGGGGAGACAAGAATAAAAAGTTCCCAGGTATGCAAATTACCTTCTAGTTATATACTGGTGGCTATCCCTGAATCAAACATAAAGATGTTCAATGGGTATGGAACTGAATCTAGAATTAAATATTTTAAATCACCTGTACTGTATTTATCCAAATTATACCTTAAAAACTATAAATTGTGAAATAGAAGAGCACAGCAAAATTTCATCCGAACAGTAGTTGTTGGACTATTCAAATCACTCACCTTTATTATCTCTAAACAAAAGATTGGGAAGATTCCAGACAAATGCACAATAGGTGAAATACTGAACAATGGAACAATTGATGGATGGTTAAACAACGGGTGGCAGATTCAGAACAAAAGAACAAACAATCCAGAGAGGAGACTTGACCTGCACAAAATCCTTAAATATCCTTGAATGTTATTTGGAACTTGACGTAAAAGGTTATCTGCAATTACATTCTATGCCAGGCATGTGAAATTCAGTCATAGTTAAAGGCCCATACTCATTCTAAGAAGGGCAGCAGTATATATGGATATTACTTATGACTTGTTTAAAGTGCACAAATCACTAGAATTGTGCCCTACAAGCAGTTCTGCAGATGAAGCCGGGGCTGCATTGTGAGCTCTGACGTACAACTTAGGAGCAAAGAGACCACTAGTAGAGACTGATCATTTCCTCTCTCTCGCTTCTAATCCTCAAATACTTTTCTCTGCATTTAACTTTGTACTATGTCCATCTCCCCCTCCTAGTACTATATTCACCTCTCATAACCTTTATAACTATTTCAAAAACAAATCAGAGGTGACAACTCATCTTGTCAGCCATTGCATGCTACACTTGTCCTTCTTTGCCTCCTACCCTCAGTTCCTTTATCTGAGAAAGAGGTTGGTGGGCTTCTCACATATTTCCCCTGACTACCTGACCACCTTACCTCATTCCCCTCACAGTTTCTTTCTCCTCTCTCTGCTACTATAACCTCAACACAAAGTCACTTATTTAATCTGTAACTGAAAACTAGAATATTCCCATCTTCTAAACAAACACTAATCATACCCTTCCTAAATAAGTTATTTCTATTATTAATATTATTATTATCCTTTATTTATTGAGAGCCAAGATTTTCCGCAGCAGTGTACAAAATAGTTGTGACAATGATATACATAATTTGATAGAAATAAATGGTAATGAGGGACCTGCTGGTGAGGGATTATAATCTTCAGGGTGAAGAAGCACAAGAGACACCAAGTGAAAGGGAGAGTAAAGTTAGACATGGTTAACAGGTGGACCCAGAAGAGAGTGAAAGTTCTATGGTGCATTGAAACTAATAATGTTGGGTGAAAGTCTGAAATGGCATGGCAGTGAGTTCCATAGCTGGGTACAGACCCGGGAGTTGTTATGTAGATGTGAGTGAGAATAGGTAATACGATTGGATGAGAGCTGAAATAAGTTGTAGATAGAAAACAGACAGGTGTGAGCTTATGCCAGGCATTCACACCAGAGTAAATTTATAAGAAGGGAATGCTAGGCAAAGAAGTTTGCAGCAGATAGACTGGTTAATACCAGATTACCAGATTAAAGCATTGAATGCATGGCAGAGAGGTTTGAAGCAGAAAGTTCATAATAGATTAAATTAATAAACAGAGAATGTGAGGCAGAGAGGTCTTGACCCCTCTTCCTTTGACAGAAACTTTCCTATCTCTCTACTTTCCTTTCCTCCAAGCTACAAGGACTATTTGTTTACAACCATCAAATGCAGTTCCTCCCCAATAACAATCTACCAGATCTTCTACAGTCTGGATCTTGTAAGCAATGTTCCACTGCTATTGCTCTAACAATGTAGATGCTCACAACCATCTCTCCTACCTTCAACCACAGTGACACAGCCCTCTCATGGTTTTCCTCTTGCCATAATCTTATCTTTGGTCATGTGGTGTAAAATGGGCATTTGAATGCATAAAGAGTGTAACGGATCCTACCCGTTACTTGAGCCTTTGTCTGGACCTCAAACTATTTATCCAAAGACTATGGACCTTTTGCCCTGTTTGGACTTAGCTGTGGGCTCTGGCGTACGAACTGGCCACCCATTCCCTATGACAAAGGACTTATGTTTTATGTACTATCGAACGGTCCATGTTTAATATATGTCGAAACGTTTAATGTTTAATGTTCAATGTACAAAGTATGTTCGAGGGATACACGTTCACCGAATATGAGTTGGTGGTTTCCGGTTTGGTGTTCGAGTCATCGATGCCGCGTTGAGCGTGGGAAACCGGAGGCAGTGTGTCGAAGCTGGCTTGGCCGACGAACGACTCACTGCGCGCATTGATTGGCCAGGGTTGAAGCCGCATATTCAAACTAGTGCGTACGTGCTTCAACCCCTGGCCTTGTCTCTTGAATGTGTATTCCCACCCATCAAGTCTTTGTCTTTGTCTAGACTTAAACAAACCTGTTGTATTACAAATGCAAGAACATCTTGGGTATTATGTTTGTCAGGTCATCCGCCATTGGCCCTTTGTCTCCATCTGCCATTGGCCCTTTGTCTCCATCTGCCATTGGCCCTTTGTCCCCTGTGTGACATGCCTATTGTATCTGATTGGTTCTTGGGCCAAGTCAGTATTAGAATACCTGTCCCCTCCTGTCCCCATTGTGGCATTGTGTTGTAATGTATAAAAGATGTGCTGTTCATCAATAAAGTGAGTTATGTTTTGGAGTGAACCAGAGTCCTGGAGTCTTGTGTGTGTTCCTATGGTATTAAAGCGGCCCCTCTGCCACCCATCTGAGCCCAGGTTCCTGCATCGTTCATCTGTCTGCTGCCAGTATCCTGCTACCCATCTTTGGATCCTGTCAGGTGGCAACGTGGACTCAGCCTTGCTTGCTTCTCGTTCCAGTGGAATCTTCAAGTTGAGCATCTGTCGTGGTAGAATCGGCTACTCCGGGGTTCGACGCCACTTTGAGTCGACCACCAGACCGGTTATCTGCTCGACCGGTGCATCCAATGGCGCCAGTCCGGCGTCGAGAAGGAGAGACCCGGGAACGGCGGCAGAAGGCGACACTGTCCCTTCTTAGCTTCCGTTACAAAGAGGGTTTTTTTTTTGCAGAAAACCTAGGGCTGGGTTTCCCATTTAATTGTAGTCAACTAAGTAGAAAGTCAGGTTTTATGAGTAGCCTCAGTCCTGTTGACAACATCTACATTATGAGCTGTGGATGTATTCAGAGCAATTGCATTGCCACTGCGCCAGGCATGATTCTCACGGGTTAAGCTGGCTACTTTATACAGCAGTTTATACTCTCCTTCACTGGCCTTTATCTAACTTTGATGCCAGAATAGCCTCTGGAGACCTCTCTAGTAGAGAGGTCAAGGATTTTTTTGTCCATGTTATAGGTTAAAGTTATTGTGCATGGTAGGCAACTATGGACAAAGATAGGATTGAAGTCAGCTTAGGAAAGGGGGTGTGGCTTTTGGTAGGATTAAGAGAGCCTTGGATGCCTTGCTTATGGGGTGCCTGATATGTAAGTCTGGTCCTGAGACTGCTCCATATTTGGATGAGCTGAACACATCATCCAGCCCGGGGACTGTGCCAAATATAATCTGTCCCCATTGTACTTTGTCATTATTTATTCCTTCCTTGTACACGTTTAACATTGTGTCACATATAAAAGCACAGTCTACAGTTTTCCTATTAGTCTTGGGACGAGAAGCAATTCATACTGAAGAAATGGTGCATGCCTGTGGACTAATTCTGGCTCTATCTCTTGTCATGTTTCTTCATGCAACAAATGCATTGAACCCTCCGTCTTGGCTGATGCCATCAGAAGCCCTGCTAAACATCGGTATGTTATTTCACATTTATATTTATGGAAGACAGTCATTGCTAGGTAATGGCTAAAACCCCAGATCTCATACTTTAAGACCTAGGTCTTGCCAGCTTGGGACATGCAATTGTGCAAGTCTTTTGGGGGACTTAGAATCTCCCCTGCTGCAGACAGGACCATCTTGTCTCACATATTTCACCCTGGTGTTACCTGGGGGGTTATATATTGAAGTGGGATAAAGGAGAGATAACCTTTCCTTTATGATGAAGCCTATTCACTAAATCTTAATTCAGCCCATCGCTGTCTTAGTGAATAGGCTCCCTAGGATAACATGGGATTAGTAGAGGTTATAACACTAGGTACATTATCTCACTTTACTGCATCCCTCCATGCTGTAAAAACCCTGACCTTATTTGAAATATAGGACTATATGCACAAACAAAAGAGGAACAATTTTTGGGCAAACCAGCTGCACCATGGTGAAGAAACTAAAACTCCAATTGATTGTGTGTGCATTTGGGGGTCTCCTTGAATGTTAGAGATGTCTCCAATGGAGGAAGGAGGGATTCCTGACATTAGTGACTGATAGTATGAAGAGGAACTGGCCCACAATTTCTCGTCGCAAAGAAAAAAAACCTTGCTATAACATCAAAAAGGTTAAGATTCCCACTTAACCCTTTGAGTGCCTGAGGGGTACGCAAGGCATTGCAAAGAAATGCCTTGTGTACCTCTTGGGCACTCAAAGGGTTAAATCAAGAAGAACTGATCACATGTCACCTGTTGGGCAGTGTTTTTGCTCCAGAGTTGCTACTAATAAATCATCACTGTTGGGATTGCACCAGAATGACTCCTCTCCCCAGGGGAGGGCTGGTCTGGGGGTCAGGGGGGCAATTGCCCCCTGGTCTTGTCATAAGTCTATGCCGGTGGCCCACTTCCACACTCAATTTCCCACTTGTTGCTGTAAAAGGCGTAAACAGAATTTACTGAGGTACACCAGTAATGTAGCTCCATTTTAGTTGTACTCTCTGTGATATCACTAGTGTACCACCAGTTCAGTTATAAGCCCTGTGGTATCACTTGCCTTACTTCATTAATTCCAGCTATATTATTAACAAAAGGGGGTGGTATGGGAGACTGGGATGGAGCAAAAGTAGAAATAGGAAGCTTGATTATACTTTCCCTGTCAGCCCTCCTCCACCACTCCCTCTTAGTACATCCATCTTGTAGTCGAGCCATGTCTATAGAGATCGCTACACTGAAGTCAAAATAATACCCATTGATTTAAATGGACCTTGAATGCAAGAGAGGTCTCCGATTCATTGCTTCTAATCAGTGAAAATTCAGAACACATGCAAATCCCCAACATTCACATTGAAATAAAGGGATAGTAATAGTTAATTTTACATTTATTTAATATTGTAGGCATAAAAAATATGAATAATGATGTAAGGGCGGTAAGGCTATGGAATTCTTTGCCTTGGGATGTTGTGCTTGCAGATAACTGCATTCAAAAAAGCAATGGATGCCTATCTAGCACAGAACAATATTGACAATTATGACAGATGGCTTCAAAGCAAATAGGATATTGATCCGGGGAACTATTTGACTACCAGTTGGAGTCGGGAAGGAATAGTTTCCACACACACACACACACACACACACACACTTGGGACTACATTGGAAATTGCTCCAGAGGGCTTTTTTGTTGCCTTTCTCTGGATCAACAGGGGTGTTTTTGGCATGGGCTGGACTTGATGGACGCATGTCTTTTTTCAGCCTTATCTACTATGTTACTATGTTAAGCAGAGTTATATACTGCGGGTATAGAGCTGTACCAACAGTCTATCCGGAAGTAGGGTCAGTGCAATATTTATTCCTTCTATTTTGCCCAAACAGCATTTTAAAATACAAAATGAATGAAACACCCAACATAATTGCTATATATAAACTAACATGTAAAAGCAACTTGTACAGGGGTTATAGATCCCCTTTAAATAAGCTGCCAGGTTGAAAATGGTGACATAAGAATCTCGCTCGCATGACAAGGCAATATGGTTAACAAAGGAAGTGAGGAAAAAGTCAGCCCTAAGAAAGAAAGCAGGGAGCGAATTGATCTTTACATGCAGGACAAGCAGAGGCGCAAGAGTGACTGTGATGCCCCATCTCCATGATTGCAGGGGCTGTGATGCAATCATGGTGATGAGCATCACAGCTCCATTTTAACGCTTTGAGTGGCAGGGGGTTTGCAAAACAATGCAAATCAATGCACTGTGTACCCCTCTGGCATTCAAAGGGTTCCTATTTCTCTGCTATGGTGCAGTTGGGATACTCCAGAAATGTTCCAGTGGTTGTTAGGACATCATCCTCTGTATTTCGGTATGTGCAGGCTATGATCCTCTTTTAGGCAAGTCTTTCTGTGTCTCCTTGCAGCCCTTCAAGAAGCAATAAAATTTCTGCAGCCGGAGATATCCAAGATTACTAGTGATGAGCGAGCACCCCAATGCTCGGATGTTCGGGTGCTCTGACCGAGCACCCCCTGAGGCTCGAGTGCTCGGCCGAGCACCCGAGCCCCATTGAAGTCAATGGGAGGACTCGAGCATTACACCAGGCACCCCCTGCTCTGATGAGGGGAGGGTGCCTGGTCCATAGGAAAAGGGCAGAAAAGGATGGAAACACCACAGAAATGGTTCAGGGACAGCATAGGGAGGATGTCTGGATGCACCTTGGACTCCAACATCGCTGCTGGGAACGATCTTTCGCCCGTAGTACGCCATTTTTACAGACTGACCGTAAAACACACAAAAAGGAAAATAAAAACGACTTTAGGCGAAAAATTGTTACCAAACAGTATTTGCTGTATATTTACTTGTATATCATCTGCAAATTCTCCCAAAAATTTCATCGATTTTCTGAAGTGAGGCCATGATTAAGAGGGAAACGTGCGCAGAGGCAAATTATCCCAAAAATTTCCTTGATTTTCAGAACTGAGGCCATGATTAAGAGGGAAACGTGCGCAGAGGCAAATTCTCCCAAAAATTTCCTTGATTTTCAGAACTGAGGCCATGATTAAGAGGGAAACGTGCGCAGAGGCAAATTATCCCAAAAATTTCCTTGATTTTCAGAACTGAGGCCATGATTAAGAGGGAAACGTGCGCAGAGGCAAATTCTCCCAAAAATTTCCTTGATTTTCAGAACTGAGGCCATGATTAAGAGGGAAACGTGCGCTGAGCTGACCATCTAAAACATTATGGGTGAGGGTCTGCTGCAGAGCTGACCATCCTAAACATTATATGCGAAGGCCCGCTAGTGAGCTGACGCTATAAAACATTATATGAGAGGGCCCGCTAGAGAGCTGACCCAATAAAACATTATATGAGAAGGCCCGCTGGTGAGCTGACCTATATAAAAATTGGCAAACAGGGCCCGCTGGTGAGCTGGCCCTATATAAAAATTATATCACAGGGCCCGCTGGTGAGCTGGCCCTATATAAAAATTATATCCCAGGGCACGCTGGTGAGCTGGCCCTATATAAAAATTATATCCCAGGGCATATGGAAGAGGAGGAGGAGGATGAGAACATTAAGAGTCAACCATATACCCGTTTTTGGGGTGGAAGGGGTGAATGGGAATACAGAGTATTCCCATCATTGTAAATAACATATATAAAGTGAGTTTATGTTCCCCCGGGGCTTTCCTCCAGTGGAGTGGAGAAGTCAGGGGAAATCCAGGCCTTGTTCATTTTTATAAGTGTCAACCTATCAGCATTGTCGGTGGAAAGGCGGATACGCTTATCTGTTATGATGCCACCAGCAGCACTAAATACCCGCTCAGACAGAACGCTGGCGGCAGGGCAGGCCAGCACCTCCAAGGCGTAGAGTGCCAGTTCATACCACGTGTCCAGCTTGGACACCCAGTAGTTGTAAGGCACAGAGGGATCATTGAGGACGCTGACACGGTCTGCTACGTACTCCTTCACCATCTTCCAAAACTTTTCCCTCCTTGTGACACTAGGCTGCGCATCAGGGTGAGGGTGCTGGCGGGGTGTCATGAAGGTGTCCCACGCCTTGGAGAGTGTTGCCCTGCCTTTGTCGGAACTGCTGTGTGCTCCCCTTTTCTCCCCTTCTCGGTTGGCCAAGGTAGCACGTACTCTGCCGCCAGCGTTGTCAGATGGAAAATTTTGGAGCAATTTTTCAACAAGAACCTTCTGGTATTGCACCATTTTGCTTGTCCTCTCCACCGGAGGAATGAGAGATGAGAAATTCTCTTTGTAGCGGGGGTCCAGAAGGGTGAACACCCAGTAATCCGTGTTGTCTAAAATGCGTACAACGCGTGGGTCACGGGAAAGGCAGCCTAACATAAAGTCAGCCATGTGTGCCAGAGTACCAACAGTCAAGATTTCGCTGTCCTCACCAGGAGGCTGACTCTCAATATCCTCATCCTCTTCCTCCTCTTCTGCCCACCCACGCTGAAGAGATGGAACTAAAGTTCCATGGCTACCCTCTGTAGCGGAGGCAACCGTGTCTTCCTCCTCCTCCTCCTCCTCCTCCTCCTCCTCCGCCTCCTCCAATTGTCGCTGAGAAGACGAAGTGAGGGTGCTCTGGCTATCACCTTGTGTAAGCTCTTCCTCCCCCATTTCCACCTCTTCCACATGCAAAGCGTCGGTTTTAATTGTGAGCAGCGAGCGTTTCAGTAGACACAGAAGTGGGATGGTTACACTGATAATAGCGTTATCGCCGCTCACCATCTGTGTCGATTCCTCAAAATTGCGTAAAACCTCGCAGAGGTCTGACATCCATTCCCACTCCTCACTTCTGATTACAGGAAGTTGAACGGAGAGGCGACGACCGTGTAACAGCTGGTACTCCACTACTGCCCTCTGCTGCTCACAAAGCCGGGCCAACATGTGGAAGGTGGAGTTCCAGCGCGTGCTCACGTCACACAGCAGCCGGTGAGCTGGCAATTGTAAGCGCTGCTGCAGCTTCAACAGGCCGGCCGAAGCTGTAGATGACTTACGGAAATGTGCACACACGCGGCGCACCTTGGTCAAGAGATCATGCACATTGGGGTAGGTTTTTAGAAATCGCTGCACCACTAAATTAAATACATGCGCTAGGCATGGTACGTGTGTGAGCTTGCCGAGCTCCAAAGCCGCCACCAAGTTACGCCCATTATCACACACAACCATGCCTGCTTGCAGGTTGAGTGGCGAGAGCCACTGCTCGGTCTGGTGACTAATCCCCTGCAACAGCTCTGAGGCCGTGTGCTGTTTGTCCCCAAGGCAGATCAGCTTCAGCACGGCCTGTTGACGCTTCCCCACTGCAGTGCTACACTGCTTCCAGCTACTGGCTGATGGGGGAGTGGCGGTGTGTGTAGAGAATTCGGAGGTGGAAACGGAGGAGGAGGAGCCAATAACGTAGGTGCTGGTGGAAACCCTGATGGAGGTAGGGCCCGCAATCCTCGGCGTGGGTAGCACCCGTGCCATCCCAGGGTCCGAGTCGCTCCCAGCCTCCACGACATTCACCCAGTGTGCCGTCAGGGAAATGTAGCGTCCCTGGCCACAAGCACTTGTCCATGTGTCAGTCGTTAAGTGGACCTTCCCAGTAACTGCGTTGGTCAGGGCACGGGTGATGTTACGGGACACATGGTGGTGTAATGCGGGGATGGCACACCGGGAAAAGTAGTGGCGGCTGGGGACCGCGTACCGAGGGACAGCTGCTGCCATCAGGCTGCGGAAGGACTCAGTGTCCACAAGCCTAAATGGCAGCATTTCGATGGCCAGTAATTTGGAAAGGTGTGAGGTTAGTGCTATGGCCTGTGGGTGGGTGGCTGGGTATTTTCTCTTGCGCTCAAATGCCTGGGGTAACGACATTTGGACGCTGTGCTGGGACAGGGAAGTGGATGTGGTCGCTGATGGTGCTTCAGATGCTACAGGTGCAGGGCGGGAGGTATGCGGGCCTGCGCCTTCGACAGGCGATTGGCCGGCACCGAAAACAGGGGAAGAGGAGGCAGTGGTGTGGCCTGCAGACACAGATGGGCGATCCAGGCGTTCCTCCCACTTACTACGGTGCTTGGATGCCATGTGTCGGATCATGCTGGTGGTGGTGAGGTTTCTAGTGTTCATGCCTCGGCTCATTCTGGTGTGGCACAGGTTGCAAACTACAAATCTTTTGTCGTCCGCACTTTCCTTAAAAAAACGCCATACCGCGGAACACCTACCCCTTGGCAAGGTAGATTTACGCAAGGGGGTGCTCCGTGGAACATTTGCGGGCCGGTTTGGTGCGGTCCGCCTTCTTTCTGTAGCCACACCACTGCCTCTTCCAGCCTGTTGCGGTGCTGCAGATGGCTCACCCTCAGGACTGCTGTCATCGCTCGGCTCTACACCTTCCCAGGTGGGGTCAGTCACCTCATCGTCCACCAAGTCCTCCTCCACTTCCTCACTCTGATCATCCTCCTCAAGTCTTGATCCCACCACATACTCAGTCATTGACAACTGTATAACATTCTCCTCAACAAGGTCTTGAGACGGAAATAGTGGTTGATTTAATGGCAACTGTGTCTCATCATCATCATCATCATCATCCACTACTTCCTTTGACCTTAAATGCCGTTCACATCTGTCATCTTCTTGTGATTGGGTAGCCTCTAGAGGTTGTGAATCAGGGCACAAGATGTCATGTTCCTCTGCAAGCGTGCTTGGAGAGAGGGTCAAATGAAGGATTGGTGATGAGACGAGCTCATCACTATATCCCAGTGTGGGATCACTTCTTTGACCAGACCGTGTATGGTGGGAGGAAGGATGATCAGAGTGAGGATTATGTTGACCAGACTCTTGGCTACTGAGAGTGGACTTGGTGGAAGACAGGGTGGTGCTTAACCGACTGGAAGCAGTATCAGCTGTCATCCAACCGACCACCTGTTCGCACTGGTCGGACCTCGAGAGTGATGTCCTGCGACGCCCTGTGAAATCAGACATGAAGCTAGGTATGGTGGATGTCTTTCTTTCTTGTGCTCTGGCACCAGGCACAGTTTCTCCGCGTCCTGACCCGCGCCCTGAACTTTCAGGATCACGTCCACTTCCCCGTCCCTTTTTACCCGCCTTCTTCATCTTACACGATATATATGACTTTAATATATATGAGTTTGAAAACTTAACAGTATTTCTTACTATTCTGCAACTCTGCAGAGTACACAGAATAGGCTGCTAAACTGCGGTGACACACACTGAATGGAATAAGTGACTTTAATATTTGAGTTTGAAAAATTAACAGTATTTCTTACTATTCTGCAACTCTGCAGAGTACACAGAATAGGCTGCTAAACTGCGGTGACACACACTGAATGGAATAAGTGACTTTAATATTTGAGTTTGAAAAATTAACAGTATTTCTTACTATTCTGCAACTCTGCAGAGTACACAGAATAGGCTGTTAAACGGCGTTGAAACACACTGAATGGAATATGTGACTTTAATATTTGAGTTTGAAAACTTAACAGTATTTCTTATAATTCTGCAACTCTGCAGAGTACACAGAATAGGCTGTTAAACGGCGGTGAAAGACACTGAATGGAATATGTGACTTTGATATTTGAGTTTGAAAAATTAACAGTATTTCTTACTATTCTGCAACTCTGCAGAGTACACAGAATAGGCTGTTAAACGGCGTTGAAACACACTGAATGGAATATGTGACTTTAATATTTGAGTTTGAAAACTTAACAGTATTTCTTATAATTCTGCAACTGTACAGAGTACACAGAATAGGCTGTTAAACGGCGGTGAAAGACACTGAATGGAATATGTGACTTTAATATTTGAGTTTGAAAACTTAACAGTATTTCTTATAATTCTGGAACTGTACAGAGTACACAGAATAGGCTGTTAAACGGCGGTGAAAGACACTGAATGGAATATGTGACTTTAATATTTGAGTTTGAAAACTTAACAGTATTTCTTATAATTCTGGAACTGTACAGAGTACACAGAATAGGCTGTTAAACGGCGGTGAAAGACACTGAATGGAATATGTGACTTTAAGATTTGAGTTTGAAAACTTAACAGTATTTCTTATAATTCTGCAACTCTGCAGAGTACACAGAATAGGCTGTTAAACGGCGGTGAAAGACACTGAATGGAATATGTGACTTTAATATTTGAGTTTGAAAACTTAACAGTATTTCTTATAATTCTGCAACTCTGCAGAGTACACAGAATAGGCTGTTAAACGGCGGTGAAAGACACTGAATGGAATATGTGACTTTAATATTTGAGTTTGAAAACTTAACAGTATTTCTTATAATTCTGCAACTCTGCAGAGTACACAGAATAGGCTGTTAAACGGCGGTGAAAGACACTGAATGGAATATGTGACTTTAATATTTGAGTTTGAAAACTTAACAGTATTTCTTATAATTCTGCAACTCTGCAGAGTACACAGAATAGGCTGTTAAACGGCGGTGAAAGACACTGAATGGAATATGTGACTTTGATATTTTAGTTTGAAGACTTAACAGTATTTCTTCCTATTCTGCAACTCTGCACAGTACACAGAATGTGCTGCTACACTGCGGCGAAGCACACTGAATGGAATATGTGACTTTGATATTTGAGTTTGAAAACTTAACAGTATTTCTTATAATTCTGGAACTGTACAGAGTACACAGAATAGGCTGTTAAACGGCGGTGAAAGACACTGAATGGAATATGTGACTTTAATATTTGAGTTTGAAAACTTAACAGTATTTCTTACTATTCTGCAACTCTGCAGAGTACACAGAATAGGCTGTTAAACGGCGTTGAAACACACTGAATGGAATATGTGACTTTAATATTTGAGTTTGAAAACTTAACAGTATTTCTTATAATTCTGGAACTGTACAGAGTACACAGAATAGGCTGTTAAACGGCGGTGAAAGACACTGAATGGAATATGTGACTTTAATATTTGAGTTTGAAAACTTAACAGTATTTCTTATAATTCTGCAACTGTACAGAGTACACAGAATAGGCTGTTAAACGGCGGTGAAAGACACTGAATGGAATATGTGACTTTAAAATTTGAGTTTGAAAACTTAACAGTATTTCTTATAATTGTGCAACTCTGCAGAGTACACAGAATAGGCTGTTAAACGGCGGTGAAAGACACTGAATGGAATATGTGACTTTGATATTTTAGTTTGAAGACTTAACAGTATTTCTTCCTATTCTGCAACTCTGCACAGTACACAGAATGTGCTGCTACACTGCGGCGAAGCACACTGAATGGAATATGTGACTTTGATATTTTAGTTTGAAGACTTAACAGTATTTCTTCCTATTCTGCAACTCTGCACAGTACACAGAATGTGCTGCTACACTGCGGCGAAGCACACTGAATGGAATATGTGACTTTGATATTTTAGTTTGAAGACTTAACAGTATTTCTTCCTATTCTGCAACTCTGCACAGTACACAGAATGTGCTGCTACACTGCGGCGAA
Organism: Rhinophrynus dorsalis; assembly: GCA_037306005.1. Taxonomy (NCBI): domain Eukaryota; kingdom Metazoa; phylum Chordata; class Amphibia; order Anura; family Rhinophrynidae; genus Rhinophrynus; species Rhinophrynus dorsalis. The sequence continues at coordinate 36,947,346 of CM074727.1, forward strand.
GCACACTGAATGGAATATGTGACTTTGATATTTTAGTTTGAAGACTTAACAGTATTTCTTCCTATTCTGCAACTCTGCACAGTACACAGAATGTGCTGCTAAACTGCGGCGAAGCACACTGAATGGAATATGTGACTTTGATATTTTAGTTTGAAGACTTAACAGTATTTCTTCCTATTCTGCAACTCTGCACAGTACACAGAATGTGCTGCTAAACTGCGGCGAAGCACACTGAATGGAATATGTGACTTTGATATTTTAGTTTGAAGACTTAACAGTATTTCTTCCTATTCTGCAACTCTGCACAGTACTCAGAATGTGCTGCTAAACTGCGGCGACGCACACTGAATGGAATACGTGACTTTGATATTTTAGTTTGAAGACTTAACAGAATGTGCTCTAATCTGCAACTTTGCACACTAAACAGAATGTGCTCTAATCTGCAACTTTGCACACTAAACAGAATGTGCTCTAATCTGCAACTTTGCACACTAAACAGAATGTGCTCTAATCTGCAACTGTGCACACTAAACAGAATGTGCTCTAATCTGCAACTTTGCACACTAAACAGAATATATATATATTTTTTTTTTTTTGTTTGTTTTTTTCCCCCCACACCAAATAACCTGCTGCCCCCACACACAGTAGTCCTAAAAAGGACTTTTGGTTCTTTTTTTTTCACAATTTTTGTTTTTTTCCTCCCTACACTGCCTTTCCCTTCCTATCCTCAGCTCTCCCTGGCTCAGACTGAGCCGAACTCGATGGTCAGGTGCTATACAGCACCTGACCACGGGTTCTGGCCAGCCAATCAGTGTAATGCCAGCAGCCAACATGGCTGCTGGCATTACACCGATGTCAGAGCCTCCCTGCACGTTTATTGGCTGCGCAGCAGCCGCAAAACGTGCGGGGAGGAGACCCGAACATGGCGGGCGAGCACATGCGGTACTCGTACGAGTACCGCCATGTGCCGAGCAGAGCGATGCTCGAGCCGATCCGAGCATCGGCCGAGCATGCTCGCTCAACACTAAAGATTACCATTCCAGAATACAACGGTACCCAAAAAATTGCATGCCAAACAGCCTTCTACAGCTTACGCGTGTGAGTAGGAGCAGCCTGGATAAGGTCATTCATAGAGATAGCGTTAGATTAGTTTGCCCACACAGGTTTAAAGGCAACGGTCATGGAAAATGTGTCTGTACCAAACAGCATAGCTTTCTATAAAGAAGTGATTTAGTTTATTTTTTATTTAGGACATTGTAATAAAAATTATGCATTCATATCTGAAAGCAGAATAAATTATGGTTATGAATTCAATTTAACCCTTTGAGTGCCATATAGTGGAGGGGTGGGGGTGATGCAGAGGATTGCAGAGTAATGTGTTACACATCACATTGGCACTCAAAGGATAGAGTATTTCATAATGATAATAATAACTGCATAGCTCCTAAATGTTGCATTGCTTCAACGTTGTAGAATATCCTATATAATAATTCGTTAGGATGTTTGTCAGAAGCCGTCATGCTCAGTACAGACTGCCCGAACACACAGAATGATGGGAGCACAGAATGCTGGGAGTTCTGTGCTGGGAGTTCTGTGCTGGGAGCATTCTGTGCTTTTCGGCCAGTCTCTACAGTGTATGACTGTGTCGGTGGAAGGATGTAGAGCAGGACCGGCCAGGACCTTGGCCTGCTTTTACACTAGTCCTCTAATAAATAACATTTCCCTCCATTTGATATAATTGAGTCTAAAAATAACAGTATTTCTCCTAATAAATGGTAACATTGCTTCTATGAAATAGGAGCTTTCCCCATAATACTTCTAATAAATAATATAATAAATGAATATTTGCTACTAATAAACAGCAGCACTGAGCCTAACATAGTATTATCAAAGCCAGATCTCCCAATAGACACAGTAGGTAACCGCCCAGAGCTCCAGATTTGGAGGGGAGGTGTCTCAGCTGTGCTGACCACACCCATATTCGGAATTGTGGGTGTGGCCATAGCAATCTCAATGTCATACACCAGTTTTATAAGCATTTACAGAGTATTATTTAATCCCGTGGATGCTAGAGAGATCTCCAATTCATTGTGAAGCAATCCAATAGGTTAAAGCTTTTTTGTTCTTGTTCTAAGAAAGAGTGACTGGGACTGAGCTGGAGTCATGTGAAGAGTGGGAGTGGGGGTGTGATCATGGGCAGAGCTAAGGAGGCCTACAGTGCCTAGTCTAAGGGTGCCTGGAATGTAAGCCTACTTGTATTACAGTAAAATGCATGTAAGAAGCAAATTAATTATACATAAAAAAGTAAAAATCTGACAGTGAGGTTGTGCTTATTTCACTGTATTTTCCACACCCCAACAAAAAGGACATTCCATGTCCTCGGTCACACTGACCCATAAGTAACTATGTCAATATTTGCATTTTAGGTCCTAACAATGGAGAAGAAAATGTTTTCTGTAAATACTGATTTAGTAAAAGAGATGGAGAATCTAAATGAGACTGAAAATGTAACTGTCATTTCTACTAGTTCACCATTACTCCAATACACAGAGGCGTAGGAACCCCAACAAATCAGGGGGAATAGCATTTTTACCCCAGTTCCCCTGTGCGTCACTTTCCGCCCAGCCCCTCTGTACCTTCTTTGTAGTGTTGCCGAGCAGACAGAGGTAGAGGAGCTTCTGATCCTGTACCCAGTCTGATGGGACCGGGATAGAGGATACAGAATCTCTTGATTTCCTGTTTCCTGATCCTCAGCTTGTATTTTGACTACTCTTGAACACCACATGCTCCAATTCTTGGCTTGACACTCAACTTCAATCGATGTCCACCTGCCCCAATCTTCTGCTTGTCCTTGACTCTTCTGGTTTACAGTTCTGTTTTGTTATCTGTTGTGCTAGGTGATTCTAATCTCTGCTAGGTAGTGTGTATTCATTCACTGGCCCAGCGGTCAACACGTTTACACTTCGGTGCTGAGCCACAGTGAGAATACACTTGCGTCTGACTCAGTTCTTGTGCATCGTTCTCAAGTGACATTCTCTAGACACCAGTAGAGTGTGAATATCTCATAAACCATAAAGGTTTGAGAGATAAGACTTATATCATTCTTCATGTTTTTTAATGCCTACAAAATAAAATAAAGTTAAAACGAAGTATTACTATCCCTTTAAGCTTTGCTTTACCATAGTATAATTGCATCTTATAAATAACAACACTCTGCTCATATTAATACGCAAAATAAATAGCAGCACTGACACATAAATTACAGAATTGTCTTTAATAAATAATATAATTCTATCTAATTAATAAATAATATAATTTTATCTACGAAATATCATAATTTCCTGTAATAAATATTATAATTACCTGTAATAAATAGTAGTATTGTTCCTAATATCAACATTGCTCCTAATAAATGGTATAATTGCTTCTAATAAATAGCAGCATTTCCTCTAATAAATACGATCATAGCCTATAAGAAAAAGTATTTGTGTCTCTAGTAAAAAGCAGTATTATCCATAATAAATGCCATTAACCTTAATAAATAGTATCCTTGCAACTAATAAACATCAGGATTATCTTAACAATATGTATGTTTCATGCTGAAACTCTACTGCTCCTTTAAACTTTATTTTATTGTAGTTAAGACCTTCATTGCTCTGTAATGTGTTATAGTCTACTCTGTCAATGGAGGGGTTAATATGGATAAGTACAGATAGTGGGATGGTGATTTGGGTATTATAAACAGTCAGTCAGCAGACCAGGAATGATTGTTCACCCCAGTTACATTTGCTTGATCTGACTTTAAAGGTACCCTATCACCTACAAACCACTTGGAGCTTTCACTATGAGGAAATACATGCTAGCACACATAATGCGATATTGCCGAGTATGCTATAGAGGCGACATGAATATATATGTGATACATTATATTTATTGCTTGTGTGGGTACACACACATTGAGACATCTATGTGCAGCCATTTTTTTTTTCCTTCCTAGTTCTCGTTATTGGAGTTACTGGTCGAGATTAAAAATAGTATGAGGAGGCCGAATATAGCTCTGTTTTATCTCTGTATATTCTCTGTTACAGCACAGAAATAAGCCAATTACAGGTGATCAATTCGAAACTCACTATCGTAGGATTTGGCCTCAAAGTGAACATCACTGAAGCATTCATCCAGTTGGATGGAACGTGGACGGTCAATTTTCTAGGGTAATAATCTATTCTGTTGACTTATATCCTATATAACTGATCATTATTATATCTAAGAACTCTGGATCTGGCCTGGTGACTTCAGTTTTTAGAGTTAATTACTGGGTCTCTGGGAACAAAGGTTGATTCCCTGTCTTCAATTAAGATAAGGGAAAAACATGAAAAACCTGTCAGTGGGGGCACAGCTTTCATTGTTCTCACAGTAAGAAGATTGTTCCTTGCTGTGATCTGTCTGGTCAAGTGACCAGATTCCACATCTGAGGGGAGGTGGCTTACACTAGGTAAAAAAGGGCGGGAGGGGGAAACTTTATCATTCAATTACTTTTGAACTAAAACAAATAACACTTTCTATGGCTCAAATACTATGAAGATTAATTGGAGCTGCTGTTTTTGTGAAACATTACTATCCCTTTAAAGACCTTGAAAGCTAGAGAGGTCGCTATATGACATGTTGAGCTAATTTGAAAAAGAAGTATAAACTGCTTGTATTTTGTGGTAGCTATTTGTAAAAATATACAGGTTTTGAGAAATTAACCTCTACTTCTTGGTGGCACTGCGTGGCACTTAACATTAATTAATTTCTGACCTGGGCCATTTTAATACACACTCTGCCATGAAATAATCTAGGTAGAGCCCACAGAGTGATGTCATTTCTAATAGCACAGACAGCTGTGAGTTGGGCCTCACACATAACTAATTGGCATAATGTGCCTTAAATTAGCATATAATGCCACAGTGTGCCATCAAGATAGAACAGTTAATTTCACAGAAACGCTTTTTATTTTGAGACAAATGGATAATACAATACATAGGCAGATCTTAATTATTTATATAACAAACAATGTATCTTAGGGTGAAAGGTTCACTTAAATACATCACCTTCACTAACCCTGACAATCTGTTACTAACTTCAGGAATCTGTCTTCTCATTAGATCACATAGTGGTTCCTTTAATGTGAGGTTGGAAGGACTGACCATTTCCGGGGGCCTTAGATTTAGTAACGATGCATTTGGAAAACTGACCATTACCCCCTATGATTGCGTCATCTCAGAGGTCAAGGTGACTGTCTCTGGATTTACTGAGTAAGTTTGTGTTTTTTACCCTCTGGGGTGGCATAAAAGTTGCCACAGTTTATTTCACTGTGCATTGGAGGGCTCTCTGGTGTGGGGTTAACCACACCCAATAGGACAGACTTTAGTATCCCATCTCCCTGTCATAATTGGAGTGGGGAAAGAAGATGAAATAGAGGTTTAAAAGAGTATTAAACTATATTTATTTTCACAATGTTTTAATTTAAAACAATACTTTATGAGACATTAATCTTTATTTTCTATTTAAGCTAAATTAGCCAGTACTGCCTTACATGCCAACCAGACACCAACATTCCATACAACGCCCCCACCCACTCACTACTCCCTGCCAGCCAGTACTGGCTCATGTGTATAAACTGTCAATCTGACAATTATTCAAATTCTGCCTAGATTAATTATCCTTCTGAGTAGAGAATAGGGACAAGTTACATAGTAGTTTAGGTTGAAAAAACTCCCCTAATAGTGTGAGTGAAATTGTTTAGTTCGGCTAGAAAAGTTTTCTACATATTTTTTATCATGAAAATAGTTTACTGTTTGTTTAACTCTTTGAGTGCCAGATGGGTACGGAATGTATTGCTCTGGCACTCAAATGGTTAAGAGATATTTGTGATGCATGTATCAAAGTTTGCTGCCGTAGGCACACACTGACATTGTATCTCTCCTGCTTCTTGTTACAGCTGGCTGGTTGCTCGGTTCCACAACATAATTAACAACGATATTAAAACTATATTGTATACCCAGGTATGTTGGATATAGTAATTTACAGAAATAAATTCCTTTAGAGCAGACATCTCATCTCATCTCATTATTATTGGATTGTATCACTGCTGTGTTTGTCAGGTAATTATGTTGTCTCTTTTGCCATATGACACTATTCTTTATTAGACACAAACCCAAAGACCCATTAATACAGCAATATCTCTTGCACTGTATTCATCATGCTAAAGAATTGCAATTCCTGACCTTACCAACTGCACCATAAGTTTTTCAAATCAACTTTGATTAAAATGTAGCTGGAATGCTAGAGAGTTTTAGCATCCAATATGTTTAAAAACGTTATTTAAAGGGATAGTAATACTTCGTTTTATCTTTATTTTATTTTGTAGGCATTAAAAAAACATGAAGAATGGTATAAGTCTTATCTCTCAAACCTTTGTGGTTTAAGAGATATTCACAAGCAAAGTTTCCCCTCCTGTTAAGCCAGATCAGAAGGGAGGTGCCCAGGTAGACTGCAGAGAGGGACAATCTTCAATTAAGATAAGGGAAAAAGCTGAAAAACTTGTCAAGGGGGAAGGGCTTTCATTCTTTTCATACAAAGAAGATTGTCCCCTGCTGTTATCTGTCTGGTCTTACAACCATATTCACATTTGAGAAGAGATGGCTTACACTAGGAAAAAGGGGCAGGAGGGGGAAACTTTGCTTGTGAATATCTCTTAAACCATAAAGGTTTGAGAGATAAGACTTATATCATTCTTCATGTTTTTTTAATGCCTACAAAATAAAATAAAGTTAAAACGAAGTATTACTATCCCTTTAAATCAAGGAGGGTTATTCCTGATTTGCTCCTTTTTAGTTTGATGAATAATGCTCATTGGGCTCAATTCAATTCGAGCTGATAAAAGCAATGGCAGGGCAAATATGGGTTTTGGTCTGAAAACACACAGTTGTACTGCCAGATTTCAATTTCCTTACTAAAATGAAATACAACGAGTGTTGGGTGCCAGACCATGACTTGTGGCCTAATGTTCGTCGTAGATGTTTTTTCCCACAAAGCTCGCTAAATAGTGTGAATAACGGGAACATCAAAGGAAACTAGGTAACGCTCGATGTTTGACACTGTGCCAAACATTGAATGTGAGCTAACAACAGTGACCCTCCCCCCACCTCCCAAACACTAACCCTTCCCCTGGACCCACACTACACCTAAAATTAACAAGAAAGTTTAAAAATACTAGCCCTAACACTATCCCATAACCCATACCCCATAGATATCCTGTAAGTCTGAGGTCCAGGGGGATTTGCAATACCCTGGTGTTCCTCTTTAATTCATCTTCTGTAAGCTTCTTTCTACTTTTTCTTCTTCTTTCCTCTTCTTCTTCTCCTTTATATTGCTCCTATAAAAGAAGAATAATCTGTCTATCCAATGGCTCCTTAAAGTTTCGCTGCAGACGCCACTGGTGGATTAACAAACAAACAAAAAATCCTTAAAGCATTACCTTTCAGTCCATTGCCCAAACCATACTGAGGGATATTTGAACAGAGACTGCTTTTCATATGGTCAATCTCTGTTCACAATTGTTCTCACGCCCCCAGTGGCTGGGACTTGGGGTTCTGCAGGGTACAGAATGTGCCCTGCAGTAACCACACCTCCGAGCCAATCAGCTTCTAGCTGGAGAGGTCATGAATGCGTGTTTAATCATCCCTCCAGCTAGCCAATCATTGAATAGCTGGATGGATGATGAAACATGAATTTGTTAACTTTACAGCTAGAAGCTGATTGGCTGGGAGGTTTGGTTACTGCAGGGCACGCTCCATGCCCTGTTAAACCCCACAACCCAGCCAATGAGAGCGGGGGAACAATTTTGAACAAAGACTGGACATATAAAAGCCAATCTCTGTTCAAATGTCCCTTAATTTGGATCAGGCACACAATGGGGATTTTTTTTTCTTCTTCTGCCACCATCAAGGAAACTTTAAGTGGCCATTTGATTGACAGATTATTCTTCTTTTCTGGGGCACTTTAAAGAAGAAGAAAGAAGAGGAAAGAAGAAGAAAAAGAAGAAAGAAGCTTACAGAAGACGAATTAAAAAGGAACACCAGGGTACAGAAGACCCCGCTGAATTCAGACATACAATGGTTTGGTGTTAGCTTTAGGGGGGATTAATCCGTTGCGTGCCAGAGAGGCATGCAACGCTCTGCAAAGTGGCATTCAAAGTGTTAATATTTTTGTTTGTTTTGCTCATATTTTTGCTACCTTGGATGTATTGATACAGGGCTAATACATACACTGGTCACTAGAGTGTAGGGATCCCTAGTTGCGCATGTGTTTTTTTACACGTCGTTGGTTATCAACATGCGTTAGGGATAATTTAAGGCAAAAAAGAGAATCATTAATGAGTGTTACTTGTCACCGCATGTAATTGAATAGCAAATTCATCAACCTTTTCATTGTTCTCAATGAGCACTAATTTAGCACCCGTTGTGCATTTATACCATTCAGTTGTTTGTCACAGGGCAAGTACTAGAATACCAAACGGTGACCTAAAACTACATTCGGTAGTATTATTTGCATAATGGAGGTAATTGAATTGAGCCCTTTGTGTCTGAATCCACTTTCATGTGAATAAAAACACTCTCTCATTTATAAGTCATTCACCAACCTATGTAATTCAGAGTGGAATCTTTACAATTTTAAGTGATTTACTGGTACTAGAAAGTGAGACCATTATACTCTCTCTGCTTTGTTTTCCACTAGATCTGTGATATAATTAAGCAGTATGCCACCAACAACTTGCAGTCAGTGCTCCAGTCACTACCAGGTAAGATATTGATTTTTAATGTAGGTCTTAGTAGGATAAGGTTGGGCAGTTGGTAGTTAGTCAGCTGCTGTTGTACTAAGAATCCCATCGTCCTCCGCTAACATTTAAAATTATGGTATTTATTGTGTAACAAAAGTTGAAGATATAGAATTTGCCCAGCCCGAAGAAGATAAAATTAGTACAAAACAGAAGTCACTGAGGAACACTGATGTCAGCATGATTCATTTTCATTTCAGTCAAATTTTGTAACCTGTTTTCCAGCATCTTTGTTTCATCTCTTTTGTCCTCTACAATTTTCAGTAGGCAGTAAATCTTTTTAATTAATTTCAAAAGAGATTCATTAAAGCCAGTGTTAAGGTTTCACTCAAACACACAAAAGCCAGGAAATACAGGTAACTTTCTTCAAACTTAAAGGGATAGTAATATTCATAATAAGAGCATCTCTAATTAATCATCATAGTATTTGGACTTTGGAGAGTGTTATTTCAATTCTGTCAGAGTTGTAGTTCAAGAGTAATTCAATGACAAAGCATCCCCTCCCGCCCCTTTTACTGATGTAACACTGCTCAGCCAGATCAGAAGGGAGGTGCCCAGGTAGATTGCAGAGTGGGACAATCTTCAATTAAGATAAGGGAAAAACCTGAAAAACTTGTCAAGGGGGGCAGGGCTTTCATTGTTCTCATAGAAAGAAGATTGTCCCCTGCTGTTATCTGTCTGGTCTATGGACTGCATTCCAAATCTGAGAAGAGATGGCTTACACTAGGTAAAAGGGGCAGGAGGGGAAACTTTGCTTGTGAATATCTCATAGACCATAAAGGTTTGAGAGATAAGACTTATATCGTTATTCATGTTTTTTTAATGCCTACAAAATAAAATAAAGACAAAATGAAGTATTACTATCCCTTTAACTCAATAACCCCTTGTGTTTTGCTGATGACATCAGTCACGACAAAACAAATGACACCATCAATGTTCTATGGATGATATTAAATAAGACATCACAAATGACATTATTGATTGATCACAAATGACTAAGCACCGAGATTACCTTTGATACACTCAGAAGGAACATCTTCATAACTATTTTCTTAAAAAGTGTAGTGATCCTTTAAGACTGTTCTGTTCATGCTAGGTGCACTTAACGACAACACAATAAAATCTGGGGAAAACAGACTAAAATAGTTACTTGGGAAAGTGAAAGTGGGAGACATAGCCCAGACCATTTAAGTAGGGGCGAAAGGTTCTGCGAAAACAATGTGGTTGTCTGCTTTTGTGTAGGAAAATCTGCCTTAAACAGACCCCCTTAAAATTTTCCTCTTTTTCTCCTACTGCCAAAACATTTTCTCTGTTTTTTTCAATGGCTACAAACTTCCTGTCTTCCTTTACTTAGCTGTACTTAACATTTCCAGGAAGTGAAACACAAAACCAAGCACCTAGAGAGATAGAGAGGGTGCTAGGCAATTTTGTAGTTATTCATATTCATATTGAAAGTAGCGTGTCAATCTTTGCTGATGACACTAAGCTATGTAAGGAAATACATACAGAGCTGGATGTTTTTTCTCTGCAGAATGATTTAGATAAACTGAGTGAATGGGCAGAAAAGTGGCAGATGACATTTAATGTAGATAAATGTAAAGTTATGCATTTGGGCTGCCGAAACAAACTTGCTATATTTACTCTAAATGGGAAGCCCAATTAGAAAAATATTTAGTACTGATAGACGATAGACTTCACAGCAGTGTGCAGAGTCACTCAGCTGTTGCAAAAGCAAAAAGGGTACTAGCCTGCATAAAAAGTGGTGTAGATGCAAGAGATGCTAATATTATCCTACTTCTATATAAATCCTTGGTTAGGCCTCATCTAGAATATGGAGTACAAGTTTGGGTGCCAGTTCTTAAAAAAAGACATAGTTGAACTGGAAAAGGTGCAGAGACTTGAAACAAAACTGATAAAGGGATTGAAATATCTGAAATATAAAGAGAGACTAGCCAAACTGGGTATGTTTACATTAGAGAAGAGATGTCTAAGGGGTGATATGATTACTCAGGGCTTGTGCTTCTAACAAGCTTAAGTCCTACAAATCAATGTTTCCTCAAGGCTTGGGCCTAACACAAGTCTAAGTCCTACAAATCAATGTTTCCTCAGGGCTTGGGCCGAACACAAGTCTAAGTCCTACAAATCAATGTTTCCTCAGGGCGTGGGCCTCTAACAACAATTCTAACTCCTACAAATCAATGTTTCCTCAGGGCGTGGGCCTAACAAGTGTAAGTTCTACAAATCAATTGATCCTCAGGGCTTGGGCCTCTAATAACAAGTCTAAGTTTGACAAATCAATGTTTGCCCAGAGTTTGTGCCTAAAAAGTCTAAGTCCAACAAATCATCCTCAACAAAATACGTCAAGTATTAGTCTTCCCCAGTCAGAGCTTATGTCAGGGGGGTGTCTGCCTCCTTTACATTAAATGCCAATTTTTTATTTATTTTTTAATTTTCATTAACTGTCTCCCCAATCCCAGTCAACAAACCCCCTCCAAAAAAATAAATTCCCCATTCAACTGATTTATTTCCCCTGATTCCACCAACACAGGCATGCTTGGACACCATTTATACTATGACTGAGGAAAATAAAATAAAATTTGCTATGTGTTGTGTGTAAATTCAGTCTTCCCTTTGCTTTCAATGTAATTAGCTTGACAAGAAAAGAAGAAAAACAGTACTTTTCGCAGGTAATTTTCCCCAAGGTGGAAATTTTTCGCCTAGTTTGGTTTGAGGTGAAACGTTTCACCCATCCCTACTTTTAAGTACTTTAAGTAGTAATCTGAGAGGTCCAGTTTCACATATCTACAGAGAATATATATATACCACATCAGAACTCATCTCCCAGAATCCTAAGCATTCAACTAAATCTGAATCTTATAAAGAGATGACTCAGTCTGTATACCTAACCAGTTCCTCAATTTTGTTCATCGCTACCAGGAACCAATCAAAAAGAGCATTATAGAATTCAAGTTTGATTGGTTCATCAGACATGCCACATTCTATACACAAATGTTCCTGCTGAACTTCTCTGGAATTCAGTGGATAAATATATTATGGGATCAGCCACTAGTAACACTAAACCTAATTAGTTTACAAACAAAGGCTCAGCCTTCCTGAACATAAGCTCCATAGGCCAAAAAAAAAAGAGTGGTCTTCCTACATTGCTCAAACAGAGTGGTGTCATACTGAGCTGTATGAAGACTTTGTTTAAAGGGATAGTAATGTTTCATAATAAAAGCAGCTCTAATTAATCATTATAGTATTTGGGCCATGGAGAGTGTTGTTTCAATACTGTCAGAGTTGTAGTTCCAGAGTCAGGGGCGGGCTGGCCTGGGGGGCAATTGCCCCCCGGGCCACAGTGCCAGTGCCTGTAGTGGGCTGCCATGTGAAACAAAAAAAACAGTGTGTCAGTGCGGCTGCAGGCCGGAGCAGAGCCCAATGTCTTGTGACACTGCGTGCATTGCCAGTAATGTGTGTGGCTGGCCTGTGTAGTAACAGGCCCATTGTTGGAGGTGGACAGTGTGGAGATGGACAGTGTGGGGGCTATTGTGGGAGATGGACAGTGTGGGGGTCCATTTAGGGAGGTGGACAGTGTGGGGGCCCATTGTGGAAGATGGACAGTGTGGGGGCCCATTGTGGGAGGTGGACAGTGTGGGGGCCCATTGTGGGAGGTGGACAGTGTGGGGGTCCATTGTGGGAGATGGACATGGGCAGTGTGGGGGCCATTGTGGGAGATGGACATGGGCAGTGTGGGGGCCATTGTGGGAGCTGGACATGGGCAGTGTGGGGACCATTTTGGGAGATGGACAAGGGCAATGTGGGGCCCATTGTGGGAGATGGACAGTGTGGGGGCCCATTGTGGGAGATGGACAGTGTGGGGGCCCATTGTGGGAGGTGGACAGTGTGGGGGGCCCATTGTGGGAGGTGGACAATGTGTAGATGGACAGTGTGGGGGCTATTGTGGGAGATGGACAGTGTGGAGATGGACAGTGTGGGGGCTATTGTGGGAGATGGACAGTGTGGAGATGGACAGTGTGGGGGCTATTGTGGGAGATGGACAGTGTGGGAGATGGACAGTGTGGGGGCTATTGTGGGAGATGGACAGTGTGGAGATGGACAGTGTGGGGGCTATTGTGGGAGATGGACAGTGTGGAGATGGACAGTGTGGAGATGGACAGTGTGGGGGTATTGTGGGAGGTGGACAGTGTGGAGATGGACAGTGTGGGGGCTATTGTGGGAGGTGGACAGTGTGGAGATGGACAGTGTGGGGGCTATTGTGGGAGGTGGACAGTGTGGAGATGGACAGTGTGGGGGTCCATTTACGGAGGTCGACAGTGTGGGAGCCCATTGTGGGAGGTGGACAGTGTGGGGGCCCATTGTGGGAGATTGACATGGACAGCTGGACCGGTGCTGAGACCGAGAGCCTGAGAGCGGCAAGCGAGCGCTGCGCAGCGCACAAAATTTATCTGCTGACTGCTGGTGGTAAGCAAATCAAAATATTTGATGATGTCCACATAAGCCCCTATATAATATTTATTCAACAGAGGCCCCCTGGCTGCCCTGAACCTCAGAGGATGCAATTTTTACATACATATATAATTCACTACATATAGAAAAGATACTCTACATAACAGAATACAGTTTGACCCATTAATGCAATTCAGATTTAAATCTGAACTGTATTCTCTTAAAGGGAGAGTAATCACTTTTCTGTATCTAATGATTATGAATTATATATGTAAGTACAAAAATTGCATGCTCTGAGTTTCAGGGCCTCTGCTGAATGTAGGTTTTATATTTATGATTATTTCTTAATACAAGATGGTATATGTATAAAATCAAATGAGGAACAATTCTGATGCAAAACTATGATTCAAAATACCCACAAATCTAAAAGGGGATCTTAACCCCTGGCCCTGCAGTGTGTTTATTATCAATGCAGTATGCGTAGACAACATTGTTTTTAAAGTACAATGTTCATATAATCAGTGCTGATACTCATCATTTTAATTTAAATTGTCCATTATCAGTATGGCTATTTATCATTATAAAACATCAGTTCATAGATAAGAACTATAAAGTGCAAAATGCAGTGTATTCTTCTTCAGTGCACATATGCGCTCAGCATCATTATTATACAGTGTAGTCTTATTAATTATCAGTGCACAGATACTCAACATCATCATAGGGTACAATGTGTTCATTATCCCCTCCCTCTGAAACCTGATAATACTGGATCCATGAGAGAATTATGCTGCCTTGCTGCGGATTTTCTTTGCTGCCTCTGTCAAAAAGCATACCTCCCAAGTGTCCCTCTTTAGGAGACCCAAATCCCTCTGTCCCTCTTTCCCACCCTGATGTCCCTCTTTTTAGCAGATCAGAATGTGTGGTGTGTATATAAGTGTATCACATTGCTCTACAGCAATAAAACTCACATTACTGTTTGTATAAACTTCAAGTATATGTGTTTATAATGTATTCTATGTAAATAAAATACTTTGTCCTTGACCTAAAACATTTATTCAGTTACATAAAAAGGTGTAAATGGGTCATGACATAACTTAAAAATTCTTGATAATTCCCTGCCCACCAGTCACGCCCCAAGAAACATTGCCTAAAACAGAAGTGTCCCTCTTTGGCCATTTGAAATGATGGGAAGTGTGAAAAAGTAACGTGACAAAGGTCCAGCACAATGCAACTCTTGTACCCAGACTCAAAGTAAAAAATGTTGAGTATCTGTGCACTGATAATTAATAAAATGTATAATAATGATGCTGAGAGCATATGTGCACTGATGAAGAATACACTGCATGTTGCACTTTATAGTTCTTATCTATGAACTGATGCTCTATAACGAATAACCATACTGATAATGAACAATTTAGAATGATGAGTATAAGCACTGATAATGAACACTATACTTTAAAACAATGTTGTCTTTGCATGGATAATAAACACACTCCACTTTATTATGATGAGCATCTATGCACTGATAATGAATACACTGCACTTTATTATGATGAGCATCTATGCACTGATAATGAATACACTGCACTTTATTATGATGAGCATCTATGCACTGATAATGAATACACTGCACTTTATTATGATGAGCATCTATGCACTGATAATGAATACACTGCACTTTATTATGATGCTGAGTATCTGGGCATTGATTATTAACACACTTTATTTTATAATGATGATATATGCCCAGGAAATTAACATACTGCACTTACAGTCAATTAACAACCTGTACTTTTGTATGGGAAGAACCGTCCTATTTCATTCATCACATCAGCTGAGAGCATATGTGCACTGATGAAGAATACACTGCATGTTGCACTTTATAGTTCTTATCTATGAACTGATGCTCTATAACGAATAACCATACTGATAATGAACAATTTAGAATGATGAGTATAAGCACTGATAATGAACACTATACTTTAAAACAATGTTGTCTTTGCATGGATAATAAACACACTCCACTTTATTATGATGAGCATCTATGCACTGATAATGAATACACTGCACTTTATTATGATGAGCATCTATGCACTGATAATGAATACACTGCACTTTATTATGATGAGCATCTATGCACTGATAATGAATACACTGCACTTTATTATGATGAGCATCTATGCACTGATAATGAATACACTGCACTTTATTATGATGCTGAGTATCTGGGCATTGATTATTAACACACTTTATTTTATAATGATGATATATGCCCAGGAAATTAACATACTGCACTTACAGTCAATTAACAACCTGTACTTTTGTATGGGAAGAACCGTCCTATTTCATTCATCACATCAGCTCCTCTGACAAGTGTCAGTAATTCTGGACTAATCCAAGTTGCTCTTATGGGACAAGTAAAATGTCCTTAAATTTCCATTGATTTAAATGTAAATTTAACCCCAAAGGAATTTGTTGAAGACCTCTTTAGCATCCAAGGGGTTAAAAGCCACATTTAAATCAACTAAAATGTTTCTCTTTCCTCCCTATGGGGAACTTGGTTTACTCCAGAATTACGCCAGTTTTCTTAGTACATCAGCCTCATTGTGTAATGATGGCAGTGCCGCTGTTACCCACTCTCCTTCTCTGCGCACAGCACATATAATTGCAGCTCTTGTGTCATTAATCTGGGGACACTGACAGCCTGTGTTATTTGTCTTTTTTCTGTTAAAAGAATATTTCAGAGATATCAGTGTCAGGTCATTTTGAAAGTTCCCACTTAGAGCTATTACCCTGAAGCTGTTGTTGGACTACAGTTTTTCTCACTCTCAGCCATCCAACTGTAGTTGAGAATGATGGGAATTGTAGTTTAACATGAGCTGGAGTGTGACAACATGTCCACCCCGCCCTGGTCTAGACATATGGCAAGAGTAGCAATAATGTGTCATTACCATACCTGGGAACTTTCAAGATGAGCTGACCCTGAGGTCTTTGAAATATTAACCCTTAAAGCTTCCCATAATGTAGATTTTATGCGATATGTGCCTGCTTGCTTTGACACATAGGTGTAAGGGACCTTTAACATGCTACAGTTTGGATAACTCACTGCCTGAACACAAACAAGACAAGCAGGACATCTCCCACTGTCTTTCTGGTACTAATGGTACCAGTTTAGAGGCTAAGGAAATATTTAATTGGGGAAATCCATATAGTAGGTGACACAGACCTCTCTCACCCTGAGACTTTGGCCCTTCACCCTGAGACCCTGAGATTTGGGTCAGAACCCTGAGACTCAGGGTCAAACCCTGAGAGTTCCCAGGTATGGTCATTACTGAGGCCATAATGTTTTGTCTCTCTCTCTGATAGAGGACAAAAGTGTGCATGGGGGGTGGGGGTAGTGGGCTGTGCAACCCCTTTCTGTTTGTCTTTGCTATTTATCCCTAAAAAAAGTGATGGGAAATCTGTGGCCCTCCAGCAGCCTCTGTTTTACTACAATTCCCAAATCCTCAGTGGGGCAACATAGAGCTGATGATGATGACAGCTGTAGACCAACATTGCTGGAGTATCACAGATTGCCCACAACTGCTGTACACTGACTTGTCCTCCTACACAAGTGATAGGAAGCATGTAGCCCTCCAACAGTTTTGGACTACAACTCCCATCATCCTGAACTTGGCAACATTGGGATAAAGTTGATAGGAGTTGCAGTACAACACAGCTGGAGGGTCACAGGTTGCCCGCAGGTTCTGTATGCTAATTTACCCTCTTGCATAAATAATGCAAAATCTGTGGCCCTTCAACTGTTGTTGGACTACAGCTCCAATCATCTTCAGCTGATACTTGTGTTATTTCGCAACATTAATTAAAGTTATAAACTCAACAGAAGGGGGTGGAGTGGGACAGAGGGCTGGAGAGATAGTGGAAATGTTTAAATGTTTAAATTTGCCCCCCAGGCCAAATGTTGCCAGCCCTCCCCTGTCAAGAGTAATTCAATGACAAAGTATCCCCCTCCCGCTCCTTTTACTGATGTAACACTGCTCAGCCAGATCAGAAGGGAGGTGCCCATGGGCGGATTGTCCTATCGGGGGATCGGGCATCCCCCGGTGGGCCGCTATATCGGCTCACTTTTACAAAGTCGCGATCCACTTTGTGCAGACTCTCTCCCCCTCCGGTGCACGCTGAAAGAACTCCAATTAAAATATAAGTGCTGTACAGCGCTGGCCATCTCTCTCCCCCTCCGCTCCACTTTGTCTTCAGTGCAGAATGAGGGCACTAAAGGAAGTTAGTGGAGGAGAGAGATGTCCGGCGCTGTACAGCACTTGTAATTTATTTGCAATTCTTTCAGTGCGCACCGGGGGGGGGGGGGGAGCCCGGGCCGGTATTCCCTTACAATCCGCCCCTGGAGGTGCCCAGGTAGATTGCAGAGTGGTATAATCTTCAATTTTATGTCAGAACGGAGGCTCATATTATGCTCCCTTGGGAACAGGTCATGTAGTTTTGCTCCTTTATCTTGTCAATGTATTTGGGGTATGTGTTTATTGGGGCACGTTTCTTTATTTTGTGCATGGTCTGTTCTCTGTGTGTTTCTCTTTCCTGGTAGCTGCTTAGCCTTTGTCTGCTCCGGGTGCGCTCCCTTTTAGCTGGGCACCCGTTACCTAGTTGCACACATTCTGTGCTGCCGCCTCGCTCCGTGTCGGAGCTTCTCTCTGTGGCTTCTTTGTCCGCATCGCGCTATAACGCATGCGCGATCCGGCTGTGTGTAGCACCGCCCTCCCTGATGGCTGAGTCTTTGGAGTGCTGCATCTGAGAAGAGATGGCTTACACTAGGTAAAAGGGGCAGGAGGGGAAACTTTGCTTGTGAATATCTCTCAAACCATAAAGGTTTGAGAGATAAGACTTATATCGTTCTTCATGTTTTTTCTAATGCCTACAAAATAAAATAAAGATAAAATGAAGTATTACTATCCCTTTAAGGGAGATGTTTCATTGTGTGGCTTACTACAATGTATTGTATAAGTAGGTTGGTGTTTTTGTTGTAGTAGTGATGCATTTAGGATTTGTGCTGTGTCCTCCAATCCCCATGTACCTTCTGCTCACAGAAAAGGAATTGCTGGGAAGCAAAATACAAATATGCATTGTTTTTTCTTTAACTATCTTCTTGTACTTTCAAATGTTTTTTTAATAAATATACAACAAGACACATGTCTGATGCACATTTATTAACATCAGGGAACTCTGTGCTGAGCTTGATTTCTGGATCAAATAGATGCAGGAAGAACTCACAGCAGCCAATAGGAAGAGCACGGGCAGAGTTTCCCTGTTATGTGAAAATATGCAAAGTAGTTTAAAGTAAGGTCCCATGTCCCAGCCAGCAAACTAATTATTTTTTTCTGTGTCTTCCACTATCCAGGATAATTAGGTTGACAACAGATGGAGAGGTCACAGCTGTACGCTAAGGAGGCAAATCACACCTAAAAGGTGTTCCCAACTTTCCAGTAGTGTGGTACTTCCTGGACTAACCTCTGGTACAGCACAAAGAGAACATAACAGAGAGGCTCCGGGTAGACACTTAGTTGTGTGATTGGGTGGGCATAACCATACCTGGGAACTTCCAGTCGAGGGCTACCCGGAGGGTAGTCCTCTGTTCACCAGGGGGTGACAAAAATGACGCTAATCGCGTCAAAAAGGGGCGGGGCTTGCCGCGAGTGAGTGGGGGGGGGCTTAACCCTTTGAGTGCCAGAGTGGTACGGAATGCATTGCAAAGCAATGCATTCCTTACTACTCTGGCACTCAGAGGGCTAGGGACTGAGTATCAGCAGGAGAAAAAGCGGATGTGGCAGAGTTTCAATAGAAACTCTCCACAACCGGAGGAATCAGCCTCTGCCCCGGAGACCCGGTAAAGTTCTGTCAGAACCGGAGTCTCCGGGGCAAATCCGGAGAGTTCCCAGGTATGGGCATAACTGCTGGTGGCTATTGTTCACTGTTATGAATTGGGGTGGTTTAGGGTGCAGGTCCTCAAACTTCCATAGGTAATGGCATGTGTGAAGGTTGAGCAGTCTGTCAAACAGGCCTTCTCCTTACCTGGCATCAACTAGACACTGCCATTGCCCAAGCTTATAAACAGCTGACCATGGGCATTGCATTAGGGAGTTGGCATTCTACTTTAATTAACTATAATAAAGCCGTGACCTTATTTAAGACCTCAAGCTTGTTTCTGTGTTCTTTAAATACTTAAACACCCATACCCAAGCAAATTTCTAAAATGTAGGCTGCATATTATATATAAGAACCACCTCCTACACCATGAAGCTGTACAAAGTGATAAAATACAGTAATGTGCAAAAGTTTTAGGCACGTGTAAAAAAAATGCTGTAAAGTAATAATGCTTTCAAAAGTAGACAGGTTAATAGTTTATTTTTATCAGTTAACAAAATGCATAGTGAGGGAACAGAAGACAAATCTAAATCAAATCAATATTGGTGTGACCCTCCTTTGCCTTCAAAACAGTATAGATTCATCAAGGTACACTTGCACACAGTTTTTTATGGAACTTGGCAGGAAGGTTGTTCCAAACATCTTGAAGAACTAATCCTACTCCTTCCGTGGATTTAGGCAGCCTCAGATGCTTCTTTCTCTTCATATATACGTGCACAGGCTCCGCAGACTCTGGTAATTCTTGACATACACAATATAATTTACAATATTTTACTAACTATAATCAGACTGTACAGAGATGGAATGCAATTGTTTTGAACATGATCATGCAGAGGAGGAAATAATATAACTAGATATGTAAAATTTACTTTCACTTTCTAGTTATCCTATATAATAATTTGCTAGGATGTTTGTCAGAAGTCGTCATGCACAGGACAGACTGCTCGAATGCTCAGAATGCTGGGAGTTCTGTGCAGAATGCTGGGAGTTCTATGATGGGAGCATTCTGTGTGTTTGGGCTGTCTCTACAGCGCATCGCGTGAGTGACGGCAGACACAGAGCAGGACCGGGCTTTTAACATCTCCAAGACCTTGGCCTGTGTACACGGGCTTTTACACTAATTCTAAAATAAAAATATATCTGATAGTACATATATTTTTCTCTTTTTCTTGTATCAGTGATTGCACATGAATTTCATTGGTCAAAAACACTAATTTGTGGGGACAGAAACAAGTGTGTCTGTTCTATTTAGGAAAAGCTTTCTTGCTGATTTCATCTCTGCAATGCCTTATGCTCTAATTGATATAAATAAATATAAATTGAGTGCCAGAGATGTTTCTAGCATCTAGCATATTACGAGAACATTTGATTCTCATATTTAAAATATATCAAATAATAGGAGTATAAGACACACGATGGAAGGTCTGCAGATGCTCCTTATTCCCTGCATTCTTTTGGTTTCCACCACATAAGGTGCAATGGAGGAAGAAATGCTGCCAAATCCTCACATCTGAAGTCTCACTTTAGACTGGTGGTGGTGCTGGTGATGATGTCAGTGATGAGCAGGAGTACCATGAGGGTACCAGGGGAACAACAGGGATATTATCATGGACCCTTACCCAAAAAGATAACAATATAGTTGGTATTTAAACTGTCAATACACCAGGCTGATGGGTGGTTTCATTTACCTTTACCCGTGTTCTTTACATCATTTTTTGGGATGACTTCACATGTCTTAGGGTAGTTACATTTCATGTGCTCAGTTACAGCCATACCTGGGAACTCTCCGGTTTTCACCAAAAAGAAGAAGCGGTGCTCATACAATCCTTCTCACATCTGATATGGTTGAAGACATGAATTATAAGATAACATAAAAAGACTCACCGTCTTCCTGTGGGTGCGAACAAACCCTGGGTCTCCTCTCCGGTGCTTAATAATAGATATCAATGTAAAGAGACAGCCGCACTCCAACATAAGATGCAACTTCATAAGACCCGATAAAACATCATATCGATTTATTCATATTCATAAAAAACACATACGTGGATGCAATAAACAAACAAGGTGAGGAGAAGGTGCAATAAGGCAAGGAGAAGGTCACACAGGCAGCCTGACGCGTTTCGTGCTACAATTAGCGCTTAATCATAGACTATATTAGACTATGATTAAGTGCTAATTGTAGTGCGAAAAGCGTCAGACGGTCTGTGGGACCCTCTCCCTGCCTTATTGCACCTTCTCCTCACCTTGTTTGTTTATTGCATCCACGTATGTGTTTTTTTATGAATATGAATAAAGCGATATGATGTTTTATCGGACCTTATGAAGTTGCATCTTATGTTGGAGTGCGGCTGTCTCTATACATTAAACTCTCCGGTTTTGCCCTGGAGACTCCGGGTTTGACAATGAATGACCAGGTCTCCGGGGCAGAGTCAAATTCTACGGATGTGAGGAAACCCTGCCCACTTGTGCTCAATCCCACCCTGTTCCTCCCACTCCGTGCCCTCTTCTACCCCTTCCCTAGTGCATTCTATATGTTTTTTTATGTTTAGTAGTCCCGCCCCTCCTCACAATTAAGCCCTGCCCCTTTTTAATGACGCAAATCGCGTCATTTCTCTACCCTCATCGGCACTAGAAGGCTGTCCTCCGGGCAGCCCCAAGTAAGAAGTTCCCAGGTATGGTTACAGCAAATAAGCTAAGGTGTGACCCCTCATTTCTCCCTCTTCAACCTTGTCCTGCACTCTGCACAGTTCAGTTGCCAATGATTAAGCTCTTCAAAAATAATCCCACAGCCATGATGTTAGGGTAAGGGAGGCTGGTGTATTGTATGCTGTAAGTACCTGTGTTTTTTAGGTGAAGTTTGTGTGCATGAAAGAGAGTAATCAGTAGGATAAATCATTACCAAGTTAGACCCCATCATGTGTGGAATCCTGCACTTCATTTAGTGTAACCATAGTTGTAGAAGATCTGTGAGATCTGGTTGCTGTAGCATGTGCAATAAATAATTATATATATCCTCTTCCCTAGGAGGCTGTTTATAGTAGTGGTAGGGAAAGACAGTGGAAAAGAAATCCCTCTAAGTGTAGCAAGGAATCAGAAGATTATATAATTTATTACATAAAACTGGAAAATTAAAGTAATACAATTATATATTAAAAATACTATAAGAATAGATATACGATTAAACATAAAAAATATCAATAAAATATGTGAGTAGTAACGTGATGGAAACTTAAATATATACTGAGTATAGATGACAATCTGAGTATATCCAAGCCATTGGGCTTTAAGTAATCAGTATATAGAGTCCTTAGTGACTGGAGCAGACTACATAATGCTATTAATAACCTCAATCAGGTGATGAGTGTTACAATGGTTGAGACAGTTATCAGTCAATGGAAACTGTGAAGTGGCTGCTTATATCAAAGAACTCAATGATTGGTGAACCAAGTCAGTCATCAGTTGTTAGAATCAGAATATCCTTAAACTGTATAGATGTATTATTTTAGGTAATATATTCTCTTTTACTTCCTTGCTACACTTAGAGGGATTTGTTTTACAATGTCTTTCCCTACCCCTATTTCTTTTGCATGATCTCTACATTTCTTGAAGATATCGTCATGTGAACTATTTGACAAGCTGCAAAAGGAGACAAGAATACCCACAGAAACTATTATAGAGATAGATAGGGCCCTTTCACAATTGCACCAACAAGGTCTAATTGTTTAGCTTATTGGTTTTTTATATATCTGTAACTGACTTCCGTCCCAGGGGGCTGATAACCTGGGGCCCCTTATCAGTGGTTACATCTTCCTGCTTTACAAGGGGATCCTGAGCCTCCTTTTTGTGGGAGTTGGGGCATAGTTTTGGCAGTGCCTCCACCTGACTGGGCATCCAGGGTATGGACAGGTTTCCCAGGCAGGAACATAGTAAATAATTGCACATAGCGAGAACAGTCAAAACAATATAAACACGTATGAAAAGAATTGAGTAAGGCAGGTAATACATTGACTGACTAACGCATCTAAATCTATCTAACCAGGCCCAGCACCCTCCCCAAACCACCTGCAGACCCACCCTCCAGCTTCACCCTAATGGCTGAAGGGTACCAGTTGGTGCACAGAAATGTTGGGGCCCTTTAAGGAAATCCACAAGATAAAAGCAGCTAATATCCACAGGAAGTGTCTGTGATACATTTTATTAGTGTCAGTGATGAATAGTCTGCACTGTCAGCGGGACAGGAGGAGCAGGTACTCCTTACCACTCAGATTCACAGAACAGAAGAAAAGATCCAGGGGCTGTCAGACATTTGCTGTGCCTGCATCCTGCTCCACAGCTCTTTCACTGGATCAGCACAGCAGCGCACACTGGATCAGTAGATTTAGGCCTCACACAATCTTTCTCCCTCTGTCTCTTACACTGTTCTCTCAGCTTCCAGCCTAGGGCTCTTCCTATTTGCTGAATTAGTCACATGAATAACATCCTTTGCAGTCAAGCTCTCCATAGACTGTGATAGAAACTGCCAAGTCATTTCCTGTCATAAGTTTCAGGAAGTCAAAGTTCAACAGTCCCAGTCATGCAATAGGAAAAATGTGAGGGGCTACATTTATGTGGAGCAATATTTTTTGGACATAAATTGTTTTTAATTCAGACAATACACAGTGTTGTTTAAGTAGAGCACTGTGTTTACTTTCCTTCCATCACCAGCAGCAGTAGCAATAAACCATTAGTACACTGAAGACAACAACTATTAACATTTTAGTGCTGATGGTATAGCAGAGAAGAGTGTAGCTGCTAAACCATCTACTGCACCTAACTAATAGAGTAACAAGTACAAGATCCCTCCTCAAAGTAATAGAAAATGTATGGAAAACCCCAATAGGAGAAAAATAAATATATTTTTGAGACTTCAAAAAGCCTAGAGGAATATGAAAGTAGTGAGGAGGGATTGGCAGGTGATGCCAATGGCCTAAGTACTGATGATGTTGTTACTCTAGAATATATCCCTCCTCCCCCATTTCTCTGATACAGATGAAGATGAGAGCGATGATGAGATGAACATAACATTAGCTGAAAGGAAAGTACTCAGTTTTCCACCACTGGAAAAGAGCACTGAGTCTGCTTATAAACTGTCTGATAGATCAGTTGGAAAGTCTGACTATGGACAAGTCATCATCACGTCACATCCAAGGCCAACCCCCACCCAACCACACAAAGTATTGCTGACTAATCAGCAACACAGGACATCAACATCCATAGCTTTAACAATGATGAGTGCTTTTGCTGCTGCTGCTGCTGCTGCTGGTAGTACACCGCTATTGACACCTACTTCTGGTACTATTACAACATCCAGCTCCTGTAGTAGTAGTAGTAGTAGTAGTAGTAGTAGTAGTAATAATAGTAGTTCACTTTTAAAAGGTTACAGTTGAAATATCATGCGGCTGCACGCCACAGTCAACATGTTGCCTGGATTAAAAGGCAAACAAACAAAAATAGGAGCAGTATGATGGTATAGAGACCAAAAGACCGCACCATAAAGGACCCAATAATATACGAGGCACACTATAAGTAGCAAAAGTAGAAAAAGCTTTATTCATACATGAAGTAATTCAATAATAAGGCATAAAATCAATTAAAACCTGAGTGCCAAGAGTACCCAGAGGAACAAAATATCCTAAAGTATTCTCCACATGTAGTTGATTGCAAAAACATATCTCTAAACCTCAATCATACAAGTGCTATATAAAAAGAAAATAACCAAACAGCACTAAGACAAATAATAAAGAGATACTAAGATACTTAATGCAAAACGCTATAAGGGAGACAGATGTATCCTCTGGGCATTCCAAAGCTCTCCAAACGACCCACGCATATCGCCACCGACTGTGGCTTCATTTTGCATCTACATCTGTCTCCCTTATAGCGTTTGGTATGCTGGCAATATGAAGCGGCATTTAAGGGGGTGACATGAGAATCTCTCTCTTATATACAGGGCGGGATTCTCATGTCGCCCTTTTCATCCAGGCAACATGTTGATTGTGGCATGCAGCCACACAATATTTCAACTGTGATCTTTTAAAAGGATAACAATAGTAGTAGCCCCTCAAGAACACCTCAATCTATGAAGTCTACAGTATGGGGATACTTCAATCACAATTCAAAAGCTAAACATGCTGCTATCTTTTGTCTGTGTAAAACATGTGAGCAGAGGGAAAGCAGGATCAAACCTAGACACATCTTCACTGAGATCCCAACTGAAGTACAACCACAGGTCAGTTTGGGAGACGCACCATCAACATGTCAGAGGTGCCATGATTAGAAGTAGTAGAAGCATTCATAAACATTCACAGGGTTCTGGGACACATAATAGTAGCGCTGTATATGTGTCAGAGAGTGTGTCAAGATTTCTTTCATTTGCAATGACACCCATGGCCCCTGCTGTTTTACCTCAAAACACAGTGGTGTATTACTCTGAGTTTGTTGTGGGAAATGGTGTCACAAAGTTCCCACACCTACCGCAGCCAACCCTACCACCTCCATTGCCAAATCATGTTGTTAAAGCAGTTTTTCTGATATGTACTTCAAACCCACACTTACTGAATAATCCCAAACTATGCCTGTGGAATGGAAAAGTTGTCAAGTTCGGCAAAGTTCAAGAAGAATCCAATATCGAGCCAAGGTCAGATAAAGCTGCAGACAAGGCAAAATACAGAAACAGGTCGAGGTCAAATACAGAAGAAGGCAGAAGATGTAAAAAAATTGCAGGATTGAGAACATTTGTGTCCACCCGTCATACTCATGGACAAGAAGATACCAAACTGCAAGAAATTCCACTTGCCAAACCTGGGAAGCAACCACTTTGCAAGGGAGACCACGGATGCAGGAAGCAAGTGAGACATTTCATGGACACAGCATGTTACATATCTCCAGATTAGAGTAAATTCTTCCTCTGAATGGGTTATAAAGTAGTCTGGTCCATGGCCCTTGTGAACCACCCTTTTCTGTTGTCGTTGCTCACTGGTCTATTTGTTACAAAGAGGTAACCTATTTCCTGAAGTGTGTGCTTTATGTGCTACTATCCCAAAACCATTAGTAAATAATCTATATTTAAATAAGACCTGGATTACATAGCTGCTGAATGATTTATTGGGAGCCAGGCTCATCAAAAAAGACTATGTGATATTTTTCCAATTCAAGCCATCAATCACAATTAGCAAGTTAAGCAAAATCAACAGCTCATGTCAGGAAATATGGAGAGCTGATAAACCGACCCACAGAATGCTATTGGAAATGGCATTTTAAGAGATTAACACTTTGATGAACAGGGGGATGCTCAGCACAATTCTTGTCAATTAGTTGTGTTGTGGCTTAATTGGAAATGGCTTCAAATTTTTTTTGCCTTTCTCTGGTTCACAAAGGGTAATATGACATGGACTGAAATTGATAGACTCATGTTGTTTTTCTGCCTAATCAGCTGTTACCTCTCTGGTCCTGAAGGGGACAGGTCAAGGGTGTCCAATTTCACTCCTCAAGAGCTACCAACAGGATTTAAGGATTTCCCTGTTCAAGCATAGCTGACCAATCAAAATGAAAGAGCCACTGATTAACTCACCTATGCTCACTCAGGGAAAGTCTTATAGTCTGGTCTGTTGGTAACTCTTGATTATTGAACTTGGACACCCTTGGGATAGATTGTAGCTGACCATGATTTTTTTATGAAAGAATTTTACCAGAAAAGATAAATTGAAACTGTAACCCTGAGGTCTGAACAGATACTGCAGGTGGCGTGTTAACCAAGTGAGCCATGCCAACACCAACTTTGATTCACTTCAGCCCACAAATGGATCATTTCTTCATCAGTAATTTCAGCTTCTTGAAGCAAATACATTTAAACAATCAGGAGGCAAAGTTAAGCCTGTTTGAATATGTCACAAAAACTAGCCAATACAGAAATTTCAAATGAACAGTACAATAATGGATGGAATTGAAAACTCTTGTTTTTTTATGTCTATCATCTTTATTTTATATTTAAAAGAAACAATGACTTGCTTTGCATTGGGTAGGCTACCCCTCTGATACTCAAAGGGTTAAAAATTGTATCTCTAGATATCCTATATCTCTAAATATTGATTAAAATGTGCATTAAACACATCTGCTACTCTAATATGTGGGGTTGTCATGAATGAAACTGTTATTAATTTGCTTCATCATATGTTACCAGCGTTTCTCAACTCCTGCCCTCAGGACCCACTAACAGGACAGGACTTAGGGATTTCTCTGCTAGAGCACAGGTGTGGTGATCAGAGGCTCATTCACACTGATTAACTCACTTGTGCTCTAACAAGGAAATCATCAAATCCTGGCCTGTTAGTGGGTCCCGAGGACAGGAGTTGAGAAACACTGGCCTATGATATTTTACTGACACTTACCTGCAAAGGGTTATGGCACACAGAGCATTGCTGATTCACCTCAGCTGTTTAAAAGTTTCCATAAAAACATTTGAATTTGCAGATTGAGGCCATCTGAGTACTCAAACTTGGGGCCATTTGGGAGTGTGTTTTAGCTCTCTCTGATCTCATAATAGTATGATGTTTAATTTAGGAAAATTTCCCAAATCAATAATAAATGCATCAAAAGTCACATTCGGCTGTACCAGAATCTGGGTCTACAACTGTTACAATAGCGGTAGGTTATTCATGTTGCAGATATTGCAGACCTCCTTATTCCTACACGTGCAATTTTGTGACTCAAGCCTTCATTGTTTCAGTAGAAGAAAACATGTATTTCTTTGTCAGCAGCAATACTGAATTCCCAGTGTAGCATTCAAAAGAGAACTCTTGTTTAAAAAGTGGGTCCATTCAGTGGAACTATACTGGCCTGCATCTGTCTGTGCTTCTAATGCAACCACGCAGAATTAATTTTTATAAAGAGTCCTTTTAATCCTTTGAGTGTCATTGAATAATATGTCAGCCAGGTAACCTATTGTTCACCAACTGCTTTTGCATTACTACAATTTGTGGTCCAAAAGCAGCTGATGAACAGGTTGCTTGACTGCTATACTAACCAATGACAGTAATATTGTTAAGCTGCTAAAAGAGTGTAAAACCCATATAAATAATAATTTTGCTGGGTTATTTTGTAAAAACAGAGAAACGCAGACCAGTATAGTCGTGCAGTATCGATGGCTTAAAATATGGCCATCCCCAATCAGCCGTTGGCCAAAGGTCCCCCCCTTGCTTTTAATATTATTCACTGTTTTAAATAACAAAATCCTCCATGACCTTCACTGAGTCCAGAAACTTTGACAAATTACCTTCATATTATATGTTGTTGGCTTTCCTTTCATCTAACATAAAGATGTACAAGGAGTATTGAACTGAATGTAGAATTAAATATTTAAATTGCCTATGTATGTACTGTCACCTTTATTCTCTCTAAACACAAGACTGGGAAGATTTCAGACAAAAGCACAATAGGTGAAATATTGAACAAGGACACAATTGATGGATGGTTAAACAATAGGTGGCAGATTCAGAACAAGAGAACAATGAATGGAATGACCAGAGTGGAGGTTGACCTGTACCAAGTCCTTCAATGTTCTTGAATGCTATTTGGAACTGGAAACAAAAAAACAAACTTAAAGGGATAGTAATACTTCGTTTTAACTTTATTTTATTTTGTAGGCATTAAAAAAACATGAAGAATGATATAAGTCTTATCTCTCAAACCTTTATGGTTTATGAGATATTCACAAGCAAAGTTTCCCCCTCCCGCCCTTTTTACCTAGTGTAAACAATCTCTTCTCAGATGTGGAATGCAGTCCATAGACTGGACAGATAACAGAAGGGGACACTCTTATTCCTTTGAAAACAATGAATTCCCTGCCCCCCTTGACAAGCTTTTCAGGTTTTTCCGTTATCTTAATTGAAGATTGTCCCTCTCTGCAGTCTACCTGGGCAGCTCCCTTCTGCCCTGGCTGAAAAGTGTTACATCAGTAAAAGGGGCGGGAGGGGGACACTTTGCTTGTGAATATCTCTTAAACCATAAAGGTTTGGGAGATAAGACTTATATCATTATTCATGTTTTTTTTAATGCCTACAAAATAAAATAAAGTTAAAACGAAGTATTACTATCCCTTTAATAGGCTACATTTTAGCAAGTAATTATACTAGGTCATTGAATTTGCTAATACTTTTTTTTAGAAAGAGCTAGGTTATAGTGCTTATTTCAAGCAAAATCATACAGAAAATTGCATTATTTGAAATGTTAATTCTTCCAGATGTCCACTGGCAGTCACATAACTATACACACAGATCTGTTGCCACAGCACCCTTGTTCATCTGTCCACCGTAACTATCAGTGGTTCTGCAGGAATTGTACTTCTTCAGGAAATACTGGGATTTCACACAATGCAGTCTGGAGACCACTGCTGTAGGGTAATATCTTGGATAATTATAAGGTTATCCTGAATGTGAAATTATGTCATACATTAAATGATTTGGAGTTATAGACACAACATACATTGTACTTTATACTAGCCTCTGTGAAACTCTCTGCTTGTTTAATGAGGCTGAAAATCTAATCTTACATGTGCTCTTGGGGGTTCCAGTTACCAAAGCAATCATGATAGGGTGTCTAAGAAGTGATTGTTCTGCATTGTCCTTAAATAGACTAACATAAGGTAACAATCTTTTGTAACAGAGATGCAGTGCATGATAATCTCAATAATGGTATTATCTCTTCACGAACAACAACTAACCAAATGATTTACCGTAAAATCTCAGGTATAATACGCACATGTGTATAATACGCAGGTGTATACTATACCTAAGATACTAGGGGAAAACAAGAGTGTCTATGAATACCTTTCTCTAGACTGTAAGCTCTTACGAGCAGGGCCCTCTGATCCTTCTGTTCTCCACATCTGATAGTACTTTTTAATACCTCTGTATGTCTATTCCCAGTTGTACAGAGCTGCAGAATTAGTTGGTGTTATATAAATAAATAGTAATAATAATATTGTTTTCCCCCTTACTTAAAAAAAAAAGGAGAGCTGACAGGTAGCTTCCCTCCCCCTAGCACAATCCGCTCTCAAAATAATACTTCCACTGAAGTCCCCACCTTTTTTGCGGACAGTATGCTTACATTTGCCGCCCACTTCCTTCAATAAGCTGTCAGGACCTTCCTCATCCAGCCAGTGGTAATGCACTGTGAGGATCTCAAGGTCCTCGCAGGACAATACTCATAACTGGGAATTTCCAATTGAGGGCTACCCGGAGGGGAGTCCTCTGTTCAGCAGGGGGTGACAATAATGACGCTAATCGTGTCAAAAAGGGGCGGGGCTTGACACTAGTGGGGGGGCAGGGCTTAAAGGTGACACACAGAAGGCTGGGGAAGGAGGAACAGCAGGAGAAAAAGCAGATGTGGCAGAGTTTCAATAGAAACTCCCCACATCCGGAGGAATCAGCCTAGGCCCCGGAGACCCGGTAAAGCTCTGTCAGAACCGGAGTCTCCAGGGGGCAAATCCAGAGAGTTCCCAGGTATGGCAATACTGTAGGTCCTGACAGTGCATTGAAGTAAGTGGGCGGGGAAGATGGGGACTTCAGTGGAAGTAAGCATTATTTTGAGAGCGGAATGCGCTGGGGGGAGGGAGGGAAGGTATTTGGCAGCTCTCTCTCTCCTTTTTTTTTTTTTTAAATGGCAAGATAATAAAAATTAAAAAAAATCTGCCGCCAGGAACGTGAATGCTGAACAGTATGCTGTCTCCCGGGTGCTCGGGTTCAGCATGTTGCGGACAGGGTTGACAGATTATTGTGAGGGGCTGGAAGTGATCTTGGTACATATTGGAACCAATGACAAAATAGGAGGAAGATGGAGGTTCCTAAAGAATGATTTCAGGGATTTAGGGTGCAAGCTCAAGGCAAGGACCTCTAAGGTAGTATTTTCTGAAATACTACCTGTGCCATGCACCAGTGCATGTAGGCAGAGGGAGCTTAATGCATGGCTCAAGCAATGGTGTAGGAAGGAGGGTTTTGGGTTTTTAGAACACTGGGCAGACTTTGCTCTTGGGTTCAGTCTATATGGAAGAGATGGATTGCACCTAAATGGTAGAGGAGCCTCTGTGTTAGGGGAGAGAATGCTAGGAAGCTTGGAGGAACTTTTAAACTAGGAAGGGGGGGTGGGTATAGATAGCAAAAATGGGGTAGATAGAGCAGATAGGAACTGGGTCCAAGTAAATGACCAAGGGGGTGGAGAAAGGGTGGGGAAAAATTTAGTCAGTAGGGAGGAACTCCTAGTAATTGAAAGTGTTGAAAAAAAGGCATGTAGGGATTAATATATGTAAAGACTTCAAAATTAATTGTATGCTAGCAAATGCAAGACGTATGGTAGATAAAATAGGAGAACTAGAATTGCTGGAGGTTAATGAGCAATTGGACATAATTGGAATAACAGAAACATGGTGGAACGATGCACATGACTGGACTGTAAATACAGAGGGCTATTCCCTGTTTAGAAGAAACAGAATTAATAGAAAAGGTGGAGGTGTGTGCTTATATTTGAAAACAGAGCTAAATCCAGTTTTGCGAGGTGATATTAGTGAGGAAACTGGCCAAATTGTGGAGTCCATGTGGGTAGAAATTGAGACTAAATGTGGTGTGAAAGGTAAAAAATAGTTGTTGGTGGGCATATGCTACAAACCACCAAATATCGATGACAATGAAGAGGCCCAACTGCTATTGCAAATGAGGAAAGCTTCCCAGTTTGGGCATACTATAACTATGGGAGATTTTAATTATCCAGATATCAACTAGAAAAATGAGACCTGTCAGAGTGCTACGGGTAGCAGGTTTTTGAACACACTTCGTGAAAGCTACATGTCACAAAAGGTTGGAAGTACCGACAAGAAATAACAATGTATTGGACCTAGTGATCACTAATAACACAGAAATGGTATCCAATATTAAGGTAAGGGAAGATTTGGGAAACATTGATCACAACATGGTTACATTTGAGATTGGTCTGGCAAAGCAAAAATGTAGAGGTTCAACCAAAACCCTTAATTTTAAAAAAGCGAACTTCAAATTGTTAAGGGCTTCAATGCAACACATAGACTGGGATATTTTATTTAAAGGCAAAAATACTGAGGAAAAATTGTCAGAATTCAAATTTAGGTTGCAGAAATGTACCCAACAGTATATACTAATGGGGAACAAATGCAAAATAAGTAAGTCACAGCCAGTGTGGTTAACTGCACATGTAAAGAAGGAAATGGCAAGGAAAAAAACACATTCAAATTATTTAAGTCTCAAGTAACTGAACAATCTTTCTTAAAATACAGGGAGTGCAACAAAGATTGCAAAAAGGCAATTAGGGTAGCAAAAATAGATAATGAAACTCGGATTGCAAGGGAAAGCAAGACTAATCCAAAAAAGTTTTTCAAATATATAAATAGCAAAAAACTTAAGAGGGAGTGCATTAGACCATTCAAAAATGAGATGGGTGAGTTGGTTAGTGAGGATAAGGAAAAGGCAGATGTTTTAAACACTTTCTTTGCATCAGTATATACAAGGGAGTAAGGAATGGTAGAAGAGCCTCCGCAAGTAACAAATAAAACAATACAATTAATAGATATTGGGTTAACTCAAGGAGATGACATGGGAAGACTGAACAAAATTAAGACCGACAAAGCACCGGGTCCTGATGGTATACATCCAAGGGTTCTTCAGGAACTTAGTGCAGTGTTAGCAAAACCCCTATATTTACTCTTTAAAGATTCTATTACCAAAGGCTCAGTGCAACAGGATTGGCGAAGAGCTAACATAGTGCCTCTGTTTAAGAAGGGAACTAAAACAGAACCTGGGAATTATAGACCAGTGAGTTTGACCTCTGTAGTGGGAAAACTGTTAGAAGGGATAATAAGGGACTATATTCAGGATTACAACACAAAAAATAAAATCATTAGCACAAATCAATATGGTTTTATGAAGAATAGATCATGCCAAACTAATCTTTTCAGCTTCTATGAGGAGGTAAGCAGCAACCTTGACAATGGCAAGGCAGTAGATGTAGTATATCTAGACTTTGCAAAGGCATTTGATACAGTGCCACACAGAAGGCTGGAGTATAAAATAAGGAAATTGGGGCTAGGAGATAACCTTTGCAATTGGATACAAAACTGCTGAAGGATGGGGAACAGTGTGTGGTTGTAAATGGAAAATTCTCCAGTACAGTTAAAGTGGAGAGTGGAGTACCTCAGGGTTCAGTATTAGGTCCGCTGCTTTTTAACATGTTTATAAATGACCTGGAAATAAATATAGAAAGCAAAATATCAATATTTGCAGATGATACTAAATTATGCAAAGTCATTAATTCAGAACAGGATATTTGCCCTCTACAGAGGGACTTACATACAATGTCAGATTGGGCAAACATGTGGAATATGAAGTTTAATGTGGGGAAGTAAAGTCATGCATTTGGGAGGAAACAATCCCAAGGCTACTTATAAACTTAATGGAATAATTTTAGGTGACTCATTGCTAGAAAAAGACCTGGGTATCCTTGTCAACTACAAACTTGGAAACAGTGACCAGTGTCAAACAGCAGTAGCAAAGGCAAACAAAGTCCTGTCTTGCATAAAAAGAGGTATCGAAGCAAGAGTGGATAACATTATTTTGCCATTATACAAATCATTGGTAAGACCTCACCTTGAGTATGCAGTGCAATTTTGGGCACTGGTTCTGAAAAAGGATATACTAGAACTAGAGAGGGTACAGCGGAGAGCAACAAAATTAATTAAGGGAATGGAGGACTTGACATATGAAGAACGACTAAACAAACTTGGTTTATTTACTCTAGAGAAAAGATGACTAAGAGGAGACCTTATCACATTGTACAAGTATATGAGAGGTCAATACAAGGATCTCTGCGGTGAGCTATTTATTCCAAGGCCTGATCAGGTGACTAGGGGACACCCCTTGAGATTAGAGGAAAGGAGGTTTAAACTTCAGCAAGGAAGGGTTTTTTTACAGTAAGGTCTGTCAAATTGTGGAATTCATTGCCCAGGGAGGTAGTTATGGCAGATACAATGGATATATTTAAGAGAAGATTAGATACATTTCTTTCAAAAGGGAACATACAGAGTTATACTGTTTATCGGTAGGCTGATCAGGAAGGTCTGATAAAGACTAATTTAATTGGTAGAAAGAAAGCTATAAAATTCTCAGTTACTGAGGTATGAGGCGAAGGTTGAACTTGATGGACTTGTGTTTTTTTCAACCTAATTTACTATGTTACTATGTTACAACCTCTTGTAGTCATACCCATTTTTTTTTTAATTCTTCACAGAAGTGTGTTCACACTTTGAGATAAATGTTGATGGATTCAGTTTATGAATTGATATCAGCACTATCTTTTACTGTTTATTTCAACCTTTATATATAACACTCATCGTCTGTGGTTTGGACTTTTTTTTGTATTGGAACTATTCACCAATTTGCACACTTTTAATTTTTCATTTGATTGATTGGACATATTAATTGAATGTTGTATACACAATATTGAATTGATCACAATTTTTTAAGGTGTATATAATGTGAATGAGATATACCAACTATTGTGACAGTTGTTTTGAGTTCGGTGTTTATCGTATATAGTATTACCATCTAGGCAGGTGTGGATCGTCCATTGATTTATCGACATTAGTGACAGTTTGGTATATAAGTAGGAGGACCACAACTGTATAGATTGTATTGGACAGTAGCCAGTGCATACATTTTAACTATTGTACTGTCGCGTGTGTGACCCATTGCCTACCTCCGCTCTGCATAAATGATAGGGAGAGGTGGGGTTTGGATGACACTGCGTCGGTCTTTGCTATAGAGTGCTCCCTCAGTTTAGCATTTTAATCTTGTGTTCATATTGCAATTTATCAATGAGGTATGAATGAATGAATATGTTTATTTATACAGCGCCACAAGTGTACGCATCGCTTTACAATTTAAGGTTTTAAACAATACAGTGTTACAGGTGCTTTGTAGAGTGAAACATTAGGTGCGAGGTCCCTGCCCGAAAGCTTACAATCTAAAGTGGTAATGGGAGACATACAGAGTACATTAGGGTCAAGTGCTGAATACAGTGCTAGTTCTGATGATGATAGAGGACATCAGTAAAGTAAATTTATAAGAGAGTTCATTGTACAACATCAGTGCCTTCTAGCATGTTGGGATTTTTACCATGAGGTGCGTTTTTAAGTGAGATTTGAAGGGTATCAGAGAGGTGCAGTGGTGCAGGTTGGATGGTAGAGCATTAGTGTATATATCTCCTCAAGTGTGACATCTAGTTTGAGAAGAGTGGAGCATATTAGGAGCAACTACTCTCTAGATAGGTGTATTGGTATATGAGTTTTGAAATAAATACAATATTCTCTTTTACCTAGGCCTCTTTGGAATCATTATTTATCATTCAGCATCCTATATAATAATTTGCTAAATCGTGTGTAACGCCACGACATGCGCAGTAGACACTGCTGCGTGTGCTGCAGTCATGCGCAGTAGAGACTGCCTGCGCCGTGGCTGATACAGATCTGGGTGCTCCTAAGGAGCGTCCAGCTCTGTATCAGCCGTGGAGCGGGCAGTCTCCACTGCGCGTGACTGCCCCGCGACCGGGTGGCTGTGACACTGTGGTCCGTGTAACGGGCTGTTCAGCTAGTTGATATATATTTTATATGGCACTTTACACTACTTTTTGTATATATAATTAATAAAAGCATGTCCAGTCCACCCTATTAAAGTGTTCACTTCAATCAGCTATGCAATATATGGTGATGGCAGCAGCACTGAATAAGTTAACATGATTGGCTGATTCTCCTTGGCTCTGTCTGCTGCTTGATTTCTTCTCCAAGCTCTTCTCCTTTTTCTCCAATTCTTGGTTGCCCAAATTGTCCGACTCCAAGTTCAGACAGAGACAGTCCAGCTGTCCAGCCAGACCCAGTCACAGCCAGCAGCCAGCCACTCACATTGCAAACTTTGTGCGTAGCTCATAATGCCACCAGCCCGCCCCCTTAGCTAGCCCGCGCCGCTGTGGTCCTTTAGAACGTTGATGTCGTTCCGAATGTCACACGTGACGTTGCTTCCCTTCTACCCATCCGCAATGAGTCAGATGCGGCTGGGGACTGGAAACTCAGGCTGGCACTGGCAGCAAGGCAAAGTGAAGTGCGGCGTGTGACGGGGGGTGGCCTGGCCAGCACAAGAGGCACCATCACTCACTCTGGCACACTTTACAAAGGGCGGTACCCATTGTACCGCGGTAATCAGCGCAACAGAAAAGAAATATTATAATAATAAAATAAGGGGTTTGACTGAGCCACTGCCAGGTGCCCCAGAAAATCAAGCGCCCTAGGCCAGTGCCTAGACGGCCTCTTGGTAAATCTGGCCCTGAAAGCAGTATCAAAACTGAAGTCACTCCACAAAGAAGCTATGGCGCTACAAATTCTTGTATTCTTTAAGATCTAAGATGACTACCCAAAGCTATAAAAAGCACATAAGAGAATTATAGCCCCAAGAACAGTTCCAAAAGAGCTGTCTTGGAACGTCTCCAAATTATTCCAATGAACGTTCCAATATGAATCTTCAGTTAGGATTTGTTCATCCCTTCTCTCTTTTAGTTCGGTCGCAGCCCCTTGATGTGTACCGGTGCAGTACACCAAGAACTTATTGTCTCTAGAAAAAAGCACAAAAAAGGGCGCAGACCCTTCTAAGAGAGTATCTGTATATATGAAATGTTAGAATAGGCCCCCAAATATAAGAACTCACCAGATGTTGATGAGTAATTAGCTCTTCAAGGTGCTCATAGTCCTCCGTTTCCAATTTTAACAACTGACCATGCATAAAATATAGGTCTCCAGATTTAATCCAAAGAGATTATTGAGACGAAAATCCAACGATAAAAGGGTATTTTATTCAAAAGTTCATAAAAGTAAAGAAATAATAATCAAACAGACGCCCAACGCGTTTCGTGCTGCTATTAGCACTTCTTCAGGGGCTTACAAATTATAGTAATATCAAGAGCTTTATCAAAACTGAAGTCTCCTGAGCAAATCCAGAAAGATCCCAGGTATGTACATGATAGTTAACATTCTATAATCCAATTTCATTTTTAGGTGTTAGTGATGTTTGAATCGTCTTCATATAGTAAGGGAATTGGCAGACTGGATGGGTGAAAAGGCAAAAGGGTATCTACTATTACATTCTATATCAGACATGTGAAACTCAGTCATAGCTGAAGGCCCATTCTCATTCTAAGGAGGGAAGCAAGGCCGGACTGGGAATAAAAACCAGCCCTGGAAAAAACTGCTTACCAGCCCCATAACATTGCGTCATTATACCAGCCCCAAAGCATAATGGCATTTTTTTCTTGTTCATAAAAGGGGAAACCATTTATTTTAAAACACATTTGAATGCCAACACCAGAGAAGGAGATAGAGCACACTATGTGGGCCGCTGGCCTGGCTGCATCAGCTACTCTCTCACAGCTCAGTCACCTCACTACCGTTTTGGCGCCCCTCCACTGCGGCGCCCTAAGGTGGCCTGCCTTATGCTCGTGCCGGCCCTGCTTGTTCTCATGAAGGCAGCAGCCCCAGGTAAGCCGGCCTACCGGGAATTTTCCCGGTATCCCGGTAGGCCAGTCCGGCCCTGGAGGGAAGCAGTATATATGGATATTACCATATGACTTGTTTAAAGTACACTGATCGCTAGAATTGTGCTGTACAAGCAGTTCTACAGATGAACTAAATGCTAGAAGAGACTGGAAATTTACCCTTTCCCTTCTAATCCTCAAATATATTTAATTTCGTACTTTGTCCATCTCCCCCTCCTAGTACTATATTCACCTTTCTAATTATTTCAAAAACAAAAAATGACAAATTAGAGGGAACAGTGCCAAATATGATCTGTCCCCATTGCACATTGTCATGCTTTATTCCTTCCTTGTACACGTTTCACATTGTGTCACATATAAAAGCACAGTCTGCAGTTTTCTTATTAGTCTTGGGACACGCAGCAATTCACACTGCAGAAATGGCACGTTCCTGTGGACTAATTCTGGCTCTATCTCTGGTTATGTTTCTGGATGCAACAAGTGCAGTGAAAAACTGGAAGAGCCTGACAGAACCCCAGCTAATCAGTGGTATGTTATTTCACATTCATATTTATGGAAGACATAGTCATTGCTAGTTACTGGCTAACGCACGAGATCTCATACTTTAAACCCCTTAAAGGGATAGTAATACTTAAAATGTAAAAAAAAATATGTTGTAGGGTTTATCCCCCTGAGTAAAACAAGGGCACTCCCACTGCTGAAAGGTGTTTCATTCAAAAGTTATTAATTTTCAAAGTTGAATTTTTTAGGTGCAATATCACAGTGGCCTGAAATTGTACAGTGGCGCTGTTGCTACACGATCCTATGGACAGCTCTGGTCAGTTGACCATAAATCTCCATAGGATGGTGTAGCAACAGCGCCACTGTACAATTTCAGGCCACTGTGATATTGCACCTAAAAAATTCAACTTTGAAAATTAATAACTTTTGAATGAAACACCTTTCAGCAGTGGGAGTGCCCTTGTTTTACTCAGGGGGATAAACCCTACAACATATTTTTTTTTAAGTATTACTATCCCTTTAAGGACAGGGAAAATCTGAGGTGGATTTCACTTAAGCACTGGAGCAATTCTGACCTTTTTGACTATGTCTTTGTTCGACAGTGTTTTCCCTCAAAGTACTTTATTTTACCCAAAGAAAATTATATACCGTTTTTTTACGCACAAATAGGGTTTTCTTTTGATACCACACTTATATGGATAGCCCAGCATTTATTTTAGTAAAATTAAAGAGAACGGTAAAAAAATTAAAAAAAAAAGGCATTTTTTTTAAATTTTTGTTGTGTCTTTTTTTAAAAAAACAAAAAACAAAAGTTGATTTTAGCAGGTCAAAAATTAACCTTCTAACAGCCAGCCTCCAGCACAGCAGTGAAGGGGTTAACACCTCCAGCTGCTGAATTTTTTTTAGACCAGTAGGTGTCTCCTCTCTGCTTCTCTATCCCTTACTTTGCTGGTAAGGGACAGACGGGTAGGGGAGAGACTCAGAGACAGTGTGTGTCTCATTCACTGAGAATGCCAGTACATGTGATCGCTGCTTCAGAGATCACATGACCCAGCACAACTGAGAAGGGCTGAGACTGAAGGCTCCGGTACCAGAGCATTCAGTCTCAGCCTGGAATAAATGATAGCAGCGTGCACGGAGGCACGCTGCTATCATTTATCCCATGACGGTCCAGGACCGTCATGGGTCCTTAAGTGGAATCTACCCATGACAGTCCTGAACCGTCATGGGTCCTTAATGGGTTAAAGTCGAAGTCTTGCCAGCTTGGGGCATGTAATTGTGCATGTGGGCTTCAGAATGTATTTGACTGTCCCAAGTCCCAATTGTTTGGGGGACTTAGAATCTCCCCTATTAGCAGATAGCACCAGCTTGTCTCATATCTTCCACCATGTTGTTACCTAAAGGGTATATATTGAAGTAGGATAAAGGAGAGATAATCTTTCCTTTGTGATGAAGCTTATGCACTAAAATCTTAATTCTGGAGTTTTAAACCTAAGGTTCCATAGCCGCTTCGCATGCCCATCACTGTCACAGTGAATAGGCTCCCTAGGATTACATGGGATTAGAAGAGGTTATAACACTGGATTAATTATATCACTTTATTGCATCCATCCCTGTTGTAAAAATCCCATCCTTCTTTGAGCTTTAGGGCCATATGAACAATAAAAAGAGGAACAATTTTTGGGAAACCAACAGCACTATAGTGAAGAAACTAAAACTCCAATTGATTGTGTGTGTGTGTGTGTGTGTGTCTCCTTGAATGTTAGAGACGTCTCCAATGGAGGGAGAAGGGATTCCTGACATTAGTGACAGTGACTGATAGTATGAAGAGGAACTGGCCCACAATTTCTCATTGCAAAGGGAAAATCTGAGGACCTCGCTATAGCATCAAAGAGGTTAAGAGTCCTACTTAACCCTCTCAGTTCCCGAGGTTTATAAATGTATTGCTTTGCAATGCTTTGTGTACCCCTCTGGCAATCAGTGGGTTAAATCAAGAGGAATTATCACATGTCACCTGTGGGGCAGTGTTTTTGATCCAGAGTTGCTACTATTAAATCATCACTGTTGGGACTGCACCAGATTTACTCCCTATTAGTACATCAGTCTCATGGTTGAGTCATTTCTACAGAGATCGCTACACTGAAATAAAAATAAAACCAACTCATTGCTCCAAATCAATGAAAATTCAGAACACATGAAAAATTCCCAAAAATCATTGATTTAAATGGGAGTTTTTACCACTCGAATGCAAGGGTGATATCCCTAACACATTACATAGTAACATAGTAACATAGTAAATTAGGTTGAAAAAAGACACAAGTCCATCAAGTTCAACCTTCGCTTCATACCTCAGTAACTAAGAATTTTATAGCTTTCCTGCTACCAATTAAATTAGTCTTTATCAGACCTTCCTGATCTGCCTACTGATAAACAGTATAACTCTGTATGTTCCCTTTTGAAAGAAATGTATCTAATCTTCTCTTAAATGTGTCCATTGTATCTGCCATAACTACCTCCCTGGGCAATGAATTCCACAATTTGACAGACCTTACCGTAAAAAAACCCTTCCTCTGCTGAAGTTTAAACCTCCTTTCCTCTAATCTCAAGAGGTGTCCCCTGGTCACCTGATCAGGCCTTGGAATAAATAGCTCACCGCAGAGATCCTTGTATTGACCTCTCATATACTTGTACAATGTGATAAGGTCTCCTCTTAGTCGTCTTTTCTCTAGAGTAAATAAACCAAGTTTGTTTAGTCGTTCCTCATATGTCAAGTCCTCCATTCCCTTGATTAATTTTGTTGCTCTCCGCTGTACTCTCTCTAGTTCTAGTATATCCTTTTTCAGAACCGGTGCCCAAAATTGCACTGCATACTCAAGGTGAGGTCTTACCAATGATTTGTATAATGGTAAAATAATGTTATCCACTCTTGCTTCAATACCTCTTTTTATGCAAGACAGGATTTTGTTTGCCTTTGCTACTGCTGTTTGACACTGGTCACTGTTTCCAAGTTTGTAGTTGACAAGGATACCCAGGTCTTTTTCTAGCAACGACATTACTTTGCAATGCACTGGGCACCTGAGTACTAGTCAAAGAGCCATTCAACCCTTTTGGTGTCAGATTGGTATCCACCAGACCAACACATTAGGTTGCAATACGTTGGATAACTCTCTGTTAATGAAACGGTTCAGTAAATGGGAATTTTGGGAAAAGACTATTTAAATCAATGGGATTTTTTGTAATTTATATGCATCCTCTATGATACAGCTGGTTTGCCCCAGAAATCCTCCAACTTTCCTTTGATCATAAAACCCAAAGAATATGGATTTAGGATTAAATTACAAAACAAGGGACATAAGCAGGGGCAGCAGGATCCTCAGATGACAAGCTAAAGCCAAAGACTGTGCAGCCATGGCAGGTAGGACCTATTCTTCTTTCTCACAACTGTTTTTCTTTATTTGTTTCTGAAGGAGAAGGCTTACTTTGGATGGGTGGAAACCATGAAAGATCCTTCAGTTATGTAAATCTACATACATGAGAACTCTCAGGATTCTGACCCAAATCTCAGGGTCTCAGGGTGAAGGGCCAAATTTTCAGGGTGCAAAGTCCAGTTCTAGCTATTATTTATTCTGCTCCAGTTAATTGCTTCTTTAGCCTTTAATTTGGTACTACTTGTCCCAGGAAGGCAGAGAGAGCAGAGGTCTGTGCCTGCTTTGGCACAGTCCTGTAACTGCTGGAGCTCCCGCGCGGTCTTCTCTTCAGTAATGCAGAGCACTGGGAGATGATGTCATCTCCCAGCGCTCTGCATGACTAAAGAGCCGACGAGGCTCTGCATGACTAAAGAGTTGAGCTACAGGTCTGTGCCGAAGAAGGCACAGACCTCACCATGTTACTGGCGCCGGGTGCCCTGCTAGCAGGAACAGCGTTCCTGCTCTGGGAAAAGTACAGGATTGCTTTTCCCATGCGTTCCTGCGCGACTCGAGTCCTGAGGAAAACCCTGACCCCCTTGACAGGTTTTTCAGATTTTTCCTTATGCTCACTGAAGATTGTCTCTCTCCGTCCAGAAAGTCTTGCTGTTCTGAGGTGAACAGTGTTACATCAGCAAGAGGGGTGGGAGGGGGATATTTTATCATTCAATTACTCTTGAACTGCAACTCTGACAGTATTGGAATAAAACTCCCCATGGCCCAAATACTATGAAGATTAATCTGAGCTGCTTTTTTGTGAAACATTACCAGCCCTTAAATGGAGTGTTAAAGGATGTTGTTATTTTGATCTCCCAGGAGAAGAAAAAAATGTAACCCCTTAAGGACCGTGAACATGCCAGGACTGTTAAAAGTTTTCATCCTTTAAGGACCAGTGATGGTCCTGGGAATTCATGAGTTAAATGATAACTGTGTGCTGTGATCATGCCGGGAGGCATTGACTTCAGCATTAAAAACACTACCAGTTTTTCAGATGCCTTTGAATGCTATAGAGATGTGAAATGCATTGCTCTGCAATATGATGCTCAGCCCTGTGGCAGTCAAAGAGTTATAACACACACAGTCCCATTCTCTGCCTCACAGCTGATTCAAATATGTACAGGACTGGTAGATCGGCTGTTACATGTACTTGATGAAATGATGAAGACACCTTAGTTAATACCACAAGATGGATTTGTGTTCAGTTTGCCACCATATCCACAAACTGGACCCTTATCGAACCTCAGTGCATCTCCCCACAGGAGAAATTTTGGAGAAAACCAACTGCATCATAGTGAGAAATTAAACATTTCTCAATGTCCCATCAATCCAGATTTGGTTTTAAACCTCTTGAATGCTAGAGAAATCTCCAATGCTCTTAGAAACAAGGAATTGGTTACAAGCTCCATTTTAATCAATGGGGATTTCTACTTCTCTGCTATGGTGCAGTTGGGATAGACCAGAATTTCTCCAGTGGTTGGTAGGACATCATCCTCTGTATTTCAGGATGTGCAGGATATGACCCCCTTTTAGACAAGCCTTTCTGTGTCTCCTTGCAGCCCTTAAAGATGCAATAAACTATCTGCAGGCGGAGGTACCCAAGTTAGCCATTCCAGAATACAACGGTACCAGAAAAATCGCATGCCAAACAGCCTTCTACAGCTTTAACAGGTGAGTAGGAGGAGCCTGGATAAAGTCATTCATAGGGATAGAGTTAGATTATTTTGCCACACAGGTTTAAAGGCAATGGTCATGGAAAAATGTTTAGATAAAATAGCATAGTGTTCTATAAACAAGTGATTTAGTTTATTTTTTATTTAGGCCACTGTAATAAAAATGATGCACTCATATCTGAATGTAGAACAAATTATGGGTATGAACGCACTTTAACCCTTTGAGTGCCATAGTGTGGAGGGGTGGGGGTGATACAGAGCACTGCAGAGTAATGTGTTACACATCACACTGGCACTCAAAAGATCAAGTATTTCATTATGGTAATAACTGCATAGCTCCTAAATGCATTGCATTGCTTCAAAGTTGTAGAATTACCTCTAATAAATAACATTTTCCTCCATATTTGATATATTTGAATCTAAAAATAACAGTATTTCTCATAATAAATGGCAACAGTGCTTCTATCAAATAAGAGCTTTTCCCATAATACTTCTAATAAATAATATAATAAATTAATATTTACTCCTAATAAACATAGTATTATCAGCTCCAGATTTCCCAATAGACACAGTAGACAACAGCCCAGAGCTCCAAAACTGAGGGGAGGTGCCTCAGCTGTGCTGACCACACCCACATTCTGAAAGGTGGGTGTGTCCATAACAATCTCAATGTCCTGCACCAGTTCTGTACCTGTTTTCAGATTATTATTTAACCCCTTGGATGCTAAAGAGATCTCCAGCACATTGCGGAGTAATCCAAGGAGTTAAAGCTTTTTTGTTCTTGCTTGTTATAGGCCAAGGGCATTTTCTGTATAAAGAAGGAGTGGCTGGGACTGGGACGGAGTCATGTGAAGAGTGGGAGGGGGGTGATCATGGGAGGAGTTAAGGGAGCTTAGAGTGCCTAGCCTAAGGGTGCCTGGAATGTAAACCTATACTATACTTGTATTATAGTAAAATGCATGTAAGAAACAAATTAATCATGTATAAACAAATAAACAACTGACAGTGAGGTTGTGCTTATTTCATTGTATTTTCCACATTCCGTGTCCTTGGTCACATTGACCCGTAAGTAACTATGTCAATATTTGTGTTTTAGGACCTAACAATGGAGAAGAAAATGTAAATACTGATTTAGTAAAAAGAGATGGAGAATCTAATTGAG
This sequence comes from Rhinophrynus dorsalis, assembly GCA_037306005.1. Classification (NCBI taxonomy): domain Eukaryota; kingdom Metazoa; phylum Chordata; class Amphibia; order Anura; family Rhinophrynidae; genus Rhinophrynus; species Rhinophrynus dorsalis. Next base: position 36,992,073 of record CM074727.1, read on the forward strand.
AATGGAAATGTAACTTTTAATGCTACAAGTTAACAGCAATCCAATACACCAGCTTTGTATAGTTGGTGCCCACCTGTGTCATTGGGCTAGTAAAATTTTCACACATATATAGCAATGTCATTACTAATAAATAGTGGCCTATCATAAACAGCAACATTGCCCTATTAAATAGTTTAATTGCCGATATAAACAGTATCATTGCCTCTAATAAATAGCAGCATTTATCATAACAAATAGTATGATTGTCTCCTAAATGTCAACATCTTCCCTAATTAACAGCAGAATTGTTCAAATGTTTTCCCCAACAAATAGTAACATTGAGTTATAGTATTATCCCTAATACATATTATAATTGCATTTAATAAAAAGCAACATATCATATAATTATTAGCATCACGGCCACTAATAAATAGCAGCATTGCCTCCAATAAATAGTAGTAGTGAGCCTAATAAACAGTATCAATGACACTAATAAATAGTAGCAGCCTATAATAAATAGTAGTAGTGTGTTAACTGCCTATAATAAATAGTTGCCATAACTTACTTGTTGGTCATATCCTTGAGCGCTTACTTAAGGAACAGCTGGAGCTTTGGGAAGACCTGTACTATCTACGCCACCTTGTGTCCATTCCACACCCCTTTTTTTATGTTCTAAGACTTGTACATGGCTCACCATTGGTTGGTCATTTTTGTACAACAAACTTAAGAATTGGCACAATGTACATTTTAGTGTCATGCCATGCCTTCCTTTATTCAGGACAAAATGAGAGAAATCCTGTATTCTTCCTGGTAAAACATTTTCTAAATAAATAAAAATAAATTCATACTTGTGTTGAATGCCATCCCGTTTATGACAGTGGTTCTCAATCTTATTTTGCTCGGGGCACCTCTAACACGTAATCTAGAACATTCGGGGCACCCCTAACATATTTAATGTACTTTATCAAGGGCATAATGAAGGGTACAATACATAAATATACAGTATTATTAGGTCTTATAATCAGAATATCATAACTAAACATATTGTGCATACATTTCTATAATTCTTTATTTAAAAATCCATTTTTGTTAGTCTTTATAGAAAACACAAGACACCCTAAGTTGATGCCCATGGCACACCAAAGTGCCACGGAGCCCTGGTTGAGAATCACTGGTTTATGACATTTCTAAATGTCCCATATAAACCCTCTTGTGGTGCCGCACACACTTACCTAATTTGGTGCTTCGAAACTAATATTCCCAATCAGGCTTTGTTCCAAAAGTCGAGTACTCCAGATAGATATATAAAACTTAACTTTTATTAAAACATTTATTAAAACATAGTATAATCTAATTCTGTTGTTGAACTTGGCACCACTGTGACATCTCCCAGTTGTCATAGCAACCAGAGGACGCTCCATCAGCGCCATGCCATACAACGACAATAAACGCAATCTCATGAGAGAGTATAAAAACATAATAAAAACACCAAAAATTATAAATAATGAATGAGACTAAATTGCTTGTTTAACCCGTATGGCGACAGAGATTGCAGCCTGTATATCCAATGCATCTCTCTCTTAGCTAACTGCTTTTTATACTATGTTTTAATAAAAGTTAAGTTTTATATATCTATCTGGAGTGCTCGACTTTTGGAACAAAGCCTAAATGTCCCATATACCAGTTCTCCTGGCAAGTTTATTCCCTACCTGTAGCATCTAGTCCATTATCTTCTGTTGACCTATCAGTTCCTGATCCTTTACCATTATTCTGGTAGACAGATTAAAAAATATGGCTCACTTTGTTCACTTTGACTTTCCTACACAAAGTGGTGCACCTGCATGGGGTTACTGTATAAGTTGTTTCTGATAGTGGAACCCAGTGCACTTCCAAGTTCTGGAGGGCTTTCTGTTCTATCCTATAAATCCAAGTTTCACATTTATACACATTCCCGCAAACTAAAGGACAGAAGAATCATGTTCATCTATCACCTAAGTTTTCACATTTTAACCTACTTATAATGTCTGGTTGTTAACTTGAAACCTTAAGTTGGGCATTCCATTTGAAAAATTGGGACGGGAGCACATTTTGTTGACCTTTGCAAGATTCTCTGTTGAGTTAAAGCTGTGGCCTGCTGATTGGACCTGCCCAGTCATATCTTTATCCATCAGGTATTTCATGTCTCCCTACTGAAGCATATTACCTTGAACTAGGGTGAACTAGGGTGAACTGAAGTATATCGTCTTCATGAGTATATACCCGCACATTCACATTGTCTGCCTATTAGCATGCACAGGTATGATTCTTTGGATTTATGCTCTCAAAAGATGTGCACATTTGCTTGCACGTGGTAAGTGGCTTATTCAGCACTTGCTCCTGCACAATCACACATGTCCCATGACTTCCTGATCTGTGGGTACTTACACATTTTATTGGCTTTATTAAGGTACTTAGTTGTTAGGCTTTGTCTAGAGAACTTAGTCATTATTCTCTTGTACTGATTTTCTGGTTCCTGATGCTCAGCTTGTATTTTTGACTACTCTTGAAGAACTCCACATGCTCCAACTCTTGGTTTGACACTCAACTTCATTTGAACTCCACAGCCCCAAACTTCTGCTTATCTGGTTTATAGTTCTGTTTTGTTGTCTTTTGTACTAGGTGAAAATTATAGGCACAAAAACCCACACTACACTCTCCCAACAAGACACGTATTGATACTGATTCAAAGAGACTAAGTTATACAATATGTGCTACAGGGGAAAATAACAGAATATGCGAAAATAAATAAAGATAACCCTGATAAACTAGCACTCAAAATGTGTCTAGATATCTCTTCCTTATCAAGGTGTCAGGACATGAGGATCAAAAGATAAAACATAACTGTTACTGTAATATACCTATAAAAATATGTGCCTGGTCATATCCATCTTGACACATAAGAACCTATTCAAAAACATACAAAATGGTCACTGGGTCGCTGGTCGCTGGGTGTGCACAATCTAGAAACAGCGCTTGTGAACCAATAAAAGGATATTCAATGAATTATATCTATATGGACCATATAGCAAAGATTATAATTCATTTAGCCCTTCAAGAATCGGAGTAATATACTGTATTACTGAGACTCGAAAAATTCACAGGGCTGTAAAATAATTACATTAGCAGAGATTACAATAAGTGAATACACTGCTAGTACTCTGAGATCATGAACACAAATGTCTTAAATTATGGTAATGCCACACATGAGTAGATCTAATAGGGTCTATGAAAGCAGTTGAACTGATCTTCATTGTAATGTTCGAATTGTTATCACTAGTGATGTTGTCCATCTAATTTCATGAGTAAATATCCCAATTGTGCGGCTGCAAATAATTCTTACATAGGAAGATATCACGGTCAGTCAGCAGACAGAGACAAAAACCAGAAAATAATGCCTCATCTTACATAAAAATATGTTAGATGAGACAAAGTATCGGGTATTCTATTAAAATGTTAAATAGTCAACAATATATTCTGAATACTTGCAGTATACCCATCACATGTGTTAAAAGGACCACATTTAAAAGCACTGATTGTTAATGTTATATCCTCATTGTTATTATTGTTATCATGCAGTTCAAAAGAAAGATCCAATGATTTTCATTCTTGAGGAGAAGACGGTTATAATCACCACCTCTTATGCCCAATTTGATCTGCTGTTAAAATACTTGTGGCATGCTCTCAGCCTTACTTTAAGTTTCCTTGTTGTTTTACCAAAGTAATGAATACCACATGGACATTACAGACAGTATGCCGCTGCCTTGGTTTAGCAGGTGATATCATCTTTGATAGTGTGATATTTCCCAAATCTTTCATGAATGCCCCTGATAGTAACTATAATCATATGTTGGCATGCGATACAGTGGCCACAATGGTGGGAACCTGAAATGACAAGTTTGGTTTTACTCTTCAAGTGGCTATGAAGCAGCCTGTGTCTTAAATCTGGTGCCCTTTTACAGGACATGGAGACTTTTTCTCCCCATACTCTTAGATCTCCATCACACAAAAGAATATGCCAATGGTCATTGAGACTTTTCCTAAGATGTTCCCATTGACAACTGTATGTAGAAATAAAACATCTAGTGTTCACTTCATCTTCTGATGGTGTAAGATATGGCCTTGCACTACACAAAGCTCTTTTGTAGGCTTTTTTGGGCACAGTTGGTTGACGCTTTGATGCAGATGGACCATCTATCAGTTGGAGCTGCTCACCTTGCAAGCCTGCAGTCCAGCACTAGATCTGGGGAGAGCCATATAGAGCTCGAGGATGCTTTCACCTGAGCTATGTAAGTCAGGCCTGCCTTTTATAGCCCCAACCCATCTGCTGAGGTGGAGGATAGAGTCATCGCCATGGTTACTCAGGACCAACAGAAAAAGAGGACCACATAAAGGGATTAACTCCTGAGGATGACTGAGTATCATGGTTAAGAAAACATGTGTGCACAACTAACATATAGCTCTCACATACAGGAACGCTTCGTGTTATTCTTGATAAAACAATATGACTTTATTGAAAACTTAAAAATCTTCGTACCTGTAATCAACGATACTGTGGCAACAAAGTGACAAGTGACAAGTCTCACGGAGTGGGTACGCACAGGTTAGACATGGTGATAATCAACGCGTTTCACGCTCGAACAGCGCTTACTCATGATCAAACACACAAAGTATCATGTCAACTGGTCTCGTATTTAAATTCAAATTGTCCAATCACATTTGAAACAATGTTAACCTATCAACATGCTCTTGTTTTCCTCGACAAACACGTCAATTGATTCTTTAAGAAGCTCTCTTAAAGGTAACGTTTCCACATATGCAAGCAACATAAATATATATATATAAGTATCAAAAAGGCTGCCCATGTGTAATCATCCCACAAAAGAGCTTCCAAATGCAGACGCGAGGACTGAATAAGAGCAAATCCACACAAGGTACGAGTAACATGTGTGCCGACAAAAGGCTATACAACATTCAAGTCAGCACACGTCAGCCCGAACTTAACCCTTCGTAGACTGCTCAATATATCTATCCCCGCTAACCAATCGACATAAAAATGTCACCGGAACCCAAGGGCAATAGAAACATAGATAGGGATCAAATTGAAATGAACAACAATTCAAAAAATAATAACATAACAAGCAAAAGACACAAATAAAAACATGTACTTATCATAAAAAGATCGTGACCCCTGTACAGAAAACATAATAGGAATGTGAAGGGGAACAGGCTGATATCCATCCTAAAATAGCCCCTATCTTATGTATATCAGAGAGAACAATAATCATATATTCTAACACTTTAAGTATAACACATAAGGTCGTATTCTTTATTTAAACCATCTGGGTATCTGGTGCCCAAGGTGAAAATCCAATACACCTCCCATTTCAAGAGAAGTGCATCTAAATCACCACCCCTGATTCCTATCCTCGCACGTTCTATACCCTGAATACTTAAGGTATCTATCTTGCCTCCATGTTTATCTTTAAAGTGAGAAGACACAAATGATTTAAAATCTAGGCTCCTGATATTACTAAGATGTTCAACAAATCTCTCTCTTAATGTCCTCAATGTTTTACCTATATACTGGAGTTTACAGTCCGTACAGCTAATCATATAGATAATGCCCTTCGTGGCACAATTGATGTAACCACCAATCCTGTAATCCATACCAGTAGTGAAAGACACAAAACTAGTGGAAACATCAATGTGCTTACAACAACTGCATCTCAAACTGCCACACTTAAAGGACCCAACAACATTCAGCCAATTTCTTTTCTTATCTACCTTTTGTGTAAACATACTAGGTGATATACGATTCGCTATAGTTGTTGCCTTTTTAGGGACAAATCTGAACCCTTCCGAAACAGTTGATTGTAGTCTATCATCTCCATTAAGCACCGGTAAATATTTCTTAATGATCCTAATGATCTTGTTATACTCCAGGCTATATGGAGTAGAAAAAACTACTTTTGAGCAATTCAAATTGTTATCTCTTGTTTTATATTTTAGCAATTCAGTGCGCTCTTCATCTTTACTCGTAGGAGTTGGGGTACTCCTAGTGTGGCACACAACATGCTCATATCATCATTCGATACACAGCTATTTATGTATTCCATTTGTTGGTTCTCTATTTTTTCATAACTGAGTGGAGCCGCTGTATTTTTTATTTTTTTTGTATGAGTATCATGGTTCCCGTGCTTCCTGGCGACATTCTGTCAGTCTCACTCACTGCTATTCTCATTGGTTGCAGTATCTTGTCCTGCCCAGTATTTGTCGTTAAATACTGGGTCTTGTCACTTCGCTGTTGCCCTTTCGTGGTGTTTCCGTTGCCAGTGCTTGTGCCAGTTCTCCGTGTGAAGCTCTGTGTACCGACCTGAATTGCCTGATTACTCTGCTGTATCTGTTCCTGCCTGTGTACCGACCCGGATTGCCTGATTACTCTGCTGGATCTGTTCCTGCCTGTGTACCGACCCGGACTGGCTGACGTTCCTGCTCTGTGTATCGACCCGGATTGGCTGACGTTTGTGCTCTGTGTACCGACCCGGCCCGGCTGACATTCCTGTTTCGTGTACCGACTCGGTTTGGCTGACGTTCCTGCTCTGTGTACCGACCCGGCCTGGCTGACGTTCCTGTTTGGTGTACCGACTGTTTGGTACGTTGCTGCTCAGCACACCTGCCCGGTTGGGCTACTGCTCCTGATCCAGGAGCGACTTGCAGTCCCATTCCGGCCCTCGGTTTGGGGTTCTGCTGTCAGCCTCAGTCTCTGGACTACCCCGTTGAGCCTCAGAGTCTCTTGTGTGTCTAGTCAGTGTCGCGCGGGCGACATTCCGATATTATACTTCAGTGCACCATGGTACACTTGCCCCTCCGTTCTGCCTACGGCTGAGGCTGGTGTTGCATTGAGCGCCTCATGCTGGGTTACCACCAGGCAGTCTAGGTTGGTTGTAGCGTTCGTTAACCCCTTCGGGGAAGGTGCCATTTGTCTCTGGTCAATCACTGTGCAGTCTCCGTTGGACACTCATCCGGGCATACTGTCTCAGTCCTCCGTTACTGTAGAGACAGTTCTAGTTCTCCTGGGCGTTCCTCGCTATTTATCACTCCCTGTACAGAGTGGGAGTTCCAAGGGCCTCGCACTATTATGGCCGGCTCGCAGTATTGGCCTAATAGTAACCCGTTCCTGGCTGTCTCGGTCTGAGTTCACACGATCCTTATCTGACCTGTGTCAGTATACTGTATGGTCTGTTTGTACATATACTGGACCCGTGTGGGTATTCATTGTAATTTTGCCATAACCTGTCCTGTGTCAGCATTGTATTGTGTCACCTATACTGCTGGACCCGTGAGGGTTAATGTTGCTAAAATTGTTCAGTAAAACTGTGTTTTATTCCATCTCCTGAGTCTGAGTGTCATTTAAACCGTAACACTGAGCTGGGGAGAGGCCAGAGATATTCTGGGTCTCCAAGAAGCTGTGGGTTCACAGGTGGCAAACTTCCTGTTCGAGCCTTCAAGGTGTTTGAGGAGTGCACTGGTGACAGAGGGTACCTGCAAGATTTTGAGAGGCAGTGTGCACTTCATAAGGTTGATCAGAGTGACTGGGTAACAATTCTGGTGGGCAAGCTGACCGGACGGGCAGCAGAGGCATATCGAGCCCTACTTGATGAAGTCAGCCACAATTATGCAGAGGTCAAGCATTGCCTGCTTGCCCGGTATGCAATTACCCCAGATGCCTACCGGCAGAAGTTCCGGGATACTCGAAGGCAAGAACAGGACTCATTTTCAGAATGGGCGTAGTGCATGTATCATGCTTATGCCAACTGGCTACAGGGCTGCAATGCACCCACCTGGGGTTCTGCAGCTAAATTCACTTGCTCTGCCATCCTACCAGAGTGCAACATCCGGTTGTTCCTATACAAAAAAGAAAACAACACACATACACTTATAGCGCTCCAATGAATACTACCTTAAAATGCAAATTAGATAAATAAGAATCATCAAGTCTAATATAGAGGTAGAATCGTGGCAGCTGTATCCCGTGGTGTCCTCAGTGGCAATGTTCACTCAAAGGAAAAACTGTAACAAGAAGAGGACACCATCTGAGAGCAATCTATAAATAAAATGGTAATAAAATAAAGTGATTCTACTTACAAGATATTTTCTTGTAAGTAAAGCCCATAGATGTGATATTAATGATAAGGACATAAGTCTCTGTCAGCTTTTAACTTTATAGTATCAGGCTCTATGCTCTGACAACTGTATCACCGATCCAGCGTTCCAGCATTTGATCACTGATCAGCATTCCAGTGTTTTTTTTACAAGAAAATATAATCTGGTTGTTCCTGCCTGACTATCCAGGAGCTCCAAATTGCCAAGAAGTAGCAGGGCTACAGCCAGTCATGGAAAAGGGACAGCAGCAGTTCAATAGGTTCCTGTAAATCCTGGTACCGTACCATCACAGTAATCTTTTATAAATAGTAGCATTGACTATTAAATTACAGAAGTGCCTTTAAGGGGATATTAATACTTAAAATGTAAAAAAAATATGTTGTAGGGTTTATCCCCCTGAGTAAAACAAGAGTACTCACACTGCTGAAAGGTGTTTCATTCAAAAGTTATTAATTTTCAAAGTTGAATTTTTTAGGTGCAAATCACAGTGGCCTGAAGTTGTACAGTGGTGCTGTTGCTACACGATCCTATGGACAGCTTTGGTTCCGGGACCATAAATCTCCATAGGATGGTGTAGCAACAGCGCCACTGTACAATTTCAGGCCACTGTGATATTGCACTTAAAAAATTCAACTTTGAAAATTAAAAACTTTTGAATGAAACACCTTTCAGCAGTGGGAGTACTCTTGTTTTACTCAGGGGGATAAACCCTACAACATTTTTTTTTTACATTTTAAGTATTATTATCCCTTTAATACATAGTATAATTGCGTCTAATAAATATCATCATTTCCTATAATAAATATTATAATTGCATCAAAGTATTATCCATAATAAATGTCATTGACTCCAATAAATAGTATCCTTGTGTCTAATAACATCAGGAGTATCTTAACAATATATGTGTTATTCTGAAACTCAACTTCTCCTTTAAAATGTATCTTACTGTAGTTAACACCTTTTTTGCAAATGTGTTGTAGTCTATTCTGTCAATGGATGGGTTAATATGGACAAGTTCAGATAGTGAGAGGGTAATTTGGGTAGTAAAAGCATTTTGGGTCAGTCAGCAGGCAAGGAATGATTTTTCACCCCAGTTACATCTGCTTGATCTGACTTTAAAGGGATAGTAATACTTAAAATGTAAAAAAATATATGTTGTAGGGTTTATCCCCCTGAGTAAAACAAGGGTACTCCCACTGCTGAAAGGTGTTTCATTCAAAAGTTATTAATTTTCAAAGTTGAATTTTTTAGGTGCAATATCACAGTGGCCTGAAATTGTACAGTGGCGCTGTTGCTACACCATCTTATGGAGATTTATGGTCCCGGCACCAGAGCTGTCCATAGGATCATGAATATATATAAGTTATGCATTATATTTGTTGCTTGTGTAGGTACATGTCCATTGAGATATCTCTGTGCCCCCCATTTGTTTTTGCCTTCCTCATTCTTGTAATTGGAGTTACTGGTGGAGATCAAACACAGTAGGGGAACTCTTTTATAACTCTGTTGTATCTCTGTATATTTTCCATTACAGCATATTCATAAAGCAATTACAAGTGCCTAAATCGGAACTTAATAACGACCCAGGAGTTGGCCTCAAACTGGACATCTCTAAAGCATTTATCCAGCTGGATGGAAAGTGGAAAGTCAATTTTCTAGGGTAATAATCGGTTCTCTTGACTTATATCCTATATAACTGAACATTATTATATGTGGGAACTCTCTTGATCTGCCATGGAGACTCCAGTTTTTAGAGTTAATTACTGGGTCTCTGGGGACAAAGGTTGATTACCTGACTTTTGTGATTTTCCTGAGTAACTCTGTCCTCTACCCACCATGCTCTGTTCACTTCCTACCAACTGTAAAGGGAAATGCCACCTGTCCTCCTCTCAATCCCACCCACTTGAATAAGCCCAACCCACTTTATGACACACTTTGCATAATTTAGACATACTCATTCCCAGCCCATGAGCCCTCTCTGGAGGCTCCAAGGAAGAAAGAGGGAGATTTATAATAGTGGAGTTAATAGAAAAGAAGCGTAAAAATGGCTTTAAGTTTGTCATCGGTATTTACAGTAGTCTTAACGTCAGTTTAGAAGCTCTGAAAGGGATAGTAATACTTCATTTTATCTTTATTTTATTTTGTAGGCATTAAAAAAACATGAAGAACGATATAAGTCTTATCTCTCAAACTTTACGGTTTGAGAGATATTCACAAGCAAAGTTTCCCCTCCCGCCCCTTTTACCTAGTGTAAGCCATCTCTTCTCAGATGTGGAATCCAGTCCATAGACCAGACAGATAACAGCAGGGGACAATCTTCTTCCTATGAGAACAATGAAAGCCCTGCCCCCCTTGACAAGCTTTTCAGCTTTTTCCCTTATCTTAATTGAAGATTGTCCCTCTCTGCAGTCTACCTGGGCACCTCCCTTCTGGTCTGGCTGAGCAGTGTTACATCAGTAAAAGGGGCGGGAGGGGGATACTTTGTCATTGAATTACTCTTGAACTACAACGCTGATAGAACTTGAAGTAACACTCTCCAAAGTCCAAATACTATGATGATTCATTAGAGCTACTTTTATTATGAAACATTACTATCCCTTTGAAGCCATGTAGTAGGTTTTATCTGTAAGGACTTTTGTAAAAAGTGGTGCCGCTAATTTATAAAGAAATGTAACTACTCGCGACAATTTAGCATCAGAATTGTCACCAAATATTTAACCCTTTGAGTGTCATAGGGGTACACAATGCATTTGTTACCCCTCTGGCACTCAAAGGGTTAAGGCCATGTCTGACCTGTTCTTATTTTTACGGTCATCACACTTATAAATATACCTATAATACTTTATAAATACCAACACTCAGAATAAAGTCATTTTAAGGATCCGTTCGCAAAAACGAACAGGAACACTTTTTATAAATCTCCTCCAAAGTTCCTAGGCATGAAGATTATGGGCTCGATTCCATTGAGAAAACAGCCAACAGCATTTTTCAAACAGTGGAGTTCTTTCAGTTATCTGTGCTATGAAAAAAATGCTGGAAAAAACAACATGTCAGGTGATAAAGTTAGCAGTATTTTCGTTCATTGTAAAAAAAAAAAAAAGCAGGAAGATGACATTCAATTGACTGTGTTAGCCCTTAAAGGGATAGTAATACTTAAAATGTAAAAAAATATGTTGTAGGGTTTATCCCCCTGAGTAAAACAAGGGTACTCCCACTGCTGAAAGGTGTTTCATTCAAAAGTTATTAATTTTCAAAGTTGAATTTTTTAGGTGCAATATCACAGTATCCTGAAATTGTACAGTGGCGCTGTTGCTACACGATCCTATGGACAGCTCTGGTCCCGGGACCATAAATCTCCATAGGATGGTGTAGCAACAGTGCCACTGTACAATTTCAGGCCACTGTGATATTGCACTTAAAAAATTCAACTTTGAAAAATAATAACTTTTGAATGAAACACCTTTCAGCAGTGGGAGTACTCTTGTTTTACTCAGGGGGATAAACCCTACAACATATTTATTTTATATTTTAAGTATTTCTATCCCTTTAAGATCCGATAAGGGACCCACTTTATCGTGGGAAATTTAAGACCAAGTGTTTTTTGGCTACAGAGTACTTTATTGTAAAAAAAAAAAAAAAACAGCCAACGCATCAATTGAAATAAAAAAAAGTGCAATAAACCCTGAGTCCCTAGTGGATGTGTTGATAACTAAGAAAATGTGTCCAATGTTAGTAGAATTAACCATATGAGTGCCAGTGAGGTGTTCTGATCCTGCTGGCACTCATAGGGTTAACCCAACTACGGTACATAGCAACAGCCCCTGAAAACAAACACTTACCAGTAATCCTAATGTCCAGGTCTTCAGCACAATGGTCAGCTATTGCCATCTTCTTCCATTTTCTTTCTTCTCTCTACTTCTTCTTTCTTCTTGTGGTCCTCCTTCATTCTTCCATCTTGTTTTCATTTACCTGTAAAAAAAAAAAAAAAAAAAGATAGTGCCATAAATAAATATGCCATGAAAAGAATCCATAGATCTATGAATAGTTTAACCCGTTGAGTGCCAGAGGGGTACGCAAGGCATTGTTGAGTAATGCGTTGCGTACCTCTCTGAGACTCAAAAGGTTAAACAATACATAGATCTGCGGGACAATACTCTAAAACATGGGCAAATTGCAAACTGGCCTAGATCCGTTTATATGTCCCCATTATCATGGAAAACAGGCGACAACTTCTTCAATAAAAATATTTCCCTTTCCTCTTTCTCCGCCAGTGTTTGCAGAGGTGGTGGCAGCGACAGAGAAAGGCAGAAGGAGCACCCCCCCCCAAATACCTTATGGGCCAATGCCTGTTCCATTATGAGGAATTTGAACAGAGACTGCCTTTATATACGGGCAGCCTCTTTTCTAAAGGACTCACAGCTACTGGCTGGCATGTGTGCTTACACACCTCTCACCCAATCAGCTTTGAGCAGGTTCATCAATCCCCCCTCAAAGCTGATTGGGTGGGAGTTGATTAAGCACAAATCTCAGCCAATAGCTGTGAGTCCTTTTGAACAGAGACTATCCATTAATAAAGGCAGTCTCTGTTCAAATTCCCATTCCATAAGCTACTAAATGGTATAGGGTGCTCCTTCTGACTTTTTCCACACTGCCCCTGCTGGCAAAAACAGCGATAAAGAAAGATGAAAGGGAAATATTTTTTATTGAAGAAGTTGTCACCGGTTTTCCATGATAATTGGGACATATAATTGAATTGAGGCAATAAGGAGGACATGAGTTTTGCATTTTGGCTATGTGCTACAGTATTGACCCTCAGCTCTATGTGTTGTTTAACCCTTTGAGTTCCAGAGAGGTACGCAATGCATTGCTCACTGAGAGAGTAGTAGATAAGTAGAATAGCGCACCAGCAGAAGTGGTAGAATTTAACCCCTTAGTGTACGCGGCCAGCACTTAACAATGTTTTTTTTTTTTTTTCTATTCTAGCAAATGACTTCCTGGACTTTCCAGGTACGTCCTCTGTCACTAAGTGACATTTTTGCATGATGTACCTGGTAAGTCTGGCGTCGCAATGGGGTTAATACAGTGACAGAATTTAAGCATGCATGGGATAGGCATAAGGGTGTCCTAAAAGTGATAGTAATACTTAAAATGTAAAAATTTATGTTGTAGGGTTTATCCCCCTGAGTAAAACAAAGGTACTCCTACTGCTGAGAGATATTTTATTAAAAATTAAATAAAACAGCTCAAACTTGAATTTTTTAGGTGCAATATTTTTTAGGTGGCCTGAAAATTTACAGTGGCGCTGTTGCTACACCATCCTATGGACTGCTCTGGTCCATAGACCATAAATCTCCATAGGACGGTGTAGGAACAGCACCACTGTAAATTTTCAGGCCACTGTGATACTGCACCTAACAAATTCAAGTTTGAGCTGTTATAATTTTTTAATAAAATATCTCTCAGCAATGGGAATACCCTTGTTTTACTCATGGGGATAAACCCTACAACATGTATTTTTTTACATTTTCAGTATTACTATCCCTTTAACATAAGAAAAGACCAAGGACCAAATAAGGTTTGAGGTTTTTACAGTAGGAAAATGGGCTGACTTGATGCACCGAATGGTTCTTATCTGCCATCAGATTTTATGTTTCTTAGCAATGCGTTGCGTACCCCTCTGGCACTCAATGGGTTAAACTATGCATAGATTTTTGGGTTCTTCTCATGGCATATATTTTTATGGATCTTTTTATTTTTACAGGTAAATGAAAAGAAGATGGAATGATGAAGAGAGGAGAGGGAAGACAGGAGTTAAAAGAAAGAAGACAAGCGGTCTAATGACCATTGAGCTTTCAGCTGGTAGGGCAACTGAATACTGACTTAGACATTTTTTTTTTTGTATCCAATTTTGCCTACCGGCTGTTTTAGGTCAACTAATTGAATCGATGCCTATGACTGAGACTGTATTGAACTGGGGCTAGATTCTATTACATGTGCTAATTTTATTACTGCTTTTATCTCCAGTTTCCCCATAGACTTCAATGGGAAAATATTTGATAAAATGGGTGTTAACATTTAGCACCTGCAATAGAATCTCGCCCCAGATCTTGTGGTGACATTACACAATTAGGGCTAGATTCTATTGCAGGTGCTACTTTTATCTCTGCTTTTATAGACCTCAATAGGCAAATATTGTATAAAATGGGGCTTTTAACTCTTTCGGTGCCAGAGGGGTGCGCAAAGCAATGCATTGCGTACCCCTCTGGCAGTCAAAGTATTAAAACCTTGATAACTAGAGAGGTCACCAATTCTTTACTGCATTGCAGACCTCTCTATCATTCAAGGGGTTAAAAGCCACATTTAACTCAATGGGAGTTTTCATTATCCGCTCTCTTAAAGTGGACATGCCACCAAATGACAAGAAGTATAAACTGCATGTATTTTGAGCTAGCCATTTGTAATACATATAGATTTCAAGAATAAACCTGTATTTCTTGGTGGCACATCATGGCACTTTATGTTAATTCATTTCTGGCCTGGGCCAGTTTTACCACATACACTCTGCTACGAAAGAATCTAGGTTAGCCCACACAGTGAGGTCATTACTAATACCACAGCAAGCGGCGACGTTGCGTACCCCTCTGGCACTCAAAGCGTTAAAACCTTGATAACTAGAGAGGTCTCCACTTCTTTACTGCATTGTAGACCTCTCTATCATTCAAGGGGTTAAAAGTCACATTTAACTCAATGGGAGTTTTCATTATCCACCCTCTTAAAGTGGACATGCCACCAAATGACAAGTTTAGTCCAGTTTAAAAAGAAGTATAAACTGCCTGTATTTTGAGCTAGCCATTTGTAATATATATAGATTTTGAGAATAAATCTGTATTGCTTGGTGGCACAGCATGACACTTTACGTTAATTCATTTCTGACCTGGGCCAGTTTTATCACATACACTCTGCTATGAAAGAATCTAGGTTAGCCCACACAGTGAGGTCATTTCTAATACCACAGCGAGCGGCGAGTTGGGCCACATACTGTGCCTGAAATTAGCATACAATGCCACAGTGTGCCATCAAAATAGAACGATTAATTTCACAGAAACAATTTATTTTTCAGTAAAATGGATAATACAAACTACAGGCAGGTCTAAATTATCTGTAACACAACAATGTATCTTAGGGTGAAAGGTTCACTTAAAGCGATAGTAATGTTTCATAATAAAAGCAGCTCTAATTAATCATCATAGTATTTGGACTTTGGAGAGTTTTATTTCAATTCTGTCAGAGTTGTAGTTCAAGAGTAATTCAATGACAAAGTATCCCCCTCCCGCCCCTTTTACTGATGTAACACTGTTCAGCCAGATCAGAAGGGAGGTGCCCAGGTAGATTGCAGAGAGGGACAATCTTCAATTAGGATAAGGGAAAAACCTGAAAAACTTGTCAAGGGGGGCAGGGCTTTCATTGTTCTCATAGGAAGAAGATTGTCCCCTTCTGTTATCTGTCTGGTCTACGGACTGCATTCCACATCTGAGAAGAGATGGCTTACACTAGGTAAAAGGGGCGGGAGGGGAAACTTTGCTTGTGAATATCTCTCATAAAGGTTTGAGAGATAAGACTTATATAGTTCTTCATGTTTTTTAATGCCTACAAAATAAAATAAAGATAAAATTAAGTATTACTATCCCTTTAAATGCATCACCCTCTCTAACCCTTACAATGTTACTAACTTTAGGAATCTCTCCTCTCAATAGATTACATAGTGGTCCCCTTCATGTGAAGTTGGAAGACCTGACCATTACCGTGGGCCTAAGATTTAGTTTCAGTACATCTGGAAGACTGATCGTTACCCCCTATGATTGTAACTGTGTCATCCCAGAGTCCAAGGTGCATATCCCTGGAGTTTATGAGTAAGTTTATGTCTTTTACCCTCTTGGGTGGTATAAAGGTTGCCACAGATTATTTCACTGTGCATTGGAGCCCTCTGGTTTGGGGTTAACCACATCCAGCTAGGACAGACTTTAGCATCCCATCTCCCTGTCATAATCTGAGTGGGGAACAAAGACTAAACAGAGTTTTAAAGAATCAATAAACCAGTCTTTATTGTTGCCATTTATCAGTTTAAAACAATAGGTTATGAGATATTCATCTTTATATTTTTATTAATGCAAAATTAGCCAGTACTGCCTGACATGCCACCCACATACTAACATTCCATACAACTCTCCCACCCACCTGTTACTCCCTGGCAATCTGACAATTACGCAAATCCTGCCACGAAAAGTCCTACAACATATTTTTTATAATGACAACAGTTTACTGTTTCTTTAAGAGATATTTGGGGATGCGTGTACAGGTATGAACATTTGATGTCTTAGGCACACACTGACATTTTGTCTGTCCTGATTCTTGTTACAGTTGGTTGGATGACCTGTTCCACAGCATACTTAACAATGAAATTAAAACTATATTGTATACCCAGGTATGTTGGATTTATTAATTTACAGAAATAATTTCCTTTAGTGCAGACATCTCATCTCATTGGTATTGGATTGTACCACTTCTGTGTTTGTTAGGTAATTATGTTGTCTCTTTTTCCATATGACACTAATCTTTATTAGACACAAACCCAAAGACCCATTAACACAGCAATAATTATTGTGCTGTTTTCATGCTAAAGAATTGCCATTTTGGACCTTACCAACTGCTGCACAGAGAGGAAACAAAACGTTTTCAAATTTGTATTGATTTAAATGGAGCTGGAATGCTAGAGAGATTTAGCATTTAATTTGTTTAAACGACTCACTTAAATCAAGGGGGGTTAACTACCTCCTGTGGCACAGATGGTTTGTTCCAGATTTGCACCTTTTTTAGTTTGATGAATAACGCTCCTTGGGCTCAATTCAATTAGAGCCGATAAAAGCAATGGTAGGGCAAAAATGGGGGTTGTACCATCAAAATTAAATTTCCCTGCCAACATTAAATACGAATGATGGGCGCCAGAACATGACTTGTGACCATATGTTCATAGTAGCTGCTTGTTCCCACAATGCAATGTAAATAGAGTGAATACTGGGAACATCAAGGGAAACTAGGTAATGCTCGATGTTTGACACAGTGTGAGCTAACAACAGTGACCCTCCCCCATCTCCCAAACACTAACCCCATCCCTGGACCCAGAGGCGTAACTAGAAGCCACCGGGCCCTGGTGCAAGAATTGCCATGGGCCCCCCCAACCACATTGGCCCCCTCATCCACATTGCCCCTTCCACAATGCCCCCTCCATCTCCACATTGCCCCTTCCTCAATGCCCCCTTCATCTCCACACTGCCCCTTCCACAATGCCCCCTTCATCTCCACATTGCCCCTTCCACAATGCCCCTCATTCATCTCCACATTGCCCCTTCCACAATGCCCCCTTCATCTCCACAATGCCTCCATCTGCACATTTCCCCTTTATCTCCACATTGCCCCTACCTCCAGTCCCTGGTGGTCTAGTGGAGTGTCTTTACAGATCTGTTCCTCCTTCGTCACAGATCTCTACTACTGAAGCTCCTGCGTGCCGCTCTAGTAGTGCAGAGGCTGGGAGATGATGTCATCTCCCAGAGCTCTGTATTACTAGAGCGGCATGCCGAGTGGGAGATCAGCTGAGGACTGCTGCGGGTGAGGGGGTTGCAGGGGGCGGCCGGGCCCCTTGAGTGACGGGCCCGGTCACAGGTGCGACCGCTGCGACCCCTGGACCTACACTACACCTAACATTAACAATAAAGTTTAAAAATACTAGCCCTAACACTATCCCATCACCGATACCACATAGCTGTAACACTTACTTGTAAGTCTGAGGTCCAGCGGGGTCTTATATACTCTGGTGTTCCTCTTTAATTCACCTTCTGTAAGCTTCTTTCTTCTTTTTCTTCTTTCCTCTTTTTCTTTAAAGGGATAGTAATACTTAAGTATTACTAATCCCTATATTAAAGTCCTATTATAAATAAATTTATTGCCCCCAGTGTCATCTCTCAGACCTTTATGGTTTGAGAGATGATCGCTCCTAAAGTTGTCCTCTCCCTCCCCCTTCCCTGTAGTCAGCATTCTAGCTGACTGCAGGGAAGCCAGTTGTACGACTTTCAGGTGGCTCTGCAGCTGAGCCGCAATCGTGTTAATAAAAAAGAAAACTTTCACTGAAATGGTCTTCTACTTGTGCTTGGTTTGCAAGCACACGTAGAAGATCGTTTTAGTGAAAGATTTTTTTTTTATTAACGCAATCGCAGCTCTGCTGCAGAGCCGCCTGATGATCTATGATCGGATTTACCTTCAGTGAGCTACAACGCTGACTTCGGGGAAGGGGGAGGGAGAGGACAACTTTAGGAGCAATCATCTCTCAAACCATAAAGGTTTGAGAGATGACACTGGGGGCAATCCATTTATTTTTAATAGGACTTTGTTATAGGGATTAGTAATACTTAAGAATTACTATTCCTTTAAATTACCCCTATAAATGAAGCATAATCAGTCAATTCAATGGCCCCTTAAAGTTTTGCCACCGCCACTGGTAGAACAAAAAAAAGAACCCAGTAGTATTATATTTCAGGCCATTGCCCGATTCAGACTGAGGGAAATTTGAATAGAGACTGACTTTTATATGGGCAGTTTCTTTTCAAAATTGCTTCCACACTCCCATTGGCTGGAATGTGGGGTTATGCAGGGCACGGAATGTGTCCTTCAGTAACCACACCTACCAGCCAATCAGCTTCTAGCTGGAGGGGGTCATAAATGTGCATTTTGTCATTCCTCCAGCTAGCCAATCATTGAATAGCTGGAGGGATAATGAAACGTGCATTTGTTACCCCTCCAGCAAGAAGCTAATTGGTTGGGAGGTGTGGTTACTACAGGACATGTTCTGTGCCCTGCATAACACCACAACCCATCCAATGGGAGCTTGGGAACAATTTTTAACAGAGACTGATCATATAAAAGCCAGTATCTGTACAATTTTCCCTCAGTTTGGATAAGGCAAAGGCCTGAAAGGTATTACAATGGGGATTTTTTTTTTCTGCCACCAGCGGCGAAACGTTAAGGGGCCATTGGATTGACTGATTATTCTTCTTTTATATGCACACTTTAAAGAAGACAAGGAAAGAAGAAAAAAAAAGAAGAAAGAAGCTTACAGCATGGGGCAGAAGACCCCACTGGACCACAGGATTACATTTAAGTGTTTAATGTTACTGGGTTGGTGTTAGATTTAAGGGATATTAATCCTCTGAGTGCCAGAGGGGTATGCAACACTCTGCAATGTGTTGCATACCCCACTTGCACTGAAAGGTTTAATGTTTTTGTTTGTTTCACTCAATATATCCATGGGTCACTAGTATAGGGATCCCTAGTTGTACATGCATTTTTTTTTTTTACACAGTGTCAATTACACATCAGTGGTCATGATCATGAGCACATGTTAGGAACTCAACACAAAGGGCGAGATGTTCAGAAAGTGGTGGTAACTGAAATTGCCTGTTATCAGAATAAAAAAGTTCTTACACCATGATCCGTCAATTCTCAGACATGCTTCCGTAATTTTTTGCATCCAATTCCGCCATCTTCATCAAAGGGAAAAAGCCATCTTAAAAGTGGGTGTGGCTTAGTCTTCTGTCATAATGTAAGGTATTTTCAGAAAAAATATTCGTTTGAATGTCATTTTTTTGTCTGATTAACGTAATTTTTTCCCGACATAATAAAAATGGTCTAAACTTGGAGAAGAAAAATTTGTTTCAAAGACAAAAAAAGTCTTTTGTTTCTTTGAAAATGTTCGTTTCAAAGACAAATTGAAAGACAATTTTTAAGATCCTCTTACTGTCATTTTTAATTCTTTAGACGAATTTTCAAACGTGACGGATTTACTTCTGAAAATATTGTCCTTCTTCTACCACCAACTCATTATTCGACAAGTTTTTCATTATGAAGACTTTTTGAACATCTCGCCCTTAATAATGAAAAACTTGTCGGACCGTGAGTTGGTGGTAAAAGAAGGATGATATTTTCATAAGTAAAACCGTCACGTTTGAAAAGTCATCTAAAGAATAAAAAATGACGGTAAGAAGATCTTAAAAATTGTCTTTCAATTTGTCTTTGAAACAAACATTTTCAAAGAAACAAAAGACTTTTTTTGTCTTTGAAACAAATTTTTCTTCTCCAAGTTTAGACCATTTTTATTATGTTGGGAAAAAATGACGTTAATCAGACAAAAAAATGACGTTCAAACGAATATTTTTTTCTGAAAATACCTTACATTGTGACGGAAGACTAAGCCACACCCACTTTTAAAACGGCTTTTTCCCTTTGACGGAGATGGCGGAATTGGATGCAAAAAATGACGGAAACACGTCTGAGAATTGAAGGATCATGGTGTAAGAACTTTTTTATTCTGATTACAGACAATTTCAGTTACCACCACTTTCTGAACATCTCGCCCATAGTTTGCTAGGTGATAATTTCAAGCAAAAAAGAGAGTCCTTAAAGAGTGTTACTAGGTAACGCATATCATTGAATAGCAAATTCATCTGCTTTTTTATTGTTCTCAATGGGCGCTAATTTAGAACCTGTTGTGTATTTTTACCATTCGGTAATAGAATAACTAACCGAGACCTAAAACTATCGATGGTAGTATGATTTGCATAGCAGTGGTAATTGAATGGAGCCCCTTGTGTCTGAATCCACTTTCATGTGAAAAAAAGACTCCATAATTTGTAAGTGATCGACCAACCTATGTAATTCAAACACAATTGTAAAGTAATGTCCAAAAAATTTTTTAATAAATTTGTAGAGGCTAAAAAAAGAATCTCATTGCAACAAACACTGTCTCTTTGTTTTCCACTAGATCTGTGATGTAATTAATCAGTATGCTTCCAACATCTTGGAGCCAAAGATCCAGTCTCTATCAGGTAGGAGACTGATTGTCAATATAGCTCAATGAGGTAAGAGGTTTTTTTTTAAAGGGATAGTAACACTTCGTTTTAACTTTATTTTATTTTGTAGGCATTAAAAAAACATGAAGAATGATATAAGTCTTATCTCTCAAACCTTTATGGTTTATGAGATATTCACAAGCAAAGTTCCCCTCCCCGCCCCTTTTACCTAGTGTAAGCCATCTCTTCTCAGATGTGAGTCTGGTTGTATGACAGTACAGATAACAGAAGGGGACAATTTTCTTTGTATGAAAACAATGAAAGCCCTTCCCCCCTTGACAAGTTTTTCAGCTTTTTCCATTATCTTAATTAAAGATTGTCCCTCTCTGCAGTCTACCTGGGCACCTCCCTTCTTATCTGGTTGAAGAGGGGGGGGATACTTTGTTTGTGAATATCTCTTAAACCATAAAGGTTTCAGAGATAAGACTTATATCATTCTTCATGTTTTTTTAATGCCTACAAAATAAAATAAAGTTAAAATGAAGTATTACTATCCCTTTAAGTAGCACAAGGTTGGGCAGTGGGTCTTTTTTCAGCTGTTGTTGTACAATGAATCCCATCTTCCCCAGCTAACTAATTTACAATTATGGGATTTATAGTCTAAACAAAGTTGAGTATACAGAGTTTACCCAGCCCGTAGAAGATAAAATTAGTACAAAACAGAAATCAAAGAGAAATACAAGCAAAAAAAGATGGCAACATGATTCGCTTTCATTACAGTCAAATTTTGAAACCTGTTTTCCAGAATCTATGTTTCCTTTCTTTTGTCCTCTACAATATTCAACAGGCAGTGAATCTATTTTAATTAATTGCGAAAGAGATTTATTAAAGCCAATGTTAAGGTTTCCCTCAAACACACAAAAGCCAGTAAATACAGGTTACGTTCTTGAAACTTAACTCAACAATCCCTTGTGCTTCGCTGATGACGTCAGACACGACAACACAAATGACATCATCACTGATATATGGATGATATTAAATATGACCCCACAAATGACATCATTGATGATCACAAATGACTCAGCACTGAGATTACCTTATTTTCTTAAAGCAGAACTACCACCCGACACAGTCTTTAGCTTCACTAAGTCCCCATCTGGCAACTAGCTGCTTAGTAGCTCTAGTCGCCAAAATAATTACCTTATTTAATAGATTTCTGCTCTCTTCCATGGGTGACAGGCAGGATGGAGTGCGGATATCTTGCCATGGTGACGTCTGCGCGCCTGCACTGTCAGTCCCAACCGGAGCCAAATGGCTCCTAGCAACGCCTCCTAGACCCAGCTGAGACTGACAGCGCAGGCGCGCGGATGTCACAATGGCAAGATGTCCGTGCTCCATCCTGCCTGTCACCCATGGAAGAGAGCAGAAATCTATTAAATAAGGTAATTATTCTGGCGACTAGCACTACTAAGCAGCTAGTCGCCAGATGGGGACTTGGTGAAGCTAAAGATTGTGTCGGGTGGTAGTTCCACTTTAAAAAATGTACTGATCCTTTAAGATGTCTCTATTTATGCTAGGTGCACTTAATTGCAATGCAATAAAATCTGGGAGAAACAGAGCAAAATAGTTACTTGGGATGTTGCTTATATGACTCACTGTCATTAAAAGGTCCTTTTGTGTTCCCTCAAAGTAAATCTGAGAAAACCACATGGTTGTCTGCTTTTTTTGAGGGAAAATCTGCCTTATACAGACAGCTTAATATTTTCACCCTTTTCACATCCTGCCAAAATGTTTCTGATACTATCTTCATGGGCTACAAACTTCCCACCACTTTACTTACGCGTACTTCACGTTTTTGTGCCACAAAAGTGATATTTCCAGGAAGTAAAACACAAACCTAAGCAGCTAGTGAGATAGAAAGGGTGCTAGACAATTTTGTAGTGATTTATATAGCGAAATAAGGGCAGCTGACTGAATATGAACTTCTGATGCTAGGGTTCGGGTGTGGAAAAATGTAGCAACATCTGCTGGTGATCCACCTCTGTCATTGTTACCTCCTGTACTAGCTGATAGGGTTTCTTTAGATGCACATTTTTGGTACTCTGATCACGCATAGCAATGTTGTGGAGTAAAATCTCAGGCATGGAATAAAGCAGCATTTGATGAGATTCCTCCACACAGAATATGCAAAACTGGTGGCAGGGAGGATTCATCATTATTGTTAATGCAATCCTGAGTCCATAAAATTGTCACTGATTCCTCAGGGTTTGTGACTCTAACAAGTCTAGTTGTCACTATCGCTCAGCCTGGCAAGGAAGGCTCAATCTCCGACTGTAATGGTTTACCTTGATGGGGGTCCGTAGTGCAGAGATGTTAGCTCACCCTTGCAGATAAACACAGCCCAAAGTGACCAGGTAAAAAGCCACCTAGGCTGTGAATCTGTGCACGGGGGCTGTCAGGAACAGGAACTGGATGCTTAGAATCAGACAAGGGCAGATCCAGAAGAGTTATCAGGAACAGCAAGCTGGGGTCACAAGCCAAATCAGTCTGGTCATCTGGAAACAAACCACAGGAACAAAATACAACAATGAACTGACCCAGCCCTCAGGGAGAGGCAGTGTTTTATACCCAGGTAATCAGCAGCTTAATTAACAAGCTGCCTCAGGGGGACTCTGAATGATAGGTGAAATCTGATAGCAGCAGTCCAGCCCCCGTGTGCTGCAGGCAAAGCAGATAATACAGGCTAGAATCACACTGATGGAACAGATTCAGCAATGGCTCAAAGGCAAGAAAGCAGGAACAGAGTACATGAGGACACCGGTTCAATTCCACCATGATCCGCCAGAGGGATGACCACGCCTGGCAGTCTGCCTAGACAGGGGCAGACCGTGACACCGACACAGAGTCGGAACCCTACTGCAGAAGGTCGACAGTCAAGGATAAGCAAATGTCTTTAAGTGAGGCAGTAGTCGGCAGACAGAAATTGGTCGACTGCAACTCGAAGACAACAGGAGAGTCGAGATTGAACAGGAGTCGTTGACTAGTTGTCGAATAATGCAGGAGTTGACCCAAGGGGTCGTAGACAATTGGAGAGTTGTCGACAAGTCGGGTTCGGTACACAAAGAATCGAGCAAATGAAGCAGTCGGTACCTTGGAGTCGTAGACAAGCGGAGGGTCGTAGACAAGCCGGATTCGGTACACAAGAAGTTGAGCAAATGAAACAGTATGAGCCTTGGGAATATAGACAAGTGGAGAGTCGTGGACAAGCTGGATTTTATACACAATGTGGCAAACAAGAACTGGAGCAAAGAGTCAAGACTAGTCGGGAACAAAGCCAGGATCAGGAAACCAGAAATTCGGATGAACGGGATGCAAGCAGAGGTCACAATGGGAATCAGAGATCAGGATATCAGGTAAGCAGGTACACAGGACACAAGGACGCTGAGCACTGACCATCCAAGGGTGGGGAAGGGAGAAAAGTCCCGGATATAAGTAGGCCACAGACAGGTGAAGGAGTATAGTATGAGGATGGTAGGCAGATGAAAAAGCTAAGGAAATCACAAGTCTCTCACAGAAATATCTCCAGAATTTTGAGATGAATTGAGTGCCACGATCAGACACTATTTGGGTAGGAACTCCATGTAACCTGATGATCTCTTTGATGAAAATCTGAGCCAGTTCTGGGGCAGATGGCAGCTTGCGGAGAGGGACTAGATGTATCATCTTGGAGAAACGGTCTACAACCGTCAGTATAGTAGTAATACCCTTGGAGTGTGGTAGCTCTACTACGAAGTCCATTGAAAGATGTGACCAAGGTTGAGAGGGTATGGAGAGTGGGTGCAGTAAGCCAACAGGGAGTGACCTGGGGGTTTTGGGTCAGCACAGGACTGACAGGCAAAAACAAAGCCCTGAACATCCCGTCTCCATTCTGGCCACCAAAAGACTCTGGAGACCAAGTCCTGAGTACGGGCAACTCCTGGATGTCCTGCCAGTTTGGAGTCATGACATTGCCCTAAAACCTCCTCTCTTTTCTCTTGTGGCACATATAAATTTCTGGCGGGCAAGCCGGCAGGAACTTCTCTCTGTCTGTCACGGAGATAGTCCAACAGGGGAGAGGAGAAGGTACATTAGGAGATAGCTGCCAATAACCTACGAGGGAGTATGATGGGTTCTGTCCCTTGCTTCTCCTCTGAAGGTGCAGTGAACATCCTGGAGAGTGCATCAGCTTTGGTATTCTTAGTACCCGGCCTGTATGTAATAACGTAATTAAACCGGGCCAGGAACAGAGACCATCTGGCTTGTCTTGGGTTTAGCCTTTTAACATCGCTGATGTACAAAAGGTTTCTATGGTCTGTGAGAATCGTTATGGGTGTGCGTGCCTCCTCCAAGAGATGCCTTCATACCTGTAGGGCAAGAATGATGGCCAGCAACTCTCTACTGGCCACGTCATAATTCCTCTCGTCCTGCAAAAACCGTATAGACATGAACCCACATAAACCTACACTGATGGAGAGGACTGTTATGTGAGGTTCTCTGGGACAGGACAGCCCCAGCGCTGACTTCGGAGGTCTCAACCTCAATCTCAAAAGGCTGAGTGGGGTCTGGATATCTCAAGACTGGCGCCGTGCAAAATTTTTGTTTTGATACATTGAAGGCCTTGATAGCCTCTGGAGGCCAATTAACAGAGTCTGTTAGTAAGAACAGAGTTCTTAGTAAGAGCAGAGAGAGGAGCAGCAATCTTGGAATAGTCTCTGATGAACTTATGATAATAATTTGCAAACCCCAGGAATCTCTGAAGGGGCTTGAGTCCAGAGGGTTGTGACCAATTGAGTATGGAATCCAGTTTGGAGGGATCCATCTCGAAACCAGTGGAGCTGATG
Organism: Rhinophrynus dorsalis; assembly: GCA_037306005.1. NCBI lineage: Eukaryota > Metazoa > Chordata > Amphibia > Anura > Rhinophrynidae > Rhinophrynus > Rhinophrynus dorsalis. The sequence goes on from CM074727.1 coordinate 37,018,030, forward strand.
ATGTATGCTAGAAAGGGTAGCTTATCCACCTCAAAGATACATTTCTCCAACTTGGCGAATAAGTGGTTCTTACGGAGACAGTAATACGTGCTTGATATGGGTGCGATGAGTGGTAAGATCAGGAGAGTGAATCAATATGTTGTCCAATTTCACGATAACAAATTGGTGCAGGAAGTCTCTGAGACACTCGTTTACGAATTCCTGGAAGACAGCAGGAGCATTGCAGAGCCCAAAGGACATGACTCTATACTCTATAGTTTCCTGAGTGTGTATTAAATGCTGTCTTCCATTCATCTCCCTGACGAATCCTGATGAGGTTGTAGGCTCCCCTTAAGTCTAGTTTTGTGAAGATTTTGGAACCTTTGAGCCGGTCAAACAGTTCTGATATCAAAGGTAAAGGGTACAAATTTTTAACAGTGATCTTACTGAGCCCCCTGTAGTCAATGCAGGGGTGCAAGTCTCCCTCTTTCTTTTTAATGAAAAAGAACCTGCTCCAGCCGGGGAAGTAGAGCGTTGGATAAATCCTTTCCTTAGACTCTCTTTAATATACTCCTCCATGGCTTCTGATTCAGGCAGAGAGAGAGCATAAACTCTGCCTCGTGGAGGAATGGTCCCAGGCAAAAGAACAATAGGACAATAGGAGCCCTGTGAGGGGGTAGTTTCTCAGACTCCCTTTTACTGAACACATCAGAAAACTGCCGATATTGTACTGGAATTTCCGGAGTGGAGGACAGTGCAGAATTAATTTGTACAGGTTCTGTGACTTTAAGGCAGTGTGAAGAACAGAAAGAGCCACAGGAAGCGAGCTGTCCTGTCTCCCAATCAATATGGGGATTAAGTAAGGAGAGCCAGGAGTATCCCAAAATAACTCGACAGGAAGAAGAGGTGATCAGGTGAAGGCTTAAGGTCTCAGAGTGTAAAACCCTCACTTGGAGACGCAAGGGTGTAGTTTCCTTAGTGATAAGGGATGGGCGAAGCGGTCTCCCATCAATAGCCTCAAGCAATAATGGCTGTGACTCGACAAGGCAAGGAATCCCATTTTCCATTCAAAAAGTCTCATCGATAATTGAGTCAGCAGCCCCAGAGTCTATTAGTGCAAAAGTAGATACCTGTAGATTCTGGCAGGATAGTTGTACAGGAACTAATAGACAATTGTCCTTAGCTTCAGGTGTACAAGAGACTACACCTAGAGCAGGGCCCATGATCCCTTCTAGGTGCGAGCGTTTCCCTCCTTTTTAGGATAGTCACGGGTATAATGGCCAGATCCTCCACAATACATGCACAGATTCTCCCTCCTTCTGTGTTGTCTCTCCTCCTTGCGCAACCCCATGGACCCAATTTGCATGGGCTCCTCTGGTGGGGGAATGACCGGAGGCTCAGGAGGAGTGAACTTGGGTGCCAGTCTGACAACTGGTTTCCTGATGCGGCCCCGTTGGAGTTGTTTCTTCCTGAGCCTGAGATCAATACGGGTAACGGAATGGATAAGTTCCTCCAACTCCATGGGTAGATCTTCAGCAGCGAGCTCATCTTTCAACCAATCAGACAGTCCATTATTAAAGGCAGAGACGAAGGCCTCATCGTTCCAATTTACTTCTGCAGCGTAGGTGTGAAACTCTATAGCATAGTCCATTAGGGAACGTGAGCCTTGTCTTACTGTGAATAGTGAGGCGGAAGCAGTCCCAGCTCTGCCTGGAAGATCAAAGACTTGCCGAAGGCTACGGGCAAAGTCAGAATAATTGTTCACCAGGGGGGTGCCCCTCTCCCATAAGGGCATGATTGGTGAGAAGAGATATAATATATCCTACTTTAGCTCTTTCAGAAGGAAATAAATGTGGAGTTATTTCAAAATGTATGGAGCACTGATTTAGAAAGCCATGACACCCAGCAGCATCACCTCCATAACGGGGGGGGGGGAGGTGGCAGTCTCATAGTTGGCATAGAAAAGCTGGTCTCCAGTTGAGCAGGAGAAGAAGTAGCAGGAGCAGAAATTCGAGCAGGATCTGTACGTACTAACAAAGATTGCAAAGCTTGGGCAAACTGATCCATACCATGATCTAGGCCCTCAATCCGACCTTTGCGGGTTCCATAGTATGGCACTTGGACATTGTCACTATCTCTCAGCCTGGCAAGGAAGGCTCGATCTCCGACACAGAGTCTGAACCCCACTGCAGAAGGTCGACAGTCGAGGATAAGCAAATGTGAGGCAGTAGTCGGCAGACAGAAATTGGTCGACCGCGAGTCGAAGACAACAGGAGAGTCGAAGTAGAACAGGAGTCGATGACTAGTTGTCGAATAATGCAGGAGTCAACCCAAGGGGTCGTAGACAAATGGAGAGTTGTCGACAAGCTGGGTCTGGTACACAAAGAGTCAAGCAAATGAAGCAGTCGGTACCTTGGAGTCGTAGACAAGCGGAGGGTCGTAGACAAGCCGGATAGAGTACACAAGGAGTCGAGCAAATGAGACAGTATGAGCCTTGGGAATGTAGACAAGTGGAGAGTCGTGGACAAGCTGGATTCAATACACAATGTGGCAAACAAGAACTGGAGCCAAGAGTTGAGAGTAGTCGGGAACAAAGCCAGGATCAGGAAACAAGAAAGTCGGATGAATGAGATGCAAGCAGAGGTCACAACGGGAATCAGAGATCAGGATATCAGGTAAGCAGGTACACCGGACACAAGGATGCAGAGCACTGACCATCCAAGGGCGGGGAAAGGAGAAAAGTCCCAAATATACGTAGGCCACAGACAGGTAAAAGAGTATAGTAATTAGGAGAGAGAATGCCTCCTTGAAGGAGGAGTCCGACGGGTTGTGACACTAGTCCTACAAATCAATGCTTCCTCAGGGCTTGTGCCTAACAAGTCTAAGTCCTACAAATCATCCTCTACAAAATACTCTATCCCATCAAGTATCAGTCTTGCCCCAGTCACAACTTACGTCAAGGGGGTCCCTGTCTCTGTCAGGTTACGTACCAATTTTTTATTTTATTTTATTTTTGTATTTATTTTTAAATTTTTTATTAACTGTCTCCCCCCAATCCCAGTCAGCAACCCCCCAAAAAAATCCCTGTTCAACTGCTTCTTTCCCCAGACTCCACCAACACAGCACCCTTAGACCCCATTTATACTATGCCTGTGAGAAATAAAATAAAATTTGGTAGGTGTTGAGTGTAAATGCAGTCTTCCCACTGATTTCAATGTATTGAGCTAGGCGAAAAAAGCAGAAAAAACACACTTTTCACTGGACATTTTCCACTAGGTGGGAAGAACTATTTTCACCTACTTTAGATAGTAATCTGAGATGTCAAGATTCACATATCTACAGAGAATATATATACCACATCAGAACTCATCTCCCAGAATCCTAAGCATTCAACCAAATCTGAATTTTATAAAGAGAGGACTCAGAATATCTAACCAACTCCTGAACTTTGTTCATCCCTACACAGGAATAAATCAAAAAGAGCATTGTATAATTCAAGTCTTTTCATTGGTCAGACAGGAACATTCTATATACAAATGTTCCTGTTTAAATTGTCTGAAATTCAGGGCATAAATATATTATGGGACTAGCCACTAGTAACCCTAAGCCTAATTAGTTTACATGCAAAGATAATTTACAGTAGGCTTAGCATTCTTGGATTATATTTTTAATTGCAGTCCTGTAATTTCAAGACAAAACTCAACATCAGGGATCTCTGTCTTCTTCTTGTATTGGCTGTTGTGTGTTGATTTCTGGATCAAAGAGATGTGGGAAGAGCTCACAGCAACCAATAGGAAGAGCATGGGCAGAGCCTCCTTGTTATGGGAATATATGCAAAGGTGTTAAGGGTTTAAAATAAGGTTCCCTGTCCCAGTCAGAAAACTAATAACTTTTGCTTTGTCTTCCACCATCCAGGAGGTTCAGGTTGACAACAGATGGAAAGGTCACAGCTGTACGCTAAGGAAGCAAATCACACCTAAAGTGTCCCCAACACCAGAGAAACGACTTTCCAACAGTGTGGCACTTCCTGGAGTAACCTCTAGTACATCATGGACAGAACATGATAGAGAGGCTTTGCGTAGATGCTTAGTTGTGTGCTTGGGTGGGCATAAATGCCGGTGGCTATTATTGGCTGTACTGAGCTGGGGTGGTTTAGGGTGAAAGTCCTCAAACATCCATGGACAATGGCATGTGTGAAGGTGAAAAGGTTGAGTGGTCTGCCAAACAGGCCATCTCCTTACATGACATCAGCTAGACAATGCCATTGCCCAAATTGGTAAACAGCTGATCATGGACACTGCATTAGGAAGGGGCTTGCCAGTTTAACTAGCTATAATAAAGCTGTGACCTCTGTTTGATAACCTTGACCCTGTCTCTGTGTTTGTTTTGTACATACAAAACACCTATACCCAAACAAAATTCTAAGAAGTAGGCTTTTTATTACATGTAAGAACCACCAACTACACCCTGAAACTCTACAAAGTGGTAAAATGTATGTAGGGCCAACTTAATACATCTTTAGGTTAAGAGATAAATAGAAACAATATGTTCAACAGATTTTATTGATAAACAAAAAAACTCAGAAGCATCCAAAGCGTGTAGTGGGTTTAAATAATGTTCTCATTTACATGGTTATAGAAAACAACTGCACCTTTTTTTAGCTCTGTGTTCTTGCTCCATTTTGGAGAAATCGTAATACATTGGTTCCATAGAATTCGCCATGGAGATCTATTCTTTACTCTATAGAGCCAATGCACTAAGTCCTGTGTTTTCTACTGAGCCAATGTATTTAGATTTCTCCAAAATGAATTAAGAAAAAAGGAAGCAAAAAATGTGCAAAATGGGGCAAGAAAACAGTACAGAAAAAAAGATTTTTCCAAGTTAAAAGGTCTTGCTCCATTATTTGCTCTTTCTTGCTCCTTTTTTTTGCACCATTATCTTGCACCATTTTCTTGCTCTATTTTTTGCTAATTTTTCTTGCTTCATTTTGGAGAACTCTTAATACATTGGCTCCATAGAATAAGACAGAGATCTTATCTTTAGTCTATGGAGCCAATGCACTAAGTCCTGTGTTATTCATTGGAGATCTCACAGGTTAAATAACAGCCTGTAAATGGGTATGTAACGGGTTCAGAGACATTAAGATTGCTCTGACCACACCCACAATTCAGGCTGTGGGTGTGTCCAGCACACCTGAGGATATCCTCAAAAGTTGGCGCTCTAGACAGGTGCCTACACTGCCTATTGGGAAATCCAGCCCTGTGTCTGTAGCATTGAGAAGTTAGAGGCAAATAGGATTCTCTTAAAATAAATTAGATAAGAGGAGATTAACACACATGATGGAAGGTCTCCATCTACTCCCTGCATTCTATTGGTTTCCACCACATAAGGTGCAATAGGTGAAGACCAAATCCTCACATCTGAAGGCTCTCTAAAGGCTGGTGGTGGCGCTGGTGATAACAGTTGCAATGCTTAGGAGTAGTACCCTGAAGGTACCAGGGGGGAAATAGGGGATATTATTTTGGACCCTTGCACAAAAAGACAACAACACAGATGGTATTTAAATGTTCCAGGCTTATGGGAGTTTCAGTTGCCTTTTTGTGGGATTTTCACCATTGTTATTTTCACCATTGGGGAGGAACAAATGCCACATCAACAGCAACACTTGACTTACTTTTCTTTGGGATAACTTCACATGTCTCAGCGTGATTACATTTCATGTGCTCAATTAGTGTAAATGTGCTAAGGTGTGACTCCTCCTTTCTCCATCTTCACAACCTTGTCCCACACAGTACACTGTTCATTTGCTGACGATTGCACTCTGCCTTCCCTGAGGGAAAAATAATCCCACACCCATGATTTTAGGGCAAGGGAAGCTGTAGGATTGTATTCTGTAAATACCTGTGTTTTGTAGGTAAAGTTTATGTGCATGAGAGAATGTAATCAGTAGGATAAATTGTTACCAAGTTAGACCTCGTTGTGTGTAAAATCCTGCACTTCATTCAGTGTAACCATGGTTTTAGAAGATCTGTGAGATCTGGTTGTTACAGCATGTACAATAAATTATGACACATCTTCTCCTCCTCCAGCAGTAACAATAAACAATTTAAGTACACTGAAGATGACAACTGTTGATGGCACAGTGGAGGAGGGTATAGCAGTTAAACACCCATCCTCAAAAGTAGTAGAGAATGTTTGGAAACCCCATTAATGGGAAAAGTAAAAAGAACTTGAAACTGGCAGGCAATGGCAAGGACCTAAATTTTGATGATGTTGATCTAGAATATATCCCTCCAGTGTCTCCCTGTCCCTCTGATACAGATGAAGATGAGAGTGAGAGTGATGATAAGATGGACGTAACATTAGCTGAAAGGAAAAGACAGTTTTCCATCACTGAAAAAGGAGCACTGTGCCTGTTTATAAACTGTTTGAGAGATCAGTTGGTAAGTCCCAGTCAGCAAACGAATAACTTTTGCTTTGTCTTCCACCATCCAGGAGGTTCAGGTTGAAAACAGATGGAAAGGTCACAGCTGTACGCTAAGGAAGGAAATGACACCTAAAGTGTCCCCAACACCAGAGCAATGACTTTCCAGTAGTGTGGTACTCCCTGGAGTAACCTCTAGTACAGCATGGACAGAACAAGATAGATAGGCTTTGGGTAGATGCTTAGTTGTGTGCTTGGGTGGGCATAACTGCTGGTGGCTATTGTTGGCTGTACTGAACTGGGGTGGTTTAGGGTGAAAGTCCTTAAACATCCATGGACAATGGCATGTTATATCTTTGACAGACACATGACAGTGTGTATTGTTTTTGTGCTGTGCATGATGTTGTTGTAGACCACATGAAGGCCTGAAGGGGGTTCAACAGGGACTTGACCATTACCATTCAGGATGGGTTTGTCAAGTATTCCATCCTTCTTTGAAGTCCCTCCAAGCTGTGTTGCTGGATTTGTGGTGTGGAATGCTGTCCATGTGTTCAGTTGTCACTGTGTTGGTCTATGTATGGTAGGTGTCCAGTTTCGTGTGATATGTATGTAGGCCTTGATGCATTTACCGGTGTCTGTAGGCTCCTTTCATCCCCGGTGTCACCAGGGCCGGATTTACATCTCAGGAGCCTGTAGGCACAGAAATCTGAAGCACCCCCCCCCCATTGGCCATCTCCACTGGACACCTCCACATTGCCCCCCATCATAACCATATTGCCCTCACATTGCTGCCATCAGCTCCAACTTGCCCCCCATCATCTCCATATTGCCCTCAGATTGCCCCCATCAGCTCCAACTTGCTCCCCATTATTTCCACATTGCCCCAATCATCTCCATATTGCCCTCTGCCCCAGTTAAGCTCCATATTGCCCTCACGTTGCCCCCATCAGCTCCAACTTGCTCCCCATCATCTCCACATTGCCCCCATCATCTCCATATTGCTCTCTGCCCCCCATCATCTCCATCTTGCCCTCACATTGCACCCCATCAGCTCCAACTTGCCTCCATCATCTCCACTTTGCCCCATCATCTCCATATTGCCCTCACATCGCCCCCCATCATCTCCACATTGCCCCCAATAACCATCCTCTACCTCCCTGGTGGTCCAGTGAAGTGGCATGAGTGGTCTGTGCATCCTTCTGCACAGACCTGTGGCTGCTGTTGCTCCCACACGGTCTTCTCTTCAGTAATGCAGAGTGCAGGGAGATGATGTCATCTCCCAGCACTCTGCATTACTAAAGAGCTGACTAGGGAGCTCATCAGCTACAGGTCTGTGCCGAAGAAAACACAGAACTCACCATGTTGCGGCGCCGGGAAGGCGAGGTTAATTAAAAAAAAAAAATCCCAGTGACAGGTGCCCCTCTGTGGGGTGCCCCTGTAGGCAGATGCCTACTCTGCCTAATTATAAATCCGGCCCTGCTGTTAGCACCTCCATTTGCTACGATGGTAGTACATACAGAATCCAATCTATGTTATTGTGAGTAGATATTTAGTACAGTATATCTCTATTCATGTTACTCAATTTTCCCAGCTCTATCAATTTATAATTTCGTATTCGGTAACCTTTTTCTGATCTCGCATGTGTGAAAACAAAAGCATAATATACACTTCTAGATCTGTTGTGAGATCATGTGCCATGAGTTGCGTCGTGCATAGGCACTCAAAGGGTTAAGAAATGTTTGGGTTTATTTTTAGGTAGGAGGCATCTCCCTTTCAATCACAGGTACTTGAAAAGGACAATGTTTGTGGATTACAGAAAGATAACATTATGATACCATTCTATTGATTTCCCGAAGTTGTTTGGTCTGAAGCTTAATAATTAACCCCCACTATTTCTGTGAATCCTTTTGATCTGATACACTAACTGTTAGTGTTCTCATTATAATGAGAAACGTTTTGTTATAATGGTTTGTTGTGATGTTGATATAAGAGAGTGGAGATGTCAGTCATTCATTTTCCACTGCATTAAATTCAGAAAAGCAAATATTTGAATTGCTTTGTGGACTAAACAGTGCATTATGACCATACAACCCTCTATTTCTGGTTTCTGGAATTAAATGAGTTTGGATTAGGATTTCCAATGCCGCTTGCATTGAGAGATAAATACTCTGTCTATTGATTGGGATTAGTTCCCTCTACTGTTGCATTCCGAAAGTCTGTTCTCCTACATAAGCCCATTCACAGATAATCCTGGACAATCAATGTGACCCTAAAAGAATCAGGAATGTCTGCCCCCTAAGAGTTTATGTAAGACAGTTAAAGGGATAGTAATACTTCATTTTAACTTTATTTTATTTTGTAGGCATTAAAAAAACATGAAGAATGATATAAGTCTTATCTCTGAAACCTTTATGGTTTAAGAGATATTCAAAAACAAAGTATCCCCCCCCTGTTCAACCAGATAAGAAGGGAGATGCCCAGGTAGACTGCAGAGAGGGACAATCTTCAATTAAGATAATGGAAAAAGCTGAAAAACTTTTCAAGGGGGGAAGGGCTTTCATTGTTTTCATACAAAGAAAATTGTCCCCTTCTGTTATCTGTCCTGTCATACAACCAGATTCACATCTGAGAAGAGATTGTTTACACTAGGAAAAAGGGGCGGGGAGGGGAACTTTGCTTGTGAATATCTCATAAACCATAAAGGTTTGAGAGATAAGACTTATATCATTCTTCATGTTTTTCTAATGCCTACAAAATAAAATAAAGTTAAAACGAAGTGTTACTATCCCTTTAAACATAACTGGGAACTCTCCGAGACTCTGGTTTTGGCTTCTAATTACAGAGGCTGATTCTCTGGCTGTGGTGAGTTTCCTGAGAAACTGCGCCCACTTCCAACCCTGCTCGTCTTACTTCCGGCCTACTTCTCCTCCTTCCCACCCTGTTCCTCCTATTTCCCGCCTACTTATTCTCCTTTGCGCCATGTTCCTCCTACTTCCCGCCCACTTCTCCTTTCCACCCTGTTCCTCCTACTTCCTGCCCATTTTTCCTCCTTTTTCACTCTGCTCCCCCTACTCTCCCTCTCACTTCCCAGCCCAATCCCAGTTAAGCCCTACCACCCTGATTAAGTCCCACTTTATGATGCGAATCTCATTATTAACATAAGCCAGGTTGCAGCCCGTGATCCCTTTCTGGGGGCCCCATAGAAAGACGTTCCAGGTATGATAACAAGAATTATTAACATGGAAGTACATTTTATCCTGCTAAACTTTTCATGCATTCAAGAAGTTAACCACCACATTGAAATTATTAGAAATGTTTATTTCCCATCTCCCCACATAGAACAGTTCATTTGCTCTTCAGTTGCAACTGTTTGGTTTCTACATAATTTTCCAAAGAGAGTAAGGCATAAAAAGAAGAGTGGAGTAATTAAAGGGCAAACCATCTTCATCATATGTAAGGGATGAAAATCTTCATTAAAATACGGCCATTAACATCTGCATTCTAGAGAGGCCTTCAATGTGTTGATTCACAATGCTTTGAAGACTCTTGTTCAAAGTATGAAGTCCAAATTAAATATATGGCCTTTGTATTTATCCTCTCGGTGTAGTTGTTTGGTTTTCTCCAAAATTACTCCCATTCTTCTTAGTGGGTCATGATTGTTTTCACACAGTATTCATTTTATGAACTACTAATTGAAGAGCCCGTTACACCGGCCACAGTGCCACTGACAGCCGGTCGCGGGGCAGTCATGCACAGTAGAGACTGCCAGCACCGCGGCTGATACAGAGCTGGCTCTATATCAGCCTTGGAGCGGACAGTCTCTACTGTGCATGACTGCGCCATTACACACGATTTAGCGAATTATTATATATTGTTGAAAAGTTCTGCTTTATGGTACTCATCACATTTGTAAGTGCACCCCTTACTTGTCTGCCGATCAACACATATATGATGGGATTTAGGCAGCTGTTGGAATACGCTATGCTGGCCAATAGTGGCAAAATCACATAGACCTTATCCATTAGTTCAATGTTTACAGCGTGAAGAGCTGTCAGATAAATTACCTCTGCTGTGATCAGTGGTGTCCAGGTAAGGAAAAAAAACAAGACCACTGTAATTATAATCTTATAGAGTCTGGAAGACTTTACTGTCTGAGAATGATTTACCTGTTGGGCTATAATTATATTGGAACATAATATAACACACAAAGGGATGAAGTAGCCAACCACGAGAAAGGGAACTAAAAGACATTCTATTGAAAATGTCATCTGATTCCACATTTCTTCCGTTATCACTCTATCATCTTTACAATGCACACTGTTATCTGGTAAAGACACACATGATTTATAATAGGGAGGATCAGGAAATATATCATGTGCCGTGCCTACATTTGGCATCTCATAATCTGGACTGTGGATATTTCTGCTTTTAACAATAGTATGTGTACTACTGTTGTGATCAGGAGTCAACAATGCACATACAGTCTTTTCACCATTCTTATATTCACTTGTTAAAACCATTACAGGAAGACTAGCCAGAAAGGTTATTGCCCAAATGAACGCACAGGTCCAGTAACAAATGCGTATGGAGAAGAACTTGAGATGCCACATTGGATGAGCCACAGACAGGACACGGTCAATATTCAAGGCTGTAATGGTAAAGATGCTGGCATACATATTACAAGTGGAAATGAAATTATAGATTTTACATAGATAAGGGCCGAAGGGCCAATTCTCAGTTAATACAGCAACTGCATTGAGTGGCAAGCACAGGAGAAAGACTAAATCAGCTATGGCCAAGTTCAGGAACCAGACCTTACACTTATGTTCCTTCACAATGAATCCAGTAACCCAGATGACAGTAGAGTTGCCTACAAGACCAATGACACAGGTGAGCACCGACAAGGTAAAGCTGGTGTATTGGAGTACTGGTGAACTAGTAGCAATGACAGTTACATTTCCAGTCTCAACTAGATTTCCCATGTCTTTTACTGCATCAGTATTTTCAGAAAGCATTTTCCTCTCCATCGTTAGGACCTAAAATACAAATATTGACATAGTTACTTATATGTCAGTGTGGCAGAAGCCATGGAATTTCTTTTTTTGTTTGGGGATGGAAAATACCATGAAATAAGTACTACCTCACTATCAATTTTTTACTTTGTTTATACATAATTGATTTGTTTCTTACATGCATTTACTACAAGTATAGCATAGGTACAGGACTAGATTTACATTTCAGGCTCCCTTAGGCAAGACACTCTAGGCACCCTAAGCACCACCCATGACCACACCCCATTCACACATAACCCCACCGCTAGTCACAATCACTGTTTCCTGGCATAGAAAATACCCTAGAGGGGTTAATAGCCTGTAAAGGAGTAAAAATCTAGTGCAGAGACATTGAGATTGGTCTAACCCCATTCACAATTCAGTATGTGGGTATGGCTAGCACAGCTGAGATGTCCCTCATTCTTCTTAGTGCAGGAGGGAAGTACAAGGAGCGAAAATGTTAGGACAAGAGACCATAGTCTAAAACTAGAAGGATAGAGGTTTAGATGTAATGTAAGATAGTTTTACTTAAAGGGATAGTAATACCTAAAATGTAAAAAAAAATATGTTGTAGGGTTTATCCCCCTGAGTAAAACAAGAGTACTCCCACTGCTGAAAGATGTTTCATTCAAAAGTTATTAATTTTCAAAGTTGAATTTTTTAGGTGCAATATCACAGTGGCCTGAAATTTTACAGTGGCACTGTTGCTACACCATCCTATGGAGATTTATGGTCCTGAGACCAGAGCTGTCCATAGGATCGTGTAGCAACAGCGCCACTGTACAATTTCAGGCCACTGTGATATTGCACCTAAAAAAAATCAACTTTAAAAATTAATAACTTTTGAATGAAACATCTTTCAGCAGTGGAAGTACTCTTGTTTTACTCAGGGGGATAAACCCTACAACATATTTTTTTTTAATTTTAGGTATTACTATCCCTTTAACTGAGTGGGTGGTAGATAAGTGGAATAGACTACCAGCAGAAGTGGTAGGGGTTAATTCAGTGAACGAATGTAAGCATGCATGGGATAGGCATCAGGTTGTCCTGAACATAAGAAAAGACCAAGGACCAAATAAGGTTTCTGGTTTTTACAGTAGGAAAAATGGGCAGACTAGATGGGCCGAATGGTTCTTATCTGCCGTCAAATTCTACATTTCTATATATTGTGTAGATAAGCAGTATAGTATTTAAAAATCCTTTATTAAATAGTGTGTAACATAGAGATAAGTGGAATTTTTGTTTTAAAATTGTGAAAACAGTAATACTTAATATGTAAAAAATATATATTGTAGTGTTTATCCCCCGAGTAAAAAAGAGTACTCCCACTGCTGAAAGGTGTTTTATTCAAAAGTTATTACAGCTCAAAGTTGAATTTTTTAGGTGCAATATCACAGTGTCCTGAAATTGTACAGTAGCGCTGTTGCTACACCATCCTATCGACAGCTCTGGTCCCAGGACCATAAATCTCCATAGGATGGTGTAGCAACAGCGCTACTGTACAATTTCAGGACACTGTGATACTGCACCTAAAAAAATCAGTAATAACCTTTGAATAAAACACCTTTCAGCAGTGGGAGTACTCTTCTTTTACTCAGGGGGATAAACACTACAACATGTTTTTTTTACATTTTAAGTATTGCTATCCCTTTAACAATTTTAGATAAAGATACATCTGCAATTTTTACATTTTCCAAATTTGCTTGAATGTGCATAAAATATATTTTTGGCTGTTTACCTTTATCATAATTAAAATAAGGTTGAGAAAAGTTCTTTTTTTTTCCTCAAAAACTAGAAGGGATGGAATGAAAGAGTAGGAAGAAAGAGTCAGAAATCTAGTCCTCAACTGGGTACCTGTTAAAGGGATAGTAATGTTTTAAAATAAAAGCAGTGTCAGTTAATCTTCATAGTATTTGGGTCATGAAGAGTGTTATTTCAAAACTGTCAGAGTTGTAGTTCAAGAGTAATTGAATGATAAAGTATCCCCCTCCCACCCCTTTTACTGATGTAAAACTGCTCACCTCAGAACAGAAAGGTGGTGTCCAGAAGGATTGCAGAGAGGGACAATCTTCAATTAGCATAAGGGAAAAATCTGAAAAACCTGTCATGGAGTGCAGGGTTTTCATTGTTATCACAGTAAGAAGACTGTCCCTTGCTGTGAGCTATCTGGTCTGTGGACCAGATTCCACATCTGAGGGGAGGTGGCTTACACTAGGAAATACATTGCCCAAATACTATGAAGATTAATTGGAGGTACTTTTATTTTGAAACATTACTATCCCTTTAACAATGTTCAGTCTATCAAGAATCAGTATCTATTACTTTTGCCTATAATATTTAATTTCATTTAACAAATATTGTAACAAATATTTTACGAACAAAAAATTTTGAACATGTTCAAAATATCAAAATGGATTTCATATTTCAAAAACAATTGAAACATTACTTTTTCCTAAAAATGGTTCATTTCATAGCAACATTTTAACAAAACATGTTTCATGAATAGGAAATATTGAACAGGTTCAAACTATCAAAATGCATTTAAATTTTTAAAAAACAGTTGAATCACTACTTTTACCTAAAAATGTATGATTTCATTGTAATTTTGTAACAAAAATATTTTATGAATAGGCACTTTTGAAAATGTTCCAACTATCAAAATGAATTTCATATTTCAAAAACAATTTAAATATTACTTTTTCTTATTTTTTTTTAATTGTATGGCACTTTTGTAACAAAAAAAATCTTAAAAATAGGAAATTTAGAAAATGTTAAAACTATCAATGGATTTCATATTTCAAAATTACAATTAACATTATTTTTGCATAAAAATGTTTAGTTTCATAGACTTAAAAAAAATGTTTACAAATATTACATTTTGGAACATATTTTGAAATTAATATCATAAATATTTACCTGTTAGTAAAGCAGGGAGGAGATGGACTAAAGTGAGATAAATTATCCAGTGTGATAAATCAGCGCTCTCAGTTATGCTGCTGTATGCTGTAGTGACTAACAGGACTACTGGGACAAACCAATTGCATCACAGGGAAAAATTCAAATTGCAGAAAATCCCCATTGATTTCATTTGAAAGTTTAACCCCTTGAATGCTATGCGTTGGAGATCTCTCTAGCATTTAAAGGGATAGTAATTCTTCCTAATCCCTATAGCAAAGTACTACTTAAAAAAAAGTATTGCCCCCAGTGTCATCTCTCAAACCTTTATGGTTTGAGAGATGAACGTTTCTAAAGTTGCCCTCTCCCTCCCCCTTCCCCGTAGTAAGCGTTCTAGCTGACTGCAGGGAACAAAGTCGTACGACTTTCAGGTGGCTCTCCAGCACAGCCTGATCGTGTTACTGAAAAAGAAAACTTTCACTGAAATGGTCTTCTACGTGTGCTTGGCTTGCAAGCACACGTAGAAGACCGTTTTAGTGAAAGTTATTTTTTTAGTTAACGCGTTCACGGCTCTGCTGCAGAGCCGCCTGATGATCTCTGACTGGATTTCCTTGAGTCATCTAGAACGCTGACTATGGGGAAGGGGGAGGGAGAGGGCAACTTTAGAAGCGTTCATCTCCCAAACCATAAAGGTGTGAGAGATGACACTGGGGGCAATACATTATTTTTTTTTAAGTAGTACTTTGCTATAGGGATTAGTAATGCTTAAGTATTACTATCCCTTTAAAGAGTTAAAAATATTGATTTAACTCAATGGGAATTGTATTTCTCCCCCTATAGTGCAATTGGTTTGCCCCGAAATTCTTTTGCACTTACTACTCTGTGACAAAAATGTCAATGTTGCGTTTCAAATTAATATCTATGAAAATCTTTTTTGCAAAGATACTTGTTATGTTATTATGATACAAAGATATATCAATATGTCATTAATTATATCTGTATGTACTTGTATCCTTTACCACATAATCGCAAAATGACTGAAAAATTGTAAGGGGTGTCATGTGTTAGGGGTACCTTTAGCAAAAAAGATTGAGAATTACTGTATTAAATGATCCAGTGCCTATGTTATATTATTGAGCCTATTCACTAAAATCTTCCCAGCTTAGTGCATAGGCTTAGTAGAATAACATAGGAATTGGAGAGTTGATCATATGTATCACATTTTAGTGCATCTCCCCACTGGATAGCTACAATATTCATACAACACAAGACTCACTCAGATCCTTTGGTCGCTTATATTTGGAAGCAGGGAACTTACCGCACTGTCAGGGAAGGAGCTCTGACCACAGAGTGAAAATCCTCCCTGGTAGCTGCAAAAACACAGTGTTTAAAGAAGACAGATCCACACTGTTCCTCAAGTCTCCAAGAGTTAATCACAGAAGAATGTTTATCAAAAATGATTGAATCAATGTATGCACATTAGAGCAGTCTGGTAATGAGACACATTGCAGGCAAGCATTGTAGAACACTTCCTGCTTCGTGGAAATTACTTATAATTATGACTACATACACATCCTAGAGCTACTCAGACAATAAATGTATCACTTTAACTCTACTAGTCCTGCTTTTTCGACAGCCAAACCATTACCACCTTTTACCTACATACATATGCATAGATGTTTAAAATGCTCTGCAATAGTTTACACCTTTTATCAGTCTGTAAGCTCCACCCTTACTACCAACATATTAAGTGATGGAAAAACAAACCCATACAGAATAAACAATTAAATACATTTACATTAATTTATCTTCATTTACATGTGAACCAAAACTATAATAGTAAATAATTACAATAATAAACATGGAAGTAATTAAAATATACAAAAAAAAATAAGTTGCCGCCAATAAAGTTTTAAAAATGTGCGGCATTATATTCATTATTTGAACAAAAGTATTGTGATATGGTTAAAGCCTGATTTAACCCCTTCAGTGCCCAAAAGATATCCAACACAATGCGTTGTATACTTCTCAGGTTCTTAAAGGGTTAATAAGACCTGGGGGTTGTGCACCAAGGTGTGATAAAGAGACAATTCTGGTTTAAACTATCTGTACTACAGGAGTCATTACTATTTATTTAAATGGGGCTTTAGGGCCCATTGAATGATAGGAAAGTACAGTTGGAGTGGTAGGGACATCAGGTGACTCCTATAAAACTGAGCATTTATGAAAAATGCATGTTTCACTACAGCAGTGGTAACTAGTTTGGGTGGGTGAAAATGTTTGCCTCAAAGGATAAACATCAGAAAAACAGTATATACTGCATTCCATGGGAATTGCCACAAAAAGTACAATTTTTTCACACTGAAATCCACTCACACATGTAGAGTTAGCTATACATGAACACTTAGTGCTCTGTATATATGATAGGTACAGCTCCTTTAGATATATAGAGCTGATGGGCCAGTCCGCTTCAGTCCAATCTGTTTTACAATAGTAATGTCACCCTATAAATGTATATCCTGTTATTCCTTGTACTTTTTAATAATGCTCTGTACCTTTTGTACTGTCCATATTGGTGTAGTTTATTGTAATTATATTTTAATGTTTCCCCCTCCTGCCCCTTTTACCGACATCACTCTTCTTCCTTCTAGCCATCTCTAGCTCAAACATGTACATCTTTCGCCTGACACCCTTTTATACGTCTGTAGGAAAAGAAGAGAAAATGTTCATGTGCTGGGGAGAAATGTTGTCTTTCCATTGATTTCAATGCAAAGAGCTAGCCAGGAAGTGACTGTGTTGAGGCGAAAACTTTCACCCATCCCTACTACCGATGAGGCTCTGTTACTGCCTTCATTGTCTCATTGTGTTTTAATACACTGAGGCTGGTGAACTAAGAAAAAGGTAGAGACATTCTTAACCAAACCATCTGTACCATAAGGGAGAAATACAGATTATCAAAATAACCATTTATTTAATTGTGGCTTTTATCCTCTTGAACACTAGAATGTTAAACAATGTGTTGGAGACCTCTTTATCAGTCAAGGGGTTAAAAGTTCAATTTTAATTATTGGGAATTTTTCATTGTTCAATTTGGTGCAGTTATAGAAGTCTGCATACATTTTCCTAGGGGGTGGGAAGTTACGGAAAGGGTAATAGAGGGAAAAATAGGGACAATGGGGAAGAGAAGTGAGAGTGGCTCTGGGGGATTGATGTGTGAGAGAGCATTTGGTTGAGAGAGGATAAGTAAGAGAGTGGGGTGATGGGGGAGTAAGAGTGCTGCTTGTTCTACTGTCCAGTGGTAATGTCTGGCCCACACATGGACTGTCTGACATTCTATAATTGTTGTCTTTGATCCCCTCTCGTTCACCACCATTCTTTCAACCCACTTTGTTCAGAGCCAGATTAACACTCCACAGGGCCCTAGGCAAGGTACCAATTTGGGGCCCCCCTCCACCAAGATAGTAGCCCCCCCATACCATGAACTCTATTCACCCCTGCCTCACTTTACACAGTTAGGTAGGATTCCTAGGGTTTGGGTGGTTTTTGGGGTATGGGGTAGTAGGGGTTGTTTGAGGAGGATAGGTAGGGTAAATGAGTCCAACTGGAAATAACAGAGTTAGCGTGTTTCAATGGGGATGGGAGTACGATACTGTAACAGTGGAAATAAAGCTCCGAGTGCTGCCGGCTCAGTGACAAGTGACTGAGAGTGACCAGGCTGAAAGTACAGGATGATGTTTCCGGGCCCCCTCATTTGGCCGGGTTTGACTTTGTTTTGTCCACTCCATTGTTGCCCCTTCCATATTTTCAGAGATCCCCCACCAGCTTGCCTACCTTTGCTGGTGCCTGAGGGGACCATCATGATCCATAATAGTCTGGCAGGGTTTCAAACAATTGACCTATGCCTCGTTTGGTGCAAATCTCTACAGCCAACTTCTTGTTGTCATGATATATGGTAGCTTCATATACATGAGCTATGCATTATTCGAGCATGAAGAAGTTGGCTGTAGTATTTAAGTGGATAAAAGCTCTGTGATGGCTTTGTATCCAGTTTTCTAGATTGGAGGGGCACCTACCAGGTCATTTATACTGGACTGGCCTCAAGGGACCACCAGACAGAACTGGGCCATTTACCACTGGATCCTTTGTACAACTCAAGGAAGAGGTGAGCATCTGGACTTTCAGGTACAGCCAGTTCATAGCAGCTGGCTTAGGGCAGTGACCTGGGTAGGTGCTCACACTTCTACCCACTGGAATGGGTCACTGTAGGGCATGCATATCATCCTATCTTCTACAAGGTCTCCTACAGGCCCCTCTGCCCTAATGTCTCCTCCATGCATGCACTAGCTACTCTGCCCTGTTGCTGTAGATGAGTTATCATACACTCTGCTGTAATGTCTCCTCCAGGAAGACACTAGCACCTCAACGTTGATATCGCACACCAATGTAGCAAGGCACTTTTTACTGCACAAGTCTAGTGTTTGCGGTCTTCACTCACCTCCACTCACTCAAAATAATATAGACAGACCTCTGTTTTGGGAAAAGAAAACATGTGTCCAAGTTTGTTTATGTACAACACCTGGCCTTTTACAGTCTACAGTTAACCGAGGGTCACACTACATGCATATCAATGAAATACCATAATGTGTATAATAGGAAACTTATAACAAACATGCAGAGTATAATATTAGTGGGGTGTAGGATGGGGAAAGAATTAAGGCAGTGTAGACTGGAGGTACAGAACTGGCAACAGTAACAGAATTACATACTGCCAAGCTACTGGCCAATGCCATTGAACTAACAGGCAACAGAATACTGCTATGCATGGCACTGACCAATAGATGGCGACAGTGAGTACACAGGCCTTTGGATTTGGGATAATACCAGTGCTTCTCAACCAGGGCTCAATCAATAGATGGCAACAGTGAGTACACAAGACTTTTGATTTGGGATAATACCTGTGTGTGCCAACCAGGGCTCAGCCAATAGATGGAGAAAGTGAGTACAGAGGACTTTGGATTTGGGATAATACCTGTGCTTCCTAACCAGGGCTCAACTAATACATGGTGACAGTGAGTACACAGGATTTAGGATAATACCTGTGCTTCCAAACCAGGGCCCAACCAAAAGATGACACAGTGAGTACACAGGATTTAGGATTTGGGATAATACCTGTGCTTCCCAACTAGAGTTCAACTAATAGATGGCAACAGTGAGTACACAGAATTTAGGATAATACCTGTGCTTCTAAACCAGGGCTCAACCAAAAGATGGTGGCAGTGAGTACACAGGACTTTGGATTTCAGATAATAACTGTGCTTCACAAACAGGACTCAACCAATAGATGACAACAGTGAGTACACAGGACTTTGGATTTGAGATAATATCTGTATTCCCAACCAGGGCTCAACCATTATATGGTGACATTAGATTGCTGTTATGTCCATGTGACCCCTCAGTCCATACACCAAACAAGGGTTTAAACTCTTGTTTCTCCATAACCCCCATTGGAATTAATGTGACTTTCCATTTGTCTCCTACAGTATAGATATTTTGCTCCAGAATTACACCTCTTTACCTTACTGAATACGGCTCCTAAACCCCAAATAAACAATATATCTCTGAAGTCTCCAGTTTGCCTCTACACCAAATGCTCACAGTCATTTACTTTGGACATTAACAATGATTCCTTGGATATGGTTGCTTTGCTTTCACTATGTAATTGCCAGCACATAAGTAAAGTTCACAATCGGCCAAAATTCTGCACATAGAACCTTATTATCTGAAATCCAGGCGTTATCAGGTAAGAGGCAGTTTAGGGAATTTAACCTAATTTAATATTATATTGGACATCAAGGCTGATATACTAAGGAAACAGGTGCAGTTCCACAGCAAACCATTAGCACCATATTGCACAGAATAAACATTCCTAACATTCCCTCTTGAGCACCCAGAGAATATTAATGTTCTGCAACCAGAGGTTAGTAAATGGCGAGATTTGAGTCATAAAGGGTCGGGGCTTAATTGGGTGGGTTGAGCTTGTCATCAATTTGACATAAAGTGGGCAGTAAGTAGGAGGTAAGTGGGCAGAACAGGGTGGGAAGGAGGAGAAGTGGGTGGAAAGTGGGCAGAACAGAGTGGGAAAGAGTAGGAGCAGGTTGGGAAGGATAAAAAGTGGGCAGGAAGTGGGAGGAACAGGTTAAGAAGGTGGAGAAGTGGGTGGGATTGGTAGGGGCAGGGTGTGAAGGAGGAGAAGTGGGTGGGAAGTGGGAGGAACAGGGTGAGTAGGAGGACATGTGGGCAGGAAGTGGGGGGGCAGCGTGAGAAGGAAGAGACATAAGCAGGAAGTAGGAGGATCAAGGTGAGAAGGAGGAGAAGTAGGCAGGAAGTGGGAAGAACAGGTTGGGAAGGAGGAAAAGTGGGAAGGAAGTTGGAGGAACAGGGTGAGAAGGAAGAGAAGTGAGTGGAAAGTGGGAGGAACAGGGTGATAAGAGGGCAGAGTTTCACAGGAAACTCACCACCACCGGAGAATCAACCTCTGTCCCCGGATACCCAATAATTAACTTTAAAAACCAGAGTCTCCAGGGCAGATCTAAAGAGTTCCCAGGTATAACTATAAGGTGTGCTGTGCACAATACCAGGATTATGATATGAAGAGCTATTGTACATACACCAGATACTGTGATTTCTGATATGAAATGCTATGGTACACACATCACATTCTGTGACATCACAGTACCTGGTGTATGTACAATAGCACTTCATACCAGACATCATGGTACCTGGAATACGTACAATAGCACTGCACACCAGACCTCACAGTATCTGGTGTGTGTGTACTATACATACACCAGGTACTGTAGCTACTGATATGAAGTGTTATGGTACAGACACCAGATACTGTGATATCTGGTGTACAGTGCTGTTTTACATATACCAGGTACTATGATGTCTGGTATAAAGAGCTATTGTACATATACCAGATACAGTGATGTCTGGTATGAAGTGCTATAGTACATACACCAGGTACTGTAGCTACTGATATGAAGTGTTATTGTACAGAACCAGATACAGTGATGTCTGGTATGAAGTGTTATTGTACACACACACCAGATACTGTGATATCTTATATGAAGTGTTATTGTACACACACACACCAGATACTGTGATATCTTATATGAAGTGCTATAGTCCACACACACCAGATACTGTGATGTCTGGTGTGCAGTGCTATTGTACATACACCAGGTACTGTGATCACTGATATGAAGTGTTATCGTACATACTCCAGGTACTGTGATGTCTGATATTAAGTGTTATTGCACACACACCAGGTACTGTGATGTCTGATATTAAGTGTTATTGCACACACACACACACCAAGTACTGTGATGTCTGATATGAAGTGCTATTGTACACACATCTGGTACTGTGGCATCTTATATAAAGTGCTATTGTACATACACCAGGTACTGTAGCATCTGATATAAAGTGCTATTTTGTATATACCAGGTACTGTGGCTTCCAATATGAAGAGCTATTGCACACACACCAGGTACTAAGGCATCTGATATGTAGAGCTATTGCACATATACTAGGAACTGAGGCATCTGATATGAAGAGTGTTTTATTGTATAAAGTGATGGGTAAAACAGACTCTCTGGAGCAGCAGCACAGAACCCATACCAAAAATGGTTACATTGTTTAAAATGAGAGGTGAAACCTACCCAATGATTTAACATACTTGTGATAGTAATAGTAATAAAGTAGGAACTGTACAGCTTTAAACAGTGACTTAGTGATATGCTGAGCTTTATTGTTATTGTGTAGGCAGATGTAGAGAAGACGTGCACAGAGCTAGGCTTAGGATTGTGGGAGGGTGATGATTGGCATCACCAAAAATGTTGCTCCAGATTCTTAGATGGCACAGACAAAAGGCAGACGTGTGGCACAGCGGACAGAGTACCACTGACCAGCTGTAAAATAGAAAAACAGAATCAGAGTGGTTTTAAGAACTTCTGAGGCCCCTGATGAAATTGTGATAAGAGGCTTTAAATATAGTATCTTTGTGGGGATTTTGTTAATCCATTGGAGGCTAGAGATGTCTCCAATTACATCATCACTAACACCCAAGGGATCTAGTAGAATATTTCCATAAGAGCTTTAAGGATCAAGTTGTGTGTGTGTTTGTGTGTGTGTGTGATGCAATGCTTTGCAAAGTGGTGAAAACCCTTCTGGTCCTTAAAAGGTTAATATCCATTGATATGTTATGTACCAAGGACAGACACACTTGTACAACACGTATGTCAAAGTTTGGTCCTCAAGAGCAGCAAACAGGACAAGATTTAGTCATATCTTTGATTAAGCATATGTGATTTAATCAGTGACTCATTCATTTGCAAGCACATATCTACAGGGGGTCAGTTGTAATGGTTCCAGCATCCAAGGAAGCCCATTGGCCCAGGGCCCAATAGATTCTAGTTATAGCCCCAGTTACCATGCTTAAAGGAGCAGTAAACTTTTTTTTATAAAACAATATATAGTGCAGGGCTTTTCCTGTTGAGTAAAATAAGGGTACTCCCACTACTGAGAGATGCATATTTTCAGCTCTATTACAGTTTAACCACGTGTTTTTTTACATTAGCAGTGGCCTCCAGTGGTCAAATTCTAATTAGTTTTTCAGTTAGATTCTAATGAAAAGGAAAGTCAGTGACTTACAGATCTCCACAGAATGTGGTAGAAACTGCTGAGTCACTTCCTGTCAGTTAGAACTTCCAGGAAGTAAATTCACTTCCTGATTATTTGAACTTTGTAAATGTTGAATAAAACAACTGACAGCAGTGAGAATGCCCTTGTTTTACTCACCAGAAAAAGCTCTATACCATAAATGTTTTCATAAAAAAAAGTTTACTGCTCCTTTAAAGTGATAGTCACCCTCCATTTTTGTCTTTACATAATCTGCATTTTATAATATATTTTATAAATTGCCAAGACTTTTTTTTACTTCAGCTTTTTGTTATACTTTCATGCCCCTTATGAGGAGCTCAGTGAATTTCTGTTTCTAGGGGCCTTTTGTCAGGCACTATGAAAACAGGGATAGTGGTAAACTTTGACAAGGAGGATAGTGATAAAATGTAGCACTGAGTACAATTCTCTGTATGCTGTAGTGGAGGCAGGCTTGTATAATGCAGAGATAGCATACATTGTATCACTATCCCTGCTTTCACAAATCCTGACAGAAAGCTCTCTGTAAACAGAAATTGAGGGACCTCCCTGTAGGGACAGAAAAGTGTAAAAAATGGGTGAAGATGAGGAAAAATAAAAGTACTATCAATTTTATTTTGCATATTATGCACTTGCTTCCTTTTAATAGTAAAATCATGAAGAACTGTGAAATAGTAATGAATCTTTTTGTTTCAAGCCTCAGGTGTTTTGGGAACCCAGCAACTTTCCTGATCCAAACCATTTCCCAGATCCTGCAGCTAATGCAGATGTAAAGTTTCTAGAGTTTTGGACTCTTCAGAGAGTTTTATCTCTGATTTTTCATTCCCTTAGGGAAACTGGTTAAAGGGCTAGTAATGTTTCACAAAAACAGCAGCTCCAATTAATCTTCATAGTATATGGGCCATGGAGAGTGTTATTTCAGTACTGTCAGAGTTGTAGTTCAAGAGTAATTGAGTGATAAAGTATCCACCTCCCTCCCCTTTTACCTAGAGTAAGCTGTGTCCCCTCAGATGTGGAATCTGTTCACATGACCGGACATATCTCAGCAAGGGACTATCTTCTTACTCTGAGCATAAGGAAAACCCTGCCCCCCTTGACAGGTTTTTCCTAATGCTCACTGAAGATTGTCCCTCTTTGCGATCCATCCGGACAGTCTTTTGCTGCTCTGAGGTGAGCAATGTTACATCAGTAAAAGGGGCGTGAGGGGGATACTTTATCATTCAATTACTCTTGAACTACAACTCTGACAGTATTGAAATAACACTCTCCATGGCCCAAATACTATGAAAAAAGCTGCTTCTATTCTGAAACATTCCTGTCCCATTAAGAATGTTAAAGTGGAACTCTCACCAAAAGATATGCTTAATTAAATTTAAAGAGAATTAAAAATGATATATTTTGTGCTAACCATTTATAAAATAATTCATTTTTGAGAAATAAACCTTAGTTTGTTGGTGGAACTTTAGTTTCTGTGCTGGGCCTAGATTACCACACACTGTGCTCTTTCCCAGTAAGAGGTAAGTTTGACCTTGAACAGAAGTAATTCTCATACTCTGTAGGGAATTGTGCCACCAAACCGTAAAGGTTAATTTCTGAAAAAAAAATTTATTTTACAGATGAATGGCTTATACAACATATAATCAGATTTTTAATTCTCTGTAAAACAATCTAACTTTTTCTTATTGTGAAAGGTCTCTTTTAACTCAGATCTTTAAAGGGATAGTAATACTTCATTTTATCTTTATTTTATTTTGTAGGCATTAAAAAAACATGAAGAGCGATATAAGTCTTATCTCTCAAACCTTTATGGTTTAAGAGATATTCACAAGCAAAGTATCCCCTCCCGTTCAGCCAGATCAGAAGGGAGGTGCCCAGGTAGACTGCAGAGAGGGACAATCTTCAATTAAGATAAGGGAAAAAGCTGAAAAACTTGTCAAGGGGGGCAGGGCGTTCATTCTTTTCATACAAAGAAGATTGTCCTCTGCTGTTATCTGTCCTGTCATACAACCAGACTCACATCTGAGAAGAGATGGCTTACACTAGGAAAAAGGGGCGGGAGGGGAAACTTTGCTTGTGAATATCTCTTAAACCATAAAGGTTTGAGCGATAAGACTTATACCCTTCTTCATGTTTTTTTAATGCCTACAAAACAAAATAAAGTTAAAACGAAGTATTACTACACCTTTAACCTCTTCACTTTCCCATTACTTTTACTATACTCACAGTTGACATGAAGGGCGACGCACCATTTCCCCCTTCCCTTCTGCTGTCCACAGGCCCAGTTTGTGTAATCCAACCTGCTCCCATCCACATTTCTGTATCCACCACACTAAGAAATAGAGAACGAGATACATTGGCCTTTATGTTCAAAATAACAGCGGTGTAATTCTGGTGTAGTCCAACTGCACCATAGAGGAGGAAGACTTACTATAGAATTGTCATGGTTAATAAAGCATCTTCAAAACATCATCAGCGTCAGAATGACCCCTATTAATGGCAGAGTTTAAAATATCACCGGGTGTGTTACCGTAGGGTAGGGGATATGTTCAACTCAAGTTTATGGATGAATAATGGTGGTGTTCATTATTAACCCCTTGTATGCTAGATAGGCCTTGTTGGAGATCTTACTGGCATCCAAGGGGTTACGCTCTGTTTAACAATACAAATGTCATCTCTGGAAAGAAAAGAAACAGTGAATACTGTGTTTAACCCTTTGAGTGCCAGAGGGGTAAGCAATGCATTGCGCACCCCTCTGGCACTCAAAGGGTCAACAATAAATAATATCCTGGTGGATTCATAATTTATTTTCTTTCCAGCGGTGACATTGCATTTCAGTGCATGGGATATCTCTCTGATTATGTGGGGAAAAAGTATAATTTAAAGGGGAACTATCAAATTTGGCTTCATTTGAATGCTCATTTGCAGTGCATCTGTAATCATTGTATTTTTTTTAAATCTTTGTCAGCTCCACTCCCCACATAGCACTTCATTCCAACCTCCTCCGATGACGGATTTCTCCATGTAAGCAAGAGAGAGCTCCAACTTACGTGGAGAAATCCTCTGTCATCAGAGGAGGTTGGGACGAGGTGCTAATTGGGGAGGGGACAGGGTAGGATTTACATCTCAGGAGCCTGTAGGCACAGAAATATGAAGCATACTCCCCCCCCCCCGTGGCCCTTCTGCACTGACACCTCCACAATGCCCCCCATTAGCTCCAACTTGCCACCATCATCTCCATATTGCCCTCACATTGCCCCCATCATCTCCATATACCATAATGCCCTCACATTGCCCCCATCAGCTCCATACTGCCCCCATCACCTCCATATACCATATTGCCTTCCCATTGCCCCCCATCATCTCCACATTGCTCTCACAATGCCCCATCAGCTCAATATTGCCCCCATCATCTCCATATTACCCTCACATTGCCCCATCAGCTCCATACTGCCCCCATCACCTCCATATACCATATTGCCTTCCCATTGCCCCCCATCATCGCCACATTGCCCCCCATTAGCTCCAACTTGCCACCATCATCTCCATATTGCCCTCACATTGCCCCCATCATCTCCATATACCATAATGCCCTCACATTGCCCCATCAGCTCCATACTGCCCCCATCACCTCCATATACCATATTGCCTTCCCATTGCCCCCCATCATCTCCACATTGCTCTCACAATGCCCCATCAGCTCAATATTGCCCCCATCATCTCCATATTACCCTCACATTGCCCCAGTGTCTGTTTCCTACCTCTTCCCTGGTGGTCTAGTGGCAAGAGAGGTCTGCGCCTCCACCTTCTGCACAGACCTGTAGCTGCTGGAGCTCCCGCGCGCTCTTCAGTATTGCAGAGCACTGGGACATGATGTCATCTCCCAGCGCTCTGTATTAATAAAAACCCGACGAGGAATCGCAGCAGCTACAGGTCTGTGCCGGAGAAGGAGGCACAGACCTGTCTTCCTGGCGCCGGGCAGGGAGGTGACTCCAGGGAATTTAATAAAAAAAAAAAAACAAACACACATGATCCCAGTGACAGGCACACCTCTGTTGTGTGCCCCTGTAGGCAGATGCCTACTCTGCCTAATTCTAAATCCGGCCCTGGGAGGGGAGCAGACAAAGATTGGCCGCCTGTCCTGGGCTTAGATGCACTAAAGTTCGATGCTGTATCGATATGATCTTGTCGATGTGTTCAAAACACTTCGATATTTTGAAAAAGAAAATCCACTTTATTGAAAAACACATATATATGGGTCAGGTATATAAATTTTAGGAGGAAAAATCTTCAAAAATCAATCCAATTAATACAAGCACATATAAAGATATATCATATATAGAAGGGTTATAAGAGGTAAAAAAAATAAAATTAGAGACTCTGTATTTCCCAGCGTCTGGTGAATTGCAGTTTGTTTACTTAAAGGGATAGTAACCCCCCCGAACAACGTGACGCCAAAAGACAGCAATCGTACAAACATACTGAACTCCCTTAGTCCCATCTCTCAAACCTTTATGGTTTGAGAGATGTAAGGCAAGACAGACCTCCGCTCCCTCCCCCTTCTCATACATCCACTGTATAGCGGACGTCATGAGATCCTGCTTCCAGCACCAGACGGCGGCTCTGCAGGAGCGCTAACATCTAGATATCTCCGTATTATTACTTCATGAGTATGGTCTAAAACGTGTGCCTGGCTTGCAAGCACATGTTGTAGATCATTCTGATGAAGTAATTATACGGAGATATCTAGATGACAGCGCTCCTGCAGAACCGCCGAAAGTCGGCCGACCGGATTCTGCCTCTGACAGCTTTACAGCTCGTCAGGCAGAAGGGGGAGGGACCGGAGGTCTGTCTTGCCTTACAGCTCTCAAACCATAAAGGTTTGAGAGATGGGACTAAGGGAGTTCAGTATGTTTGTACGATTGCTGTCTTTTGGCGTCACGTTGTTCGGGGGGGGTTATTATCCCTTTAAGAGCGAGTACCATTTGCTCGATCTTTTCGGGTTTAGATGTGATAGAAGCATAGTCTAAGTCCTGTATTTTTGGATCTTGGAAATAGGATATAAACTGTGTTTATTTTATTTATTTTTTTTACCTTCTATATATGATATATCTTTATATGTGCTTGTATTAATTGGATTGATTTTTGAAGATTTTTCCTCATAAAATTTAAATACTTGACCCATATATATGTGTTTTTGAATAAAGTGGATTTTCTTTTTCAACTTTATGCAAGATTGAGATACTGTTTGTTTCTTCTTTATATCTTTTTGTTGTAGGGCTGTGTGGAGTCCACAAGTGCCAAACTCAAATTTTAAAGTGACAGGATTAATTCTTTGGTGGGGTGGAAATATCTTAGCGGTTGCAACACCCTGGCAGTTAAAGGCGCCAATGAGTCTCCCTGAAAATATTTATACTTGGACTCTTATCGAACTAAGCTCTTGTAAGAAGAGGCATCTGAGTAAATATCATCTAGCGCCTTCTCCAAAGAATACACTTCGAAATTTTGATCTACACACATCAACATATTCACCAAAATTCTCAGATGAAAGGTCCCTATTAGCTTATAGGATTGTCGAAGTGCTGTCAATGTAGAAGGGATGTCCTCCCTTCACATGTCTCCATGTTGAACAACATTCTCTCTGCTTCCCTACTTGGCCAGTTGGGGAATAAAGAGACATTGAGTGCCATAGGGATGTGCATTGCTCACCCCCGTGGCACTCGAAGGGGTAAAATAAACAAAAATAGTACACCAAGCACTACCCAATTATCCCCTAATGTATCATATATTATACATGTTGTGCACTCACTGGGAAACAAGACTGGGGGTCATGCATCATCTATGAGGATTTGTGGCTAGCACTTGCCCCTCAGCCTTGTTCCCTTGCCCAGTGGTAGCCATAGAACCCCATATACACTGCTTGGCCCCCACACTTGTGTCCTTAACCACTGATAACCACAGATCCCCATGTACACTGTCTGACCCACTCCAGAACATTGCAGTGCATTGGAGCATGATAAAATAAAGCAAAGAATACTATTATAGGGCAAAACAACATGGCTGAAACCCAAAAGAACACAAAATACAATGAATAGTAAAGCACTGCAATGCGCTGGCATCCCAAATAGTAATACACGCTGCTACAATTTGGTTCCTTTGTTCATTATGCGGTTTGGTTTCTTTTGGTGATATTTATACTTTCCCTTACATTTTGCACATTTTTATGATATTATTCGTTTCACGCAATTTTTTTTTAACAAATTTCATTTTCTTACGTTTTTATTAGATCAATTTTCTTTTTTTTTTCAATTCTTAAGGTTGTCTAATTGCTAGTGATGTGTGAGTCCAAATCCAAGGGCTTCTACATTGCCAGCACTTGGACAACCCTTCATGCTACAAATTGATTGAGGGCTGTTACTCCATAGGAAAGTACAGGGAGATCCCAACTTCGCCAACCTGAGGTAGGTGGAGTTGAGATGGTGAACTCCGACAGCAAAGGCTGCTATCGGAGTTTAGTGAATGTGTCAAAGTGTCACATTAACATCTCAACCCTTGCATACCAATGTATCTCATTATGCCTCATTTCCATATGGAAATAGGCCATTGTAATTGTGATGAATGCAAATTCATAAATCTGTTGGGTCCAAGACCGGAGCGATCTCTTTCATTCCCTCGTTCGGCGTGCTGGCACACATGATCAGTCACGTGGGGTGGCATGCCTAAATTCCCTATCTGGAGGACCATACACCCCAGGACCGTTGGTCCTTAAGGGGTTAAAGCTCAGATTTTTACAAATAAAATGCTGCTACTCCCTCCTCTGACTGTAGCAGAATTCTAACCTTAACCCTTTGCATGCCAGTGGGATAAGCAACAAATTGGTTTGTAATGTGTTGTGTACCCATCTGGCATTCAAAGGGTTAAAATCCTTATAGTACAGGTCTTTTCCAAGCTTATTGCCCCATCTGTTGTAAGAGCTGAAGCTGACAGTGGCAGCCTCATTTCTATTGGTTGTGTAGGTGGGCGTGATGTCACAGCACCCAACAGGAACATTCAGCTGTCTCCCTGGAACTCAATGCACCAGCTACAGAACAGAAGGAGACCAATTCACTGAGGACTGCATACCACCCAAGTGTCCCTCTTTAGGAGGAACAATCCATCTCTGAGACCCAAATCCCTCTGTCACTGTTTCCTACTCTGGTGTCCCTCTTTTTAGGAGATCAGAATGTGTAGTCTTTACATTAGAGTATCACATTGCTCCACAGCAATAAAACTCACATTAATGTTTTTTGACCCCTTAATGTCACATGACGTGCCAAGAACGTCACGCTGGTCTGGACGTTGGCACATCATGGATTTCTGGCATGGCAGCACTGCTGCATGTCGCTTTGCCATCCCAGAATTCATTGTGCAAATAAAAAGGTGCTGTTGTCCTCTACAGCCGTCCACTCTTGGATAAATAATAGCCAGTAAAGGGTTATTTAAACTGGTGCACACACAATGACATTGCACTGGTCACCCACAATCTAGAATGTGGGAGTGGCTATCATAGGTGAGGCTCCTTCTCTCATATCATGCTGCTCTAGGCAGCTGCCTGCTCTGCCTAATGTGAAATCCAGACATGAGATGAGGAGCTTTGTTATAAAGGGAAAAGTAAAGGTTAGAAGGAAGGTATGAAATTAATGAACGATCAATGAAAAAAAAGGGTGATAAGGGGAGATATTACTTACTCGTGGTTTCCGCACACCAATCCATATAAGATGTGAATTTACTCTTCGTGCACCTTGTGCTATCGCTCTGTTGACACAAACGTTGTGTATAGAGGCAAGATTCCCACGATTACAGCGACAGATGCGCTGGAAACAAAGCAATGTGATGTTATTGACATGTGACTGTACACATCTGCTCAGTGATACGCACACAGGAGCAATTCTGGGGCAAACCAACTGCATCACAGAGGGGACAAATACAATGTCCCATCAATTTAACTTTTTGAGTGCCAGAGTTGTATCCAATGCATTGGATACCTCTCTGGCACTCAAAGGTTTAAAAGGGACATTAGCGCTGAAGGGATTAAAAAGGCACATTTAAATCTGTATTTCTTCCTGCAATGCAGTTGGTTTGCTCCAGAATTGAGCCATTTTCTTTTGTGTATACGGCTCACTGAGGATGATGAACTGGAACAATTCTGGAGCAAACCAGTTGCACCACAAAGGTTAAATAAATATTCTTGCTATTCCCATTTATTAAAATGTGGCTTTTAACCCATTGAGTATTAGGAATGACTTCAGTGCATAGATATCTCTTTAGAATAAGACACAAGGGCAAAATTCATAGGGTCATTGAGATTTTCTGGTCATAGCATGGTAAGTGGGGAGTTATTAATAGGGGGTGTCAATTCTGCTTTAATCTGTCCCCTTTAGTACAGTTGGTTGTATACAGAATTGCTACAACTCCCCAGTGCAACCGCCACTTTGACATTTATAATATGAATGATTCAGTGACAGACACAAACCTGGGCCCTGCCGAATCTACGTCTCCGACAGAAAATGCGATAAGAGCAGGTCTCTTTATCAGGACAAACATCTTTATCATGGTTCAATGTGACATTATAGTACTTGTCCAGTTGGCAGTCACTTAGAGAGGAAGTCTCTAAGTTATCCAGCATGTCATGATTGGGGTCATCCTCATTGATCTCCCCTAAAACACAAAAGTTAAAAAAAAGACATGGATCGTATGAGTGTATATTTGTGTGTGTGTGTCTCTCTCTCTCTCTCTCTCTCTCTCTCTATATATATATATATATATATATATATATATATATATATATATATATATATAGATAGATAGATATAGATATATATATAGATATAGATATATAGATATGCCAGAAGAAAGAAAGCACTCACAGGTCTTTGTAAAGGTGAAGAATGTGCTGGTTTATTTCATCAACGTTTTGGCCCTACCCTGGGCCTTTATCAGGATGCTTGATAAAGGCCCAGAGTAGGGCCAAAACGTTAATGGAATAAACCAGCATACACTTCACCTTTACAAAGACCTGTGAGTGCTTTCTTTCTTTTAAAATATTGTTACATGCTTTTTTTTTTTTTTTTTAAATTGACACCCAGGCATATATTTGTTCTTTAAAGAGAGTGCACATCTTGGAAATTTATATATATATATATATATATACACACAAGTAAAAAGATTGGTACTTACGTTACTTTTATTGATTCAGCTCTTATAATGTATGACGCATAACATGTAGAAAATATGCACTCACAATTTGTAGTCAAAACTATATTAAAATAACATCATTCAAGAACAACATTCAGCAAGCAAAAGAAGCAGTGTTTTGGTCCTCTCTCTCCGGGAACTCTGTAGGGTTGCCAGCTTTTCTTCAAAAAATACCGGCCATGGAATTCCCTCCATAGACTTAAAATTGGACAGAAACCAATTTTTTACTGGCCTGACGGTAAAATACAGGCTGGATGGTAACCCTATAACTCTGTCAAGGCTTGTCCTGGAGAGAGGACCGATATGTTGCTGCTTTTATTTGCTGTATGTTCTTCTTGTATGATGTTATTTTCATACAGTTTTGATACTCTGTGACTACAAATCGTGAGTGCATAATTTTATATATATATATATATATATATATATATATATATATATATATATATATATATATATATATATATATATCTATATATACAAATAATTCAAATCCAAGAGTCTTGATTTGAATTATTTGTATACTAATACTTTATAAGTCAGGCACCGGGTGGTAACCAGTACGTAAAGAATAAAGGCAGAGTGCGCTCTAATCTACAATATTATATATATATATATATATATATATATATATATATATATATATATAACCAACACGATAGGTCAGCACTCACAGGTTCCACTAGTAGTGGAAGTCCTGTGAGTGCTAATGCACCCAGGCATTTGTACACAAAGATGTGAGTGCCAATTTGTGGAAGAAATATTTCTATATATACCTGGGAACTCTCCGGATTTGCCCCAGAGACTCCTGTTTTCATACAGAATGACCAGGTCTCTGCGGACAGAGGAAGATTCTCCAGCAATGGTGAATTTATTCTCCTTTCCACCCTGTTCCTCCCACTTCCTGCCCAATTTATGACATGCAACGAGTTAGCCTTGCCCACCCAATTAAGCCCCACCCCTTTTATGACACGAATTGTGCCATTGACATCTCCTGCCTGGCCACACATGAGCCCCCTCCTAGGCCTTAAAGAGAAGAAGTTCCCAGCTCTGTACCCCCCTCCATCCTCCTCTGTCCTATCTCAGTGAAACTCCCTTCATTCTAGTGCTCTGCATAAAGTAACAGTTTCAAGGTTAACATCTGTTTCTACAAAACTTGGTAAAGAGGTCCTATTATTAAGACATTTTTGCTAGCTGAGAACTAGTGGGTGGGTAATATTATAATTGGGTTAAGGGTGAATAGATGTGATTGGGTGGATATTTAGATAATCTTAGTGGGTATATGCGAAGAGGAGGGAATGTAATAATGCTGCTTTGCTTTTAAACTACAGATGTATCATGGTTGTAGTTTTTAGACCATAATGCATCATGTTATTACTCAAAATGCTTTATGTTTCCAGGGGTGGATGCTAGTTTATAAAGTACCACCCCGGCTTTATTATTTCCAGAACAGTATTTTCTAGTGTGTTCTCTTTTACTCGAAAAAAGTGGATTCCTGTTTTGTCCCTTCTCCAGTATTGTCTTGGCATTGACTGTACGACAAGAGGTTAAAAGCATTTTGCTAACATCTATATATACATATATATGTCCATGCTTGCTCCACCCCGTGGCTGGCAATAGTTGGAGCTGTACCCCATCCATTTCCAGAGGGCTTTAACAATTTTTCACACACCCATACATACAATCACACACGCACACCCATACAGACCCACCCACCCATACACCCCCACACATCCCCACACCCATACATACACCCATACACATATACACACACACACACACACACACACACACACACACACACTCTTACACACACACCAAACACATACACACCCAAACACACACACACACATACACCCACCCATACATACACACACCCATACACCCCACACATTCCCACACCCAAACACACACACACTTACATACACCCATACACCCCACACATTCCCACACCCAAACACACACACACTTACATACACCCATACACCCCACACATTCCCACACCCAAACACACACACACACATACACACACACATACACACACACACACACACATGCACACACACACATACACACACCCACACACATACCCTCACACACATACACACCCACCTACCCATACATACACACACCCATACACCCCCACACATCCCCTCATCCATACACACACACACACACACCTATACACCCCCACACCTCCCTACACCCATACATACACCACCCATACAGACACATATACATACCCCCTAAACACACACACATACATACACCCATACACACACCCATATACCCACACACCGCCACCCCCCCACACCCATACATACACACACACACACACACCGCCACCCCCCACACCCATACATACACCCACTTCCATACAGACATGGACACACACTCTGATCTCCTAAACACAGGGACACCAGGGTGACATACACTTATTCACAGGGACACCAGGGTGATACACATATACACACACCACACAATATGATCTCCTAAACACAGGGACACCAGGGTGATACACTTATATACACACACCACACAGTCTGATCTCCTAAACACAGGAACACCAGGGTGATACACTTATATACACACCACACAGTCTGATCTCCTAAACACAGGGACAGCAGGCTGATACACTTATATAATAAACACAGGAACACCAGGGGGATACACTTATATACACACAGCACACAGTCTGATCTTCTAAACACAGGGACACCAGGGTGATACACTTATATACACACCACACAGTCTGATCTCCTACACACAGGGACAGCAGGCTGATACACTTATATAATAAACACAGGAACACCAGGGGATACACTTATATACACACACCACACAGTCTGATCTCCTAAACACAGGGACACCAGGGTGATACACTTATATACACACCACACAGTCTGATCTCCTAAACACAGGGACACCAGGGTGATAGACTTATATATACACACCACACAGTCTGATCTCCTAAACACAGGGACACCAGGGTGACACACTTATATACACATCGCACAGTCTGATCTCCTAAACACAGGGACACCAGGGTGATACACTTATATACACACCACACAGTCTGATCTCCTAAACACAGGGACACCAGGGTGATACACTTATATACACACCACACAGTCTGATCTCCTAAACACAGGGACACCAGGGTGATACACTTATATACACACCACACAGTCTGATCTCCTAAACACAGGGACACCAGGGTGATGCACTTATATACACACCACACAGTCTGATCTCCTAAACACAGGGACACCAGGGTGATACACTTATATACACACCACACAGTCTAATCTCCTAAACACAGGAACACCAGGGTGATACACTTATATACACACCACACAGTCTGATCTGCTAAACACAGGGACACCAGGGTGATACACTTATATACACACCACACAGTCTGATCTCCTAAACACAGGAACACCAGGGTGATACATAGTGGCTGTGTACCAGGTCACTGTGCTGTGTGTGTTACACGGTGACTGTGTATCAGGTCATTGTGCTATGTGTGTTACACGGTGGCTGTGTACCAGGGCACCGCACTCTGTGGGTTAGATGGTGGGTATGTACCAGGACACTGTGCTTTATGGGTTAGATGGTGGGTATGTACCAGGGCACCACACTCTGTGGGTTAGATGGAGGGTATGTACCAGAGCACCAGACTCCGTGGATAGATGGGGGTTATGTACCAGGGCACTGTGCTGTGTATGTTACACGGTGACTGTGTACCATGGCACTGTGCTGTGTGTGTGTTACACGTTTGCTGTGTACCAGGGCACTGTGCTATGTGTGTTACATGTTTGCTGTGTACCAGGGCACTGTGCTGTGTGTGTTACATGGTGGCTGTGTACCAGGCTCTGTTCTGTGTGTGTTACACGGTGACTGTGTACCAGGGCACTGTGCTGTGTGTGTTACACGGTGACTGTGTACCAGGGCACTGTGCTGTGTGTGTTACACGGAGGCTGTG
Organism: Rhinophrynus dorsalis; assembly: GCA_037306005.1. Taxonomy (NCBI): domain Eukaryota; kingdom Metazoa; phylum Chordata; class Amphibia; order Anura; family Rhinophrynidae; genus Rhinophrynus; species Rhinophrynus dorsalis. The sequence goes on from CM074727.1 coordinate 37,054,313, forward strand.
TACCAGGGCACTGTGCTGTGTGTGTTACATGGTGACTGTGTACCAGGGCATTGTGCTGTGTGTGTTACACAGTGACTGTGTACCAGGGCACTGTGCTGTGTGTGTTACACTGTGGCTGTGTTCCAGGGCACTGTGCTGTGTGTGTTACACTGTGGCTGTGTTCCAGGGCACTGTGCTGTGTGTGTTACACTGTGGCTGTGTTCCAGGGCACTGTGCTGTGTGTGTTACATGATGGCTGTGTACCAGGGCATTGTGCTGTGTGTGTTACATGGTGACTGTGTACCAGGGCACTGTGCTGTGTGTGTTACATGGTGACTGTGTACCAGGGCACTGTGCTGTGTGTGTTACATGGTGGCTGTGTACCAGGGCACTGTGCTGTGTGTGTTACACGGTGGCTGTGTACCAGGGCACTGTGCTGTGTGTGTTACACGGTGGCTGTGTACCAGGGCACTGTGCTGTGTGTGTTACATGGTGACTGTGTACCAGGGCACTGTGCTGTGTGTGTTACATGGGGGCTGTGTACCAGGGCACTGTGCTGTGTGTGTTACATGGTGGCTGTGTACCAGGGCACGGTGCTGTGTGTGTTACACGGTGGCTGTGTACCAGGGCACTGTGCTGTGTGTGTTACACGGTGGCTGTGTACCAGGGCACTGTGCTGTGGGTGTTACATGGTGACTGTGTACCAGGGCACTGTGCTGGTTGTGTGTGTTACACAGTGGCTGTGTACCAGGGCACTGTGCTGTGTGTGTTACACGGTGGCTGTGTACCAGGGCACTGTGCTGTGTGTGTTACATGGGGGCTGTGTACCAGGGCACTGTGCTGTGTGTGTTACATGGTGGCTGTGTACCAGGGCACGGTGCTGTGTGTGTTACACGGTGGCTGTGTACCAGGGCACTGTGCTGTGTGTGTTACACGGTGGCTGTGTACCAGTGCCTGAGCAGCGTGTGTCAGGACCAATATTATGGGAAGGAGATAGATACATGATCAGACAGTACCAACATTACAAGGAAAGTGTTAAAGTTAAAAGCTCAGAATTGATCTGGCAGTCACACTCTCCTCCAAAACCCAAACCTGATTTAGCTGCAACTTGTTCATGAAATATGTGTCTCTGAATAGCAGATGGAAAATGTGGCCACCCTAACACCCACACACACACACCTACACTCACTCACACAGTCATACAACCACTCCCATACACACCCACACCCCTACACCAATACATAGACACACACACACACCTACACTCACCCACACAGTCACACACCCACCCACACCCATACACACCCACACCCATGCACCCTCTACACCAATACATGCACACACACACACACACACCTACACCCATACCCCCCACACACATCTACACCCATAAGCCTCCCCCTCCCCCCACACACACCTACACCCCCTACACCAACACATACACACACACCTACACTTACCCACACAGTCACACACCCACACCCCTCTACACAAACTCACACACCTACACTCACACCCCTACAATCCCTACACCAATACATACACACACACACACACACCTACACCCATAAGCCCCCCAAACACACACCCACACCCACAAGGGTCCTCTATGGTGCAGCTGCTTTACCCAAAAATCACCCTGAGCTTCAATGGGTCTTTTTTGTCAACTCACCAGATTCTCCAGAAAATTCTTCAGAACAGACTGTTCCCAACAACACAAACACAAGTAGAAGATGGGACATTTCTACAAGGAAACAATAGGAGCAAAAATGATTACTGTATCCCTGTGTTCTGCCTGTCAGTATCTTTTCTTGAAATTGACATGTCACCTTAACCCTTTGAGTGCCAGAGGGGTACGCAACGCATTGCAAAGCAATGCATTCCGTATGTTGTGTACCCCTCTGGCACTCAAAGGGTTATGATGCATTTAATTAAAGAGACTCTATCACCTAAAAACAATTTTGTTGATATTTTAAATAACTCTTTTAGTGCCCTTTGCAATATGTTGAATATCTATCTGACATTCCAAGGATTATTAATTTTCAGAATAATCTATAGGTTGTATTAGCAGTTTTTATTGAAATAACTAATTTCTTAGTTGTTTAGCCGCAAAACTGTGCTGTGAATGAATCTAGACAGAGCCAGACACTGTGCTATAATTTAACTGAGACAGAGCCAAACACTGTGCTATGCATGAATCTAGACAGAGCCAAACACTGTGCTGTGAATCAATTTAGACAGGAGCATACACCATGCTATGAATGAATCTAGACAGAGCCACACACTGTGCTATGAATTAATCTAGACAGAGGCATATACTATGCTTTAAAGGGATAGTAATACTTTGTTTTACCTTTATTTTGTAGGCATTAAAAAAACATGAAGAATGATATGTCTTATCTCTCAAACCTTTATGGTTTAAGAGATATTCACAAGCAAAGTTTCCCCCTCCCGCCCCTTTTTCCTAGTGTAAGCCATCTCTTCTCAGATGTGAATCTGGTTGTAAGATCAGACAGATAACAGCAGAGGACACTCTTCTTTGTATGAAAACAATGAAAGCCCTTTTCTCCTTGACAAGTTTTTCAGCTTTTTCCCTTATCTTAATTGAAGATTGTCCCTCTCTGCAATCTACCTGGGCACCTCCCTTCTGATCTGGCTGAACAGGTGGGGGGATACTTTGCTTGTGAATATCTCTTAAACCATAAAGGTTTGAGAGATAAGACATATCGTTCTTCATGTTTTTTAATGCCTACAAAATAAAATAAAGATAAAACAAAGCATTACTATCCCTTTAAATAAATTTAAACAGAGCCACAGACTGTGCTGTAAATTAATCTACACAGAACCACACACTGTGCGGTAAATTAATATAGACAGAGCCACACACTGTGCTATGAATGAACCTAGACAGAGCCACACACTGTGCTGTGAATAAATCTAGACAGAGCCACACATTGTGCTGTGAATAAATCTAGACATAGGCACACTGTACTACAAATTAATCTAGACAGAGCCACACACTGTGCTGTGAATAAATCTAGTCAGACCCACACACTGTACTATGAATTAATCTAGACAGAGCCCACACACTGTTCTATGAATTAATCTAGACAGAGCCACACACTGTACCATGAATGAATCTAGACAGAGCCACACACTGTACTATGAATGAATCTAGACAGAGCCACACATTGGTTGCATTTCTAATAGCACAGTGAGTGACAAGTTTAGCTTTGAACATAAATGGTGAGGGAAAATAGTGAGAGGGTAGAACAAGGGTTACAGTAGAAGATACAAATAACATTTGTAAATGTATAACAAGAGAAGACACTACATATTTTATAAAGCAGATATGGAACATGAACATTTTACCTATCTGCTAGATTGTTCCTTGTGCTGTAGGATACGTCTCAGTATTTTGTCTGTGTAATGCACATCGGTCCCAAATCTTTTATACGGTACTGTGGAGAAGTTGTGGGTTTGTGATCATTGTAACACACAGTCAAGCCAGTTGTTACATTGTGGTCAGTCATTTCATAAACTGGTTACAAACCTGGTGAGTGAAATCTGATAACACATGATGCAAGGTCTGAATTTGATAAGAGCTGAACAGACCCTAATAGTTAGAAATTGTTTTCTCAAACAGAGCCTTTATATCATTTAACACCCTTAACCCTTTGATTGCCTGAAGATTGCCCAACGTCATGTGTTGCACCCCTTTGGCACTCAAAGGGTTAATTGCATCATGTTTCTCACATTCATTTCATAAGCTTTCAAATAAACCCACTAATATTATCCATATGGTTCTGTGACCGATGCAGTGAAGCCTTCATTAAAGCTTTGAGCACCAGAGGTGTAAACAATGCATTGCTTTGCAAGCATTGCGTACCCCTCTGGCATTCAGGGTTCACTTTTAAAATGTCTCATGCAAAAGAGCGTGTGAAAGAAAGGCGAACTAGCCATGTCGCCATGATCAAAAGGGCATGAAAGTGTAAGATTCTCATGTTGCCTCATTAAACATCTCTTGACAGCCTGATAGCTCCAGGACCAAATTATTAGCTGTAACGTGAGTCCTGGTGCTAGAGGTCAGTACCACTGTCAATTCACTGCTTCTGCTGCACTGACATCCCAATCCTCATCCTTCCTTCAGCATAACCCCTCGAAGAAATAGACAGGACCAGTTTGGAGGGTAAAACAAGAACTATGTATTGAATCACTCTTTGGGCTTATATACCCAGTTAATCACAAGAACCAACAGTCAAATTTTCAAGAGTTTGAGAATTTTAAAAGTGATATTTTGAGAAGTGATATAGAAAAAATACGAAAGGAAATTAGTATACGAAAAAATAAGAAGTATGAAAGGAATAAGAAGGACATGGCAAACAGTAACGTGTATAATATCCTTAGAAATTACAAACGAAGATTTGGTAGATCATATACTGATTCCTCTGATAATAGCAGTAGTGGGGAATCCAGCTCTGAGATGGAGAGTCAGTTGGGGTTGATGAGAAAACAAGGCCACAAACAAAGAGAAAGAGAAACAGATATCAGTGATGAAGGACTTAATAGAGTCCAGTTTGACATTGACACCTATTTCTGGGCTAGGCATTGAAAAAATAAATACAGTAACAACAAAGGATAGTATTATTCGTAATCTCACTAATTTTGGATTGAAGTAGGAACATGTTTCGGTTATGATGACGGGTTTAACATTTCTCCCGTTAAAGGGATAGTAATACTTCGTTTTATCTTTATTTTATTTTGTAGGCATTAAAAAAACACGAACGATATAAGTCTTATCTCTCAAACCTTTATGGTTTGAGAGATATTCACAAGCAAAGTTTCCCCTCCCGCCCCTTTTACCTAGTGTAAGCCATCTCTTCTCAGATGTGGAATCCAGTCCATAGACCAGACAGATAACAGAAGGGGACAATCTTCTTCCTATGAGAACAATGAAGGCCCTGCCCCCCTTGACAAGCTTTTCAGGCTTTTCCTTTATCTTAATTGAAGATTGTCCCTCTCTGCAATCTACCTGGGCACCTCCCTTCTGCTCTGGCTGAGTAGTGTTACATCAGTAAAAGGGGTGGGAAGGGGATACTTTGTCATTGAATTACTCTTGAACTACAATTCTGACCGAATTGAAATAACACTCTCCAAAGTCCTACTATGATGATTAATTAGAGCTGCTTTTATTATGAAACATTACTATCCCTTTAAGGAAGGAAATGAATTTGAGGTAGTGAAGGATCTTAATCTATTCTCAGGTAAAATATTTTTATGAAAGTTATATCAGGGTCATAATAAATGCTTGCAATATCAAGATAAGGATGTTTTGAATCTTTTGGGGGAACTTAAATTAGAAAGTGATTCGATTGAGGGGATAATGGATAGACAATTCACTAACCTGAAAGGTAAATCCAAACCTAACCCCCCCCTTTATGGTTAAAGGGATAGTAATGTTTCACAAAAACAGCAGCTCCAATTAATCTTCATAATATTTGAGCCATAGAGAGTTTTATTTCAATACTGTCAGAGTTGTAGTTCAAGAGTAATTGAATGATAAAGTTTCCCCCTCCTGCCCCTTTTACCTAGTGTAAGCCCCCACTCCTCAGATGTGGAATAACGTCCATAGACCAGACAGCTCACATCAAGGGCCAATATTCTTACTGTGAGAACAATGAAAGCCCATTATCTTAATTGAAGATTGTCCCTCTCTGCAATCTACCTGGACACTCCCTGCTGCTCTCTGCTGAGCAGAGTCACATCAGTAGAAGGGGCGGGAGGGGGATACTTTATCATTCAATTACTCTTGAACTGCAGCTCTGACAGAATTGAAATAACACTCTCCAAGGCCCAAATACTTTGAAGATTAATTAGAGCTGTTTTATTATGAAACATTACTATCCCTTTAAATCCTTATATACAAGCCTTTACTGAGGCTATTCAGGAAGATCTACAAAAAACAGACCTGATAAGTAATATAGATGACAACTGTCTATAGATGAAAGACACGCCTTACCAGAACTTCAGGGTAATTCAGAAATCATTGTAAAGCCCAGTGATAAGGGGGGTAATGTGGTATTACTCAGTGAGGATTATTATTGAAAATAAATCAAGCGCCAGCTTAGTGACAAAAATTGTTAGGAACCTTTGGCAAAAGATTCCACCGTAGATATACAACTGAAATTAAAATGCAAATTGGAATAGGCTTTTGATGAAGGATTAATCCATAAACAGGAATTTATCTATATGTGTGTGGAATATCCAGGAGAACTGACTCTTTACATTTTACAACAGGTTCATAAATCGATAAAAAGTCACCCTGGGTGCCTGGTTATTTCAGACACAGGTAGCGTGTTGAGTATATGAGCAGATATATTGACATGCACCTTAAACCCTTTGCTCTTATGCTTCCATCTTATGTTAAGGATACAGATGATGTAATTTGAAGTATTTTGGGTTTAAGTGTGTGCAGTGACTCCCATCTTGTTACACATCAGTCCCAAATAATGTAGGAATAAGAGGATGTCAGACTTATTTGGATTCTTGTAAAAATAGACTTCTCTCATCAGAATGATTTTATAATTGAAATGTTGGACTTAATTATTTTGTGTTTGGGATAAAGTTTTATAGGCGATCTCGGGGTGTCGCCATGGGGGCAACATGTGCCCAAACCAATGCATGTCTCCACCTGGGCTAGTGGGAGCAGTCTGTAGTGGTTGATGTGCATGGCTTTGGGGAGCACGTTGCCCTATGGCTGAGATACATCGATGATATTTTTCTGGTTTGGGAAGGATCAAAACTGGAATTGGATCAGTTTGTCTCTGATTTAAATAATAATGAATTAAACATAAGATTAACTGAATATAGTAGCCTTACTGAGGTTGAATTCCTTGATTTAAAAATATATAAGGAAAATGGAATATTGAAAACTATGACTTACCGGAAACTGACAGCATGCAGTACTTTATTGCACACAACTAGTCACCACCTTCCAACTCAGATCAAGGGTATGCAATATGGGCAATACCTAAGACTGAGAAGGAATTGTAGTGCCCGTTGCCCTATGGCTGAGATACTCAACAATATCTTTCTTGTGAGGGAAGGATCAAAACTGGAATTTGATCAATTTGTCTCTGATATAAATAATAATTGATTCAATTCAGATTAACTCAATATAGTAGCCTGACTGAGATTGACTTCCTTGATTTAAAAATATATAAAGTAAATGGAATATTGAAAACTACAACTTACTGGAAACCAACACCATGCAATACTAGTCATCACCTTCCAACTCAGATCAAGGGTATCCCATATGGGCAATACCTAAGACTATGAAGGAATTGTAGTGACACAGGTGAGTATAAAATTCAGGCAAAAAAATGTAACAAGGTTTAAAAAGAAGATATATTAGGGCATTACAACAAGATCGTGATACACCAGTTTTTGTGAAATCAAACAAAGAGACCCAATCTGATAGTCGAGTACGCTTTTTCACACATTTTGGTTCACAATGGCAAGTATTAAGGAACATACTAACTAAACACTTGAAGATCCTGACACAAAATGATTCTGTTAGCAAAATTGTGGGAAATTCACCTGCGTTAGTAGCTCGTAGAACACCTAACCTGAAGGATGATCTGGTCAGGAGTTATTCTGATCCTTCAAAATCAGAAAATACATAGTTACCAAAAAATAAATATAAGGGGATATTTTGTTGTGGTTCCTGTGCGGCATGTAAATACGAGGGGGTGCTGATAAGTACTGAGCCTTACCCAGAAAAAATTGAGCTAGGAAGCTGTAAATTGCAGGGTGTACTGGCCAATTTGTCTATATTCAATGGTGCAAAAATCATCTACCTATGATTTTAAATTTTATTTATTTTTAAGGTACAAAGTGAACATGGCAGCACCCCCAGAAATGTTCAATGTGGAAGATCATAGGACCATAATCAAGTTCCTGTTTCTCCAAGGGAAAGGTGCGAAGCAGATCCATGAAGAAATGTCGCAAACTTTGGGTGACAGTGGCCCTTCATATGCAACAGTTAAACATTGGGTTGTCAATTTCAAAACTGGCCATTTCTGTGTTGAAAGTGAGAAACCCCGTGGAAGGCCTGTTTCTGTCTCTGTGCCTGCAAATGTGAACACCATCCATGCCATGATCGTGGAGGACCTCCGAATATCAGCCAAACATATTGCTCCATATCTGTGAATATCGCGTGAGAGAGTTGGTGCCATTATCCAAAACAACTTGGAACTGAAAAAGCTTGCAGTAAAGTGGATCCCAAAACTTTTGACAACAGAAAAAAAGAGGAGACGTGTGGAGACATCGGTGGCTGTTTTGGAACATTTTGCAAGGAATGAGTTAGATTTCCTGGACAAACTGGTAACTGGTGATGAGACATGGATCTACTGTTATGATCCTGAGATAAAGGAACAGTCTAAGGAATGGAGGCACAGTGGCTCCCCCAGGCCAAAGAAGTTCCATGTGCAAAGGTCAGTGCAGAAGCAAATGGCAACAGTTTTTTGGCATAAGAAGGGAGTTCTGCTGGTGGACTACCTCCAAAAGGGTTCAACCATCAATGCAACATATTACTGTGCTTTATTGATGAAGCTGAGGCAAAACATCAAGGAAAAACGTAGAGGAAAGCTCTCTAAAGGTGTCATCCTGTTGCAAGACAACACCTCATCACACACTGCAGGTGACACAGTGGCAAAACTGACCACATTAGGCTATCAAGTGATGCCCCATCCACCCTATTTGCCCGACCTGGCTCCTTCTGACTATCATCTGTTCCCCAATCTCAAAAAAACCTAAAGGGACAATGATTTGGGAGTGTTCCAGGGGCAGCGAATGCTGCAAATGAGTGGTTACACCAGCAGTAGGAAGAATTTTATTTGCAGGGACTTAAGAGGCTGCAGGACAGATGTCGCAAGTGCATTGACTTCCTGGGGGAATAGGTAGAATAGTGTGGCAGTTACAGCTTTCTAGCTCAATTTTTTATGGGTAAGGCTCAATTCTTATCAGCACCCCCTCGTATATATATGAAAAGGATATGTTTTACAACTTTAATGCGTCTAAAGAGTTCAAGGTTTGGACCATGATTAAATGTAGAACAAAAGGAGTGATTTATCAGTTGTTTCGTCCTTGCAAAAAGACCCATGTTGTAAAGACAAATAGGGAATTTAGAAAGAGGATATTAGAACACAAAGGGGATATAGAGAAAGGAAAGTTAGAAAGTCCAAATGCAAGACACTTTTTAGAGTTTAAGAACAGTAGTGGTAAGGCAGTTGGCATAACACACATTTCAAACAATATAAGAGGTGGTGATTTGAATCTAAAATTGTTGAAATGGATATATACTTTGGGCTCTCCATATCCAGATGGACTCAATGAGGAGTTACAATTTAATGCATTTTTGTAATAATAAGTTGTAACTTAATATGTTCTTGCAATAGAATCCAATTTCTGATCTGCGCTGTATTTATACCTAGGATACTTATGGTGGATGGACATAGGGTCTATTGATATAATATGTGCAAGTTCAAATTATATCTATAAAGTAATTTTTGTAACTGTAACCAAGAATGATTTTTAATTGAGATATAAATCAATATAGATATATAATTTGATACTTGCACAGTATATGAGGGATGAGTTACCCATTATACAGGCAATTATTGGTGCTGTGACGGGATATCTACGTTTGGTTATGTCCAATGTGGTGAGTAGGAATCGATCTGTATGTGGATCTGGTGGGGATTGTTTGAGTCCACCGGATGTTGATTATATCTGGGATTCTACATTACCCTATATGATCTTTGTGGTGGTTGGTCTGGTTTTGAAATTGAGCACGGATGATGTCTTCAGACACAGCACTATTCATGACTGTGATACCGTGAATTGAGATAAAAATGTAAAGGTGTAGTGTAGTGCAGAAAAAAATAGATGGAAGTGGAAAATTGATCATGGCTGGGGAACATATAACTAATGGGGGTAATTTGGTGCCATCATGGTTTGAGACTGTTTTAGATATCCCTATTTATTATGTTGCCATGGTAATTAGTGGTGTACAATTAGTGGAGGAAGTTAAGAGATTGATTTAATGGATATCGGTCTGTACTACATAACCATAGTAACTATGGATATACATCCAGTAGAGGAGGATAAAAGAGACTGATCCGGAAACAATCTTTTATATTTGCCTTGAAAAAGCCCATAGATATGCAAACGAAACGTGTAGGCAGAAGTTTGGGCAGTAATTTTTATTTATCACTACACCGACACCTGTTATGCTATGATTGGATAGGTATCTGGTAAAGGAATTGTTCACATGAAAGGATGTGGCATGATATACTAGTCACAAAACCAATTATTCTTTATTCAGTAGTGGATTGATTATTTTGCACAGATTGATGACGACATAGAGCAGCGTCCACATTGATGAAGGATATGAGGAGGAACGTTGATTAGGCAACTTGTGAGTGGTGGTAACCCCAAGGAGGGGGGAGTACAGGTATCTGTTAAATGTTTTCCTGAAGAAACGGAGAAGGCTCTTGATGTAATATGGCTTAAGATTGCCTCCCCACTTATCCATACTTACTCACTTGTTTACATTTCTTCTGACTTGTGACCTATTGTGGTTGGACGATTATGTTTAACACAAGTTACTAATTTCATCAACATCTGTATCCATCGTCAGGGCCAGATTTCCCAGTAGGCAGAGCAAGCACCTGTCTAGAGCTCCAAATTTTGAGGGGCACATATGCTGTGCTGGCCACACCCGCAATAGACATTCTATTCTATTTTTTTGGTAGATAAATAGATGACCTGCTAATGGTGTGGAGGGGAAAAATGCACGATATTGGTGCATTTGTGAAATACCTCAACAATAACAACTTAAGTTTGAGTTCTACTAGTGAATATCATTCTAGTATGATTTCATTTTTGGATTTAAAGATTGAGGGAGATCCCACTAGTGGAACAATTATGACAGATATTTACAGAAAGGTGACAGCTGGGAGTAACCCTTTTGAGGGCAGACAGCTGCCACACCACACCCCCTCCACACCATTCGAGGAAGTCCTACAGGTCAGTTTATTGATTTGCTCAACTGATGATCAGTTTAAACTTCAATCTAAGAATATCTATGGAAGATTAGCAGATAGAGGATATCCATAGTGGATGATAAATCGGGCATATAATATAGCAAAAGAGAAAAAAAGAGAGGACCTTTTACGATATAATAAAGAATGATTAGATAAGGAATCTGGAGAGGTAATGAGTGATTCTGTAGTTTTTTTCTACTCCATACAGTGCTGAATATAATGACATTGTAAGGATTATAACATTTACCAGTGAAAGACTACGGAAGGTAGTCTCCAGGGGCTTTAAATTTGTATCTAGAAAAGCTCCTACTATAGTGAATCTAGTATCACCTAGTCTTTTTTTAGGGATAAAAAAAAAGTCACGATCATTGGCTTTTGACAGTTGGGTATCACGGTGCCCGTGCTCCTTTGTTATTGTTTTCCTGTCAGTTTATCCTGTGTGTGCTCCCATTGGCTGTCCTGTATTGATCCCCCCCAGTATGGCCTTTATATACCGGGCTCCAGCACCCACACGGAGCCCTTTCATGGTGTTCCTGTACCAGTGCTAGTTTTCTGCTCACTGTTTCCCAATGTACCGACTTGGCCTGTCTGACTACTCCGCATCAGTTCTCCTGCTCCTGTGTACCGACCCGGATTGCCTGACTACTCTTCAGTGCCTGCTCCTGTGTACTGACCCAGCCCGGCTGACGTTCCTGCTCCTGTGTACCGACCCGGCCTGGCTGACGTTCCTGCTCCTGTGTACCGACCCGGCTCGACTGACGTTCCTTTTCCTGTGTACCAACCTGGCTTGATTGACGTTCCTGCTTCTACAGCTTATTGTCGCCTTGGCGACATTCTCTCTATCGCCAGACGATCTGGATCCACTTGTTCTACTGAGCGCGAGAGTCAGTTTCCGTTACTGCTCCTGCAGGTTGCTAGTGTCTGCCTCTGTTACTGCTCCGGCAGTTGCCTTTGGCCTAGTCCTCCGTTACTGCTCATACCGGTTGCAAATGTCTGCCTCTGTTATTGCTCCGGTAGCGCACCATTGGCTTGTCCTCCGTTACTGCGCCTGCAGGTTGCTAGTGTCTGCCTCCGTTACTGCTCCGGCAGTTGCCTTTGGCCAGTCCTCCGTTACTGCTCATATCGGTTGCAAAGTGTCTGCCTCCGTTATTGCACTGGTAGCGCGCCATTGGCTTGTCCTCCGTTACTGCTCCTGCAGGTTGCTAGTGTCTGCCTCCGTATCAAGGTGCCCGTGCTCCCTGTGTTGCTTTCTGTCAGTTTTTGCTATACTAAGCTCCCATTGGTTGATCTACGTTTGGCCCGCCCAGTATGGCCTTTATATACTGGGCTCTGGCACCTATCCAGTGCCCTTTCGTGGTGTTCCTGTATCAGTGCCTTCTTGAGCTTCGTTGATTCCTGTGTATCGACTTGGCTTGTTTGACTACTCTGCTTCTTGTCTCCTGCTCCTGTGATTCGACCCAGCCTGGCTGACGTTCCTGCTCCGTGATCTGACCCGGCTTGTCTGACTTTCCTGCTCCGTGATCCAACCTGGCTTGGCTGACGTTCCTGCTCCGTGATCCGACCCGGCTTGGCTGACGTTCCTGCTCCGTGACTCGACCCGGTTTTCCTGTTCCAGTGTTCGCTGTGTCGCTTGGGCGACATTCTGACTTCCGCTGTGCCTGGGGCCTAGTATCCATTACTGCTACAGCAGTGAGACAGCTGCTGTGTTCTCTGTTAACACTTGCAGAGCCTCCGTGTTGCCTCTGTTACTGCTACGGCAGTGTGCCATTGGCTGAGCCCTCCGTTAACTCCTGCAGAGCCTCCGTGTTGCCTCCATTACTGCTACGGCAGTGTGCCATTGGCTGAGCCCTCCGTTAACTCTTGCAGACCCTCCGTGTTGCCTCCGTTACTGCTACGGCAGTGTGCCATTGGCTGTACTTCCCGTTAAACTCTTGCAGAGTCTCAGTGTTGCCTCTGTTACTGCTACAGCAGTGTGCCATTGGCTGAACTTTCCATAAATCTCTTGCAGAGTCAGTGTTGCCTCCATTACTGCTACGGCAGTGTGCCATTGGCTGAACTTTCCGTTAAAGCTCTTGCAGAGTCTCAGTGTTGCCTCCGTTACTGCTACAGCAGTGTGCCATTAGCTGGACTTTCCGTTTAGCTCTTGCAGAGTAACAGTGTTGCCTCCGTTACTGCTAAGGCAGTGTGCCACTTGCTGAGCCCTTCGTTAAGCTCTTACTGAGCATCTGTGTTGCCTCCGTGACTGCTACAGCAGTGTGTCTTAGTCTCAGTTACTGCTCTGGCTGAGTGCAAGTGCTCTGGTCTCCATTATTGCACTGCAGTCTCCTACGTGCTCTATTCTACCATACTGAGCGTTACAGAGAGAACTCATCACAGACTTCTCTGCATAGAGACTGATTACACCTATTGGAGAACTTTAAACGGATAGTAATACTTCGTGCCTGGGGACAGTAATACTTCAGTACCTTTTTGGAGCCGGCCGGCTCCAAAAGGCACTGACAGCACAGGTGCACTGACATCACTGTGACGAGATGTCCGTGCTTCCTGCTCCTGTGAGCCTCGGACAAACTGCAAAATCTTTGGAACCAGGTAATATTTCTGGCAACTAGCGCTACTAAGCAGCTAGTCGCCAGATGAAGACTGAATACATGTAAAGTTATTGCAGGGTGGTAGTTCCCCTTTAAGATGAAACATTATACTATTTGCTCTACAAAAGGGGTAGTTTATCTCATTAGCTGCACAGCATGTAAAATGCAGTATTTTGGGAAAACATTAAGAATGATGCGGGAGAAATTAAACGAACATCTGAGTGACATAAGAAGCAACAAATTTCGATCAAATGTCTCCTCACACTTCAAAGAATCACACTCCGGTAATACAGACACCCTTACAATACAGGGGATTGAAAGAATGAAAGTTGGAATGAGGGGAGGCGATTTGGATAGTTTTTATTAAAAAGGGAGGAATACTGAATTTTTAAATTGGGTACTAGGTATCCAAAGGGCTTTAATAAAGAATATGACATTATGTGCTATGTCTGATCTGTAGCGAGAATAGGTGACTGGGTTGCTCTCTAAGTGTGGACTTTGTATTATATTTCCATACTTTAAAAGGGAATGGCTCTGAATGAAAGTCCCACTTTTGAGAGCAAGCATTTACCTATACCTAATTCTCGTCTATAAATATTGTGCAGCATCCTCTTTACATCTGGTTCTCTAAATACATATATTTTTTTAATGTTACTATTTTATATAAGAACTTTTATTGATGGTTTAAATATTTGTTGGTTGAATCATAGTGACCTTTACATCCTATGGGACCCTTACTGCCTTTAAGATCTTGAAGGGATTCTAAAACTAGTGGAAATCCAAATGGGATTTGACAAATGTCTAAGTACCTGGGTTGGGTGAATATTACCTCCATATGTGCACATTTTATAAGGAATATGCATGGCACAGTAGTGTATGCCATTTGATATTAGACTTTTCATTTTGTGTATATGTTGATGGAAATCTCGCAATCCTTAAGGGTAATGACAAGTATGCTTTCCCAAGAGATATGATTGCTTTGTTTAATCCCGGATACTTTGTCTTTAAGAGTCTTGATATAGAGTTACAAGGTAGTGTGGATTCTATTGGATATTTTGAATCTCTGAATGAGATCTTGATGGTAATTGGTCATTATGGATTTAAAAGAGGAGACCAGGAATAAGCAATTGTCTTTAATCATGATTAAAGGCCGCAAGGTGCGAAACGCATAGATAGGACCTGCTAGTGTTCCCACTCATCTAGTATTGCCTCTGATAAAATCTGTTCATGGTGCCAAGAAGGCATGTGTTTTATGTGGATTTCTACAATAAAAATGTTTCTAAAATATTGGACTTGTTCATGGCATTGAAGAGGTATAGATGTCAGTGATGAAGGACTTAATAGAAAATCTGAGTCCAGTTTGACATTGATACCTATTTCTGGGCTACGCATTGAAAAAATAAATACAGTAACAACAAAGGATAGTATTATAATTAATCTCACTAATTTTGGATTGAAGGAGGCACATGTTTTGGTTTTGATGAAGGGTTTATCATTATCTCTCATTAAGGAAGGAAATTAATTTGAGGTAGTGAAGGATCTTAATCTATTCTTAAGAAAAATATTGTTATGAACGTTATATCAGGATCCTGATAATAAATTCTTGCAAGATCAAGATAAAGAGGTTATGAATCTTTTGGAGTTATTCGATTGAGAGGATAATGGATAGATACTTCACTAACCTGAAAAGTAAATCCAAAATGAAATCTCCCTTTATGGTTAAATCATTATATACAAGCCTTTATTGAGATTGTTCAGAAAGATCTGCAAAAAAACAGACCTGAGAAGTAATATAGGTGACAACTTATCTATAGATGTAAGACATGCCTTATGTGAGTGGCAGTAACCCCCGAGGAGGAGGAGTACAGGTATCTGTTAAATGTTTGCCTGAAGAAACGGAGCGGGTTCTTGATGTAATATGGCTTATGATTGCCTCCCTGCTTATCCATACTTATTGGCCAGACTCAGTTGCTAACATTTCTTCTGACTTTGGACCTATTGTGGTGGACGATTATGGCAGACACGAGTTACTAATTTCATCAACATCTGTATCCATCATAACTGTTTGATTTGTCATGCTACACATTATCATCAACTGATTCATTAATTCTTTTCATCATTCATGCTCCATATATCCTTCATATGTGCAGTGATCATATCAATATTGACTGGTACTTTTTTCATGATCATCTGTTTCTATGACCAATATATACATTGATATTGATTTATATTGATTTATAGATCAATTGTTTTCCTCTGTTTCCATTCACTAGCACCAGTGTTAGTTTTTATATTTACCATAAAATCTTGTGTATAATATGCACAGTTTTGCCCCACAAGGCAAAATGTATGTGGCAGGGGCATTAGAATTTTTCTGGCCATTGTAATGTAAATATGGGTTTATTAAGAGGTGTTACTTCTACTTTAAAGAAAGCTAGCCCCATATGCCTGAACCAGAGCATGAGCAGGAATGTTGAGTGAAGTTATTCCATTTCCTTATCAACTTATTTAACCATCTGAGTGCTAGAGGGGTACACATCGCATTGCTTTGCAATGCTTTGCGTACCCCTCTGGCACTCAAAGGGTTAATGCCTAGCTGAGTGGTTCTCAATCTTTTTTTGCATGGGTCACCCCTAACGTAATCTAGTACATTCGCAACACTCCTAACATTTTTAATGTAATTTATCAAGGGCATAATGAAGGATACAATATATAGTAACATAGTAACATAGTAATTTAGGTTGAAAAAAGACTTGCGTCCATCTAGTTCAACCTTTTCCTATTCCTGTTTACCATCGTTGATCCAAAAGAAGGCAAAAAAAAAAAAAAAAATTAGTAATTAAAAATTCTGCCTTGAATGGGGGGGGGGATTCCTTCTTGATTCCAAATGGCAATCAGATTTCTCCCTGGATCAACAAGCCCCAACTAAATATTCATCCCAACATACATAGCCCTCTGTTTTATGCTCTTTTAAATAAGTATCCAGGCCCCTTTTAAAGGCATCTAATGTTTTCGATAGCACCACCTCCTCAGGCAGTGAATTCCATACCTTTATTGTCCTTACTGTAAAGAAACCCTTCCGCTGTTGTAGATTAAACCTCCTTTCCTCAAGTCTAAGCGGGTGGCCTCTTGTCCTGTGTACTGTTCTGTTAATGAACAGGTCTTTGGAGAGCCCTTTGTATGGGCCCTGAAATATATAGTTATTATTAGTTCTTACAGTCATAATAACAAAACTAAGCATATTGTGCATAAGAATTTCTGTAAATCTTTATTTATAGTCTTCATAGAAAACACAGGGCTCCCTAATATGATGTCCATGGCACACAAAGTGCCACAGCACCCTGGTTGAGAATCACTGGCCTAGGATTAGTAATGTCCTGTATTAGTAAAAAGTAATATTGTAGCTATTAAAAAAAAATAAATCAATTGTTGCCAGTCCTGTCTCTCAAACCTATATAGTTTGAGAGATATACAATGATAAAGTTATCCCTCCCTCCCCTTTCACTGACATCAGCCTCTAGATGACAGAAGAAGATTGTGGTCCCTGGACCGGCCAGGGATTCCTCAGCATAGCCAAAATACCTCAAGGTAAAAAGAAATATTTAATTGGAATGGTCTACAAAGTGTGCTTGCAAACCAGGCACACTTTGTAGACCGTTCCAATGAAGTATTTGTTTTTAGATAGAGTTATTTTGGCTATGCTGAGGAATCCCTGGCCGGTCCAGGGACCACAATCTTCTTCTGTCATCTAGAGGCTGATGTCATCATGTATATCTCTCAAACTATAAAGGTTTGAGAGATCAGACTGGCATCAATTGAATTATTTTTTGAATACCTGCAATATTACTTTTTATTAATACAAGACATTACTAACCCTTTAAGCAAGGTAAGAAGGGCAATAATAGCCCAAAATGCCCATAATCTGTCCAACTGTCACAAGTGTCATTATGGGGGAAAATGCTAAGTGTAAGTAGCTTAGTAAATAAGTGTTGGGCAGGCATAGGGCTAGAAAATCCATTCTGGTGCCTTGCTTAGCTTGGAATGGCATTCATACACTAACCCAATATGGCATACAATTCACATCAGTGATATATATTCAAGACACACACAAGGTATGTTATCCAAAGGTAGGAAATGCTAATTTTTCTATCATATTTATTTTCAATGTTATAAACAAGATTGGAAAGGAATTATCAGTTGGGGGGTAGAAGGATGGTCAAGTAGGGTAGTGGGTAGTATAAAAACCAGGATGAGAATGGTGTATATGCTCTCCCTGTTCTCTATACACAATTCCATAATCTGCAGGGGTGGATAACATCAGCTCTTCACTCTGTGCTTCTGCAACAGGAAGCAGCATGGTTAGAGTTGACAGAAAATCCCTTTAAAGCAGGTAAAAGGTGTTATAATTTTCATGAATGTATAACCTGCCATGTATTTTGTATTCAGTTTTCATTCTAAATATGCTTGAAGAAGAGACCTAATGTGTCTTGAAAGCTTGAATCCTAGAGACACTTAGTTATGCAATAAAGGTATCACTTTTACTCTATAATATTCCTGCCTTTAAAGAGGTAATCATACCTGTGAACTTTGTCTTCTGGAGTCCCTGGAGGGGACTCCTGTGGTGCTGCTGGGGGATATAAATGATGCATTTTACATCAAAACAGGGCTGGGCCTACTCACGATTGTTGCTGTGGCTTAACGGACGTGTCACGAAAGTGGATGGAACTATTTTTAAGGAGGAAAAGAG
This sequence comes from Rhinophrynus dorsalis, assembly GCA_037306005.1. Taxonomy (NCBI): domain Eukaryota; kingdom Metazoa; phylum Chordata; class Amphibia; order Anura; family Rhinophrynidae; genus Rhinophrynus; species Rhinophrynus dorsalis. Next base: position 37,072,735 of record CM074727.1, read on the forward strand.
GACAGAAAATGGGAGGAACAGGGTGGAAGGAGCAGAAGTGGGCAGGAAATGGGAGGAACAGGGTGGGAAGGAGCAGAAGTGGGCAGGAAATGGGAGGAACAGGGTGGGAAGGAGCAGAAGTGGGCAGGAAATGGGAGGAACAGACTTGGAGAAGGAGGAGAAGTTGGTGGGAAATGGGAGGCACAGACTTGGAGAAGGAGGAGAGGTTCGTGGGAAATGGGAGGAAGAGTGTGGGAAGAGCAGGAGTGGACAGAGTTTTTTTATGAAATTCCCCACCCCTGGAGAATCAGTGTCTGCTCCCAAATACCCAGTAATCAGCTGCAAAAACTGGAGCCTCTGGGGCAGATCCGGAGAGTTCCCAGGTTTGGAAATAGTAATGTGACACTATAGATGAATATCTGTTTATTCCTTATACTTTTTAATAAAGCTCTGTATCTTTCACAAACTCCATATTGGAGTAGTTTTATTGTGTTAGGGATGCTGCTTTATAACATGTTTATAAAATGACTTGGAAATAGATATAGAAAGCAAAATATCAAACTATCAATATTTGCAGATGACACTAAATTATGCAGGGTAATTAATTCAGAACAGGATATTTTCTCTTTACAGAGGGATTTACATAAAATGGCAGATTGGGCAAACAAACTGAATATGAAATTTAATGTGGGAAAGTGTAAAGTCATGCGTTTGGGAGGAAACAATCCCAATGCTACTTATTAACTTAATGGAATCATTTTAGGGGACTCGTTGCTAGAGAAAGACCTGGGTATCCTTGTCAACTACAAACTTGGATACAGTGACCAGTGTCAAACAGCAGTAGCAAAAGTAAGCAACATCCTGTCTTGTATAAAAAGAGGTATTGGCGCAAGAGTGTATAACATTATTTTGCCATTGTACAATCATTGGTAAGACCTCACCTTGAGTATAGAGTACAGTTTTGGGCACCTGTTCTGAAAAAGCATATAGAGAGGGTACAGCGAAGAGCAACAAACTTGGTTTATTTACTCTAGAGAAAAGACCACTAAGAGGAGACCTTATCATATTGTGCAAGGATATGAGAGGTCAATACAAGGATCTCTGCGGTGAGCTGTTCATTCCACGGCCTGATCAGGTGACCAAGGAACACCCCTTGAGATTAGAGGAAAGGAGGTTTAGACTTCAGCAGAGGAAGGGTTTTTTTACAGAAAGGTCTTTTAAATTTTTGAATTCTTTGCCCAAGGAGGTGGTTATGGCAGATACAATGGATACATTCAAGAGAAGATAAGATACATTTTTTTCAAAAGGGAACATACAGGGTTATATTGTGTAATATAGGCAAATCAGGAAGGTCTGATAAAGACAACTTATTTGGTAGCAGGAAAGCTAGAAAATTCTCAGTCACTGGGGTATAAGGCAAAGGTTGAACTTGATGGACTTGTGTCTTTATTAAACCTAATTGACTATATTAGTATGTTACTATGTAATTAAATTTTAAAGTTCCCCCCCTTCCTGCCCCTTTCCCGACGTCATTCTTCCTCCTTCAGATCTGAAAGCCGGTCAGTATGGATCTCAATGAGGGATAATATTGTGTGAGCATAAGGAAAACCCTGTTCCCCTTCGTCAAGGGGGAGAGGGATTTCCTTGTACAGAGAAAAGATTGTGCCTCATTGCGACCATCTTTCAAATCTGTAGGAAGAATAATGATGTCAGAAAAAGGTGCAGGAGGGGGAAACTTTAAAATATTATTATAATAAAACTGCAACGATATGGACATTGCAAAAGATAAAGAGAATTATTAAGCAGTATAAGGAATAATCGTATATTCATTTATAGTGTCACATTACAATCCCTTTAAAGCAGGACACACATAAAAATGCATGCTGACTGATTACCTGAGGATCATTGTAGCTCAGTAGTAATCATTGCAGTTTTGTAGCATGCATTTTTTATATGTCCTGGTGTAAAGGACTGATCTGGAACCCTATATTTGATACAATTATTAAACTGATGGTAGTGTTTCACAAAAAAAGCAGCTCCAATTAATCTTCATAGTGTTTGGGCCATAGAGAGTGTTATTTCAATACTGTCAGAGTTGTAGTTCAAGAGTAATTGAGTGATAGAGTATCCCCCTCCCGCCCCTTTTACCTAGTGTAAGCCGCCTCCCCACAGATGTGGAATCTGGTCACTTGACCGGACAGGTTGCAGCAAGGGACAATCTTCTTACTGTGAGCATAAGGAAAACCCTGCCCCCCTTGACAGGTTTTTCCTTATGCTTCCTGAAGATTGTCCCTCTCTGTGATCTAATTGCTATTGAACTACAACTCTGACAGTAGAGAAATAACACTCTCCATGGCCCATATACTATGAAGATTAACCCCTTAAGGACCATTGACGTGCCCGGACTGTCACGCTGGTCCGGCACTTAAGGACCAGTGACGGTCCTGGTACGTCACGTACTTTTACTCACCTCGCTCCTGCAGGAGAGCGGTGAGTAATACCGGGGACTGAAGTTGATTGCTCCAAGACCGGAGCGATCTCTTTCAGTCCCTCGTTTGGGGTGCTGGCACACGTGATCAGTCATGTGGGGTGGCAAGTCTAACTTCCCTATCTGGTCCTTAAAGGACCATACAACCCGGCACCGCTGGTCCTTAAGGGGTTAATCAGATCTACTTTTTTTTGTGAAACATTTCTATACCTTTAAAAATGTTCACCTACTAAAATGCAGTTGCTGTGGTGTCCATTACATTGTGGATCACTCACCTGTGCTCTTTTTCTAATGTCTGTTTTTATTCATTTTGATTGTTCCTTGTGTTATAAAATGCTAGATTGCACCTCACAGTCTCTTCCTTGTGTAATGCCTGTTGGTATCTTCTTTTGCACCATCATTTTGAAAACTTGAGGTTTTAATAATCTCTGTAATATCCAGCAAGAGCTGATATAAAGTTATGTCACTTAATATGGTTGCTGTAAGTTTAATGATAGATAATGCATATTCTGCTTGTGAAAGAAACGGGGTAATTTAAACTGTTAAAACTGAAAAATATTATGTAGATTGTGAATCTGATATTCTCTGAACCCCACCCCAACAGTTAGTTAGAAATTAAAGGGATAGTAATACTTAAGTATTACAATTCCCTATATTAAAACCCTAGTAAAAAAAAAAAATGTATTGCCCCCAGTGTCATCTCCCAAACCTTTATGGTTTGAGAGATGAACGCTTCTAAAGTTGCCCTCTCCCTCCCCCTTCCCCTTGTCAGCATTTTAGCTGACTGCAGTGAACAGAGTCATACGACTTTCAGGTGGCTCTCCAGCACAGCCTGATCGCGTTAAGTAAAAAAAAAAAACTTTCACTGAAATGGTCTTGTACGTGTGCTTGGTTTGCAAGCACACGTAGAAGACCATTTTAGTGAAAGTTTTTTTTTTAGTTATCGCGATCGCGGCTCTGCTGCAGAGCCGCCTGATGATCTCTGACCAGCTAGAATGCTGACTACGGGGAAGGGGGAGGGAGAGGGCAACTTTAGAAGCGATCATCTCTCAAACCATAAAGGTTTGACAGATGACACTGGGGGCAATACTTTTTTTTTTTTTACTACGGCTTTAATATAGGGATTTGTAATACTTAAGTATTACTATCCCTTTAATCTAAAAAAATTAAGTACTTTACATCACTGGTTTCCAGCTATTTAAAGGGGAACTATCACCCCAAATAAAGTCTCCCCCCAACAATTAGCCATGTAGCAATAAGTTTAACAAAAGTAGTATTAGCCTACATAATTACTGCATTACTCAGAAATCCTACTTCTGCCGAGACTGACGGCCAGGCAACAGCGCTTTAGAAGAGTCTGGGCACCTGAGCCTTCAGTCCCTTCTGGTACCTAAAGATACCATGCAGCGCCTCCTAGAGGAGACGGGACTGACAGCGCAGGAGCAAAGATGTCTGTTGCCTGGCCACCAGTCTCGGCAGAAGTAGGATTTCTGGCTAACGCTCTGATTATGCTGGATAATATGACTATTGTTAAGCTTATTGCTAGATGGCTAATTGTTGGGGGGGGGATTTATTCAGGGTGACAATTCCCCTTTAAAGGGATAGTAATACTTCGTTTTAACTTTATTTTATTTTGTAGGCATTAAAAAAACATGAAGAATGATATAAGTCTTATCTCTCAAACCTTTATGGTTTATGAGATATTCACAAGCAAAGTTCCCCTCCCACCCCTTTTACCTAGTGTAAGCCATCTCTTCTCAGATGTGAGTCTGGTTGTATGACAGTACAGATAACAGAAGGGGACAATTTTCTTTGTATGAAAACAATGAAAGCCCTTCCCCCCTTGACAAGTTTTTCAGCTTTTTCCCTTATCTTAATTGAAGATTGTCCCTCTCTGCAGTCTACCTGGGCACCTCCCTTCTGATCTGGTTGAACTGGGGGGGATACTTTGTTTGTGAATATCTCTTAAACCATAAAGGTTTCAGAGATAAGACTTATATTATTCTTCATGTTTTTTGTAATGCCTACAAAATAAAATAAAGTTAAAACGAAGTATTACTATCCCTGTAACAATAAGTCACACTTAGGTTGATGTACAAAAAAAAGTTCTTCAGTTCTGGGACAAGCCCACTGCACTAAAGGGATCACACTGCTTTGCAACATTTTGAATACTTCACTCGCATTTAGGAGGGTTAAAACCCAATATCCCTTTGAGTGCTGGAGAGGTATCCAAAGCATTGCAATGTGTTGGATACCTCTCTGGCACTTAAACAGTTAAATATGTAATTTTTTTTGGGGGGTGTTTTTTTTTTTTTTTACATTTTATTTATCCCGTATGATGTGGTTAGTTTACTCCAGAATTACTGAGGTGGGTTATGCACTAAGGTGTGATAAAGTGGTGATAAAGTGGAGATGACTTCCCCAGTGATATCACTTCTCCAGTTCCAATGTTATTCTATAGAACCTATGCACTGGGATGTCCAAAGGAGGAGAAATCTTAGTGTATAGGCTCCATAGAATAACATAGAAACTGGAGAAGTGATATCACTGGAGAAGTCATCTCTGCTTTATCACCTCTTTATCACGCCTTAGTACATCTCCAATCAAGATCTTAGTACATCAGACCCTCTAACTCAAACAAAAAACAATTCCAGTGCACGACCAATATATATATATATATATATATATATATATATATATATATATATATATATATATATATATATATATATATATATATATATATGTTTTTTTTTTTTTTTTTTTTTTTTTTGCTGAAACATTTACTTCACATTCAGGGCCGGATTTATATCCAGGTGGCTCTAGGCAAGGAATTTTATATGCAATTAGTTCCACCCATAACCACACTCCCATTCCTCACATAAACCCGCCCCCACTCAAAGCCACTATTTCCTGTCACAGAAACTTTGGCCTATAGCAAGCAAGGACAAAAAAAAGCTTTAACCCCACAGTTGCTAGAGAGATCTCCAACATTTTGCTTTGCAATGCATTGGGGTTAAATAATATCCTGTAAAAGGGATTAAAGGGATAGTAATAGTTTAAAATTACTAATCCCATTATTTTAGTAGTAAAAAAAAGAAATGATTTGCCACCAGTGACATCTCTCAAACCTTTATGGTTTGAGAGATATTCAGCTCGCAAAGTTACCCCCTCCCTCCCCTTTACCTGAAGTCAGCATTGTAGTTGACTGCAGGGGAAGCCTGTCGTATGACCGTCCGGCGGCTCTGCAGCAGAGCCGTGATCTCGTTAATAAAATATAAATCATTCACTTACATTAATTTAAATTAAAGGGATAGTAATATTTAAAGGGGTAGTAATACTTCGTTTTATCTTTATTTTATTTTGTAGGCATTAAAAAAACATGAAGAACGATATAAGTCTTATCTCTCAAACCTTTATGGTTTGAGAGATATTCACAAGCAAAGTTTCCCCTCCCGCCCCTTTTACCTAGTGTAAGCCATCTCTTCTCAGATGTGGAATGCAGTCCATAGACCAGACAGATAACAGAAGGGGACAATCTTCTTCCTATGAGAACAATGAAAGCCCTGCCCCCCTTGACAAGTTTTTCAAGGTTTTCCCTTATCTTAATTGAAGATTGTCCCTCTCTGCAGTCTACCTGGGCACCTCCCTTCTGCTCTGGCTGAGCAGTGTTACATTAGTAAAAGGGGCAGGAGGGGGATACTTTATCATTGAATTACTCCTAAACTACAACTCTGACAGAACTGAAATAACACTCTCCATGGCCCAAATACTATGAAGATTAATTAGAGCTGCTTTTATTATGAAACATTACTATCACTTTAAGTGAATGATTTCTGTTTTATTAACGTGATCACAGCTCTGCTACAGAGCCGCCTGATGATCTTAGGACAGGCTTCCCCTGCAGTCAGCTACAACACTAACTTCAGGGAAAGGGGAGGGAGGGGGGAACTTTGCGAGTGAATATCTCTCAAACCATAAAGGTTTGAGAGATGTCACTGGGGGAAAATAATTTCTTTTTTTACTACTAAAATATTGGGATTAGTAATTTTAAAGTTGTACTATCCCTTTAAAACTGGTGCAGGGACATTGAAATCACCCTGGCCACACCTACAGCTCAGAATGTGGGTGTGACCAGCACAGTTGCGGCACCACTTAAAAATTTGGAGGTCTAGGCAGCTGCCTACTTTGCCTATTGGGAAATCGGACCCTATTCACAATTACTTAGATTTACTATAATTTCAGTGTTAATAAAGAAACTTTGCAACATAGGCTGTGAGACCAATAAGCCGAACAAGCAATAAATTAACTGATAAATAAATGGAATGTGCTGAAAACATGCAAAACATTGGAGAATATAGAGTGGATTGCAAGACTTGCCTAATCGCTATATATACTGTACTTTTGTTGGCAAAATGATCAGCATCAAAATGTTCCTGAATTGCAATTATTTTTCTGAATTAGCAAACATCTGCGTTTTCTTATAGCCAATGCATTTCAAGAAATGGGCGTAGCTAAACATCTGCTGTTTTGTGAGAGGATTAGTGATGGAACCTAATTCAGCATAGCAATCAGCACATATTTTCCTATGACGGATAACTTTGCCATTTATTTTAGGTGGATGTGCTATTCAGCATCAAGGAATCATACCTCCCAACATTTCAAATTGCCAAAGAGGGACACTTGTGTTTTGGGGGGTGTTTCTGGGGGTGTGGCTGGTGGGAGGAGCATTACCGGGGATTTTTAGGTTATTTCATGACCTATTCATACCTCTTTGTGTAACCTAAAAAATTACTTATAACAAGACCAAAGTATTTTATTTACACAGACTAATTTATAAACACATATACTGACATTTAACCCCTTAAGGTCCGACGATCCCACGGTGTCTGGTCCTTTAAGGACCAGATAGACGTGTTCAACGTGCCATCCAACGTGACTGATCATGTGGGGCGGCACATCGAAAGGAGGACTGAAAGAGATCGCTCCGGTCTTGGAGCGATCAACTTCAGTCCACGGTATTACTCACCGCGCTCCTGCAGGAGCGCGGTGAGTAAAAGTACGTGACATACCAGGACCGTCACTGGTCCTTAAGTGCCGGACCAGCGTGACGGTCTGGGTACGTCACAGGACGCAAAGGGGTTAAACAAACAATAATGCAAATTATATTGCTGTAGAACAATGTGATACACTTATCTACACACCACTCAGTCTGATCTCCTAAAAACAGGGACATCAGGGTGGGAAAGAGGGACAGAGGGATTTGGGTCTAAAAAGAGGGACACTTGGGAGGTATGAGGAATTAGTATGTTTCTTGCATCAAAACATGAGCAATCACAAATAGTGCATACATTTATGGCATTTAACAAAGAGAGAATGCAGAAGAAACAATAGAGGGTGCCTAATAGTGTCTGTTATCCTTGTAACAATATGAAAGATGAGAAATAGGAAATATACTCACAAAATATGATGGTTGTGGAAGGGTATATACTCAACTACAACAAACTGAGCATATAGAGAGTTTATGTTGTCTCTGTTCAGGTAACTGTAGTAAGAAGTGATGAGGTTTACAACATGCTGCTTGATGATCTTCAAAGCTTTAATAATCCAAATTTGAATACAACATTATGGTAAAACGAACCATTTAAAACAATAAAAATTGTAAAATAAATTAAGAACAAAGGCTTGCTACACTAACATTTCGTAGTATCCTGACTAATTCTCCACACCTAGCACAAGCCAAAAAAAAAAAAGAAGACAAAGCAGCACTGAACAAACCATTATTTAAATAGCCCTCTAACACTCTTGATTGGATAATTGACCAGCTTTCTCAATATTGGTCCAAACAGTACCAAAATCAATATAAAGACAAAATATATGGTCTGTATAACCTTCTGATATAACCAGCTAAAGCCCCCCCCCCCCACAGGCCATTTCACGGAGGTCAGCCTCTAGCTGACAGCAGGAAATTCTGATCATTTGTCCATCCAGCGCCTCTTCAGCAGAGCTGAAATTGTGCTATTTATAAATAAATACTTAATTAGAACGGTCTACAAAGTGTGCTTGAAAACCAGGCACACTTTGTAGACCGTTCCATTGAAGTATTTATTTCTAGATTGCACTATTTTGGCTCTGCTGAAGAGCCGCAGGCCGATCCCAGGATCAGAATCTCCTGCTGTCAGCTAGAGGGCAGACTTCTGTGAAACGACCTGGGGGGAACTTTAGCTGGTTATGTCTCTCAAACTATAAAGGTTTGAGAGACAGGACTTACATCAATGCAATTTTTTTTTTAATACCTACAATAATAAAGGATGTTAAAATTAAACATTACTATCCCTTTAATTTAGACAGGGCACAATCAATAGCATTTTACACACATGCTATCTTAAAGCTAGACTCTGGGAGTCAAGGGATTTTTCCAGTTGGCAGGGATACCATCTTAGCTGTGTTTTGGAGATGCCGAAAAAGGCTAGTCTGTTTTTTAGAATGGAGTGCTATCAACTGTTCTGGAAGGAGATTTAAAGGGATAGTAAAGTCTAGTAATAATAAACGCTAATACTGTAGCTATTACAATTATAAACTAAATGATGTTAGTCCTATCTCTCAGACCTTTATGGTTTGAGAGATATACAAATATAAAATTCCCCGCTCCCTCCCCTTCTGCGACATGACCTCAAAAGCCTGTTGCAGGATATCCTGGTCCCAGGACCAGATGGAGGCTCTTCAGCAGAGCTGAAATAACGTGATTGTGACACAAATACCTCATTGGAATGGTCTACAAAATGTGCCTGGTTTGCAGGCACACTTTGTAGACTGTTCCAATCAAGTATTTGTGTCACGATCGTGCTATTTTGGCTCTGCTGAAGGGCCTTGTCTGATTGCGAGACCAGAATCTTGGGCTGACAGCTTTACAAGTTATGTCACAGAAAGGTGAGGGAGGGGGAAGCTTTATCTTTGTATATCTCTCAATCCATAAAGGTCTGAAATATAGGACTAACATCATTTAGTTTATAATTGTAATAGCTACAATATTAGCGTTTATTATTACTAGACTTTACTATCCCTTTAATTAAATATCTAGTGGGTCAGGCATAGTGTGCATGAAGTGGGGGAGAAGTGTGCATGAAGTTGGGGGGGGCAGTGTGACAAGGATGAGAAGTGGGCAGAAAGTAGGAGAATCATGACTTGAGAAAATAACGTTTGATCGTTACTAAACGCGTAGCATTGTGGGAATTATATTGGATGTTTTATTGTTTTTATCCAAATATATTTTGTATTAAATCACCTTTTGGAGATTGCTGTTGGAACGGCAACTTTTTTTCACACTCAGTTCCTCCCACTTTCTGCCCACTTCTCCTCCTTCCCACCCTGTTCCTCCCACTTCCTGCCCACTTCTCCTCCTTCCCACCCTGTTCCTCCCACTTCCTGTCTACTTCTCCTTCTTCCCACCCTGTTACACCCATTGTTCCACTCATTTCTCCTTCCCTCCCTGTTCTTCCCACTTCTCTTCCTTCCCAACCTGTTCCTCCCACTTCCCGCCCATTTCTCCTCCTTCACACTCAGTTCCTCCCACTGCCTGCCCACTTCTCCTCCTTCCCACCCTGTTCCTCCTACTTCCTGCCCACTTCTCCTCCTTCCCACCCTGTTCCTCCCACTTCCTGTCTACTTCTCCTTCTTCCCACCCTGTTACACCCATTGTTCCACTCATTTCTCCTTCCCTCCCTGTTCTTCCCACTTCTCTTCCTTCCCAACCTGTTCCTCCCACTTCCTGCCCATTTCTCCTCCTTCACACTCAGTTCCTCCCACTGCCTGCCCACTTCTCCTCCTTCCCACCCTGTTCCTCCCACTTCCTCTCTACTTTTCCTTCTTCCCACCCTGTTCTTCCCACTTCCTGCTGACTTCTCCTCCTTCCCACCCTGTTCCTCCCACTTCCTTCCCACTTCACATGTAAAATGTAAATAAGCCATGCCCATCCAGTTAAGATCCATCCCTTTATGATGCAAACTGTGTCATTTACACACCCCTTTTCGCAGCACATGAGGCCTCTTCGGGAACTCAAGTGGATGAAGTTCCCAACTATGATTGGAGATCTCTCTATCACCCAGCCAGTAAAGGGTTATTTTAACTGGTGCATACACATTGAGATTGCAATGGTCACCCACAATCTAGAATGTAGGAGTGGCTATCATAGGTGAGGCTCCTCCCCTCAAAACTTGCTGCTTTAAGCAGTTGCCTGCTCTGCCTAATGTGAAATCCAGACATGAGATGAGGAGCTTTGTTATAAAGGGAAAAGTAAAGGTTAGAAGGAAAGTATGAAATTAATGAACGATCAATGAAAAAAAAGGATGATAAGGGGAGATATTACTTACTAGTGGTTTATGCACACCAATCCATATAAGATGTGAATTTGCTTTCCGTGCAGCTTGTGCTATGGCGTTGTTGACATGTACGTTGTGTAAAGAGGCAAGATTCCCACGTTTAGAGAGACAGACACTCTGGAAACACAGCAATGTAATGTTATTTACATGTGACTGCACATATCTGCTCAGTGATACGCACACAGGAGCAATTCTGGGGCAAACCAACTGCATCACAGAGGGGACAAATACAATATCCCATCAATTTAACCCTTTGAGTGCCAAAGGGATATCCAATGCTTTGTACCGCAATGCTTTGGACACCTCTCTGGCACTCAAAGAGTTAAAAGGGACTTTGGCTCTGAAGGGGTTAAAAAGGCACATTTAAATCTGTATTTCTTCCCTACGATGCAGTTGGCTTGCTCCAGAATTGAGCCATTTTTTCTTTTGTGTATACGGCTCACTGAGGACGAAGTACAACTGGAACAATTCTGGAGCAAACCAATTACACCACAGGGGTTAAATAAATATTCCTCCGACTCCCATTGATTAAAATGTGGCTTTTAACCCACTGAATACTAGGAAGGATTTCAGTGCATAGATATCTCTTTAAAAAAGACAAAAGGGCAAAAATCCTAGGGCCATTGTGATTTTTATAGTCACAGCATGGGGTATCCTTTTGAAATAACACATTTTTAATAGCGCGAGGCTTGGAGCCGCATTAAATAGGTCGCCGTGTTCAAAAGGGTGACATGACAATCTCGCATTGCGTATCAGCGCAAGATTTTCATGTCGCTTCTTTAAACAGCGTGATTGGCTGCGGGGTTACAACAAGAGCAGGAAGAATGAGTACATTGGTATATTCCTGAGTGAAGAAAAAAAAAAAGGAGAAAAAAGAGGCGCTTCCTCGTGTGATACTGTATATGTTTCTTGATCACCACACCTCCACCAGTCGAACCATACTCACATATATAATGGTTAGACTAACACATATATGTAGGCTAGCACACCAAACTCAGGGATCTTACAGCCGTCCCTTATATGGCTTTCTTGATGTCAATAAACTATCGGCCGCTCTCCCCAAAAACAGCTCCTCCTCTCGAAGGGTTAAACCATCGAAAGACCCAAAAAACAAAAGACAAAGGGGGCGCCAATAGTCCCTTATCTTAAACGGTACATACGATCAAAAGTTACTTTCTCAAGTCATGCAGGTATTACCTGCATGACTTGAGAAAATAACGTTTGATCGTTACGAAACGCGTAGCATTGTGGGAATTATATTGGATGTTTTATTGTTTTTATCCAAATATATTTTGTATTAAATCACCTTTTGGAGATTGCTGTTGGAGCGGCGTCTTTTTTTCAAAGAGATTTTATCCAGCGGGGAGAGGAGATCGGAACCAAGAAGTGGGGAGGAAGGAAGAGACGTAAGCATATTACCGTACAGGGACGGTTTATGTTACCCTGAAAAGTGCATTTAGCTGTATTGTAATATTTATACAGCCACTGTATCATGTGAGTGCATATCCCTATTTTGTAGTTATTGTATGTACCGTTTAAGATAAGGCACTATTGGCGCCCCCTGTGTCTTTTGGTTTTTGGGTCTGTCATTGGTACATTCCTGGTCTCCAGTCATAAACTTCCACATTTCCGTTTTTGTGCAGTTGAACCAAGAGAGCTTTAATAAAGTTTTTTATTATAATTGTCTTAACCCCTTAAGGACCAGCGGTCCCGGGGTGTGCCGTCCCTTAAGGACCACATAGGAAACTTTGACGTGCCGTCCCACGTGACTGATCACGTGGGGCGGCACGTCAAATGGGGCACTGGAAGAGATCGCTCCGGTCTTGGAGCGATCAACTTCAGTGCCCGGTATTACTCACCGCGCTCCTACAAGAGCACGGTGAGTAAAAGTACGTGGCGTGCCAGGACCGTCACTGGTCCTTAAGTGCCGGACCAGCGTGACGGTCCTGCCACGTCAATGGTCCTTAAGGGGCTAAGCTGCACATCATTTAAGGCATTATGTGATACTTCAGTGCAAACTCTCTATGTTTAAAAATTCTCCAGTCATTAACCCCTTCGCTACTCTATGCTATACTAACGTTCTCCCACTGAAGAAACTCTATTAGCCTTGCATGATTGACTGAGTATTACCAGTCAATAACAAGGTCTATACCATCTTTGAAAATACATGCTACTTAATATGGAGCGCTCTTATTGTAACCCCGCAGCCGATCGCGCTGTTTAAAGAAGCGACATGAAAATCTTGCGCTGATATGCAATGTGAGATTGTCATGTTGCTCTTTTGAACACGGCGACCAACTTAATGCGGTTCAAAGCCGATCTCTATTAAAAATTCGCTATTTCAAAAGGGAACCACAGCATGGTAAGTGGGGAGTTGTTAACAGGGGGTGTCAGTTCTCTTTTAATCTGTCCACTGTGGTACAGTTGGTTGGATCCAGAGCTGCTGCAATTCCCCAGAACATCCGCCTCATTGACATTCATAATATGAATCATTCAGTGACAGACACAAACCTGGGCTGTGAGGAATGTATGTTTAGCACAGAAAATGCGATAAGAGCTGGTCTCTTCATCAGGACAAACATCTTTATCATGGTTCACTGCGACATTATAGTACTCTTCCAGTTGGCAGTCACTTAGAGAGGAAGTCTCTAAGTTATCCAGCATGTCATGATTGGGGTCTAACTTGAAAGATGGTCTCATTTCTTTAAAGTCATCCTCATCAATCTCCCCTAAAACACAAACATGAAAAAAAAACATGAATCATATGTGTGTGTATATATATATACACACACACACACACACACACACACACACACACACACACCTGGGAACTCTATGGATCTGCCCTGGAGACTCCGTTTTTCAGACAGAATTACCCTAGGCTGCCAATAGTTGGAGCTGTTCCCCAACCATTTCCAGTGGCATTTAGCATTTTCTCACACACCCATACCCCCCCCCCACACACACACACGTACTCAAACACACAAACACCTCTACACACACAGCCACACTCATACCCCCCTCACCCTATGACCACGTGTCCCTGATTGCCCAGGACAGTCCTGGATTTTTGTGTCCCTTGTCCCAAGACAGCCCTCTTCTGGGACAATACAAAGTTAATGAATGAAGACTCCAGTGCGCAAAGCTCAAAACGTTAGAAGAACTGCCCTTTGCCTACTGTGACAGAAAGTGATGTCTTTGCTGGGCTACAGCAAAATGGCTTCCAGACAGAGCTCCAGACATTAGTGCTGTAGTGTAATGGAAATCTAAGGCTTTGGGAATTGTATATTTTCTTGTAGTCCACCACAGTCATTGCTTTCTGTCACAGCAACTAATGGGCAGTTCTCAGTCTAGTGTTTAGTGCTCTGCAGAGCCGGATTAAGACTCAATGGGGCCCTAGGCAGGATCTCGCACTGGGGCCCCCTGCCAGATCGGGCCCACTACCCCACCCCTGCCACAATTCTTTCTCAATTGGCCCATTGTTCTTGAAGGTAGAGGTACTAATATTAACTTAACTGAAGACAAAATTAATGCGTTATCCCCTTGGATGCAGAAAGATTCCTAAAGCATTGCAAAGCAATTCATTGGGCACCTTCCTGATACCCAAGGGGTTAAATAGATTAAAAATGTACAACAGAGCTTAAAATTGAAATAGGTCTAGATTAGTGATACCATAGAGCTTGCAGTCCAAATGGGGATACACTAGTCATACCACAGAGACTACAGTTCTATGACTACTGATGTATTAAATGCATTATATAGATGTACCTTAGTATTGAATAAGACTCCTACCTAGGTAAGTGCTTCTGTTACACGCAGTAATTATATGGATACACCTGACCGCTGTGTGACGGACTCCTACCTAGGTAAGTGCTTCTGTTACACGCAGTAATTATATAGATACACCTGACCGCTGTGTGACGGACTCCTACCTAGGTAAGTGCTTCTGTTACACGCAGTAATTATATAGATACACCTGACCGCTCTGTGACGGACTCCTGCCTAGGCAAGTGCTTCTGTTACACACAGTAATTATATAGATACACCTGACCGCTGTGTGACGGACTCCTACCTAGGCAAGTGCTTCTGTTACACACAGTAATTATATAGATACACCTGACTGCTGTGTGACGGACTCCTACCTAGGCAAGTGCTTCTGTTACACACAGTAATTATATAGATACACCTGACCGCTGTGTGACGGACTCCTACCTAGGCAAGTGCTTCTGTTACACACAGTAATTATATAGATACACCTGACCGCTGTGTGACGGACTCCTACCTAGGCAAGTGCTTCTGTTACACACAGTAATTATATAGATACACCTGACCGCTATGTGTACGGACTCCTACCTAGGTAAGTGCTTCTGTTACACACAGTAATTATATAGATACACCTGACTGTTTTATGGGGGAGAAATAAACATGACCATTGATTTAAATGGGGCTTTTAACCCCATGAATGTTAGAAAAGTATCCAACACATTTTGAAGTAATGGGTTGGAGACCTCTCTAGTAGTCAACCGGTTAAAAGTCCCTTTTAAGTTTTAAATCAATGAGAATGTGGTGAAGATTTGTTTGTTCCCTACATTTTTAGAAAGTTCAACCCCCACCATCACAAGCCTGAGCCCCAACCAAAGTCACAGTCATCAGCTCTTCACCAACATAACATCATCCTCTAGTACAACCAGAATCCCCAAAAAACACTTTCCAATGCCAGGGGAGGGCTGGCAATTTGTGGCCGAGGGAGCAAATACATTCAAATGGCCCATTTCTATTATCGTTCCAGGTCACTGTTCCAGCCCACCCCCTCTTGTTAATTTTAAAATTGTCATTAATACTGTAACGTAAGTGACATGATACCACATAGCTTACTGTTGAAATGGGGCTACACTAGTGCACCACTACAAAGCTTACAATTTAAGTAAAGTTTACCTAGTGACACTACAGAGCTTACAAGGGAAATGGTTTATGCTACTAGTGTAGCTCCATTTGGATTGTACCTCTGTGGTATCACTAGTGTAGCTCCATTTACAGCAGCAATTGGGAGATTTAGTGAGATGCAGTGGCCCACCAGCCCAGACATATGACCAGCTCAGGGGGCAATTGCCCCCCTGCCCACCAGGCTAGCCCTCCCCTGTCCAACGCAGCCCTTTGCCCCCTCTCCAACAATCATCACCAATCCCCAGAATGCTCCTGCCACGCACAGTTCCCAGTACCTCCTAACTCAGTTTCTTTCCGATAATGGAGGGACTAAAATGATCAGATCTTTGTTCTGTCTTACACTACAGTTTTGTGGACAAAGGCACTCAGGATAACCCTTTGAGTGCTGTGCCCACAAAACTGTAGTGTAAACTAAGCACTGTGTAGGTAGCCAGGGAACCCAGATACATTACTTCATTTATTTTTGTCCTCTCTCTGCCACCTGACACCTGTAAATTAAATAACTGTCTAAACTTAAAATTATCCCTCTGAATGCCAGAGAGAGGTAAGCAATGCAACACATTGTAAAGTAATGCATTGCATATATCTCTGGCATGCAAAGGGTTAATTTTCAGTTTCGGCAGTTATTTTACAGGTGTCTCAAGATCAGGGGCTGACTGGCCCAGAGAGAGAAAATAAATTAAAGGGACAGTAATACTTTAATTTTACTAATCCCCATCTTTTAGAACTTAAAAAAAAAAAAACATTTTTAATGCCCCCAATCACATCGCTGAAACCTTTATGGTTTGAGAAAAAAACGATTTCACGGTCCCCCCAACCTCCCCTTTCCCGGACATCAGCGTCTAGCTGTATGCACGGGAATCCGATCCTGGGGCCATCCGGTGGCTCTGCAGCAGAGCCGAGATTGCGTTAATGAAGAAAAAATCCTTCCCTGAAATGATCTTCTACGTGTAAACTAAGCACACTTAGAAGACCATTTCAGTGAAGGATTTTTTCTTCATTAACGCGATTGTGGCTCTGCTGCAGAGCCACCAGATGGCCCCAGGATCGGATTCCCCTGCATACAGCTAGGCATTATGACAGAATACTCCTGAAGTCAGCTAGAACGCTGATCTCAGAAAAAGGGGAGGGTGGGGGACTTTGAAATCGATTTTCATGTGATTGGGTGCATTAAAAATCTTTTTTAAATTCTACAAGATTGGGATTAGTAAAATCAAAGCATTACTATCCCTTTAAGTAATGAATCTGGGATCCCTTCACAACCCTGGCTACCTACACAGTGTTGGTTACTTTCCAAAACACAAAAATAAAAGGTGCACCACTGTACTGAGAGCACTACTGTGGTCAAAGGGAATGTGCTGGGGTAATTCTAAATTAACAAAGAAAAAGAGGAAGAAAAGAAAATCCCTATTTAGCACCAATCCACTCCCCCCCCCCCATTTATTCCATATAGGTCATGGATGATATGCCAGGTAGAGGTTAAATATACCCAGGAGAGAAAGGGTAAAAAATGGACTTTTAAAAATTAAACTTTATTATTTACTCATAAAAAAACTGGTAAATGAAACACACAATTGTTGTTTGTTATAACCACCACAATTTGCTGGGGCCCAGCAAATTGCAGTGGTTACAACAATTATGTTTTTAATTTGCCAGTTTTTTATGCGTATATAATAAATATGCATATATATAATAAATATGCGTATAATAAAACTAATAAAGTTTAATTTTTAAAAGTCCATTTTCAACCCTTTCTCCCCGGGTATATATTTAAAGGAATGGTAATATTTTGTTTTATCTTTATTTTATTTTGTAGGCATTAAAAAAACATGAAGAATGATATAAGTCTTATCTCTCAAACCTTTATGGTTTAAGAGATAGTCACAAGCAAAGTTTCCCCTCCTGCCCCTTTTACCTAGTGTAAGCCATCTCTTCTCAGATGTGGAATGCAGTCTATAGACCAGACAGATAACAGAAGGGGACAATCTTCTTCCTATGAGAACAATGAAAGCCCTGCCCCCCTTGACAAGTTTTTCAGGTTTTTCCCTTATCTTAATTGAAGATTGTCCCTCTCTGCAATCTACCTGGGCACCTGATCTGGCTGAATAGTGTTACATCAGTAAAAGGGGCGGGAGGGGGATACTTTGTCATTGAATAACTCCTGAACTACAACTCTGACAGTATTGGATATATGGAATATATGGAATAAGGATGGGCTTGGTGCTATATAGGGATTTTCTCTCTTTTTTTTTTTTTTTTTTTTTTTAAGTTACTTGCCACTTTTTGTCCTTTTGTTCAATTTCAGAATAGCTTAAGAGCCCGTCTTGCCCCTTACCCTTGTGCCACCTCTGCGAGTGCCAGGTTCCAGGGGCAAATTCGGCTCCAAAAGGATTAGTGGGTGGGAGCTCTTCCAACATATAGCTCTGCCGCCACCGTGCCGAGTGACCAACCCCCCATGTGCACATACCAGGAGAACAGGAAATCCTAACACATGCGTACTTCCTATTTGGAGCCACAAATTTGTAGGCAAGAGTGCTGCGGCCAGTTAGGGGGAGGAGGTTTCTGCCTGGCCCCATCATCTGACACTCTGTGGCATGCAGGAGAAAGAGCAGGTTGCACACTGATGTCCAGTGATGCATATTGTCCCCTTTCACATAGCTATACCCGAGTAGTGGACAAATACCTTGCAGATCTTTTCTCAGCATTGTCTCTGAATGGCAGAATGGAAATGTTTACCCTAACCCCACACACACACCACCTACACCCATAAGCTCACCTCCCCCTAGACACACCTACACCTACAAGGACTCCTCTATAGTTTACTCAAAAATCACCCTCTGCTTCATAGGTCTTTTTTGTCAGCAGATTCTCCAGAAAATTCTTCACAACAAACTGTTCCCAACAACGGCAACACAAGTAGAAGATGGGACATTTCTACAAGGAAACAAGAGGAGCAAAGATGGCTTCATTCACAAAACTGCTGCTTTGTAGTAGGCGAACCTTGTAAATAAATGTTTCAGATATAGGGTGCCAGATCATTCCTTTACATTGGGTGTTATGAAAAACAATGCATGCTACCAGACTGCAGTGACTACTACTGAGCTGCACTGTACTCTGCCTACTTTAGCATGAAAGAAACTAGATGTCCTTGTTTTCTCAGGAAAGTCCTGCACTGAAGTAGTATGTGTCCCTGGAAATGTCAGCTTTTTTTTCAGATTTTTTTGTCAGCTCACCAGATTCTCCAGAAAATACTGTTGCAGAGCTACTTCCCACCAGCAGAAGCACAAGAAAAAGATGGGACATTTCTACTAGGAAACACCAATGACATATGTGTCAATATACTGTTTCATCTCCTTACTCAACTCTTTGGTCCCCATGTACAAACAAAGAGGATCAATTCTGGGGCAAACCAACAGCATATAAGGAACACGTAAAAATTACCGAAATTCCCTCTGATTTTTTTTTTCTTTTCTCAATGTTTTTATATTCTATTTATAAATTATTCCCAATATGCTGGGAACCTCTAGCATTACAGGGGTTTAACCCCTTTGCGTCCGGTGACGTACCCGGACCATCACGCTGGTCCGGCACTTAAGGACCAGTGACGGTCCTAGTACGTCACGTACTATTACTCACCGCAGCCCTGCAGGAGAGGGATGAGTAATACCGGGGACTGAATTTGATCGCTCCAAGACCGGAGCGATCTCTTTCCATCCCTCCGTTTGGCGTGCCGCCCCATGTGATCAGTCACGTGGGGCGGCACGCCGAAATTCCCTATCGGGTCCTTAAAGGACCACACACCCCGCGACCACTGGTCATTAAGGGGTTAAAACCCTACACATGCAACCGAAATATGTATGTGTCCCCTGTGGCACAGATGGTTTGCTCCAGAGTTTCAACAGTTCTTCTTAGTATACATCAGCCTGGGGCGAATGTACAATTTTGCCAGTGGTTACATTTCAGGGTTTGCTCTACATCAGTGTTTCCCAGATTCTACTACATTCTTTATATTTCTCAAATGATGCATCTGACTCTTCTGACCAGGGATGGTGCAAGGTTTTTTGCCACCCTAGGCAAAACCTAATTTTGCCGCCCCTTGGCTCCACCCCTTGTGCGCTTCCCATTTATGCCCCGCCTCTGTATGTGTTTAAGTGTCAGTGTGTTCCCTATATGTGTCAGTTTGTGTGTATGTTCTCTATTTGTGTATGTGTGTGTCAGTATGTGTTCCCTGTATGTATATGTGTGTCAGTGTGTGTGAGTCTCTGTAAGGATATCAGTGTGTAAGTGTGTGTGCTTCTCTATATGTGTATCAGTGCGACAGAGTATATATTCTCTATATGTGACTCTCCCCCTCTTGACTGTTGACCCCCCTTTGACTCTCTCTCTCGGTCTGACTCTTGATCCCCCTCTTGACTGCTGATCCCCCCTTTGACTCTCTCTCTCCCCTGTCTGACTCTTGATCCCCCTTTTGACTGCTGATCCCCCCTTTCACCCTCTCTCTCCCAGTCTGACTCTTGATCCCTTTCCTGACTGCTGATCCCCCCTTTGAATCTCTCTCCCCATCTGACTCTTGATACCCCTCTTGACTGCTGATCCCCCTTTTGACTCTCTCTCTCCCCTTCTGACTATTTATCCCCTCTTGACCCCCCTTCCACTTACTCTTCCGGTGCACTCTCTCCCCAGTGAGTACATTTTGGTGCTCTCCCTTGTCTGGCTTTTATTAATGTAGCACAGCGGTGTCCGTTTCTATCTCCCCCTCCACTTCTTCAATCCTCGTCCAGGATTGAAGGAGCGGAGGGGGAGAGAGAAACAGGTATCGCTGTGCTACATTAAAAAAAAAACAGCCGGCAAAGTCAGGGCACCGAAACTTACGTTTTTTTTTTTTTTGTTTGGTACTTCGGCAGCCTGTTGTAAGCGGCGGCGGCGGGGGCCAATGCGCCCTCAGAGAATGTGCGCCCTAGGCCGGCGCCTACCTCGCCTATAGGTGGCGCTGGCCCTGCTTCTGACTTGAATCATTTAAAAGCCTGCTTCTTAGTCCTCCTTTCCCTGCAAACTTCTTTGTTAGGTCACATTGCTCTTATTGTGTTCCATGTTAAAAAATATTTGTTAAACCATGTTGGTCTTCATTTGCTCAGCATATGCCCCACCTCTTTTATTGACCCTATCCCTCCAAAAACTGCAATATTCCTCTAGATTTTCTGCACAGTCACATTTATCATCTAACCAGGTGTCAGTAATACCGAAAAGATAATGCTGCTCACTCTTTGGAATCAGTCCCAGATCCCCATCTTACCAGAACATTTACAAACACAAAGAAGTCTCAGGCGTTTAAAGGGCCGGTAGAGGTCTTGAAGAGGTTAACCTTGTAGAATTTTGTTTTGCTGCTGTTCCAATATGGGTATCATCTACGCCACCCATGTCACCAGACGTATGCAAAAAAGAAAAAGGAGACAGAGCAGAAAACAATCTTCTAAGTGCAGTAATAATAGTAATGTAGTTGGAATGCTCTCTTTTCCCAAAAGAAACATGATCTACTCACATTTATGAGAGGTTGTACCTGCGTCTCAGTTTGAACAGCAAGCACTGAAATTTCAATATCACTCCAGGCTGTGACATCACATATAAGAAATATTCAAATGTAGTTCCCAATATGATAGACCGTATAGATAAAATATATGGACTTGATGCCCCCAAAGGAGGACGCAATCTAGGGAACCTTTAACGGTACAAAAGTAAAAATGTATAGTAGACCCCTTATATGGATAATAAAGGGCTATAAATCAAAAGAAATTATTTTATTTACAGCTATACAGACATAGCTATATGGAGATATAAAATATATATATATATATATAAAACGGTATATATGATGAGCGCTCATAAAAGGCACTAAATCAGTGCAACAAACTAAAATTGTATAAAAACAATGGTAAGAAATATATGGAAAATAACAACCAAAAAATATAGATCTATAGCTCAACGCGTTTCGTGACGTTTAAATAAATGTCACTTCCTCAGGAGAAATATAAATAAGAAGACACAATAGCGGAGGAAGTGACATTTATTTAAACCTTTTTCTCTTATGAACATTTACAAGCACTCATTGTATGATACTGCCTTTCTGAAGATGTGCGTTCGCTAAAATATGTTTTTGCTTTTTAATCAGGCTTTTAATTGTAGGCACCTCCCTATTAGATTAACTAGTCTATTCCTCATCTCCACTCCATGCCCTTTCTCTAATCCCATTTCCTTGTCTTCACTGTCTACCCCATCTTGTGTTGTTTTATGCTCTCCACCATTACCTAGGTTAAATTTTCCTCCAACCTTCTAACAATCTTTAGGGGTACATAAGGCCCAAAGTCTCTGTTTAAAAATAATTCACCCACTAAAACCCAAATGTCCCTCTTTGGCAATTTGAAATGTTGGGAGGTATGTTTAAACCCTTGGATGGTAGAGAGATGTCCATTGCACTGCATAGCAATGTGGTAGAGATCTCTACTGTAAGCAAGGGGTTAAAGATTTTCCATTGCTTGCTTTTGCTTTGAGTGCTAGAGGAGTGCAACACATGATGCTGGGCAGCCTTCTGACAATCAAAGGGTTAAGGGTATTAAATTATATAATAAATAATTTCTTACTATTAGGACTTGTTCAGCTCTTATCAGATTCGCACCTTGCATCAGGTGTTATCAGATTTCACTTATCAGGTTTGTAATGAGTTTATGAAATTACTTGTGTGTTTCCTAACCACAATGTAACAACTGGCTGTATTGTGTATTACAATGATCACAAACCCACAACTTCTCCACAGTACAGTATAAAAGATTTTGGAGCAATGTGCATTATACAGACAAAAGACTGAGACATATCCTATAGCACAAGGAACAATCTAGCAGATAGGTAAAATGTTCATGTTCCACATCTGCCTTATAAAATATGTAGTGTCTTCTCTTGTTATGCACTTACAAATGTTATTTATATCTTCTACTGTAACCCTTGTTCTGCCATCTCTTATTTTCCCTCTCCCTTTATGTTCAAAGCTAAACTTGTCACTCACTGTGCTATTAGAAATGCACCCAATGTGTGGCTCTGTCTAGATTAATTCATAGTACAGTGTGTGGCTCTGTCTAGATTCATTCATAGTACAGTGTGTGGGCTCTGTCTAGATTCATTCATAGTACAGTGTGTGGGCTCTGTCTAGATTCATTCATAGTACAGTGTGCCTATGTCTAGATTCATTCATAGTACAGCATGTGCCTCTGTCTAGATTCATTAATAGTACAGTGTGTGGGTCTGTCTAGATTCATTCACAGCACAGTGTGTGGCTCTGTCTAGATTCATTCACAGAACAGTGTGTGGCTCCATCTAGATTAATTCACAGCACACTGTGTGGGTGGCTCTGTCTAGATTCATTCATAGCACAGTGTAGGTGGCTCTGTCTAGATTCATTCACAGCAATGTGAATGGCTCTGTGTAAAGTCATGCATAATACAGTGCGTGGCTCTGTCTAGATTCATTCATATCACGGTGTGTGCTTCTGTCTAGATTCATGCATAGTGCAGTGTGTGGGTGGCTCTGTCTAGAATCATTCATCGCAAAGTGAGGGGCTTTGTCTAGAGTAATTTATAGCACAGTGCATGACTCTGTCTAGATTCATTCATATCACGGGGTGTTCCGCTGTCTAGATTCATTCATACCACGTGCAAGGCTCTGCCTATATTATTTCACAGCACAATGTGTGAATTTGTCTAGATTAATTCACAGCACAGTGTGTGGCTCTGTCTAAATTAATCCATAGTATGGTGTATGCCTCTCTCTAGATTCGTTCACAGCACAGTGTTTGGCTCTGTCTAGATTCATTCACAGCACAGTGTTTGGCTCTGTCTCAGTTAATTTACAGGAGGCAAATATAGTTTTTGATACCTTTTATTGGCTAACTAAGCAGATTTAAATGCAAGCTTTCAAGACCTTAGGTCTCTTCCTCAGGCATGTTATACAGATAAATATGAAAACATCTCTCTTAAATACAAGTACACATCACATTGTTTAGCATGGAAATCAGATAACAGAATGCAGTCCAGATCCAGATATCTTTGATCAGTCAATGGTAAATTGCACTCTTCCTCTGAGGATTTAGAGGTATTTACGATGATCTTGGGTCTGTGGAAAGGTCAGTCAACTACCAGGTGCTGTAGGCTTTTGCTTAGAAATTATATTTTGTCATAAATTCCTTATCCCTGTTCAACCCACTACAAATTGCATTAAATTTTAACATTAATTTTACCTCCCATACCTTTCTGTCCCTCTGAGTGCGAAACAGTCCCATCAATACAGTTAATTTAATATCCTTGACACTGTGCCCATTTTGGCAAAAATGTTCTCCCACTGGTGTCTCTGTCTTTTTGTTATTAACACTGGATCTGTGGGAATTAAATCTCCTATGTAGTGCTTGTCCAGTTTCTCCCACATACAGAGCTGTTGGGCATTTTGCACACATGATAAGGTATATTACATTGGATGATTTACAGGTGAAGGTACCATTGATCTTATGGTGTAACTGGGTGTTTGGAATTGGTATGTTGTCCGTGGTGTAAATGTGTGCACACGTTTCACATCTCTTTTGTAGGCAGGGAGATGTGCCATTTTTTGTATTTTTACTCAGGGCACTCCTCACCATCAGTTGTTTCAAATTTGGAGGCTGTCTGAATGAGAGTAAGGGAGGCTGTGGGAATATGTTCTTGAGTCTTTCATCTGTATGTAATTTCTTTTGAAGTTCTCTTGAAATTTTGCATAGCACTTCAACCTGGGGGTGGTAAGTGACCACCAGTGGCACCCAGTTTCCCTTATGTTGTTCTTTGTAGTGTAACAGATTTTTTCTTGGTATTTGGGTAGCCTTCTGTATCTGACTGTCAATAATACTTGCGCTGTAACCATGTTTTATAAAGTCTCCTCTGAGTTCCTGGAGGTGCTTGTCACGGTCCATCCTGTCAGAACAGATGCAGTGGTATCTGATGGCCTGGCTGTATATGATGGAGTTCTTTGTGTGTTTTGGATGGAAGCTATTGCTTTTCAAGTATGTTGGTCTGTGTAACGGATCCTACCCGTTACTGGGAGCTCTTGTCTGGGCATGGCATTTATTCACCCCTGGGCCCAAGGATTATGGATATTGGACACTCCTTTGTACCCTGGCATACGATCTCTCAAGCCCTTATCCTGGACTAAGAGACTTTGGCTAGCCTTATGTGGATAGGCAGCTGTACCAGAGGAAAGAACAATTCAAGGCTTGGGTGCTGCAAACTCTTCTGACCTGCAAAGGGTTAATCATTTGAGTTTGAGCATATTTACTTTCAATATGTTTTGTAGTCCCCCAAGCCTTTTGCTTAATTACTCAAGTCATTGTATTGAGCACTGTCTTGTGGCCCCCTGCTGTGTGATTAATCCAATCATGTCTGCCCTATTATGTTTCCCTGAATCATTTGTTGTTGGTTCTTGGACCCTTTGTGGTGACTGAATTATCCCTGTGACTACTCCATTGTATTCTGCCCTACCATTTGCTGTATCCTATTGATGAACTGTGATTGAATTAAGTCTCCTGTACTGTGCTCCAAGTTAGTGTGGTTTGAAACTGTATAAATATGTGTGCTTTGGTTCAATAAAGAGAGTTCTGTTTTGGAGTGAACAAGGAGTCCTGGAGTCTTGTATTGCTTATGGTCTAAAGTATCCACTCTGATACCCATCTGCGCCAAGTATCCTGAATCGCCGACCGCCTGCTGCCAGCTTCCTGTGTCCCAACTTCATATGCTGTCAGGCGGCGACGTGGACTCTTCCCTGCTTCCAGCGATCCTGCGGCTTTTTCCAGTGACTGTCCATCCTTCAAGTGGTGCATCTGACGGCGCTTATCTGGCGTTGAGAGGGAGAGACCCAGGAACGACGGCGGAAGGCGACGCGGTCCCTTCGCAGCTTCCGTTACATTGGTGGCATAGCGGTGGGATTTCTCCTTCATTCATCGGTTGCATCAAGTGAGATATGGAGGATGCTTTTGGGTCATATGAGGATCGCTTTGAATTAATCCGGTCTCAGTGGAGTTTCTGGCTGGGCGATATTGTAAATGACTTTATTCCAGAACTGGGTGGTTGCATCACAGAGGAGCTACGGATGCAAGATGCCTACTGGATGCTGGTAAATCACATTGAACAAGAGTATGGCCCCGTGCTCCCAGTAACCTTCTCCCCGGCCCGCTTGCGATGTAAGATCCAAGGGCTGGTATGGGATGCTTATCTGTGGGATTCGAACTTTGGCAGTCCAGAAAACGACCGTTTCTTGGAGCTTTTGGCCAAACGAGAAGATATGCTAGGGGGGTACGTCCCCATGAGCTTGCAAGAGGACTTGAGCGACACAGTCAGTTGGGAGTGTGAGGTGGAATACATGTATGCCAAATTAGTGCAAGAAATTCGGGAGGCCCTAGAGGAAGAAGAAAACTGGGGGGGTCACTCATCTGAGGAGGGCCTCAGTGAAGCTGAGGACCTGGATGGAGTTTCCCCTGTTCACTCCACACTGGTGAGTGGGAATTCGTTCCTCACCAGTGCCCCTGTTGTTGCCCCTGCATCAGGAAGTGGGAAAATCGTCCTTCCTGATACCCCTTTGCCCCTGAACTGTATTTTCCCTGAGCTGAGGAGTGGGAATGCGTTCCTCCTCAGTGAAGAAGATGCCTCGGCATCAGGGGATGGGACAGACGTCTCCCCTGATAGGCATGTTGCCCCTTCCCCTGTCTTTCCAGCTGCGGTGGATGAGATGCAGGTCCCCACCAGCAGCGATTGTATGTCCCAGCTGATGGGTGGGAGAGAGCCCATCAGTCCCTATGACCCCCCTGCTGTAGTGAGTGTGGAAGAGCTCACCAGCTGCCCCAAAGTGATGCCCCCTGTTATTGTGGAAAATGCCCTGGAAGCGGAGCAGTATGTGCTCTCCAGGGCCACAGAGGATGCCGCCTTGAGGGATGGGACTGCGGTCTCCCTCAAGGCACAGAAGGCCCTGGAAAGTGATGGCCTACAAGAGGAGGACCCCAGCGGACTGGAAGAGAGCAGTGCTGCTGGCCCTCCTGAGGATATGTTGTGTGAACTGATGGGTGGAGAAGAGTGCCCCATCAGCCCCCCTGTAAACCCTGACCTGGTGAGTGGGAGCGAGCTCACCAGGGTCTGGGAAACCCCTGCTGTGGTGAAGGAGATGCAGGTCCCCACCAGCAGCCCCAGTCCGTCCCCTGTTGCTATTGCCCTGGAGAAGGGGAAGAGTGTCTTCTCCAGGTATGTGACTAAGATTGCGAGGAGGATTGAGACTGCCCTCCTCCAGAAGACAAGAGATGGCCCTGATGTGAGGGGCCAAGAAGAAGAGGGGTACAGCAGGCTGCCACTCTGCAGTGCTGCTACTGCCCCTGGAAACCCTGGATGTTGCCCCAAGTTCCTCATGCTGGAGAGTAGGAGCGAGCTCTCCAGTCCCCCTGTAACCCCTGGCTTGGTGCGTGGGAGCGAGCGCACCAGGTCATGTGAAACCTTGGCTGGGATTAGTGGATCAACAGTCCTCATCCCCAGCCCAACGATTGTGTTCCCTTTCCCTGTGACCCCTGGCTTGGTGGAGGGGAGCAAATTCACCGGGTCCTGTGAACCCCCTGCTGTGGTGTGTAGGAGTGAGCACACCACCCCTTGTTTTGCCCTGACACTGGTGAGTGGGAGCAAGCTCACCAGAAGCCCCAAGAAGGCGCTCCCCAACAATTCCCCTTTGGGCCCTGATCTGGTGAGTGGGACCACCGTCCTCATCAGGGATGTTGCTGGGGCCCCTGAATTTCCTGAGCTCTGCCTGGGGGGTGGGAATGTGTCCCAGAATGTTGCCCCAGCCCAGGAGAGTGGGACAAACATCCTCTCCTGTTCCTCTGGGGCAGTGGCCCAACTAAAAGGGGGAGATATGCCTCTCTCCCCACACTCTGATGCACAGAAGCCAGAGACACAATTGCCCCAGGAAGATCCCCCTTATAGACTGGCTCTTGACCCTGAGCCACTGGCCCCAGACCCAGAAGGATTTGACTTCAGCACTGCCTGGAGAAGGGCCCAGGAGAGGCCACCTGTTTTGATGTTTGTCAGGACAAACAGGCATCAGTTCCCCTGGCCCAGGTTTAAGGACACAGGAACTGGCATTTTCTTCACTGGCCCAGGACAAGGGCCCTGTACACCGCTACCGGGCCCAGACAAAGGGCTCATGTTTTCCCCTGGCCCAGGTCAAAAAGACTGCTTCACCCTCTGGCCCAGGATTAAGGACAAAGGGACTTGCAATTGTTTCCCTGGCCCAGGACCAGGGCCTTGTTTCCCCCTACCTGGCCCAGACAAAGGGCTCATGTTTTCCCCTGGCCCAGAACAGAAAGACTACTTTAACCACTGGCCCAGGACAAGGGGCACCTCAGTAGAAACTGGCCTAGGACCAAGGCCTTCGGACTAGTGCACTGTCCAGACAAGTGCCTCACCACCTCCATGCCCTCCTACAGCTCCCAGCCAGCGTTTACTACCGCACCCGCTGGCTTGGAACCAAAAGGGGGAGAAATGTAACGGATCCTACCCGTTACTGGGAGCTCTTGTCTGGGCATGGCATTTATTCACCCCTGGGCCCAAGGATTATGGATATTGGACACTCCTTTGTACCCTGGCATACGATCTCTCAAGCCCTTATCCTGGACTAAGAGACTTTGGCTAGCCTTATGTGGATAGGCAGCTGTACCAGAGGAAAGAACAATTCAAGGCTTGGGTGCTGCAAACTCTTCTGACCTGCAAAGGGTTAATCATTTGAGTTTGAGCATATTTACTTTCAATATGTTTTGTAGTCCCCCAAGCCTTTTGCTTAATTACTCAAGTCATTGTATTGAGCACTGTCTTGTGGCCCCCTGCTGTGTGATTAATCCAATCATGTCTGCCCTATTATGTTTCCCTGAATCATTTGTTGTTGGTTCTTGGACCCTTTGTGGTGACTGAATTATCCCTGTGACTACTCCATTGTATTCTGCCCTACCATTTGCTGTATCCTATTGATGAACTGTGATTGAATTAAGTCTCCTGTACTGTGCTCCAAGTTAGTGTGGTTTGAAACTGTATAAATATGTGTGCTTTGGTTCAATAAAGAGAGTTCTGTTTTGGAGTGAACAAGGAGTCCTGGAGTCTTGTATTGCTTATGGTCTAAAGTATCCACTCTGATACCCATCTGCGCCAAGTATCCTGAATCGCCGACCGCCTGCTGCCAGCTTCCTGTGTCCCAACTTCATATGCTGTCAGGCGGCGACGTGGACTCTTCCCTGCTTCCAGCGATCCTGCGGCTTTTTCCAGTGACTGTCCATCCTTCAAGTGGTGCATCTGACGGCGCTTATCTGCGTCGAGAAGGAGAGACCCAGGAACGACGGCGGAAGGTGACGCGGTCCCTTCGCAGCTTCCGTTACAGTCTGTCTGTTGGTTTGCGGTATAGGGATGTGTGGATGGAGTTTTTCTGAATACTGATAGTTGTGTCAAGGAAGTTAATGCTTGTGCGTGAGTGACTGAGTGTTAGGTTGATATTGGGGTGGAATGTATTGTAATTCTCATGGAATTTGAGAAGTTCCTCCTCACTGGCGGTCCAGATGATAAGAATATCATCTATGTAGCGGAGGTAGACCAGGGGTTTAATCTGGCAGGTGGACAGGAAGTCCTCTTCCAATTTTGCCATAAACAGGTTGGCATATTGTGGTGCCATTCGGGTACCAATTGCAGTCCCCATTTTCTGAAGGTAGAGGTCCTGTCCAAACTTGAAGTAATTGTGGGTGAGAATAAACTGTATGAGTTTTGTTACCGGTTCCATGGGTGTGTTATTTTGTTCCAGATATCCCTGGCATGCTGCTATGCCATCTGTGTGTGGAATGTTGGTGTAAAGGGATTCTACATCCATAGTGGCCAGGATGGTGCTCTCTGGAATTGGCCCCAAGTCAGCTAATTTGTTTAGAAGATCCGTGGTGTCCTGAAGGAAGCTGGGTGTTTGTTTTACAAGCGGTTTCAGGGTATTTTCTACCCAGCCAGATATATTCTCTGTGAGTGTACCAATCCCTGAAATTATGGGTCTTCCATGAGAATTACAATACATTCCACCCCAATATCAACCTAACACTCAGTCACTCACGCACAAGCATTAACTTCCTTGACACAACTATCAGTATTCAGAAAAACTCCATCCACACATCCCTATACCGCAAACCAACAGACAGACCAACATACCTGAAAAGCAATAGCTTCCATCCAAAACACACAAACAACTCCATCATATACAGCCAGGCCATCAGATACCACCGCATCTGTTCTGACAGGATGGACCGTGACAAGCACCTCCAGGAACTCAGAGGAGACTTTATAAAACACGGTTACAGCGCAAGTATTATTGACAGTCAGATACAGAAGGCTACCCAAATACCAAGAAAAAATCTGTTACACTACAAAGAACAACATAAGAGAAACCGGGTGCCACTGGTGGTCACTTACCACCCCCAGGTGAAAGTGCTACGCAAAATTTCAAGTGAACTTCAAAAGAAATTACATACAGATGAAAGACTCAAGAACATATTCCCACAGCCTCCCTTACTCTCATTCAGACAGCCTCCAAATTTGAAACAACTGATGGTGAGGAGTGCCCTGAGTAAAAATACAAAAAATGGCACATCTCCCTGCCTACAAAAGAGATGTGAAACGTGTGCACACATTTACACCACGGACAACATACCAATTCCAAACACCCAGTTACACCATAAGATCAATGGTACCTTCACCTGTAAATCATCCAATGTAATATACCTTATCATGTGTGCAAAATGCCCAACAGCTCTGTATGTGGGAGAAACTGGACAAGCACTACATAGGAGATTTAATTCCCACAGATCCAGTGTTAATAACAAAAAGACAGAGACACCAGTGGGAGAACATTTTTGCCAAAATGGGCACAGTGTCAGGGATATTAAATTAACTGTATTGATGGGACTGTTTCACACTCAGAGGGACAGAAAGGTATGGGAGGTAAAATTAATGTTAAAATTTAATGCAATTTGTAGTGGGTTGAACAGGGATAAGGGATTTATGACAAAATATAATTTCTAAGCAAAAGCCTACAGCACCTGGTAGTTGACTGACCTTTCCACAGACCCAAGAGCATCGTAAATACCTCTAAAGCCTCAGAGGAAGAGTGCAATTTACCATTGACTGATCAAAGATATCTGGATCTGGACTGCATTCTGTTATCTGATTTCCATGCTAAACAATGTGATGTGTACTTGTATTTAAGAGAGATGTTTTCATATTTATCTGTATAACATGCCTGAGGAAGAGACCTAAGGTCTTGAAAGCTTGCATTTAAATCTGCTTAGTTAGCCAATAAAAGGTATCAAAAACTATATTTGCCTCCTGTATTTATACGGCTAACACGGTACCAACTCTCATCAGTTAATTTACAGCACAGTGTATGCCTCAGTCTAGATTCATTCACAGTACAGTGTGTGCGGCTAGACAACGAAGAATTAGTTATTTCAATAAAAACTGCTAATACAATTTATAGATTATTTTGAAAATTAATAATCCTTGGAATGCCAGATAAATATTCAATGCATTGCAAAGGACACTCAAAAGGTTATTTAAAAAAATCACCAAAACTGTTTTTAGGTTATAGAGTCTCTAATGAAATGCATCTTAAGGTGACATGTCCAATTTAAGAAAATATATTAACCGGCAGAACATAGTGATACCGTAATAATATTTGCTCCTATTGTTTCCTTGTAGAAATGTCCCATCTTCTCCTTGTGTTTCTGTTGTTTGGAACAGTCTGTTCTGAAGAATTTTCTGGAGAATCTGGTGAGTTGACAAAAAAGACCCATTGATGGTGATTTTTGGGTAAAGCAGCTGCACCATAGAGGACCCTTGTGGGTGTAGGTGTGTGCAGGCGGGGGCTTATGGGTGTAGGTTTGTGGGGGTATGCATGAAGGTTTGTTTGTGGGGGGTATGGATGTACATTTGTGTGGGGGATATGGGTGTGTGGGGGTATGGGTGTAGGTGTGTTTGGGGGGTATGGGTGTAGGTGTGGGTGTGTGCATTTGTTTGGGGGGGTATGGGTGTAGGTTTGTTTGTGGGGGGTATGGGTGTACATTTGTGTGGGGGATATGGGTGTGTGGGGGGTATGGGTGTGTGTGTGTGTGGGGGGGTATGGGTGTAGGTGTGTTTGGGGGGTATGGGTGTAGGTGTGTGCATTTGTTTGGGGGGGTATGGGTGTACATTTGTGTAGGGGATATGGGTGTGTGGAGGGTATGGGTGTAGGTGTGGGTGTATGCATTTGTTTGGGGGGTATAGGTGTAGGTGTGTGCGTTTGTGTGTAGGTGCGGGTGTGCAACTGTGCAGGTGGGTGAGTATAGGTGTGTATGGGTGTGTGTGTGTCCCCAGGAATATTGATCATCTTCCCCCACCAGGACAGAATTGATACCCAACCCCTAGGTTTTAGTACAACACATGATGATGATTTAGTTTAGTTAGCTTCAGACTTCATTATCATGATCATCATAGTTTATTACAGGGCTCAAAATTTCAAGTCCTGAGCTACTAGCCAGGCCTGAAAAGTTACTCGCCACCAATTTCCATGCTTAGCCCCACCCATATCCCTGCCTTTAACCCCACCCAGATCAAATTCTCTTTGATGAAATGACACTGTTGTTCTATGTTTTATTCAGAATATTCACCCAGCCCTCCTCCACACTGCCCGCATTGTCCACCTCAACACTGCCCCTCACTCACTGTCCATCCCCACATTGCCCACACTGTCCAACTCCAGTCTACTCACCTCCACACTGCCCAGCTCAACACACTGTCCACCCCCACACACTGTCCAACCCCACACACTGTCCACCTCTACACTGCCTACCCTGTCCACATCCACATTTCCCACACTGCTCACCTCCACATTGCACACACACTTTTCCCCCAATACAGATGGTTAACATGATACTCTCCAGCCCTTGTTGGAGAGAAAAAAATCAGAAAGCCAAAAGCTGCCCAGCTGTTCCTTATTGCCACCCTGTCACATTGTGTGAGAGACATCAGGCTGTGACCTATTAAAGAAGGGTGGTGAAGTCCTGACACACATCAAGTACACCAGAGGGGACAAATAAGATTTCCTTGAGATTTCCCCAAATTTCCATTTATTTAAATTGGGGATTTTAAACCCTGAACACTAGAGGTCACCAACAATGGTGTGGTTTATGATCCACCAACTGTAGAGCCACATATTGCTCACTTATGCTATACACACATCTACGTCAGCATTGTGCAATGGAACATATCACTCATCTGGTGTGTATGCCCTCTGTCGTATAGGTAAAATATGTGCTAATAGTAAAGCAAGGAGGGGCATGCCTGGTGACTGTCACTAATAACACTGCATTAGCTGCAAGATCTGGGAAATGGTTTGGATCAGGAAAGTTACTGGGTTCTCAAAACACCTGAGGTTTGAAATGACCAGATTCATTATTAGTTCACAGTTCTTCATGATTGTACTATTACAAGAAAGTAAATATATAATATGTAAAATCAAATTGCCAATACATTTTACTTTTATTATTACTCATCTTCACCCATTTTTTACACTTTTCTGTCCCTGAATGTCTATTTACAGAGAGCTTTCTGTCAGGACCTGTGAAAGCAAGGGTAGTGATATGATGTTGTGCTATCTCTGCAATATAAAAGCCTGCCTCCACTACAGCATACAGAGAACTGCACTCAGTGCTACATTTTATCACTATCCTCCTTCTCAAAGTTTACCACTAATCTTTCAACTCACATCTATGAATATATATGAAACGTGGTGCTTATACTTGAGAATAAGACATCTCATTTCTAAATATATGTTTAGTGTCTTATAAATGGTCATACAGATGTGTGTGTGTGTGTGTGTAAATAAAAGTTTTACTTAAGACTTGCAGAACCAATTATTGAAAAGGTAAGACTAATCTAGACTACCTGAGCACCAAGTCTTTTTTTGCATTAAGAAAAGAGTAATTGCACGTATATAAGAAAATATGTTTATTTGAAGAAATAATATCAAAACAAATCTAATAATTAAGCTACAATTTAAAGAACACCATTGAGAAAATGTATTGTGTATTTACTTGGAGTACAGAGATCATCAGAAATACATAAAACAAAGGTTTTACTATTAACTGTAAAATGCATTTAAGGATAATACAAATCGTAAGAAAAAAGGGTGTAAAGAACAGATAATAAATGCAAGATGTTCAGTTCAACACATTTCATTATAACAATTCAAATAAAATAATTATTCTTCCCATTAAAAAACACTCATACATTTATTAAAAATGCTGCTTTAAGGGATGAATAAACCATCTTATTTTTACGTGTTCTAAAGTTAATGGATAAAAAAAATAGTTTATCAACAGTGCCCTTTTGTGTCAAGAATCTTGACTTGGTGAGACGCTATTGCATTTTATGGGGGAACCGAGTCACTGACTACAGTTCTCTAAAGAATGTGGCAATAACAGGTCCATCACTTTGTGCCAGATTGAACGGATAACTTTTTAATAAAGCAACTGCTGGTAGTGGGAGTACCATTGTTTTACTCAACAGGAAAAGCCCTAGAACACATTTTTATTAAAAAGTTTACATGTCCTTTAACCACTTGACAACCGGCCGATCGGCACGGTCAGTTAAGGACCACAGAGCATTTTTTTTTTTGGTTCTTCTGGTTCCGGACTCCCCGAACGGCGTGCAGCCGCGGGGGGAGCCCGGAATTCCATGACGGTCATAGTACGTTATGGGTCGTTCAGTCAGATCAACCCATGACGTACTATGACCGTCAAGGGTTGTTAAAGAGTTAAAGGGAAAGTAATGTTTCAAAATAAATGCAGCTCCAATTATTCTTTATAGTTTTTGGACCATGTAGATCGGTATTATCACTCTCTACGATGTGAAGTTCCAGAGTAATTGAATGACGTGTCCCCCTCCTGCCCCTTTTATCTATTGTAAGCCGCCTCCCTTCAGATGTGGAATCTGGTCACTAGACTGGACAGCTTGCAGCTATGGACAATCTACTGGCTGGGAGTTTAAGGAAAACCCTGTCCCCCCTTGATGGAGGAGGGTAGGTTTACCTTATGCGAACTGAAGATTGTCCCTTTCTGAGATCCATCCGGAAGGTCTTGTTGTGCAGCTTTACATAGGTAAAAGGGGAGAGGGACACTTTATGATACAATTACTCTGGAACTACACATCATAGAGAATGATGATAACACACTACATTAGGGGTGCACCGAAATTTTGGTAACCTAAATGTTTCAGCCAAAACGGGGAGCCGAAACACCTCCTCCCTGAGCTGTCAGATTTTCTCTAGCACATCTGGGTCACAGTGGCCATGTTGCCAGGTTTCAGGATACCAGAAGCGGATCTGTGCTTCTGTTGTTGTGGTGGCTGCTTTAGTCCATGTAAGGAATGATGGCGAGGTTAGAGGAACAGGATATCCGGGACTCAAGAGTTTGGAGTGGTGGGACCTTGGACTAGTATCCTTTTAAAAGGTGTTGAACACTTTTCTCTTTAAACATTGCACAGATACCTTTTGTTATGCTCTCTGCATAAAAAACATGCTACCCATGACCCGTTCATAGTAGATGGTTATTGGAAAATGATGGAAATGTTAGCAAAATTCAGCAGACTTTTGATGTTTCTTGGGAACGAGTGCAAGGGTGGCCCAGCTACAGAAACGACACTAATTGAGCTTGCTTTTTTAAAAGCAATAATTATTTGAATAGGTTTGATTTTAATGGGGAATGCTCGAGGGACTTAAAATCAGGGACCAGCTCCAAGACATTGGTTAGTCTATGAGTAAATGGTGTTGGATATCTTTATAACACTGAATTTAATGACTGCCATAAGTGTAGTTTATGTAGGGTGCCCTGTTAAATAATAGGATTCACATTTATTATGGTAGAAGATCCAATGCCTTTCAAGATCCTTTTAGATTCTTCACCAATATTGTACTTTGATGCCAATTTGTATCCCCCGTTCTGTCTATTTATGTTGGAGGACCTACATCAATGGCAGGTATTTAGTGTGTTTGGCTGGCTACTCATCCGTAAGTTACTGATAACTAATGGATGATAATAAGCCATCCTTGCTCTATTATAGCAAGTGCTTATGGAAAAGCACTGGGATTACTTTAGCTACTGTGTTGCTATATTATTTATCTCATTGTGTTACTGCAAACTGATTATCGAACTGCGCTGTATTCAAGTGATGAATAAGTGTGTGTGTGTGTGTGTGTGTGTGTGCGCGACTCATGATCAATATGTTTGGCACATCAGTAAGAACGGGACTTGTGGATAATGTAACCGCAAGGTCACTTTTTTTCCAGGCACGTTGGTAACCTTCAGCTCTTGGGACTCTCTCTTTGACTGAGCCATGTGCACTTGCTCTACTATAGTTTTTTGTTTCTTTTGTTAGGCATCGCCCTATAAATTAAAAAAAAAGTCATTTTTGGTTTCAATTTGCGGCCAAGTGCATCCAGACGTTTTTGTTAAGATTTTTCATTTCGGTGCACCCGTACTCTACGTGGACCTAAAACTATATATAATAATCAGAGCTGCATTTATTTTGAAACATTGCTATCCCTTTAAGTTCCCCATGGCAATCCATATACACCAAGATTAAAGGGATAGTAATACCTAAAATAAATAAATAAATGCAGCGCAGATTGATCCTTCAGTAACCTGGGCCAAGTACCGCTTGTTTAAATCTTTTCTTTTTGTAGTTCAACAGTAAATTCTAAAGTATCCCCCTCCCTCCCCTATGTCACGCTGCCTCTCTGAGATATTTGGACAGTGCGCAGCAAGGGACAATCTTCACTGAACATAAGTAAAATCCTGCCCGTCTTCATCAATGGGAATAGGGTTTTCCATATACTCTGTGCCTGAAGAATGTCTCTGAAGGAGCGCTGACCGGTCACATGACCAGATTTCAAATGTGTGTGTGGGGGGCTGCTATGGAAAGGTAAAAGGGACCGGAGGGGGGGGGGTCCTTTAGCATTGAATTACTCAAACTACAAAACAGAAGAGACTGAAATACAGCGTTACATGGCCAAGGTTATAGGAGCATCAATTGGAGGTTTTTGGGTGTGTTTTTTTGGTATTACTATTCCTTTAAAGGGATAGTAATACTTCGTTTTAACTTTATTTTATTTTGTAGGCATTAAAAAAACATGAAGAATGATATAAGTCTTATCTCTCAAACATTTATGGTTTATGAGATATTCACAAGCAAAGTTTCCCCCTCCTGCACCTTTTACTAATGTAACACTCTTCAGCCTGAGCAGAAGGGAGGTGCCCAGGTAGTCTGCAGAGAGGGACAATCTTCAATTAAGATAAGAGAAAAACCTGAAAAGCTTGTCAAGGGGGGCAGGGATTTCATTGTTTTCATAGGAATAAGAGTGTCCCCTTCTGTTATCTGTCCAGTCTATGGACTGCATTCCACATCTGAGAAGAGATTGTTTACACTAGGTAAAAGGGGCGGGAGGGGAAACTTTGCTTGTGAATATCTCATAAACCATAAAGGTTTGAGAGATAAGACTTATATCATTCTTCATATTTTTTTAATGCCTACAAAATAAAATAAAGTTAAAACGAAGTATTATTATCCCTTTAAGCCTTCAGTACTGAACTTTAAAACACCTTAATGTAGTGACTTGTTGTGACAGCAGATTCACATAAGGATATTCCTAGGAATCTGCAGCAAGGAACTAGTTCATTTTCCTTTAACAATATAGAAACAGGATTCTAACCAGTTAAAGCACTAGTTACACAATGCAGATATGTAGCAGAATTGTCCACCACCATAAACGCAACAGCAACATTTCATTATGGAAAACATATCTATTTTAGGGCTTTTCCTACCCAGTAAAAATGGGTACGACATTGCAGGGAGATGCTTTATTCAAAAGTTATTAAAGCCAAAGCTATCATGAGGTAGATGTGTTACTATCACCTCAATGGAGAGTTGTAGCTGAAGTTCAATCACCCATAGCATGGGTAACACGTTATTCTGTTATTACTGCTTTAATTAAAAAATGCTTCTCCTGTTAGTAGGAGAACCACTGAATTAATCAGCAGGAAAAGCCTATAAAATAATATTATATTACAGACAAACATTATACAAATTTAATTGTACTGCTCCTTTAAAGGGATAGTAATGTTTCATAATAAAAGCAGCTCTAATTAATCATCATAGTATTTGGACTTTGGAGAGTGTTATTTCAATTCTGTCAGGGTTGCAGTTCAAGAGTAATTCAATGACAAAGTATCCCCTCCCACCCCTTTTACTGATGTAACACTGCTCAGCCAGATCAGAAGGGAGGTGACCAGGTAGACTGCAGAGAGGGACAATCTTCAATTAAGATAAGGGAAAAACCTGAACAACGTGTCAAGGGGGACAGGGCTTTCATTGTTCTCATAGGAAGAAGATTGTCCCCTGCTGTTATCTGTCTGGTCTATGGACTGGATTCCACATCTGAGAAGAGATGGCTTACACTAGGTAAAAGGGGCAGGAGGGGAAACTTTGCTTGTGAATATCTCATAAACCATAAAGGTTTGAGAGATAAGACTTATATCGTTCTTCATGGGTTTTTTTTTAATGCCTACAAAATAAAATAAAGATAAAATGAAGTATTACGGTCCCTTTAAGTTTGACACTTCTGTTGTCCAACAATTGTGTGTACATACTGCTTTAAGTGTTCAGAATCTCTGTTCTGTATCGATACCGGAACTTTCAGGTGGAAAAGCCTGACAGCATATTTTTTCATAATACAACTGAAATGGTTCTTTGCATTGACCTGCTGCCTTCAATGTTTCAATTTGTAAAACTCAAAACTGGCTATGCATCACGTGAACCAAAACCACAACAAATGTACCGGTTAGACATTAACCCTTTTACTGCCACAGGGGTACACAATGCACTGCCCTCTGGCATTCAAAGGCTTAACCCTTTGAGTTCCAGAGTCCCTCTCTGGCACTCAAAGGGTTCATGCTTTAAATGTCTTGATGTGCCAGTTTAATCTCATGCCTGCATTAAAACAGGTTAAATGGGAACTATCACCTCAATACAAGTTTGTCTCAGAATTAATTTCATATTGCGATTAGACGAACAGTTGTTTTCATTTTTGATAGTATGGCTAAATTTTAAGCTTGAAAAATCATCCGGGTCCTTACTTCCGGACAGACTGTGGATAAGCTCTGCATCGCAGCCTGTCAATCCTCATCTGCTACCCTCCCACGTAGCACCTCGATCCAGCCTCCTCCAATGATGGAGGATTTCTCCTTGTAAGCTTGAGCGCTCTCATTGGCAATAAAGAGCTCCAGCTTACAAGGAGAAATCCTCGGTCATCGGAGGAGGCTGGATCCAGACATTACATGGGAGGGGAGCAGAGGAGGATTGACAGACTGCGGTGCAGAGCTGTACCTATAGTCTGTCCAGAAGTAAGGACTTGGATCAATTTTCAGACTTAAAATGTAGCCATACAACTAACTTTATCAAAAATGAAAACAACTGTTCAATCTAATCTCTATATGAAGTTAATTCCGAGACAAACTTGTATTGGGGTGACAGTTCCCCTTAAACAGACATTTTGCAGGATGACCAAAATAAAATACAGCTTTGCAATGCATCCCTCTGGTCATGAAAGGATTTATGAATATACTAGTGTAAAAGCCTGTATACACGGGGCACGGGCCAAGGTCCAGGTGATGATAACTCTTTGAGTGCCAGAGGGGTACACAGCGCATTGCTTTGAAATGCTTTGCGTACCCCTCTGGCACTCAAAAGGGTTAAGAGGCCGGTCCTGCCGCCGACGCAGTCATGCACTGTAGAGACTGCCAGAAAGCACAGAATGCTCCCAGCACAGAACTCCCAGCATTCCTACACCTCCCAACATTCTGTGCTCCCAGCATTCCTACACCTCCCAACATTCTGTGCGTTCAGTTAGTCTCTACTGAGTATGATGGCTTCTGACAAACATCCTAGCGAATTATTATATAGGATTTTGGAAAAAAAAAACACCTCGGTGTCATGATATACCTGTTGGCTTTTTGGTTTGCACTGCAAACAAGCAGTTTAAAAAATCAACTTCATTTAACCCATTAAATGCCAGTTTGGTGTCCAACACCACATTACATTGCAATTCATTGGACACGTCTCTGGCACTCAAAGGGTTGAATGTGGTGGACAATTCTGCTGCAGTACGGCTGAATCTTACTGTTTCTTAACAATGAAACCAATACTATTCCTTAACCCACTGAGTGCCAGAGGGGTATGCAATGCAGTGCTTTGCAATGCGCTGCACTTCCCACTGGCACTTACAAGCATTAAAAAGCAGTGTTAAACCTTTGCATCATGAGAGTCTACATCACAGAGCTTTTTCTGCTTAGTTACTCACGACTAGTCCCACTGCTGAAACATTGTCATTTCAAAGTTATTCCAGCTCAAACATTTATTTTCCTGAAGCCAGGGATGAACTTACATCCCAGTTGCCTACTCTGCCTATTGAGGAATCTAGACTTGCCCACAGAAAACTATTACTCACTGAGCCTGTTGGTATCCAAAAGGAAAGCCGGGTCACAGCCCACACTTCCACATAGTAAGTGAGAACAGTACCATCTTCTGACCACAGTAAAAACTGCAGTTCACGAAAAAAAAAAAAAAAAAAACCCAACAAACAAAAAAATAAATAAATAAATTTAAAAAATACAAGTTTGAGCTGTAATAGCACTTGAATAAAAAGAAAAAAAAAAGTCCCAGGAGTGCTAGTACCATAATTTTACTAAGCAGGAAGAACCATACAATATGGCTGTGTATCTGGACACTGAGCCACTCCCTGTAACATGGGCAGGGCAGGCAAAGCTACACCTGATGGTTGGGGGTCATAAGACACTGTAAGGATGCTTTTGGATACTACCAAGGTATTACTTAAAAGCACAACTGTCACTTTGTAATAAACAGGTGATTTTGAAAGCATGTTCAGAATCTCCTATATTTAGTAGAGATGCACCGATACCAATTTTTTAAGACCGAGTACGCCGCCGCGCTTCCAGCATGGCCCTACAAGGACCTCCTCTGCCCAGCCAATAGTAGCGTCTTGCGAGGACCACAAGGTCCTCGCAAGACACGATCTTTGGCTGGGCAGAGGAGGTCCTGACAGGGCCATGCTGGAAGCGGGTGGCGGATGCAAGCATGCTGCCCCCTGGGACCCTGTCAGGAGGCAGAATTTGGATTCCAGAACGGGAGAGGCGGCCATGGGTGAGCGGGAAGGGAGGGAAGGAAACTTACAGTATTTTTTTTATTAATAAAAAAAAAAAGTCTTGTGTACACTACACCACCCCCCACTTCACATAAGGTGGAGGGGCACAATTGTGTGTATTGTACACAATATTTTATAGTATTTCAGCCTGGAAACCGCTGTAACTGATGTGTTATCAAACAGTTTTATGTAACACATCCCCATTAAAGTCTAACGGA
Organism: Rhinophrynus dorsalis; assembly: GCA_037306005.1. Taxonomy (NCBI): domain Eukaryota; kingdom Metazoa; phylum Chordata; class Amphibia; order Anura; family Rhinophrynidae; genus Rhinophrynus; species Rhinophrynus dorsalis. The sequence goes on from CM074727.1 coordinate 37,114,107, forward strand.
AGAGAGAACCCTTGATAAAAAGTTATCAACTGCAATACTGTTAGAGAAAGAAAAAAACAAACAAACCCCACAATTTTTCAAAGCTCTTTTAAAATCACTTATTTCATACAAAATGACAATTCGACTTTAATCCTATGAGTGCCACAGAGGTGTCAAACACATTGCCACACACTGTCACACAAAGAGTTAAAAGGAAAAGTAGACATGTTGGTGTTTTTCATGCAGACTAAAATACCTGGTAGAAATAGCATTAACACTTTGAATGCCAGAGGGATACGCAACGCATCGCAAAGCAATGCGCTGCGTACCCCTCTGGCATTCAAAGGGTTAAAAATGTATTACAGCTCAAGCCAATGTTATTAATTAAATACACAAATTTATTTTTATGACAATTCACTTTATGAAATGGCACCGCCAGGAATTGCATTTGTTTCTGCTCCCTAAGGAGAACGTCCGTTACCATAAATACCCCAGAAGGTTTTCTTATCTGTAATAACTTTGGAATTAAAAGAGATAGTAATGTTTCAAAAGAAAATCAGCTCCAATTAATCTCCATAGTATTTGGGCCATGAAAAGTGTTATTTCAATTCTGTCAGAGTTGTAGTTCAAGAGTAATTGAATGATAAAGTATCCCCCTCCAACCCCTTATACGGATGTAACACTGTTCACCTCAGATGTGGAATCTGGTCCATAGACCAGACAGCGAACAGCAAGGGACAATCTTCTTACTGTGAGAACAATGAAAGTCCTGCCCCACCTTGACAGGTTTTTCCCTTATGCCAATTGAAGATAGTCCCTCTCTGCGATCCACCTGGACAGAACCTTGCTACTCTGAGGTGAGCATTGTTACATCAGTAAAAGGGGCAAGAGGGGGATACTTAATCATTCAATTACTCTTTAATTGTAGCTGCTTTTATTTTGAAACATTACTATCCCTTTAAGTATTCCCCAGCATTGCTTAGCTCAGTAGGAAAAGCCCTCACACTATATATATTCCCACCCCCCATTCATACACAAACATTTTTATTCCTTAAAATTATGGTTAAAGAAGTATTATAGTCACCAAATATATACTGTATAAAGTAGTAATCAACATGTCCTAAACTGCTGGATGCCAGGCACGTATGGCCTCATGCAAACAGCAGCAGAGGAGCAATTCTGTAGCAAACCAGCTGCACCATAGGGGGAAAAATAACCACTGCAACAATTTCATTGGGGTGCACGATTCATTGTAACACAACCATGTATACATACATACATATATATATATATATATATATATATATATATATATATATAACATGCCCAAATCCTGTTATCGGTATCAGTATATAATATATGTTATCAGTATTAGTGCTTTGCACAACTCTCTAAATCTCAATGGATAAGATGGGCATTTAAAGCGGAACTACCACCGCTAAACACCTTGATGTCTAATAATTCCGCATCTGGCGACTAGCTGCTCAGTAGAACTAGCTGCCAGAATTATTACCTTATTCAACAGAATTCTCCATTCTTCCCGGGCTGACAGGCAGGATGGAGCGCAGACATCTTTCAATAGTGACGTTTGCACGCCTGCGCTGTCAGTCCCTTCCAGGCCCGAATACCTCCTAGAGCCGGCTGGGACTGACAGCACAGACATCACTATTGAAAGATGTCTGCGCTCCGACCTGCTGTCAGCCCGGGAAGAATGGAGAATTCAGCTGAATAAGGTAATAATTCTGGCGACTAGCGCTACTAAGCAGCTAGTCGCCATATGGGAAATTATAAGACATCAAGCTGTTTAGCTGTGGTAGTTCCAATTTAAATCCATTGAATGCTTGAGAGGTTTCAATTGTATGCAGCTAGTTTGCTCCAGAACCTCATTTCTGTCTGCATAAAGCCCTTGGGGTTATATTCAGTTAGCTAAACAGGTACAATGTAGAATATGCCAACTATACCATATAAAGATAAATATTATCAAACTTCCAATGGATTTAAATGGGGCAGTGCAATGGGTTAAAGGAACACTAATGTCCAATAATAATTTTATGTTGTAGAGTAAATTTAAATAAAATAAATTATGTGGAGCAAATCTCATCTCTCAAACCTTTATGGTTTGAAAGATATTCACATCTAAAATTGCCCCCTCCCTTCTCCTGATGTCAGCTGTAAAGCTGACAGAAGGAGATCCGTGTCTGCCGACACGAGGCGGCACAAAATAGCGATAGTTAAAAAGAACTACTTCATTAGAACGGTCTACAAAGTGTGCTTGCAAACCAGGCACACTTTGTAGACTATCCCAATGAAATAGTTATTTTTAAATATTGCTATTTCGGCTCCGCTGAAGAGCCGCCGGCTGGTCCCAGGTCCGGGATCTCCTGCTGTCAGTAAAGCACTGAAATCAGGGAAAGGCGGGGGGGGGGGGGGGGGGGGGGGACTTTAGCACCGAATATCTCTCAAACCATAAAGGTTTGAGAGATGGGATTTGCACCACATAATTTATTTTTTAAATCTACAATATAACAAAATTATTATTGGACATTAGTGTTCCTTTAAAATCCGTACTCAAAGCAATGAGAATTTTCAGTTTGTTTTCTCCAGATTGTACCTCTTTAGCCAGCTGAATATGTACCTGGGTCACAATAGGCTTAAGTCCAATATGATCTGTGCAAACCATTTTGCTCAACTGGCAGATGGAATGGGTCTCTTTCTTTTATGAACCCTTCTATAATGTGAAGCAAGACGTCCTTTAGTACCAAATCTTTTCTCACATTCGACACATGAAAATGGTTTCACTTTTGTGTGCACCCTCTGATGTGAGACGAGATGGGATTTACAACTGAAAAATTTACCACATTCAGAACAGGGAAATGGTTTCTCTCCTGTATGAGTCTTCTGGTGTTTAGCAACATTTGATTTAGTTGTGAAACATTTCCCACATTCAGGACATGGAAACGGCCTCTCTCCTGTGTGAATCTTCTTATGCCTACGCATGGTTGCGATATCTCGAAAAGATTTGTCACACACTGGACACGTTGACACAGTCTCGCCTGTGTGTAGTCTTTGGTGGATAACAAGGTTCCTGTTGCGGCTAAAACACTTGCCACATTCAGAACAGGTAAACGGTTTTTCTCCGGTGTGCGTTCGTAGATGTGAATTAAGATAAAAATCTCTAGTGAAACGTTTGTCACAAATCGGACATGAATATGGCTTCTCTCCTGTATGGATCCTGTTATGTGTATTAAGACTAGACTTCTGGGTAAAACGTTTACCGCATTCCGTACATAGAAACGGTTTCTCCCCTGTATGAAACCTCTGATGTTTAATAAGGCTGTCTTTTTCAGAAAAACATTTTCCACATTCAGAACAAGAGAACGGCTTCTCTCCTGTATGAACTTTCCTATGTATATAAATAGCTGAGTGGGTAGCAAAAAGTTTACCACAAAGATGACACTCATAATGCTTCTCACCAGAGTGAACTCTCAGATGTATAGCGAGTCCACTGTTTCTGCTAAAACATTTTCCACATTCGGGACATGTATACGGCTTCTCTCCAGTATGTCCTCTTATGTGTGTAATCAGGCGTGTACTTTGGCTAAAACATCTCCCGCATTCAGGACATTCAAATGGTTTTTCTCCGGTATGAGTCCTCAGATGGCTAATAAGATGGGATTTTTGTGTGAAACTTTTCTCACAGTAAGAGCATGAAAATGGCTTCAGTCCCAAGTGAATTCGCATATGGCTGAAAAGAACAGATCTACTAGAGAATCGTTTGTTACATTCAGAGCACACAAGTGCATTTTCTCCTCCTGAGTAAGTCTTCTGATTCTTAAGTAAGGATTTTGAAGGGAAATACTCCCCATTATCGGTGAACGCAAAAAGGTTGTCTCCTGTGTGAATTCTCTGATGTTTAAGAAGGGCGGTGCTAGATTTAAACCAGTTATGGCATTCAGAGCAGTTATAATGTATGTCAGTACTGCATGTGTTTTGTTGAAAACCACCTTCTGAAGCAACGTTTTTACGTTGTTTAAAGCAAATTTTTGGAAGGTTATTTCGCATTTGCTGTGCGTGGGCAGTTTCACTGATGTCTTTCATTGCACGCCCAGCTGAACAGGTGGAGAGGATATTTTTGCTTTTGGGTCCACCTATATAAAAGAAATTATTAGAATCAAGCACATATTTTGTATCTTAAGTCACCGACAACCAGAGTGCAGTGCAATGCATTGCAAAGCAATGTTTTACACATTGTTCTGACCTTTAAAGGGTGAAACAGCAAGTGAAACGGAAATGTCTTCAATATATAAAAAGTAATATTGTAGAGAAAACAAAAAACAAAAAAAAAAACAAATCCATCAACACCCTTCCCATCTCTCAAACCTTTATGGTTTGAGAGATAGAATGTTTTAAAGATCCCCCTCCCTCCCCTTTCCTTGACATCAGCTGTAAGCGGACAGCAGGAGATACTGGTCCCGCGACCAGCAGGCGGCTCTTTAGCGGTGCCTAAATAACTATATTTAAAAAGAGCTACTTAACTGGAATGGTCTACAAAGTGTGCTTGCAATCCAAGCACACTCTGTACACCGTTCCAATGAAGTAGTTCTTTTTAAATATCGCTATTTCGGCTTTGCTGAAGAGCCTCCTCGAGTTGGCCGACACAGATCTCCTTCTGTGAGCTTTACACCTGACTTCAGGGAGGGGAGTACTTTAAAATGTTCTCTCTCTCAAACCAAAAAGACAGGAATGGCATCGATGGATTTCTTTTTTTATTCTCCACAATATTACTTTTTATATATCTAAGACATTACTATCGCTTTAATTATGGGTGTAGTACATCCATGGACTAACATTTTAGAGTGGCATCAGTCTATTGTCAGTGACAAATTGTCCCTAGGAAGCAGAAGCACCAGTCTAAAATGACAGGCCATGGCATACTGCACTATAAACATTTCAAGTTTCAGCGATAATACCTTGTGCACGAAACACACAGCAGTGGGAGTACCCTTGTTTTACGCTACAGGAAAAGTCCTACAAATTATTATTTTTTTCAGAATTAGGGATTATTAAAGTGAACCTGTCGCTTTGAATTCAAGTTTGCATATTTGAAAACATTATTTAACAAAAAAAAAACAAAAACAAAACACACATCATTTAAGAGACGTTTAGGTGTTTATATCTGTATGGTGAGCTCTAAGTGTGGTACTATATGCAAATTACATTAAATTAGTGTGGTTCCATATACTAATAAGGATATGGGCTGCATTGGAAGATGAATTTTTCCCTGAAATAAAATAATCAGTATCTTAAATTCTGCATCTGCTGAACTTTAGGGCACCATAACACATATGAAGCAAACACAGGTTATTACACCTTGGTATCTAAATCTATACTGCTTGCACCTTTGATGTGGCAGGCTTCATAAAATTGCTAGAGAGCGTGCGCGTGTGAGAGAGAGCGAGCGTGCGCGTGTGTAGGGAAATAACCCCTACAACATATTTTTTTTTACATTTTAAGTATTACTATCCCTTTAAAGGGAATTAAAAACTGTCTGCATGTGGTGCTAACCATTTTGTAACAAATAGTTTTGAGAAATTGACCTTTACTCGTTGGTGACACAATGTGGCATATTATGCTAATTAGTTTCTGTGCTGGGTCAGTATTACCACATGCTATGCTGTGAATGAATCTAGGCAGGGATGGGAAGCATTTCTAATAGCACAGTAAGCTTCACTTTAAAGGGATAGTAATACTGCTTAAAAATGCAGCTCCGATTGGTCCTCCTACAAAGCGAGCCATGTAACGCTGTGTTTCAATATATTTTGTTTAGTAGTTCAACAGTAATTCAGTTTTAAAGTATCCCCCATCCCCCTTTACCTCCTGTAAGTCGCCTCCCCTCAGATGTGGAATCTGGTCCTGGGACCGGATAGAAAGCAGCTAGGGACAATCTTTAGGCATGGAGTATAAGGAAAACCCTGCTCCCCCTTGATGAAGGAGGACAGGATTTTCCTTATGCTCAGTGTAGATTGTCCCTTGCTGTGATCCATCCGGCCAGCTGAGATAGGCATCGTGACGACAGTGAAAGGTGAGGGAGGGGGGAATCCTTAAGCAATGAATTACTGTTGAACTACTAAATAGAAAATATTGAAACACAGAATTACATGGCCCGCTTTATAGGAGGATCAATCTTAGCTGCATTATTTTATTTTTTTTTTTTTTTTAATCCTTTAAAGGGATAGTAATGTTTCATAATAAAAGCAGCTCTAATTAATCATCATAGTATTTGGACTTTGGAGAGTGTTAGTTCAATTCTGTCAGAGTTGTAGTTCAAGAGTAATTCAATGACAAAGTGTCCCCCTCCCGCCCCTTTTACTGATGTAACACTGTTCAGCCAGATCAGAAGGGAGGTGCCCAGGTAGACTGCAGAGAGGGACAATCTTCAATTAAGATAAGGGAAAAACCTGAAAAGCTTGTCAAGGGGGGCAGGGCTTTCATTGTTCTCATAGGAAGAAGACTGTCCCCTTTTGTTATCGGTCTGGTCTATGGACTGGATTCCACATCTGAGAAGAGATGGCTTACACTAGGTAAAAGGGGCGGGAGGGGTACTTTGCTTGTGAATATCTCATAAACCATAAAGGTTTGAGAGATAAGACAAGATAAGATATCGTTCTTCATGTTTTTTTAATGCCTACAAAATAAAATAAAGATAAAACGAAGTATTACTATCCCTTTAAACAACTAAACTAGCATACTGTGCAGTGAATAAGGAAAACACTGTGCTACCAAGACGAAGGATAATTTCCCAAACGCCAACAGAGAAATTGTTACTAAAACATAAAAACGGATACTAGTTCCCTATAAAACAAAGTAAACTTGTCTTAGGGTGATAGGTCCAATAATATTTTATGAATTTCTATATTACTCACGTTTCTTTGGAATTCTATTGACTAAATTCTTCTTAATCTTAATCTGCCGGTGACCTTTTAAATATGGCTCTTTTCCACTTTCAATCATGGATATGATCTTAGGTTTCTCACTGACACATCCTGTAAAGACCAACGTGTAAATGATTTAGGGACAAAAACATTGAATCCGAAACATTTTCATCTTAAAAGAAAAAATACAAACTTAGGTATGAAATAGATCTTAACCCAATTATACTGAGGCAGATTAACAACTGGAGCACCAGAGTGATAAATAACAATTCCCATTAATTAATTAAAGGCATAGTAATGTTTAATTTTAAGTTGCTTTAATATTGTAGGCATTAAAAAAGATTAACATTGATGTAAGTCTTATCTCTCAAATCTTTATGGTCTGAGAGATATAACTTGCTAAAGTCCCCCTTTCCTGGCTGTTTCAGACACAGCCAGGAAGAGGTGACTTTACCAAGTTGTATCTCTCAAGCCATAAAGGTTTGAGAGATAAGACTTACATTGATGTTAATCTTTTTTTAATGCCTACAATATTAAAATCAATGTAAAATTAAAGGGATAGTAATACTTCATTTTATCTTTATTTTATTTTGTAGGCATTAAAAAAACATGAAGAACAATATAAGTCTTATCTCTCAAACCTTTATGGTTTAAGATATATTCACAAGCAAAGTATCCCCACCCCTGTTCAGCTACATCAGAAGGGATGTGCCCAGGTAGACTGCAGAGAGGGACAATCTTCAATTAAGATAAGGGAAAAAGTTGAAAAAACTTGTCAAGGGGGGAAGGGCTTTCATTGTTCTCATACAAAGAAGATTGTCCCCTGCTGTTATCTGTCTGGTCTTACAACCAGATTGACATCTGAGAAGAGATGGCTTACACTAGGAAAAAAGGGCAGAAGGGGGAAACTTTGCTTGTGAATATCTCTTAAACCATAAAGGTTTGAGAGATAAGACTTATATCGTTCTTCATGGTTTTTTAATGCCTACAAAATAAAATAAAGTTAAAACGAAGTATTACTATCCCTTTAAATATTACTATCCCTTTAATTTAATCAATGACGTGCAACACATTGCTAACTGAGCTTTTAAGCCTGTGAATGCTAGAGAGGTATCAAAGAATTGTGAAGCAATTCACTGGGGATTTCTCTAGAGTTCAGGATAATCAAATCCCAATTTAAATTAGAGGGAAGTTTGAAACTTTGTTTGTGCCCTATAGTAAAGTTGATTTGCTCCAGAACTGTTCCAGTTCTTCTTTGTATAGAGGCCTCATTGTGTTCTTTAGACCTACAGTTGAAGAAGGAGTAATATTTTAAGAAGTTTATGCATTATACTGTATTAACCCCTTAAGGACTACGTGACGTACTATGACCGTCATGTACTTTTTACTTACAGTGCTCCACCTGGAGCGCTGTAAGTAAAAACGGGGCTAAAATTGACCGCTCCAGGACTGGAGCAATCTCTTTTAGGCCCCAAAGCGGCATGCCGATACACTCAACAGGTCAAGTGTACCGGCACATCGGCAAAGATCAAAGCGGTCCTTATGGGAGAGAAAGGTCCCAGGGCCGCTGGTCGTTGAGGGGTTAAAGAGTGTGTCCAGTGTCCCTCTAAGGCAGGCATGTCAAACTTAAATTGAGTTGAAGGCCAAACTCAACATTTCCATCTCAAGATGGCTGCAACATTGTCTTTCGGAGTCTTCCTGCTTACATTCCTATTTTGGTACGTCGGTAGGCAGGTATCAATACTTAATTTATTCTTGGGCAAACAAACTTTACCAAAACCAAGAAGAACAAAAGCATGCACGATTTCCAGCCTATGATTCAAAGCTGCTTGACAGTATATGCTGAATATGAAGTTAAAGTGGACCGATCACCTTGATTATTTGTCACTTTGAAAACTACATTCAAAACTGCCTAGGTGTCATGTTAACCATACATCCATTAGATCTATAGTTATTTCTGGGAAGAAAGAAAGTCTCCTGGTGCAGAACAGTGCTTAAAAGGATAGCAATGTTTCACAATAAAAGCAGCTCCAATTAATCTTCATATTATTTGGGCCATGGAGAGTGTTATTTTAATACTGTCAGAGTTGTAGTTCAAGAGTAATTGAATGATAAAGTATCCCCCTCCTGGCCCTTTTAACACTACTCACCTCAGTGCATAAGGGAAAAACATGTTAAGGGGGGCAGGATTTTACTTATGCTCACAGTAAGAAGATTGTCCCTTGCTGTGATCTGTCTAGTCCCAGGACCAGATTCCACATCTGAGGGGAGGAGGCTTACATTAGGTAAGGGCGTGGGAGAGGGATACTATATCATTCAATTACTCTTGAATTACAACTCTGACTGTATTGAAATAACACTCTGCATGGCCCAAATACTATGAAGATTAGCTGAAGCTGCTGTTTTTGTGAAATATTACTATCCCTTTAATAAGCATATGAACCGTCACTGAAAGAAAGATGACAGGTCCATTTTATCAGGCAGAGTGCTGTAGAAGTATATGCTATCTCAGTGGAGCCTGTATGCAATTCCCACAGCTGCACTCCCCATGACTTTGACAAGCACCCCCCTTGCCTGGGACACCAGTTCCCTATTGATGATGGTCCTACTCAGTGGGCCTCAATGTTTGCTTCATAGAGATTCAAGAAACACAATGGCTAGAAGGGGACATTGTCCACTATCTCCTCTTTCCCCAGCTCTTACACAAATCTCTAATGCTCTGAAATGCGATATGGGCAATGGAGCCGAAATCAGTGACACCGATGCTCAGACCAGTCAAAATAATCTCAGCACCACTGTCTGGAACACACTGCAATGCATCAAAGTTGAAGATAAATATGAGTTGGTGTAAACATACCAGACAGAGGATGTCACGGGGCATCTCTTTGGTTGAGAAGGGAGACTGAGAGGCTGGCGGGGGGATGTCACAGTTAAACTGTTGGTGGGGGTTGACATGCCTGATATAAGTGCATATACCCAGAACTGAAAGCTAGGTTTAGTAAAAGAAAACCTGCCTATTGCATTTTGCTGTTCCAGTGCAGCCCTGCACAATGATTTTTCAAAAAAAACAGACTTATAACACTTTCATGGTTAGATTGCACACCTTAGGTTTGTTTCCTCCAACCTCATGACACATCTGTTTTAATGTTGTTACATACTTAGCGCCTCCCACCCATTTTCTTGATGTTACTTCCTTCTGCGGTGAAGAGGCTGACCCAATTGAGCTCAGCTGCACGCCAACATGACCCAGCCTTCAAACAAACAGAGACATCTGCCTCTTTGAAAGTTGTTTTCACACATCCTTAACACTCCTAGAACAAAGTCAATGCTCAGGACATGCTGATGCAGCCAACAAGGAGGTATATGTCTCAGTTCTGCAAGAAGTTACTGGGAAAGACCCTTAGCTGTAGAAGAGGGTAGTAAACCATAGGCTAGGAATTAGTGTCTCTTAATCAGAATGGCATACCTAGGAATATGTAATTAAAACAGCAGTCAAGTTATAATATCATACTATTTTAGTTGCTTTTGATTTCTCCTCTAGTACACTGAAAATTGTTTCAGCTTAAAAATATGATAAATACTTGTATCCCTTTTTAGTCAACCAGACCATTTTTTATTGTTGTCAGGTAGTATGTTCTAGAGGCAGATTTCAGAGCTCATTATAAACAACAAATATAATGCAAACATTAAAAGAAAATTTTATGCACACACATACACACACACACACACCAAGTGAATGAGTATCACAGTAACAAGGACAAGCTTTCGAGGGCAACATGCTCCTTTTATCAAGTCAAAAAACATACTTGATAAAAGGAGCTTGTTTCTCACAAAAGCTTGTTGTGAAAATTGCATGTTAGCCCAATAAAAAAGGTATTATTACATACTGCGATACTCATTCATTTAACATCTACACCACTGGATTAACACGGCTAATTCTAAATTGATCGTATTTATGCATATCTAGACACCCCCCCCGAAACAGCTCTATGAAAGTCACCTACCTTAGTAATTACACATTTAACCCCTTAAGGATCGCTTTGATCCTTGCCGATGCGGCGGTGCACGTGACCTGTTACGTGTACTGGAGCGCCGCTTTGGGGCCTAAGAGAGATCTCTCCAGTCTTGGATCGGTCAATTTAGGCCCCTTTTTCACTTACAGTGCTCCTGGTAGAGTGCTGTAAGTAAAAAGTACGTGACGTGCTATGACCGTCATCAGTCCTTAAGGGGACCGTGACAGTCATAGCATGTCATCTGGTCCTAAAGGGGATAAGCAAATTAAAAGTCGCTTATTTCTAAACCCTAGATCCCCTTTCAACACCACAAAGGAAGACTATCCTGCACTGCTTCACAGGAATTATTTCAGTGTGAACATATGACTGCTTATAATGTTTGAGGTTTAGTTTCTGAATTTGACTAAAATATATCCAATCTTATGGAGAAGGCAAACCTGAATATATTTTGGCCAAACTATGTAATCAAAACCTCCAAAAAAAAAAAAAAACGAAAGTTAATATCTTGGTTTTATAAGCAGCAAACAGCATTTACTTCCAGCTTGGTTTACTTACATCCAAATCACCATAAGACAAGGACCCCAGCTACCTTAACCCTTTAACGACCAGCGGTCACGGGGTGTGTGGTCCTTTAAGGACCTGATAGAGACTTTCTGCGTGCCGCCCCACGTGACTGATCACGTGGGGTGGCACGCCGAACTGAGGGACTGAAAGAGATGGCTCCGGTCTTGGAGCGATCAAATTCAGTCCCCGGTATTACTCACCTCGCTCCTGCAGGAGCGCAGTGAGTAATAGTACGTGACGTACCAGGACCGTCACTGGTCCTTAAGTGCTGGACCAGCATGACGGTCCGGGTACATTACCGGACGCTAAGGGGTTAAAGTGATAGTAATACTTAAGATTCAATAGATTTAGTTCTGTAGACACTTAAAAAAATAAATTAATTGTGCCGTTTCTGATCTCCCAAGCCTTTATGGTTTGGGAGATATCAGTCTGCTAAGTTCCCCCTTCCCTCCCCTTGTGCTGACGTCGGCTATCAAAGTTACAGACAGAGATCGTAGTCCATAGACTGTCCTGCGGCTCTTCAGTAGAGCCATGATCGCAGTAGTTACAAAGAAATACTTCATTTGAACGGTCTACAACGTGTGCTTGCAAACCAGGCACACTTTGTAGACCATTCCAATTAAGTATTTATTTCTAAATAATGTGATTTCGGCTCTGTTGAAGAGCCTCCGTCTGGTCAAATGACTGGAATCTGCAGCTGTCAGCTAGATGGCAGAATTCACTGAAACAGACAGGAAGAGGTAACGTTACCAAGCGATATCTCTCAAACCATAAAGATTTGAGAGATAAGACTTGCATCGATCTTCATCTTTTTTTAATGCCTACAATATTACATCAAGGTAAAATTAACCATTAGTATCCCCTTAAGGTAGAATTTACCTAGTGATGTAAGGGTTTGGTAATTTTCTATCATGACAGTTTTGTAAAGCATCTTCTGTTCTTCCTGTAAACAGTCCCATTCCTTCTTGCAGAAGTAAACAGCAACTTCGTCAAATGCCAACTGCCCCTAAAAAAAAAATAACAAGTTTTAATGGAAAGTAAACACTTAAAGGGATAGTAATACTTAATAATTACTAACCCCAGTATTGAAGTCATATTAAAAAGAAATGTATTGCCCCCAGTGTCATCTCTCAAACCTTTATGGTTTGAGAGATAATCGCTCCTAAATTTCCCCCTCACTCCCCCTTCCCCGAAGTCAGCGTTGTAGCTGACTGAAGGGAAATCCGGTCTTATGATCATCAGGCGGCTCTGCAGCATTGCTGAGATTGCGATAAAAAAAAATAATATTTCACCAAAACGGTCTTCTACATGTGCTTACAAACCAAGCATACGTAGAAGACCATTTCAGTGGAAGATTGCTTTTTTTTTTATTAAAGCGATCTTGACTGTGCTGCAGAGCCGCCTTATGGTCGTACGACAGGCTTCCCTGCTGTCAGCTAGAATTCTGACTTCGGGGAAGGGGGAGGGAGAGGGGAACTTTAGGAGCGATTATCTCTCACACCATAAAGGTTTGAGAGATGACACTGGGGGCAATACATTTCTTTTTAATATGACTTCAATACAGGGGTTAGTAATTATTAAGTATTACTATCCCTTTAAGAAATAATATCAATAAAAATGGAAATCATGTGATATATTCCTGTGTTCAGGAAAACGTAGCCAGTGTCTGCAGTAGGGCAGAGCTGAAATAAATGCATTCTGGGATTTATAGTCCTTTTTATATTATATATATATATATATATATATATATATATATATATATATATATATAAAAAATATATATATATATATACATACATACATATACATATATCCCTCCGATTTAACCCTTCCAGTGCTAGTGGAATTTTTAGTTCCCTGGAGGCCTGACACATTTTTAGCATTTTTGTTATCTGTGTGCTTCTCATGGGTAACAATCTAGTTATATATGGAAAACTACAGTAAATTTATTTTTTGCCCCAGGTCAAATTTTTTTTTTTTTTTTTTTTTTTTTTTTTTTTTGATGACTCACGAACAAAATTTGCATAGTACAACAACCTATAATGTCACAAATACAGAACTTATTTTTTGTCAATATACAACATACACTATATATTAAGAATGTTTCAATTATAATTTAAAAGTCCTGAATCCCCTGAACACACAAGAGCATTTTCAACTTGATTATTTAAAATGCACATTCAGCTGGATTCATGTTAAAACCACCCTAAAATATCTAAGTAACTATATCAAAGAATATACTTTCTGAAAGTAGGAGAAGTTACAAACCAGAACATTTCCAGAGTTCCTTTCTACATGAAATGATGAAGCAAGGAAATTTTGTTAAATATAGAGGTTTGCAGAAAGGTTTCAGAAATGTACACTAAAGTCACAAATTACTGTCCATATCAAGCAAGCTTAGCTTAAAGGGAAACTACGACCCTGCAAAAACTGTATCTTAATTAAGTCTTCATCTGGCGACTAGCTGCTAAGTAGAGCTAGTCGCCAGAAATATTACCTGGTTTAGAAGATTTTCAACTTAATTGGAGGCTGACAGTAGCAGGAAGCACGGAAATCTTGCCATAGTGACGTCGGTACGCCTGCGCTGTCAGTCCCTTTTCGCAAGATGTCCGTGCTTCCTGCTACTGTCAGCCTCCGAATAAGTTGAAAATCAGGTAATATTTCTGGCGACTAGCGCTACTAAGCAGCTAGTCGCCAGATGAAGACTTAATTAAGATACAGTTTTTGCGGGGTGGTAGTTCCCCTTTAAAGAAGAAAAATAAATTCCACATTTCTCCTGAAAACATGGATACCCATACTAGGTGAATAAAATGCATGTCATTCTCTGGGGCCCCAAATTAGTAACAGCAAATAACAGAATTTTTCTTACATTTATTTATTTCAAGTAGGACTTGAATGTAATAAAATGGTTGTACCGACTACAGAAACAGAAAAAAGATAGACAAAGCATACAGTTTTGTAAAGCAGACATCCTGCCCCATCAAATGAAAGGTCACTTGAATTGTTGCCCCTAGGCTAGTTTGCATAAGTATTTCCAGAATATGGACCTACAAGAAAAACCACACACAATTTTTTTTTTTTTTTTAAAGGATATGCTGGCACGGTCTAATATACCACAGGGGGTGCCAGCAGCAGTGAACTATACCTGCTTCCGCTGTTCGTGAAATTAGTTGCCTACACTAAAATGGCCATTACCAGTAGATATATGAAATAATGGCATTCAAGGAATACCATTTTGGAAAGTAGACATTCACCCTAATAAAATGAAGGGTCACTTGCTTTTTTACCACAGTCTGGAGTGCATAAATATTTCCAGAAGATGACGCTATATGAAAAATAGAACAGCTTTACATTACTACCACTTAAAAAGATACAGATAGCGTTGAAACCCATAGAATTTCCTACTGTATTCATTAGGTACTGATCGTCTGAAAAAAATGGCAACTGTTATGATATGAAATAATTAGGAAGACACACAAACATCAACATTGTCAACTACAATGTCACTTTCACACATCTGAACAGGTTACTTGTAAAGTCACAGTGTTCAATGTGGATTTTAATCTCTTGAATAATAGAGAAGTCTCCAGCTCATTGCGGTTTGACATCTACGGTGTTGTTTATTAGCTCCAGAATTCATCCTCCTTGGTTTTATATACATGGTGCATTGTGTCTTGTAATTTTATGACTGACAGGTAGCAAATTATTATATATAGACAGACAGATACACAATCATTGGAGAATAGACAGCACTCACAGGTTATTTTTTGAAGAAAAGATGTGTATTTCATTGCAATGTATGTTTCCGCTGTATTACACAGCCTTTATCATGGTTAATCTTGATAAAGGCTGTGTAATACAGGCGAAACATTAATGCTAATAAACTACTCATCTTTTCTTCTAAAAAGAACCTGTGAGTGCTGTCTGTTCTCCATTGACTTATGTATGTATGTATAACTTACCTTCTGGACGTGCACCCAAGCATGAGGATTATTTTACAGTGAGTGCTACCGTCCTGAACTTTGTGTGTATTTATTATATATAGAATTTTTTTCTGTTTATTTTAATCTTTTATCTTGGAGACAGACATGTGAGTGCTTGCCTTCTAGCTATCTACTGATTGCCTAGCAATGCACCCGGGCAGGTTTACGTGCACACCGCGAGTGCCGGCACATATATTATATATATTTATTTATTTTTACTTTTATTGAATGCTGTGCTCGTCCTCAATATGGCAAAACCTGAATTTCTTGTCCACATAGAACGGAGAGAAAATATCAGAGTTTTAAGCTATGGGAACTTTAGTTCCATAGATATCATGTAACATCATACGGTTATAAAGCCCCAACTTTGACCATTTACTGCCTCTACAATGAAAATTAACTCATTCATATTAAAACTTATCTTAGTCAAACTGTCATTTTGAGTTTGTGCCTTTAATGACATTTGCTTCTAAAAATGAAGGAAATTAATAGATTGTGAGAGTAGTGATAATGTAAATATTTCCTACCTCCCCATGCATCTTGCTCTCTTTTTTCTTCATCCTCAACAATGTATTAGGCACTTCAAGAATGTCTTCCTGCCCTTGTGGATGGGCTTGACTTTCCTGCAACCAAGGAGATAACATTAAAACATCAGTCTACCTGCAATGCAGAACAGAACCAGTAAATAATCCTAAAATATGTGATAAAGATCAATGCTACTATGGCTGTGTAGGCAGCTATACCAGACCATTTGATAATTGTTTACAATATATATAGCTAAGAACTGAGGCAAACCAAAACTGGAGAGAAGTCTTTGAACTAAGAAGAAAAAGGTTCACATCTAAGCCCATTTAACAAGAGCAATATTAACACAGCAATAATGCGTTTGTGATGCCACCCATGCTGAAAGGTATACAGCTGCGTTATGTTGCCTCACACATTTGTGAGTTCATTCAAGGTGAGACACCTAGGTCCAGCAAACTCAAGGAGATAGTGAATGATCCATCACTGTCCCATCAAACCCTTGCAGAAAGAGTTAGATAACAACAGGTGGTAGAGGGGTATGCAAATCAGTTCCCAAACCAGTTGTTCACCTCCAGGCAAATCATTTGCGTTAAAGCAGGGGTGTCAAACTTTCTTTACACAAAGGGTGGACTGAGAAAATAATACACCAACAGCCAAATACTCTTAAAATTTTCATTTAAACTGCCTTCTGTATGCAATCCATATCTAACAAGATACCTTCCGTTTTGCTATATAAGCTTGAATACACGACATTAAATGTCTGCCTTTTGCTAACATCAGGAAATGGTTATTGTGTTATATAGCACTTCATGTTTATAACAGAATTTGCAGGAAGGGCTCAAATTGCCTACGTTTAATGACTGCAAACAGCCTCCAGGACATAGTTATGACATTCCTGAGTTGACGTGGGGAGGGGAAAGAGACAAGAAAATTTAACCTTTTGCGTTGCGTACCCAAAGGCACTCAAAGGGTTAACTCCCTGGATGTTAGCAACATCTCCAGTGCATTTCTTTGCATTGTGTTGCGGACATCTTGAGTACCCATTGGGTTCAAATTAAAAGTAGTTTAGAAAAAAAAATCCTCTTTAGCCAAAAAACTCTTGACATCTGCAACGTAATCGATAGAATTTCACTGCAGAGAAGAGGATATCTTCTAAACTAATTTGCTGAAATTAGCCATCCAAAGGTTGGGCCTGTTGTACACCTCAAACAACCTAGGCTAAAGATTCTCAACTTTAGTCCTCAGGACAGACCAATAGGTCATGTTTACAGGATATCCATGCTTGATCACAGATGTGCAATCAGGGCTCAGTCATTGTGATTGATCAATCAGTGTTTCATTAAATATAGCTTTAAAGCAGATCACTGAATTTTAAGTGACCCCCAAATCATTATGCATATAGCGTTACACATGCCCATAATAGAATTACCCTAAACAAGTCTAATCCAATGCGTTGCCAGATGCACAGGCAGGCATCAGCGCAGACATCTTGCCAAAGAGACTTCCGTGCACCTGCGCTGTCCATCACGCCTCTAGGAGTTGCACTGTACCTTAAGGGACAGAAAGGGACTGATGGTGCAAGAGCACAGATGCCAGTACAACAAGATGCCTACCTGTGCGTCTGGGAATGAGTTAGATTTATCACTAATACCGGGCACTAGTATGGATATGCATATCACTATAAGCATAATGATTTGGGGGCATTTTATCTTCAGTGGTAGCTCCACTTTAAAATCTGACCTGTTATTGTGTCCCATTAACTAAAGCAAGGTCACTTACCTAATACTGGTACAAGGGAAAAAGCACATGAAGAGTCTATTTCCCTTTATAAGTTGCTACAGTGTGCATGGCTCCCAAGTATACACATCAAATAATGCTATACACAGGGAGTGCCAACATTGAACTGGTACATAGCTGCAACAATGCACATTTTAGATGCTGCACCTATTCAGTAGTACATGCCCCCCCTGAGTTTGTGCTAAAAACTCAGTATCAACAGATAAAACCACCTCAGTCATGGTGAGGCTGAAACTCGGTATCAACAGACCGAGGACCACCTCAATCATTGTGAGGCTGAAACTCGGTATCAACAGACCGAGGACCACCTCAATCATTGTGAAGCTGAAACTCGGTATCAACAGACCGAGGACCACCTCAATCATTGTGAGGCTGAAACTCGGTATCAACAGACCGAGGACCACCTCAATCATCGTGAGGCTGAAACTCGGTATCAACGGACCGAGGACCACCTCAATCATCGTGAGGCTGAAACTCGGTATAAACAGACCAAGAACCACTTCAATCACAGTGAGGCAGATGTGCAAAGAAGAACTGGGTCACTTGTGGAGAGAACCAACTGCACCACAGAACAATAAAAGTTACCATTGATTTAAAAGGGGTTGTAACCCACAGAATGCTAGAGAAGTCACCAACACCTTGTGACGCAATGCCTCGCTGACCTCACTAGCATTCACTAAGTTAAAGACCCAATTACATTCATAGGAATTTTATCCCCTATGGCAGAGTTGGTTTGCCCTAAAACTACTCCGGTAATTCTTAGTAAAGGCTCAGTGGTTCCCAACCCTATCAGAGGTACTCGGGTTACTGGGATAGTATTGTGTAAGATTGGAAAACAATTGTTTTTTCTGTCAGAGATGTTTTATTCAAATTGTATTGCAGCTCAAACTCCCTTGGCCTGAAATGTTATAGTTATGCTGTTACTACAGCTGCCTATGTAGGGTTATCACTGATAACAGCTGTCCAGAGACTGGGGTGGCAACATCAATCACCACTATCACATATCAGTCCATGGAAGTACTGTGCTCAATAATGCAAAATTGAGCTACAATAGCTTTGGAATAAAACCTCTCTGCAGTTAGGAGTACCTTTGTTTTCTTTTACAGGGCAGACCATGCAATAAAGTGTTACCACATTGTGCTATACTATCCATTTTATGTTTTAAAGGGCTTCAGGGTCACCTTGTGTTGCAAGGAGGGAAAATGTCATACTGCTGAAACTTTACACAGGTGTGCATATATGTTTCTTTATTTATATAGTGCATGTATGTATACAACACTTTACATAAACAGTAATAGTACAATACAAAAAAATATGCAGGACATGGATAGAAGACACACATACACTTCATTACTTGGGGTATATATTAGGTTACCAAGTTACTAGATATTCCAGGACATCATCTCCTGCTGCATGTTTATCTGAGCCCTTATACTGTGCAAAGGTGACTTGTAGAGATGCACAGATACCGATACAAGTATCGGTGCCGATACCATGCATTGAGCGAGTACTTGTACTCGGTCAGATGCAACCTATCCTAAAACCGATACCACCGATGTGCAAATATTCTCCAGCGGCTACACGGGTGATGCGGCTGGACAGCTTCCGCATTGTGAATAGAAGTATTTCATATTACAATAAAAAGAAACAGCCTGACATCAGCTCACATGCTCCTTGCCTGGTACTGCGGCCCGGCCCGCCTCCGCCAGCTCTAGCTTCCCTGATGGTTACCGAACCTGTCAGTTTGCCGTTGGTGTGCGGTGACAGGGTCTGACTGGAACTTCCGCCTGGGTGTCAGTGGAGAAGCTGGAGGCAGAGGCAGCAGGTGAATAACAGCACCAGGCCTGGGCTGGCACCGCTCTGGTACCGCTCCGGGCACTGCCCTGATAACGACTGTTCTGTAACAATACACTATGTTATAACATGATGCACTGCTATACTGTGTTATATACTGATATGCTGTGTTATGATGCACTGCTGCACTGTGTTTTATACTAATACGCTATGGCATAACATGATGTACTGCTGCACTGTGTTTTATACTAATACACTATGATATAACACGATGCACTGCTGTATACTGTTATATACTGATACACTGTTATAACATGATGCACTGCTATACTGTGTTATATACTAATACACTAGGATATAACATGATGCACTGCTATACTGTGTTATATACTGATACTCTGTATTATAACATGATGCATTGCTGTATACTGTGTTAAATACTAATACACTATGTTATAACATAATGCACTTCTGTATTGTGTTATATTTCAATTTTATTATTTATTAAAATAAAAAAAAATCGGTAACTGGTATCGGTGAGTACTTGAAAAAGTATCGGTACTCGTACTCGGTCCTAAAAAATTGGTATCGGTGCATCCCTAGTGACTTGTCAAACACATCTTCACATAGTAAACACTCTACCAAAAAGTTGCCTGCTGCCAGTTCAGAACCCTGCCCTGCTGTACTCAGTGCCCCTTTTGGACCTCTACTGGTAATGGAGTCACTCACTATAATTAATGCAAAGACTGCTGCTAGTCCCACATATAGAGTAAAGGCTTTGCAAGATCTATACAGTAATAAACAATCAGAAACTAACAATGTCTTAAACTATCACATTAGGTTTTGTCATGTGTTGCTCACACTTCACGTAACCAAAGCGTTAAATCTGGTATCCCATTTGTAAAGTTAAAAAGATGGTAACCCTAACACATATATGCATTATATATACATAAATATGTCCAGCAAGCAATTCAGGGACAACACCACACATTAATTCAATGGACCAAATGGATGCTAGATGCATGCAAGGGGTTAAAAGTCACACCTGCACTAATTGTGCAGTAATTTTACCCAAGGACTGTCCCATTTTATGTATTTACACAGCAGCATAGTTATTACCTAGTTATACTATACTATGTACAGGCTGAGTACATTGTGTATATTAATACTTATGGGACGTGCACCTCCACATATTTATACTTATCTGATTTGATCTAACTCTTAAGTGTGTGCCATTGCGCATATATATATATATATATATATATATATATATATATATATATATATATATATATATATATATATACATATCTATACATGTCTACCTCTGCACCGTAAATAGAGATGTATAAACGTGTCCACCATATATCTGAACAGACATTTAAATGAATACATGAACTGGTATGCAAAAACCACGGGACAGTTGGTTTGAAACAGAGTCATTTAATCTTTGTGTGCATGGCCCCATACACACATGCGTCTTGCAACCACTACTGTACATGTGTCGAGAATACTCCAAGTAAATGTATGTAAACATGTGCAGCCCGGGCTACTTAGTGACAGCAAGCTTGTGTGAATTAGTCATTTCAAATGCATATCTAGTACTTACTAGTTAAACTTGAGTTCGATGTATTCACAGCGGTTGCCAGCCCACCATACACTAGTTCCTGTTTCCGTCAGCTGAGGTTGTGGTGATTACTTGATCCATTGCGAATAGGGAAGGCCGAAATCTCCCAGAATTCCTCGCAAGGCATGCGCGTCAGATTATTGCAGCCTATGTGGACTACGTCAGTCATTTTGTTAGTGGGCAAACTTGCATGTCCAATTGCAGCGATAACTGCCAGTAGGACTGGTAAAGGCAGAATACTCCCACAATGCCTTGCAGGACGTCTGTCTGGCCTGCGAGCGGGCCAACTATGGCCCGCGATGTCCCGGCGGGCCAGAGACGGCCCGCGAGGCTCCGGCGGGCCAAAAATGGCCCGCAAGACCTTAGCGGGCCAAAAATGACCGCGACTCGCGGGCGGGCCAAAATTGGCCCGGAGACACCGGCAGTTACACACACAGTGTCAATGCACTGCCTCACATCCAGTGTGTCACTCTCCCACACACACAATATCACTCCACACCTCCCAACATTTCAGATTGCCAAAGAGGGACACTTGTGTTTTAGGGGGTGTTGCTTGGGGGCGTGGCTGGTGGGCAGGCATTACTGTGAATTTTTAGGCTATTTCATGACCATACCTGGGAACTTCCAGTTGAGGGCTACCCGGAGGGTAGTCCTCTGTTCACCAGGGGGTGACAAAAATGACGCTAATCGCGTCAAAAAGGGGCGGGGCTTGCCGCGAGTGAGGGGGGGACTTAACCCTTTGAGTGCCAGAGTGGTACGGAATGCATTGCAAAGCAATGCATTCCCATACCTGGGAACTTTCCAGATGAGCTGACCCTGAGATCTTTGAAATATTAACCTTTAAAGCTTCCCATAATGTAGATTTTATGCGACATGTGCCTGCTTGCTCTAACACAGAGGTGCTCCAGTCCATGTGCGAGGGACCTTTAACATGCTACAGTTTGGATAACTCACTGCCTGACCACAGACAAGACAAGCAGGACATCTTCCACTTTCTTTCTGGTACTAATGGCACCAGTTTAGAGGCCAAGGAAACATTAAATTGGGGAAATTCATATAGTAGGTGACACAGACCTCTCTCACCCTGAGAATTTGGCCCTTCACCCTGAGACCCTGAGATTTGGGTAAAAACCCTGAGTCTCAGGGTCAAACCCTCAGAGTTCCCAGGTATGTGCATTCCTTACCACTCTGGCACTCAGAGAGTTAAAGGTGTCACACAGAAGGCTGGGGACTGAGGATCAGCGGGAGAAAAAGCAGATGTGGCAGAGTTTCAATAGAAACTCTCCACATCCGGAGGAATCAGCCTCTGCCCCGGAGACCCGGTAAAATTCTGTCAGAACCGGAGTCTCCAGGGCAAATCCGGAGAGTTCCCAGGCGTGTTCATGACCTATTGACACCCCCTTGTGTAACCTAATAAATGGCTTATAACAAGACCAAAGTATTTTACTTACACAGGCTAATTTATAAACACATATACTGATGTTTATACAAACAATAATTTGAGTTTTATTTCTGTAGAGCGATATGATACATTTATATACACACCACACAGTCTGATCTCCTAAAAAGAAGGACATCAGGGTGGGAAAGAGGGACAAGGGGATTTGGGTCTAAAAGAGGGACAGTCCCTCCTAAAGAGGGACACTTGGGAGGTATGTCACTCCCTCCAACACACTGATGCCCCCCAACACACAGCGTCACGACCCCCAACACACAGCTTCATGCCCCCCCAGCACACAGCGTCACGCCCCACTAACATACAGCTTCACACCCCACCAACACACAAAGTCACTCCCTCCAACACACAGTGTCCAGCCTCCAACACACAGCGTCACGCCCCCCCCAACACACAGCGTCACACACCCCCAACACACAGGGGTCATGCACCCACACGCCCTTTTCACCCAAACTTTTTTTTTTTTAACCTTAGCATACAGCCCTTTACACTTACATGGCTCATTCTGGAGGCCTCACTGGCATTTTTACCCATAATGCATGACCCGGTGGTGGGCTTTAAGGTCAGTTATGCGCCTTTGGGGTGAATTTGGGTGACTGTCACTGTACTGTCAACTGTGTAGAAACTGGAACTGCTTGGTAGCTATATTAAAGGGTCACAGATACAAAATAAATGTTGAAAATCAACTACACCTTAGGGGCAAATGCAAATTCTCATCAATTTAAATAAGTAATTTATTTCCTTACTGCTACAGAGTTCTCCTATGCACTGCAAAGAAAAGTGATGGAAACATTTGTAGCATTCAATTGATTACAAATCCCAGTTAAAAGGAATAGCAATGTTCAAACATATTGCTAGGCTTTTCTCACTGAAAAAAAGGGATTCTTACTACAGATAGCTGGATTATTAAAAATGTATTAAAGCTCGATATAATGTCTTTCATTTTAGTGTTCAGAGAGCTTTGGTTGATCTATAAAATGTATCTACAGGATCTAATGAAACAGCACCACCTAGTGGTCACTACTAGATTGGATTAATAAAAAAAAGAAACCAAAAAGTGTGGGCTATTATAACATTTGAACGACGTTCCAGTAAAACAATTGTTTTACATGATCGCCCGTTTATAGCAATGTTAATTTTTGGAATTTTTATTTACTTTTTATGGCACAGCTGAATTTCTGCACGTCGGGTTTGAGCTTATGGCCCAAATACTATTCTACTCATATTGACGAGAGAAATCTCAATGTTTTCTTCCTGGTAAAACACTTTCTGCATGTATTATTTTGGAGTTTGATTCACTTACTTTTCCACCAGTTGCTTGTAGTGAGGAATTTCTCTTGCGTACAATAGTTTGTTGACAGGTGAGTCCTATAAGAGAAAGGTACAAGTGGTTTACTTATGGAACTTCTAGGGGTGTGCTGAACTTTCCCCCGCGGGAAGAGATTCTGCAGAAATCAGGGCCTTCCCAAACAATGCCACTTTCTGCTAACCTATTCGAAGACAAGAAAATAAGTGTGAATGCATGGTTTTACTACTGAAATGTAGCATCAGAAATGGTGACCATCAACCAGCCGATATCATAATGTCACCTGCATCAAAAAGGCAACATTCTGATTTCACACGCATACATGTCACCAAGAAGATAGAGCAAATCTGCTCCGAGTACCCTCCATCTGTGCATGCTTAAGTATCTCTCAAAGGGTTAAGATGCCCTCTTCCAAGTAATGTTATGCCCTTGGAAGAGGGCATCTTACCCCTCTGTGCGACACTTAAGCATGCACAGGGTATGCATAACATTACTTGGTAAATGGCATTAGAGACAGTGGCAGCAGGATTTAAGTTTTTTTAATCATTTTATTTAATGTCTTTAGGTCACCAATAAGACACAGACAGAGGGTACTCGGAGCAAATTTGTGCTATTTTCTTGGTGACATTTAAGCATGCAACATCAGAATGTCAGCCTTTTGATGCGAGCGACATTATGATCGGCATTTAGATGGTTGCTAAATAGAGGGTGACATTTCAATAGGATACTGAATGCGCGATGAGGAGAGTGTATACGTCTGCATGTGTGTGTATGAACATTGCAATATCCTCTTGCCGTAGGAAAGAGTAACTTGTCAAGGGAATACATTGCTTGATGGTTTTGCAGTTTCTAGAGGCAATTTTAGTTTGCATTTCCTCACCATGTACAAAAAGAGTAATATAGTTCCCTCTTCACCAAAATTCTCACAAATGCAAACTTCTTCCCATAATCCCATCAATGCATGCACACTCACACTCCTCACTTTGTGTTCAGAGATGGTGCATGGATCAATGAAAGGCTGGGCAATGACTGATAAGATGGAATCCACATTCTCAGACACCTCAATGTCAAACACATCTGAGGATGTTTCAAAATCAGCACCCAGAATCGCTGCATTAGACTGGAAGAGGGGAGAGAAAAAAGAATGGTAAGAGGTGAAAAACTTATGGACAATGTAAAGACACAACAGGAGTAAGAGGAAGACTCAATATGACAAAAGGGTTACTGATAGGGTCATTTTAACCTACTGCTGGGTTCCTTAAGCCCTTTGGATGTTCTGCCAATACCGGACTAGTTATCCACAACAGTGCAGTTTTAAGAACCCCTGAGGCCCCGTGTTATATTTTGAATTGAGGCCTCCAAATATATGCTAACATGTAGGATCCTCTTTTAACTTTAGTTGTAGTCTTCCTTTTCTTGCTGTTGTGACAAAAGCAGCCACATTTGTGTATTGTACACCCAGAACACCCCACTCTTCCTTGACCAGCTGACCATAGAATTAAATTGTTTGATTGCTGTGAAACTGAGACTGTCATCAACGCTGCACCACCATACATTACAGTTCCCCTGGCTCTCAATCACCTGTGTGTCTTCCAGATGTGAACTGTCTCTTCATCCTCAATCTCATGGTTCTCTGCCATCTCATCAAGGAAATCAAACAAATACTTGATAACAATAGGCACTGGCCGGTTGACTACCAACATCACCTGGAAAGTGTCATCCACAAACTTCTGCAGTGTTCCCTGTGGGTGATATAGAGGAAACGGTTAATGGGTACTTATTGGTTATTGGGAGCATGTGTACCCAGAAATCAAGGCCAGATTTTAGTTGTGCATTGGGCATTCACAAACTCATCAATAGGCTTTTGTTATCTGGTACTCCTTCATCGATGAGAGAATAACAGGTACATTCAGCATTCCTATCATCTGCCAGGTTCAGTTTGATGGATCCCATAGAACTCTGTGGGAATAACATACACAATGGATGTGTGTATGTGTATAGCACGAATGGTAGCATTTATGCAATATTTTTCTCATATTGTCTTGCCAAAAAAGACAGGCAAATACATTTGATCATAATACCGCTGCAAAGAGCAGAATATTAGATCCACCACTCTTCCTGCACATTGAGGATCTCTGCCAGTTGCACAGGTGTGGTACTCACCACAATGATCGACTTAATGGCAGCTCATATGGGCATTAGCCAATCAAGTTAGACTTTTGATACGGCCCACCCATAGGTCAAACATCTAGTATATCCCCAATAATGGAGACATCAGGGAGGTGCAGGAACAATGGAAGTAGCATGGGAGACTTGAGCATTGCTACAACACGTGTGAATCACAACTAAACAGATAACGAAAATGCATTTGCCAGCCCTAAACTGGGTCTTCCATTCTTTACCTTACCGTCATGGACAGCAAGCGTGTTTATAAGATTTTGGGGGTGGCTTTAGCACGCTCTCACTCCCTCCCGCATACTACTCCTTTGTTGCTTGCAGACCTCTGGCTCCTCCACAGACTTCACAAGGTGCCAGGTCCTAATGGCACTATCTTCACTATCTTCCAACATCGGGGTCTCTGGAAGGGACAGAGAATGAGTAATGTTATGGAGTACAGAAAGAAAGAGAAAACCGATAAAAAAGGAGAGAGCAGAGACCAAGGAGGCAAAAAAGTACAATAACAAAAGAACACAGCGAGGAGCAGAATAATAAAGTGAAGGAATAAAGTAAATATTAGAACCAGGGCTTGATTTACCTATGTGGCACCCAAGGCTCCCTTAGCCCAACCCCAGGTCCTCATTTGACTCCACCCCTAGTGACATCCACTATTGCTTGATACACTTGGGGAAAAGAAAACTGGATTAATTATGGGGAAAACCAACTGAACAAGAGACTTGGCATTACACAGATACCTACACAGTTGTAGAACCAAGGGCTTCAACTAAATGTCAACAAGTTCACAGGTCTCTTGTTCAGAGACCTTATCCCTGAAACCACTGGTTTACCTTTTAGATTCTACAGAAACTTGTGGAACTTTGGGAAATGGTGATATACAGGGAAGTCTTGAAGGCTATGGCCACAAGGTCACCAGTTCAAAGTGACCAAAGAACATTATAAACCAGTTGCGGTTGCTCTAGTTAGACAAGAGTGTTGTTCTGTGAGAAGGAGAATGTTATGAATGGGCCTGCAAGGCATTTATGCTCTTTTATCAGTGAATGAGTCCCTGGTTGGAGAACTCTTTCACTTCTGCTTGCAAACTATACAAAAAAAACAGAAAAACCTTCCAATGGGGTATCTGTTGGGAATAGATACCCGTTAAAAGTATAGAAAAGGTTCTATAAGCCACAGAAAATACATTTTTTTTATAGTAAGGTTAGTGTAGAGATGGAATTCCATGTCCTGGGAACAGTAGATCTGTTCAAAAAAGTATTGGACAGCATTTGTAGCTGAATTACAGAATTATGACAACTGGTTACTATGTGTGTAGGAGGTTGGACCGGGGGAGAAATCTGAATGTCATTTTGGAGTCGGGAAGGAATTTCCTCCTTTTTGTAAATAGCTCCTACAAGGTTTCTCTATATACCATCATTTGGATCAACAGAAATGAATTTGGAATGGTTTGTACTTGATTAAGACACTTTGTTCAATCTCATCAATTACTGTGTATGATTAAATAATTACATAGAGAAGTAACAACTCCTTACAATTACCCCAAGTTACCTTCTATGGCCTGAAAATCCAATATTTCCCTTGTTCCTTTCTTAGTAGTGTTTCACAAAAAAAGCAGCTCCAGTTAATCTTCATAGTATTTGGGAAGCGGAGAGTGTTATTTCAATACTGTCAGAGTTGTAGTTCAAGAGTAATTGAATGATAGAGTATCCCCCTCCCACCCCTTTTATTGATGTAACACTGCTCACTTCAGAGCAGCAAGACTGTCCGGATGGATCACAGAGAGAGAGAATCTTCAGTGAGCATAAGAAAAACCTTTCAAGGGGGTAGGGTTTTCCTTATGATCACAGTAAGAAGATTGTCCCTTGCTGTGAGCTGTCCGGTCAAGAGAACAGATTCCACATCTGAGGTGAGCAGTGTTACATCAGTAAAGGGGTGGGAGGGGATACTTTATCATCCAATTACTCTTGAACTACAACTCTGACATCCATGGAAGCAGACATGACAGCTGTTGGTAGTTTTTAAAAAATTAATCAGGCAGGGTGCATGAGTTTACTTCATTCTTTTACCCTTTGAGTGCCAACGCACCCCTCTGGCCCTCAAAGGGTTAAGGACTAGAGAGGTGCACAATGCACTGCACACACCTCTGGTCCTTAAAATTTTAAGCCTTCCATGTGCAGTGTCCAAAGTGTGAGGGTCCTGTGGCCCTGTCATCAACTATCATGTCCGCTTCCTCAGGCATTACATTCAGGACTGACCAGGGTTTGCTCTTGAACCAAGGCACAAAGTAGAAGTTCACAGAGGTCATTAGGATTTTCTGGCCATAGTAAAGTTAACGGCAGCTCTAATTAGGTGGTATTCATCATCCTTTCTGTTAGAAAGCAAAACAATCAACACACACATGTATATAGCAGTATCCGTCCTCATTACAGTCAGCAGGGACAACTTGGTACCTACCCAGATCAAGTGTGTGAGCTGGGGGTCTCTGTGAGAAAGGGGTTCCTTTGTACACCTGGTGGAGAATCTTTCCTTTCACCTGCGTGATGGTGTCTGTGTTAAGCACCCTGACTTGCACACGTTGCATCTCTCCCCTGCCCTTCTCCAGAACAGTGGGAGTCATGGGCTGGTACTCAATGTCCTCTCGCAGCAATCGCCCGTCATTCAGAGTACGCTTGGCTTTGCTGGTCACTGCATCCACTGGACCTTTATCCACCTGGTACTTAATGGCACAGAACAGCATGTACAGTGGTTCTGCCGATGCCTCCTGTAGGGTCGGGAAAAATGGTCTTACAAACAGAGTATTTTATATCACGTAATCACTTCACTGTACTCACAGTATCCAGTTCCTTTTTAAAGGCATCTAATGTATTCAATAGCATCACCTCCTCAGGCAGTGAATTCCATACCTTTTATTGTCCTTACCTTTCCGCAACTGTAGCCACAAGAACAGCGGAATGCAAAGTTATCCCTTTGAGTGGCAGAGGAAGAGAAATTACCTCTCTTTGAGGAACTGGTTACTATGGTGCAGTTGGTTTGCCCCTGAATCTTACCGATTATTTGTGTTATAAACATATAGACTGTGAGAGGCTTCTGGGAATGAACAACAGCACAATGGCCTGTCCTACAGCTAGTCACCTCCCAGAAGCATCACGTTTTAGCTCTCTAGTGCCATTACAGAGGAGAAATTTCCACATACATATTAGACTAATCCCACCTAAGAGGGCGGACCAGTTCAAAAGTGGTGGGCAAGTCCCCCCTGCACATGAACACCAGTTAACCCCCGACGTACGTTTCGGCCTAGTTGAGCCTCGTCAGGAGGGTGCAGCTGGATTCCCTAGGCACTGAGAGCAAGGGGTCCACATCTGGATTACCCTCCACTCTTAGGGGGACCCCCTAAGAGTATTCAAAATAAACATATAGAATGTGAGAGGCTTCTGGGAATGAACAATAGCACAATGGCCTGTTCTACGGCTAGTCACCGTCCAGAAGCATCACGTTTTAGCTCTCTAGTGCCATTACAGAGGAGAAATTTCCACATACATATTAGACTAATCCTGCCTAAGAGGGCGGTCCAGTTCCAAAATGATGGGCAAGTCCCCCCTGCACAGGAACACCAGCTAATCCCCAAAATACGTTTCGGCCTAGTTGGGCCTCATCAGGAGGGTGCAGCTGGATTCCCTAGGCACTGAGAGCAAGGGGTCCACATCTGGATTATCCTTCACTTAGGGTTGCCACCCAGCCGGTATTTTACCGGCAGGCCAGTAAAAAATTGGCTTCTGTCCAATATTAAGTCTATGGAGAGAATGCCATGACCGGTATTTTTTTGAAGAAATTGTGGCAACCCTACCTTCACTCTTAGGGAGAACCCCTAAGAGTATTCAAAATAAACATATAGAATGTGCTTCTGGGCGGTGACTAGCCATAGAACAGGCCATTGTGCTGTTTTTCATTCCCAGAAGCCTCTCACATTTTGTATGTCAATTTATTTGTGCACATAACATTATATAAATACATTCAGGGCCCATACAATGGTCTCTCCTAAGACCTGCTCATTTACAGAACAGTACACAGGACAAGGGGTCACCCACTTAGACTTGAAGAAAGGAGATTTTCTCTGCAACAGTGGAAGGGATTCTTTACGGTAAGGACAATAAAAGGTATGGAATTCACTGCCTGAGGAGGTGATGCTATCGAATACATTAGATGCCTTTAAACAGGGACTGGATACTTTTTTAAAAGAGCAGATTGTCCCTCACTGCATCAGTCCTGTCCCATGACAGGTTCCAAATCTAAGATGAGGTGGCCAGAAGGGGAGGGAGGGGGATCCTTTCAGCTTGAATAGCTTTTGAACTACAAACCTGTAAATAACTATATATATAGCGTCATATTTAAAAAAATTGTAAATAATACTTTGAGCTAAAGTTTAAATGGGGTATTACTATACCTTAAGGTGTCAGAAAGGTATCAAAAGCAGTGTTACAATGCATTGGATACCTCCCTGGCACTCAAAGGTAAATGCTTTCACCTAAGAAAAAATAAAACGGTAATAAGACAATGCAGGAGAAAAACAATTAATTTTTCAAGGGGTTCCAAAAAAATCAAATGAGATAACAGTACCGAAGAGATTGTCTTCTGTTATTCTCTATCAAAATGTCATTACAGACATCTGTAGCTTTCCAGCTGCTGTTTAACTGGAATTCTAAGAACAAACAAATGAAGGGCGTTTGAGTCCACCACCACCAAGAGGGAAGCAGGATGGCCAACCTGCACCAGCCCATCCCCAACTATCATTTTACAGCAGGACTTACAATGCATGGGCAAGAAGGGAACAGATGAACATGAAATCAAACTGACCAAGAATTTCATTAAATATGATCTTGTTACATTAATCAGACTTTGCTTTAAATCAGGGCTGTCCAAGTTCAGTCCTCAAGGGCCTTCAACATGCCAGGGTTTATAGATTTCCCTGATTAAGCATAGGTGAGTTAATCAGTGGATCATTCATTGTGACTGACTCACCTGTGTGTAATCAGAGAAATCCTTACATCCTGGCCTGTTGGTGGCCCTTGAGGAGTGAACTTGGACAGCCCTGCTTTAAATCAACACACAAACACACTAATAAAAGCAGAGGTCACATGACCAATATTCTGCAGTTGTGCACACCCAGGAGCAACAGAAAAGAGGTGTTATTCAAATCACCTCTTTACTGGTGCTCCCACTGGTCCAAGCATGGGGGGAGGGCCTGACCTCTTGTCAAAATCTCTGCAAGGAGATGCAGGAGTACAATGAACACAATACACAGACAAATTGCATACATATAATATACACAATACACACACATAATGTACACAGTGCACTCTCAATACATGCATAACGCTATTCTCAAATCGATATATGTAACACACACACAAAGACACGTTCGCTGATGGAGATTTGTGTAACTGTATTTTGCAATGCATTGCACATCTGTTTGGAGCTGAAGGGGCTATGCACTGAATTCATGTCAGGGACCAGGAACTAGACAGGACACAAAATGTAAAAATGCAAAACACCTTTATTGGAATAACAAAAACAAAGCAAAATCGTGATCCAGAAGCATAAATCAAAAGACAAGCCGGGGTCAGGAACCAAAACAGGTACTCAGCCAAGCCGGGGTCAGGAATACGGAGATCAGGAAAGTCAGAAACAATCCAGGAGCTAGGAAACTGAAGGGACGTCAGAGGAAGCCAGGTCATACACAGGTAATCAGCAACTCAGGGTAACGCTCTAGCTCCAGAATCAGACACAAGAGCAATCAGGTAGTGAGCCAAGTTGCTTTAAATACACTGGGAAGGTTGGCTGTTGGCTGATAGTCAGGTGAGTAAACACAGAGAGGTCAGCTAATCAGCCTGATGCAGCAATGGAAAGGCAGCAATAATGGATAGCAGAGCACTGGATTAGCTCAGACAACCAGGGCCGGATTTACAATAAGGCAGAGTAGGCATCTGGCTACAGGCATACCCCACAGAGGGGCGCCTGTCATTGGGATCGCTTTTTTTATTTATTTTTTTTAAATTAGCCACCTCGCTGGCTGCACAGTGGCAGAACAATAATCCCCCACCCGGCGCCCGCTCCATGTTGCTCTCACATTGGCCCCCCCGTTGTCTGTTTCCTACCTCCCTGGCAGGACAGGTCTGTGCCTCCTTTGGCACAGTCCTGTAGCTGCTGAGCTCCCTCGTCGGCGCTTTAGGAATGCAGAGCGCTGGGAGATGACATCATCTCCCAGCGCTCTGCATTCCTGAATAGGAGACCGCGCAGGAACTCCAGCAGCTACAGGACTGTGCCAAAGGAGGCACAGATGACAGATATCCTGCCAGGGAGGTAGGAAACGGACAATAGTGGGAGGTAGGAAATGGACAATGGGGGGGAGGCAATGTGAGGGCAACATGGAGATGGTGGGGGCAAGTTGGAGCCAAAGGGGGGCAATGTGAGGGCAACATGGAGATGGTGGGGGCAATGTGCAGCTGATGTGAGGCAATTTGGAGATGGTGGGGGCAACGTGGATCTGATGGGGGCAAGTTGGAGCTGATGGGGGACAATGTGAGGGTAACATGGAGCTGATGGGGGGCAAGTTGGAGCTGATGGGGGCAATGTGAGGACAATATTGAGATGGTGGGGAAAATGTGGAGCTGATGGGGGGTAAGTTGGAGATGGTGTAGGCAATGTGAGGGCAATATGGAGATGATGGGGCAATGTGGAACTGATGGGGGGCAAGTTGGAGCTGATGGGGGCAATGGGAGGGCAATATGGAGATGATGGGGGCAATGTGGAGATTAGGAGCATTGTGGAGGTGTCCAGTGGAGATGACCAAGGGGGGGGACACTTCAGATTTCTGTGCCTACAGGCTCCTGAGATGTAAATCCGGCTCTGCAGACAGCAGAATCGAGCAGAGCTCAGACAAACCTTAACAATTCAACAATACAGTAGTTAAAAACATTGCCTCCTTCCTGGATTAGTATGGATGTCAGGAGAAAAAAGTCCTACACGTAAACCCACTTTAACTTGTTTTTAGCACTATTAGTGTCAGACACATATCAAATGCATTGGGCTGCAATGTGGTGGATAACAGACATAATGGTAACTCCTGATTAGGAGGTAGTCTGTAGTGTCTGTCTTCATAGCACAATTCCTTTAAAAAAAAAATCTGTTTGTTTAGTCATACATACAACTGCATGGGACTTTTAGTTTTCCTTTTTGTTTTTTTTTAATTTATTTTGTTTTATTCACCACACAGGCAAAGCAGTGCCAATATTACGGCGTGCAGTCACACGGGGAGCCCGGAATTCCATGCCGTACATGTACGTCCTTGGTCCTTTAGGGACCGCAACCTCATGACGCACATGTACATCATGGGTCGTTAAGGGGTTAAAATAAAAGTGCAGCCAGTGCTCTGTATGCAGTATTTAATAAACTGGAGGCAGGACTCCTTCTGCAAGGACAGTGTTACATTTTATCACGCTCCTTGCTTTCAGTCCCTAATAAAGCACTCTGGTAATAGATATTCAGCGAGATCACAGTCAGGGACATTAAGGTGTTAGTAATGTCCAGAAATGTCTTTTAATAGATTTGTAGAGGCTTAATGGTTACTAATCCCTTTAATTAGTAAAATAAAATAGGTGAAGATTACAACATTTTACTTTACATATTATGCACCTGTACAAAAGGTAAAGTACACAAGGAGGATGACTGTAGCTATAAAAATATTTAAAAACCATGCATGTACTTGTTATTTGTATTAAAACAGTTTGAGAAACTAAGCATCATCATCATCTTATGCAAATTAGATATTAGACTGCCTATGATTAAGCGCCTGTTGGCGTGAAACGCGTTAGATCACACAGTGGTGTGCGTTCTGATCTCAGGGGTCACCATATCTAGATGTCCTGTCTATGTGTTAAGTGGTTTTAAGAAGACCTAATAAAGCTCAAGTTTTTTCGGAGCCTGAAGACTCTATTTCCATTTGTATCGTATGCGGCTGCAGTCTTTTTCCTTGCCACATTGTTGCAGTTATACAGCTGGAGGAGAGCCACAGCAGCACAGCACTTGATGACTTTTTATTTTTTTTATTTATTTATTTTTTTTTAATTATAAATATACACAAACCTACAAATACCATTGCACAATGTACATACTCCAAAGCACCATTGCCCCGTGGACGAGAACGGAGGTCCCAGCTCCAAAACACCCCCCCCAGGAAACGCGCGTGGATTTATAAGTCTACTACTTCTTGATATATTTGTTCACTTACTTTAACTATTTTTTCTGACATACTAGAACCCCAATAAACTCCTTGTTCCATTTTTAATTGCCATTTCAATTGTGACATAAATTGTATTGTTGACACCGGAAGAGAAGATGTCCAGCCTCTTGCTAACAATATCTTTATAGCCGCAAAACAGTGTGTAGCCAGAAACTCTTGCTTCATTGTTAATACTGGCCAACCCAAATTCAATAAAGCTATTTCTGGGTTTTTTTTGTAATTTAATATTAAAATATTTGAGAAGGAAATTAAACCCCATCTCCCATGCTAACCTAGCCTTAACACAAGCCCACCAAACATGATAATATGTTGATGACTTTTTATGATAGCGGTGTCAGGATGACAGCAACACTGGAGATATAGTGTAACGGTTTGTTCGACACACAGACACAGTGGTTTAGGATAAAACACAGTTTTATTGAAATCACAGTAATATAATAACCCTCACAGGTCCTGTAGTATTTAAGCAGAATAATACAGACACATGACAGGTTACATATACATATGCCTACACAGGTCCAGTATAACCATAAAGTCCATAACAGTCTATACTGACACAGGTCAGGCAGAATATGTTGAATTCCCAGGAGAAAGGTACTGCATGGGTTAATGGTCTTCAATGAGTGTAGACAGTCCCATGTGCAGAGAGGTCTGTGATGGAGCTCTCTCCATATAGAGAGCTTAAGGATACGTAACACCCAGAAACAGGTTAGCAGAACAAACGTGAACTGCCAGAGTAATATCAGGAATTGAGCAACATAGGACACTGCCGTAGCAGTAACGGAGACCAGACCACTCGCACTCTGCCTGAGCAGTAACGGAGACTAGGCCAATGGCACACTGCCGTAGCAGTAACGGAGACAGACACTTGCACTCTGCAGGAGCAGTAACGGAGACTAGGCCAATGGCACACTGCCGTAGCAGTAACGGAGACTAGGACACTTGCACTCTGCAGAAGCAGTAACGGAGACTAGGCCAATGGCACACTGCCGTAGCAGTAACAGAGACAGGCACTTGCACTCTGCAGAAGCAGTAACGGAGACTAGGCCAATGACACACTGCCGTAGCAGCAACGGAGGCGGACACTTGCACTCTGCAGAAGCAGTAATGGAGACTAGGCCAATGGCACACTGCCATAGCCGTAACAGAGACAGACACTTGCACTCTGCAGGAGCAGTAACGGAGACTAGGCCAATGGCACACTGCCGTAGCAGTAACGGAGACAGACACTTGAGCTCGGCAAGAGCAGTAAAGGAGACAAGGCCAATGGCACACTGCCATAGCAGTAACGGAGACTAGGCCACTTGCACTCTGCAGAAGCAGTAACGGAGACACAATTGCCTGATAGATCAGGATGTCGCCAAGGCGACACAGAGGCAGCCAGAGCAGGAACACCAACCAAGCCGGGTCGAATCATGGAGCAGGAACGTCAGCCAAGCCGGGACGGTACACAGGAGCAGGAACGTCAGTCGAGCCAGGTCGGTACACGGGATCAGGAACGTCAGCCAAGCCGGGTCGGTACACAGGAGCAGGTGCAGAAGAATAGTCAGGCAATCCGGGTCGGTACACAGGCAGGAGACAAGATGCAGAGTAGTCAGGCAGGCCAAGTCGGTACACTGGGAATCACTGAGCAGAAACAAGCACTGGTACAGGATATAAAGGTATATAAAGGCCATACTGGGCGGGACAAACACAGGACAGCCAATAGGAGCAAGGCACAGTGTAGACTGACAGAAAAATAGCAAGGGGAGCATGGGCACCGTGATAGCAGGTTGCTGCAACTTCTCTCTGATTACTCTTATATAGGCAGGGAGTCATCAAGGTGCGAATGGATTAACGTGCATGAAAATCGGAAGATTTCTCTGCACATTAACCATTTGCCAGTTCAGTAACTTTCGGATTGCTTCTGGCCATCTTTATTCTTTGATAAGCAATGGGCAGATAGATCCGCAAAAGTGATCCCTAGCTTCAAGCTGGTGGATACCATTTAATGCATGGGGCGAACACACGAGTACACATTTTCTCTTATACGTATAAGTGTGTTGCATACGCAAAGAAGGGCAACACACAAAATCATTGATGAATACGCGAAGGTATCCGTCAATGACAGAGCAGAAGAGCAGCGTATTTGATACGCTGCTCTTCCCGCAGTTTAAAGAATCCCGGCCATAGTGTGATACAGTGAGGCTGATATAGAAAGGAGAGTACATCTGAGTAAACCAACTGCACCAAAGGGGAGGACTATGAAAATTGGGCTTTTAACTCTTTGAATGCTACAGTACTTTCCAATGCATTGCTGCTTCTTCTAGAGACCTCACCAGCACTCGCAGAGTTAAAAGCTCCAGTTAAATCCGTAGTTATTTTTACTTGTCCTCTATGGTACCGATGGTTTGCTCCTTAACCATTTGGAGCAATGCATCAGCCTCGGTATTTGAGCCGACAATCCAAAAGAAATAAAGACACAGACACGTATAGATAAGTTCTATCTTATGTTTATTATAACTAAATATAATCTAAATCTAACACTAAAATATATATATGGACTAAAACTTATTATAAATATAATACAAATATAAATATATTTATTTATTTAGAAAATGTTTTACCAGGAAGAATACATTGAGATTTCTCTCGTTTTCAAGTATGTCCTGGACAGTTTTCAGTAGAGGATTGCTTATTTATACAAATTGAGAAACACTATATATATTACATGTTATTAAATATACATACAAATATTCATATGGAAATTTTAGAATTATAAACAGTTACACTCGGTTTTTAGATATAAAGAAGCATTTACTTTTAAGGATTTTAGACTGGGAGCAGATCTGGTTATTTCAGGCAGATTGTTCCAGGCCATTGGCGCTCTGAAGGAGAAGGCAGATCTTCCCGCTTCTTTCTTGTATTGTGGTATACGTAGCGAGTTGTTTGCGGTGGAGCGGAGGTTATAGTTAGCATGTAGAGCAGGAGTGAGCATACTGCTCAGGTAGTGTGGTAGTTTTCCTGAGAAGTGGTTGTGTACTAAGCAAGAAAGGTGAAGGGCACATCTAGATTTGAGTGTTAACCACTTTAGTTCTTTTAACATATCACAGCGATGAGTAGTGTAATTACATTGGAGGCTAAAGCGGCATATTGAATTATACAGGGTGTCAAGTTTACTAAGATGGATTTCTGGTGCTGGAGCATAAACTACATCACCATAGTCTATGACAGGCAGCAACATCTGTTGCACAATACGTTTTCTAACCTGGGGACTTAAACATGATTTGTGTCTAAAAAGAGCACTGATTTTGGGATAAAGCTTGGAGGTTAACTTGTCAATATGATGTCCAAAAGTGAGGCTGGGGTCAAGCCACATACCAAGATATTTGTAGGAGTCCACTGGGGCCAATTTACGATTAGACTCCGTTACAATGGATATGTGGGTATTGCCGTGATTACGCAGTTTATGCTTTGTGCCAAATATCATTGTGACAGTTTTGTCTGTGTTTAAGAACAGTTTTGTTCCTTGCTATCCATCTTTCAACCTCGCAGAAATCATGTTGTAATATGGCCTCAAGGTGTGATATGTTTGAGTTTTTAGTATAGAGAATAGTGTCGTCTGCATACATGTGTACTGAAGATGATTTGCAAACCTTGGGCAGATCATTTATAAAAAGAGAAAATAGAAGCGGGCCAAGAATGGAGCCTTGAGGAACTCCACTTGTTACTTTGAGCGGAAGGGAGTCATTGCCAGCAACTGACACATACTGCATTCTGTCTGATAAATAGGATCGGAACCAGTTTAGAGAATTATTACCCAGTCCTGATCTTTGGAGTTTATTTATAAGAATTTTATGGTCTACTGTGTCAAAGGCCTTGGCAAAATCTAGGAAAATGGCTCCTGTGAGGTCACCATTTTCCATGCCCGTCTGGATATCGTTGGTTACTTTTAGGAGGGCCGTGACTGTTGAGTGATTTGGTTGAAAGCCTGATTGAAGAGGGGTGAAAAAACTAGTCTGTTGGTAATATTTATTTAGTTGCACGTGTACACATTTCTCTAGGATTTTGGATAAAGTGGGGAGTAGGGATATTGGTCTGTAGTTTGATACTACGTTTTTATCCCCACTTTTGTGGACAGGCACAACTCTAGCCACCTTCCAGGATTTCGGCATGTACCCTGTTGCCAAAGAGGTATTAATTAAAGAAGCAATTGGTTTGGCCATTACCATAGCACTGAGCTTTAATAGCATTGCTGGTAGTTTGTCAGGGCTAGATTAGCATTTCATTTTTGGATAAAGGAGGTGATCATATATTTCGCTTTCATTTACTGGCATGAAATTGAATTCATTTTCAGAACTGGACCGGGCAACAGGTGCCAGTGAATGTTCTGTAGATGGCTGAACTTCTGAGTTATCTTTGTTTTGTGTAATCAGGGTGGTGGTACATCCAATAAAGTAGCTGTTAAATGCATTGGCTATGTCTGTGGGGCACTGTATTGTTTCATTATCTATGATTATAGTTGATCGGTGAGTATGATTAGGAGGGTTATAAAGGTTTTTAATAACCTTCCAAAAGTTGGCTGGCTTTGAAATGTTACTGTTTAAGTTGTCAGTAAAATATTGTGCTTTTGCTAATTTTGTTTGTTTTGTACATGTATTCCTTAATTGTCTGTATGCAGTGTGATCATATGCGGAGCCGGTTTGTTTAAATTTTGTCCATAAGGCATCTCTGAGACTGTATAATTGAATCAAGTCAGCTGAGACCCAGGGTAGATGTGCCCCCCTAACCCTGATCTTTCTTAGTGGGGCATGTGTATTACAGACCTGTAAGAATTCAGAGTTAAAGAATTCTATCGCTGAGTCTAGGTCTGGTATTAGCTGCATTCTCTGCCATGAGCAATTTCTTAAGTCATTGAGGAAGGACTGAAGATTAAAATTTCTAAATGATCTCGTGAGTATGACTTTGGAACATGACTTGACTGGTTTTATTTTGCGGACACAGTAAACTATGGAGTGATCGCTAAACACATTTGCTAGTACACCTGAGTCTTGGATTCTGCTTGTGCAGGATGAAAGGATCCAGTCTAGCAGAGTATGTTTGGATGTTTTAAGATTTATGCGAGTAGGGGAGGAGATTAGTTGTGATAAATTCAATGTTTTAAACAATGAACAAAATTTTTAATTCCTGGAGTCTAGCCAATTAATATTAAAGTCTCCAAGAACCACCAGCTCGCTTTTCTTGTTTTGAGTGGCAATCTCCTTTAGGTGTTGCGCTATGTCTGAAAGGGTATGTGCTGGGGTATTTGGTGGTCTGTAGATGCCTACAATTATGATTTGTTTTGAATATGGAAGACAAATTTTGCCAGCAATGTATTCAAAAGAATCAGTGTTATGAGAGTCATTTAGAAGTGTAAAGTTTACTGATTCCTGTATGTATATGATTACCCCTCCTCCTCGCTTTGCACGGTCTTTTCTAAAGCATGAGTATCCATCTATGGCAACAGCAGTATCAGGTATTTTTGGGGATAACCAGGATTCAGTAAGAATAAGAATTTTAGGTTTGTATGCGTAACACCATGCTTTTAGTTCATCCATTTTGGGCAGTATACTGCGTATGTTGCAGTGCACAAAATAAATAAATACAAATATAAATATATTAAGATAATATTAAGAAATCTAACTTATTGCAAAAGCTAATATAAATATAAAACTATTTAAAAATACAACTCATTACTAAATATATATAAATATATTAAGATAAGATTTTAAAATACAACGTATTGCTAAATATAAATATATTAGAATGATACTTAAAAATACAACTTATTACTACATATAATATAAATATATAAATACATTAAGATGATATATAAAAATATAACTTATTAAATAAAATATAAATATTAAGATATTATTTAAAAATGTAACTTTTTACTAAATATAAACTATATAAATATATTAAGATAACCTATACAAACTTATTACTAAATGTGATGTATATAAATTAACTCTTATCTATAACTAGACTACGTGTACTAACTAATGTGATTTGTACAGTTCGTTGTAACGACCCCAAGTGTGAGCAGCGCGCAGGACAGGAAAAACCCCCTGTGGGGGAAACCTATGAGGATCTGTGGCTGCCACACTGCCCTCCTCTGGTCATACTACGCGGGGGAACTGTACGATGTGTGTGGGTGCGTGTGTGCAGGTCCAGGGGTCCGATACGAGGAGGCCTTTGTGTTCTCTCAGGCGATCGCTGTTGATTCCTTTGTTTGTATAAAAGGAGAAAGAAATAAGACAATTGTTAATAACGGTTATTTTCCAGGCTATGTTTACACTCTACACAACAGGGCTCATGTTCTAGACAACCTGTGGCTCTCCAGTTATTGGAGACTACAACTCTCATCAGCCCCAACTTACCAATGGCTGTGGATGGCAGGATTTATAGCCCAAAACAGCTGGAGAGCCACAGGATGACACTCCCTGTACTACAGGAAAAAGTGGCGCAATTCTGGAGCAAAAGCAAATTCCAAAAATTCCCATTGATTGTTAGAGACACCTTAAGCATTCAAGGGGTTAAAAGCTCCATTTCATTCAAAGGGAAATATTAACCCTTTGAGTGCCAGAGAGGCAAAGCAGTGCATTCTGTAACCCCTCTAACTCTCAGAGGGTTAAATGATTCCTATAGTGCCCAGGAATTGCTCCATTTTTCCCTTAGTAAAGGGGCAGTTGTTAGAACTCCAGTCGTCAGGGCCTACAACTCCCATCATCCTCAACCAGCCAACAGCTCCAGAAGCTGGAGGGCCAGAGGTTGCCTAACCCTTTGCAATGCATTCTGTACCACTCTGGCACTCAAAGGGTTAACCCTGTCATCCTCTCACTGAGGCCGTTCTGGATCAAACCAACTGCAACACGGGGATCCAATAAAAAACAAAATCCCATTCATTTTAATGGGGTGTTTAAACCCTTCCATGTTAGAGATGTCTCCAACACTCTGTCCTCTCTGGCATTAAAGGGGGTTAAAGCCCAATTTAAGTCAATGGGAATTTTAGACGTCCCCTATGGTGCATTAGGCCAAGATACAATAGTCTTGTGATCCACATCCATTTCCCATGTTTTACCATCTCTCTTCTCTGCGCCTCTCTCTCTAGTTCACAAACTAAAATGACTTCCAAACCCGGTGTAGAGTGGAATCATCGACGTACAAACCATCTTTGTAGGATTTTAACCCGTTGAGGACCAGAGGGTACACAATGCTTTGTGCAGCAATGCAGTGCACATTGGTTGGTTCTCTTTAGCAGATCAGCTGCCTGGAAGAGGGGATTGTCCAGGTGACCAATAGAACAGATCTAGACATTGTGCACAGAGGAAATGATCTTGTGCAGATGTCATTACCCCTCCTACAGATCAACACGTGACATTAACAATGTGCACTGCAATTGTATCTAAGGGAAATCTTTTTTGGGTCTGTTACCACACCCCTTTTGGTCCTTAAAGGGTTAAACTACTACAAAATGCTGTTAGTAAAACGCTATAGAATTCAGTGAACAGAATCCCCCTGCTCCTTGCCACTCCTTTTCTTTTTACATTAGTCATGTTATTTACAGGATTACAACTAACCTCAGTCCAGTATGATAACTGAATCAGAATCGCTTTCCAAGGACTCCACCAGTATAATCGCAGAATTGGAATCGCTGTCCGACGACTCCACCAGTATAAACGATGAATCGGAATCACTGTCCGAGGACTCCACCAGTATAATCGCAGAATTGGAATCGCTGTCCGATGACTCCACCAGTATAAACGATGAATCGGAATCGCTGTCCGAGGACTCCACCAGTATAATCGATGAGTCTGATTCACTGTCTGACAACTCCACCACTATAATCGATGATTCCAAAACGATGTCCGACGACTCCTCCAGTATAATCGATGAATTGGAATAGCTGTCCGACTCCTCCACCTTCCAGTCGCGTTTCCATGCCAAGTAGTTTGCATTTTCAGCCATGGTCTAAGAGAGAAACAAGAAGCTATTGTATTAAACTGTAACAGTTTAAACTTCTCAGCAACCGGAAGCAACCCAAATCCATATGGGGCTTATTAACAATATTGTCTGTGAACCCCTTCTTTTATTTAATTTAAATCTCCATTTGCACTAGTGTTACAAAACGTTAAAACCCATTTGTGCTTGGGATTGAACGCAACAGCTCAGCCCAAAAACAAGGTAATAATTTTATGACTTTATTTGTGCAAAGTCGTGTCAGTGGATGAATGAATACAATTCAATCACTGGTTTCCACATCTAGACTTTAACACTTGAGCTGTTGGACACAAGGTCTACTATTAGTTATCTGTGCTCTTACATACCTGATCACACTCCTCTTTGGATACGTATCCTCTGTAGTCCATCCTGGTCAGCAGATGGTCTCTTTTCTTGTGGAGCTGGATTCTTGACAGAGCAGACCAAAACGAAAGGGTTCTTTCATTATGCTGATCTTCTTCCATCCCGATGGCCAACAACCTGTGATCACAAGGAACAATGTGCAAGAGACAGATGCTACATCTCTAGAAATTCTAAATAAAACTAATATCTCCTAATAAAAACTCCCAACTTACCTGTCTAAGACCAGGAAAACCTAATGACCTCTGTAAATCCTACCCACGTGCATTAATGCAATTTAACATGACAGTTGGTAGCAGAATCAAAGGACCTCAGACTCCTCCCAGACTGAAGTTGCCAGACTACACGAGTCAGCAAGAGATGGGCATGTGTAGTGGGTGGCGTTTGAAGTCCATTAAGCCTGCTGGTAACTGTCATGCCATCTCCATGGACATGATGACATTCAGGACTGACTGATGATGTCGTTTGAACAATGGGGCAAGGACAAATATTTTTACTTCTTATGGAACCCTTTGCCCAACACATTCGACCTAATAATCTTATCATGGGTGTCCGGATTGACGTTTTTGACTACAAATTTGCAATATTTGCAGACGATGTCCTTATGACGCTTAGCCACCCGGATACCTCCCTATTCTCAATCTTTGATGAAATGAACGCATTTGACGCACTTTCTAACTTCAAGATCAACCTCTCCAAGTCCGAGGCCCTCAATTTAGGCATTTCATCTTTGGTGTTACAACACCTTAAACAAAATACTCCCTTTAAGTGGACAGACTCCCATATTAAATATCTAGGAGTAAACATTTCTTCTTCTGTAGACTCCCTCTACCGGCTTAATTTCCCCCCCACACACACACACTTATTGC
Organism: Rhinophrynus dorsalis; assembly: GCA_037306005.1. Taxonomy (NCBI): domain Eukaryota; kingdom Metazoa; phylum Chordata; class Amphibia; order Anura; family Rhinophrynidae; genus Rhinophrynus; species Rhinophrynus dorsalis. The sequence continues at coordinate 37,157,802 of CM074727.1, forward strand.
ATAATATTCAATGGGATTTAGAAAAATGGAACAAGCTGTACTTATCCTTGTATGGCAGAATAAATGTAATCAAAATGAATGTCCTCCCGCATCTTATATACCTATTCCAAACCCTACCGTACTATGTCCACTCAAAATTCTTTTCCTGTCTTAATCTCTCTATATGTCATTTCCTCTGGAAGCAGAGACGACCGCGGATAGCAGAGCTTTGTTTGTGTCTTTATAAATCTCAAGGCCTCCCTAACCTACTCATGTACTACCATTCGGTGGCAATTGCATCTGTGCTTGATTGGGCACATAATGGGAAGGACAAAGCCTGGGTACGCCTTGAAAGAGAAGCGATGGTGCGATTCGATCCACTTGTGGAACTATTTCTTTCAGCCAAGATGAGGCATAAATCACTGGGCTCTCATCCTATTATTTCCCATATTTTCATGGTATAGTCTATATGTAACTCATCCAAAGTCCTAGCCCATTCTCCTTCCTTAGCCTCCCCGGTCTTTCATATAAAACAAACACCTCTGTCTGACCTAACTCACAAGGGTGCTGATCCCTCTCAGTGGTCCCAGGAAGCTGAACAAGCATTCATGTCACTAAAGTCTGCATTTGCCTCTGCTCCTGTGCTGTCCCACCCTAATGCCTCCCTGCCATTTACTTTGGAGGTCGATGCCTCAGAATCTGGGGTTGGGGCCGTACTATCGCAACCCCTGGACCCTGGGAGTGTGCTAAGGCCCTGTGGCTTCTTTTCTAAAAAATTGACTAGCGCACAAAGTCACTACGAGATTGGTGACAGGGAGTTGTTGGCAATCATTTTGGCCCTCAATGAATGGCGGCATTTGCTGGAGGGTACCCGAACTCCAGTGCTAATCCTGACTAATCACAAGAATCTAACATACCTTTCTAAGGCTAAAAGATTGTCCTCACGCCAGGCTAGGTGGGCCTTACTCTTGTCACGATTTAACTTTATTGTGTCCTATCTACCTGGGTCCAAGAATGTCAGGGCAGATCTCTGTCCAGGCAATTTACCTTGGATACCGAGAAGGAGGAGCCCCCGGTACTGATTATCCAGCCGGATCGCATTCTTACCACATTGCGAACCAGTATTACTTCTCCCCTGGGGACAGAAATTCTTGCTAATCAGTCTGATTAGTCTGGAAGGCTTTCTGAGCTCAGATGGGCATACAGTTATCATTTTCGTCTGCATATCATCCCCAGACCAACTGAGCCACCGAGCCTGCCAATCAGAGCTTGGAACAGTTTGTGTGCTGTTTTGTGTCTGACCATCATGATAATTGGTCCGACCTGTTGCCTTGGGTGGAGTATGCCAGGAATTGTGCGCTTAATTCATCGTCTGGGAGCTCCCCGTTTCTCATCAATTACGGGTTTCAACCTTGTCTGCTCCCGGACTCATTTCAGACACAGCAGATTCCAGCTCTGGATGAGCATATGGAGCAACTCCGTTCCACTTGGGCACAGGTGCAGAGAACCCTCAATACCTCGTTCCAGCAGTATCAGCGCCAAGCTAATCACAGACAGCTGCCGGCGGTCTCATTCCAGGTTGGGGACAGGGTTTGGCTCTCCTCTAAGAATCTTGACCTTCAGACCCCTTGCAATAAGTTGGCTCCCCGGTTCATTGGTCTGTTTAAAGTTATTCGTAAAATTAACCCTTATGCTCTGGACCTTCCAGCATCCATGTGTATTTATAATGTGTTCCACGTATCACTGCTAAAACCTCTGGTCTGTAATCGTTATACTACTACTCCTGTGGCACCAGGGCCTGTTCAAATACAAGGCCAGGAAGAATATGAGGTGCAAAATATTATTGACTCAGATTCAGAGGTAAATTGCAGTATTTGGTCCATTGGAAAGGCTATGGTCCAGAGGAGCGTTCATGGGTGGATTCCAAGGACCTTCATGCTCCCAGATTACAGCGCAATTTCCATGCCAAGTACCCCCGTAAGCCTGGTCCCTCTTCTCAGAGGGGGGTCTTTGAGAGGAGGGTATTATCACGGCACCCGTGATCTGGGCGACATTCTGTCCATCTCGCTATTGTGCTCTCCTATTGGCTGCGCTGTACTACTCCTCCCAGTGACAGCCTTTTTATATCCTGGGCTTTCACTTCACTAGTGCCCTTTCGTGGTGTACCTGATGCCTAGCGGTAGTTTTGCTGTTTTGATACCAGTGTATGACCCCGAACTGCCTGACCACGCCAGTGTCTTGTTCCTGACTCTGTGTACCGATTCGGATTGGCTGACATTCCTGCTTCCTGTTCTGACTCTGCCTGGCTGACATTCCTGCTCCGTGTACCGACCCGGCGAGACCGATGATCCTGCTCCGGGTACCGACCCGACGTGTCTGAGGTTCCTGCTCCGTGTACCGACCCAGCTTGGCTGACGTTCCAGTACTGTGTACTGAATCGACTTGGCGGTGGTTCCTGATTCTCCTGTGCCCGGCTGGGCTTATTCGGACTGTTCCTGCTGCTGCCTGCCTGGCACCGTTTCCTCATTTCTGGGCCTCCTTGTATTCCGGTACTCCTGTTATTGGTTATATTCTGCTAAGGGTCAGAGTCTCTGTGTGCCCCCACACCGTGTTGCACTTGCTTGGTCTATTTGGTTTAGTTGAGCGCCTCCGGTGGTTGCCGTTATCCAGATCATAGCGCTATTAACCCCTTCGGGGAAAGTGCCTCGTTCCGTTACTACCACTCTGGGTCTGTTGGGCTCCGTTACTCTGTGCGATTTAGTCTCCATTTGCTTCCACTGTGCACTTCCGGTTGCCATCCATTTTATTATCGCACATTAACCCTTGAGGGTAGTACGTGCACACGGTGGTGGGCTGTTCCGGTAGGGCCTTCGTTCTGGCACAAGCTCTGACCAAGCCTTGTGTAGTCGTTGGTGGGCGTCCACCATTGCATCCGTCTACAGGCGTCCCGTGCCTGTTGTTGCAGTCCTGTCACTGTCGCCTCCCGTTGCCAATAGGCGACATAGGGCCTTCGCTGTACTCATACTTTGCCAGTGGTGCCACTAGTCACATTGGACTTTCATACACTGTATCAAACTCGTTTACCTGACCTGTGTCAGTATTGTGTGTGTTATACATACTGGACCCATGTGGGTTAACTGCCTTAACCTGTCTTGTGTCAGTTACTGCTGTTGTTACTGGACCTGTGAGGGTTACCTCATTCCTTGTGTGCATTAATAAAATTGTGTTTTACCAACATCTACCGTGTCTGAGTGTACTGAACCGTAACAGTTGGCTTTGAAATTTTTTTTTGGGAGCAATGCAAGTTGGGAGAATATTATGACAAACCATTTCAATCACAGTGGGGGACACAGGAATCTTTGTTTTGCATTAAATTCAGCTTTTACTGTCATAAAAGTCATCGCAGCATTTAGAGTGAGTAAAGCACCCTTGAAATCATTTGATATTTAATTTGCTAACCTCCACTATGATAAATTTGGTTTGTTCCACATTCCTACACTTCTTAATACTAAATAGCTTTGTAGGGTATGTGCACTGTGACATATAATACTAACATAAAGGTCATTGCTATTCAATGTGCTGACCTCTTTTAAGTTCAGCTTTACTTTAAATGAGAATCAACACTGCTTTTAACCTCATAGATATTACAGACACCTCTCGCACTCAAATGGTTAATTACGGATATCACTAGAGCATAGGGTGTGGGTTAAATATTATAGCATAGGGCATGATTAAAAAACATAAAGAATAAAACCTTTCCTTAATAAAATTGGCATATGTCTTTATTAACAGACAACCAAATATTTTAGAAGAATATAACCACAATTCTGTCCATTACTTTGCTGATAATTTTTTTTTTTTTTTTTTTTTTTTTTCAGTATTTATGCTTCAGATATTTTTAAATTTTTAACTTTGGGATATAAAAAATTACTTTATAGGATTTTGTCTCATAAGAAACTAGGTGAAGTTTACAATGTGTTCCCGATGTCTTTCACAGGAAATAAGGGAAGGGAAGTGGTTTGTTTTTTAATTCAAGTTGGTTTTGAAATATTTTTTTATGGCAGCAAAGCATGCTGGGAGAAAATTGGGACAAACCATTTGAATCACAGTGGGGGAGACATGAGTCTTTGTTTTGCATTAAATTCAGCTTTTACTGCCATAAAAGCTCAGATATGTCATCACTGCTTGTCTTCATAATGTATTAAAGTTAACTGGAGCATTTAGAGTGTGTAAAGCACACTTTCAATCATTAGATATTTGATTTTCCCCCACTATGATAAATTTGGTTTGTTCCAGATTCCTACACTTCTTTATACTAAACAGCTTTGCAGGCTATGTGCACTGTGACATATAATACTAACATAAAGGTCAATGCTATTCAATGTGCTGACGTCTTTTAATTTCAGCTTTATTTTAAATGAGAACCAACATTGCTGTTAACCTCTTAAATATTATTGACACCTCTAGCACTCAAATGGTTAATTACGGATATTACTAGAGCATAGGGTATGGGTTCAATATTATAGAATAGGGCATTATTAAAAAACATAAGCAATAAAACTTTTCCTGAATAATACTGGCATATGTCTTTATTAATAGACATCCAAATATTTTAGACGAATATAACCACAATTCCGTCCATTACTTTGCTAATAATTTTTTTTTCCCGTATTTATGCTTCAGATATTTTTTAATTTTTAACTTTGGAATTTAAAAAATTACTTTATAGGATTTTGTCTCATAAGAAACTAGGTGAAGTTTACAATGTGTTCCCGATGTCTTTCACATGAAATAACGGAAGGGAAGTATCACGGTGCCCGTGATTGCTGCAGTTCCCTGTCTGTCACCAGTAGGGGGCTTCTATTGGCTGTCTGCAGTTAGCCCGCCTCTTGTTGCCTATTTAAACCTGGATTGGGCACCCTTTGAGTGCCCTTTCGTGTTGTTTCTGACCTTCTTGCTATCACTGCTAGTGATAGCTGGGCCTCTGTTCCAGTGTTCCTGAGTTCCTGATCTCCTGTGTTCCTGGGTTCCTGATCTCTACTGTTCCAGTGTTTCCTGGATGCTGAGTTACTCCAGTCCTGGTTCCGGCCTAGTCTCTGGTGTTGCAGTTACTGCTGAACTTCTTCTATGCTGTTTCCTGACCTGACTGATGGATGCTGGTTCCTGTCATCTCATCACCTGTCTTCAGTATCCTGGCGACCTTCTGCCTGGTCGCGTTGGTGACATTGCTACAATTCTGTGTCGGTCCCAGCGTGCGGACGCTGGTTTGCTCCTTAGCCTTGCGGTTATACAAACTCACTTGTTACACCAGTGTGCGGTCACTGGTTTGCTCCAAAGCCTATCAGCTCTACATAGCTGTGTTGGTCCCAGCGTGCGGACGCTGGTTTGCTCCTAAGCCTTGCGGCCATACAAACTCACTTGTTACACCAGTGTGCGGTCACTGGTTTGCTCCAAAGCCTATCAGCTATACAAATCTGTGTTGGTCCCAGCGTGCGGACGCTGGTTTGCTCCTAAGCCTTGCGGCCATACAAACTCACTTGTTACACCAGTGTGCGGTCACTGGTTTGCTCCAAAGCCTATCAGCTATACAAATCTATGTTGGTCCCAGCGTGCGGACGCTGGTTTGCTCCTAAGCCTTGCGGCCATACAAACTCACTTGTTACACCAGTGTGCGGTCACTGGTTTGCTCCAAAGCCTATCAGCTATACAAATCTATGTTGGTCCCAGCGTGCGGACGCTGGTTTGCTCCTAAGCCTTGCGGCCATACAAACTCACTTGTTACACCAGTGTGCGGTCACTGGTTTGCTCCAAAGCCTATCAGCTATACAAATCTGTGTTGGTCCCAGCGTGCGGACGCTGGTTTGCTCCTAAGCCTTGCGGCTATACTACTCACTTGTTACTCCAGTGTGCGGTCACTGGTTTGCTCGCAAAGCCTTACGGCTATACTATTCAGTGTTGTTCCCAGCGTGCGGACGCTGGTTTGCTCCAAAGCCTTGCTGCTTAACGATTCTGCTAATTTGCCAGTTTCATCTGACTGCTGCTACTATCTCTGGGCTGCCCTGCCCGGTATTGGTAAGGCCGGTAGAACCTTTTGCCACATTCCATCTGAGGTTGCCTTACCCGGTATTGGCAGGGCCGGTAGAGCCGACATTGTGTATCTATTGAGGCTGCCTTGCCCGGTAATTTGGTAAGGTCGGTAGAACCGTTATGCTATTCCATCTGCAGGTTGCCTTACCCGGTAATGGCAAGGCCGGTAGAGCCTATAGACTGTCCTGTCCGGTATATTGACAGGACCGGTAGAGTCTGCCTTCTGTCTGTGCTATATCCTGTATATATATAATATGTATGTTATTGCCATCCTAAGTTATCAATTTATTATTTCAATAAAATTGATTTTTTTTTACCTAAAACTTGTGTCTGAGAGTCATAATAAACCGTGACAGTACGAAAGGGCCATGACCTCAGACAGCAAGGGTGAAGGTAACGCACAGAATATCCATTGGAGGATGGATGTGCTCGAGCAACGTTTGGATCAGTTGGCAGTTGCAATCCAAACGATCCTTGAACGCACGGTACTCGCTGACAAATCGAGTTCTAGCCCGGTGGTCTCGCCAAGTCAGACACCGGAAAGTGATACCAGGCCCCTAGAGGGTACTGTTAAAGGTTTAACGGCTTCTGCACCCTTGCCGCTAAGATATGATGGTGACCCTACTCTCTGCAGAGGGTTCATCAACCAACTTGAAATCTTTATGGAATTGACGGCACACGCATTTCCCAATGATCGTAGTAAAGTGGGGTTCACGATATCACTGCTCACTGGCAGAGCATTGGCCTGGGCTAACCCCTTGTGGGAGAATGCTAAACCTTGTACTAAGAACTTCAGAGAATTTGTGCAATCCTTTCGAAGAGTGTTTGAGCCTCCTGGTAGAACCAACTCTGCTGCCAAACGCCTTATGGAGATACAACAGGGCAGGCGTACAGTGGGCGACTATGCCATCGAATTCCGCACATTGGCAGCAGAGGTAGGTTGGAATAACGAGGCATTATTGGCAGCTTTTTCTCAAGGCCTGAATGACCACATTAAAGACGAAATTGCTGCTAAAGATCTACCTATTGATCTAGATGATTACATTGAGTATGTTATGATAATTGACTCCAGAATACGTGAGAGATCAATTGCCAGAGATCGTAAAATACGATCAAAAGATAATGAGCCTAGTAGCATATTTTGCCCGCCCATCCCTCCCTTGGCATTGAAGTCTAGTGAACCTGTACGGGAAACAAGCGAACCTATGCAAATAGGCTTCACTAGACTAACCAAGGCAGAGAGACTTTATCGCAAGAAGCAAGGGTTGTGTTTATACTGCGGTAAAAAAGGGCACTTGCTAAATTCCTGTCCGGTACGTCCGGGAAACGCACACACCTAGGGTACCTTGGGGGACAGGCCCTAGGTGGTGTACAATCGTCCCCAGTGTCGGGCATAACGAAACCCACCATTCAGGTGGTATTGTCTTGGGCACAACGATCTGTGGAGGTTTTGGCCTTGGTTGACTCTGGTGCAGCAGGGTATTTTATGGATAATACCTTTGCTGACTTGCACGGAGTTCCACGCATTGAAAGAGAAAACCCCTTGACTATCGAAGCGATTGATGGTAGACCTTTAGAACCGCCTCAGGTTTTATTTGAAACTATGCCACTGTCTATGACTATTGGGGCAATTCACAGAGAAGAGCAGCAGTTTCAACTGATTAATTCTCCGCACCACGCGGTAATATTGGGATTTCCGTGGTTACAGTTACATAACCCACAATTTGATTGGAAAAAGTGTGAAATTGCTGCTTGGTCCCAGTTTTGTATGGACAAGTGCGTCTTCCAGCCTATTAAGGTCCTATGCACCTCCTCTGCTATACCGGATGTGTACCAACAGTTTGGCGATGTTTTTAGCAAAGGAGAGGCTAGTATGCTACCCCAGCATAGACCTTATGATTGTTGCATTGAATTGCAGCCTGGAGTAGTACCTCCTAAAGGACGCACTTATCCATTATCTTGTGAAGAAAATAAGGCTATGGAGGACTACATTTCTGATGCCCTTGCTAGAGGGATCATACGAAAATCTACCTCTCCAGCTGGGGCTGGGTTCTTTTTCGTAAAAAAGAAAAATGGCGAATTAAGACCATGCATTGACTACCGGGGCCTGAATAAACTAATGGCAAAAAACGCATACCCAATACCACTCATCACCGAGCTTTTTGACAGGCTTAAGGGCGCTTCGATTTTTACCAAATTGGACCTACGGGCCGCTTACAATCTGGTTCGCATTCGAGCAGGTGATGAGTGGAAAACTGCCTTTAATACTCGAGCTGGGCACTACGAGTATCTAGTAATGCCATTTGGGCTGTGTAATGCACCCGCAGTTTTCCAGGAACTGATAAACGATGTTCTGAGAGATATGTTACAGACATGTGTTGTGGTTTACCTTGATGATATACTGATTTACTCCCAAGACATGGCACAGCACATCAAGGATGTATCTGCAGTATTGCTACGACTCCGTGAGAACAAATTATTTTGTAAATTGGAAAAATGTGAGTTTCATAGAACCAGTGTGCCATTCTTGGGGTTCATAATTGGCAATGATGGCATTGCCATGGACAAACATAAGTTGTCAGCTGTCCTAGAATGGCCAAAACCCAAGGGCCTTAAAGCCATACAGCGTTTCCTGGGTTTCGCTAACTATTATAGGAGGTTTATTAAGAACTTTTCTTCCATTGTCAAACCTCTGTCCGATCTTACGCACAAGGGTGCTAATCCTTCTTGTTGGCCGGTATCTGCTGAGAAAGCCTTTGAAAATTTGAAGCTGGCATTTGCTGCGGCTCCTGTGTTATCCCACCCCAATCCTCTACTTCCATTTACGTTAGAGGTTGATGCCTCAGATATTGGGGTCGGGGCAGTACTTTCGCAACGACACGATAAAAGTGGAACTCTCAGACCTTGTGGATTTTTCTCTAAAAAGTTGACTGTCACTCAAAGCCACTATGAGATAGGTGACAGAGAATTATTGGCCATTATCCTCGCTCTTAAGGAATGGCGTCATTTGCTTGAAGGTACTAAGAATCCTGTCTTAATCCTAACGGATCATAAAAATCTGACGTATCTCTCGGAGGCCAAGAGATTGTCCTCCCGTCAGGCCAGGTGGGCACTGTTCCTGTCTCGATTTAATTTCATTGTATCATATTTACCGGGGTCAAAGAATATCAGGGCTGATGCACTGTCAAGACAATTTGAGGCCGACAGTGACAGAGTGGAAACACCAGCACCTATCATCCAACCTGATAGAATACTGGCTACTATACGCACGAGTATCACTTCTCCCTTAGGGGAGGAGATCCTGGCCTCTCAGGGGTCCGCTCCCCATGAAACCCCAGTGGGCAAATGTTTTGTCGCTGAACCATTTCGTACTAGGCTGCTCGAAACCTACCATTCCTCTAAGGCTGCGGGACATATTGGTAGAGACCAATTGTTATGGTCCCTTTCTCAGTTATTTTGGTGGCCTTCCATGAGAAACGATTGTGCCGAATTTACGAATGCCTGTGCCACCTGCGCCCGCGCTAAGACCCCGAGACATCTCCCAGTGGGCTTGCTTCAACCGGTGCCTAATGGCGAACGCCCCTGGTCTCATGTTTCCATTGATTTTATGGGAGAATTGCCTATGTCTAAGGGGTACTCTTTTATATTCATGGTGGTGGACAGGTTTTCTAAAATGGCTCATTTCGTGCCCCTCCGTGGCCTTCCTTCAGCTAAGGAATTGGCAATGGTATTCGCCAGAGAAGTATTCCGGTTGCATGGAGTGCCTAGGGTACTGGTGTCTGACAGGGGGAGCCAGTTTGTGTCTAGATTTTGGAGGGCATTTTGCCAACAGATGGGCATACAGCTGTCCTTCTCTTCTGCCTACCATCCCCAGACCAATGGAGCCGCTGAACGAGCTAATCAGGGATTGGAACAATTTCTCCGTTGTTTCGTGACTGACCATCATGATAATTGGTCCGACTTGTTGCCTTGGGCAGAGTTCGCCAGGAACTGTGCGGTCAATTCTTCATCTGGGAGCTCTCCGTTTCTGATTAATTATGGGTTCCAGCCCTGTTTGCTTCCAGATTCTTTTCAGACGCAACAGATTCCAGCTCTGGATGAGCATATCGAGCAACTCCGTTCCACATGGGCACAAGTTCAGAGGGCACTTGGTCAGTCATTTCAGCGTCATCAGCGCCATGCTAATCGCAGAAGGCTTCCAGCGGTTTCCTTTCAGGTTGGGGATAGAGTATGGCTTTCCTCCAGAAATCTCAAGCTGCAGGTTCCGTCTAATAAGTTGGCTCCCCGGTTTATTGGTCCATACAGAGTTATTCGCAAAATTAACCCTGTTTCCTATGCACTAGACCTACCTGCATCCATGCGTATCCATAATGTGTTCCATGTGTCTCTTCTTAAGCCTCTGGTTTGCAATCGCTATACTACCACACCTGTGGTGCCAGGACCTGTTGAGGTCGAGGGCCAGGAGGAGTACGAGGTTCAGAGCATTATTGATTCCCGTAGGCTTAGAGGAGGGGTACAGTACCTGGTACATTGGAAAGGGTACGGTCCTGAGGATCGTTCATGGGTGGATAGTAAGGACCTTCATGCACCTAGGCTAACTAGGATCTTTCATGCCAAGTACCCACAGAAACCTAAACCCTATTCTAGGAGAGGGGGTCTTTGAGAGGGGGGTACTATCACGGTGCCCGTGATTGCTGCAGTTCCCTGTCTGTCACCAGTAGGGGGCTTCTATTGGCTGTCTGCAGTTAGCCCGCCTCTTGTTGCCTATTTAAACCTGGATTGGGCACCCTTTGAGTGCCCTTTCGTGTTGTTTCTGACCTTCTTGCTATCACTGCTAGTGATAGCTGGGCCTCTGTTCCAGTGTTCCTGAGTTCCTGATCTCCTGTGTTCCTGGGTTCCTGATCTCTACTGTTCCAGTGTTTCCTGGATGCTGAGTTACTCCAGTCCTGGTTCCGGCCTAGTCTCTGGTGTTGCAGTTACTGCTGAACTTCTTCTATGCTGTTTCCTGACCTGACTGATGGATGCTGGTTCCTGTCATCTCATCACCTGTCTTCAGTATCCTGGCGACCTTCTGCCTGGTCGCGTTGGTGACATTGCTACAATTCTGTGTCGGTCCCAGCGTGCGGACGCTGGTTTGCTCCTTAGCCTTGCGGTTATACAAACTCACTTGTTACACCAGTGTGCGGTCACTGGTTTGCTCCAAAGCCTATCAGCTCTACATAGCTGTGTTGGTCCCAGCGTGCGGACGCTGGTTTGCTCCTAAGCCTTGCGGCCATACAAACTCACTTGTTACACCAGTGTGCGGTCACTGGTTTGCTCCAAAGCCTATCAGCTATACAAATCTGTGTTGGTCCCAGCGTGCGGACGCTGGTTTGCTCCTAAGCCTTGCGGCCATACAAACTCACTTGTTACACCAGTGTGCGGTCACTGGTTTGCTCCAAAGCCTATCAGCTATACAAATCTATGTTGGTCCCAGCGTGCGGACGCTGGTTTGCTCCTAAGCCTTGCGGCCATACAAACTCACTTGTTACACCAGTGTGCGGTCACTGGTTTGCTCCAAAGCCTATCAGCTATACAAATCTATGTTGGTCCCAGCGTGCGGACGCTGGTTTGCTCCTAAGCCTTGCGGCCATACAAACTCACTTGTTACACCAGTGTGCGGTCACTGGTTTGCTCCAAAGCCTATCAGCTATACAAATCTGTGTTGGTCCCAGCGTGCGGACGCTGGTTTGCTCCTAAGCCTTGCGGCTATACTACTCACTTGTTACTCCAGTGTGCGGTCACTGGTTTGCTCGCAAAGCCTTACGGCTATACTATTCAGTGTTGTTCCCAGCGTGCGGACGCTGGTTTGCTCCAAAGCCTTGCTGCTTAACGATTCTGCTAATTTGCCAGTTTCATCTGACTGCTGCTACTATCTCTGGGCTGCCCTGCCCGGTATTGGTAAGGCCGGTAGAACCTTTTGCCACATTCCATCTGAGGTTGCCTTACCCGGTATTGGCAGGGCCGGTAGAGCCGACATTGTGTATCTATTGAGGCTGCCTTGCCCGGTAATTTGGTAAGGTCGGTAGAACCGTTATGCTATTCCATCTGCAGGTTGCCTTACCCGGTAATGGCAAGGCCGGTAGAGCCTATAGACTGTCCTGTCCGGTATATTGACAGGACCGGTAGAGTCTGCCTTCTGTCTGTGCTATATCCTGTATATATATAATATGTATGTTATTGCCATCCTAAGTTATCAATTTATTATTTCAATAAAATTGATTTTTTTTTACCTAAAACTTGTGTCTGAGAGTCATAATAAACCGTGACAGGAAGTGGTTTGTTTTTTAATTCAAGTTGGTTTTGAAATATTTTTTTATGGCAGCAAAGCATGCTGGGGGAAAATTGGGACAAACCATTTGAATCACAGTGGGGGAGACATGAGTCTTTGTTTTGCATTAAATTCAGCTTTTACTGTCATAAAAGCTCAGATATGGCATCACTGCTTGTCTTCATAATGTATTAAAGCCAACTGGAGCATTTAGAGTGTGTAAAGCACACTTTAAATCATTAGATATTTGATTTTCCACCCCCCACTATGATAAATATGGTTTGTTCCAGATTCCTACACTTCTTTATACTAAATAGCTTTGCAGGCTATGTGCACTGTGACATATAATACTAACATAAAGGTCATTGCTATTCAATGTGCTGAACTCTTTTAATTTCAGCTTTATTTTAAATGAGAACCAACATTGCTGTTAACCTCTTAAATATTATTGACACCTCTAGCACTCAAATGGTTAATTACGGACATTACTAGAGCATAGGGTTTGGGTTCAATATTATAAAATAGGGCATTATTAAAAAACATAAGCAATAAAACTTTTCCTGAATAATACTGGCATATGTCTTTATTAACAGACATCCAAATATTTGAGAAGAATATAATCGCAATTCCGTCCATTATTTTTCTGATATATATATTTTTTTTTTATTCAGTATTCATGCTTCAGATATTTTTTTGTTTTTAACTTGGGGATATAAAAATGACATTATAGGATTTTCACTCATACCAAACAAAGTAGAGTTTACAATGTGTTCCGTAAGTCTTTCACATGAAATAAGGGAAGGTTTTTTTTTTTGTAAGTCAAGTTGGTTTTGAAATATTTTTTATGGCAGCAATGTATGCTGGGAGAAAATTGGGACAAACCATTTGAATCACAGTGGGGGACACATGAATCTTTGTTTTGCATTAAATTAAGCTTTTACTGTAATAAAATCTCAGATATGTCATCACTGCCTGTCTTCATAATGTATTAAAGTCATCTGGAACATTTAGGGTGGGTAAAGCACACTTTAAATCATTAGATATTTAATTTTCAACCCCCCACTATGATAAATTTGGTTTGTTCCAGATTCCTGCACTTCTTAATACTAAATAGCTTTGCAGGGTGTGTTCACTGTGACATATAATAGTAACATAAAGGACAATGCTATTCAATGTGCTGACCTCTTTTAATTTCAGCTTTATTTTAAATGAGAACCAACATTGCTGTTAACCTCTTAAATATTATAGACACCTCTAGCACTAAAATGGTTAATTATGGATACACTAGCGCATAGGGTGTGGGTTCAATATTATAGCATAGGGCATTATTAAAAAACATAAGCAATAAAACTTTTCCTGCATAAAACTAGCATATGTCTTTTTTAACAGACAACCTAATATTTTAGAAGAAAATAACCACAATTCCGACCATTACTTTTCTGTTACAATTTTTTTTTTCCAGTATTTGTGCTAAAGATATTTTTTTGTTTTAAACTTAGGGATATAAAAAATTACTTTATAGGATTTTGTCTGGTAACAAACAAAGTGAAGTTTACAATGTGTTCCCTATATCTTTTACATGAAATAAGGGAAGGGAAGTGTGTATTTTTTAAATTCAAATTGTTTTTTAATTATTCTTTAAGGGAGCAATGTATGCTGGGATAAAATTTGGGCAAACCATTTGAATGACAGTGGGGGATACATAAAAGTTTGTTTTGCATTAAATTCAGCTTTTCCTGTCATGAAAGCTCAGATTTGTCATCAATGCCCATCTTCATAATTTATTAAATTATTATGGAACATTTAGAGTGTGTAAAGCACATTTTAAATCATTGTTTAATTTGCTACCCCCCCCACTATGGTAAATTTGGTTTGTTCCAGATACCTACAATTCTTAACTCAAAATAACTTTTCAGGGTATGTGCGCTGTAAAATATAATACTAACAGAATATAAAGGGCAATACTATTCAGTGTGTTGACCTCTTTTAATTTCAGCTTTATTTTAAATGAGAACCAAAATTGCTGTTAACCTATTTGATATTACAGACATTTCTAGCACTCAACTGGTTAATTATGGATATCAGTAGAGTATAGATTGTGTGTTCAATTTTATAGCATAGGGCATTATTAAAAAGCATAAATAATAAACTTTTCCTCAATAAAACTAGCATATGTCTTTTTTTATTTTTTTACAAAGAATCTAATATATTAGAGGAATATAACAGCAATTTGGTCCATTATTTTGTTGATATTTTTTTTTTGTTTCAGTATTTAAGCTTCTGGAGATATAGTCAGCAACAAACGCTGAACACTGGAGCAGGCAGCACTCAGTCACTATATGGATATAGCATCTGAGGAAGACTGGTTCGAGGCAGACTCAGGATGACAGCAACACTAGAGATATAGTCAGACGCAAACTGCTGAACACTGGAGCAGGCATGACTCAGTCAGTAGATGGAAATTGCAACTGAGGAAGACAGGTGCATGCCAGACTCAGGATGATAGCAACACTGGAGATATAGCCAGCAGCAGACCGCAGAACACTGGAGCAGGCAGGACTCAGTCAGTAGATGGATACAACAACTGAGGAAGACTGGAGCGAGGCATATTCAGGACAAGAGCAACACTGGAGATATAGACAGCAGAAAACCGCAGAACAGTGGAGAAGACAGGACTCAGTCAGTAGATGGATACAGCAACTGAGTAATACTGGTGCGAGGCTGATTTAGGATGACAGCAACAGTGGAGATATAGCGAGAAGTAAATCGCACAACACTGGAGCAGGCAAGACACACTCAGTAGATGGATACATCAACTGAGGACGACTGGTGTGAGACAGGCTCAGGAAAACAGCAAAACTGTAGATATAGTCAGCAGTAAACAGCAGAACACTGGAGAAGGCAGGACTCAGTCAGTAGATTGATACAGCAACTGGTGCGAGGTAGACTCAGAATGACAGCAACACTGGATATATAGCCAGCAGCAACCGCAGAACACTGGAGAAGGCAGGACTCAGTCACTATATGGATACAGAAACTGAGGAAGACTGGTGCGAGGCAGACTCAGGATGACAGTAACACCGGAAATATAGCCAGATGCAAACTGCTGAACACTGGAGCAGGCAGGACTCAGTCAGTAGATGGAAATTGCAACTCAGGAAGACAGGTGCATGGCATACTCAGGATGATAGCAACACTAGAGATTTAGCCAGCAGCAGACCGCAGAACACTGGGGCAGACAGGACTAAGTCAGTAGATGGATACAACAACTGAGAAAGACTGGTGAAGGCATATTCAGGATGATAGCAACACTGGAGATGTAGACAGCAGCAAATCGCAGAACACTGGAGCAGGCAGAACTCAGTCAGTAGATGGATATAGCAACTGAGGAAGACTGGTGCGAGGCAGACTCAGATGATAGCAACATTGGAGATATAGCCAGCAGCAACCTCAGAATAATGGAGCAGGCTGGACTCAGTCACTATATGGATACAGAAACTGAGGAAGACTGGTGCTAGGCATATTCAGGACAAGTGCAACACTGGAGATATAGACAGCAACAAACTGCAGAACAGTGGAGCAGGCAGGATCCAGTCAGTAGATTGATACAGCAACTGGTGCGAGGCAGACTCAGGATGGCAGAAACAATGGAGATATAATCAGCAGCAAACCATAGAACACTGGAGCAGGTAGGACTCGGTCAGTAGATGGATATAGCAATTGAGGAAGACTGTTGCGAGGCAGATCAGGATGATGGCACCGTCAGCGATATAGCCAGCAGCAACCGCAGAACACTGGAGCAGGCAGGACTCAGTCACTATATGAATACAGTAACTGAGGAAGACAGGTGCATGGTAGACTCAGTATGATAGCAACACTGGAGATATAGCCAGCAGCAGACCGCAGAACACTGGAGCAGGCATAACTCAATCAGTAGATGGATACAACAACTGAGGAAGACTGGTACGAGGCATAGTTAGGATGAGAGCAAGACTGGAGATATAGACAGCAGCAAATTGCAGAACACTGGAGCAGACAGAACTCAGTCAGTAAATGCATACATCAACTGAGGAATACTGGTGCGAGGCTGATTTAGGATGACAGCAACAGTGGAGATATAGCGAGAAGCAAACCGCACAAGACTGGAGCAGGCAGGACATAGTCAGTAGATGGATACATCAGCTGAGGATGACTGGTGCGAGATAGGCTCAGGAAAACAGCAAAACTGGAGATATAGTCAGCAGTAAACAGCAGAACACTGGAGAGGCAAGACTCAGTCAGTAGATGGATATAGGAGCTATGGAAGACTGGTGAGTGGCATACTCAGGAAAAAAGTAACACTGGAGATATAGTCCGCAGCAAGCTGTAGAACACTGGAGCAGACAGGACTCAGTCAGTAGATCTGTACAGCAACTAAGGAATACTGGTACGAGGCTGACTCAGGATGACAGCAAAACTGGAGATATAGTCAGCAGCAAACCACAGAACACTGGAGTAGGCAGGACTTAGTCAGTAGATGGATACAGCAACTGTGCAAGACTGGTGGGAGGCAGACTCAGAATGACAGCAACAATGGAGATATAGCCAGCAGAAATCCACAGACCACTGGAGGAGTCAGAACAGAGTCAGTAGATGGATACAGCAACTGAGGAAAACTGGTGTGAGACAGACTCAGGATGATAGCAACACTGGATATATAGCCAGCAGCAAACCGCAGAATACTGGGGCAGGCAGGTCTCAGTCAGTAGATGAAGAAGACTGGTGTGAGGCAAACTCATGATGAATGCAACACTGGAGATATAGCCAGCAGGAAACCACTGAACAATGGAACAGGCAGGACTTAGTCAGTAGATGGAAACAGCAACTGAGGAAGACTGGTGCAAGGCATTCTCTGGATGACAGCAACAATGGAGATATAGCCAGAAGAAATCCACAGTCCATTGGAGGAGGCAGAACAGAGTCAGTAGATGGTACAGCAACTGAGGAAGACTGGTGCAAGAGAGACTCAGGATGATGGCAACATTGGATATATAGCCAGCAGCAAACCGCGGAACACTGTGACAGGCAGGACCCAGTCAGTCGATGGATATAGCAACTGAGGAAGACTGATGCGAGGCATTCTCAGGATGTCAGCAACACTGGAGATATAGCCAGATGCAAACTGCAGATCACTGGAGCAGGCAGGATATTATAAGGAGTTTGGTACAGGCCTTATTGGCTGGCAAAGCCAGCCAATTAGCAGATGATAATTTTTAAACTATTAACCCCCTTAGTGCCAGAGGAGCAAGCAGCGCGCCACCAAGCAACACTCTGCACACACACACCCCCCAGCACCCAAAAGGTCACAAAAAGAAAATAGGAAAAATGACTGTTACATAAAATAAAACTAACTTAAATATGAAGTGTTAACTGAAATGAATCCAGATGGGGGGATACTGAGCAGAGCACACCATTTGAGGCCCACTGGGAGGTAAAGGATGACATACTCCCAGAGGCAAGGGCTTGGGTGTACTCTGCTTGGATACGGGAGCGTGTAAATGCCCGGAACAAATCTTCAGGCTTCAGTGGAACCTCCCCTGACAGCACCTGCTTCCTGGTCACATAGATGGACATCTTAGCCTGCTGCAGGAGAAGGTTTATGAGGAGGTCCTCAAGTCTACAGTGCCGGGACACTGCGCGCCCAAAGATGAAGAGATGAGCTGAGAAGTGCAGCCAGAACCGCAGGAGAAGTCTCTTCAGGAATGACAATAGTGGCTGCAGTCGGCTGCAGGTGAAGTATATATGAAAGATGGCCTCACAATGGACAGGTGGCAGGGGAGTCCGTGAAATGGGCTAAGTACTTCCCCGTGCTCAGTACACCATGGAGAACTCTCCAACTCAAATCCCCGATGCGTCTGGGTACCAAGGTGGAATAGAGTGCCCTCCACCGGGGTCTCTCGCCCACATCAAACCCTAGCCTCCAACGGTGTCTGGGCGACTGACGAGGGAGAGGAAGTGCACTGGGTGGAGCACGAGGGAATACAGCCTCTTCCTCGAAATGCCACGGAAACATGCCGAGGGTATCACCCCCAACCGGCTCAAGCCAGGGGCTTGAGGAACCAAGGGGGATTGACGAGGCTTTGGTAGTATGCTCACAGCCGGAGGCGAGGGTTCCACAGGTAGATGTGGCTCTCTGGCCTGTAAGGCCTCGTCAATGAAGGTGTGCGAGTCGGGGATGATGGCAAGCTTGATCTCCTGGAGCAAACGATACAGAACTCTGGGACTTTGTAAACCATACGGTGCATGAGCACATCGGGCTCCTCCCAGTCCGCCCGTTCAAAGTCCAGGAGATCCCCGACTCAGGTCATCCGTGCTTGGTGAAGGCAATGACATATGCTAGGGGCTTCCAACATCCGAGCCCCCACAGCTGGATTATATAGCAGGGGCTCCGCTAGAATGTCTGCCCCCTGCGCTGTGCTGTCACGGTTTTCAAGACACTCAGACCAGTGGGTAAAAATAAAGTGCAATTTATTTAAGACCAAAATAATGACAGATAATATCGCCCCCTAGGGGAAACACTGTGAAATAGCGGAATAGCAGAAGTATGCACAGTATACAATATACAGAAATGAACAGGCACTGAGTACTGATATACAAATGGTTAATAGAATAATCAGTCCGTCTCAGTTGTGTATTTTGGCACGCCCAAGGTGTTAAAGGTGGAGAATACTCAACACCCACAGTCTGTAAAACTGAAGGAAAATGCCCAGCAAAGAGAAACCTGCCTCCCACCTGCTGTACGGCAATGGTAGCCCCCACGGGCGTATGAACTGAGCGAATAGACTGCCAGAGCCTTGAGCGAATAGCCCCCACGGGCGTAACGGAGATGACTGGGTACCGGAGCTGAAACCACTAGCCCCTCTGGGCATCGTGGATGAACTGGATTGCAAGAGCTTGGGCCAAAAGCCCTACGGCCTACGGGGATGACCTGTTACCAGAGCTTGAGCTTATAAACCAGACGTGCGTGATGGATTAGCAAGAGCTTAAGCCAATAACCCCACTGGCAAGGATGAGAGAGACTGGATTGCAAGAGCTTGGATCAATAGCCTTACAGGCGTAACCACAGAGATGTGCACAGAATTAGCCAGAGCCGGGCGCCACCAGGCGTGGTAATGAGCTACACCGGACTGCAAGGAGAGAACTGGCTCAGCACAAGGCAACTCTCTGTATGGGCTGCGCGCCCTCACTGGAACACAGCTCTGCACTGGTTAATGGCAAATAGTTGTAGCCCAGCTCTGCACTGGAGACAGCACGATAGTAGGAACACAGCACTGTACGGGTTAACAGCTCAGAAGTAGGAACGCAACCTCTGCATGGACTAACAGCTCGGTAGTAAGACACAGCTCTGCACGGGTTAACAGCTCGGTTTAGGAACACAGCACAGCAGTGATTAGCTCAGTGGCAGGAATCAGCTAGGCACGGAGCCGAAATGAATAGTGGGAGCACAGTCACTATGTCGCCGTGGCGACAAGGCAGGACAGGAACGGAGACTGGCAGCAGAGACCGGAACAGGAACGTCAGCAAGCCTGGTTGAATCACAGAGCAGGTATTCAGGCAGGCCGGATCAGGAAAACAAGCAGGAACGTCAGCCAGGCCGGGTCGAATCACGGAGCAGTTTCTCAGACAAGCCGGATCAGGAGAACGAGCAGGAACGTCAGCCAGGCCGGGTCAGATCACGGAGCAGGTACACAGGATCGTAGTCAGGGATAGCCAAGTCGGTAACCGGAGATCAGGAACACAGGAACACAGCACAGCAAAACTGGCTCAGGAACACCACGAAAGGGCAAATGACAGGTGCCACTAGCCCAGAATAAAAAGGTTACCAGGGGCGGGCCAAACAGGCTCAACCAATCGGAGCGCAGCACAAGTGAGAGTGACAGCCTGAGAAGCTGCACCGTGATATGTGCCCTGCCTTGACATGGAGACCATGCTCCAGGCCTTGAGGGTTTCCCGGTAGTATGCCGGCAGCACTGAGAGGTCACTCCCAAACCCCTCAGTCTTGATGAGGAATAGTTGCCGGTCATACCCTGTACAGCAGAACTGGTGATAGAAGCTGAAGGCCAGTGCGCACCACTGCGGAGAAGGGTCTGCGTACAGGTATCTCAGTAGGTACTGGAGGTGGAAGGTGTGCACCTGATTGCGTATACACACCACTCCCTGACCGCCCTCTCCCAGTGGGAGGCACGCAACACCTGCAGAGACCCAATGCTTCCCCATCCAGAGAAAGTCCAGCAGCATTCTCTGGATCTTGCTGATGAAGTCAGGGGTCGGGCTAAAGCAGATTAGCCGGTGCCATAGCTGAGAGGCCACCAGCTGGTTGATCAACAGAGCCCTCCCTCTTAGGGAAAGCAATTTCGCAAGATTCCTCCACAGTCCCATCCGAGAGATGACTTTTTCCTCTAGTTCTCTCCAGTTTGCAGGGACTGTGGGATTTGCAGCGGACATGTAGACTCCAAGGTATTTCAAAGCAATAGCCTCCCACTTGATGTTACGATAGGTGGGAGGCAGGGAGTCCACCTGTATGGGACCCTCTAAAAGGCCTGAGCATTTGGACCAATTGATCTGAGCAGAAGAGGCAGCTGTATAAACCTCTTGGCATTCTTTAGCCCGCTCCAGATCAACTAGGTCTTGGGCCACGAGGAGTACATCATTGGCATATGCTGAAAGGACGACCCTCATGTCTGGCTCCTTCAGCAGAAGCCCTGTGAGCCTCTTCCTCAAGAAGCACAGGAAGGGATTGATGGCTAGTGCATATAGGTGTCCAGACAAGAGGCATCCTTGCCGTACCCCTCGTGCAAATACCAGGGGTGCCGTTAGGGACCAATTGATCTTGATTAAATACTCTGCAGAGGCATACAGTGTCTTAAGGTAGACCACAAAGTGTGGGCCAAAGCCGTATGCATGCAGAGTAGCTATGAGATATCTGTGATCCACTCTATCAAACGTCTTCTCCTGGTCTAGTGAGAGAAGGGCGAGTGACAGACCAGTCCTGCAGGTATAGCAGAGCAGATCCCGGACCAGAAAGATATTGTCAAAGATGGTCCAGCCCAGGATTGTATAGGACTGGTCTAAGTGGACCACCTCTGCCAGCACGGACCTGAGCCTTAAGGTGACAGCTTTGGCTACGATCTTATAATCCGTGCTGAGCAGTGAGACTGGTCGCCAGTTTTCAATAAGGCGGAGATCCCCCTTCTTGGGCAGTAAGGCCATTCCCCCCCCTCTTCTCCAGTCTATAGAAGAGGCGCGATTCGCGTTCCATCTCCCAAAGGAATCTCAGGAGGCTTTGCACGAAGGCTCCCCTAGCCTGGTGCCATTCCAGGTGACAGAGAACCTCTTTCCTCTCTACATATTCACATTGCAAGGCTTGGTCCCTGGATTCTGCAGCCAGCCTTTGCTCGAGGCTCTGACTGCTCACACCCCTAGTATACTCCTGACACAAGAGTCTCAAGTGCACCTTGCCAACGTCCCACCACTGACTCAAAGTGGCAAAGTCACCTTTGAAACCCCGCCAGTCTACCTACCTCTCCCGGACCAATGCCGCAAACCCCTCATCCTCCAACAAGATACTGTTGAAGTGCCAATAGGCAGCTTTTGTCGCTGATGACATGAGCAACAGCTTCACGGACACACAGTTGTGGTCCATGAATTAGGCCAACCTAATGGCACTGGACTAGGCCCACGACATGTAGTGGCTAGATATATACAGGCTATCAATCCGAGAGTGGGACACCCTACCATCTCTCACCCTGACATAGGTGACAGTGTCTGATACCCCTGTCACC
This sequence comes from Rhinophrynus dorsalis, assembly GCA_037306005.1. Taxonomy (NCBI): domain Eukaryota; kingdom Metazoa; phylum Chordata; class Amphibia; order Anura; family Rhinophrynidae; genus Rhinophrynus; species Rhinophrynus dorsalis. The sequence goes on from CM074727.1 coordinate 37,179,999, forward strand.
ACAAGAGGGGTAGGAACCCTCGTGGCCTAGGTACTGGTAGTTGCTGGGGTTCGACGCTTGGGGGCGATGCTGGGGTGCATTGATGGCGTGCCAGGTACTCACTTGCTGCAGCCGAAGCTGGATAAAGGTGCTGGTTGTGAAACCACATTGTTCCACCCCAGTTGAGCCGGGGTGCAACCAGGATGAGAGTACCTGTGATCCGTGTAAACCAGAACCAGAAAGCCAACGGAGGAGGAAAAGACTAGCCAGGAAAAGGGGAGCTGGAGAACTGGGATGATCAGACAAGCCGGGTCAGGACACCAGAGAGTCAGGAATGGTCAAGCAAGCCGGGTCAGGATACCAGAGAGACAGGGATGGTAAAGCAAGCCGGGTCAGGATACCAGAGAGCCAGGGATGGTCAAGCGAGCCGGGTCAGGATATCAGAGAGCCAGGGATGCTCAAGCGAGAAACAAAACTATGTAACAAGCTCGTGGAATGGGCAAGGACTAAAGGACAGAGGGGGAATAAATACTCTAGCCAGCCAATGGAAACAGGAGGCAGACCTGAGTCCCATTGGGCAATACTGCCCAATAGAAACAACAGCACTGCCAAAAACCCAAATGGACTTATAAGATGTCCAATGGGTGAACAGGAATCCATCCTCCCTTAATGGGCATCAGACCATGCCCAATGAAAAAGAGAGGAGGGCATACTGGGAGGAGGTGCTGTTACTAGCAGCACCTATACAGCAAGCGCATGTGCGTCGGCTGTAAGAGCCGAAAGCGCACGCGCATGCGCAGGAGCCGAGACCCGATGTCCGTCTCGCGCGTGCGCATGAACAGAGACCCGACGGCTGTCCTGCACGCACGCAGAGCGGGGCATACGGCGGAGGACCCGGACAGCACGGCGGTGACCGCAAGGGGTAACACTACCCCCCCGGAACGGGAGACCCCCGGGCGACCAGGCTTAGACGGGAAGGTGCGATGGGGCATGAACGTCGTGGGCCGGAACCCAGGATCTCTCCTCAGGGCCATAGCCACGCCAGTCCACAAGATACTGCAGAGAGCCACGAACGAGGCGAGAATCCAAAATCTTGCGGACAACATACTCCTCCTGTCCATTGACCAGCACAGGAGGGGAGCACACAGAGGGGGCAGTGAAGCGAGTACGAAGGACTTTCTTCAGGAGTGATATATGGAAGAAGTCGGGTATATGCAGAGAGGACGGCAGCTCCAAGGAAAAGGTCACCGGGGTGAGCTGGGCTCGGACACGAAACGGACCAATAAACAAAGGACCGAACTTAGCAGAGGGCTGCTGGAGACGGAGATTCCTAGTCGACAGCCACACCTCTTCGCCCACTGAGATGGGGGCACCAGGAACACGACGACGATCCGCAGCTTTCTTGAAACACGTAGCAGCCGACACCAAGCGGGTACGCACTCGTAGCCAATGTGATTCCAGGTCATCCAATTGTGAGTCCACAGCAGGTACTCCAGAAGAGGAAGATATGGGCAGAGACCAAGGATGAAAACCTCCAGCGGCATAGAAAGGAGAACACTGGAGTGCCTCGTGACGACAACTGTTGAAAGCAAATTTGGCCAATGGGAGGAGGCTTGACCAGTCATCCTGTAGAGGGCCAACGAACAGACGGAGGTATTGTTTAAGTGACTGGTTGGTCCGTTCCGTCTGTCCATTGGTCTGAGGGTGGTAAGCCGTGGATAAGGCAACAGAGATGCCTAGTCAAGCACAGAATGATCTCCAGAACCGCGAGGTGAACTGACTGCCACGGTTGGAGACTATCTGCAGAGGTAGACCATGGAGTCTGAATATTTCCTTGAGAAAAATATCAGCAAGTTGAGGAGCCGAGGGTAGTTTAGGTAGTTGAATGAAATGGGCCTGACGAGAGAAGCGGTCAACCACAACCAAAACTATAGTGTTTTTATTGGACAGAGGCAAGTCCACTACGAAATCCATGGCTATGTGCGTCCACGGAACAGAAGGCACTGGGAAAGGCTTAAGAAGACCTGCAGGCTTAGTGTGTGTGGTCGTTTGTGTCTGGCACAATGATGACACCCTCGGACGAAGTCATCAACATCGGTCTGCATGGAGGGCCACCAAAACTGTCGTTGAACTAGATCTAATGTTCGGGCTCTCCCAGGGTGACCAGAGGTAGGCGACTGATGAGCCCATTGGAGGACCTCAACTCGATAAAGAGCCAGGATGAAGAGTCGTCCAGGAGGACAAGCGGAGTCTACATCTTGTTGCGCCTTCTGGATCTTGGATAACATTGCAGTGGACAGGGCAGAGACGAACCTGATGCTGGGTACTATAGGTTCGGGAGACTCCTTGACAGACTTGGCAACAGATTGGTGCGATAAGGCATCGGCCTTGACGTTTTTGGTCCCAGGAATGTAGGTGATGGTAAACTGAAACCGGGTAAAAAACATGGCCCATCGGGTCTGGTGGGGATTCAGACGTTTAGCTTTCTCTAGGTATTGTAAGTTCTTGTGGTCCGTATAAATAGTGAAGGGAATTCCAGAACCTTCCAGGAGGTGGCGCCACTCCTCTAGGGCGAGTTTCATGGCAAGGAGTTCCCTGTTACCCACATCATAATTCCATTCTGCAGTTGTTAGTTGGCGGGAGAAGAATGAACAGGGATGAAGAACATTGGTCTCTGGGTCTCGTTGAGAGAGTATAGCTCCAACACCCTCTTCGGAGGCGTCAACCTCAAGGACAAATGGCCTGGTAGGATCAGGGTAACGAAGGATGGGAGCAGAGGTAAAGGCGGTTTTGAGGTGGGCAAAGGCTGCAACGGCTTCAGGACTCCAGGTCTTCTGATCAGCTCCCTTTTTAGTGAGGGCAGTTATGAGTCCGACGACAGAAGATAAGTTCCGGATGAACCGCCTGTAGTAATTGGCAAATTCTAGAAAGCGTTGTACACCACGGAGGTCGGTAGGACGGGGCCACTGAGTGACCGCTGAAACCTTAGCAGGATCCATCCGAAGGCCTGAGTGTGATATAATGTATCCAAGGAAAGGAAGGCTATTCTTTTCAAACTCACATTTTTCGAGTTTGGCATAGAGTCCGTTATCCCTAAAACGTTGTAGAACCGCCCTGACATGCACTCTGTGGAGTGCAAGAGTGGAGGAGTACACCAGTATATCATCCAGGTAGACTATGACATGGGATAATAGCATATCTCAGAACACATCATTTACAAAGGCCTGGAAAACAGCCGGGGCGTTACATAGCCCAAAGGGCATAACCAGGTATTCGTAATGCCCAAAACGAGAGTTGAAGGCTGTTTTCCACTCATCACCTGCCCGGATTCGAACTAGATTGTATGCCCCTCGGAGATCCAGTTTCGTAAACCAGACTGCCCCCTGGAGCAGGTCGAAAAGCTCAGGAATAAGAGGCAGGGGATACTTGTTCTTAACTGTGATCTGATTCAAACCTCAGTAATCCACACAGGGTCAGAGGCCCCCGTCTTTCTTGCCGACAAAGAAGAAGCCAGCCCCAGCCGGAGATGTCGAGGGGCGGATGAATCCTTGTGCAAGGTTGTCTTGGATATATTCGGCCAAGGCTTTCATCTCTGGACGGGACAAGAGATAAGTACGACCCTTAGGTGGAGTAGTGCCCGGAAGGAGGTCGATTGGACAGTCGTATTCACGGTGCGGGGGTAGGGTCTCAGCCTTTCTTTTGGAGAATATGTCACAGTAGTCCTGATAAACAGACGGCAGAGCACTGGAACAGGATACTATAGCGGATGCCGAACAACTGGGGTTGACCAGGGACCGGGTATCACAGTGCCTGTGATCCTTTCTGTCACTCTCGCTTGTGTTGTATGCTGATTCGCTATACTGGTTTGGCCCACCCCTGGTGACCTTTTTATACCTGACCGTGACACTTGTCAGGTGCCCTTTCGTGGTGTTTCAGAGCCAGTGTTGCTGTTGCTGAGTTCCTGTGTTCCGGTTTTCTGTATACCGAATTGGCCTGTCTTGACCACGTTCCTGTGTTCCTGCTCGTGATTGACCCGGCTCGTCTGAGTACCCGCTCCGTGATCCGACCCGGCTTGGCTGACGTTCCTGCTCGTGATTGACCCAGCTTGTATGAGTACCCTCTCCGTGATCTGACCCAGCTTGGCTGACTTCCTGCTACGTGACCTGTTAACGGACTGTTCCTGTGACCAGCTAGTTCCTGCTCTCCTCTCCGGTTGTCGCTGTGGCGACATTCTGATCTCCTCCACTGCCGCTTGCTTGCTCCCAGTGCTGAGTATTACCTGACTGCAGAGTTGTATCGCTGTTCTGAGCCTCCTTATCGCTTGCAGATCTTACATACTTCTCTGAGCCTCCGATCCGTAAAAGCTGCTTTTAACCCTAGCTGTGCCGCATTACCTTTCGCTAGCCTCTTTCACTGGTATTGAGCCTCCCTCTCGCATTACATCTGCTGAGCTGGCCACTTATGCTATGGTTGGTCGGCGGCTCATTACACCATTACAGAGTAGTGCTGTCGGTAACGGTTCCGGTAGGGCGCTATTTGGCTCAAACGCTTACATTAACACCATTGAGGCTGAAGGCACAAGTTGATGTACTGAGGGTGAAGGGCTATTGGCTTCTCCGTTGCAGCATATGTGGTCCGTTGTTATGCCCGTGGGGGCTATTGGCTCAAAGTTCTTGCAGGTTGACTAGGTTACGCCCATGGGGGTTATTGGCTCACTACCTCTGTTCCGCTGGTCTCCATTGTATGCCCGTGGGGGCTATTTGCAGCTCTTGCAGTTCAGGTTATACTGTGGTGATGTCCATGGGGGCTAACTACTCAAGCACTTGCAGTGTCAGTCGTACCCTTGGTTACGTCCGTGGGGGCTATTCTGGGTACTGTGTTGCTGATATTACCTCTGGTCACGCACGGCCTAGTAGCAACATCTCTCAGTACTACTATAAGTGTGATTCCAGCTACACTTACTGCTTCCAATTAACACCTTGGGCGTGCCAAACCCCACAACAGAGACTGTTCATCTATACATTTCACCTTTATCTGGGTTCCTCTCATGTGCCTGTCCTGAGACAGTATATGTAATACTCTTATTCTGTATACAGGGCCTGTGGGGGCATATCTGTTATTGCTTGCTATTATTCTGTGGTGCCTGTAGAAGGCGATCATTTGCCTATTTTTCTTTTAATAAAACTTTGTTTTATCTCACCCCTGGTCTGAGTGTCTTAAAAAACCATTACAGTATGAAAGGGCCATGACCTCAGACAGTAAGGGTGAAAGTAACACCCAAAACATCCACTGGAGGATGGATGTCCATGAGCAGCGCCTAGACCAGTTGGCACTGGCATTACAAACGTTACTTGAGCGTACGGTACACCTTGACAAGCAAAATCAGAATCCGGTGGTCCCCCCAGCTCCGACACCGGATAATCTGCCTGTAGCCCCTCCTACCGTAACTAGAGGTTTAACGGCGGCGGCGCCGTTGCCCTTGAGATATGATGGCGAACCTTCACAATGCAGGGGCTTTATTAATCAGTTGGAAATTTTTTTGGAGTTGACGCCCCAGGCATTCCCTAACGATCGGAGTAAGGTCGGATTTATGATTTCACTATTGACGGGCAAGGCTCTGGCTTGGGCGAATCCCTTGTGGGAGAATGCCAAACCCTGCACTCTAAACTTTAATGAGTTTGTAAGAAAGTTCCGCAGAGTGTTTGAGGTCCCTGGCAGGACTGCCTCTGCTGCCAAGAGGTTAATGGAGATACAACAGGGCGAGCGTACTCTGGGCGATTATGCTATTGAATTTCGGACTTTGGCAGCAGAGGTGGGATGGAATAATGAGGCATTAGTTGCAGCCTTCGCCCAAGGTCTATCCGAATCCATTAAGGACGAAATAGCTGCTCGAGATGTACCTGGGGATTTGGATGAGTACATTGACTATATCATGCTCATTGACTCCCGCATTCATGAGAGACGGTTGGCTAAAAGGGCGAGATCCAGAAACCAGGGCCATGGCAGTTTTCTTAACCCACCCTCTCCACCCATTCCTCCTGAACACCTACCCGAAGCTGGAGAACCAATGCAGCTTGGGTTCACCAGACTGACTAAGGAGGAGAGGGCTTACCGTAGGAAGCAAGGCCTTTGCTTGTACTGTGGCAAACCTGGGCACATTTTACGCACTTGTCCGGTAAGGCCGGGAAACGGACGCACCTAGGTTACCTTGGGGGACAGGCCCTAGGTGGTGTACAGCAGTCCCTGGATACTAATACAATGAAACCCACGATTCAGGTGGTATTCTCGTGGGCTGATGGTCTCGTGGAGGTCTTGGCACTAGTAGATTCTGGTGCAGCCGGTTACTTCATGGATCAATCCTTTGCCGAATTGCACAACATTCCGTTATGTCAAAAGGATTCTCACTTGGCGATCGAAGCCATTGATGGCAGACCTCTGGAACCTGCATTTATTACTTTGGAAAAGACTCCTATTACAATGTCTGTGGGGGCTCTCCACAAAGAGGAAGTACACTTCCAAATAATCCGTTCTCCTCACCACGCAGACATTCTAGGGTATCCCTGGCTACTTCTACATAACCCTCAGTTTGATTGGCAGAGATGTGAGGTTAATTCCTGGTCTGAATATTGTGCTAGGAGATGTCTGTCTCACCCGATTAAGATTTTATGTACCTCTCCCTCTGTGCCAACGAAATATGGGGAATTCAGTGACGTATTCAGCAAGGGAGAGGCCAGCGCACTGCCTGAGCATAGACCATATGATTGCGCTATTGATCTGCCCTCGGGTGTGGTGCCTCCTAGGGGCCGCACCTATCCACTGTCTTGTGATGAGACCAGGGCAATGGAGGAGTACATTGAGGACGCTCTCAGTAGAGGTATCATTCGCAAGTCTACCTCCCTGGCTGGTGCCGGATTCTTCTTTGTAAAAAAGAAAAATGGCGAATTGAGACTTTGTATTGACTACCTGGGCCTGAATAAACTGAGAGATTGACTACCGGGGCTGGAGATGAGTGAAAACGGCATTTAATACCAGAACAGGGCACTACGAATATCTGGTGATGCCATTTGGCCTATGTAATGCACCTGCCATATTCCAGGAGTTTATTAATGACATCCTGCGTGACTTGCTCCAATCCTGTGTGGTGGTATATCTCGACGATATATTGATTCACTCTGCCAACCTCACACATCATGTTAAGGATGTTTCTGAAGTCTTACTCCGACTTCGCAAGAATAAATTATACTGTAAATTAGAGAAATACAAATTTCATACGTCTCAAGTACCATTTTTGGGGTTCGTAATCTCTAAGGATGGCATCGCCATGGACCAGGCTAAGTTGGCAGCAGTCTTGCAGTGGCCTCGCCCTAAGGGGCTAAAAGCTATTCAGCGGTTCTTGGGCTTTGCCAACTACTATAGGAAGTTCATCCAGAACTTTTCTACGATAATGAAACCTTTGTCTGACTTGACACACAAAGGGGCTACTCCCTCTCAGTGGTCTGAGGCAGCCGAGAATGCGTTTGAGTCCTTGAAAGCTGCCTTTGCGTCCGCTCCAGTGCTGTCCCACCCTAATCCCTCCCTGCCATTTACCCTGGAAGTTGACGCCTCGGAGGTTGGGGTGGGGGCAGTGCTCTCCCAGCGCCCTGTGGGAGGTGGCACCCTGAGACCCTGTGGATTTTTCTCTAAAAAACTTTCCAGTGCACAGAGTCATTATGAGATTGGCGACAGGGAGTTGTTGGCCATTATTTTGGCACTTAAGGAGTGGCGCCACCTATTGGAAGGTACTTAGAACCCGGTATTAATTCTTACTTATCACAAGAATTTGACATACCTCTCTGAGGTAAAGAGATTGTCCTCACGACAAGCTAGGTGGGCGCTCTTCTTGTCCCGGTTTAATTTTGTAGTGTCCTACCTTCCAGGCTCTAAGAATGTTAGGGCAGACGCTCTGTCCAGACAGTTTGCTTCAGACACTGAGAGGGAGGAAGACCCTGTACCTATCATTCAGCCAGATCGTATCCTGGCTAATATCCGTACTTGCATAACCTCGCCACTGGGGGAGGAAATTTTGGCTTCTCAATCTAGAGCTCCGCCTGAGACCCCAGTTGGCAAATGCTTTGTGGAGGAGCCGTTGCGTACCCGTCTATTGGAGACGTACCACTCATCTAAGGCGGCTGGGCACATCGGGAGGGATCAACTTATATGGTCTCTTTCGCAGTTGTTTTGGTGGCCTACCCTTAGAGCTGATTGCTTCGACTTTAATGCCGTCTGTACCACCTGTGCCCATACCAAGACCTCCAGACATCTCCCTGTGGGCTTACTTCAACCAGGGCCTAATGGCGAACGTCCATGGTCTCATATATCTATCGACTTTTTGGGAGAATTACCAGTCTCTAGGGGGTATACGTTTATCCTTATGGTGGTCAATAGGTTCTCTAAAATGGCTCATTTCGTGCCTCTCAATGGTCTTCCATCGGCTCAGGAACTGGCTGTAGTCTTTGCCAGGGAGGTGTTCCGTCTATACGGGGTACCCAGAGTGATTGTCTCCGACCGTGGGAGCCAGTTTGTATCCAGGTTTTGGAGGGCATTTTGTGATCAGATGGGCATCCAATTGTCCTTCTCCTCCGCCTACCATCCCCAGACCAATGGGGCCGCTGAGGGTGCCAGTCAGGGACTAGAACAGTTTGGCTCCCCGATTCATTGGGCCCTTTAAGATCATACGCAAGGTTAATCCGGTTTCTTATGCATTGGAACTTCCACCCTCTATGCATATTCATAATGTGTTCCATGTGTCTCTTTTGAAACCATTGGTCTGCAACCGTTACACTACTACGCCAGTGATTCCTGGGCCGGTGGACGTTCAGGGTCAAGAGGAGTATGAGGTTCAGAGTATCATTGGTCTAGGAGATTTAGAGGAAAGTTGCAATATTTGGTCCACTGGAAGGGCTATGGTCCTGAGTAACATTCTTGGGTTGACCAAAAAGGGAACTCCACGCTGTCTTCTGCTCCGGTCCCGTTCTTGCTGCTTCTGCAAATCCAGAAGGGCAGCTTCGGCTGAGGCACTTCTGCCCGGAATATCGAATACCGCTTTCATTGCGGCTATGAAATCATCCGCATCGTCCAACAGGGGCGACCGCTGTTCCACCAGCAGTGAGGCCCAGGCCAGTGCCTCGCCTTTGAGAAGAGAAATCATGAAAGACACCCGTGCTGCATGGGTACCAAAGGACTGAGGCAGGGTCCGAAACTGAAGTGTGCACTGGTTGAGAAACCCACGTAACTCAGAAGGGCGACAGGAAAACTTGTCAGGCAGAGGGATCCGGGGAGGCACGTAGTCCGGAGGGGGATGCACAGAAACCCCGGATGCAGAGGCGGTGCTTGACATGGGTACTGAAGCAGTTTGAGCAGTGGAGGTGCTCATCATCTCAAGCAAGGCGTCCATTTTCCTTTCCAGACTTTGGAGCTGTGCGGCATGTGATGCCAATATTTGTTCCTGGTGTTCCTGCCTTGCGGCGATCTGAGATAAGTCAGCAGGATCCATGGGAACGTTGGCCAGTTTGTATCCAGGTTTTGGAGGGCATTTTGTGGTCAGATGGGCATCCAATTGTCCTTCTCCTCCGCCTACCATCCCCAGACCAATGGGGCCGCTGAGGGTGCCAGTCAGGGACTAGAACAGTTTCTGCGTTGCTTTGTTACCGATCATCATGATAATTGGGCCGACCTGTTGCCATGGGCAGAGTTTGCCAGGAATTGTGCGGTTAATTCATTGTCCGGGAGCTCCCCATTTCTCATTAATTATGGGTTCCAGCCTTGCCTGCTCCCGGACTCATTTCAGGCACAACAGATTCCTGCCCTAGATGAGCATATGGCGCAACTTCGTTCCACATGGGCACAGGTTCAGAGGTCCCTCAGTCAGTCATTTCATCATCATCAGCGGCACGCTAATCGCAGACGGCTACCAGCGGTCTCATTTCAGGTAGGGGATAGGGTATGGCTCTCCTCCAGAAACCTCAATTTGCAGGTGCCCTCCAATAAGTTGGCTCCCCGATTCATTGGGCCCTTTAAGATCATCCGCAAGGTTAATCCGGTTTCTTATACATTGGAACTTCCACCCTCTATGCATATTCATAATGTGTTCCATGTGTCTCTTTTAAAACCATTGGTCTGCAACCATTACACTACTATGCCAGTGATTCCTGGGCCGGTGGACGTTCAGGGTCAAGAGGAGTATGAGGTTCAGAGTATCATTGGTCTAGGAGATTTAGAGGAAAGTTGCAATATTTGGTCCACTGGAAGGGCTATGGTCCTGAGGAACATTCTTGGGTTGACCAAAAAGTCCTCCATGCGCCTAGACTTTTGTGCAACTTCCACTCTTAATATCCTCAGAAACCCAGACCTCCTGCGGGGAGAGGGGGTCTTTGAGACGGGGGTACTATCACAGTGCCTGTGATCCTTTCTGTCACTCTCGTTTGTGTTGTATGCTGATTCGCTATACTGGTTTGGCCCGCCCCTGGTGACCTTTTTATACCTGACCGTGACACTTGTCAGATACCCTTTCGTGGTGTTTCAGAGCCAGTGTTGCTGTTGCTGAGTTCCTGTGTTCCAGTTTTCCGTGTACCGAATTGGCCCGTCTTGACCACGTTCCTGTGTTCCTGCTCGTGATTGACCCGGCTCGTCTGAGTACCCGCTCCGTGATCCGAACCGGCTTGGCTGACGTTCCTGCTCGTGATTGACCCGGCTTGTATGAGTACCCTCTCCGTGATCCGACCCGGCTTGGCTGACTTCCTGCTACATGACCTGTTAACGGACTGTTCCGGTGACCAGCTAGTTCCTGCTCTCCTCTCCGGTTGTCACTGTGGCGACATTCTGATCTCCTCCACTGCCGCTTGCTTGCTCCCAGTGCTGAGTATTACCTGATTGCAGAGTTGTGTCGCTGTCCTGAGCCTACATATTGCTTGCAGAACTTACATACTTCTCTGAACCTCCGATCCGTAAAAGCTGCTTTTAACCCTAGCTGTGCCGCATTACCTTTCGCTAGCCTCTTTCACTCGTATAGAGCCTCCCTCTCGCATTATATCTGCTGAGCTGGCCACTTATGCTGTGGTTGGTCGGCGGCTCATTACACCATTGCAGAGTAGTGCTGTCGGTAACGGTTCCGGTAGGGCGCTATTTGGCTCAAACGCTTACATTAACACCATTGAGGCTGAAGGCACAAGCTGATGTACTGAGGGTGAAGGGCTATTGGCTTCTCCATTGCAGCATTTGTGGTCCGTTGTTACGCCCGTGGGGGCTATTGGCTCAAAGTTCTTGCAGGTTGACTAGGTTACGCCCGTGGGGGCTATTTGCTCACTACCTCTGTTCCACTGGTCTCCGTTGTATGCCCTTGGGGGCTATTTGCAGCTCTTGCAGTTCAGGTTATACTGTGGTGATGCCCGTGGGGGCTAACTACTCAAGCACTTGCAGTGTCAGTCGTACCCTTGGTTACGCCCGTGGGGGCTATTCTGGGTACTGTGTTGCTAATATTACCTCTGGTCACGCACGGCCTAGTAGCAACATCTCTCAGTACTATAAGTGTGATTCCAGCTACACTTACTGCTTCCAATTAACACCTTGGGCGTGCCAAACCCCACAACAAAGACTGTTCATCTATACATTTCACCCTTATCTGGGTTCCTCTCATGTGCCTGTCCTGAGACAGTATATGTAATACTCTTATTCTGTATACTGGGTCTGTGGGGGCATATCTGTTATTGCTTGCTATTATTCCGTGTTGCCTGTAGAGGGCGATCATTTGCCTTATTTTTCTTTTAATAAAACTTTGTTTTATCTCACCCTGGTCTGAGTGTCTTAAAAAAACGTTACACCGGGATAGGCAGGACTGAAGACATGATGAACTCCACCGGACAAGTTCCCCGCGTTTCCAGGAGATCAAGGGGTCGTGACGGCGGAGCCAGGGCAGCCCCAGAATGATTGGTTCCAAAGGAGAACACACGAGATCAAAGGTCGTGGTTTCGACATGAAGGACTCCTGTAGTGACTTGTAACGGTGTAGTCTCTAGAAGGACCTTACCATCGCCCAATGGCTTTCCATCAAGGGAGGAAACAAGGAGAGGCAATTTCTTAGGACAACAAGGAATACCGAGTGACCTGGCCCAGTTAAGATCCATGAAGAGTCCGGCTGCGCCGGAATCAATAAAAGCCAAGACAGAGGTTGTTCCAGAAGGCCACTGGATGGTCACCGAAACATGGATGCGTGAGGATGACCGGAGAGGCTGGGCCTTAAGGCTTAGCGAACTGCCTCTGATGTTAGCTAAGTCATGGTGTTTCCCAGCCGGGTAGGACACTGCCGCAGCATGTGCCCCTTAAGACCACAATACAGACCCTGGACACGGCATCTTTTTCTCTCATCCTCGGAGAGCCGCGTGATTCCTCCGACCTCCATGGGTGTCTCACGTGGAGGCGAACTGTCGGTAGTCGTGGAACAGGGAACTCCACGCTGTCTTCTGCTCCGGTCCCGTTCTTGCTGCCTCTCATGCATACGCCTATCGAGATCGAGGCACAGCATGATAAAGTCTTCTAGACCGTCGGGAGTGTCCCGGTACGTCAGGGCGTCTTTGAGACGTTCGTTTAGACCATGCCGGAAGGCTGCTGTAAGGGCCTCCTGACCCCAATTGGTCTCATAAGACAGGGTCCGAAATTCGACCACGTATTGGCTCACGGTCCGTTGGCCTTGGCGCAAATCCAGAAGGGCAGCTTCGGCTGAGGCACTTCTGCCCGGAATGTCGAATACCGCTTTCATTGCGGCTATGAAATAATTCGCATCGTCCAACAGGGGCGACCGCTGTTCCACCAGCGGTGAGGCCCAGGCCAGTGCCTCGCCTTTGAGAAGAGAAATCATGAAAGACACCCGTGCTGCATGGGTACCAAAGGACTGAGGCAGGGTCCGAAACTGAAGTGTGCACTGGTTGAGAAACCCACGTAACTCAGAAGGGTGACCGGAAAACTTGTCAGGCAAAGGGATCCGGGAGGCACGTAGTCTGGAGGGGGATGCACAGAAACCCCAGATGCAGAGGCGGTGCTTGACATGGGTACTGAAGCAGTTTGAGCAGTGGAGGCGCTCATCATCTCAAGCAAGGCATTCATTTTCCTTTCCAGACTTTGGAGCTGTGCGGCATGTGATGCCAATATTTGTTCCTGGTGTTCCTGCCTTGCGGCGATCCAAGATAAGTCAGCAGGATCCATGGGAACGTTGGCCCATTCCAACTGTCACCACGAGTGGGGTAGGAACCCTTGTGGCCTAGGTACTGGTAGTTGCTGGGGTTCAATGTTTGGGGGCGATGCTGGGGTGCGTTGACGGTGTGCCAGGTACTCCCTTGCTGCAGCCGAAGCTGGATAAAGGTGCTGGTCGTGAAACCAGATTGTTCCACCCCAGTTGAGCCGGGGTGCAACCAAGATGAGAGTACCTGTGATCCGTGTAAACCAGAACCAGAAGGCCAACGGAGGAGGAACAGACTAGCCAGGAAAAGGGGAGCTGGAGAACTGGGATGGTCAGACAAGCCGGGTCAGGACACCAGAGAGTCAGGAATGGTCAAGCAAGCCGGGTCAGGATACCAGAGAGACAGGGATGGTCAAGCAAGCCGGGTCAGGATACCAGAGAGCCAGGAATGGTCAAGCGAGCCGGGTCATGATATCAGAGAGCCAGGGATGGTCAAGCGAGCCGGGTCAGGGTATCAAAGAGCCAGGGATGGTCTAGCGAAAAACAAAACTATGTAACAAGCTCGTGGAACGGGCAAGGACTAAAGGACAGAGGGGGAATAAATACTCTAGCCAGCCAATGGAAACAGGAGGCAGACCTGAGTCCCATTGGGCAATACTGCCCAATAGAAACAACAGCACTGCCAAAAACCCAAATGGACTTATAAGATGTCCAATGAGTGAACAGGAATCCATCCTCCCTTATTGGTCATAAGACCATGCCCAATGAAAAAGAGAGGAGGGCATACTGGGAGGAGGTGCTGCTAGTAGCAGCACCTATACAGCAAGCGCCAATGTGATTCCAGGTCATCCAATTGTGAGTCCACAGCAGGTACTCCAGAAGAGGAAGATATGGGCAGAGACCGAGGATGAAAGCCTCCAGCGGCAAAGAAAGGAGAACCCTGGAGTGCCTTGTGACGACAGCTGTTGAAAGCAAATTTGGCCAATGGGAGGAGGCTTAACCAGTCATCCTGTAGAGGGCCAACGAACAGACGGAGGTATTGTTTAAGTGACTGGTTGGTCCGTTCCGTCTGTCCATTGGTCTGAGGGTGGTAAGCTGTGGATAAGGCAACAGAGATGCCTAGTCGAGCACAGAATCCTCTCCAGAACCGCGAGGTGAACTGACTGCCACGGTTGGAGACTATCTGCAGAGGTAGACCATGGAGTCTGAATATTTCCTTGAGAAAAATATCAGCAAGTTGAGGAGCCGAGGGTAGTTTAGGTAGTTGAATGAAATGGGCCTGACGAGAGAAGCGGTCAACCACAACCAAAACTATAGTGTTTTTATTGGACAGAGGCAAGTCCACTACGAAATCCATGGCTATGTGCGTCCACGGAACAGAAGGCACTAGGAGAGGCTTAAGAAGACTGCAGGCTTAGTGTGTGGTCGTTTGTGTCTGGCACAATGATGACACCCTCGGACGAAGTCATCAACATCGGTCTGCATGGAGGGCCACCAAAACTGTCGTTGAACCAGATCTAATGTTTGGGCTCTCCCAGGGTGACCAGAGGTAGGCGACTGATGAGCCCATTGGAGGACCTCAACTCGATAAAGAGCCGGAACGAAGAGTCGTCCAGGAGGACAAGCAGAGTCTACATCTTGTTGCGCCTTCTGGATCTTGGATAACGTTGCAGTGGACAGGGCAGAGATGAACCTGATGCTGGGTACTATAGGTTCGGGAGACTCCTTTACAGACTTGGCAATAGATTGGCACGATAAGGCATCGGCCTTGACGTTTTTGGTCCCAGGAAGGTAGGTGATGGTAAACTGAATCCGGATAAAAAACATGGCCCATCGGGCCTGGCGGGGATTCAGACGTTTAGCTTTCTCTAGGTATTGTAAGTTCTTGTGGTCTGTATAAATAGTGAAGGGAATTCCAGAACCTTCCAGGAGGTGGCGCCACTCCTCTAGGGCGAGTTTCATGGCAAGGAGTTCCCTGTTACTCACATCATAATTACGTTCTGCAGTTGTTAGTTGGCGGGAGAAGAATGAACAGGGATGAAGAACATTGGTCTCTGGGTCTCATTGAGAGAGTATAGCTCCAACACCCTCTTCGGAGGCGTCAACCTCAAGGACAAATGGCCTGGTAGGATCAGGGTAACGAAGGATGGGAGCAGAGGTAAAGGCGGTTTTGAGGTGGGCAAAGGCTGCAACAGCTTCAGGACTCCAGGTCTTCGGATCAGCTCCCTTTTTAGTGAGGGCGGTTATGGGTCCGATGACAGAAGAGTAGTTCCGGATGAACCGCCGGTAGTAACTGGCAAATCTTAGAAAGCGTTGTACACCACGGAGGTCAGTAGGACGGGGCCACTGAGTGACCGCTGAAACCTTAGCAGGATCCATCCGAAGGCCTGAGTGTGATATAATGTATCCAAGGAAAGGAAGGCTATTCTTTTCAAACTTGCATTTTTGGAGTTTGGCATAGAGTCCGTTATCCCTAAAACGTTGTAGAACTGCCCTGACATGCACTCTGTGGCGTGCAAGAGTGGAGGATTACACCAGTATATCATCCAGGTATACTATGACATGGGATAATAGCATATCCCGGAACACATCATTTACAAAGTCGTGGAAAACAGCCAGGGCGTTACATAGCCCGAAGGGCATAACCAGGTATTCGTAATGCCCAAAACGAGAGTTGAAGGCTGTTTTCCACTCATCACCTGCCCGGATTCTAACTAGATTGTATGCCCCTCGGAGATCCAGTATCGTAAACCAGACTCCCCCTGGATCAGGTGGAAAAGCTCAGGAATAAGAGGCAGGGGATACTTGTTCTTAACTGTGATCTGATTCAAACCTCAGTAATCCACACAGGGACAGAGGCCCCCGTCTTTCTTGCCGACAAAGAAGAAGCCAGCCCCAGCAGGAGATGTCGAGGGGCGGATGAATCCTCGTGCAAGGTTGTCTTGGATATATTCGGCCAAGGCTTTCATCTCTGGATGGGACAAGAGATAAGTACGACCCCTAGGTGGAGTAGTGCCCCGAAGGAGGTCGATTGGACAGTCGTATTCACGGTGCGTGGGTAGGGTCTTAGCCTTTCTTTTGGAGAACACGTCACTGTAGTCCTGATAAACAGACGGCATAGCACTGGAACAGGATACTATAGCGGATGCCGAACAACTGAGGTTGACCAGGGACCGGGATAGGCAGGACTGAAGACATGATGAACTCCACCAGACAAGTTCCCCGCGTTTCCAGGAGATCAAGGAGTTGTGACAGCGGAGCCAGGGCAGACCCAGAATGATTGGTTCCAAAGGAGAATACACGAGATTAAAGGTCATGGTTTCGACATGAAGGAGTCCTGTAGTGACTTGTAACGGTGTAGTCTCTAGAAGGACCTTACCATCGGCCAATGGCTTTCCATCAAGGGAGGAAACAAGGAGAGGCAATTTCTTAGGACAACAAGGAATACCGAGTGACCTGGCCCAGTTAAGATCCATGAAGAGTCCGGCTGCGCCGGAATCAATAAAAGCCAAGAAAGAGGTTGTTCCAGAAGGCCACTGGATGGTCACCGGAACATGGATGCGTGAGGATGACCGGAGAGGCTGGGCCTTAAGGCTTAGCGAACTGCCTCTGATGTTAGCTAAGCCATGGTGTTTCCCGGCCGGGTAGGACACTGCCGCAGCATGTGTCCCTTAAGACCACAATACAGACATAGACCCTGGATGCGGCGTCTTTTTTGCTCATCCTCGGAGAGCCGCGTGACTCCTCCGACCTCCATGGGTGTCTCACGTGGAGGCGAACTGTCGGTAGTCATGGAACAGGGAACTCCACGCTGTCTTCTGCTCCGGTCCCATTCTTGCTGCCTCTCATGCATACGCCTATCAAGATCGAGGCACAGCGTGATAAAGTCTTCTAGACCGTCGGGAGTGTCCCGGTACGTCAGGGCGTCTTTGAGACTTTCGTTTAGACTATGCCGGAAGGCTGCTCTAAGGGCCTCCTGACCCCAATTGGTCTCATAAGACAGGGTCCGGAATTTGACCGCTTATTGGCTCACGGTCCGTTGGCCTTGGCGCAAATCCAGAAGGGCAGCTTCGGCTGAGGCACTTCAGCCCGGAATGTCGAATACCGCTTTCATTGCGGCTATGAAATCATGCGCGTCGTCCAACAGGGGCGACCACTGTTCCACCAGTGCTGAGGCCCAGGCCAGTACCTCGCCTTTGAGAAGAGAAATCATGAAAGACACCTGTGCTGCATGGGTACCAAAGGACTGAGGCAGGGTCCAAAACTGAAGTGTACACTGGTTGAGAAACCCACGTAACTCAGAAGGGTGACCGGAGGGGGATGCACAGAAACCCCGGATGCAGAGGCGGTGCTAGAAGCAGTGGAGGTGTGCATCATCTCCAGCAAGGCGTCCATCTCCCTTTCCAGACTTTGGAGCTGTGCGGCATGTGATGCTGATATTTGTTCCTGGTGTTCCTGCCTTGTGGCGATCCGAGATAAGTCAGCAGGATCCATGGGAACGTTGGCCCGTTCCAACTGTCACCACGAGAGGGGTAGGAACCCTTGTGGCCTAGGTACTGGTAGTTGCTGGTGTTCAACGCTTGGGAGCGATGCTGGGGTGTGTTGACGGTGTGCCAGGTACTCCCTTGCTGCAGCCGAAGCTGGATAAAGGTGCTGGTCGTGAAACCAGATTGTTCCACCCCAGTTGAGCCGGGATGCAACCAAGATGAGAGTACCTTTGATCCGTGTAAACCAGAACCAGAAGGCCAACGGAGGAGGAACAGACTAGCCAGGAAAAGGGGAGCTGGAGAACTGGGATGATCAGACAAGCCGGGTCAGGACACCAGAAAGTCAGGTATGGTCAAACAAGCCGGGTCAGGATACCAGAGAGACAGGGATGGTCAAGCAAGCCGGGTCAGGATACCAGAGAGCCAGGGATGCTCAAGCAAGCTGGGTCAGGATATCAGAGAGCCAGGGATGGTCAAGCGAGCCGGGTCATGACATCAGAGAGCCAGGGATGGTCAAGCGAGCCGGGTCAGGATATCAGAGAGCCAGGGATGGTCAAGCGAGCCGGGTCAGGGTATCAGAGAGCCAGGGATGGTCTAGCGAAAAACAAAACTATGTAACAAGCTCGTGGAACGGGCAAGGACTAAAGGACAGAGGGGGAATAAATACTCTAGCCAGCCAATGGAAACAGGAGGCAGACCTGAGTCCCATTGGGCAATACTGCCCAATAGAAACAACAGCACTGCCAAAAACCCAAATGGACTTATAAGATGTCCAATGGGTGAACAGGAATCCATCCTCCCTTATTGGTCATAAGACCATGCCCAATGAAAAAGAGAGGAGGGCATACTGGGAGAAGGTGCTGCTACTAGCAGCACCTATACAGCAAGCGCATGCGCGTCGGCTGTAAGAGCCGAAAGCGCACACGCATGCGCAGGAGCCGAGACCCAACGTCCGTCTCACGCATGCACACGAGCAGAGACCCGACGGCTGTCCTGCACCTTTGCAGAGCGCGGCGTACGGCGGAAGACCCGGACAGCGCGGCGGTGACCTCGAGGGGTAACACCCCTGGGTGCTGTTCCTGCCAGATGTCGACCAGGGAGTAGCAGGTGGTGACCTCCCTCAAGGCCGACGCAGATGGTGGATAGTGCTCTGTCCTGACATGGTCCAGAGCTCCGAGGGTGCAGTTGAAGTCACCCCCGATTACTAAACACTCATCCACATCGACCGTCTCCAGATAGGTCGGCAAACTAGCAAAGAACCTCAACCTCTCCGGTCCTGCAGAGGTGGCATACACGTTCAGCAGATAAAACGTGCAGCCCAGCTCTCGGACCCAGAGATGCAGCAGACAGTCTGGGATAACTACCTTCACACCCAGCACTTCAGGCTGAAAGGACTCTGAGAACAGGGTCACCACTCCACATGACGCCGAAGTGAAGTGGTTAAAGAAAACCCTGCCTCACCACTCCAGATGTCAGTTGGCTTCAGCCTACGGAGTGGTATGGGTCTCTTTCAGGAAGCTCACAGAGTACCCCCCTTGCTGTAAATAGGAGAGAACCTGGAACCTGTGAAACCTATCCCTACAGCCATTGGTGTTTAGAGTGCTGATGCTCAGAGCCATTACTGTGTGTCAGGAAGTGCTTTCGTCCCATCTCCTAGTGAGGCCTGATGGGACAGGCACAAATTTAAGAACTTATGGCGGCGGATATGTTTGGCAGACCCGAAGTTCTTGGCCCGATTGCTGGCCCTAAGATATTCTCTGAGAGAGTGGATGATTAACAGCAAATCATTCCACCTCTCAAGGGCCACGCGCACCTTCTTTTTATTTTGTCCGCGAAGGGTGCTCTCAAGGAAAGCTGTTATTTCCTCGGCAGGGATGACAGGGCTAGGTGTAGATTCTGAGAGTGTGACAGCTTCACTGCCATCCCTGGGCTCCTCCTCACTGAGTATTTTATAGACCCCCTTCTCCTCTAAGGGGGTAAGCCTTCTCAGCTTGATCTTAACGCTCCCACTTCTAGGTGTCATTGAAGTGGAGTCTAATACACCCTTCACGACTGAACCCTGAGAAGATCTTGTGCCTCCGTGCTAGTACTAGGGGCACACTCAGGGGTAGCTGGCTGAATGGCGGCAGATGGCTTGGTGATATGGGGAGATTTGGAGGCCTTATATGCCTCCTCAGCCTTTTCCACCTCCGCCAGCGTAGCTTAGATGACGCTTAGATTGGGGTCAGTGGACGAAGTTGAAGGAGGGATCTCCGAGGCTGGAGCAGTCCCCGCCATGGTATTAATAGGAGGGACTGCTTGGTCACCCTCCTCTATTACCACTTCCCCCATTGCATCACCCTCCCCTGGATTTTCCTCTACAGGGTCCTGAATGGGCATTATGCTTAGGTCAATCACCTCCAGGAGTGGCATATCCTGGGGTGTTGATATTACCCCCAGTGTCACCACTGGAGAGTGACCCTGGAGGGAGAGGCTGACTGTGGTCCCCAAAGCTCAGCACCTTAGGGACACTAACTGCCCATTTTGCAGGGGTTTTATTGGGCCTCCCTTCATACATCAGTGGCAAGACAAGCTGCATAGCTATAGGCTGTCTGTCTGCCCCTGTCTCCTCAGGGAGACCCTTATGTGACGACCGCCGCAGCAGGCACCTGCCCCTGTAGCGTTAGGGGGGCGCCTACCAGGTCAGTTACACCGGACCGGCTCTGCACCTTGCCCCTTGGCAGCCTTCACCTCCCCTCCTGTCTGAGCCTTTTGGCCCGGGAGGGGGCAGGGTACTGAAGCTCTGCACCTTACCCCTTGGGCAGCTGCACCCCCCTCCTGTCTTTGGACATTTGGGAGGGATAGGAGGTACTGATGTTCTGCACCATGCCCCATGGCAGACCCCACCCCCCTCCTGTCTGAGCCTTTTGGCCCGGAAGGGGGCGGGGTACTGTAGCTCTGCACCTTTACCCCTTGGGCAGCTGCACCCCCCCGTGTTTGGACATTTGGGAGGGGGAGGGGGTACTGATGCTCTGTACCATGCCCCATGGCTGCTCTCCGCCCTCCTGTCTTTAGAGGGGGAGGGGGTACTGAAGCTTTACACCTTGCCCCACGGGCTGCCTTACCCCCTTTCCCATCTTTTGGCCAGAGAGGGGGCGGGGTACTGAAGCTCTACACCTTGCCCCACTGGCTGCTCTTGCCCCCCCTCCCGTTTTTCAACTTTGTGTACAAACAATAATAGATGTGCTAATACGTTTCAAAGAAGCTCTCTGTCCTTCTTCTGGAGATAACAGTAATATTCTATCCCTGTCAGTCTCCTTTTATCACTTCTCATATTATCCACTTCATTACCAAGTGGAAATGCACTAACTCCTTGTATATCATACGTAGCAAGAAATAATAAACAATACATATTAAAATAAAATTAAAATCAATTAAAAATTTATATATATATATATATATATATATATATATATATATATATATATAAATCTAAATGAATATACTAAAGTAGTTAAAGGGACAGTAATGTTTCACAAAAACAGCAGCTCCAATTAATCATCATCGTATTTGGGCCATGGAGGGTGTTATTTCAATACTGTCAGAGTTGTAGTACAAGAGTAATTGAATGATAAAAGTATCCTCCTCCTGTCCCATTTACCTTGTGTAACACTGCTCACCTCAGATGTGGAATCTGATCACTCGGTAGTAAGACACAGCTCTGCACGGGTTAACAGCTCGGTTTAGGAACACAGCACAGCAGTGATTAGCTCAGTGGCAGGAATCAGCTAGGCACGGAGCCGAAATGAATAGTGGGAGCACAGTCACTATGTCGCCGTGGCGACAAGGCAGGACAGGAACGGAGACTGGCAGCAGAGACCGGAACAGGAACGTCAGCAAGCCTGGTTGAATCACAGAGCAGGTATTCAGGCAGGCCGGATCAGGAAAACAAGCAGGAACGTCAGCCAGGCCGGGTCAGATCACGGAGCAGGTACACAGGATCGTAGTCAGGGATAGCCAAGTCGGTAACCGGAGATCAGGAACACAGGAACACAGCACAGCAAAACTGGCTCAGGAACACCACGAAAGGGCAAATGACAGGTGCCACTAGCCCAGAATAAAAAGGTTACCAGGGGCGGGCCAAACAGGCTCAACCAATCGGAGCGCAGCACAAGTGAGAGTGACAGCCTGAGAAGCTGCACCGTGATATGTGCCCTGCCTTGACATGGAGACCATGCTCCAGGCCTTGAGGGTTTCCCGGTAGTATGCCGGCAGCACTGAGAGGTCACTCCCAAACCCCTCAGTCTTGATGAGGAATAGTTGCCGGTCATACCCTGTACAGCAGAACTGGTGATAGAAGCTGAAGGCCAGTGCGCACCACTGCGGAGAAGGGTCTGCGTACAGGTATCTCAGTAGGTACTGGAGGTGGAAGGTGTGCACCTGATTGCGTATACACACCACTCCCTGACCGCCCTCTCCCAGTGGGAGGCACGCAACACCTGCAGAGACCCAATGCTTCCCCATCCAGAGAAAGTCCAGCAGCATTCTCTGGATCTTGCTGATGAAGTCAGGGGTCGGGCTAAAGCAGATTAGCCGGTGCCATAGCTGAGAGGCCACCAGCTGGTTGATCAACAGAGCCCTCCCTCTTAGGGAAAGCAATTTCGCAAGATTCCTCCACAGTCCCATCCGAGAGATGACTTTTTCCTCTAGTTCTCTCCAGTTTGCAGGGACTGTGGGATTTGCAGCGGACATGTAGACTCCAAGGTATTTCAAAGCAATAGCCTCCCACTTGATGTTACGATAGGTGGGAGGCAGGGAGTCCACCTGTATGGGACCCTCTAAAAGGCCTGAGCATTTGGACCAATTGATCTGAGCAGAAGAGGCAGCTGTATAAACCTCTTGGCATTCTTTAGCCCGCTCCAGATCAACTAGGTCTTGGGCCACGAGGAGTACATCATTGGCATATGCTGAAAGGACGACCCTCATGTCTGGCTCCTTCAGCAGAAGCCCTGTGAGCCTCTTCCTCAAGAAGCACAGGAAGGGATTGATGGCTAGTGCATATAGGTGTCCAGACAAGAGGCATCCTTGCCGTACCCCTCGTGCAAATACCAGGGGTGCCGTTAGGGACCAATTGATCTTGATTAAATACTCTGCAGAGGCATACAGTGTCTTAAGGTAGACCACAAAGTGTGGGCCAAAGCCGTATGCATGCAGAGTAGCTATGAGATATCTGTGATCCACTCTATCAAACGTCTTCTCCTGGTCTAGTGAGAGAAGGGCGAGTGACAGACCAGTCCTGCAGGTATAGCAGAGCAGATCCCGGACCAGAAAGATATTGTCAAAGATGGTCCAGCCCAGGATTGTATAGGACTGGTCTAAGTGGACCACCTCTGCCAGCACGGACCTGAGCCTTAAGGTGACAGCTTTGGCTACGATCTTATAATCCGTGCTGAGCAGTGAGACTGGTCGCCAGTTTTCAATAAGGCGGAGATCCCCCTTCTTGGGCAGTAAGGCCATTCCTCCCCCTCTTCTCCAGTCTATAGAAGAGGCGTGATTCGCGTTCCATCTCCCAAAGGAATCTCAGGAGGCTTTGCACGAAGGCTCCCCTAGCCTGGTGCCATTCCAGGTGACAGAGAACCTCTTTCCTCTCTACATATTCACATTGCAAGGCTTGGTCCCTGGATTCTGCAGCCAGCCTTTGCTCGAGGCTCTGACTGCTCACACCCCTAGTATACTCCTGACACAAGAGTCTCAAGTGCACCTTGCCAATGTCCCACCACTGACTCAAAGTGGCAAAGTCACCTTTGAAACCCCGCCAGTCTACCTACCTCTCCCGGACCAATGCCGCAAACCCCTCATCCTCCAAAAAGATACTGTTGAAGTGCCAATAGGCAGCTTTTGTCGCTGATGACATGAGCAACAGCTTCACACACGGCCTAGTAGCAACATCTCTCAGTACTACTATAAGTGTGATTCCAGCTACACTTACTGCTTCCAATTAACACCTTGGGCGTGCCAAACCCCACAACAGAGACTGTTCATCTATACATTTCACCCTTATCTGGGTTCCTCTCATGTGCCTGTCCTGAGACAGTATATGTAATACTCTTATTCTGTATACAGGGCCTGTGGGGGCATATCTGTTATTGCTTGCTATTATTCTGTGGTGCCTGTAGAAGGCGATCATTTGCCTATTTTTCTTTTAATAAAACTTTGTTTTATCTCACCCCTGGTCTGAGTGTCTTAAAAAACCATTACAGTATCAAAAGGGCCATGACCTCAGACAGTAAGGGTGAAAGTAACACCCAAAACATCCACTGGAGGATGGAAGTCCATGAGCAGCGCCTAGACCAGTTGGCACTGGCATTACAAACGTTACTTGAGCGTACGGTACACCTTGACAAGCAAAATCAGAATCCGGTGGTCCCCCCAGCTCCGACACCGGATAATCTGCCTGTAGCCCCTCCTACCGTAACTAGAGGTTTAACGGCGGCGGCGCCGTTGCCCTTGAGATATGATGGCGAACCTTCACAATGCAGGGGCTTTATTAATCAGTTGGAAATTTTTTTGGAGTTGACGCCCCAGGAATTCCCTAACGATCGGAGTAAGGTCGGATTTATGATTTCACTATTGACGGGCAAGGCTCTGGCTTGGGCGAATCCCTTGTGAGAGAATGCCAAACCCTGCACTCTAAACTTTAATGAGTTTGTAAGAAAGTTCCGCAGAGTGTTTGAGGTCCCTGGCAGGACTGCCTCTGCTGCCAAGAGGTTAATGGAGATACAACAGGGCGAGCGTACTCTGGGCGATTATGCTATTGAATTTCGGACTTTGGCAGCAGAGGTGGGATGGAATAATGAGGCATTAGTTGCAGCCTTCGCCCAAGGTCTATCCGAATCCATTAAGGACGAAATAGCTGCTCGAGATGTACCTGGGGATTTGGATGAGTACATTGACTATATCATGCTCATTGACTCCCGCATTCATGAGACACGGTTGGCTAAAAGTGTCAGAACCAAAAGGTGGGGACTGGAAGAAATCTGAGTACCTGGGAGCAGGAGGCGGATGCTCCTCCAACAAGAGGCCGCTGAGCGAGCTGCTAGGGGGCGACGCTAGGGAGCGGAGCTAGGGAGCGTAGGTTGCCTAGGCCAGGGTTGTGCTGCGGCTGAGCCGCCTAAAGGTGCTGGCCGCGAAGCCAGATGTAGTGGCCCCAGCAGAGGAGCCGCTGGGTAACCCCGGATAACCCTAACCTAGACAAACTATACTCAGAGGTCCCCAGGGAGGGAAAGAATCTCCAAAAGAAAAGAATAGATACTCACTCAGGTCTCTACTGGCTTGGTCAAGGCAGGTCAGGGTAATACACAAAGATGCAGGCTGGATCAGGCAGAGGCTTGGTCAAGGCAGGTCAGGGTCATACACAAAGATGCAGGCTGGATCAGGCAGAGGCTTGGTCAAGGCAGGTCAGGGTCATACACCAAGATGCAGGCTGGATCAGGCAGAGGCAACCCCAAGAACGGTCAAGAGAGTACCCAGGCACTGGAAGCTCTATTGGACGCTATACAAACGCGTCCACATAGAGCTAAAGAAGGAAGATATAGCTGCCCTAACCGGAAGGAGCCTGGAGAGGGAGGCAAGAGTGTCGGCGGACCTTCCATCCCTTCAACTCTATGGTCCGCCGACATGCGCATGCGCGCCGCACCCGGATGCGGCGAAGAACAAAGGAAGCCGCGCGGGGACCGGGAAGGCAACCCGGAACCGCAACCATGCCCAGAGAAGAGGTACTGGGCGAACGGGACACCACACTGCCCCCCACTCAAAGGCCGCCACCGGAGGCCGCTAGGAGGGACGGCCGGGAAACCGGACATGGAAACGGCGGAGCAGGGCCGGGGCATGAACGTCTCGCACAGGAACCCAGGACCGCTCCTCAGGGCCGTAGCCTTTCCAGTTAACCAGGTATTGGAGACGACCCCGCACCCTGCGGGAGTCCAGGATGTCATCGATGACGAACTCCTCCTGCCCACGTACAGTAACAGGAGGAGGGACAGGAGCAACAGGAAGAGGAAACCGGGCCGGAACCCAGGGTTTAAGCTGGGAAACATGGAAAACAGGATGGACTCGGAGAGACCTGGGTAGCGCCAAACGGTATACCACCGGGGAGATCCGTTTTATCACCCGAAACGGACCTAGGAAGCGCGGACCGAGCTTCACAGAGGGCTGGCGGAGGCGGATATTATGTGAAGATAACCAGACCTTCTCGCCTGGAGTGAAGACAGGAGCTGGACCACGATGACGATCAGCAGCTACCTTTTGGCGAATCTGGGAGGAAAGCAAGGTGGTGCGCAGGGCGGACCAGTGCTGGGCCATGGACTGAACCCTGGTCTCAGCAGACGGAACAAGAGAATGGCCGGGGGAAAGCAGGAGAGTACGAGGGTTATAACCCAGGGCAGCAAAGAAGGGAGAGCAGCCCAGGGAAGTCTGGAGTAAGGAGTTGTAGGACAGTTCCGCAGTGGATTACAGTGGGTGCGGAGATAGGACTCCAGCGACTGATTGAGGCGTTCCAGAACGCGGTGCTCTAAGGTGGTGCAGAGCGCAATCAACTCCTCTAAAGAGTGGGGTATAGGGCGAGTGGTGAGCTCGTCTTTTAACCTCTCGCAAAGCCCCCTGCGGAAGCTAGCTTTCAGGGCGCTATCAGGCCAGTCAGTCTCATAAGCGAGGGTGCGGAATTCTACCGCATACTGACTAAGGGGACGTTGACCCTGTTGGAGCTCCAACAAGGCAGCTTCAGCCTGTTCCTGTCTACCCGGCGTATCGAACACCGAACGAAAGGCCCTGATAAAAGCGTCAAAATCATCGAGGATCGCAGACCGACGATCCAACAAGGGAGAGACCCAGGCCAAAGCTTGCCCCTGAAGAAGAGACACAACAAAGGCGATCCTCGCCTGGTGTGCGGCGTAGGCCTCGGGTTGACAGCGAAAATGGAGACTGCACTGGTTGAGGAATCCCCGCAACTCTTTCGGATTACCGTCGTAGCGTGGCGGCAAAGGCAACCGAACGGTGGGAACCGAGGGTGTAACCGCTTGGACAGGGGAAGCGGGCGTAGCATCGAAGACCTCCAACTTCTGCTGCAGTTGTTGCAACAGGTTGGAAATAGAGTCCAGTTTATGGTCTAGGTGGACAATCTGACCAGCATGTTGTTTCAGGGCCGCTCCCTGTTGCAACAATGCCGCCGAGAGATCCTTCGGGTCCATGACCGGGGAAGGTGGCGTTTGTATAATGTCAGAACCAAAAGGTGGGGACCGGAAGAAATCTGAGTACCTGGGAGCAGGAGGCGGATGCTCCTCCAACAAGAGGCCGCTGAGCGAGCTGCTAGGGGGCGACGCTAGGGAGCGGAGCTAGGGAGCGTAGGTTGCCTAGGCCAGGGTTGTGCTGCGGCTGAGCCGCCTAAAGGTGCTGGCCGCGAAGCCAGATGTAGTGGCCCCAGCAGAGGAGCCGCTGGGTAACCCCGGATAACCCTAACCTAGACAAACTATACTCAGAGGTCCCCAGGGAGGGAAAGAATCTCCAAAAGAAAAGAATAGATACTCACTCAGGTCTCTACTGGCTTGGTCAAGGCAGGTCAGGGTAATACACAAAGATGCAGGCTGGATCAGGCAGAGGCTTGGTCAAGGCAGGTCAGGGTCATACACAAAGATGCAGGCTGGATCAGGCAGAGGCTTGGTCAAGGCAGGTCAGGGTCATACACCAAGATGCAGGCTGGATCAGGCAGAGGCAACCCCAAGAACGGTCAAGAGAGTACCCAGGCACTGGAAGCTCTATTGGACGCTATACAAACGCGTCCACATAGAGCTAAAGAAGGAAGATATAGCTGCCCTAACCGGAAGGAGCCTGGAGAGGGAGGCAAGAGTGTCGGCGGACCTTCCATCCCTTCAACTCTATGGTCCGCCGACATGCGCATGCGCGCCGCACCCGGATGCGGCGAAGAACAAAGGAAGCCGCGCGGGGACCGGGAAGGCAACCCGGAACCGCAACCATGCCCAGAGAAGAGGTACTGGGCGAACGGGACACCACAAAAAGGGCGAGATCCAGAAACCAGGGCCATGGCA
Organism: Rhinophrynus dorsalis; assembly: GCA_037306005.1. NCBI lineage: Eukaryota > Metazoa > Chordata > Amphibia > Anura > Rhinophrynidae > Rhinophrynus > Rhinophrynus dorsalis. The sequence continues at coordinate 37,207,750 of CM074727.1, forward strand.
GTTTTCTTAACCCACCCTCTCCACCCATTCCTCCTGAACACCTACCCGAAGCTGGAGAACCAATGCAGCTTGGGTTCACCAGACTGACTAAGGAGGAGAGGGCTTACCGTAGGAAGCAAGGCCTTTGCTTGTACTGTGGCAAACCTGGGCACATTTTACGCACTTGTCCGGTAAGGCCGGGAAACGGACGCACCTAGGTTACCTTGGGGGATAGGCCCTAGGTGGTGTACAGCCGTCCCTGGATACTAATACAATGAAACCCACCATTCAGGTGGTATTCTCGTGGGCTGATGGTCTCGTGGAGGTCTTGGCACTAGTAGATTCTGGTGCAGCCGGTTACTTCATGGATCAATCCTTTGCCGAATTGCACAACATTCCGTTATGTCAAAAGGATTCTCACTTGGCGATCGAAGCCATTGATGGCAGACCTCTGGAACCTGCATTTATTACTTTGGAAAAGACTCCTATTACAATGTCTGTGGGGGCTCTCCACAAAGAGGAAGTACACTTCCAAATAATCCGTTCTCCTCACCACGCAGACATTCTAGGGTATCCCTGGCTACTTCTACATAACCCTCAGTTTGATTGGCAGAGATGTGAGGTTAATTCCTGGTCTGAATATTGTGCTAGGAGATGTCTGTCTCACCCGATTAAGATTTTATGTACCTCTCCCTCTGTGCCAACGAAATATGGGGAATTCAGTGACGTATTCAGCAAGGGAGAGGCCAGCGCACTGCCTGAGCATAGACCATATGATTGCGCTATTGATCTGCCCTCGGGTGTGGTGCCTCCTAGGGGCCGCACCTATCCACTGTCTTGTGATGAGACCAGGGCAATGGAGGAGTACATTGAGGACGCTCTCAGTAGAGGTATCATTCGCAAGTCTACCTCCCTGGCTGGTGCCGGATTCTTCTTTGTAAAAAAGAAAAATGGCGAATTGAGACTTTGTATTGACTACCTGGGCCTGAATAAACTGAGAGATTGACTACCGGGGCTGGAGATGAGTGAAAACGGCATTTAATACCAGAACAGGGCACTACGAATATCTGGTGATGCCATTTGGCCTATGTAATGCACCTGCCATATTCCAGGAGTTTATTAATGACATCCTGCGTGACTTGCTCCAATCCTGTGTGGTGGTATATCTCGACGATATATTGATTCACTCTGCCAACCTCACACATCATGTTAAGGATGTTTCTGAAGTCTTACTCCGACTTCGCAAGAATAAATTATACTGTAAATTAGAGAAATACAAATTTCATACGTCTCAAGTACCATTTTTGGGGTTCGTAATCTCTAAGGATGGCATCGCCATGGACCAGGCTAAGTTGGCAGCAGTCTTGCAGTGGCCTCGCCCTAAGGGGCTAAAAGCTATTCAGCGGTTCTTGGGCTTTGCCAACTACTATAGGAAGTTCATCCAGAACTTTTCTACGATAATGAAACCTTTGTCTGACTTGACACACAAAGGGGCTACTCCCTCTCAGTGGTCTGAGGCAGCCGAGAATGCGTTTGAGTCCTTGAAAGCTGCCTTTGCGTCCGCTCCAGTGCTGTCCCACCCTAATCCCTCCCTGCCATTTACCCTGGAAGTTGACGCCTCGGAGGTTGGGGTGGGGGCAGTGCTCTCCCAGCGCCCTGTGGGAGGTGGCACCCTGAGACCCTGTGGATTTTTCTCTAAAAAACTTTCCAGTGCACAGAGTCATTATGAGATTGGCGACAGGGAGTTGTTGGCCATTATTTTGGCACTTAAGGAGTGGCGCCACCTATTGGAAGGTACTTAGAACCCGGTATTAATTCTTACTTATCACAAGAATTTGACATACCTCTCTGAGGTAAAGAGATTGTCCTCACGACAAGCTAGGTGGGCGCTCTTCTTGTCCCGGTTTAATTTTGTAGTGTCCTACCTTCCAGGCTCTAAGAATGTTAGGGCAGACGCTCTGTCCAGACAGTTTGCTTCAGACACTGAGAGGGAGGAAGACCCTGTACCTATCATTCAGCCAGATCGTATCCTGGCTAATATCCGTACTTGCATAACCTCGCCACTGGGGGAGGAAATTTTGGCTTCTCAATCTAGAGCTCCGCCTGAGACCCCAGTTGGCAAATGCTTTGTGGAGGAGCCGTTGCGTACCCGTCTATTGGAGACGTACCACTCATCTAAGGCGGCTGGGCACATCGGGAGGGATCAACTTATATGGTCTCTTTCGCAGTTGTTTTGGTGGCCTACCCTTAGAGCTGATTGCTTCGACTTTAATGCCGTCTGTACCACCTGTGCCCATACCAAGACCTCCAGACATCTCCCTGTGGGCTTACTTCAACCAGGGCCTAATGGCGAACGTCCATGGTCTCATATATCTATCGACTTTTTGGGAGAATTACCAGTCTCTAGGGGGTATACGTTTATCCTTATGGTGGTCAATAGGTTCTCTAAAATGGCTCATTTCGTGCCTCTCAATGGTCTTCCATCGGCTCAGGAACTGGCTGTAGTCTTTGCCAGGGAGGTGTTCCGTCTATACGGGGTACCCAGAGTGATTGTCTCCGACCGTGGGAGCCAGTTTGTATCCAGGTTTTGGAGGGCATTTTGTGATCAGATGGGCATCCAATTGTCCTTCTCCTCCGCCTACCATCCCCAGACCAATGGGGCCGCTGAGGGTGCCAGTCAGGGACTAGAACAGTTTGGCTCCCCGATTCATTGGGCCCTTTAAGATCATACGCAAGGTTAATCCGGTTTCTTATGCATTGGAACTTCCACCCTCTATGCATATTCATAATGTGTTCCATGTGTCTCTTTTGAAACCATTGGTCTGCAACCGTTACACTACTACGCCAGTGATTCCTGGGCTGGTGGACATTCAGGGTCAAGAGGAGTATGAGGTTCAGAGTATCATTGGTCTAGGAGATTTAGAGGAAAGTTGCAATATTTGGTCCACTGGAAGGGCTATGGTCCTGAGGAACATTCTTGGGTTGACCAAAAAGGGAACTCCACGCTGTCTTCTGCTCCGGTCCCGTTCTTGCTGCCTCTGCAAATCCAGAAGGGCAGCTTCGGCTGAGGCACTTCTGCCCGGAATGTCGAATACCGTTTTCATTGCGGCTATGAAATCATCCGCATCGTCCAACAGGGGCGACCGCTGTTCCACCAGCAGTGAGGCCCAGGCCAGTGCCTCGCCTTTGAGAAGAGAAATCATGAAAGACACCCGTGCTGCATGGGTACCAAAGGACTGAGGCAGGGTCCGAAACTGAAGTGTGCACTGGTTGAGAAACCCACGTAACTCAGAAGGGCGACAGGAAAACTTGTCAGGCAGAGGGATCCGGGGAGGCACGTAGTCCGGAGGGGGATGCACAGAAACCCCGGATGCAGAGGCGGTGCTTGACATGGGTACTGAAGCAGTTTGAGCAGTGGAGGTGCTCATCATCTCAAGCAAGGCGTCCATTTTCCTTTCCAGACTTTGGAGCTGTGCGGCATGTGATGCCAATATTTGTTCCTGGTGTTCCTGCCTTGCGGCGATCTGAGATAAGTCAGCAGGATCCATGGGAACGTTGGCCAGTTTGTATCCAGGTTTTGGAGGGCATTTTGTGGTCAGATGGGCATCCAATTGTCCTTCTCCTCCGCCTACCATCCCCAGACCAATGGGGCCGCTGAGGGTGCCAGTCAGGGACTAGAACAGTTACTGCGTTGCTTTGTTACCGATCATCATGATAATTGGGCCGACCTGTTGCCATGGGCAGAGTTTGCCAGGAATTGTGCGGTTAATTCATTGTCCGGGAGCTCCCCATTTCTCATTAATTATGGGTTCCAGCCTTGCCTGCTCCCGGACTCATTTCAGGCACAACAGATTCCTGCCCTAGATGAGCATATGGCGCAACTTCGTTCCACATGGGCACAGGTTCAGAGGTCCCTCAGTCAGTCATTTCATCGTCATCAGCGGCACGCTAATCGCAGACGGCTACCAGCGGTCTCATTTCAGGTAGGGGATAGGGTATGGCTCTCCTCCAGAAACCTCAATTTGCAGGTGCCCTCCAATAAGTTGGCTCCCCGATTCATTGGGCCCTTTAAGATCATCCGCAAGGTTAATCCGGTTTCTTATGCATTGGAACTTCCACCCTCTATGCATATTCATAATGTGTTCCATGTGTCTCTTTTGAAACCATTGGTCTGCAACCATTACACTACTATGCCAGTGATTCCTGGGCCGGTGGACGTTCAGGGTCAAGAGGAGTATGAGGTTCAGAGTATCATTGGTCTAGGAGATTTAGAGGAAAGTTGCAATATTTGGTCCACTGGAAGGGCTATGGTCCTGAGGAACATTCTTGGGTTGACCAAAAAGTCCTCCATGCGCCTAGACTTTTGTGCAACTTCCACTCTTAATATCCTCAGAAACCCAGACCTCCTGCGGGGAGAGGGGGTCTTTGAGACGGGGGTACTATCACAGTGCCTGTGATCCTTTCTGTCACTCTCGTTTGTGTTGTATGCTGATTCGCTATACTGGTTTGGCCCGCCCCTGGTGACCTTTTTATACCTGACTGTGACACTTGTCAGATACCCTTTCGTGGTGTTTCAGAGCCAGTGTTGCTGTTGCTGAGTTCCTGTGTTCCAGTTTTCCGTGTACCGAATTGGCCCGTCTTGACCACGTTCCTGTGTTCCTGCTCGTGATTGACCCGGCTCGTCTGAGTACCCGCTCCGTGATCCGAACCGGCTTGGCTGACGTTCCTGCTCGTGATTGACCCGGCTTGTATGAGTACCCTCTCCGTGATCCGACCCGGCTTGGCTGACTTCCTGCTACATGACCTGTTAACGGACTGTTCCGGTGACCAGCTAGTTCCTGCTCTCCTCTCCGGTTGTCACTGTGGCGACATTCTGATCTCCTCCACTGCCGCTTGCTTGCTCCCAGTGCTGAGTATTACCTGATTGCAGAGTTGTGTCGCTGTCCTGAGCCTACATATTGCTTGCAGAACTTACATACTTCTCTGAACCTCCGATCCGTAAAAGCTGCTTTTAACCCTAGCTGTGACGCATTACCTTTCGCTTGCCTCTTTCACTCGTATAGAGCCTCCCTCTCGCATTATATCTGCTGAGCTGGCCACTTATGCTCTGGTTGGTCGGCGGCTCATTACACCATTGCAGAGTAGTGCTGTCGGTAACGGTTCCGGTAGGGCGCTATTTGGCTCAAACGCTTACATTAACACCATTGAGGCTGAAGGCACAAGCTGATGTACTGAGGGTGAAGGGCTATTGGCTTCTCCATTGCAGCATTTGTGGTCCGTTGTTACGCCCGTGGGGGCTATTGGCTCAAAGTTCTTGCAGGTTGACTAGGTTACGCCCGTGGGGGCTATTTGCTCACTACCTCTGTTCCACTGGTCTCCGTTGTATGCCCTTGGGGGCTATTTGCAGCTCTTGCAGTTCAGGTTATACTGTGGTGATGCCCGTGGGGGCTAACTACTCAAGCACTTGCAGTGTCAGTCGTACCCTTGGTTACGCCCGTGGGGGCTATTCTGGGTACTGTGTTGCTAATATTACCTCTGGTCACGCACGGCCTAGTAGCAACATCTCTCAGTACTATAAGTGTGATTCCAGCTACACTTACTGCTTCCAATTAACACCTTGGGCGTGCCAAACCCCACAACAAAGACTGTTCATCTATACATTTCACCCTTATCTGGGTTCCTCTCATGTGCCTGTCCTGAGACAGTATATGTAATACTCTTATTCTGTATACTGGGTCTGTGGGGGCATATCTGTTATTGCTTGCTATTATTCCGTGTTGCCTGTAGAGGGCGATCATTTGCCTTATTTTTCTTTTAATAAAACTTTGTTTTATCTCACCCTGGTCTGAGTGTCTTAAAAAAACGTTACACCGGGATAGGCAGGACTGAAGACATGATGAACTCCACCGGACAAGTTCCCCGCGTTTCCAGGAGATCAAGGGGTCTTGACGGCGGAGCCAGGGCAGCCCCAGAATGATTGGTTCCAAAGGAGAACACACGAGATCAAAGGTCGTGGTTTCGACATGAAGGACTCCTGTAGTGACTTGTAACGGTGTAGTCTCTAGAAGGACCTTACCATCGCCCAATGGCTTTCCATCAAGGGAGGAAACAAGGAGAGGCAATTTCTTAGGACAACAAGGAATACCGAGTGACCGGGCCCAGTTAAGATCCATGAAGAGTCCGGCTGCGCCGGAATCAATAAAAGCCAAGACAGAGGTTGTTCCAGAAGGCCACTGGATGGTCACCGAAACATGGATGCGTGAGGATGACCGGAGAGGCTGGGCCTTAAGGCTTAGCGAACTGCCTCTGATGTTAGCTAAGCCATGGTGTTTCCCAGCCGGGTAGGACACTGCCGCAGCATGTGCCCCTTAAGACCACAATACAGACCCTGGACACGGCATCTTTTTCTCTCATCCTCGGAGAGCCGCGTGATTCCTCCGACCTCCATGGGTGTCTCACGTGGAGGCGAACTGTCGGTAGTCGTGGAACAGGGAACTCCACGCTGTCTTCTGCTCCGGTCCCGTTCTTGCTGCCTCTCATGCATACTCCTATCGAGATCGAGGCACAGCATGATAAAGTCTTCTAGACCGTCGGGAGTGTCCCGGTACGTCAGGGCGTCTTTGAGACGTTCTTTTAGACCATGCCGGAAGGCTGCTGTAAGGGCCTCCTGACCCCAATTGGTCTCATAAGACAGGGTCCGAAATTCGACCACGTATTGGCTCACGGTCCGTTGGCCTTGGCGCAAATCCAGAAGGGCAGCTTCGGCTGAGGCACTTCTGTCCGGAATGTCGAATACCGCTTTCATTGCGGCTATGAAATCATGCGCGTCGTCCAACAGGGGCGACCGCTGTTCCACCAGTGCTGAGGCCCAGGCCAGTACCTCGCCTTTGAGAGGAGAAATCATGAAAGACACCTGTGCTGCATGGGTACCAAAGGACTGAGGCAGGGTCCAAAACTGAAGTGTACACTGGTTCAGAAACCCACGTAACTCAGAAGGGTGACCGGAGGGGGATGCACAGAAACCCCGGATGCAGAGGCGGTGCTAGAAGCAGTGGAGGTGTGCATCATCTCCAGCAAGGCGTCCATCTCCCTTTCCAGACTTTGGAGCTGTGCGGCATGTGATGCTAATATTTGTTCCTGGTGTTCCTGCCTTGTGGCGATCCGAGATAAGTCAGCAGGATCCATGGGAACGTTGGCCCGTTCCAACTGTCACCACGAGAGGGGTAGGAACCCTTGTGGCCGAGGTACTGGTAGTTGCTGGTGTTCAACGCTTGGGGGCGATGCTGGGGTGTGTTGACGGTGTGCCAGGTACTCCCTTGCTGCAGCCGAAGCTGGATAAAGGTGCTGGTCGTGAAACCAGATTGTTCCACCCCAGTTGAGCCGGGATGCAACCAAGATGAGAGTACCTTTGATCCGTGTAAACCAGAACCAGAAGGCCAACGGAGGAGGAACAGACTAGCCAGGAAAAGGGGAGCTGGAGAACTGGGATGATCAGACAAGCCGGGTCAGGACACCAGAAAGTCAGGAATGGTCAAACAAGCCGGGTCAGGATACCAGAGAGACAGGGATGGTCAAGCAAGCCGGGTCAGGATACCAGAGAGCCAGGGATGCTCAAGCAAGCTGGGTCAGGATATCAGAGAGCCAGGGATGGTCAAGCGAGCCGGGTCATGACATCAGAGAGCCAGGGATGGTCAAGCGAGCCGGGTCAGGATATCAGAGAGCCAGGGATGGTCAAGCGAGCCGGGTCAGGGTATCAGAGAGCCAGGGATGGTCTAGCGAAAAACAAAACTATGTAACAAGCTCGTGGAACGGGCAAGGACTAAAGGACAGAGGGGGAATAAATACTCTAGCCAGCCAATGGAAACAGGAGGCAGACCTGAGTCCCATTGGGCAATACTGCCCAATAGAAACAACAGCACTGCCAAAAACCCAAATGGACTTATAAGATGTCCAATGGGTGAACAGGAATCCATCCTCCCTTATTGGTCATAAGACCATGCCCAATGAAAAAGAGAGGAGGGCATACTGGGAGAAGGTGCTGCTACTAGCAGCACCTATACAGCAAGCGCATGCGCGTCGGCTGTAAGAGCCGAAAGCGCACACGCATGCGCAGGAGCCGAGACCCAACGTCCGTCTCACGCATGCACACGAGCAGAGACCCGACGGCTGTCCTGCACCTTTGCAGAGCGCGGCGTACGGCGGAAGACCCGGACAGCGCGGCGGTGACCTCGAGGGGTAACACCCCTGGGTGCTGTTCCTGCCAGATGTCGACCAGGGAGTAGCAGGTGGTGACCTCCCTCAAGGCCGACGCAGATGGTGGATAGTGCTCTGTCCTGACATGGTCCAGAGCTCCGAGGGTGCAGTTGAAGTCACCCCCGATTACTAAACACTCATCCACATCGACCGTCTCCAGATAGGTCGGCAAACTAGCAAAGAACCTCAACCTCTCCGGTCCTGCAGAGGTGGCATACACGTTCAGCAGATAAAACGTGCAGCCCAGCTCTCGGACCCAGAGATGCAGCAGACAGTCTGGGATAACTACCTTCACACCCAGCACTTCAGGCTGAAAGGACTCTGAGAACAGGGTCACCACTCCACATGACGCCGAAGTGAAGTGGTTAAAGAAAACCCTGCCTCACCACTCCAGATGTCAGTTGGCTTCAGCCTACGGAGTGGTATGGGTCTCTTTCAGGAAGCTCACAGAGTACCCCCTTGCTGTAAATAAGAGAGAACCTGGAACCTGTGAAACCTATCCCTACAGCCATTGGTGTTTAGAGTGCTGATGCTCAGAGCCATTACTGTGTGTCAGGAAGTGCTTTCGTCCCATCTCCTAGTGAGGCCTGATGGGACAGGCACAAATTTAAGAACTTATGGCGGCGGATATGTTTGGCAGACCCGAAGTTCTTGGCCCGATTGCTGGCCCTAAGATATTCTCTGAGAGAGTGGATGATTAACAGCAAATCATTCCACCTCTCAAGGGCCACGCGCACCTTCTTTTTATTTTGTCCGCGAAGGGTGCTCTCAAGGAAAGCTGTTATTTCCTCGGCAGGGATGACAGGGCTAGGTGTAGATTCTGAGAGTGTGACAGCTTCACTGCCATCCCTGGGCTCCTCCTCACTGAGTATTTTATAGACCCCCTTCTCCTCTAAGGGGGTAAGCCTTCTCAGCTTGATCTTAACGCTCCCACTTCTAGGTGTCATTGAAGTGGAGTCTAATACACCCTTCACGACTGAACCCTGAGAAGATCTTGTGCCTCCGTGCTAGTACTAGGGGCACACTCAGGGGTAGCTGGCTGAATGGCGGCAGATGGCTTGGTGATATGGGGAGATTTGGAGGCCTTATATGCCTCCTCAGCCTTTTCCACCTCCGCCAGCGTAGCTTAGATGACGCTTAGATTGGGGTCAGTGGACGAAGTTGAAGGAGGGATCTCCGAGGCTGGAGCAGTCCCCGCCATGGTATTAATAGGAGGGACTGCTTGGTCACCCTCCTCTATTACCACTTCCCCCATTGCATCACCCTCCCCTGGATTTTCCTCTACAGGGTCCTGAATGGGCATTATGCTTAGGTCAATCACCTCCAGGAGTGGCATATCCTGGGGAGTTGATATTACCCCCAGTGTCACCACTGGAGAGTGACCCTGGAGGGAGAGGCTGACTGTCCTCCCCAAAGCTCAGCACCTTAGGGACACTAACTGCCCATTTTGCAGGGGTTTTATTGGGCCTCCCTTCATACATCAGTGGCAAGACAAGCTGCATAGCTATAGGCTGTCTGTCTGCCCCTGTCTCCTCAGGGAGACCCTTATGTGACGACCGCCGCAGCAGGCACCTGCCCCTGTAGCGTTAGGGGGGCGCCTACCAGATCAGTTACACCGGACCGGCTCTGCACCTTGCCCCTTGGCAGCCTTCACCTCCCCTCCTGTCTGAGCCTTTTGGCCCGGGAGGGGGCAGGGTACTGAAGCTCTGCACCTTACCCCTTGGGCAGCTGCACCCCCCTCCTGTCTTTGGACATTTGGGAGGGATAGGAGGTACTGATGTTCTGCACCATGCCCCATGGCAGACCCCACCCCCCTCCTGTCTGAGCCTTTTGGCCCGGGAGGGGGCGGGGTACTGTAGCTCTGCACCTTTACCCCTTGGGCAGCTGCACCCCCCCGTGTTTGGACATTTGGGAGGGGGAGGGGGTACTGATGCTCTGTACCATGCCCCATGGCTGCTCTCCCCCCTCCTGTCTTTAGAGGGGGAGGGGGTACTGAAGCTCTACACCTTGCCCCACGGGCTGCCTTACCCCCTTTCCCATCTTTTGGCCAGAGAGGGGGCGGGGTACTGAAGCTCTACACCTTGCCCCACTGGCTGCTCTTGCCCCCCCTCCCGTCTTTCAACTTTGTGTACAAACAATAATAGATGTGCTAATACGTTTCAAAGAAGCTCTCTGTCCTTCTTCTGGAGATAACAGTAATATTCTATCCCTGTCAGTCTCCTTTTATCACTTCTCATATTATCCACTTCATTACCAAGTGGAAATGCACTAACTCCTTGTATATCATACGTAGCAAGAAATAATAAACAATACATATTAAAATAAAATTAAAATCAATTAAAAATGTATATATATATATATATATATATATATATATAAATCTAAATGAATATACTAAAGTAGTTAAAGGGACAGTAATGTTTCACAAAAACAGCAGCTCCAATTAATCATCATCGTATTTGGGCCATGGAGGGTGTTATTTCAATACTGTCAGAGTTGTAGTACAAGAGTAATTGAATGATAAAAGTATCCTCCTCCTGTCCCATTTACCTTGTGTAACACTGCTCACCTCAGATGTGGAATCTGATCACTTGACCAGACAGATCATAGCAAGGAACAATCTTCTTACTGTGAGAACAATGAAAGTCCTGCCCTCATTGACAGGTTTTTCCCTTATCTTAAAAGGATAGTTGTTTCATAATAAAAGCAGCTCTAATTAATCATCATAGTATTTGTGCCTTGGAGAGTGTTATTTCAATTCTGTCAGAGTTGCAGTTCAAGAATAATCAAATGATAAAGTATTCTCCTCCTGCCCCTTTTACTGATGTTACACTGCTCACCTAAGAGCAGCAGGGAGTGTCCAGGTAGATTGCAGAGAGGGACAATCTTCAATTAAGATAAGGAAAAAAGCTGAAAAAACTGTCAAAGAGGGCAGTAGAATATTGACCCTTGATGTGAGCTGTCTCGTCTATGGACTGGATTCCACATCTGAGAAGAGGGGACTTATACTAGGTAAAAGGGGCAGGAGGGTGAAACTTTATCATTCAATTACTCTTGAACTACAACTCTCACAGTATTGAAATAACACTCTCCATGGCCCAAATACTATGACGATTAATTGGAGCTGCTGTTTTTGTGAAACATTGCTATCACTTTAATTGAAGATTGTCCCTCTCTGCAATCTGCCTGGACACCACCCTGCTGCTCTAAGCTGAGACATTACATCAGTAAAAGGGGCAGGAGGGGGATACTTTATCATTCAATTACTCTTGAACTACAACTCTGACAGTAATGAAATAGCACTCTCTATGGCTCAAATACTATGACGATTAATTGGAGCTGCTGTTTTTGTGAAATATTACTATCCCTTTAATAAGAGAAGTGTTAACAGGGGACTGATATATACATAGCTATCAGCTGCTTGAGAATGGGCTCTATAGTCTGAAACACATTGCATTGTGCATTTTGTTTGGAGATACAGCGTTTGGATTATGCTGTTTGGATTATGAGTACTGGGAGTTTTTTATAATTGTTTTAGTATAGTAAATGCCTGATGATAGCGAATCACTAAATATTAAGTTTAAGGGTCTTGCTATTACTGAACTAAGTTCAGTAATATACCCTTGGGTGTATGCCATCAGGTCCAAGAGCTTTAGTCACCATAACATTTTCCAGTCTTTTTTGGACTTTGTCCTCAGTAAGCCATGTACATGATGGAGGGAATTCTGTGATTCTGTCTGTTTGTCCTTAGCCTGCCATTGTTGATTCCTTTTCATATACAGAAGAAAATAATATGTATAAGCCAGGTGTCAGTCATAACCGTACCCTCACTAATTAATTCATGTCTCATTTTAAAGAGGACAATATCAACCTTAATCTTTTTGCCATTTTTATACTTGTAGAATTGTTTAGGATTTTTCTTGGTCTCTTTTGCAACACTATTCTCATTTCAATCCTAACTAGCCTAATTGCTCGCTTGCAGATTCTATTACAGTACATAGTTTTTGTTTTTTATAAAAAAAAGTTGACTGATTCTTGAAGTGGCAAAACTGGAATTCAATGAAATCAAAAATTGCCAGGACTTTTGTAGAATAAACATTAGTGATTAAGAAAACTAGACACAGAAACCAATCTATTTAAAGCTCAGTTACAGTATCACATAAATCAGGTGAAGAGCAGTTTAGTGCTGTGTCTGGAAGACATTTCACTTTCTGTCTGGGATGTTTGAGATAAGAAATTCCCCAGAAGGGACCGCAGGGTACTGGAGGGGAAGCATGTCATGGGGAAGGTTAAGGCATAGAGGAAGTGTGTGTGAGAGGGAGGAATAAAATGGAAAGGGTTTAAAGGGATAGTAATACTTCGTTTTATCTTTATTTTATTTTGTAGGCATAAAAAAAACATGAAGAACGATATAAGTCTTATCTCTCAAACCTTTATGGTTTGAGAGATATTCACAAGCAAAGTTTCCCCTCCCTTCCCTTTTGCCTAGTTCTCAGAGACTGTAAGACCAGACAGATAACAGCAGGGGACAATCTTCTTCGTATGAAAACAATGAAGGCCCTGCCCCCCTTGACAAGTTTTTCAGGTTTTTCCCTTATCTTAATTGAAGATTGTCCATCTCTGCAGTCAACCTGGCACCTCCCTTCTGCTCTGGCTGAGCAGTGTTACATCAGTAAAAGTGGCAGGTAGGGGATACTTTGTCATTGAATTACTCTTGAACTACAACTCTGACAGAATTGAAATAACACTCTCCAAAGTCCAAGTACTATGATGATTAATTAGAGTTGCTTTTATTTTGAAACATTACTATCCCTTTAAGGCAGCTATGAGGAAGGGGTCACTATCCATCCCTGGACATCAGTGTGCAACATGCTCATCTGGTGCTGTTTCCATCTACTGACTGAGTCCTGTCTGTTCCAGTGTTCTGTGGTTTGGTTCTGGCGATCTCTCCAGTGTTGCTGTCATCCTTACTCTGCCTCACACCAGTCATCCTCAGTTGCTGCTTCCATCTATTGAATTGAGTCCTGCCTGCTCCAGTGTTCTGCGGTTTTATCACGGTGCCCGTGATCCTTTACTTTCACTCTCGGTTGTGGGCACTCCCATTGGCTGAGCCTGTTTGACCCGCCATTGTGGCCTTTTTATACCTGGCCTTTGGCACCTGTCAGGTGTCCTTTCGTGGTGTTCCTGAGCCAGTGTTGCTGTTGCTGTGTTCCAGTGTTCCTGCTTCCTGTGTACCGATTTGGCCTGATTTGACGACGCTCCTGGTTTCCTGCTCCGTGATCTCACCCGGCCTGGCTGATGTTCCTGCTTGTGACTTGATCTGGCTTGTCTGAGAATCCTGCTGCGTGATCTGACTTGGCCTGGCTTACATTCCTGCTTGTGACTTGAACTGGCTTGTCTGAGAACCCTGCTCCGTGATCTGACCCGGCCTGGCTGACTTCCTGCTCCGTGACCAGAACCGGCTTGCTACCGACCCTGCCTCCATTCCTGCTGCTGCTGCTTGGTGTCGCCGAGGAGACATTCTGACTTCCGCTGTGCTGGTGGCAGGGCTGATCATGCCATAGCCTCCGTTAACACTTGCAGAGCCGTGCCTCTGTTCACTGAATCTCCATTTGTACATGCAGAGCTTTTATCTCCATTCCCTGAGCCTCCGTTAACACTTGCAGAGCCGTTGTCTCTGTTCACTGAGCTTCCAGTACACTTGCAGAGCTGCTGTCTCCATTCACTGAGCCTCCATTAACACTTGCAGAGCCATTGCCCACATTGTCCGCTACACTTGCTGAGCCGGTTACGTTTCAGAGCCTTGTATAGGCGGTGGCTCATCCTGTCCATCTAGCAGTGTAGGGAGGAGCTATTGGCTCTAGCTCATACAGTGTTTGCTCTCCGTTACATGCCCGGTAGGGCTATTGGCTCAAGCTCTTGCAGTGTTTGTCTCCGTTACTACAGCCGTGGGGGCTATTGGCTCAAGCTCTTGCCGTGTAGTTGTTTCCATTAATACGCCCGTGGAGGCTATTGGCTCAAGCTCTTGCAGTATAGTTTGTCTCCGTTACTACACCCATGGGGGATATTGGCTCGAGCTCAACTCTGCAGTGTTTTGGTCTCAGTTCCTGCTCAGCCTTAGCAGCAATGTCTGTTCAATAGACTGACGGTGTTGTTTCATCTAGCACCACTTGCTGCTCTATTACCACCTTGGGTGTGTCAAACACCACAACAGAGACTGATTTATTTACATGTACTTTAACCATTGAGTACTCTTATGGTTCTGTGCCTGTCCTGTGACAGTATATGTATATTGATTACATCTGTATACTGGGCCTGAGAAGGCATCTGTAAGCCACTAATCTCTCTATTATTCTGTATTGCCTATAGAGGGCGGTCTTTCTTGTTTTGTTTTAATAAAACTGTGTTTTATTCTAACCTGCTGGTCAGAGCGTCCTAATAAACCGTTGCAGGTTTGCTGCTAGCTATCTCTCCAGTGTTGCTTTATCTTGAGTCTGCCTCGCACCAGTCTTCCTCAGTTTCTGTATCCATGTACTTACTGACTCCTGTCTGCTCCAGTGATCTGCGGTTTGCTGCTGGCTATATGTCTAGTGTTGCTTTTTTCCTGTGCCTGCCTCGCACCAATATTTCTCAGTTGCTATATCCATCTACTGACTGAGTCCTGCCTGCTCCAGTGATATACCGTTATCTGCTGGCTATAGCTCCAGTGTTACGGTCATCCTGAGTCTGCCTCGCACCAGTCTTTCTCAGATGCTGTATCCATCTACTGACTGAGTCCTGCCTGCTCCAGTGTTCTGTAGTTTGGTTCCGGCTGTCTCTCCAGTGTTGCTGTCGTCCTGAGTCTGTCTCGTACCAGTATTCCTCAGTTGCTGTATCCATCTACGGACTGAGTCCTGCTTTCTCCAGTGTTCTGCAGTTTGCATCTAGCTATATCTCCACTGTAGCTGTCATCCTGAGTCTGCCTCTCCCCAGTCATCCTCACTTGCTGTATCCATCGATTGAATTGAGTCCTGCCTGCTCCAGCGTTCTGCGGTTTGCTGTTAAATATCTCTCCAGTGTTGCTTCATCTTGAGTCTGCCTCGCACCAGTCTTCCTCAGTTGCCGTATCCATGTACTTACTGATTCCTTCCTGCTCCAGTGATCTGCAGTTTGCTGCTGGCTATATCTCTAGAGTTGCTGTTTTCATGTGCCTGCCTCGCACCAGTATTCCTCAGTTGCTATATCCATCTACTGACTGAGTCCTGCCTCCTCCAGTGTCCTGCTGTTTGCTGCTGACTATATCTCCAGTGTTGCTGTTTTCCTGGGCCTGCCTCGTGCCAGTCATCCTCAGTTTCTGTATCCATCTTCTGACTGAGTCATGCCTGCTCCAGTGTTCTTATGGTTTGCTGCTGGCTATATCTGCAGTGTTGCTGTAATCCTGTGACTGCCTCGCACCAGTCTTCCTCCATTGCTGTATCCATAAACTGACTGGGTCCTTCCTGCTCTAGTGTTCTGCGGTTTGCTGCATGCTATATCTCCAGTGTTGCTATCATCCTGAGTGTGCCTCACACCAGTCTTCCTCAGTTATCTGTATCCATCTACTGGCTGACTCCTGCCTGCTCAAGTGTTCTGCTACTTTCTTCTGGATATATCTCCAATGTTAATGTCAATCTATGTCAGCCTCGCACCAGTCTTCATCAGTTGCTGTATCCATCTACTGACTGAGTCCTGCCTGCTCCAGTGTTCGCCTGTTTGCTGCTGGCTATATCTCCAGTGTTGCTGTCATCCTGAGTCTGCCTTGCACCAATCTTCCACAGTTGCTATATCCATCTACTGACTGAGTCCTGCATGTTCCAGTGTTCTGCTGTTTGCTGCTGACTATATCTCCAGAACCTTAAATACTGAAACAAAAAAAAATTATATATCAACAATATCATGGAGCAAATAGCTTTTATATTCCTCTAATATATTTGATTATTTGTAAAAAAGACATATGCCAGTTTTATTCACGAACATTTTATTATATATATTTTTTAATAATGCCCTATGCTATAATATTGAACCCACACCCTATACTCTACTGATATTCATAATTAACCAGTTGAGTGCTAGAGATGTCTGTAATATCAAATAGGTTAACAGCAATTTTGGTTCTCATATAAAATAATGCTGAAATTAAAAGAGGTCAGCACACTGAATAGTATTGCACCAGTCTTTCTCAGATGCTGTATCCATCTACTGACTGAGTCCTGCCTGCTGCAGTGTTCTGTGGTTTGGTTCTGGCTATCTCTCCAGTGTTGCTGTCATCCTTAGTCTGCCTCACACTAGTCATCCTCAATTGCTGTATCCATCTATTGAATTGAGTCCTGCCTGCTCCAGTGCTCTGCAGTTCGCTGCTAGCTATCTCTCCAGTGTTGCTTCATCTTGAGTCTGCCATGCACCAGTCTTCCTCAGTTGCTGTATCCATGTACTTACTGATTCCTGCCTCCTCCAGTGATCTGCGGTTTGCTGCTGGCTATATCTCTAGTGTTGCTGTTTTCCTGTGCCTGCCTAGCACAACTATTCCTCAGATGTTATATCCATCTACTGACTGAGTCCTGCCTGCTCCAGTGTTCTGCTGTTTGCTGATGACTATATCTCCAGTGTTACTGTTTTCTTGGGCCTGCCTTGCACCAGTCATTCTCATTTGCTGTATCCATCTTCTGACTGAGTCTTGCCTGCTCCAATGTTCTCACGGTTTGCTGCTGTCTATATCTCCAGTGTTGCTGTCATCCTGAGTCTGCCTTGAACCAGTCTTCCACAGTTGCTATATCCATCTACTGACAGAGTCCTGCATATCCCAGTGTTCTGCTGTTTGCTGCTGACTACATCTCCAGAAGCTTAAATACTGAAACAAAAAAAAAATTATATATCAACAAAATAATATACCAAATCGCTGTTATATTCCTCTAATATATGAGATTATAAGTAAAAAAAAAAAATTACATACGCCAGTTTTATACAGGAAAAGTTTATTATTTATGTTTTTTAATAATGCCTTAAGCTATAATATTGAACCTACACACTATACTCTACTGATATCCACAATTAACCAGTTAAGTGCTAGAGATGTCTGTAATATCAACAGGTTAACAGCAATTTTGGTTCTCATTTAAAATAAAGCTGAAATTAAAAGAGGTCAGCACACTGATCAATATTGCCCTTTATATTCTGTTAGTATTAATGTTACAGCGCACATCCCCTGAAAAGCTATTTTGTGTTAAGAATTGTAGGTATCTGGAACAAACCAAATTTACCATAGTGGGGGGGGGGGTAGAAAATTAAACAATGATTTAAAATATGCTTTACACACTCTAAATGTTCCATAACAAGTTAATGAATTATGAACACAGGCAGTGATGACAAATTTGAGCTTTCATGACAGGAAAAGCTGAATTTAATGCAAAACAAAGTTTTATGTGTCACCCACTCTCATTCAACTGGTTTGTCCCAATTTTCTCCCAGCATGCATTGCTGCCATAAAAATATTTTAAAACCAACTTCACTTAAAAAATAAACTTCTTCCCTTCCCTTATTTCATTTGACAGACATAGGGAACACATTGTAAACTCCATATAGTTTCTTATGAGACAAAATCCTACAATATAATTTTTTATATCCCCAAGTTAAAAATAAAAAATATGAGAAGCATAAATACTATAAAAAAAAAAATGTATCCGCAAAGTAATGGATGGAATTGCGGTTATATTCTTCTAAAATATTAGGTTGTCTGTTAATAAAGACATATGCCAGTTTTATTTAGTAAAAGTTTTACTGCTTATATTTTTTAATAATTCCCTATACTATAATATTGAACCCACACCCTATGCTCTAGTGATATCCATAAATAACCATTTGAGTGCTAGAGGTGTGTGATATTTAAGAGGTTCACAGCAGTGTTGGTTCTCATTTAAAATAAAGCTGAAATTAAAAGAGGTTAGCACATTGAATAGCAGTGACCTTTCTTTTAGTATTATATGTCACAATACACATAGCCTGCAAAGCTAATTAGTATAAAGAAGTGTAGGAATCTGAAACAAACCAAATTTATCATAGTGGGAGGTGGAAAATCCAATATCTAATGATTTAAAGTGCACTTTACACACTATAAATGCTTCAGTTGACTTAAATACATTATGAAGACAGGCAGTGATGACATATCTGGGCTTTTATGACAGTAAAAGCTGAATTTAATGCAAAACAAAGATTTATGTGTCCCCCACTGTCATTCAAATGGTTTGTCCCAATTTTGTTCCAGAATGCATTGCTCCTATACAAAATATTTAAAAACCAACTTGACTTAAAAAACAAACCACTTCCCTTGTCTTATTTCATGTGAAAGACATAGGGAACACATTATAAACGCCACCTAGTTTGTTATGAGACAAAATTCTGAAAAGCGATTTTTTATATTCCCAAGAAAGAAAGAAAAAAATATCTGAAGCGTAAATACTGAAAAAAACAAAACAAAAAAAAAATGTATACATTATATACCAATAAAATAATGGATAAAATTGCATTTATATTCTTCTAAAATATTAGGTTGTCTGTAAATAAACTAATAAGCCGGTGTTATTCAGGAGAAGTTTAATTGCTTATGTTTTTTAATAATTCCCTATACAATAATATTGAACCCACACCCTATATCACAGTGTTATCCTTAATTAACCATTTGAATGCTAGAGGTGTCTGTAATATCTTAGAGGTTAATAGCAATTTTTGTTCTCATTTAAAATAAAGCTGAAATTAAAAGAGGTCAGCACACTGAATATTATTGCCCTTTACATGCTGTTAATCTTCTATATCACAGTGCACATACCCTGCAAAGCTATTTAGTGTTAAGAAGTGTAGGAATCTGGATCAAACCAAATTGACCATAATAGGGGGGTGGGAAGTTAAGTATTTAGAGATTTAAAATGAGCTTTACATACTCTAATTGCTCCAGATGATTTTAATACATTATGAAGACAGGCAGTGATAACATATCTGAGCTTTTATGACAGTGAAAACTGAATTTAATGCAAAACAAAGATTTATGTGTCCCCCACTGTCATTCAAATGGTTTGTCCCAATTTTCTCCCAGAATGCATGGCTCCTATACAAAATATTTCAAAACCAACTTGAGTTTAAAAAGAAACCACTTCCATTTTCTTATTTCATGTGAAAGACATAGGGAACACGTTAAAAATGCCAACTAGTTTGTTATGAGACACAATTCTGAAAAGCGATTTTTTATATCCCCAAATTCGAAATAAAAACGTATCTGAAGCATAAATACTGAAAAAAAAAATGAAAAAAATATTTATGCATTATATACCAATAAAATAATGGATAAAATCGCAGTTATATTCCTCTACAATATTAGGCTGTCTGTAAATAAAGTCATAAGTCGGTGTTATTCAGCAAAAGTTTTATTGCTTATGTTTTTTAATAATTCCCTATACTATAATATTTAACACACACCCTATATCCTAGTGTTATCCTTAATTAACCATTTGAATGCTAGAGGTGTCTGTAATATTTTAGAGGTTAATAGCAATTTTTGTTCTCATTTAAATTAAAGCTGAAATTAAAAGAGGTCAGCACACTGAATATTATTGCCCTTTACATTTTGTTAGTCTTCTATATCACAGTGCACATACCCTGCAAAGCTATTTAGTGTTAAGAAGTGTACAAATCTGGATCAAACCAAATTCACCATAATAGGGGGGTGGGAAGTTAAATGTTTAGAGATTTAAAATGAGCTTTACATACTCTAATTGCTCCAGATGATTTTAATACATTATGAAGACAGGAAGTGATGACATATCTGAGCTTTTATGACAGTAAAAACTGAATTTAATGCAAAACAAAGATTTATGTGTCCCCCTCTGTCATTCAAATGGTTTGTCCCAATTTTCTCCCAGAATGCTTTGCTCCTATACAAAATATTTCAAAACCAACTTGACTTAAAAAACAAACCACTTCCCTTGTCTTATTTCATGTGAAAGACATAGGGAACACATTATAAACGTCACCTAGTTTGTTATGAGATAAAATTCTGACAAGAGATTATTTATATCCCCAAGTTTGAAATAAAAAAGTATCTGAAGCATAAATGCTGAAAAAAAAAATGAAAAAAATATTTC
This sequence comes from Rhinophrynus dorsalis, assembly GCA_037306005.1. Classification (NCBI taxonomy): domain Eukaryota; kingdom Metazoa; phylum Chordata; class Amphibia; order Anura; family Rhinophrynidae; genus Rhinophrynus; species Rhinophrynus dorsalis. Next base: position 37,228,128 of record CM074727.1, read on the forward strand.
TACATTATATACCAATAAAATAATGGATAAAATCACAGTTATATTCCTCTAAAATATTAGGTTGTCTGTAAATAAAGTCATAAGCCGGTGTTATTCAGCAAAAGTTGTATTGCTTATGTTTTTTAATAATTCTCTACACTATAATATTGAAACCACACCCTATATCCTAGTGTTATCCTTAATTAACCATTTGAACGCTAGAAGTGTCTATAATATCTTATAGGTTAATAGCAATTTTTGTTCTCATTTAAAATAAATCTGAAATTAAAAGAGGTCAGAACTCTGAATATTATTGCCCTTTACATGCTGTTAGTCTTCTATATCACTGTGCACATACCCTGCAAAGCTATTTAGTGTTAAGAAGTATAGGAATCTGGATCAAACCAAATTCACCATAATAGGGGGGTGGGAAGTTAAGTGTTTAGAGATTTAAAATGAGCTTTACATACTCTAATTGCTCCAGATGATTTTAATACATTATGAAGACAAGCAGTGATGACATATCTGAGCTTTTATGACAGTAAAAACTGAATTTAATGCAAAACAAAGATTTATGTGTCCCCCACCTTCATTCAAATGGTTTGTCCCAATTTTCTCCCAGAATGCATTGCTCCTATACAAAATATTTCAAAACCAACTTGACTTAAAAAACAAACCACTTCCCTTGTCTTATTTCATGTAAAAGACATAGGGAACACATTATAAACGCCATCTAGTTTGTTATGAGACAACATTTTGAAAAGCGATTTTTTATATCCCCAAGTTTGAAATAAAAAAGTATCTGAAGCATAAATGCTGAAAAAAAAAAATGAAAAAAAAATTTCTACATTATATACCAATAATATAATGGATAAAATTGCAGTTATATTCTTCTAAAATATTAGGTTGTCTGTAAATAAAGTCATAAGCCGGTGTTATTCAGCAAAAGTTTTATTGCTTATGTTTTTTAATAATTCCCCATACTATAATATTGAACCCGCACCGTATATCCTAGTGTTATCCTTAATTAACCATTTGAATGCTAGAAGTGTCTGTAATATCTTAGAGATTAACAGCAATTTTTGTTCTCATTTAAAATAAAGCTGAAATTAAAAGAGGTCAGCACACTGAATATTATTGCCCTTTACATGCTGTTAGTCTTCTATATCACAGTGCACATGCCCAGCAAAGCTATTAAGTGTTAAGAAGTGTAGGAATCTGGATCAAACCAAATTCACCATAATAGGGGGGTGGAAAGTTAAGTATTTAGAGATTTAAAATGAGCTTTACATACTCTAATTGCTCCAGATGATTTTAATACATTATGAAGACAGGCAGTGATGACATATCTGAGCTTTTATGACAGTGAAAACTGAATTTAATGCAAAACAAAGATTTATGTGTCCCTCACTGTCATTCAAATGGTTTTTCCCAATTTTCTCCCAGAATGCATAGCTCCTATACCAAATATTTCAAAACCAACTTGACTTTAAAAAACAAACAACTTCCCTTGTCTTATTTCATGTGAAAGACATAGGGAACACATTATAAACGTCACCTAGTTTGTTATGAGACAAAATTCTGAAAAGCGATTTTTTATGTCCCCAAGTTTGAAATAAAAAAGTATCTGGAGCATAAATACTGAAAAAAAAAAATGAAAAAAATATTTATACATTATATACCAATAAAATATTGGATAAAATCGCAGTTATATTGCTCTAAAATATTAGGCTGTCTGTAAATAAAGTCATAAGCCGGTGTTATTCAGCAAAAGTTTTATTGCTTATGTTTTTTAATAATTCCCCATACTATAATATTGAACCCACACCGTATATCCTAGTGTTATCCTTAATTAACCATTTGAATGCTAGAAGTGTCTGTAATATTTTAGAGGTTAATAGCAATTTTTGTTCTCATTTAAATTAAAGCTGAAATTAAAAGAGGTCAGCACACTGAATATTATTGCCCTTTACATTTTGTTAGTCTTCTATATCACAGTGCACATACCCTGCAAAGCTATTTAGTGTTAAGAAGTGTACGAATCTGGATCAAACCAAATTCACCATAATAGGGGGGTGGGAAGTTAAATGTTTAGAGATTTAAAATGAGCTTTACATACTCTAATTGCTCCAGATGATTTTAATACATTATGAAGACAGGAAGTGATGACATATCTGAGCTTTTATGACAGTAAAAACTGAATTTAATGCAAAACAAAGATTTATGTGTCCCCCTCTGTCATTCAAATGGTTTGTCCCAATTTTCTCCCAGAATGCTTTGCTCCTATACAAAATATTTCAAAACCAACTTGACTTAAAAAACAAACCACTTCCCTTGTCTTATTTCATGTGAAAGACATAGGGAACACATTATAAACGTCACCTAGTTTGTTATGAGATAAAATTCTGACAAGAGATTATTTATATCCCCAAGTTTGAAATAAAAAAGTATCTGAAGCATAAATGCTGAAAAAAAAAATGAAAAAAATATTTCTACATTATATACCAATAAAATAATGGATAAAATCACAGTTATATTCCTCTAAAATATTAGGTTGTCTGTAAATAAAGTCATAAGCCGGTGTTATTCAGCAAAAGTTGTATTGCTTATGTTTTTTAATAATTCTCTACACTATAATATTGAAACCACACCCTATATCCTAGTGTTATCCTTAATTAACCATTTGAACGCTAGAAGTGTCTATAATATCTTATAGGTTAATAGCAATTTTTGTTCTCATTTAAAATAAATCTGAAATTAAAAGAGGTCAGCACTCTGAATATTATTGCCCTTTACATGCTGTTAGTCTTCTATATCACTGTGCACATACCCTGCAAAGCTATTTAGTGTTAAGAAGTATAGGAATCTGGATCAAACCAAATTCACCATAATAGGGGGGTGGGAAGTTAAGTGTTTAGAGATTTAAAATGAGCTTTACATACTCTAATTGCTCCAGATGATTTTAATACATTATGAAGACAAGCAGTGATGACATATCTGAGCTTTTATGACAGTAAAAACTGAATTTAATGCAAAACAAAGATTTATGTGTCCCCCACCTTCATTCAAATGGTTTGTCCCAATTTTCTCCCAGAATACATTGCTCCTATGCAAAATATTTCAAAACCAACTTGACTTAAAAAACAAACCACTTCCCTTGTCTTATTTCATGTAAAAGACATAGGGAACACATTATAAACGCCATCTAGTTTGTTATGAGACAACATTTTGAAAAGCGATTTTTTATATCCCCAAGTTTGAAATAAAAAAGTATCTGAAGCATAAATGCTGAAAAAAAAAAATGAAAAAAAAATTTCTACATTATATACCAATAATATAATGGATAAAATTGCAGTTATATTCTTCTAAAATATTAGGTTGTCTGTAAATAAAGTCATAAGCCGGTGTTATTCAGCAAAAGTTTTATTGCTTATGTTTTTTAATAATTCCTCATACTATAATATTGAACCCACACCGTATATCCTAGTGTTATCCTTAATTAACCATTTGAATGCTAGAAGTGTCTGTAATATCTTAGAGATTAACAGCAATTTTTGTTCTCATTTAAAATAAAGCAGAAATTAAAAGAGGTCAGCACACTGAATATTATTGCCCTTTACATGCTGTTAGTCTTCTATATCACAGTGCACATGCCCAGCAAAGCTATTAAGTGTTAAGAAGTGTAGGAATCTGGATCAAACCAAATTCACCATAATAGGGGGGTGGAAAGTTAAGTATTTAGAGATTTAAAATGAGCTTTACATACTCTAATTGCTCCAGATGATTTTAATACATTATGAATACAGGCAGTGATGACATATCTGAGCTTTTATGACAGTGAAAACTGAATTTAATGCAAAACAAAGATTTATGTGTCCCTCACTGTCATTCAAATGGTTTTTCCCAATTTTCTCCCAGAATGCATAGCTCCTATACCAAATATTTCAAAACCAACTTGACTTTAAAAAACAAACCACTTCCCTTGTCTTATTTCATGTGAAAGACATAGGGAACACATTATAAACGTCACCTAGTTTGTTATGAGACAAAATTCTGAAAAGCGATTTTTTATGTCCCCAAGTTTGAAATAAAAAAGTATCTGAAGCATAAATACTGAAAAAAAAAATGAAAAAAATATTTATACATTATATACCAATAAAATATTGGATAAAATCGCAGTTATATTGCTCTAAAATATTAGGCTGTCTGTAAATAAAGTCATAAGCCGGTGTTATTCAGCAAAAGTTTTATTGCTTATGTTTTTTAATAATTCCCCATACTATAATATTGAACCCACACCCTATATCCTAGTGTTATCCTTAATTAACCATTTGAATGCTAGAAGTGTCTGTAATATCTTAGAGATTAACAGCAATTTTTGTTCTCATTTAAAATAAATCTGAAATTAAAAGAGGTCAGCACACTGAATATTATTGCCCTTTACATGCTGTTAGTCTTCTATATCACAGTGCACATACCCTGCAAAGCTATAAAGTGTTAAGAAGTGTAGGAATCTGGATCAAACCAAATTTGCCATAATAGTGGGGTGGAAAGTTAAGTGTTTACAGATTTAAAATGAGCTTTACATACTCTAATTGCTCCAGATGATTTTAATACATTATGAAGACAGGCAGTGATGACATATCTGAGCTTTTATGACAGTAAAAACTGAATTTTGAATTTAATGCAAAACAAAGATTTATGTGTCCCCCACTGTCATTCAAATGGTTTGTCCCAATTTTCTCCCAGAATGCATGGCTCCTATACAAAATATTTCAAAACCAACTTGAGTTTAAAAAGAAACCACTTCCATTTTCTTATTTCATGTGAAAGACATATTGAACACGTTATAAATGCCAACTAGTTTGTTATGAGACACAGTTCTGAAAAGCGATTTTTTATATCCCCAAATTCGAAATAAAAAAGTATCTGAAGCATAAATACTGAAAAAAAAAATGAAAAAAATATTTATGCATTATATACCAATAAAATAATGGATAAAATCGCAGTTATATTCCTCTACAATATTAGGCTGTCTGTAAATAAAGTCATAAGTCGGTGTTATTCAGCAAAAGTTTTATTGCTTATGTTTTTTAATAATTCCCTATACTATAATATTTAACAAACACCCTATATCCTAGTGTTATCCTTAATTAACCTTTTTAATGCTAGAGGTGTCTGTAATATTTTAGAGGTTAATAGCAATTTTTGATCTCATTTAAATTAAAGCTGAAATTAAAAGAGGTCAGCACACTGAATATTATTGCCCTTTACATTTTGTTAGTCTTCTATATCACAGTGCACATACCCTGCAAAGCTATTTAGTGTTAAGAAGTGTACGAATCTGGATCAAACCAAATTCACCATAATAGGGGGGTGGGAAGTTAAATGTTTAGAGATTTAAAATGAGCTTTACATACTCTAATTGCTCCAGATGATTTTAATACATTATGAAGACAGGAAGTGATGACATATCTGAGCTTTTATGACAGTAAAAACTGAATTTAATGCAAAACAAAGATTTATGTGTCCCCCTCTGTCATTCAAATGGTTTGTCCCAATTTTATCCCAGAATGTTTTGCTCCTATACAAAATATTTCAAAACCAACTTGACTTAAAAAACAAACCACTTCCCTTGTCTTATTTCATGTGAAAGACATAGGGAACACATTATAAACGCCACCTAGTTTGTTATGAGATAAAATTCTGACAAGAGATTATTTATATCCCCAAGTTTGAAATAAAAAAGTATCTGAAGCATAAATACTGAAAAAAAAATGAAAAAAATATTTCTACATTATATACCAATAAAATAATGGATAAAATCACAGTTATATTCCTCTAAAATATTAGGTTGTCTTTAAATAAAGTCATAAGCCGGTGTTATTCAGCAAAAGTTTTATTGCTTATGTTTTTTAATAATTCCCTATTCTATAATATTGAACCCACACCCTATATCATACTGTTATCCTTTATTAACCATTTGAATGCTAGAGGTGTCTGTAATATCTTAGAGAGTAATAGCAATTTTTGTTCTCATTTACAATAAAGCTGAAATTAAAAGAGGTCAGCAAACTGAATAGTATTACCCTTTACATGCTGGTAGTCTTCTATATCACAGTGCACATACCCTGCAAAGCTATTTAGTGTTAAGAAGTGTAGGAATCTGGATCAAACCAAATTCACCATAATAGGGGGTGGGAAGTTAAGTGTTTAGAGATTTAAAAGGAGCTTTACATACTCTAATTGCTCCAGATGATTTAAATACAGTATGAAGACAGGCAGTGATGACATATCTGAGCTTTTATGACAGTAAAAACTGAGTTTAATGCAAAACAAAGATTTATGTGTCCCCCACGGTCATTCAAATGGTTTGTCCCAATTTTCTCCCAGAATGCATGGCTCCTATACAAAATATTTCAAAACCAACTTGACTTAAAAAACAAACCACTTCCCTTGTCTTATTTCATGTAAAAGACATAGGGAACACATTATAAACGCCATCTAGTTTGTTATGAGACAACATTTTGAAAAGCGATTTTTTATATCCCCAAGTTTGAAATAAAAAAGTATCTGAAGCATAAATGCTGAAAAAAAAAAATGAAAAAAATATTTCTACATTATATACCAATAATATAATGGATAAAATTGCAGTTATATTCTTCTAAAATATTAGGTTGTCTGTAAATAAAGTCATAAGCCGGTGTTATTCAGCAAAAGTTTTATTGCTTATGTTTTTTAATAATACCCCATACTATAATATTGAACCCACACCGTATATCCTAGTGTTATCCTTAATTAACCATTTGAATGCTAGAAGTGTCTGTAATATCTTAGAGATTAACAGCAATTTTTGTTCTCATTTAAAATAAAGCTGAAATTAAAAGAGGTCAGCACACTGAATATTATTGCCCTTTACATGCTGTTAGTCTTCTATATCACAGTGCACATGCCCAGCAAAGCTATTAAGTGTTAAGAAGTGTAGGAATCTGGATCAAACCAAATTCACCATAATAGGGGGGTGGAAAGTTAAGTATTTAGAGATTTAAAATGAGCTTTACATACTCTAATTGCTCCAGATGATTTTAATACATTATGAAGACAGGCAGTGATGACATATCTGAGCTTTTATGACAGTGAAAACTGAATTTAATGCAAAACAAAGATTTATGTGTCCCTCTCTGTCATTCAAATGGTTTTTCCCAATTTTCTCCCAGAATGCATAGCTCCTATACCAAATATTTCAAAACCAACTTGAGTTTAAAAAACAAACCACTTCCCTTGTCTTATTTCATGTGAAAGACATAGGGAACACATTATAAACGTCACCTAGTTTGTTATGAGACAAAATTCTGAAAAGCGATTTTTTATGTCCCCAAGTTTGAAATAAAAAAGTATCTGAAGCATAAATACTGAAAAAAAAAAATGAAAAAAATATTTATACATTATATACCAATAAAATATTGGATAAAATCGCAGTTATATTGCTCTAAAATATTAGGCTGTCTGTAAATAAAGTCATAAGCCGGTGTTATTCAGCAAAAGTTTTATTGCTTATGTTTTTTAATAATTCCCCATACTATAATATTGAACCCACACCGTATATCCTAGTGTTATCCTTAATTAACCATTTGAATGCTAGAAGTGTCTGTAATATCTTAGAGATTAACAGCAATTTTTGTTCTCATTTAAAATAAATCTGAAATTAAAAGAGGTCAGCACACTGAATATTATTGCCCTTTACATGCTGTTAGTCTTCTATATCACAGTGCACATACCCTGCAAAGCTATAAAGTGTTAAGAAGTGTAGGAATCTGGATCAAACCAAATTTGCCATAATAGTGGGGTGGAAAGTTAAGTGTTTACAGATTTAAAATGAGCTTTACATACTCTAATTGCTCCAGATGATTTTAATACATTATGAAGACAGGCAGTGATGACATATCTGAGCTTTTATGACAGTAAAAACTGAATTTTGAATTTAATGCAAAACAAAGATTTATGTGTCCCCCACTGTCATTCAAATGGTTTGTCCCAATTTTCTCCCAGAATGCATGGCTCCTATACAAAATATTTCAAAACCAACTTGAGTTTAAAAAGAAACCACTTCCATTTTCTTATTTCATGTGAAAGACATAGGGAACACGTTATCAATGCCAACTAGTTTGTTATGAGACACAATTCTGAAAAGCGATTTTTTATATCCCCAAATTCGAAATAAAAAAGTATCTGAAGCATAAATACTGAAGAAAAAAATGAAAAAAATATTTATGCATTATATACCAATAAAATAATGGATAAAATCGCAGTTATATTCCTCTACAATATTAGGCTGTCTGTAAATAAAGTCATAAGTCGGTGTTATTCAGCAAAAGTTTTATTGCTTATGTTTTTTAATAATTCCCTATACTATAATATTTAACAAACACCCTATATCCTATTGTTATCCTTAATTAACCTTTTTAATGCTAGAGGTGTCTGTAATATTTTAGAGGTTAATAGCAATTTTTGATCTCATTTAAATTAAAGCTGAAATTAAAAGAGGTCAGCACACTGAATATTATTGCCCTTTACATTTTGTTAGTCTTTTATATCACAGTGCACATACCCTGCAAAGCTATTTAGTGTTAAGAAGTGTACGAATCTGGATCAAACCAAATTCACCATAATAGGGGGGTGGGAAGTTAAATGTTTAGAGATTTAAAATGAGCTTTACATACTCTAATTGCTCCAGATGATTTTAATACATTATGAAGACAGGAAGTGATGACATATCTGAGCTTTTATGACAGTAAAAACTGAATTTAATGCAAAACAAAGATTTATGTGTCCCCCTCTGTCATTCAAATGGTTTGTCCCAATTTTCTCCCAGAATGCTTTGCTCCTATACAAAATATTTCAAAACCAACTTGACTTAAAAAACAAACCACTTCCCTTGTCTTATTTCATGTGAAAGACATAGGGAACACATTATAAACGCCACCTAGTTTGTTATGAGATAAAATTCTGACAAGAGATTATTTATATCCCCAAGTTTGAAATAAAAAAGTATCTGCAGCATAAATAGTGAAAAAAAAAATGAAAAAAATATTTCTACATTATATACCAATAAAATAATGGATAAAATCGCAGTTATATTCCTTTAAAATATTAGGCTGTCTGTAAATAAAGTCATAAAATGGTGTTATTTAGCAAAAGTTTTATTGCTTTTGTTTTTTAATAATTCCCTATACTATAATATTGAACCCACACCCTATATCCTAGTGTTATCCTTAATTAACCATTTGAATGCTAGAAGTGTCTGTAATATCTTAGAGGTTAATAGCAATTTTTGTTCACATTTAAAATAAAGCTGAAATTAAAAGAGGTCATCACACTGAAAATTATTGCCCTTTACATGCTGTTAGTCTTCTATATCACAGTGCACATACCCTGCAAAGCTATTTAGTGTTAAGAAGTGTAGGAATGTGGACAAAACCAAATTCACTATAATAGGGGGGTGGGAAGTTAAGTGTTTAGAGATTTAAAATGAGCTTTACATAATCTAATTGCTCCAGATGATTTTAAAACATTATGAGGACAGGCAGTGATGACATATCTGAGCTTTTATGTCAGTAAAAACTGAATTTAATGCAAAACAAAGATTTATGTGTCCCCCACCTTCATTCAAATGGTTTGTCCCAATTTTCTCCCAGAATGCATTGCTCCTATACAAAATATTTCAAAACCAACTTGACTTAAAAAACAAATCACTTCCCTTGTCTTATTTCATGTGAAAGACATAGGGAACACATTATAAACGCCACCTGGTTTGTTATGAGACAAAATTCTGAAAAGAAATTTTTTATATCCCCAAGTTTGAAATAAAAAAGTATCTGAAGCATAAATACTGAAAAAAAAAAAAATGAAAAAAATATTTATACATTATATACCAATAAAATAATGGATAAAATCGCAGTTATATTCCTCTAAAATATTAGGCTGTCTGTAAATAAAGCCATAAGCCGGTGTTATTCAGCAAAAGTTTTATTGCTTATGTTTTTTAATAATTCCCTATACTATAATATTTAACCCACACACTATATCCTAGTGTTATCCTTAATTAACCATTTGAATGCTAGAGGTGTCCGTAATATCTTAGAGGTTAATAGTAATTTTTGTTCTCATTTAAATTAAAGCTGAAATTAAAAGAGGTCAGCACACTGAATATTATTGCCCTTTACATGCTGTTAGTCTTCTATATCACAGTGCACATACCCTGCAAAGCTATTTAGTGTTAAGAAGTGTAGGAATCTGGATCAAACCAAATTCACCATAATAGGGGGGTGGGAAGTTAAATGTTTAGAGATTTAAAATGAGATTTACATACTCTAATTGCTTAAGATGATTTTAATACATTATAAAGACAGGCAGTGATGACATATCTGAGCTTTTAGGCAGTAAAAACTGAATTTAATGAAAAACAAAGATTTATGTGTCCCCCACTGTCATTCAAATGGTTTGTCCCAATTTTCTCCCAGAATACATTGCTCCTATACAAAATATTTCAAAACCAACTTGACTTAAAAAACAAACCACTTCTCTTGTCTTATTTCATGTGAAAGACATAGGGAACACATTATAAACGCCATATAGTTTGTTATGAGATAAAATTCTGACAAGAGATTTTTTATATCCCCAAGTTTGAAATAAAAAAGTATCTGAAGCATAAATACTGAAAAAAAAAAATGAAAAAAATATTTCTACATTATATACCAATAAAATAATGGATAAAATCGCAGTTATATTCCTCTAAAATATTAGGTTGTCTGTAAATAAAGTCATAAGCCGGTTTTATTCAGCAAAAGTTTTATTGCTTATGTTTTTTAATAATTCTCTCTACTATAATATTGAACCCTCACCCTATATCCTAGTGTTATCCTTAATTAACCATTTGAATGCTAGAAGTGTCTGTAATATCTTAGAGGTTAATAGCAATTTTTGTTCTCATTTACAATAAAGCTGAAATTAAAAGAGGTCAGCACACTGAATATTATTTCCCTTTACATGCTGTTACTCTTCTATATCACTGTGCACATACCCTGCAAAGCTATTTAGTGTTAAGAAGTGTAGGAATATGGATCAAACCAAATTCACCATAATAGGGGGGTGGGAAATTAAGTGTTTAGAGATTTAAAAGGAGCTTTACATACTCTAATTGCTCCAGATGATTTAAATACATTATAAAGACAGGCAGTGATGACATAACTGAGCTTTTATGACAGTAAAAACTGAATTTAATGCAAAACAAACTTTTATGCGTCTCCCACCTTCATTCAAATGGTTTGTCCCAATTTTCTCCCAGAATGCATTGCTCCTATACAAAATATTTCAAAACTAACTTGACTTAAAAAACAAACCACTTCCCTTGTCTTATTTCATGTGAAAGACATAGGGAACACATTATCAACGCCATCTAGTTTGTTATGAGACAAAATTCTGAAAAGCGATTTTTTATATCCCCAAGTTTGAAATAAAAACGTACCTGAAGCATAAATACTGAAAAAAAAATGAAAAAAATATTTATACATTATATACCAATAAAATAATGGATAAAATCACAGTTATATTCCTCTAAAATATTAGGCTGTCTGTAAATAAAGTCATTAGCCGGTGTTATTCAGTAACACTTTTATTACTTATGTTTTTTAATAATTCTCTATACAATAATATTGAACCCACACCCTATATCCTAGTGTTATCCTTAATTAACCATTTGAATGCTAGAGGTGTCTGTAATATCTTAGAAGTTAATAGCAATTTTTGTTCTCATTTAAAATAAAGCTGAAATTAAAAGAGGTCAGCACACTGAATATTATTGCCCTTTACAAGCTGTTAGTCTTCTATATCACAGTGCACATACCCTGCAAAGCTATTTAGTGTTAAGAAATGTAGGAATCTGGACCAAACCAAATTCACTATAATAGGGGGGTGGGAAGTTAAGTGTTTAGAGATTTAAAATGAGCTTTACATAATCTAATTGCTCCAGATGATTTTAAAACATTATGAAGACAGGCAGTGATGACATATCTGAGCTTTTATGAGAGTAAAAACTGAATTTAATGCAAGACAAAGATTTATGTGTCCCCCACCTTCATTCAATTGGTTTGTCCCAATTTTCTCCGAGAATGCATTCCTCCTATACAAAATATTTCAAAACCAACTTGACTTAAAAAACAAACCACTTCCCTTGTCTTATTTCACGTGAAAGACATAGGGAACACATTATAAACGCAATGTAGTTTGTTATGAGATAAAATTCTGAAAAGAGATTTTTTATATCCCCAAGTTTGAAATAAAACAGTATCTGAAGCATAAATACTGAAAAAAAAAATGAAAAAATATTTCTACATTATATACCAATAAAATAATGGATAAAATCGCAGTTATATTCCTCTAAAATATTAGGTTGTCTGTAAATAAAGTCATAAGCCGGTGTTATTGAGCAAAAGTTTTATTGCTTATGTTTTTTAATAATTCCCTATACTATAATATTGAACCCACACCCTATATCCTAGTGTTATCCTTAATTAACCATTTGAATGCTAGAGGTGTCTGTAATATCTTAGAAGTTAATAGCAATTTTTGTTCTCATTTAAATTAAAGCTGAAATTAAAATAGGTAAGTACACTGAATATTATTGCCCTTTACATGCTGTTACTCTTCTATATCACTGCGCACATACCCTGCAAAGCTATTTAGTGTTAAGAAGTGTAGGAATCTGGATCAAACCAAATTCACCATAATAGGGGGGTGGGAAGTTAAGTGTTTAGAGATTTAAAATGAGCTTTACATACTCTAATTGCTCCAGATGATTTTAATACATTATGAAGACAGGCAGTGATGACATATCTGAGCTTTTATGCCAGTAAAAACTGAATTTAATGCAAAACAAAGATTTTGGTGTCCCCCACCTTCATTCAAATGGTTTGTCCCAATTTTCTCCCAGAATGCATTGCTCCTATACAAAATATTTCAAAACCAACTTGACTTAAAAAACAAACCACTTCCCTTGTCTTATTTCATATGAAAGACATAGGGAACACATTATAAACGCCACCTAGTTTGTTATGAGATAAAATTCAGAAAAGAGATTTTTTATATCCCCAAGTTTGAAATAAAAAAGTATCTGAAGCATAAAAACTGAAAAAAAACAAATGAAAAAAATATTTCTACATTATATACCAATAAAATAATGGATACAAACGCAGTTATATGCCTCTAAAATATTAGGTTGTCTGTAAATAATGTCATAAGCCGGTGTTATTCAGCAAAAGTTTTATTGCTTATGTTTTTTAAAAATTCCCTATATTATAATATTGAACGCACACCCTACATTCTAGTGTTATCCTTAATTAACCACTTGAATGCTAGAGGTGTCTGTAATATCTTAGAGATTAATAATAATTTTTGTTCTCATTTACAATAAAGCTGAAATTAAAAGAGGTCAGCACACTGAATATTATTGCCCTTTACATGCTGTTAGTCTTCTATATCACAGTGCACATACCCTGCAAAGCTATTTAGTGTTAAGAAGTGTAGGAATCTGGATCAAACCAAATTCACCATAATAGGGGGGTGGGAAGTTAAGAATTTAGAGATTTAAAATGAGCTTTACATACTCTAATTGCTCCAGAGGATTTTAATATATTATGAAGACAGGCAGTGATGACATATCTGAGCTTTTATGACAGTAAAAACTGAATTTAATGCAAAACAAAGATTTTTGTGTCCCCCACCTTCATTCAAATGGTTTGTCCCAATTTTCTTCCAGAATGCATTGCTCCTATACAAAATATTTCAAAACCAACTTGACTTAAAAAACAAACCACTTCCCTTGTCTTATTTCATGTGAAAGACATAGGGAATACATTATAAACGTCCCCTAGTTTGTTATGAAACAAAATTCTGAAAAGCGATTTTTTATATCCCCAAGTTTGAAATTAAAAAGTATCTGAAGCATAAATACTGAAAAAAAAAAATGAAAAAAATATTTCTACATTATATACCAATAAAATAATGGATAAAATCGCAGTTATATTCCTCTAAAATATTAGGTTGTCTGTAAATAAAGTCATAAGCCGGTGTTATTCAGCAAAAGTTTTATTGCTTATGTTTTTTAATAATTCCCTATACTATAATATTGAACCCACACCCTATATCCTAGTGTTATCCTTAATTAACCATTTGAATGCTAGAAGTGTCTGTAATATCTTAGAGGTTAATATCAATTTTTGTTCTCATTTAAAATAAAGCTGAAATTAAAAGAGGTCAGCACACTGAATATTATTGCCTTTACATGCTGTTAGTCTTCTATATCACAGTGCACATACCCAGCAAAGCTATTCAATGTTAAGAAGTGTAGGAATCTGGATCAAACCTAATTCACCATAATAGGGGGTGGAAAGTTAAGAATTTAGAGATTTAAAATGAGCTTTACATACTGTAATTGCTCCAGATGATTTTAATACATTATGAAGACAGGCAGTGATGACATATCTGAGCTTTTATGACAGTAAAAACTGAATTTAATGCAAAACAAAGATTTATGTGTCCCCCACTATCATTCAAATGGTTTGTCCCAATTTTCTCCCAGAATGCTTTGCTCCTATACAAAATATTTCAAAACCAACTTGACTTAAAAAACAAACCACTTCCCTTGTCGTATTTCATGTGAAACACATAGGGAACAGATTATAAACGCCACCTAGTTTGTTATGAGAAAAAATTCAGAAAAGCGATTTTTTATAGCCCCAAGTTTGAAATAAAAAAGTATCTGAAGCATAAATACTGAAAAAAAAAAATGAAAAAAATATTTCTACATTATATACCAATAAAATAAGGGATAAAATCGCAATAATATTCCTCTAAAATATTAGGCTGTCTGTAAATAAAGTCATAAGCCGGTGTTATTCAGCAAAAGTTTTATTGTTTATGTTTTTTAATAATTCTCTATACTATAATATTGAACCCACACCCTATATCCTAGTGTTATCCTTAATTAACCATTTGAATGCTAGAAGTGTCTGTAATATCTTAGAGGTTAATAGCAATTTTTGTTCTCATTTAAAATAAATCTGAAATTAAAATAGGTAAGCACACTGAATATTATTGCCCTTTACATGCTGTTATTCTTCTATATCACTGTGCACATACCCTGCAAAGCAATTTAGTGTTAAGAAGTGTAGGAATCTGGATCAAACCAAATTCACCATAATAGGGGGGTGGGAAGTTAAGAATTTAGAGATTTAAAATGAGCTTTACATACTCTAATTGCTCCAGAGGATTTTAATACATTATGAAGACAGGCAGTGATGACATATCTGAGCTTTTATGACAGTAAAAACTGAATTTAATGCAAAACAAAGATTTTTGTGTCCCCCACCTTCATTCAAATGGTTTGTCCCAATTTTCTTCCAGAATGCATTGCTCCTATACAAAATATTTCAAAACCAACTTGACTTAAAAAACAAACCACTTCCCTTGTCTTATTTCATGTGAAAGACATAGGGAATACATTATAAACGTCCCCTAGTTTGTTATGAAACAAAATTCTGAAAAGCGATTTTTTATATCCCCAAGTTTGAAATTAAAAAGTATCTGAAGCATAAATACTGAAAAAAAAAAATGAAAAAAATATTTCTACATTATATACCAATAAAATAATGGATAAAATCGCAGTTATATTCCTCTAAAATATTAGGTTGTCTGTAAATAAAGTCATAAGCCGGTGTTATTCAGCAAAAGTTTTATTGCTTATGTTTTTTAATAATTCCCTATACTATAATATTGAACCCACACCCTATATCCTAGTGTTATCCTTAATTAACCATTTGAATGCTAGAAGTATCTGTAATATCTTAGAGGTTAATATCAATTTTTGTTCTCATTTAAAATAAAGCTGAAATTAAAAGAGGTCTGCACACTGAATATTATTGCCCTTTACATGCTGTTAGTCTTCTATATCACAGTGCACATACCCTGCAAAGCTATTTAGTGTTAAGAAGTGTAGGAATCTGGATCAAACCAAATTCACCATAATAGGGGGGTGGGAAGTTAAATGTTTAGAGATTTAAAATGAACTTTACATACTCTAATTGCTCCAGATAATTTTAATACATTATAAAGACAGGCAGTGATGACATATCTGAGCTTTTATGACAGTAAGAGCTGAATTTAATGCAAAACAAAGATTTATGTCCCCCCCACTGTCCTTCAAATGGTTTGTCCCAATTTTCTCCCAGAATGCATTGTTTCTATACAAAATATTTCAAAACCAACTTGACTTAAAAAACAAACCACTTCCCTTGTCTTATTTCATGTGAAAGACATAGGGAACACATTCTAAACACCACCTAGTTTGTTATGAGACAAAATAATGAAAAGCCATTTTTTATATCCCCAAGTTTGAAATAAAAAAGTATCTGAAGCATAAATAATGAAAAAAAAAAATTGAAAAAAATATTTATTCATTATATACCAATAAAAAATGGATAACATTTTAGGTATATTCCTCTAAAATATTACGTTGTCTGTAAATAATGTCATAAGCTGGTGTTATTCAGGAAAAGTTTTATTGCTTATGTTTTTAAATAATTCTCTATACTATTATATTGAACCCACACCCTATATCCAACTGTTATCCTTAATTAACCATTTGAATGCTAGAGGTGTCTGTAATATCTTAGAGGTTAATAGCAATTTTTGTTCTCATTTAAATTAAAGCTGAAATTAAAAGAGGTAGCACACTGAATATTATTGCCCTTTATATGCTGTTAGTCTTCTATATCACAGTGCACATACCCAGCAAAGCTATTCAGTGTTAAGAAGTGTAGGAATCTGGATCAAACCAAATTTACCATAATAGGGGGGTGGGAAGTTAAGTATTTAGAGATTTAAAATGAGCTTTACATACCCTAATTGCTCCAGATGATTTTAATACATTATGAAGACAGGCAGTGATGACATATCTGAGCTTTTATGACAGTAAAAGCTGAATTTAATGCAAAACAAAGATTTATGTGTCCCCCACTGTCATTCAAATGGTTTGTCCCAATTTTCTCCCAGAATGCTTTGCTCCTATACAAAATATTTCAAAACCAACTTGACTTAAAAAACAAACCACTTCCCTTGTCGTATTTCATGTGAAACACATAGGGAACACATTATAAATGCCAACCAGTTTGTTATGAGACAAAACTCTGAAAAGCGATTTTCTATTTCCCCAAGTTCGAAATAAAAAAGTGTTTGATGCATAAATACTGAATTAAAAATAATGAAAAAATATTTATACATTATATACCAATAAAATAATGGATAAAATCGCAGTTATATTCCTCTAAAATATTAGGTTGTCTGTAAATAAAGTCATAAGCCGGTGTTATTCAGCAAAAGTTTTATTGCTTATGTTTTTTAATAATTCCCTATACTATAGTATTTAACCCACACCCTATATCCTAGTGTTATCCTTAATTAACCATTTGAATGCTAGAGGTGTCTGTAATATCTTAGAGATTAATAGCAATTTTTGTTCTCATTTAAATTAAAGCTGAAAATAAAAGAGGTCAGCACACTGAATATTATTGCCCTTTACATGCTGTTAGTCTTCTATATCACAGTGCACATACCCTGCAAAGCTATTTAGTGTTAAGAAGTGTAGGAATTTGGACCAAACCAAATTCACTATAATATGGGGGTGGGAAGTTAAGTGTTTAGAGATTTAAAATGAGCTTTGCATAATATAATTGCTCCAGATGATTTTAAAACATTATGAAGACAGGCAGTGATGACATATCTGAGCTTTTATGACAGTAAAAACTGAATTTAATGAAAAACAAAGATTTATGTGTCCCCCACTGTCATTCAAATGGTTTGTCCCAATTTTCTCCCAGAATGCATAGCTCCTATACAAAATATTTCTAAACCAACTTGACTTAAAAAACAAACCACTTCCATTGTCGTATTTCATGTGAAAGACATAGGGAACACATTATAAACGCCACCTAGTTTGTTATGAGACAAAATTCTGAAAAGAGGTTTTTTATATCCCCAAGTTTGAAATAAAAAAGTATCTGAAGCATAAATAGTGAAAAAAAAAAATGAAAAAAATATTTCTACATTACATACCAATAAAATAATGGATAAAATCGCAGTTATATTCCTATAAAATATTAGACTGTAAATAAAGTCATAAGCCGGTGTTATTCAGGAAAAGTTTTATTGCTTATGTTTTTTAATAATTCCCTATACTATAGCATTTAACCCACACCCTATATCCTAGTGTTATCCTTAATTAACCATTTGAATGCTAGAGGTGTCTGTAATATCTTAGAGATTAATAGCAATTTTTGTTCTTATTTAAATTAAAGCTGAAATTAAAAGAGCTCAGCACACTGAATATTATTGCCCTTTACATGCTGTTAGTCTTCTATATCACAGTGCACATACCCTGCAAAGCTATTTAGTGTTAAGAAGTGTAGGAATCTGGACCAAACCAAATTCACTATAATAGGGGGGTGGGAAGTTAAGTGTTTAGAGATTTAAAATGAGCTTTACATAATCTAGTTGCTCCAGATGATTTTAAAACATTATGAAGACAGGCAGTGATGACATAACTGAGCTTTTATGACAGTAAAAACTGAATTTAATGCAAAACAAAGATTAATGTGTCCCCCACCTTCATTCAAATGGTTTGTCCCAATTTTCTCCCAGAATGTATTGCTCCTATACAAAATATTTCAAAGCCAACTTGACATAAAAAACAAACCACTTCCCTTGTCTTATTTCATGTGAAAGACATAGGGAACACCTTATAAACGCCACCTAGTTTGTTATGAGATAAAATTCAGAAAAGCGATTTTTTATATCCCCAAGTTTGAAATAAAAAAGTATCTGAAGCATAAATACTGAAAAAAAAAAAAAAAGAAAAAAATATTTCTACATTATATACCGATAAAATAATGGATAAAATCGCAGTTATATTCCTCTAAAATATTAGGCTGTCTGTAAATAAAGTCATAAGCCGGTGTTATTCAGGAAAAGTTTTATTGCTTATGTTTTTTAATAATTCCATATACTATAGTATTTAACCTACACCCTATAGCCTAGTGTTATCCTTAATTAACCATTTGAATGCTACAGGTGTCTGTAATATCTTAGAGGTTAATAGCAATTTTTGTTCTCATTTAAATTAAAGCTGAAATTAAAAGAGGTAGCACACTGAATATTATTGCCCTTTACATGCTGTTAGTCTTCTATATCACAGTGCACATACCCAGTAAAGCTATTCAGTGTTAAGAAGTGTAGGAATCTGGATCAAACCAAATTCACCATAATAGGGGGGTGGAAAGTTAAGAATTTAGAGATTTAAAATGAGCTTTACATACTGTAATTGCTCCAGATGATTTTAATACATTATGAAGACAGGCAGTGATGACATATCTGAGCTTTTATGACAGTAAAAGCTGAATTTAATGCAAAACAAAGATTTATGTGTCCCCCACTGTCATTCAAATGGTTTGTCCCAATTTTCTCCCAGAATGCTTTGCTCCTATACAAAATATTTCAAAACCAACTTGACTTAAAAAACAAACCACTTCCCTTGTCGTATTTCATGTGAAACACATAGGGAACACATTATAAATGCCAACCAGTTTGTTATGAGACAAAACTCTGAAAAGCGATTTTCTATTTCCCCAAGTTCGAAATAAAAAAGTGTCTGATGCATAAATACTGAATTAAAAAAAATGAAAAAATATTTATACATTATATACCAATAAAATAATGGATAAAATCGCAGTTATATTCCTCTAAAATATTAGGTTGTCTGTAAATAAAGTGATAAGCCGGTGTTATTCAACAAAAGTTTTATTGCTTATGTTTTTTAATAATTCCCTATACTATAGCATTTAACCCACACCCTATATCCTAGTGTTATCCTTAATTAACCATTTGAATGCTAGAGGTGTCTGTAATATCTTAGAGATTAATAGCAATTTTTGTTCTCATTTAAATTAAAGCTGAAAATAAAAGAGGTCAGCACACTGAATATTATTGCCCTTTACATGCTGTTAGTCTTCTATATCACAGTGCACATACCCTGCAAAGCTATTTAGTGTTAAGAAGTGTAGGAATTTGGACCAAACCAAATTCACTATAATATGGGGGTGGGAAGTTAAGTGTTTAGAGATTTAAAATGAGCTTTGCATAATATAATTGCTCCAGATGATTTTAAAACATTATGAAGACAGGCAGTGATGACATATCTGAGCTTTTATGACAGTAAAAACTGAATTTAATGAAAAACAAAGATTTATGTGTCCCCCACTGTCATTCAAATGGTTTGTCCCAATTTTCTCCCAGAATGCATAGCTCCTATACAAAATATTTCTAAACCAACTTGATTTAAAAAACAAACCACTTCCATTGTCGTATTTCATGTGAAAGACATAGGGAACACATTATAAACGCCACCTAGTTTGTTATGAGACAAAATTCTGAAAAGAGGTTTTTTATATCCCCAAGTTTGAAATAAAAAAGTATCTGAAGCATAAATAGTGAAAAAAAAAATGAAAAAAATATTTCTACATTACATACCAATAAAATAATGGATAAAATCGCAGTTATATTCCTATAAAATATTAGACTGTAAATAAAGTCATAAGCCGGTGTTATTCAGGAAAAGTTTTATTGCTTATGTTTTTTAATAATTCCCTATACTATAGCATTTAACCCACACCCTATATCCTAGTGTTATCCTTAATTAACCATTTGAATGCTAGAGGTGTCTGTAATATCTTAGAGATTAATAGCAATTTTTGTTCTTATTTAAATTAAAGCTGAAATTAAAAGAGCTCAGCACACTGAATATTATTGCCCTTTACATGCTGTTAGTCTTCTATATCACAGTGCACATACCCTGCAAAGCTATTTAGTGTTAAGAAGTGTAGGAATCTGGACCAAACCAAATTCACTATAATAGGGGGGTGGGAAGTTAAGTGTTTAGAGATTTAAAATGAGCTTTACATAATCTAGTTGCTCCAGATGATTTTAAAACATTATGAAGACAGGCAGTGATGACATAACTGAGCTTTTATGACAGTAAAAACTGAATTTAATGCAAAACAAAGATTAATGTGTCCCCCACCTTCATTAAAATGGTTTGTCCCAATTTTCTCCCAGAATGTATTGCTCCTATACAAAATATTTCAAAGCCAACTCGACATAAAAAACAAACCACTTCCCTTGTCTTATTTCATGTGAAAGACATAGGGAACACCTTATAAACGCCACCTAGTTTGTTATGAGATAAAATTCAGAAAAGCGATTTTTTATATCCCCAAGTTTGAAATAAAAAAGTATCTGAAGCATAAATACTGAAAAAAAAAAAAAAGAAAAAAATATTTCTACATTATATACCGATAAAATAATGGATAAAATCGCAGTTATATTCCTCTAAAATATTAGGCTGTCTGTAAATAAAGTCATAAGCCGGTGTTATTCAGGAAAAGTTTTATTGCTTATGTTTTTTAATAATTCCATATACTATAGTATTTAACCTACACCCTATATCCTAGTGTTATCCTTAATTAACCATTTGAATGCTACAGGTGTCTGTAATATCTTAGAGGTTAATAGCAATTTTTGTTCTCATTTAAATTAAAGCTGAAATTAAAAGAGGTAGCACACTGAATATTATTGCCCTTTACATGCTGTTAGTCTTCTATATCACAGTGCACATACCCAGTAAAGCTATTCAGTGTTAAGAAGTGTAGGAATCTGGATCAAACCAAATTCACCATAATAGGGGGGTGGAAAGTTAAGAATTTAGAGATTTAAAATGAGCTTTACATACTGTAATTGCTCCAGATGATTTTAATACATTATGAAGACAGGCAGTGATGACATATCTGAGCTTTTATGACAGTAAAAGCTGAATTTAATGCAAAACAAAGATTTATGTGTCCCCCACTGTCATTCAAATGGTTTGTCCCAATTTTCTCCCAGAATGCTTTGCTCCTATACAAAATATTTCAAAACCAACTTGACTTAAAAAACAAACCACTTCCCTTGTCGTATTTCATGTGAAACACATAGGGAACACATTATAAATGCCAACCAGTTTGTTATGAGACAAAACTCTGAAAAGCGATTTTCTATTTCCCCAAGTTCGAAATAAAAAAGTGTCTGATGCATAAATACTGAATTAAAAAAAATGAAAAAATATTTATACATTATATACCAATAAAATAATGGATAAAATCGCAGTTATATTCCTCTAAAATATTAGGTTGTCTGTAAATAAAGTGATAAGCCGGTGTTATTCAACAAAAGTTTTATTGCTTATGTTTTTTAATAATTCCCTATACTATAGCATTTAACCCACACCCTATATCCTAGTGTTATCCTTAGTTAACCATTTGAATGCTAGAGGTGTCTGTAATATCTTAGAGATTAATAGCAATTTTTGTTCTCATTTAAATTAAAGCTGAAATTAAAAGAGGTCAGCACACTGAATATTATTGCCCTTTACATGCTGTTAGTCTTCTATATCACAGTGCACATACCCTGCAAAGCTATTTAGTGTTAAGAAGTGTAGGAATCTGGACCAAACCAAATTCACTATAATAGGGGGGTGGGAAGTTAAGTGTTTAGAGATTTAAAATGAGCTTTACATAATCTAATTGCTCCAGATGATTTTAAAACATTATGAAGACAGGCAGTGATGACATATCTGAGCTTTTATGACAGTAAAAACTGAATTTAATGCAAAACAAAGATTTATGTGTCCCCCACCTTCATTCAAATGGTTTGTCCCAATTTTCTCCCAGAATGCATTGCTCCTATACAAAATATTTCAAAACCAACTTGACTTAAAAAACAAACCACTTCCCTTGTCTTATTTCATGTGAAAGACATAGGGAGTACATTATAAACGCCCCCTAGTTTGTTATGAAACAAAATTCTGAAAAGCGATTTTTTATATCCCCAAGTTTGAAATCAAAAAGTATCTGAAACATAAATACTGACAAAAAAAAATGAAAAAAATATTTCTACATTATATACCAATAAAATAATGGATAAAACCGCAGTTATATTCCTCTAAAATATTAGGTTGTCTGTAAATAAAGTCATAAGCCGGTGTTATTCAGCAAAAGTTTTATTGCTTATGTTTTTTAATAATTCCCTATACTATAATATTGAACCCACACCCTATATCCTAGTGTTATCCTTAATTAACCATTTGAATGCTAGAAGTGTCTGTAATATCTTAGATATTAATATCAATTTTTGTTCTCATTTAAAATAAAGCTGAAATTAAAAGAGGTCAGCACACTGAATATTATTGCCCTTTACATGCTGTTAGTCTTCTATATCACAGTGCACATACCCTGCATAGCTATTAAGTGTTAAGAAGTGTAGGAATCTTAATCAAACCAAATTTACCATAATAGGGGGGTGGGAAGTTAAGTGTTTAGAGATTTAAAATGAGGTTTACATACTCTAATTGCTCCAGATGATTTTAATACATTATGAAGACAGGCAGTGATGACATATCTGAGGTTTTATGACAGTAAGAGCTGAGTTTAATACAGAACAAAGATTTATGTCCTCCCCACTGTAATTCAAATGGTTTGTCCCAATTTTCTCCCAGAATGCATAGCTCCTATACAAAATATTTCAAAACCAACTTGACTTAAAAAACAAACCACTTCCCTTGTCTTATTTCATGTGAAAGACATAGGGAACACAATATAAACGCCCCCTAGTTTGTTATGAAACAAAGTTCTGAAAAGCGATTTTTTATATCCCCAAGTTTGAAATCAAAAAGTATCTGAAGCATAAATACTGAAAAAAAAAAAAAAAAAAAAAAAATATTTCTACATTAAATACCAATAAAATAATGGATAAAATCGCAGTTATATTCCTCTAAAATATTAGGTTGTCTGTAAATAAAGTCATAAGCCGGTGTTATTCAGCAAAAGTTTTATTGCTTATGTTTTTTAATAATTCCCTATACTATAATATTGAACCCACACCCTATATCCTAGTGTTATCCTTAATTAACCATTTGAATGCTAGAAGTGTCTGTAATATCTTAGATATTAATATCAATTTTTGTTCTCATTTAAATTAAAGCTGAAATTATAAGAGGTCAGCACACTGAATATTATTGCCCTTTACATGCTGTTAGTCTTCTATATCACAGTGCACATACCCTGCAAAGCTATTTAGTGTTAAGAAGTGTAGGAATCTGGATATACCAAATTCACCATAATAGGGGGGTGGAAAGTTAAGAATTTAGAGATTTAAAATGAGCTTTACATACTCTAATTGCTCCAGATGATTTTAATACATTATAAAGACAGGCAGTGATGACATATCTGAGCTTTTATGACAGTAAGAGCTGAATTTAATGCAAAACAAAGATTTATGTCCCCCCCACTGTCCTTCAAATGGTTTGTCCCAATTTTCTCCCAGAATGCATTGTTCCTGTACAAAATATTTCAAAACCAACTTGACTTAAAAAACAAACCACTTCCCTTGTCTTATTTCATGTGAAAGACATAGGGAACACATTCTAAACACCACCTAGTTTGTTATGAGACAAAATAATGAAAAGCCATTTTTTATATCCCCAAGTTTGAAATAAAAAAGTATCTGAAGCATAAATAATGGAAAAAAAAATGTAAAAAAATATTTATTCATTATATACCAATAAAAAATGGATAACATTTTAGGTATATTCCTCTAAAATATTACGTTGTCTGTAAATAATGTCATAAGCTGGTGTTATTCAGAAAAAGTTTTATTGCTTATGTTTTTAAATATTTCTCTATACTATTATATTGAACCCACACCCTATATCCTAGTGTTATCCTTAATTAACCATTTGAATGCTAGATGTGTCTGTAATATCTTAGAGGTTAATAGCAATATTTGTTCTCATTTACAATAAAGCTGAAATTAAAAGAGGTCAGCACACTGAATATTATTGCCCTTTACATGCTGTTAGTCTTCTATATCACAGTGCACATACCCAGCAAAGCTATTAAGTGTTAAGAAGTGTAGGAATCTGGATCAAACCAAATTCACTATAATAGGGGGGTGGGAAGTTAAGTGTTTAGAGATTTAAAATGAGCTTTACATAATCTAATTGCTCCAGATGATTTTAAAACATTATGAAGACAGGCAGTGATGACATATCTGAGCTTTTATGACAGTAAAAACTGAATTTAATGCAAAACAAAGATTTATGTGTCCCCCACTGTCATTCAAATGGTTTGTCCCAATTTTCTCCCAGAATGCATTGCTCCTATACAAAATATTTCAAAACCAACTTGACTTAAAAAACAAACCACTTCCCTTGTCTTATTTCATGTGAAAGACATAGGGAACACATTATAAACGCCACCTAGTTTGTTATGAGACAAAATTCGGAAAAGCGATTTTTTATATCCCCAAGATTGAAATAAAAAAGTATCTGAAGCATAAACACTGAAAAAAAAAATGAAAAAAATATTTCTACATTATATACCAATAAAATAATGGATAAAATCGCAGTTATATTCCTCTAAAATATTAGGTTGTCTGTAAATAAAGTCATAAGCCGGTGTTATTCAGCAAAAGTTTTATTGCTTTTTTTTTTTAATAATTCC
Organism: Rhinophrynus dorsalis; assembly: GCA_037306005.1. Classification (NCBI taxonomy): domain Eukaryota; kingdom Metazoa; phylum Chordata; class Amphibia; order Anura; family Rhinophrynidae; genus Rhinophrynus; species Rhinophrynus dorsalis. The sequence goes on from CM074727.1 coordinate 37,253,804, forward strand.
CTATACTATAATATTTAACCCACACCCTTTATCCTAGTGTTATCCTTAATTAACCATTTGAATGCTAGAGGTGTCTGTAATATCTTAGAGATTAATAGCAATTTTTGTTCTCATTTACAATAAAGCTGAAATTAAAAGAGGTCAGCACACTGAATATTATTGCCCTTTACATGCTGTTAGTCTTCTATATCACAGTGCACATACCCTGCAAAGCTATTTAGTGTTAAGAAGTGTAGGTATCTGGATCAAACCAAATTCACCATAATAGGGGGGTGGGAAGTTATGTGTTTAGAGATTTAAAAGGAGCTTTACATACTGTAATTGCTCCAGATGATTTAAATACATTATGAAGACAGGCAGTGATGACATATCTGAGCTTTTATGACAGTAAAAACTGAATTTAATGCAAAACAAAGATTTATGTGTCCCCAACTGTCATTCAAATGGTTTGTCCCAATTTTCTCCCAGAATGCATTCCTCCTATACAAAATGTTTCAAAACCAACTTGACTTAAAAAACAAACCACTTCCCTTGTCTTATTTCATGTGAAAGACATAGGGAACACATTATAAACGCCCCCTAGTTTGTTATGAAACAAAATTCTGAAAATAGTTTTTTTATATCCCCAAGTTTGAAATAAAAAGTATCTGAAGCATAAATACTGAAAAAAAATGAAAAAAATATTTCTATATTATATACCAATAAAATAATGGATAAAATTGCAGTTATATTCTTCTAAAATATTAGTTTGTCTGTAAATAAAGTCATATGCCGGTGTTATTCAGCAAAAGTTTTATTGCTTATGTTTTTTTAATAATTCCCCATTCTATAATATTGAACCCACACCGTATATCCTAGTGTTATCCTTAATTAACCATTTGAATGCTAGAAGTGTCTGTAATATCTTAGAGATTAACAGCAATTTTTGTTCTCATTTAAAATAAAGCTGAAATTAAAAGAGGTCAGCACACTGAATATTATTGCCCTTTACATGCTGTTAGTCTTCTATATCACAGTGCACATACCCAGCAAAGCTATTAAGTGTTAAGAAGTGTAGGAATCTGGAACAAACCAAATTCACTATAATAGGGGTGTGTGAAGTTAAGTGTTTAGAGATTTAAAATGAGCTTTACATAATCTAATTGCTCCAGATGATTTTAAAACATTATGAAGACAGGCAGTGATGACATATCTGAGCTTTTATGACAGTAAAAACTGAATTTAATGCAAAACAAAGATTTATGTGTCCCCCACCTTCATTCAAATGGTTTGTCCCAATTTTCTCCCAGAATGCATTGTTCCTATACAAAATATTTCAAAACCAACTTAACTTAAAAAACAAACCACTTCCCTTGTCTTATTTCATATGAAAGACATAGGGAACACATTATAAACACCACCTAGTTTGTTATGAGACAAAATTCTGAAAAGCGATTTTTTATATCCCCAAGTTTGAAATAAAAAAGTATCTGAAGCATAAATACTGAAAAAAAAAATTGAAAAAAATATTTATACATTATATACCAATAAAATATGGATAAAATCGCAGTTATATTCCTCTAAAATATTAGCTTGTCTGAAAATAAAGTCATAAGCTCGTGTTATTCAGCAAAAGTTTTATTGCTTATGTTTTTTAATAATTCCCTATACTATAAAATTGAACCCTCATCCTATATCCTAGTGTTATCCTTAATTAACCATTTGAATGCTAGATGTGTCTGTAATATCTTAGAGGTTAATAGCAATATTTGTTCTCATTTACAATAAAGCTGAAATTAAAAGAGGTCAGCACACTGAATATTATTGCCCTTTACATGCTGTTAGTCTTCTATATCACAGTGCACATACCCAGCAAAGCTATTAAGTGTTAAGAAGTGTAGGAATCTGGATCAAACCAAATTCACTATAATAGGGGGGTGGGAAGTTAAGTGTTTAGAGATTTAAAATGAGCTTTACATAATCTAATTGCTCCAGATGATTTTAAAACATTATGAAGACAGGCAGTGATGACATATCTGAGCTTTTATGACAGTAAAAACTGAATTTAATGCAAAACAAAGATTTATGTGTCCCCCACTGTCATTCAAATGGTTTGTCCCAATTTTCTCCCAGAATGCATTGCTCCTATACAAAATATTTCAAAACCAACTTGACTTAAAAAACAAACCACTTCCCTTGTCTTATTTCATGTGAAAGACATAGGGAACACATTATAAACGCCACCTAGTTTGTTATGAGACAAAATTCTGAAAAGCGATTTTTTATATCCCCAAGATTGAAATAAAAAAGTATCTGAAGCATAAACACTGAAAAAAAAAATGAAAAAAATATTTCTACATTATATACCAATAAAATAATGGATAAAATCGCAGTTATGTTCCTCTAAAATATTAGGTTGTCTGTAAATAAAGTCATAAGCCGGTGTTATTCAGCAAAAGTTTTATTGCTTTTTTTTTTTTAATAATTCCCTATACTATAATATTTAACCCACACCCTTTATCCTAGTGTTATCCTTAATTAACCATTTGAATGCTAGAGGTGTCTGTAATATCTTAGAGATTAATAGCAATTTTTGTTCTCATTTACAATAAAGCTGAAATTAAAAGAGGTCAGCACACTGAATATTATTGCCCTTTACATGCTGTTAGTCTTCTATATCACAGTGCACATACCCTGCAAAGCTATTTAGTGTTAAGAAGTGTAGGTATCTGGATCAAACCAAATTCACCATAATAGGGGGGTGGGAAGTTATGTGTTTAGAGATTTAAAAGGATCTTTACATACTGTAATTGCTCCAGATGATTTAAATACATTATGAAGACAGTCAGTGATGACATATCTGAGCTTTTATGACAGTAAAAACTGAATTTAATGCAAAACAAAGATTTATGTGTCCCCCACCTTCATTCAAATGGTTTGTCCCAATTTTCTCCCAGAATGCATTGTTCCTATACAAAATATTTCAAAACCAACTTAACTTAAAAAACAAACCACTTCCCTTGTCTTATTTCATATGAAAGACATAGGGAACACATTATAAACACCACCTAGTTTGTTATGAGACAAAATTCTGAAAAGCGATTTTTTATATCCCCAAGTTTGAAATAAAAAAGTATCTGAAGCATAAATACTGAAAAAAAAAATTGAAAAAAATATTTATACATTATATACCAATAAAATATGGATAAAATCGCAGTTATATTCCTCTAAAATATTAGCTTGTCTGAAAATAAAATCATAAGCTCGTGTTATTCAGCAAAAGTTTTATTGCTTATGTTTTTTAATAATTCCCTATACTATAAAATTGAACCCTCATCCTATATCCTAGTGTTATCCTTAATTAACCATTTGAATGCTAGATGTGTCTGTAATATCTTAGAGGTTAATAGCAATATTTGTTCTCATTTACAATAAAGCTGAAATTAAAAGAGGTCAGCACACTGAATATTATTGCCCTTTACATGCTGTTAGTCTTCTATATCACAGTGCACATACCCAGCAAAGCTATTAAGTGTTAAGAAGTGTAGGAATCTGGATCAAACCAAATTCACTATAATAGGGGGGTGGGAAGTTAAGTGTTTAGAGATTTAAAATGAGCTTTACATAATCTAATTGCTCCAGATGATTTTAAAACATTATGAAGACAGGCAGTGATGACATATCTGAGCTTTTATGACAGTAAAAACTGAATTTAATGCAAAACAAAGATTTATGTGTCCCCCACTGTCATTCAAATGGTTTGTCCCAATTTTCTCCCAGAATGCATTGCTCCTATACAAAATATTTCAAAACCAACTTGACTTAAAAAACAAACCACTTCCCTTGTCTTATTTCATGTGAAAGACATAGGGAACACATTATAAACGCCACCTAGTTTGTTATGAGACAAAATTCTGAAAAGCGATTTTTTATATCCCCAAGATTGAAATAAAAAAGTATCTGAAGCATAAACACTGAAAAAAAAAATGAAAAAAATATTTCTACATTATATACCAATAAAATAATGGATAAAATCGCAGTTATGTTCCTCTAAAATATTAGGTTGTCTGTAAATAAAGTCATAAGCCGGTGTTATTCAGCAAAAGTTTTATTGCTTTTTTTTTTTTTAATAATTCCCTATACTATAATATTTAACCCACACCCTTTATCCTAGTGTTATCCTTAATTAACCATTTGAATGCTAGAGGTGTCTGTAATATCTTAGAGATTAATAGCAATTTTTGTTCTCATTTACAATAAAGCTGAAATTAAAAGAGGTCAGCACACTGAATATTATTGCCCTTTACATGCTGTTAGTCTTCTATATCACAGTGCACATACCCTGCAAAGCTATTTAGTGTTAAGAAGTGTAGGTATCTGGATCAAACCAAATTCACCATAATAGGGGGGTGGGAAGTTATGTGTTTAGAGATTTAAAAGGAGCTTTACATACTGTAATTGCTCCAGATGATTTAAATACATTATGAAGACAGGCAGTGATGACATATCTGAGCTTTTATGACAGTAAAAACTGAATTTAATGCAAAACAAAGATTTATGTGTCCCCAACTGTCATTCAAATGGTTTGTCCCAATTTTCTCCCAGAATGCATTCCTCCTATACAAAATATTTCAAAACCAACTTGACTTAAAAAACAAACCACTTCCCTTGTCTTATTTCATGTGAAAGACATAGGGAACACATTATAAACGCCCCCTAGTTTGTTATGAAACAAAATTCTGAAAATAGTTTTTTTATATCCCCAAGTTTGAAATAAAAAGTATCTGAAGCATAAATACTGAAAAAAAATGAAAAAAATATTTCTATATTATATACCAATAAAATAATGGATAAAATTGCAGTTATATTCTTCTAAAATATTAGGTTGTCTGTAAATAAAGTCATATGCCGGTGTTATTCAGCAAAAGTTTTATTGCTTATGTTTTTTTAATAATTCCCCATACTATAATATTGAACCCACACCGTATATCCTAGTGTTATCCTTAATTAACCATTTGAATGCTAGAAGTGTCTGTAATATCTTAGAGATTAACAGCAATTTTTGTTCTCATTTAAAATAAAGCTGAAATTAAAAGAGGTCAGCACACTGAATATTATTGCCCTTTACATGCTGTTAGTCTTCTATATCACAGTGCACATACCCAGCAAAGCTATTAAGTGTTAAGAAGTGTAGGAATCTGGAACAAACCAAATTCACTATAATAGGGGTGTGTGAAGTTAAGTGTTTAGAGATTTAAAATGAGCTTTACATAATCTAATTGCTCCAGATGATTTTAAAACATTATGAAGACAGGCAGTGATGACATATCTGAGCTTTTATGACAGTAAAAACTGAATTTAATGCAAAACAAAGATTTATGTGTCCCCCACCTTCATTCAAATGGTTTGTCCCAATTTTCTCCCAGAATGCATTGTTCCTATACAAAATATTTCAAAACCAACTTAACTTAAAAAACAAACCACTTCCCTTGTCTTATTTCATATGAAAGACATAGGGAACACATTATAAACGCCACCTAGTTTGTTATGAGACAAAATTCAGAAAAGCGATTTTTTATATCCCCAAGTTTGAAATAAAAAAGTATCTGAAGCATTAATACTGAAAAAAAAATGAAAAAAATATTTATACATTATATACCAATAAAATAATGGATAAAATCGCAGTTCTATTCCTCTAAAATATTAGGCTGTCTGTAAATAATGTCATAAGCCGGTGTTATTCAGGAAAAGTTTTATTGCTTATGTTTTTTAATAATTCCCTATACTATAATATTTAACCCACACCCTATATCCTAGTGTTATCCTTAATTAACCATTTGAATGCTAGAGGTGTCTGTAATATCTTAGAGGTTAAGAGCAATTTTTGTTCTCATTTAAAATAAATCTGAAATTAAAAGAGGTCAGCACACTGAATATTATTGCCCTTTACATGCTGTTACTCTTCTATATCACTGTTCACATACCCTGCAAAGCTATTTAGTGTTAAGAAGTGTAGGAATCGGGATCAAACCAAATTCACCATAATAGGGGGGTGGGAAGTTAAGTGTTTAGAGATTTAAAATGAGCTTTACATACTCTAATTGCTCCAGATGATTTTAATACATTATGAAGACAGGCAGTGGTGACATATCTGAGCTTTTATGACAGTAAAAACTGAATTTAATGCAAAACAAAGATTTTTGTGTCCCCCACCTTCATTCAAATGGTTTGTCCCAATTTTCTCCCAGAATGCATTTCTCCTATACAAAATATTTCAAAACCAACTTGACTTAAAAAACAAACCACTTCCCTTGTCTTATTTCATGTGAAAGACATAGGGAACACATTATAAACGCAATCTAGTTTGTTATGAGATAAAATTCTTTAAAGAGATCTTTTTTTTTTTTGTTTAATATTTCTTTATTGGAATTTACATATTTTTGACAAAAATATAAAATGAAAGAGAGAAAGAGAAAGAAACAAGAGACGGGGAGACCCCAGTCAAATAACAAGTAGGTAACATATAGGGTGATACATGGAGAATCACATAAAGGTACATAGAACTCAGTCACCGGACCAGGCGACAATATAAAGTAAGACCTACCCCAGGTGGCAAGAATCGAGTTCCCGCCAACCGAGGAGATCCCTTCCCAGGTACAAAATACACCAGTCACAGGAGTCTCATCAACGAAGGAGCTCCCATACTAAAGCAAAATGAAATAGGGGGGAACCTCCCCAACAGAAAAAGAAAAAGAGATAAGAAAACTAAGAGAAAGAAAGAAGGACAGTAAAGACACAGAGTGGACAAGTAACATAGGAAGGGGGGGGGGATCACGGAAAAAAAAAAAAAAAAAAAAAAAAAAAATAATGTTTTAGGAAGATAGAGAGAGAGAAAAAGAGTGGGCAGGGGTTGGGGGCAAAAGGGGTAAGGAGAACTAGGATTTGGAGAGGTAAACAGGAGGGAGGAAGAAAAAGGAAGAAAGAGAGAGAGATAGAGAGATGGCTCCCACTCAAAACACCCCACATCCAGCGTCCACTACTCCAGGGGTGGCCATCCAGTCCTAATCAAGCCTTAGTCTGAAGGCATCACTCTCCAAGAACTCAGCCCATGATAACCATCTACTCTCATGAACCAGGCCCCTACCCTCCGCTGCGTGAAGTAAGCCCTCCGCGAAACGTATATCCTCCACCGCGGCAACCCAGTCTCTGTACGAAGGGGCAGAAGAACGTTTCCAGTATCTGGGAATGACCACCTTAGCCGCATTCAATAAACGGACTGTTAGTGAACGAGAATAAGTTCGTACAGAATGAGAAGTATGATGCAACAGAAGTGTCAGAGGGTCCATAGCAATATCAGAGTCAGCTACCAGTCTAATCGTGTCAACCACGGCATGCCAGTAAGGCTGAAGCAGAGGACAAGACCACCAAATATGTAAAAAATCTCCAAGATGAGTTTTACAACGCCAACAGCTACTAGTCACAGAGGGACAAAATTTATGTATCAAAGCCGGAACCCTGTACCATCTGGTCAAAACTTTATAAGCATTTTCTTGAATGCGTGCGGATGGAGAACAACGATGTACAAGTAATGCAATCTTAGTCCATTGTGACTCAGTTACCACCAAGTTACAATCAGATTCCCAACAACGAACAAAATATGGCTTGGCGGCCGCGGTGGTAGATAGGAGAAGGGCATGCGCCGTTGATACCAGCCTGGGTGGCGGAGAGGACATAAGGCATAGACGTTCCAAAGGCGTCCGAGAGTCCTCCACCGAAGATGCCGAAGCCAGAGTGCCAACAAAATGACGGAGCTGAGTGTGAAAATATAGGAGAGAAGGGTGACATGGCCTGTCGTCCAAGATATCCAACAAAGGTTTAAGCTGTACAGGTCTGGCATCACCCACCACATCCCGAAGCCTAGGGAATTGAATCGAAGTCGGGAGTAATTTGCCCAGAGGGCCACGAAGCGTCCCTGGCGGAAAATCAGTATTATGGCAGAGAGATAGCAGGGAAGAAGGGCAGCCAATCAATCCCAAAGTTGAGACAAGCCTTTTCCAAGATCTCAAGGTATTCGGAACGGTAGGGTGGGAGCGATCCAAGCATAAGCCAGGGCCTCCCGGCACCCATGCGGCCACCGGCGTGGGCACAGCAAGAGTGGCCTGCTCCAGCGGCACCCACTGTTTCGCAGACGGGATTGTCCACTCAACCACCCTAGCGAGAACAACAGCATTGTAATATGCCTCCATGTCCGGCAGGCCCACACCCCCCAACTCCCTTCTACGAGTTAGATAGGTATATTCCACTCTCCGACTCCCTGATTTCCAAATGAAGGCCAACAGGAGTTTCCGGATAGAAGCGAAAAATGATCTAGGAATAGCGATAGGTAAAGTCTGTAAGAGATATAAGTAGCGAGGCAAAATGTTCATTTTAACCACCGCCATCCTACCAAACCAGGAAATATGCAGCCTGGACCAGCGATCCAGGTCAATCTTGAGCGCCAACTGGAGAGGGGCAAAATTTGCATCGAACAAGGAGGCAGGATCCGCAGTAAGACAGATGCCCAGATATTTCACCCCTGCGGATGACCATCGAAAAGGGAAATGCGTTTTCAAGAGTTCAACATCAGGAGACGCCATTGAGACATTAAGAACCACCGATTTGTCCATGTTAACCCTAAAATACGATAAGCGACCGTAGAGTTCCAGTTCTCGCAACAGATTAGGTAAAGAGACGAGTGGCTGGGTCAGGGTAAACAGCAAGTCATCTGCAAAAGCCGACACCTTATAAGAGTGAGATGAAGTAGTGACCCCGTGAATGGAAGTGTTAGAACGAACAGCGTTGAGAAGAGGCTCCAAGGCCAAAACAAAAAGAAGAGGGGACAGGGGGCAACCCTGTCGGGTGCCATTCGACAGAGCGAACGGTCTCGACAATGTGCCGTTCACCTGGACACGAGCAGAAGGGCGGTCATACAGGGAAGTCACCCAGTGAAACATCCGTGGGCCTAAACCTATATGTCGGAGAATGTGTCCTAGAAAAGGCCAACTCACCCTGTCAAAGGCCTTTTCGGCGTCAGTTGACAGGAGGAGTGCAGGGTGCTTCCCCGTCCTAGCTGAATGAATAAGGTTGATCACTTTCACAGTATTATCCCGTGCCTCCCGCCCCGGAATAAAACCCACCTGGTCAGAATGTATCAGCCGGGGCAAGATGTTTCGCAGGCGGAGACTCAGAACCTTGGCAAAAAGCTTCAGATCTGTATTCAAGAGAGAAATGGGACGGTAACTGGAGCATAGCTCAGGATCTCTCCCTTGTTTTGGTATGACCGTAATGGTAGCATCCAGAGCATGAGGAGCAAAAGCCACTCCAGGCTGAAGGGCATTGAGAGCATCTAAAAGTCTCGGGAATAGAACATCTTGAAAAGTTTTATAATAGGTTCGAGTGAGGCCATCTGGACCCGGACTTTTACCAGTAGGAGTTGACTTAAAAGCCTGCAAGAGTTCTTCCGGGGAAACGGGAGACTCTAAAGACTCCACCTCCACACGAGTCAGCACCGCTGGCATGAAACGCGTAAGATAAGAAGAAATGTCGGGATCTTCATCCAAAGGAGTAGGACTGGGTAGGGAATCATTTATATTGTACAATGAGTGATAGTAGGCACAAAAAGATTCCGCTATCTCGTCTGTACGGTGCACCAGATTCTGAGATGCTGAGCGGATCCGGTCAATATAAGATTGCGACTGTTTAAGTCTAAGGGCTCGAGCAAGAGATTTACCCGCCTTATTTCCATGTACATAGTATGAACTACGAGTCAGCTGACAGGCCCGCAGCCTCTGTGATTCATAGAGTGAGGCCAACTCCGCCCGCAGCCTCGTTAAATCTTGATATACTGCCGGAGAGAGGTTAAGCTTATGAGTGGTCTCAATATCTGAGATATGTCGTAAGAGAGAGAGCATGCGCGCCGCTTTCCGTTTTTTCACATGCGCCCCAAGGCTAATCAGACGCCCCCTTATCACAGCCTTATGGGCTTCCCAAGTGATTAACGGGGAAACGTCTGGGGAGGTGTTATCCGTAAAATAATCCTCCAAAGCTGTCTGCAATTTAGAGCGGTCTGTGGGGTCTAACAGTAAGGATTCATTCAATCGCCAGGAGAACTGTCTTCGCGGAAGTGACGGGACTGAGATGCGCATAGACACCGGAGCATGATCACTCCAAGTTATATTACCAATTGTAACAGAATGGACCAAGTGTAGATGTCTATGTGAGAGGAAAAGATAGTCAAGTCTGGAGTATTTAGAATGGGGAGGAGAGAAGAATGTGTAATCCTTGGTGGTCGGGTGGTGAATCCTCCAGACATCAGACAACTGAGCTCTATGTAGTGCCCTCTTAACCCTCTTAATCTTAGTATAGCGCACCGTAGACTGTCCTGTAGAAGAATCAATGAGAGGGTTTAAGGGAAGGTTTATATCGCCTCCCAATACTACCATGCCCTCCGCAAAAGAACCCAGGTCACGCAGCACAGAACACAAAAAGAGGTGCTGGTCCTTGTTTGGAGCATAAATGTTTGCAATAGTGATTCGTTCTCGGCCAAGAGTGCCCTTAATAAAGAGAGCCCGGCCATCATGATCCGACCAAGTGTCAGAAACCACTAAGGGCAGGGACCTAGCCACATAAATGGCTACTCCTTTGGTTTTTTGAAAAGGAGAATGAGAGTAGTAAACTGTTGGGTAGAAGGGACTGGAATAGGCAGGAACCCGGTCCCTCCGGAAATGAGTCTCCTGCACCAGACCAATGTCCGCCCCGCCAGATCGCAATTCACGAAAAAGTCTGGACCGCTTCCCCGGAGAATTCAGCCCCTTCGCATTAATGGAAAGTACCTGAATAACTAAGTCATCCATCTCAATGTCAAAAGTAAAGTAACTAGACCAGTTAGGCCCAAGCCCACGAGCCACCAGGCACCGCACCAAAGAGGGGCGTCAGGAGAGAGGGGAACGTATCCGAGTGAGAGCCAGAAGAGAGAGAGAGAGAGAGAGAGAGAGAGAGAGAAAAAAAAAAAAGGGGGGGTAACAAGGAACAATTAAACAAAGAAACAGAGAAAGGAAGAAGATAGGAGAGGAAAAGAAAAACTGAATAGCAGGGCTAGCCCTGCAACGCAAGTATGTCCAGGAAGCGCGCTGCTAATCCGCAACACGGGGCGCAGCACGGCTTCCTAAAATACAGTGACACTAGTGCGTGTGGAGGACAGTGAAGCAAAGATGAGGAGGCACAGGAAGAAAGAAGGAAAAACACCTTCTCGTCACCGCTCCACCGGCACATTGTACAATAAAAGCATACATTTTAAAAGACAATAAAAAGCAAACATCATAAACAATTATGAAACAGTTGAACAATAAAGTATTATCATGAAATATAATCAAGAGGGGGCCACCTATAACAAATGGTGGCGGTAGCGATAGGCCCCAGAAGACCCTCCCTCCGGAAGGTCAGAGGCGAAAGACGCCATATACCTACAGTAATGGATCAGCGGGAACATATCCCGGACCGGCAGCAGGGCAGCCGGGAACAAAGTCCACAGGGACCCTGCCGCCAACCCAGGAGAGCCCACATCACCAAACTCCTCCCAGTAGATCCAGGGTCGACGTCAGGACCAACCCAGAGGGAGACCCCAGGGCAACCCACACAACCTCCATCAACCCCCACAAGGCCATATTAAAGTGTAGCATGGGTCCAGTTGGGGGCCAAGTCAGACAACCAGTAATGTCCCCCTCCTGCCCCCCCCCACCAAAGGACCAAGTAACAAATTGCGGTGACCTAATACACCACAGGTCTCTAGCAATGGATCAACGGGCATACCCCCCAGACAAACAGCGGGGCAGCCGGGAACAAAGTCCATAAGTACCCCGCCGCCCACCCAGGAGAGCCCGTATCACCAAATCCTCTCTATCCAAAAGACCCAGGGCAGAGGGAAGGGCAGAACAAGAGGGAGACCCCAGGACATCCCAGGAAATCCCGCGCCACCTCCGTCAACCCCCACTGGACCCCAGGAAAATTGAGCAAGGGTCAAAATAGGGGCTGAGTCGTGCACCTAGCTCCGTGTCCATCCCATCCCCCTTAACCTGTTAAGGTAACAGAATAACAAAGTGTAGTGCATAATAATAAGGGGACCCCCAGAAATGAGGGGCGTCAAGTGCAAATATGTAGTGGAAACCCAGAAAGAGTCCCCCCAAGGACAGCCCCCCCAACCCTATTCCCAAACCAACCGTTTATACCAGAAAAAAAAAACAATCATCCCCAACAGTAATTCAAGGAGAATCTCTCACTCATACCCCCCCCCCACCCCAGACAAAACTCCCCGCAATAACAAACCATAGGTCCAGGAGATGCACGCGCCCGTCTGCCCACCGCGCGGGGAGAAGCGGACCCCCGCCACCCGCACGATGGACAGAGGAGCGCAAACAACCACAGAACCCCCCAGGACAGAGGTCAGCACCAGGGAAGGCACCGAGCAGCGCGGGAGGTCTGGGCACGGATAGGGTCACGGTCAGGAGCATGGATCAGTTCCAGTCACAATATAGCAAAGTCCTGGCTGCAATTCCCTTCCGTGCAATACAGATACACTAGAGTTCAGGGTCCAAGGTAGTCCAAGGGACCATCCGGAGCATATTCAGGGGGGATCTATGCCCAGGCAACATCCTAGGGGCCTCCAGCATCAGCCACAGCAGGACCCGGCCCGCGAGGTCCGCGCCGTCTTCGTCGTTGTGGTCTGCGGAGCCACGGTGGATTGTGCAAAGCCAGGAAATTAAAAGGCAGGTCGCCCTCAGAGAACTTATGCCAGTCCTGTAAATCCAGGGTTACCAATCCCAGGGCCTCACAAAAAACAGGGACATCGTCGGGATGTCGGACTGAATAAGTGATTCCATCACGGCGTACTGAAAGAGATAAGGGGTAACCCCAACGGTATGGTATGTTTCCATCTCTCAGTAGATCTATCAGGGGTTTTAACATCTTCCTCAACTGCAAGGTCGCCCAAGTGACATCAGGGAGTATCTGAATCGTAGAACCCTTATAAACGATAGAGCGGCGCTTCCTGCCGCTTGCAAAATATCCTCCTTCAGGCCGTGAGCATGCAAACAACAAATGATGTCTCTTGGAGTGCCCCCCGAGAGGTCTTTAGGACGTAGAGCCCGATGGGCCCTGTCCAACTTGATGGTAGTGGTAGGATCTCGATCCAAAATAAAGTTGAAGAGTTCAGTAGCTTGGAGGCGTGCATCCTCAGCGCCCTCCTGTTCAGGGAGGCCCCGAATTCTCAAATTGTTTCGCCTACCCCGATTGTCAAGGTCAATAACTTGATGGGCCAGTTGAGTAGTTATCTTGCCCTGAGCCGCCAATTTATGTTCAAGTGCACGGAGTGATGTCTGTAGAGAGGACTGTTCCCTCTCAAGGGACTGAAGTCTGCTGCTATGTTGTTTAATGTCCTCCCGAACCTCCGCAAGTTCGTCACGAACCGCGGTCCGGACTTGGTCCACCACAGATGCTAGATCTTTCTTAATTTGAAGCGTGAAGGTCTGGAAATCGGCCCTAGTCACCACCTCGTGCACAATAGTAGAGGGTCCCGGAGTCTGCGAGACTACCCCTCCCTCCATCTCGCCTTCAGACGAGTCAGGCGTGTCCGCCGTCAAGGAAGATGTCATCTCGGTTTCGCTAGGCCTCAGCGGTTCCACGGAGCGAGGGGTAAAATAATTTTGCATAGATTGAGTCCCCGATCTGCTCTCCTTCATCACACTAGATGTTCTAGTAGATTTCTTAGTGGATTTACCCATCATGCAAGTAAAATAAAGTAGTTTGCTAGTGTTTAAGTGCCAGCGGAGACATAGGGAACACATTATAAACGCCACCTAGTTTGTTATGAGACAAAATTCTGAAAAGCGATTTTTTATATCCCCAAGTTTGAAATAAAAAAGTATCTGAAGCATAAATACTGAAAAAAAAATGAAAAAAATATTTATACATTATATACCAATAAAATAATGGATAAAATCGCAGTTATATTCTTCTAAAATATTAGGCTGTTTGTAAATAAAGCCATAAGACGGTGTTATTCAGCAAAAGTTTTATTGCTTATGTTTTTTAATAATTCCCTATACTATAATATTTAACCCACACCCTATATCCTAGTGTTATCCTTAATTAACCATTTGAATGCTAGAGGTGTCTGTAATATCTTAGAGATTGATAGCAATTTTTGTTCTCATTTAAATTAAAGCTGAAATTAAAAGAGGTCAGCACACTGAATATTATTGCCCTTTACATGCTGTTAGTCTTCTATATCACAGTGCACATAACCTGCAAAGCTATTTAGTGTTAAGATGTGTAGGAATCTGGATCAAACCAAATTCACCATAATAGGGGGTTGGGAAGTTAAGTGTTTAGAGATTTAAAATGAGCTTTACATACTCTAATTGCTCCAGATGATTTTAATACATTATGAAGACAGGCAGTGATGACATGTCTGAGCTTTTATGACAGTAAAAACTGAATTTAATGCAAAACAAAGATTTTTCTGTCCCCCACCTTCATTCAAATGGTTTGTCCCAATTTTCTCCCAGAATGCATGGCTCCTATACAAAATATTTCAAAACCAACTTGACTTAAAAAACAAACCACTTCCCTTGTTTTATTTCATGTGAAAGACATAGGGAACACATTATAAACGCCATCTAGTTTGTTATGAGACAAAATTCTGAAAAACGATTTTTTATATCCCCAAGTTTGAAATAAAAAAGTATCTGAAGCATAAACACTGAAAAAAAAATAAAAAAAATATTTCTACATTATATACCAATAAAATAATGGATAAAATCGCAGTTATATTCCTCTAAAATATTAGGCTGTCTGTAAATAAAGTCATAAGCCGGTGTTATTAAGGGAAAGTTTTATTGCTCATGTTTTTTAATAATTCCCTATACTATAATATTTAACCCACACCCTATATCCTAGTGTTATCCTTAATTAACCATTTGAATGCTAGAGGTGTCTGTAATATCTTAGAGGTTAATAGCAATTTTTGTTCTCATTTAAATTAAAGCTGAAATTAAAAGAGGTCAGCACACTGAATATTATTGCCCTTTACATGCTGTTAGTCTTCTATATCATAGTGCATATACCCTGCAAAGCAATTTAGTGTTAAGAAGTGTAGGAATCTGGACCAAACCAAATTCACTATAATAGGGGGGTGGGAAGTTAAGTGTTTAGAGATTTAAAATGAGCTTTACATAATCTAATTGCTCCATATGATTTTAAAACATTATGAAGACAGGCAGTGATGACATATCTGAGCTTTTATGACAGTAAAAACTGAATTTAATGCAAAACAAAGATTTATGTGTCCCCCACCTTCATTCAAATGGTTTGTCCCAATTTTCTCCCAGAATGCATTGCTCCTATACAAAATATTTCAAAACCAACTTGACTTAAAAAACAAACCACTTCCCTTGTCTTTTTTCATGTGAAAGACATAGGGAACACATTATAAACGCCACCTAGTTTGTTATGAGATAAAATTCTGAAAAGTGATTTTTTATATCCCCAAGTTTGAAATAAAAAAGTATCTGAAGCATAAATCCTGAAAAAAAAATGAAAAAAATATTTATACATTATATACCAATAAAATAATGGAGAAAATCGCAGTTATATTCATCTAAAATATTAGGCTGTCTGTAAATAAAGTCATAAGCCGGTGTTATTCAGGAAAAGTTTTATTGCTTATGTTTTTTAATAATTCCCTATACTATAGTATTTAACCCACACCCTATATCCTAGTGTTATCCTTAATTAACTATTTGAATGCTAGAGGTGTCTGTAATATCTTAGAGGTTAATAGCAATTTTTGTTCTCATGTAAATTAAAGCTGAAATTAAAAGAGGTCAGCACACTGAATATTATTGCCCTTTACATGCTGTTAGTCTACTATATCACAGTGCACATACCCTGCAAAGCTATTTAGGGTTAAGAAGTGTAGGAATCTGGAT
This sequence comes from Rhinophrynus dorsalis, assembly GCA_037306005.1. Lineage (NCBI taxonomy): Eukaryota > Metazoa > Chordata > Amphibia > Anura > Rhinophrynidae > Rhinophrynus > Rhinophrynus dorsalis. Next base: position 37,269,805 of record CM074727.1, read on the forward strand.
CAAACCCAATTCACCATAATACTGGGGTGGGAAGTTAAATGTTTAGAGATTTAAAATGAGCTTTACATACGCTAATTGCTCCATACGATTTTAATACATTATGAAGACAGGCAGTGATGACATATCTGAGCTTTTATGACAGTAAAAACTGAATTTAATGCAAAAGAAAGATTATTGTGTCCCCCACCTTCATTCAAATGGTTTGTCCCAATTTTCTCCCAGAATGCATGGCTCCTGTACAAAATATTTAAAAACCAACTTGACTTAAAAAACAAACCACTTCCCTTGTCTTATTTCATGTGAAAGACATAGGGAACACATTATAAACGCCACCTACTTTGTTAGGAGACAAAATTCTGAAAAGCGATTTTTTATATCCCCAAGTCTGAAATAAAAAAGTATCTGAAGCATAAATACTGAAAAAAAAAATGAAAAAAATATTTCTACATTATATACCAATAAAATAATGGATAAAATCACAGTTATATTCCTCTAAAATATTAGGTTTTCTGTAAATAAAGTCATAAGCCGGTGTTATTCATCAAAAGTTTTATTGCTTATGTTTTTTAATAATTCCCCATACTATAATATTGAACCCACACCGTATATCCTAGTGTTATCCTTAATGAACCATTTGAATGGTAGAAGTGTCTGTAATATCTAAGAGATTAACAGCAATTTTTGTTCTCATTTAAAATAAAGCTGAAATTAAAAGAGGTCAGCACACTTAATATTATTGCCCTTTACATGCTGTTAGTCTTCTATATCACTGTGCACATACCCAGCAAAACTATTAAGTGTTAAGAAGTGTAGGAATCTGGATCAAACCAAATTCACCATAATAGGGGGGTGGAAAGTTAAGAATTTAGAGATTTAAAATGAGCTTTACACACTCTAATTGCTCCAGATGATTTTAATACATTATGAAGACAGGCATTGATGACATATCTGAGCTTTTATGACAGTAAAAACTGAATTTAATGCAAAACAAAGATTTATGTGTCCCCCACCTTCATTCAAATGGTTTGTCCCAATTTTCTCCCAGAATGCATTGCTCCTATACAAAATATTTCAAAACCAACTTGACTTAAAAAACAAACCACTTCCCTTGTCTTATTTCATGTGAAAGACATAGGGAACACCTTATAAATGCCAACTAGTTTGTTATGAGACAAAATTCTGAAAAGCGATTTTTTATATCCCCAAGTTCGAAATAAAAAAGATTCTGAAGCATAAATACAGAAAAAAAAAAAGAAAAAAATATTTCTACATTATATACCAATAAAATAATGGATAAAATCGCAGTTATATTCCTTTAAAATATTAGGCTGTCTGTAAATAAAGTCATAAGCCGGTGTTATTCAGCAAAAGTTTTATTGCTTATGTTTTTTAATAATTCCCTATACTATAATATTTAACCCACACCCTATATCCTAGTGTTATCCTTAATTAACCATTTGAATGCTAGAGGTGTCTGTAATATCTTAGAGATTAATAGCAATCTTTGTTCTCATTTAAATTAAAGCTCAAATTAAAAGAGGTCAGCACACTGAATATTATTGCCCTTTACATGCTGTTAGTCTTCTATATCGCAGTGCACATACCCAGCAAAGCTAATTAGTGTTAAGAAGTGTAGGAATCTGGATCAAACCAACTTCATCATAATAGGGGGGTGGAAAGTTAAGTATTTAGAGATTTAAAATGAGGTTTACATACTCTAATTGCTCTAGATGATTTTAATACATTATGAAGACAGGCAGTGATGACATATCTGAGCTTTTATGACAGTAAAAACTGAATTTAATGCAAAACAAAGATTTATGTGTCCTCCACTGTCATTCAAATGGTTTATCCCAATTTTCTGGCGGTGGAGAAGGCTTTCATCTGACGCTGATTCGCCAACACCCGGGGGAAATTAATGCTGGTTGGGCTCCGCCCTTTCCTAACACCGGTGAGGTAGAAGATGCTCAGAAGCCCTTTTGGGAAGGCACACTCTCCAGGTGAAAGGTGAATTTGTGGAAGCTGCTGAAGCACTCTGCGGCGCACGAACAAAGACTACGCAGGAAACTCCCCTCCAGGAAACCAGCACGGTCCAAAGTTTGGCGCAGCTGAAGCTGCGTCTAATCGGTGACGGGGCTGTGCCTAATCAGTGAATTTGTGGAAACTTGCGAAAGCTCTTGGTAGCGCACAAATAAAGACTGCACAGGAACTTCACCTCCAGGAATCTTGTGCACTTGAAGTTAGGCATAGCCTGAACCACAAGCAAGGGACCACTCAAGAATAGTTACGCCTAAAACGCGTATGCGTGAAACGGCGGAAACACTGGTAGAGCTGCACAGAGACACTGCGCAAGGCACATCCTTACAAGGAAACTTGCGTAGCAAAATCTGATAAAGCTCCAGAAGGAATTGTCAAAGAAAGACCAGTTATAATTCGGAAAACGGCGAATACGCCAGAAGCAGAACAAAGACACAGGCTCCGACACAAGGCTCTGAAAGAGGGAAAGATGGCAACCTGTGCACCCATCAAGACTTCTACAGACCTTCAAGCACATACTAAAGAGAAGAGCCCACAGAATGCCGCAGTAGGAGGAGCCAGGGTAGCCAGCAGCAATACAGTGGAGCAGGCAGACACTGCAACCAAACCCAGAAGCGAAGGCACGATGGTTGACTCAGTTCAGAGCTCCGGCAGCGGAAGTAGTCAACCCAAGTCCAGTAATGGAAATGGAGCGGACAACAGACGCAGCCCAGGGAGGGTACCCAACCTAGAGCCATGGATGAGGCAGACTGTGGTGCTGAAGTTGAAGGAAGTGGAAGGCTGGACCCCTGCTTTGGACTGTGAGACTTTCAGCAAAGAAATGGTGCTGGACCGCGACTTCTCCGTAGTGGAGACGCTAAGCATACAGAATCTCCTGGGCGGTATTTTCTACATCACCTTCATCTCTATGAATGTGTGCAAGCGGTATTGGGACATGGTGCAGACAAAGAGACATGAACCCCCCTTCTCCCGCTTTTTGGGCAACTGCCCTATTCAAAGAGAAGAGAGGCGGGTAACTGTCTCAATGAGAAATCCACACACACCAGGACACATCATCTCTGCGTTCCTGAAGAGGTTCTGCACTGTGGTAAGAGAGCCCTCCCAGATAAAGAACAGACATGGCTTCTGGACAGGAAAATGGTCCCTTGTTGTGCGCCTCAGACAGGTCAAGGGATCTCCAGATGGGTTGCAACATCTACCCCCAAGTTTCACCCTAGACAACTTTGCAGGCATCCTCTTTTATCAGGACCAGCCCCAAACATGGAGGAAGTGCGGCCAGACTGGACATCAGGGGAAAGACTGCAAGGAGAGTGCATGCAAAAACTGTAGAGTGGCAGGGCATGAAACAAAGGACTGTCCAAGGAAGATGACCTGCAACCTCTGTGGAGAAGCCAATCATACGTTTAAGGATTGCCCACAGAGAGCAAAAACCTACGCAGGAGCGGCAGGAAAATGCCTCCAAAAAGCTGGTCCCCCACCAAAATTACCTTGTAGCAAAAAGAAGGAAAACCCAGCACCAGAGAAAACTTCAGTGGGTAAGACTGAAACTCCCCAGACCGCCTCCCTTCTCTCCCAGGCGGCAGTGAAACTGGCCCTCCCAGCTCAAAATGCCACTAATCCTCACACCTTCACTAATCCTCACACGTCTTCTAAACCTCTCCCCTCCCAGCCCTCTTCTAAGCCTCTCTCCTCTGATACCTCCTCTGAAACTAACACCTCCCCACAGCTCTCCACTAATCCCCCTGAAGCAGCTATAACAACCTCCCCAGCTGCCTCAGATTCCTTCCCTCCCTTGTCTTCTGTTTCTTCTGTTTCAGGCCCACCTTTGAAGGAGCAATTAAATAAAAAATCTGGGAAAAGGAAAAAAGACAAGGAGGAGAGCCCTGATAAAGGCACCAGACAGAAAAGAGTGCCTCCAAAGGACAACACCCTCCCTGAGAGAAAAGTGGACTGCAACATAGGGGGCATGGAAAAAGCAGTGAGCCCCCCTGGACGCCCAGCCTTAGAGGGAAAAGGACAGTATTATGCTGACATCCTGGACTTCTTGGCGTCTGTCCTACAGACTGATGAACCTCCAGACCGGGGAGGAGGAGGGGAGAACCCAACGGTGGAGAGTGGTAACTAGTGTCACTGTCTATATGTCCTATCTAACCTATTCTTCTCCCAACTAATGGCATCTCTTTCAGCATTTACCATTAATGTGAGGAGCATCATTGACCAGTACAGGCGACAGGGAATACTAACTTTTCTCTCTTCCCATGGAAGCGATATATATATGATGCAGGAATGTGCCTTACCTTTTTCTCAATCCTACAGGCATCACATGAGGCAATGGCCCCATGGCCCCTCGTACTGGTCGGGTGCGGGCAGCTCTAAGGTGTAGTCATTTTGATCATAGGGGGGCGGTACGCGTTTGATTCTGTCCAGGAGCTAGTCTGCGGCAGACTTCTTGTCGTAGATGGCTCCTGGGCAGGTGAGCCTATGTGGCTCATCAACATGTACGCCTCCCCTGAGAGAAATGAGCGACTGGAGCTTTTCCAGCGCCTGCGGACCCAGCTCGCTACCACCCGGGCAGTGGTGATGGGTGGGGATTTTAATTGCCCAATTGAGGAGGATGGGCGCAGCTCCTGCCATAATGCAAAGCTGGACAAAACATCCAGGTTACTGATAGAGATGGTCAGGGAGGCGTCCTTGCAGGACGCGGTGGGCTCCATTGGGGCGGGCTCTGTTGATTATACTTGGAGCCACCCCGATGGCTCAAGGTGTTCTCAGATTGACTTCCTGTTCACCTCCAGAACAGTAGAGCACAAGTGGCATTCTATGGTCCCCTGCTATTTCTCTGACCACAGGGCCATTCACTTACAAGGGGTCCTGGGCAAAGGGTTTCCTGCCTGTCCAGGCTCCTGGAAGTTGAACTGTGCCCTGCTGGAAAGAGAGGAGATTGTAGAGGAGCTGCGGGGTGCTTATAAAATGTGGAAACTAGATAAAGTGTACTTCCCCACTGTGGCCCAGTGGTGGGAGTTTATGAAAGTTAAATTCCACAGTTTCTTTCAGGCAAAAGGCAGATGCCAGGAGTGCGAGAGGAGAAGTGAACTCAGGAGACTTCAAAGGAAACTGCACTCCCTGCAGGACCTCCAACTCTTTGGCTGGGATGTGAGAAAGGAGGTGGATGAGACCAAAGAGGGCCAGAAAAGGCACTTTGAGGAGGAGTCCAGACGCATTATCTTCCGTTCCAAGGTGGAATACCTGGAGAAGGGTGAGAAATGTAATTCTTTCTTTTTCAGGAAGCTACACTCTGCACACACTCCCCTTATAGAACTGAGGGACAGAGATGGCAGAATCCAAGAGGGGAAGGAAGGGGTCATGAAAGTGGTCACAGACTTCTACAGAGACCTCTACTCCCCCAAAGACACAGACACAGACCAAGCTGCTAAATTCCTGTCAGATATCACTAACTCTGTTGATCACGCATGTAGAGCAGCAATGGACTCCCCCCTGGCATTGGAGGAGCTATTCTCTGCTGCCAGATCCTTCAAGTTGGGCAGGACCCCGGGCTGTGATGGTCTCCCAACTGAATTTTATATAAAGCTGTGGGCCCTCATAGGCCCGGACCTGCTTGAACTATACGAGGAGATGGTGGCGGAGGGCAGAATGCCTCCGACGCTAAGGGAGGGGATGATCATGATCTTGTATAAACAGAAGGGAGAGAGATTTGACCTTAAAAATTGGCTGCCCATCTCTCTCCTGAATGTGGACTACAAGATCCATCCATTGGTCAGATTCTTCACCCAGACCAAAACTGCGGCATTTCCGGTCACAGAATAGCAGATAACCTTGCCCTAATCAAAGGCACGGTCCACTATATCAGAGACCGCCGTATAAAGGCAGCCCTGGAAAGCCTTGATCAGGAGAAGGCCTTTGACCGTGTCTCCCACGAATTCATGGGCAAGGCACTGCGCAGATTTGGGCTGGGAGAAATGTTCTGTTCATATGTTAACCTAATCTACATTGACATTTTCACTACGGTGCTGGTGAACGGCTGGAAGACTGACTCCTTTCCAGTACTTTCTGGGGTCAGACAAGGTTGCCCTCTCTCACCTCTCCTTTTTGTCTGTTGTATAGAGCTCTTCGCTGAATGCATCAGGCGGAATCCAGAGATCAGGGGGATCACTGCACCAATACGTGGCAGAAAAGAGGCAAAGTGCTCGCTGTACATGGACGATGTAACGATCTTCTGCTCTGACCAGCAATCAGTGAAAGAGCTCGTCCAGACATGCGAGGACTTTGGCAAAGCTTCGGGTGCAAAGGTCAACTCCGGGAAGTCAGAGACCATGCTCTTCGGGGAGTGGCACCTGTCTTCTGACCCCTTCCCTTTCCCCATCAGGACAGGCCTATCACGGTGCCCGCGATTTGTGCTGCACTGTGTCTGTCACCTGCTGAGTATTCGTGATTGGCTGTCTGTCATTAGCCCTCCTCACACAGCCTTTTAAACCCAGGTTGAGCACTTCCAGGTTGCCTTTTCATGGTGTCTCTGACTCCACTCTGCCTGACCTGCTTGTCAGATCTCTGGGCCTGTTTCCAGTGTTCCTGTATGCTACATTCCAGTGTTCCAGTGTTCCTGTACATTAACGTTCCGGTGTTCCAGTGTTCCAATGTTCCTGTACGTTAATGTTCCGGTGTTCCAGTGTTCCGGTGTGCCTGTGTTCAGGGGTTCCTGTGCTCCAGCACCGCGTGGGTTTACCTGTATGAGTTCCTGAGTCTCGCGCTCCAGCTGTCGCTTCGGCTACATTGTTCTCCTTGCTATTGCATAAACATTGTTGGTTCCAGCGTGCGGACGCTGGTTTGCTCCACTAAACCTGGTTGCGATATACATTGTTGGTTGCAGCGTGCGGTCGCTGGTGTGCTCCACTAACCTGGTTGCGATATACATTGTTGGTTCCAGTGTGCGGACGCTGATTTGCTCTACTAAACCTGGTTGCGATATACATTGTTGGTTCCAGCGTGCGGTCGCTGGTTTGCTCCACTAAACCTGGCTGCGATATACATTGTTGGTTCCAGGGTGCGGAAACTGGTTTGCTCCACTAAACCTGGTTGCGATATACATTGTTGGTTCCAGCGTGCGGTCGCTGGTTTGCTCCACTAAACCTGGTTGCGAAATACATTGTTGGTTCCAGCGTGCGGACGCTGGTTTGCTCCACTAAACCTGGTTGCAATATACATTGTTGGTTCCAGCGTGCGGTCGCTGGTTTACTCCACTAAACCTGGTTGCAATATACATTGTTGGTTCCAGTGTGCGGACGCTGGTTTACTCCTTAAACCTGGTGGCGCTATTTACCATTAGTCCCAACGTGCGGACGTTGGTTTGCTCCTGAACATCCAGTACTGTGGTCAGTCGCTGTCCACTTCCTTGCAGTTGTCTGATTATCCCTGGCTATAGACTTCTGCTGAGTAAGACCTCTAGGCTTATGCTCTCTGCTGTTTTAGTCACCTAACAGCTGGTCTGTTTGCTCAGGCTGCCCTGCCCGGTATTGGTGAGGCCGGTAGAACCTTGACGTTACCATCCTGTAGGTTGCTTCACCCGGTATTGGCAGGGCCGGTAGAGCCTACTACAGTACCTCCTTAGGCTGCCCTGTCCGGTATTGGTAAGGCCGGTAGAACCTTGTAACTCACCATCTTAAAGGTTGCCTTACCCGGTATTGGCAGGGCCGGTAGAGCCTACATTCAGCATCGCATTGGGCTGCCTTGCCCGGTATTGGTAAGGCCGGTAGAAGCGGAATTATCATCTCACGGTTGCCTTACCCGGTATAGGCAAGGCCGGTAGAGCCTGTCATTAATATTGTCACTTGGGTTGCTTTGTCCGGTATTTAGACAAGGCCGGTAGAACCTTTTGTATGTTCTATTGATGTTATATTGTTATGTATGTTTACCCTACGGGGACTGCCTTTAACTTTTAATAAAGTTAAATTTTACCAAACCTTAAGTCTGAGAGTCTTCATAAACCATGACAGTACGAAAGGGCCATGACCTCAGACCCTAAGAGTGTCGGTAACGCACAGAATATCCATTGGAGGATGGATACGCTCGAGCAACGTTTGGATCAGCTAGGGGTGGCTATCCAAACTATTGTTGAATGCATGGTACTTGCATATAAGTCCGGTGCTAACCCGGTGGTCTCGCCAATTATGACACCGGAGAATGAGTCTAGGCCCTCAGGGGCCGCAGTCAAAGGGTTAACGGCTTCTGCACCCTTACCGCTGAGATATGAAGGCGACCCTCAACTATGCAGAGGGTTTATCAATCAACTTGAGATATTTATGGAATTGACGGCACACGCATTTCCTAGTGATCGCAGCAAGGTTGGGTTCATGATATCCTTGCTGACTGGCAGAGCATTGGCTTGGGCCAACCCACTTTGGGAAAACGCTAAACCTTGCACAAAGAATTTCTGTGATTTTGTGCAATCCTTTCTGAGAGTATTTGAGCCTCCTGGTAGAACTACCTCTGCTGCTAAACGTCTCATGGAGATACAACAGGGCAGGCACACGGTTGGCGATTTTGCCACTGAATTCCGCACCTTGGCAGCAGAGGTAGGATAGAATAACGAGGCCCTGTTGGCAGCCTTTGCTCAAGGATTGAGTGACCAGATTAAAGATGAGATCGCAGCAAAAGATTTACCTACTGACCTAGATGATTATATCAAATACGTGATTCTAATTGACTCCAGAATACGTGAAAGATTAACTGCCAGAGAGCGATGAGTATGGTTAAAAAATAATGGGTCCAGTAGCATATTTTGCCCACCCAACCCTCCCTCGACATCCAAACCTAGTGAACCTGTTCTGGAACCAAGTGAACCTATGCAGGTTGGTTTCACTAGGTTAACTAAGAAGGAGAGACGATATCGCAAGACACCAGGTTTATGTCTGTATTGCGGTAAAAATGGTCACCTGTTAAGATCTTGTCCGGTACGTCTGGGAAACGAACACACCTAGGGTACCTTGGGGGACAGGCCCTAGGTGGTGTCCAATAGTCCCCATTGTTGGGCACACTTAAACCCACCATACAGGTGGTATTGTCATGGGCACAACGCTCGGTTGAGATTTTGGCCTTGGTTGATTCTGGTGCTGCTGGGTATTTCATGGACAATACCTTTGCTGAATTGCATGGGGTACCACGGATTCAGAGAGAAACCCCTCTTGCTATTGAGGCAATTGATGGCAGAGCTTTGGAACCCGCCCAAGTTACTTTTGAAACGATGCCCTTGTCCTTGACTATTGGGGCTCTTCACAAGGAAGAGCAGCAGTTCCAATTGATTAATTCTCCTCACCATGACGTGATTTTGGGCTTTCCTTGGTTGCAGTTGCACAACCCACAATTTATTTGGCTGAAATGTGAGATTGCTGCTTGGTCTCAGTTCTGTATGGATAAGTGCGTTACCCATCCTGTTAAGGTCTTGTGCACCTCCCCTTCACTACCTGATGCCTACCAGCAGTTTAGCGACATTTTCAATAAGGGAGAGGCTGGCGCCCTACCTCAGCACAGACCATACGATTGTCGCATAGAAAAGAGTCCTGGAGCAGTACCACTGAGGGGACGCACGTATCCATTGTCTTGTGAGGAGAACCAAGCTATGGAGGAATACATAGCAAATGTCCTCAGTAGAGGGATCATAAGGAAATCTACTTCTCCGGCCGGTGCCAGGTTCTTTTTTGTTAAGAAAAAAAGTGGCGAACTGCGACCTTGCATAGACTATCCTGGGCTGAATAAGCTGATGGCAAAAAATGCCTACCCAATCCCACTCATCACCGAGCTGTTTGATAGACTTAAGGGGTCCTCGATTTTCACCAAATTGGACCTAAGGGCAGCCTACAATTTGATACGTATCAGAGCCTGTGATGAGTGGAAAACTGCCTTCAATACGAGATCTGGGCATTATGAATACCTAGTCATGCCATTTGGTCTATGTAATGCTCCTGCAGTATTTCAAGAACTGATCAATGACGTTCTTAGAGATATGTTACAAACTTGTGTTGTAGTCTATCTTGACGACATACTTATCCACTCCAAAGACCTGTCACAACACATCAAGGATGTGTCTGAAGTCTTGCTGCGCTTACGAAAAAATAAATTATTCTGTAAACTGGAGAAATGCGAGTTCCACAAAACCAGTGTACCGTTTCTGGCGTTTATAATTGGCAAAGACGGCATTGCCATGGATAAAGAGAAATTGATGGCAGTATTACAATGGCCTAAACCCAAGAGCCTCAAAGTCATCCAACGGTTTCTGGGCTTCGCCAATTATTACAGGAAGTTTATTAAAAACTTCTCCTCTATTGTGAAACCTCTGTCTGACCTCACGCATAAGGGCGCTAACCCATCCCGCTGGCCGGTGACTGCTGAAGAGGCCTTTGAGAAGTTGAAGGTAGCCTTTGCTGAAGCGCCTGTGTTGTCCCACCCTGATCCAATACTTCCCTTTACTTTGGAAGTTGATGCCTCAGATATTGGGGTCGGGGTGGTGCTCTCTCAGCGACAGGTTAAAGGCGGTACACTCAGACCCTGTGGATTCTTTTCAAAAAAATTGACTATTGCTCAAAGTCATTACGAGATTGGTGATCGAGAATTACTGGCCATTATCCTTGCTCTCAAAGAATGGCGTAATTTACTTGAAGGCACAAAAAACCCCGTTTTGATTCTAACTGATCACAAGAATCTGACGTATCTTTCTGAGGCCAAGAGACTGTCTTCTCGCCAGGCCAGATGGGCACTGTTTCTATCCCGATTCAATTTCGTTGTATCATACCTGCCGGGATCAAAGAATGTTAGGGCTGATGCTCTGTCTAGACAATTTGAAGCAGAGGTTGACAGAGAAGAGGTACCAGCACCTCTCATTCAACCTGATCGAATATTGGCTACCATACGTACTAGTATTACTTCACCACTAGGGGAGGAGATTTTGATATCCCAAGCCTCTGCTCCTCATGAGACTCCAGTGGGCAAATGTTTTGTTGCTGAGCCATTCCGTACTTGATTACTTGAGACCTACCACTCCTCTAAGGCTGTGGGACATATTGGTAGGGATCAATTGTTCTGGTCTCTCTCTCAGCTATTTTGGTGGCCTTCTATGAGAGCTGATTGTGCCAATTTTACGAATGCCTGTGCCACCTGTGCCCGTGCCAAAACCCCTAGACATCTCCCTCTGGGCTTGCTTCAGCTGGTGCCTAATGGTGAACGCCCTTGGTCTCACGTTTCTATCGACTTTATGGGAGAATTGCCCATGTCTAGAGGGTACTCTTTCATATTGATGGTGGTAGACAGGTTCTCTAAAATGGCACACTTCATACCCCTCCGTGGCCTTCCTTCGGCCAAAGAACTGGCAATGGTATTCGCTCGAGAAGTATTTCGGTTACATGGAGTACCCAGGGTGCTGGTGTCTGACAGGGGGAGCCAGTTTGTGTCCAGATTCTGGAGGGCATTTTGCGAACAGATGGGCATACAGCTATTATTTTCCTCGGCATATCATCCCCAGACTAACGGGGCCGCTGAGAGGGCCAATCAAGGATTGGAACAGTTTCTGCGATGTTTTGTGACTGACCATCATGATAATTGGGCGGACTTGTTGCCTTGGGCAGAGTTCGCCAGGAACTGCGCGGTTAATTCTTCATCCGGGAGCTCTCTGTTTTTGATCAATTATGGGTTCCAACCCTGCCTGCTCCCGGATTCCTTTCAATCACAGCAGATTCCAGCTCTGGATGAGCATATAGAGCAACTCCGTTCCACATGGGCACAAGTTCAGAGGGCATTGGGCCAGTCTTTTCAGCTATATCAGCGTCATGCCAATCGCAGAAGGCTTCCAGCGGTTTCCTTCCAAGTCGGATAGAGTATGGCTGTCCTCCAAGAATCTAAAACTCAAGGTCCCATCTAATAAGCTGGCACCTCGATTCATTGGTCCGTACAAGATCATTCGCAAAATTAACCCTGTTTCTTATGCCTTGGAATTGCCTGCTTCTATGTGCATTCATAATGAATTCCATGTGTCTCTCCTTAAACCTCTGGTTTGTAACCGTTATACTACCACACCTGTGATGCCAGGTCCTGTTGAAGTCGAGGGGCAGGAGGAGTATGAAATACAAAGCATTATTGATTCCCGCAGACGTAGAGGAGGGGTACAGTATCTGGTGCATTGGAAAGGTTATGGTCCTGAGGATCGTTCCTGGGTTGACAGTAAGGGCCTTCATGCACACAAATTACTACGAGTATTTCATGCCAAATACCCTCAGAAGCATGGACCCTACTCCAGGAGAGGGGGTCTTTGAAAGGGGGGTACTATCACGGTGCCCGTGATTCGTGCTGCTCTGTGTCTATCACTTGCTGAGTATTCGTGATTGGCTGTCTGTCATTAGCCCTCCTCACACAACCTTTTTAAACCCAGGTTGAGCACTTCCAGGTAGCCTTTTCGTGGTGTCTCTGACTCCACTCTGCCTGACCTGCTTGTCAGATCTCTGGGCCTGTTTCCAGTGTTCCTGTATGCTACATTCCGGTGTTCCAGTGTTCCAGTGTTCCTGTACGTTAATGTTCCGGTGTTCCAGCGTTCCGGTTTGACTGTGTTCCGGGGTTCCTGTGCTCCAGCACCGCGCGGGTTAACCTGTACGAGTTCCTGAGTCTCGCGCTCCAGCTGTCGCTTCGGCGACATTGTTCTCCTCGCTATTGCATACACATTGTTGGTTCCAGCGTACGGATGCTGGTTTGCTCCAGTAAACCTGGTTGCAATTTACATTGTTGGTTCCAGCGTGCGGTTGCTGGTTTGCTCCACTAACCTGGTTGCGATATACATTGTTGGTTCCAGCGTGCGGATGCTGGTTTGCTCCACTAAACCTGGTTGCAATATACATTGTTGGTTCCAGCGTGTGGACGCTGGTTTGCTCTACTAAATCTGGTTGCGATATACATTGTTGGTTTCAGCGTGCGGTCGCTGGTTTGCTCCACTAAACCTGGTTGCAATATAAATTGTTGGTTCCAGCGTGCGGACGCTGGTTTACTCCTTAAACCTGGTGGTGCTATTTACCATTAGTCCCAACGTGCGGGCGTTGGTTTGCTCCTGAACATCCAGTACTGTGGTCAATCGCTGTCCACTTCCTTGCAGTTGTCTGATTATCCCTGGCTATAGACTTCTGCTGAGTAAGACCTCTAGGCTTATGCTCTCTGCTGTCTTAGTCACCTAACAGCTGGTCTATTTGCTCAGGCTGCCCTGCCCGGTATTGGTGAGGCCGGTAGAACCTTGACGTTACCATCCAGTAGGTTGCCTCACCCAGTATTGGCAGGGTCGGTAGAGCCTACTACAGTACCTCCTTAGGCTGCCCTGCCCGGTATTGGTAAAGCCGGTAGAACCTTGAAACTCACCATCTTAAAGGTTGCCTTACCCGGTATTGGCAGGGCCGGTAGAGCCTACATTCAGCATCCCATTGGGCTGCCTTGCCCGGTATTGGTAAGGCCGGTAGAACCGGAATTATCATCTCACGGTTGCCTTACCCGGTATAGGCAAGGCCGGTAGAGCCTGTCATTAATATTGTCACTTGGGTTGCCTTGCCCGGTATTTAGGCAAGGCCGGGAGAACCTTTTGTATGTTCTATTGATGTTATATTGTTATGTATGTTTACACTACGGGGACTGCCTTTAACTTTTAATAAAGTTAAATTTTACCAAACCTTAAGTCTGAGAGTCTTCTAAAACCGTGACAAGGCCTCATCAAAATCCTGGGAGTCTGGTTCGGTGGAAAAGGAGCGACCCTGAAGTGTTGGGATGAAAGACTAGCAAAAGTCAGACAGAAATTTGGACTATGGAGCCTCAGGGACCTCACCATAGAGGGAAAAATACTGGTACTGCAGAATGAGATCCTTCCAGTTCTGCAGTATATGGCCCAAGCTTGGCCACCCTTGGCAACAATTTGCAGAGCCATCACAAGGGCAGTGTTTCACTTCATCTGGGGCTCCAAAATGGACAGAGTGAAGCGTGCAGTTATGTACAAGGAGCCCCACAAAGGAGGAAAGGGGGTGCCAGACATCCCCACCATGTTGCGGGCCTTCTTCGTGTGCAACTGTGTGCGGAGGACTTTAAGAGAGAGCGACCAGGGATCTGCCGGTAATGCCATGTCCCTTTTCTTCCTGCTTCCTCTTTGGAGGGGACTTGGTTGGGAGACGTGGGACAGCTCCATCCCTTACAACTGGACTACCCCCTGGTTCTACAAGGATGTTGGTAGATTTGTGACAGAGAACCAACTGGAGGGTGTTAAACCAGAACTGTGGACCCCAAAGGTCATATATAAGCTCAGTAGAGCAAAAGACATTATAGAGACAATTTCAGGACTCCCAGCTGCTACTTCCAAGATGGTATGGCAGAACGTGTCACCAGGGAGACTCACCAACAGACAGAAGGACACTGCATGGATGGCCATTCAGGGTGGTCTGTCTCTCAGGTCATTCATGCATGCAAGGAACCTATGCAGGTATAGACACTGCCCTAGAGGATGCGTGGCAGAAGAAACTGCCCTGCATGTTTTTTGGCAGTGCCCCTTTGCCCAAGCTCTGTTGATTAACCTGGAAAATGAACTCAAATACTCTGTTCCAAAGAGACACTTGTCGTACCACTCGGCACTGTATGGACTATTTCCAGGGACACACTCGTATGGTGCTATCCAGGAAGACTGGCGCATCATGTGCTGTGTCAAAGATGCTCTGTGGTTTGCAAGGAATCGTCTGGTGCTGAGGAGAGAACAGGTGACAACACAGGACTGTCGAAGACTGATCCACAGTCTGCTAAGAGACTATAACATCTTGGACAGCCCTGAAGAGGAGGACTAGCATCCCCTCCAATGGCCCAATATCACTGTCACCTCCCCTTGGCCCCCTAACCCATGCCCCATATCCCACCCCCCCGCGCACACATCCAATCCCCCAGGCGAATGCCCACAGAGACGTTAATACAGTGAAATAAAGTACAAGTGTGGAGTTCAATAAAGTGATGATACAATAAAGTTCAAATGTACCTGCGTGCCGCCAAAGTGCACTGCGTTGCAGGTATTAAGAATGTTATTGTTTTAAATGTATGAATGCACTCTGTATTGGAAAGCATTACTGTACAAAGAAATGTTGTATTGTATTTTCCATGTCAAAATAAAGATTATTTAAAAAAAAAAAAAAAAAAAATGGGCAGCTTGCAAACCCCCTCCTGTCTGAGCCCTTTGGCCCGGGAGGGGGCGGGGTACTGAAGTTCTGCACCTTGCCCCTTGGCAGCCCTCACTCGCCCCTCCTGTCTGAGCCTTTTGGCCCGGGAGGGGTTGGGGTACTGAAGCTCTGCATCTTGCCCCTTGGGCAGCTGCACCCCCCTCCTGTCTTTGGACAGTTTGGAGGGGGAGGGGGTATTGATACTGTGCACCATGCCCCATGGCTGCTCTCCCCCCCTCCTGTCGGGGGAGGGGGAGGGGGTAAGAAAGCTCTACACCTTGCCCCATGGGCTGCCATAACCCTCTCTCCTGTCTTTTGGCTGGAGAGGGGAGGGGTATTGAAGCTCTACACCTTGCCAGACAGGCTGCCCCCACCCCCTCCTGTCTGAGCCTTTTGACCTGGGAGGGGGCGGGGTAGTGAAGCTCTGCACCTTGCCCCATTGGCTGCTCTCAGCCCATCCTATCATTTGACTAGGAGTGGGCGGGGTACAGAAGCTCTGCACCTTGCCCCATGGCAGCCCCCACCCCCTCCTGTCTGAGCCTTTTTGCCCGGGAGGGGGTGGGGTACTGAAGATCTGCACCTTTACCCCTTGGGCAGCTGCACCACCCTCCTGTCTTTAGATATTTGGGAGGGGGAGGGGTACTGATGCTCTGCTCCATGTCCCATGGCTGCTCTCCCCCCTCCTGTCTGAGCCTTTTGGCCTGGGAGGGGGAGGGGGTACTGAAGCTCTACACCTTGCCCCACGGGATGCCTTAACCCCCTCTCCCGTCTTTTGGCCGGAGAGGGGCCGGGGTACTGAAGCTCTACACCTTGCCCCACGGTTTGCCTTAACCCCCTTTCCCGTCTTTTGGCCGGAGAGGGAGGGGGTCCTGAAGCTCTACACCTTGCCCCACGGGCTGCCTTAACCCCCTTTCCCGTCTTTTGGCTGGAGAGGGGGCGGGGTAATGAAGCTCTACACCTTGCCCCACTGGCTGCTCTTGCCCCCCCTCCCGTTTTTCAACTTTGTGTACAAACAATAATAGATGTGCTAATACGTTTCAAAGAAGCTCTCTGTCCTTCTCCTGGAGAGAACAGAAATATTCTTCCCCTGTCAGTCTCCTTTTATCACTTCTCATATTATCCACTTCATTACCAAGTGGAAATGCACTAACTCCTTGTATATCATGCGTAGCAAAGAAATAATAAGCAATACATATTAAAATAATATTAAAATCAATTAAATAACATTTTAACATATATATATATATATATATATATATATATATATATATATATATGTATATATATATATGTAAATATATATATATATATATATGTAAATCTAAATGAATATACTAAAGTAGTTAAAGGGATAGTAATGTTTCACAATAAAAGCAGCACTAATAATCAACATAGTATTTGTGCCTTGGAGAGTGTTATTTCAATACTGTCAAAGTTGTAGTTCAAGAGTAATTGAATGATAAAGTATCCTCCTCCTGTCCCTTTTACCTTATGTAACACTGCTCACCTCAGATGTGGAATCTGGTCACTTGACCAGACAGATCATACCAAGGAACAATCTTCTTACTTTGAGAACAATGAAAGTCCTGCCGTCATTGACAGGTTTTTCCCTTATCTTAAAGGGATAGTTATGTTTCATAATAAAAGCAGCTCTAATTAATCATCATAGTATTTGTGCCTTGGAGAGTGTTATTTCAATTCTGTCAGAGTTGTAGTTCAAAAATAATTGAATGTTAAAGTATCCTCGTCCCGCCCCTTTTACTGATGTTACACTGCTCACCTAAGAGCAGCACGGAGAGTCCAGGTAGATTGCAGAGAGGAACAATCTTCAATTAAGATTAGGGAAAAAGCTGAAAAAACTGTCAAAGGGGACCGTAGAATATTGACCCTTGATGTGAGCTGTCTCGTCTATGGACTGGATTCCACATCTGAGGAGAGGGGGCTTATACTAGGGAAAAAAGGGGCGGGAGGGGAAAACTTTATCATTCAATTACTCTTGAACTACAACTCTCACAGTATTGAAATAACACTCTCCATGGCCCAAATACTATGAAGATTAATTGGAGCTGCTGTTTTTGTGAAACATTACTGTCACTTTAATTGAAGATTGTCCCTCTCTGCAATCTGCCTGGACACCACACTGCTGCTCTAAGCTGAGAAGTTACATCAGTAAAAGGGACAGGAGGGGGATACTTTATCATTCAATTACTCTTGAACTACAACTCTGACAGTAATGAAATAGCACTCTCTATGGCTCAAATACTATGACGATTAATTGGAGCTGCATTTTTGTGAAATATTACTATCCCTTTAATATGAGAATTGTTAACAGGGGACTTATATATACATACCTATCAGCTGCTTGAGAATGGGCTCTATAGTCTGAAACACATCGCATTGTGCATTTTGTTTGGAGATACAGCGTTTGGATTATGCTGTTTGTATTATGAGTACTGAGAGTTTTTTATAATTGTTTTAGTATAGTAAATGCCTGATGATGGTGAATCACTAAATATTAAGATTAAGGGTCTTGCTATTACTGAACTAAGTTCAGTAATATACCCTTGGGTGTATAACATCAGGTCCAAGAGCTTTAGTCACCATAACATTTTCCAGTCTCTTTTGGACTTTGTCCTCAGTAAGCCATGTACATGATGGAGGGAATTCTGTGATTCTGTCTGTTTGTCCTTAGCCTGCCATTGTTGATTCCTTTGTATATACAGAAGAAAATAATATGTATAAGCCAGGTGTCAGTCATAACCTTACCCTCACTAGTTAATTCAGGTCTCATTTTAAAGAGAACCATTATCAACCTTAATCTTTTTGCCCTTTTTGTACTTGTAAAATTGTTTAGTATTTGTCTTGTTCTCTTTTGCAACACTATTCTCATTTCAATCCTAACTAGCCTAATTGCTCACTTGCAGATTTTATTACAGTACATAGTTTTTGGTGTTTTATAAAAAAAAGTTTACTGATTTTTGAAGTGGCATAACTGGAATTCAATGAAATCAAAAATTGGCAGTACTTTTGTAGAATAAACATTAGTGATTAAGGAAACTAGACACAGAAACCAATCTATTTAAAGCTCAGTTACAGTATCACATAAATCAGGTGAAGAGCAGTTTAGTGCTGTGTCTGGAAGACATTTCCCTTACTGTCTGGGATGTTTGAGATAAGAAATTCCCCAGAAGGGACTGCAGGGTACTGGAGGGGAAGTATGTCATGAGGAGGGTTAAGACTTAGAGGAAGTCTGAGTGAGAGGGAGGAATAAAATGGAACGGGTTTAAAGGGATAGTAATACTTTGTTTTATCTTTATTTTATTTTGTATGCATTAAAAAAACATGAAGAACGATATAAGTCTTATCTCTCAAACCTTTATGGTTTGAGAGATATTCACAAGCAAAGTTTCCCCTCCAGTCCCTTTTACCTAGTGTAAGCCATCTCTTCTTAGAGACTGTAAGACCAGACAGATAACAGCAGGGGACATGTCGGTGGTGGGAAAATGTATATAGGTACTGGCCTTGCTTTTGAGGGCTGGCAGGACCTGGGCCAGCACCCTGGAGAATGTGGCCTGTGACATGCCAGATGCGTAACCCTCAGTGGACTGGAAGGCCCCACTTGCCATGAAGTGTATGGCACTGAGTAGTTTATGCAGGCCAGTTAGGGCATGGTTGTGGATGTAGATGTGATCCACCTGATCTTTGATGACCTCATACAAGGCAATGATGCTGTCAGGCCTCAACCTGTAGCGATCAATGACCTCGTCATCAGTCATTCCAAAGAGGGTGACCCTTGGGAGGTATACCCTGGGCCTTGGTGGTCATCTATACATCCTCTGCCCTCCAGGTGGGGATGGACTCCTGTGTGGCTGCTGAGCCAGAGCCTCCCCACTTGCAACAGGTGAAGGCTTTTGATCAGGCGTGCTTGGAGGTTGCTGATGTTCCCTAGCTCTCTCCCTTGCACGCCTTCTCCGCAGTCTTCGCAACTATATGTAACCCAACATACTGTTTGCTCTCTCTATCTGTCTCTGTCTGTTTCTCTCTCTCTCTACCTCTCTCTCTCTCTCTCTCTATCTCTCTCTATCTCTCTCTCTCCCTCCCTGAGTGGAAAACAAGCCACAAGTGAGTGTGTTTAGTTGTCCCTTTAAGTACTTGATAGGGCGCTGTGTAGGTGTGGGGATGAGGTGAGTGCTAACCAGTGGTGAGTAGTTTTTGTCCAGATAAGTGTTTGCAGGTGTGTGTGTGTGTTATAAGATGTGGTGTGTTGTGCCTGTTATGTGTGTGCCATTTGCGGGTGTGAAGTTGTGGGATGCAGGTCTCGTGTTGATGTTACCCAGGTGAGCTTATATTTGCAGGTGTCCTCTTTGTGTGATAACCCCAATTGTTCCGTGCCATGTTGTGTTGGTGTTTTTTTGTGTGTCGTTATCCCTGTGGTGTTGGTTGTTGTTGTGTGTGCATGTTTTGGTGTTGTTTTGGCATTGCACGGGTTAATTTTTCCATTTACATGGTTGTGCGGTAAGCATTTTGTGTATTTTCCTATGTAACGGGTGTTTTGTTTTGCCCGTTAAGTGTCTAACGGCTAAGAAAAGTGGGTCATAACTTTTTGCCATTAGGTGTGTCTTTTTTTCAGCTGTTAGCAGTACCGCAAGCCTTTGAATAGCTCTGGGGTATGTTGTTCCATGCGTCTGAATGCACGTAAGTGTATTGGCCATTAGGATTCTGCAACTGCCGTTAGCTGTTCTTTAGACAGATCTTTGAATTGCAACATGACACTTAACGCACCCGTTAGTGATTTTTTTTTACTAATGGCTGCCTTTAAATCTAGCCCTTAGTCCCTTCCAGGAGGTGATGCCACTCCCGACGGGCAAGGATGATGGCCAGCAACTCACGATCCCCTATGTCATATAGGCTTTGAGCCTTTGTCATCTTTTTAGAAAAAAACCTGCAAGGCATCAGGGGTTTACCGTGCTCCGCTCTCTGTGATAGAACTGCCCCTACCCCTGTCTCAGAAACATCTGTCTCAAGGGTGAAGGGCAGAGCAGTGTTTGGATGCACCAATATAGGAGCCGTCGAAAAGGCAGACTTTAGGGCCTCAAAAGCTTTGTTGGCCTCGGGGGACCATAACGATGGGTTAGCGCCCTTATGTGTCATGTCAGTCAAAGGTTTGACCAAGGATGACAAATTACGAATCAACTTCCTATAATAGTTTGCAAAATCTTTGTATGGCCTTCAGGCCCATTGGACGTGACCATTGTAATACTGCCTACAGTTTTTCCGTATCCATAGCAATTTCGTTAGTTGAGATGACATAACCCAGAAAGGGAACCTGGTCCTTATGAAATTAGCATTTCTCAAGTTTGCAATAAAGTTTGTTCTCCCTCAGTTTTTGCAGTACCGTAATGACATCTCTCCTATGTGTCTCGATATCAGGAGAGTGTATCAAGACATCGTCCAGGTACACTACTAAACAGGACTGTATCAGGCTTTGTAAAACATTGTTAATGAACTCCTGGAAGACCGCTGGCGCATTGCATAGCTCAAAAAGCATAACCAGATATTCGTAATGGCCACTACGATTATTAAAAGTGGTCTTCCACTCATTGCCCTCCCTGATTCTAATCAAGTTGTATGTTGCACACAAATCGAGTTTAGTGAATACGGAGGAGCCCTTTAACCAGTCAAACAATTCCGTAATTAGTGGGATGGGGTAAGCATTTTTACCATTAGATTGTTTAGCCCTCTATAATTGATACAGGGTCTAAGCTCCCCGCTCTTTTTCTTTACAAAAAAAAATCCCGCCCCTGCGGGCGAGGAAGATTTCCTTATAATGCCTCTGGATGATGCATCTGAAATATATTCCTCCATGGCCTTGTTCTCCTCTACTGGTAGAGGATATGTGCGGCCTTTGGGAGGTATTGAACCTGGTGTTAGATTAATAGCACAGTCATACGGCCTATGCTACGTTAATGCGCTAGCCTCACCCTTGCTAAACACCTCACTGAAAGACTGGTACTCTGAAGACAACAAGGGGGAGGTAAGCAAAATTTTAATAGGATGCTGCAGACAGGTCCCATTACAATATTTAGGCCATGATATTATATTACACTTCTCCCAAACCACTCTGGGATTGTGTTTCTGGAGCCATGGGAACCCCAAAATGACAGCTTGATGTGGAGACTGGATCACCTGAAATTATAGAATCTCCACATGGAGAGCTCCTACTCTTAGGGTCAGTGGACAGCTCTCATGTGTGACATGGGAAAGCTCAAGAGGAAGACTGTCAATAGCTTCCACTGCCAATGGAGAATCATGGGGCGTCACTGGAATATTGTGTTTGTTCACAAAATCACTATCAATAAAATACACTGCCACACCAGAATCGATCAAGACTGAGTGGTCACTGAGGAATTGGCCCAAGAAATCATCACCTAAATAATGGGTTTATTTGAATCAAGCTCTGGGGACCGACTGACTCCACCTAGGATCTGTCCTCTTAAAGATCCTAGGTGCGTGCATTTCCCGGACACACCAGACATCCTCGTAGCATATGCCCAGCCTTCACACAATACAGGCATAGGCCTTCTCGGCGGCGCAAGGACCATTCCTCCTGAGATAACCGTGTAAAGCCAACCTGCATGAGTTTAGCCCTACTAGACTCCGAACTGGGTGGCAAGGGAGGTGAGGGAGGTATGGGTGGGAGCTCCCTGTTAGGTACTGGGCGCAACTCTTGCCGCAAAACACTAGAGGAGCAGGACTCAGTCAGTAGATTAATACAGCAACTGAGGAAGTCTGCTGCAAGGCAGAGTCAGGATGGCAGCAACAATGGAGATATAGCCAGCAGCAAACCGTAGAACACTGGAGCAGGCAGGACTCAGTCAGTAGATTGATAGAGCAACTGAGGAAGACTGGTGCGAGGCAGACTCCGGAAGACAACAACACTGGAGATATAGTCTGCAGCAAATCGCAGAACACTGGAGCAGGCCGGACTCAGTCAGTAGATGGATATAGCAACTGAGGAAGACTGGTGTGAGGCAGACTAAAGATGATGGCAACGTTGGAGATATAGCCTGCAGCAAACCACAAAACACTGGAGCAGGCAGGACTCAGTCACTATATGGATAGAGCAACTGAGGAAGACTGGTGTGAGGTAGACTTAGGATGACAGCAACACTGGTGAGATATAGCCAGATACAAACTGTAGAACACTGGAGCAGGCATGTCTCAGACAGTAGATGGAAATCACAGCTGAGGAAGACAGGTGCAAGGCAGACTCAGGATGATAGCGACACTGGAGATACAGCAAGCAGCAAACCGCAGAACACTGGGGCAGGAAGGACTTAGGGATAGATTTAAAGACTCCCGTTAAACCAGCCGCTAAGTGAAAAAGGCACATCGCTCGCAAATAAAACATGAGTTACGACAGATTCAATAGGTACTCTACGAGAATATCTATCGAGCGTAGGCACACACAAAACACGTAACACAAAACCCGTTGTTGCTCATGTTAATGCACAATGGGCGGCCAAATCACACAATAACACCGCTCAGAACAACATGTAACATAACGGCTGCCGTTGTCTAGCAACCCTGATTGATGCAAAAACAAATTCAAACACACAGAAAATCACAAAGCCCCAATGTATCAAAAAACTTCAAATACACCGATATATACCCAAAAATAACCGTCACACACTGTCTGTTATCGAGTTCTTCAGAGCTAGATATCAGGACCCAGGAGCGGAGGATAGTGATTAGAGAGAGGGAGACAGGAGCGTACATTGGAGGTAGAGGAGTTTTGGAGTTTGGAGAGAGGAGAGAGGTGCACTAAATATACACATATCACACATTTGCACATATTACATACACACATACAAACACAAACACATACATACACATAGTCCTTTAATTTTATAACACCTTACACATTTTACTTTTTATTTTGACAGTGTGAATCTGTGAGTGAAAGTGTGTGACAGAGAGTGAGTGGATCGAGTGTGTCTGTGAGGGCCAATGGGAGTGCCTGGGTGTGACTGGGTGAGTGATGGCCAGGAGAGGAGGACAGGTGAGAGGGATGGGGAGAGTAGTAGAGGAGGAGGAAGCTCAGGAGGGTATCCCTCAGCAGAGCATGGGTGGGAGAGGGAGATCTGCAGGGCGGAGGGGGACCCGGCCCACAAGAGCAGGCACATGCAGGACAGGGACAGAACCTGCAGTGGGACGAGGGGTAGTTCCTGGTGAGCACCCCACACAGTCAGGGTCAGACCAGGCAGGGCACTCCGGCTCTGAGTCATCCCATGCCGGAGCTGACGAGGGCAGGATCAGGGACCCCAAATACACAGAGGAGGAGAACACGGCTCTCGAGCAGGCTGTCCTGGAGAGGCAGAGTGTTCTCCACCCGACAGCGAAGGTCCCTTGCTTGTCAGCGAGGAGGAAAGCAGCCTGGAACCAGATCTGCAGCTGGGTCAACACGGTGGCTCCATGCAGGCGGGACGTGGAGTCTATCAAAAAGAGATGGAGCGACTGCCGGAGGGTCGTCAAAAACAAGATGACAGAGCTTGCCATGCACGCCCGAGGCACTAGAGGTGCACCAGCAGTCCCTATCACCTTCTGCGGCTGGGAGGAGATGGTGCGGCAGACCATGTTCCCGACCCTGATCGAGGGGGTCGTTGGAGGAACTGACACTGGGGATGAGAGGAGCCTCCACACTACCGGTAAGTGCAACACTATAGAACAACACACTACAGCAACGAACACCAGCTGCACACACAGTCACACCTCAACGCATGTCCATCACTCAGTCATACAACTGCACCAAAACAGCACCCTGAGGGTGAAAAAAAGGACACAACACCAGGACAAATGGCAAGGTCCAACTTGGGACAAACCTGTCAAAGTCCTACTTCAACCCTCCTGTCGCTGTGTTCATCACACACAATACACAAACCGTTATGTTCAAAATGTCGTCTGTTAAATATCATCACTGTTCACGCACAATGTCACCCATGTCCGCACCCCCACTCTAACCGCTTGAGTGCTAGAGGGATCATCAATGCATCGATCAACAATGCTTTGGCAACTCCTCTGGGACTCAAGGGGTTAACCAGACAACAAACAAGTCAATCGGTCAACCATCACATGCTACACAGGGGACATTCACTAAGCGGTGACAGAGAGATGGTGGACACAAAGTAACCCTCACACACCCTCACTTCACCAATACCAGTGTTAGTCCATGGTGAATATGCAAAAACAAGAATCAAGTTTATAAGGTCCCATTGTACAGACTCCATGGAAAACACGGGAAATGGGGAAAGGAGATCACTGGAGAAGTCACCATCATGTTCACTTCATCAGTTCAACATCACCGCTTACTGAATCACAAAAAGGGGGCATCAGGTCACACATCACAGTGTCCCACAGAATAAATGCTTGTAGGTGCAACACACCGGCCGAAAACTATTCCACAGATTTCAAGCTGGAAAAAGTAGGCATTGGTGTTGTGGCTGCAATCATTTACTCTGACTTGAAATGACATATCCCATATCTGATTCCCACATGGATCCACAGGGGTGCTGATTCCATGGATGGAACACCAGCCGCTCTTTGCAGGATACACATGGGAAACAAACAGCAAACATTGTACCTTGGTCACCAACAGGCCATGACTGATGGATATCTAGGATTGAGTACGGTTGCCTCACACAGAAGGATGGATGGGCTCATACACAGTGAAAAAACAGGCCTCAATCAAAGATATCCGTCACTACTGGCTGGATTGTTTCCCTTAGGATTCAAATGTTACTAAATATGTTCCAACACGATGTGAACACAGAGATCAGTTCACTGGATGTGATTGCCTTACTGGCCAGATAGATATGTGCACCCATCACAAATCAACGTACATTGCTACCATCCAAATACACATACATAGTATATCACACTCTACGTAGATGAGATATACGAGGTATGTTCATATCCAGCATATCAATACAATGTATTGTTGGATGGGTGCACATATATAGCCAGTAGTGATGAGCGAGCACCCCAATGCTCGGGTGTTCGGGTGCTCTGACCGAGCGCCCCCGGAGGCTCGAGTGCTCGGCCGAGCACCCGAGCCCCATTGAAGTCAATGGGAGGACTCGAGCATTACACCAGGCACCCCCTGCTCTGATGAGGGGAGGGTGCCTGGTCCATAGGAAAAGGGCAGAAAAGGATGGAAACACCACAGAAATGGTTCAGGGACAGCATAGGGAGGATGTCTGGATGCATCTTGGACTCCAACATCGCTGCTGGGAACGATCTTTCGCCCGTAGTACGCCATTTTTACAGACTGACCGTAAAACACACAAAAAGGAAAATAAAAACGACTTTAGGCGAAAAATTGTTACCAAACAGTATTTGCTGTATATTTACTTGTATATCATCTGCAAATTCTGCAAAAAATTTCATCGATTTTTCGGAACTGGGGCCATGATTAAGAGGGAAACGTGCGCAGAGGCAAATTCTCCCAAAAATTTCCTAGATTTTTCTGAACTGAGGCCATGATTAAGAGGGAAACGTGCGCAAAGGCAAATTCTCCCAAAAATTTCCTCGATTTTTCTGAACTGGGGCCATGATTAAGAGGGAAACGTGCGCTGAGCCGACCATCTAAAACATTATGGGTGAGGGTCTGCTGCAGAGCTGACCATCCTAAACATTATATGCGAAGGCCCGCTAGTGAGCTGACGCTATAAAACATTATATGAGAGGGCCCGCTAGAGAGCTGACCCAATAAAACATTATATGAGAAGGCCCGCTGGTGAGCTGACCTATATAAAAATTGTCAAACAGGGCCCGCTGGTGAGCTGGCCCTATATAAAAATTATATCACAGGGCATATGGAAGAGGAGGAGGAGGATGAGAAGATTAAGAGTCAACCATATACCCGTTTTTTGGGTGGAAGGGGTGAATGGGAATACAGAGTATTCCCATCATTGTAAATAACATATATAAAGTGAGTTTATGTTCCCCCGGGGCTTTCCTCCAGTGGAGTGGAGAAGTCAGGGGAAATCCAGGCCTTGTTCATTTTTATAAGTGTCAACCTATCAGCATTGTCGGTGGAAAGGCGGATACGCTTATCTGTTATGATGCCACCAGCAGCACTAAATACCCGCTCAGACAGAACGCTGGCGGCAGGGCAGGCCAGCACCTCCAAGGCGTAGAGTGCCAGTTCATACCACGTGTCCAGCTTGGACACCCAGTAGTTGTAAGGCACAGAGGGATCATTGAGGACGCTGACACGGTCTGCTACGTACTCCTTCACCATCTTCCAAAACTTTTCCCTCCTTGTGACACTAGGCTGCGCATCAGGGTGAGGGTGCTGGCGGGGTGTCATGAAGGTGTCCCACACCTTGGAGAGTGTTGCCCTGCCTTTGTCGGAACTGCTGTGTGCTCCCCTTTTCTCCCCTTCTCGGTTGGCCAAGGTAGCACGTACTCTGCCGCCAGCGTTGTCAGATGGAAAATTTTGGAGCAATTTTTCAACAAGAACCTTCTGGTATTGCACCATTTTGCTTGTCCTCTCCACCGGAGGAATGAGAGATGAGAAATTCTCTTTGTAGCGGGGGTCCAGAAGGGTGAACACCCAGTAATCCGTGTTGTCTAAAATGCGTATAACGCGTGGGTCACGGGAAAGGCAGCCTAACATAAAGTCAGCCATGTGTGCCAGAGTACCAACAGGCAAGATTTCGCTGTCCTCACCAGGAGGATGACTCTCAATCTCCTCATCCTCTTCCTCCTCTTCTGCCCACCCACGCTGAAGAGATGGAACTAAAGTTCCATGGCTACCCTCTGTAGCGGAGGCAACCGTGTCTTCCTCCTCCTCCTCCGCCTCCTCCAATTGTCGCTGAGAAGACGAAGTGAGGGTGCTCTGGCTATCACCTTGTGTAAGCTCTTCCTCCCGCATTTCCACCTCTTCCACATGCAAAGCGTCAGTTTTAATTGTGAGCAGCGAGCGTTTCAGTAGACACAGAAGTGGGATGGTTACACTGATAATAGCGTTATCGCCGCTCACCATCTGTGTCGATTCCTCAAAATTGCGTAAAACCTCACAGAGGTCTGACATCCATTCCCACTCCTCACTTCTGATTACAGGAAGTTGAACGGAGAGGCGACGACCGTGTAACAGCTGGTACTCCACTACTGCCCTCTGCTGCTCACAAAGCCGGGCCAACATGTGGAAGGTGGAGTTCCAGCGCGTGCTCACGTCACACAGCAGCCGGTGAGCTGGCAATTGTAAGCGCTGCTGCAGCTTCAACAGGCCGGCCGAAGCTGTAGATGACTTACGGAAATGTGCACACACGCGGCGCACCTTGGTCAAGAGATCATGCACATTGGGGTAGGTTTTTAGAAATTGCTGAACCACTAAATTAAATACATGCGCTAGGCATGGTACGTGTGTGAGCTTGCCGAGCTCCAAAGCCGCCACCAAGTTACGCCCATTATCACACACAACCATGCCTGGTTGCAGGTTGAGTGGCGAGAGCCACTGCTCGGTCTGGTGACTAATCCCCTGCAACAGCTCTGAGGCCGTGTGCTGTTTGTCCCCAAGGCAGATCAGCTTCAGCACGGCCTGTTGACGCTTCCCCACTGCAGTGCTACACTGCTTCCAGCTACCGGCTGATGGGGGAGTGGCGCTGCGTGTAGAGAATTCGGAGGTGGAAACGGAGGAGGAGGAGCCAATAACGTAGGTGCTGGCGGAAACCCTGATGGAGGTAGGGCCCGCAATCCTCGGCGTGGGTAGCACCCGTGCCATCCCAGGGTCCGAGTCGCTCCCAGCCTCCACGACATTCACCCAGTGTGCCGTCAGGGAAATGTAGCGTCCCTGGCCACAAGCACTTGTCCATGTGTCAGTCGTTAAGTTGACCTTCCCAGTAACTGCGTTGGTCAGGGCACGGGTGATGTTACGGGACACATGGTGGTGTAATGCGGGGATGGCACACCGGGAAAAGTAGTGGCGGCTGGGGACCGCGTACCGAGGGACAGCTGCTGCCATCAGGCTGCGGAAGGACTCAGTGTCCACAAGCCTAAATGGCAGCATTTCGATGGCCAGTAATTTGGAAAGGTGTGAGGTTAGTGCTATGGCCTGTGGGTGGGTGGCTGGGTATTTTCGCTTTCGCTCAAATGCCTGGGGTAACGACATTTGGACGCTGTGCTGGGACAGGGAAGTGGATGTGGTCGCTGATGGTGCTTCAGATGGTACAGGTGCAGGGCGGGAGGTATGCGGGCCTGCGCCTTCGACAGGCGATTGGCCGGCACCGAAAACAGGGGAAGAGGAGGCAGTGGTGTGGCCTGCAGACACAGATGGGCGATCCAGGCGTTCCTCCCACTTATTACGGTGCTTGGATGCCATGTGTCGGATCATGCTGGTGGTGGTGAGGTTTCTAGTGTTCATGCCTCGTCTCATTCTGGTGTGGCACAGGTTGCAAACTACAATTCTTTTGTCGTCCGCACTTTCCTTAAAAAAACGCCATACCGCGGAACACCTACCCCTTGGCAAGGGAGATTTACGCAAGGGGGTGCTCCGTGGAACATTTGCGGGCCGGTTTGGTGCGGTCCGCCTTCTTTCTGTAGCCACACCACTGCCTCTACCAGCCTGTTGCGGTGCTGCAGATGGCTCACCCTCAGGACTGCTGTCATCGCTCGGCTCTACACCTTCCCAGGTGGGGTCAGTCACCTCATCGTCCACCAAGTCCTCCTCCACTTCCTCACTCTGATCATCCTCCTCATGTCTTGATCCCACCACATACTCAGTCATTGACAACTGTATAACATCCTCCTCAACAAGGTCTTGAGACAGTAATAGTGGTTGATTTAATGGCAACTGTGTCTCATCATCATCATCATCATCCACTACTTCCTTTGACCTTAAATGCCGTTCACATCTGTCATCTTCTTGTGATTGGGTACCCTCTAGAGGTTGTGAATCAGGGCATAAGATGTCATGTTCCTCTGCAAGCGTGCTTGGAGAGAGGGTCAAATGAAGGATTGGTGATGAGACGAGCTCCTCACTATATCCCAGTGTGGGATCACTTCTTTGACCAGACCGTCTATGGTGGGAGGAAGGATGATCAGAGTGAGGATTATGTTGACCAGACTCTTGGCTACTGAGAGTGGACTTGGTGGAAGACAGGGTGGTGCTTAACCGACTGGAAGCAGTATCAGCTGACATCCAACCGACCACCTGTTCGCAGTGGTCGGACCTCGAGAGTGATGTCCTGCGACGCCCTGTAAAATGAGACATGAAGCTAGGTATGGTGGATGTCTTTCTTTCTTGTGCTCTGGCACCAGGCACAGTTTCTCCGCGTCCTGAACCGCGCCCTGAACTATCAGGATCACGTCCACTTCCCCGTCCCTTTTTACCCGCCTTCTTCATCTTACACGGAATATGTGACTTTGATATTTGAGTTTGAAGACTTAACAGTATTTCTTCCTATTCTGCAACTGTGCAGAGTACACAGAATAGGCTGCTAAACTGCGGCGAAGCACACTGAATGGAATATGTGACTTTGATATTTGAGTTTGAAGACTTAACAGTATTTCTTCCTATTCTGCAACTGTGCAGAGTACACAGAATATGCTGCTAAACTGCGGCGAAGCACAGTGAATGGAATATGTGACTTTGATATTTGAGTTTGAAGACTTAACAGTATTTCTTCCTATTCTGCAACTGTGCAGAGTACACAGAATAGGCTGCTAAACTGCGGCGAAGCACACTGAATGGAATATGTGACTTTGATATTTGAGTTTGAAGACTTAACAGTATTTCTTCCTATT
The DNA here is from genome assembly GCA_037306005.1 of Rhinophrynus dorsalis. NCBI lineage: Eukaryota > Metazoa > Chordata > Amphibia > Anura > Rhinophrynidae > Rhinophrynus > Rhinophrynus dorsalis. The sequence goes on from CM074727.1 coordinate 37,299,867, forward strand.
CTGCAACTGTGCAGAGTACACAGAATATGCTGCTAAACTGCGGCGAAGCACACTGAATGGAATATGTGACTTTGATATTTGAGTTTGAAGACTTAACAGTATTTCTTCCTATTCTGCAACTGTGCAGAGTACACAGAATATGCTGCTAAACTGCGGTGACGCACACTGAATGGAATATGTGACTTTGATATTTGATTTTGAAGACTTAACAGTATTTCTTCCTACTCTGCAACTGTGCAGAGTACACAGAATAGGCTGCTAAACTGCGGTGACGCACACTGAATGGAATATGTGACTTTGATATTTGAGTTTGAAGACTTAACAGTATTTCTTCCTATTCTGCAACTGTGCAGAGTACACAGAATATGCTGCTAAACTGCGGCGAAGCACACTGAATGGAATATGTGACTTTGATATTTGAGTTTGAAGACTTAACAGTATTTCTTCCTATTCTGCAACTGTGCAGAGTACACAGAATATGCTGCTAAACTGCGGCGAAGCACACTGAATGGAATATGTGACTTTGATATTTGAGTTTGAAGACTTAACAGTATTTCTTCCTATTCTGCAACTGTGCAGAGTACACAGAATAGGCTGCTAAACTGCGGCGAAGCACAGTGAATGGAATATGTGACTTTGATATTTTAGTTTGAAGGCTTAACAGTATTTCTTCCTATTCTGCAACTGTGCAGAGTACACAGAATATGCTGCTAAACTGCGGCGAAGCACACTGAATGGAATATGTGACTTTGATATTTTAGTTTGAAGACTTAACAGAATGTGCTCTAATCTGCAACTTTGCACACTAAACAGAATGTGCTCTAATCTGCAACTTTGCACACTAAACAGAAAGTGCTCTAATCTGCAACTTTGCACACTAAACAGAATGTGCTCTAATCTGCAACTTTGCACACTAAACAGAATGTGCTCTAATCTGCAACTTTGCACACTAAACAGAATATATGAAATTTTTTTTTGTTTGTTTTTTTCCCCCCACACAAAATAAACTGCTGCCCCCACACACAGTAGTCCTAAAAAGGACTTTTGGTTCTTTTTTTTTCACAAATTTGCTTTTTTTCTCCCTACACTGACTTTCCCTTCCTATCCTCATCTCTCCCTGGCTAAGACTGAGCCGAACTCGCTGGTCAGGTGCTATACAGCACCAGACCACGGGTTCTGGCCAGCCAATCAGTGTAATGCCAGCAGCCAACATGGCTGCTGGCATTACACTGATGTCAGAGCCTCCCTGCACGTTTATTGGCTGCGCAGCAGCCGCAAAACGTGCGGGGAGGAGACCCGAACATGGCGGGCGAGCACATGCGGTACTCGTACGAGTACCGCCATGTGCCGAGCAGAGCGATGCTCGAGCCGATCCGAGCATCGGCCGAGCATGCTCGCTCAACACTAATAGCCAGTAAGACAATCACACCTACTGAAGTGCTCTCTGGCTTCACATCTTGGAAGGATATTACTGTATCCATTTGAAGGGTACATATCCACATACATATATGACCATTTATACTTGTGTGTCACTGTAATGGGATAGCAATGGGTAATGTCATCATGATGTCATATCATTGCCATCGTTAACAGATGTGTCTTGATCTAAGTCCCATCCCTCCAACACTCATGGTTATACAGATATTGCTCTATGTGACAGGTGGAGATATCTATCATTTGACCACACGGAGGCTCTTCAGCAGAGCCAAAGTCGCAACATTTCGAGATAAATACCTCTTTGGAATGGTCCACAGAGTGTGCTTGCAAACCAGGCACACTCTGTACACCATTCCAATTAAGTATTGTTCTCTAAATGGGGCGATTTGGGCTCTGCTGAAAAGTCCTTGTGTGGACAAATGACTGAAATCTCCATCTGTCACATAGAGCAATGTCTGAACAACCATGAGGGTAGGAGGGATAGGACTAACAGCGAACAACATCTGTTTTCACAATGTCTACAATATGACATCAAGGTGGACTTAACCTTTGCCATCCCCCTGGAGGGATAACCATCCCTACAAGTTGTGAAGATAAATATATGTTGTTGGATTCACCCCCCTCCCGCGAGTTAAACAATGGTATTCCTACTGTTGAAAGGTGTTTTGATTCAAAAGGTATCACAGCTCAGAAATGGACATGTCAGGGCAATACCTCAGTGGCCTGAAATTGTACAGTGGTGCTGTTACTACACAATCATGTGGACAGCTCTGGTACAGGGACCAGATATCTACATGGGAGGGTGTTGCAACAGCCCCACTGTACTATTTCGGCCCACTGTGATATTGCACCTCAAAATGAAACCTTCACCTGTAATAACTCAAACAACACCTTTCAGCAGTGGGAGTACCCTTGTTAACCCAGGGGGATTAACCCAAACACATATATTTTTCTTCACCACATATCAAAGTATAACTGTCTCCACAAACATATGGCTAAGGTCACTAATCACAACATCTTATTTCTCCACACAGCTTATGGCCCTCAAGCCCAGTAGGAGACAGTGGAGGAGGCAATGTCACACCCCAGTGAGGCGTACACAGAGGAGGGGACCAGCTGGTGGTCACCTTACCCACCATCACCATCCCCTCCAACACAGGCTGCACCACCACCTACTGCACCCCTTCAAGCTGGACCACCACATGCTGCACCCCTTCAAGCTGGACCACCACAGGCTGCACCCCTTCAAGCTGCACCTCCCCAGTACAGTGGCTGGATGCCACAGGAGGAGAGGTGGACATATCCAGGCACCTCCACCAGCTACTACCCTCCATCAGCAGCACCACCACAGCCAAGGTTGGGTCCAAGCACCTATCAGTGGCCACCTTATGACCCTTGGCCACTGGACTACCCACACCTGGGCCTGATTGGTGAGCCCCAGTGCCCCCTACCCAGGGACATTTTCACACCTCCACCAGCACACACATAATTGGGCAGCTCAGGATCACTTGATGTGGTGAGCATATGCCCATAATCTGCACCAGCCACTCCAACAGCAGCCACAGCACCCTCAGCAGCAGCAGAGGAGGAATGAGAACCCTCAGCAGCAGCAGAGGAGGAAAGAGCACCCTCAGCAGCAGCAGAGAAGGAAACAGCACCCTCAGCAGCAGAGGAAACAGCACCCTTGGCAGCAGAAGAATCAGCACCCTCAGCAGCAGAGGAAACAGCAGCACCAGGGACACTGGGTATATCCACCTCCAGCATTGCACGCCTCACAGGGATGGAGGCGGAGTGTATGGCCCTTCTGAGATGACTACTATGGTCGAGTAGGAGTACTGACAGCAACATCACAAGGAGCAGGAGGCAATCCAGGAGGAACATTGCCCAATTGGAGACCAGAATCCAAGCCCTGGAGTCGGAGGTGGCCAGGGGGAACACACTACTCCACCAGCTCAGGACTGGTCTGATGGACATGTTGACACAGGTCCTTGTGGAGTTGAGGGAGATCAACCGCAGGGAGAACCTGAGGATGGAGAGAGAGAACTTGCCTTCCACCGAGGGGTCTACTGCAACCACGACCCCTTCCAGTTTTACCCCTGAAGCCACACCTAAGGGGCAGAGGGTTACCAGGAGATCAACAAGAGCATTCACCTCTGGCACCCAGGGTAAGGCCCCCCCCACCCAAAAAGGAAAAAATGAAAGACCCAACCTGTTAACTTCCCCTCAATAAAGAAACCTTTTTTTTTGGATTCCAGTCTGATCTGTTGTGTCTTCAGTTATGGATTGGGTGGCAGTGTTGTCTCCAATGCATTGCCATACATTGCAGTGAACACAACCTCTGACTGGGTGAAATGTTTATGGGATACTACAACATGGGTTCACACACACCGTTGTACAAATTCAACTTGAAATACATCCCTGGAGCCATATAACACCACTGTGTTATATGGCGATGTTGTGGGTTGAATTTGAACAACAAAACATACCCCTTAGCACAACAAATGGTACAACACTGGACATTCGTCTACATCATCTGTTGTGTTTAACCCTTTGAGTGCCAGAGTGGTAGGCAACGCATTGCAAAGAAATGCGTTGGGGACCACTCTTGCACTCAGTGGATTAATGGGATAACCAGACAAACAACTCTGTGACTTAGTGGGGACATAACAAGCAGGAAAGATAAATGGGACATGTATCAATATTGTCTTGGATTCAAACACTCATTGTGCAACTGAATTTATGGGGAAGCCAATGTTTTTAACCTAGGATTTCAATGTGTAGCGCACACATTGATATCCTGGGGTGAGCATTGGGGTCTCCAGTAAGTTGAGTTGCTTTTTCCCTAAGGGTGTAACAGACTTCACCAGTGATAATACATGTCCACTTAGTCTGGTTGTTCGTTGATATAGCCCATGTACTGAGATATGTCAAAGTGGAGCAAAATCTCAGAACATTGATTATACTGAGCAATACAGATACTGTGGACAGGTATTCACTGTGTAAGTATGTCCCCTGTATCACCTCTTTATCACTCCCACAACACATTAGTGCATTACTGCCACCATCATGTGTTTGCATGGATACATCACATAGTCCACTCACTGGCAAAGTGGTGGACTCCTGTGATGTGGGTGATGCCTTTCCATGTATGGGGGATACTCTATCCTGGGTGTGGTTACGCATTGACAAATGTGTTCTCAAATATATCCTCCTACAGACACAGATAGAATGGTGATGGTTCATCTTTATTATGTCTCAAAGTACGTTAGAATGTACATGTGTTTTCTGTGTTTATTGCCTATATACATTTAACACCTGTATGAGAACACTAAATGTACTTTGAAACTAAATCGTACTACACCAGTAACACTGCTGCCCTGCTCATGTGTTGTCCACAAGGTTTGACAACTCTGTAGCTGAGCATCCTAACTGTACAGGTTATAACACTCAAGAATTAGTGTTTTCTGTGTCTAAATGAGAATGTTCCAGTAGAGGTTTGTGTGAACCTCAGGTCAAACTTTGCATCACCAACAACATCACCATGAACAGCAAGGGGTGATCTTCATGAATGTGTTGTCAAGACATCAATCCAGTCACATGGAAGATCTTCAGTTCAAGTATGGATCATGTTACGGATGCCTGTGGGACAAGAGTGCAGGATTTGGAGCAGTAGACCTGAACTGATCATCAAACAACAACAATTTAGTCTTTTTAATACCCTCAATTTTCACAGTTACAGGTGAGTACACAAACCATTGCTTGACAATGTGTTGTGTACTCATCTGTAACCAATTCTGTGGGGAACTAAGGACATGTGCACCACCCCTATGGATATGTGCCCCTGACATGTATACACACATTAACAAGTGTTCTGAGAGCTCCATGGAAGTAATGACATTATGCTGCCACTGTGAAAGTGACAGTGGCAGCCCAATGTCATTTGTTCCATGGAACTGTTAGGTTGATGTGTGTATTCATGTCGGGGGCACATATGTCTGCACACTCACAGGTCAGCATGGAGTCCCTGGTAATCTGATCTACGTCTCATGACCTCTACATTGTGTGACAATACCACTGTACATCCACCCCTGTGCTGCTCTTCTCAGCTCTAGCACAGTACAGGTCACATATTGAGTCCAATGTCCCTTTAACCCCTGATGTGCCTGAGTATTATCCAGTGCATATCATTAGATAATACTCTTTCGCTACTGGGCTAGCATGGTTGCTCAGGCTATGATCATGGAATAGCCAGTTAGTTGCTGTCAATCAAGCCCTGTAAGGTGATGAAAATGGGTAATATGTTGTACCTTGTTTCTCCTGGGGGTGTGCGTGATATCCTTGGGGTCTGTATGTCAACGTGGAGAGTGGAATGGAGGATGGTTTTTGAATCCACACACACAATTTGCCATGTCCACTGCCAGTGCAGTACTGTGTCACTGTTCCTGTGGGGTGAGACAGAACAAAATGTGCAGTGTGGTTAGAGTCACAGGACTGATGGAGGACTTGCATGGATTGTTTGCATGCCTGTGTTATTCTCACAGGTGAAGTGTTTCGTCATCAGCCTGTCTCTGATCTGTGCCCCTATCATGGTCTCCTCCACATGCCCGATGTCCATGGCCACTTCATGTATGGGGGGGTCCTGGATGTGATCCAGCAGCCTGGTGTCCACTGCAATGTTGTGCAGTATTGTGCACGCCACAATGATGTCACAAACTTTAGCAGTTGCATACTGCAGTGCTCCCCCAGAGTGGTCCAGACATCGAAATCTTGACTTGAGGAGCCCAAATGTCCGCTCAATAGCATTCCTCGTTCTGCCATGAGCCTGGTTGTACCTTTCCTGGGCATGTGTTTGGGGATTGGCCACAGGGGTCAGTAGCCAGGACTTGCATCCATAGCCAGCATCACCTGTATAATGTGAGTGACATGGTGATACAGGGAGCACATGTTGTGTGAATGATGTTTTGTGTGGGTAGTAGCTGTGGGTCAGGTGCATGCTGAGCAGCGTTGTGTGTACACCTGTGTATATGTTGTGATTTTGTTTTGTGAACTCACCCACAAGCCATCCCCCTGTAAAGGTTCCATTCTCAAAATCTCTGTGGACTGAGGCATTTTGGAGAATGTATGCATCATGTGAGCTGCCAGGATATTTTGCACAGACATTCATTATCCTCATGTTGCTGTCACACACCATCTGCATGTTGATGGAGTGGAAGTTCTTCCTGTTGATGAATAGCTGTGCGTCACGTGCTGGGGCCTTAATCCGGACATGGGTGCAATCTATAGCACCCATGACCCTGGGCATGCCTCCCCTTGCGTAAAAGGCCTGCTTGATGTATATCCAGTCCATGTCGGTGGTGGTGCTTTTGAGGGCTGGCAGGACCTGGGCTAGCACCCTGGAGAATGTGGCCTGTGACACGCCAGATGCGTAACCCTCAGTGGACTGAAAGGCCCCACTTGCCATGAAGTGTATGGCACACAGTAGTTTCTGCAGGCCAGTTAGGGCATGGTTGTGGATGTAGATGGGATCCACCTGATCTTTGATGACCTCATACAAGGCAGTGATGCTGTCAGGCCTCAACCTGTAGCGATCAATGACCTCATCATCAGTCTTTCCAAAGAGGGTGACCCTTGGGCGGTATACCCTGGGCCTTGGTGGATGTCTATACGTCCTCTGCCCTCCAGGTGGGGATTGACTCCTGTGTGGCTGCTGAGCCAGAACCTCGTCACTTGCAACAGGTGAAGGCTGTTGATCAGGCGTGTCTGGAGGTTGCTGATGTTCCCTAGCTCTCTCCCTTGCACGCCTTCTCCACAGTATTCGCAACAATATGTAACCCAACATACTGTTTGCTCTCTCTATCTCTCTCTCTACCTCTCTCTCTCTCTCTCTCTCTATCTCTCTCTATCTCTCTCTCCCTCCCTGAGTGGAAAACAAGCCACAAGTGAGTGTGTTGAGTTGTCCCTTTAAGTACTTGATAGGGCGCTGTGTAGGTGTGGTGATGAGGTGAGTGCTGACCAGTGGAGAGTTGTTTTTGTCCAGGTAAGTGTTTGCAGGTGTGTGTGTGTTATAAGATGTGGTGTGTTGTGCTTGTTATGTGTCTGCCATTTGCGGGTGTGCAGTTGTGGGGTGCAGGTCGCGTGTTGATGTTGCACAGGTGAGCTTATATTTGCAGGTGTCCGATTTGTGTGATAAACCCCATTGTTCTGTGCCATGTTGTGTTGTTGTTTTTTTGGGTGTTGTTGTCCCTGTGGTGTTGCTTGTTGTTGTGTGTGGAGTGATTTGTGTTGTGTGTCCATGTTTTTGTGTTGTTTTGGCATTGCACGGGTTAATTTTTCCATTTACATGCTTGTGCAGTAAGCATTTTGTGTATTTTCCTATGTAACGGGTGTTTTGTTTTGCCCGTTAAGTGTCTAACGTGTGAGAAAAGTGGGTCTTAACTTTTCGCCGTTAGGGGTGTTTTATTTTCAGCCGTTACCAATACCTCAAGCCTTTGAATATCTCTGGGGTATGTTGTTCCATGCGTCTGAATGCACGTAAGTGTATCATCCGTAAGGATTGTGAAACTGCCGTTAGCTGTTCTTTAGACGGATCTTTGAATTGCTACATGACACTTAACGTTAGTTAGTGATTTTTTTTACTAACGGCTACCTTTAAATCGAGCCCTTAGTCACTAGATGGATACAACAACTGAGGAAGACTGGTGCGAGGTAGACTCAGGATGAGAGCAAAAGTAGAGATATAGAAAGCAGCAAACCGCAGAACACTGGAGCAAGCAGGACTTAGTCAGTAGATAAATACAGCAAGTGAGGTAGACTGGTGAGAGGCAGACTCAGGATGATAGCAACACTGGAGATATGGGGCTAGATTTAAAGGCTCATGTTAAACCAGCCGCTAAGTGAAAAAGGCACATCGCTCGCAAATAATACATGCGTTACGGCAGATTCAATAGGTACTCTACAAGAAAAGCGATTGAGCGTAGACACAGCCGAAACACGTAACAAAAAAGCCGTTGTCGCTCATGTTAATGCACAACGGGTGGCCAAATCACATGATAACATTGCTCAAAACAATATGTAACATAAAGGCTGCCATTGTCAAGCAACCCTGATTGATGCAAAAACAAATTCAAACACACACAGCCAATCCCAAAGCCCCAAAATATCAAAAAACTTCAAATACATCTATATATACCCAAAAAAAAATGTCACACACTGTCTGTTATCGAGTTCTTGAGAGCTAGATACCAGGACCCAGGAGCAGAGGATAGTGATCAGAGAGAGGGAGACAGGAGCGTTCATTGGGGGTAGAAGAAGATTTTTCAGTTTGGAGTTTGGAGAGAGGTGCACTAACTATACACATATTACACTTTTGCACATATTACATACACACATACAGACACATAAACATACATACACATAGTCCTTTTATTTTATAACACCTTACACAGTTTACATTTTATTTTGACAGTGTGAATCTGTGAGTGAAAGTGTGTGACAGAGAGTGAGTGGATCGAGTGTGTCTGTGAGGGCCTGTGGGAGTGCCTGGGTGTGACTGGGTGAGTGATGGCCAGGAGAGGAGGACAGGTGAGAGGGATGGGGAGAGTAGTAGAGGAGGAGGAAGCTCAGGAGGGTATCCCTCAGCAGAGCAGGGGTGGGAGAGGGAGATCTGCAGGGCGGAGGGGGACCCGGCCCACAAGAGCAGGCACATGTAGGACAGGGACAGAACCTGCAGTGGGACGAGGGGTAGTTCCTGTGGAGCACCCCACACAGTCAGGGTCAGACCAGGCAAGACACTCCGGCTCTGAGTCATCCCATGCCGGAGATGACGAGGGCAGGATCAGGGACCCGAAATACACAGAGGAGGAGAACACGGCTCTCGTGGAGGCTGTCCTGGAGAGGCAGAGTGTTCTCCACCCGACGGCAAAGGTCCCTGGCCTGTCAGAGACAAGGAAGGCAGTCTGAAACCAGATATGTAGCCGGGTCAATCCGGTGGCTCCATGCATGCGGGACATGGAGTCCATCAAAAAGTGATGGGGCGACTGCCAGAGGGTGGTCAAGAATAAAATGACCGAGCTCGCCAAGCACGCCCGAGGCACTGGAGGTGGCCCACCTGTCCCTATCACCTTCTGCGGCTGGGAGGAGATGGTGCGGCAGACCATGTCCCCAACCATGATCGAGGGGGTCGTTGGAGGAGCTGACACTGGAGATGAGAGGAGCCTCCACACTACCGGTAAGTGCAACACTACATAACAACACACTACATCTTCCAACACCAGCTGCACACACAGTCACACCTCAACACATGCCCATCATCCATACAACTGCACCAACACAGCACCCTGAGGGTTAAAAACAGGACACAACACCAGGACAAATGTCAAGGTCCAACTTGGGACAAACCTGTCAAAGTCCTGCTTCAACCCTCCTGTCGCTGTGCTCATCACACACAATGCACAAACCATGATGTTCAAAATGTCGTCTGTTAAATATCATCACTGTTCACACACAGTGTCACCCATGTCCCCACAGGGAAGTCAGCACCTAACCCCTTGAGTGCTAGAGGGATCATCAATGCATTGATCAACAATGCTTTGGCAACCCCTCTGGGACTCAAAGGGTTAACCAGACAACAAACAAGTCAATAGGCCAACGATCACATGCTACACAGGGGACATTCACTAAGTGGTGACAAAGAGATCATGGAGACAAAGTAACCCTCACACACCCTCACTTCACCAATACCAGTGTTAGTCTATGGAGAATATGCAACAACAAGAATCAAGTTGATAGTGTCCCATTGTACAGACTCCATGGAAAACACTGGAAATGGGGAAAGGAGATCACTGAAGAAGTCACCATCATGTTCACTTCATCATTTCAACATCACCGCTTAATGAATCTCAAAAAGGGTGGATCAGGTCACACATCACAGTGTCCCAGAGAATAACTGCTTGTATGTGCAACACACAGGCCGAATACTATTCCACAGAATTAAAGGTGGATGAAGTAGGCCTTGGTGTTGAGACCCTGCTCCCTTGCTGACTGTATCCTGGCTGATACCCGCTACATTTCTGACCATGTTGTGGCTATTAACCACTTCTGTGCTGGCTGTATATCACAGTGTCTGTGATTCCTGTCACTCTCAGTTGTGGCTGTCACTGATTTGCTGACTGAGTTTGACCCGCCTCCTGATGACCTTTTTATACCTGGCTATCACATCTGTCAGATGCCCTTTCGTGGTGTTCCTGAGCCAGTAGTGCTGTTGCTGTGTTCCTGTATTCTGAGTTCCTGTGTACCGATTCGTCTTGTCCTGACCATTCTCCAGTGTACCTGCTTGTGTATTACCCGGCTCGTCTGCGTACCACCCTTGGATCCTGACCCGGCTAGACTGACATTCCTGCTTGTGTATGACCCGGCTTGTATGACTGCCTCCTACGTGCTCCGACCCGGCCCGGCTGACTTCCTGCTCCGAAGATCGACTTCCAGCTTGTTCCAGTGACCTGCGTTCCTGTTGTCGCCGCCGCGACATTTCCAGTCTCTGCTGCCCGTGTCAGTATGACTGCCTTGCCTGGTGCTTCCCTCGATTAAGTGCTGTGCCTCGTTACTTGTGCAGAGCTGTGTGTATTCTGTGGGCCTTCCTCTCCGTGCAGAGCATTGCAGTAGCGCTGAAGCCTCGAGTAAACGTGCATTCTAACTCTTGCAGTGCTGCCTCGTATTCACTCTCTCTATCTCCTGTACGAGCCTCGTTACCCGTGATACTGCTGCTGAGTTGGCCGCTCTCCGTCGGCAACTCTAGTCTACCATTGCAGAGTGTTCACATAGTTTGGGACGTTTGGGAGCTTAAGGCTCTCCGGTATTGGTTACCGACGATATCATTGACACAGAGTGTTGGCAGAAAGGCTTCAGTGTTGGCTTATCCGGTACTACGCCCGAGGGGGCTAGTGGCTCTTGCTTTATTATTACTGCATTCGATTACACCTGAGGAGGCTGTTAGCTCTTGCACTGCCGGCCGGTTTCCGTTACTCCCGGGGGGCGCTATTTGCACTTGCACAAACGAAAGCAGTTCCTGTAACTACGCCCGTGGGGGCTAAGTTGTTTCCCATTCTGCTTACTATCCAACACCTTGGCAAGGCAGCTCGATCCTCAGCACTTGATGAACATTGTCTATACAGCACAGCCTTTTTAACATCCAGGGCGTGTCAAACCTCCACATCTGAGACAGACTGTCATTTGGACATTAACCCCTTGGGGGTCCATACCATCCTAGTGCATACTGTTTTGCATTTATGTCTATTGTGCTATTACCCTTGTAATATCTCAGTATACTTTATCTGTGTATTACCTACTGCCTCTAGAGGGCGTACTTGTGCATTATTCACTTTAATAAAGTGTGTTTTATTTTCACTTATTGGTCTGAGAGTCCTAAAAAACCGTAACACTGTAGTCTGGCTGTAGACCTGCTCCGTTGCTGACTATATTCTGGTATAGAACCGCTCCATAGACGACCAGTAGGGGCGCTGTTCCATTCTGTTGTGATATCCCTATTCCGCTTAACGGGCGCCGGTTCCTACCGGACCCGCCTGTGTCAGAGTGACCCCTGGAGGCTATTACAATTCTGGGCATTCGGTACATGCAGTGTTGCGCCGCTTGGCGCTGTTCCTTGTCGACCAAAAGGGCTAAGCTAGGGTTTAAGCTGCTCCTTAACAGCTGATAGCGGTGTGCACATTTGAAGTACCAGTACTGGAGTTCTACTCTGAACATGTTACTCTGATTTCCCTCTGTGGCCTTACTAACTGCTACACTGTGCTCACTCCCTCTGGGAGTTTCTCTGTTTGGTTGGGCGTTACCTGTAACCCTTCGTGTACATGGAGTGACCAGGTAGGGTTTACTACTGCCTTGGCAGTTCCACCGCTAGAGACAGTGTTATTCCACCATACTGCAGGCTGAGGGCCATTAGCTGTGTGTCATCTACCTACTGTTACGTCGATCCACCCCTAGCGTTCTAGGGTCTATAATTTGCAGCTACCTTGGTCTCTATTATCTCTCCTGTGGGGAGACGGTTACTCCACTGTTGCCCGGTATTTGGAGACTGCATTCGGTTCTAACCTCCACGGTGACAGTCTCGTTCCATACAGTCTGATTCTGAGTTGCCTCATTCCTGGGTCTTGGTGTCCAGGCATCTGGACAGTGCCAGTCTTCGCTCTATACAGTCTGGGTCAGTGTTGCCTCGTTCCTAAGGGTTTAGGTACCCAGGCGTCTGGGTAGTGCCAGTTCTGGTTCTCATACTCCTCACCTGGTCAGCTTCCCTACGGGTTGCCAGCATCTTTCCATGAACTATTCATTCAGTTGTGCCTGTCTAAGTACTCCTTATTGCATTCCTGCAGTTACTGTTTATTATTTGCTTCAGTAGCTCTGCCTGGTGGTCACCTGGGCCTTACTCAATATATGCTCTTTTTTCAATAAAGTCTTTTAACCTTACCAATCTGTCTGAGTGTTCATCTAAAACCGTAACAGTATGGGAGTGCTCTGCACTGTCCTCACATCTACCGTGTAGTCCCATGGCCATTCTATTTCTAACCACCTGTCCAGTGAAGGGTGAGGAAAGTGCCTACACTGTTCCTCTCTGGTCTCGTGAAAGTGTGCCATCCTATCTGAGTACGGGAGTGCTCTGCACTGTCCTCACATCTACCGTGTAGTCCCAGGGCCATTCCATTTCTAACCACCTGTCTAGTGAAGGGTGAGGAAAGTGCCTACACTGTTCCTCTCTGGTCTTGTGAAGGTGGGCCATTCTATCTGTGTATGGGAGTGCTTTGCACTGCCCTCATATCTACTGTGTAGTCCCAGGGCCATTTCGTTTCTGACCACATGCTTGGTGAAGGGTAAGGAAAGTGACTCCACTGTTCCTTCATGGTCTCGTGAAGGTGTGCCACCATATACTGTCCCTCATGCTTTCCAATCCGAGAGATGCAAAGCAGGCTTTACGATTTCTCTGTTAACTGGCAAAGCCTTAGCGTGGGCCAATCCGTTATGGGAGAAGGCGAAACCTATCACTTCAGATTTCTCCCAATTCGTTGAGGCATTCCGAAGGGTTTTAGATGTCCCTGGTAGGTCCATCTCTGCCGCAAAAAAACTAATGAGAATTCAGAAGGGCACCCGCATGGTAGCAGAGTATGCTATCAAATTTCGCACATCTCAGGCAGAGGTGGGATGGAATAATGAGGCTCTGGTGGCAGCCTTCTCACAGGGACTAAATGATATACTCAAAGATGAAATAGCAGCCCACGAATTACCAAGTGACTTGGATCAGCTAATCTCTTTAGTCATCCTAATTGACACACGTATAAGAGAAAGGTCAACTTTTAAGAATAACAGGCCAAGGCAAGAGTTGCGCCCAATACGTAACAGGGAGCTCCACCCACACCTCCCTCACCTCCCTTGCCACCCAGTTCAGAGTCTAGTAGGGCTGAACCCATGCAGGTTGGCTTTACACGGTTATCGATGCCTGTATTGTGGGAAGGCTGGGCATATGCTACGAGGTTGTCTGGTGAGTCCGGGAAAAGCACGCACCTAGAATCTTTAAGGGAACAGATCCTAGGTAGAGTCAGTCGGTCCCCAGAGCTTGATTCGAGTAAACCCATTATTCAGGTGACGATTTCTTGGGCCAATTCCTCAGTGACCACTCCAGTCTTGATCGATTCTGGTGCGGCTGGGTATTTTATTGATGGTGATTTTGTGAAAAAACACAATATTCCAGTCATGCCCCGTGAGTCTCCATTGACAGTGGAAGCTATTGACGGTCGTCCTCTTGAGCCTTCCCATGTCACACATAAGACCTGTCCACTGACCCTAAGAGTAGGAGGTCTCCATGTGGAGACTCTATTTCTATTTCAGGTGATCCAGTCTCCACACCACACTGTCATTTTGGGGTTCCCATGGCTCCAGAAACATAATCCCAGAGTGGATTGGGAGAATGTGACATAATATCATGGTCTGAATATTGTAATGGGACCTGTCTGCAGCGTCCTTTTAAAATATTGTGTACCTCCCCCTTTTTGCCCTCAGAGTACCAGTCTTTCAGTGACGTGTTTAGCAATGGGGAGGCTAGCACATTACCATAGCATAGGCCATATGACTGTGCTATTATCTAATGTCAGGTTCAATACCTCCCAAAGGCCGCACATATCCTCTATCAGTAGAGGAGAACAAGGCCATGGAGGAATACATTTCAGATGCATTATCCAGAGGCATTACAAGGAAATCTTCCTCGCCCTTAGGGGCTGAATATTTTTTTTGTAAAGAAAAAGAGTGGGGAGCTTAGACCCTCTATCGATTATTAGGGCTAAACAAACTAATGGTAAAAATGCTTGCCCCATTCCACTAATTACGAAATTGTTTGACTGGTTAAAGGGCTCCTCCGTATTCACGAAACTCAGTTTGCGTGCAGCATACAACTTGATTAGAATCAAGGAGGGCGATGAGTGGACGACCACTTTTAATAATCGTAGTGGCCATTGCGAATATCTGGTTATGCCTTTTGGGCTATGCAATGCGCCAGCGGTCTTCCAGGTGTTCATTAACGATCTTTTACAAAGTCTGCTACAGTCCTGTATAGTAGTGTACCTGGACGATATCTTGATACACTCTCCTGATATTGAGACACATAGGATAGATGTAATTACGGTATTGCAAAAGCTGAGGGAGAACAAACTTTATTGCAAACTTGAGAAATGCGAATTTCATAAGGACCAGGAACACTTTCTGGGTTATGGCATCTCAACTAATGGAATTGCTATGGATACAGAAAAACTGTCGGCAGTGTTACAATGGCCACGTCCAATGGGCCTGAAGGCCATACAAAGATTCCTTGGTTTTGCAAACTATTATAGGAAGTTAATTCGTAATTTCTCATCCTTGGTCAAACCTTTGTCTGACATGACACATAAGGGCGCTAACCCATCGTTATGGTCCCCCAAGGCCAACAATGCTTTTGAGACCCTGAAGTCTGGCTTCTATATTGGTGCATCCAAACACTGCTCTGCCCTTCACCCTTGAGGTATACGCTTCCGAGACAGGGGTAGGGGCAGTTCTATCACAGAGAACGCAGCCCGGTAAACCCTTGATGCCTTGCAGGTTTTTTCCTAAAAAGATGACAAAGGCTAAAAACGTATATGACATAGGGGACCGTGAGTAGCTGGCCATCATCCTTGCCCTTCGGGAGTGGCGTCACCTCATGGAAGGGACTAAGGCTCCTGTATTAATTTTAATGGATCATAAGAATCTAACGTACTTATCAGAGGCAAAGAGACTGTCCCCAAGACAAGCTAGATGGACGTTATTCCTGTCTAGATTTAATTTTTCAGTTTCATACCTCCCTGGTTCCAAGAACACCCGAGCTGACGCCTTGTCCTGACAGTTTGGTCCAGAGAGTGAGTCTGACAGTGAATCTGTTCCAATTATCCCTCCTGATCTCATTTTAACGACAATTCGTACAAGCATTACCTCTCCTTTGGGTGAGGAGATCCTGGCGTCACAAAACAATGCCCCAGTTGAGAAACCCAGTGGGAAATGTTTCGTAGGTGACAATCTCCGCACTAAGCTACTAGAAACCAAAAATTCCTCCAAAGCAGCCGGGCATATTGGTCGAGACCAACTAATTTGGTCAATTTCACAGCTATTCTGGTGGCCTTGTCTGAGAGCAGATTGTGCAACCTTTGTGGAAGACTGTTCCATATGCGCCCATGCCACGAATCCTAGTCATCTACCCCTAGGACTACTCCAGACTGTTCCTATTGGGGAACGCCCGTGGTCATACATTTCATTAGACTTTATGGTAGAGTTGCCTAGATCCAAGGGCTGCACAGTCATACTAATGATAGTAGACAGATTCTCTAAGATGGCACATTTTGTTCCGCTCCCCGGAATACCTTCCTCTAAGGAACTGGCTATGATATTTACTAGAGAGGTATTCAGGCTCCACGGAGTACCTCTTGTTGTGGTCTCTGATCGTGGGAGTCAGTTCGTTTCGAGGTTTTGGAAGGCCTTTTGTGACCAAATGGTCATCAAACTGCTGTTTTTATATGCCTATCACCCCCAGACCAATGGTGCTGCAGAAAGAGCCAACCAAGGACTGTAACAATTCTTGCGCTGTTTCGCTTCTGACCATCATGATAATTGGGTTGATCTGTTGCCGTGGGCAGACTTTGCCAGAAATTGTGCCATAAACGCTTCGTCCAGGAGCTCCCCTTTCCTGATCAATTATGGTTTCCAACCCTCTCTGCTCCTGGATACATTTCGGGCACAGGACATTCCAGCTCTGGATGAGCATATGGAGCAGCTCCTCTCCACATGGGCACAGGTTCAGTATAATTTCTGAAGGTCCTCAGAGCGATATCAGAGACACGCAGATCACAGGAGGCGTCCTGCTCCGGTCTTTCATGTGGGGGAGAGAGTCTGGTTGGCCACCAAGAACCTGCACCTCCAAGTACCATGTCACAAGATGGCTCCACGATTCATAGGACCCTTCCGGGTACTCCGTAGAATTAACCCTGTGTCTTATGCCTTAGACCTCCCTAGGAATATGCGTATCCACAAGGTATTTCATGTATCTCTCCTGAAGCCACTGATTTGCAACCGTTACACTTCCACCCAGGTAGCCCCTGGTCCAGTACGCATTCAGGACCAAGATGAATATGAGATACAGAGCATCCTGGATTCCCGTAAGGAGCGGGGGCGCATCTAATATTTTGTCCACTGGTGTAACGGTTTTCAGTAAACTCAGAGGCAGGCAATTTGGTAAAACACAGTTTTATTGAAACCAGACAGAATAAAGTAACCCTCGAGGGTCCAGCAATAGTTAACAAACAATACTGATACAGGACAGGTTACTAAATCACATTAACCCACATGGACCCAGTATACATATATCAGAGAGCAATACATATACTGACACAGGTCAGGAACAGTTCATGTGATATAGTGAGTATCACGGTCCCCGTGATTCCCTGTCAATCTCTGACTGTGTACACTTGCATTGGAGGAGTCTGATTGGCCCGCCCAGGATGTGCCTTATATGCTGGGCTTTGGGCATTTGTCAATGGCCCTTTCGTGGTGTTATGTTGCTGCGCCTAGTTGCTGATCTCCAGTGTTTCCTGTGTACCGACCCGGCTAGTCTGACTCGCCTCCTGTTCCTGCTCCGTGATCTGATCCGGTTCTGGCTGACGACCTTGCTCCGTGATTTGACCCGGCTCTGGCTGACGACCCTGCACCGTGATCTGACCCGGCTCTGGCTGACGACCCTGCACCGTGATCTGACCCGGCTCTGGCTGACGACCCTGCTCCATGATTCGACCCGGTTCTGGTCCTGATCCTACCCCATGATAGATCCGCTCTCCGGTGGTGTTCCTGCGACTCTGTCATCTGGTTCCGGCTACTGCTCCTGTCCGGTTGCTGCTCCAGTGTCCTCCGGTCGCGCTGGCGACATTCTGAACTGTTCTCGGTTTCCTCTCGCTCTTGTAGCTGTAGCCGAGGTTGCCTGCCTTGTACTCGCTGAGCATTGCTCTTTCAAATGTACCAGATTAACCCTTGCACTGCCGGTAGTCTCCGATTACGTGCCACTTGTTATATTGCCAAGCTCCGGTTGATTCTCTGAGCCTTTACACTTTCAGCCTCCGCTTGACGCTATACCAGTCCATGCAGAGCTCCGCTTGTCCGGTGCTCGGGGTACACCGTGATCACGCCGGTTGACACTGGTAGTCCGTTCGCTGTTGCAATAAGGATTCTGGGCGACACCGGTAGAGTGTCTGGGCAGTATCTCATTTGCTCAAAGTGCACTATTCCATCTGCACTACTCTGTGCATCGGCTCTGCATAAGCTTGGGCAACTCCGTTCTACTGTGGCCTCCCAAGGGCTGGCATACTTTCCGTGGCAGACGCAGGGTTACTCACTACTCATTCAGGGCGATTCCTATTCTGGTTACATCAGATTGGCAGTAGCATTCCTCATAGCCCACGGTGGTGGTACGGGCTCAGCTCAGAGCAACAGGGGCTCATCCTGCTTCTACTTCGAGAGTGATACAGCGCTGATCCTGTGTTCCTGTTCTACATTTAGAGACTGTTTTCAGAGACAGTTCTATCTCCTGGGAGTTGGCCAATCTAGCCTGAGCTAGTTGCTCAAGTTAACCCTCTAAGTAGCTCCTGTCTGTAGCTATATCCATCCTCTGTTTATATTTCCTGTTCTTGTCTGTATTTGTTTGCATGTTTCTTACCTATACTGCCCCCTAGGGGCACTGTTTATCATTTTTTTCAATAAACTGTGTTTTTACGTTACAACCTGGTCTGAGTGTCAGAAAAACCGTAACAGTAAGACACTGATGGTAAATGCTATTAGGCCAGGAGTCTGGGAGGTCCTGACAGCAAGACCCAAGAAGCACTCTCTTCCGATGAGTGCCAAAATAGTGACTAGGCCCAGGAAGGGTGAGCGAGGCCCAGATGGATCACGACTACCAGTAGTACTGCAACCGGAGGAACAACGGAATGCCAAGGAATAGACACAGACTTCGACCCAGGGTAAAGGTACCGGACAATAGGTGTAATAATGCTAGGCTTGATGGCAACTGCCGGGTGACAGAGCCGACTGAGGCGCCCTGGAAACCAACCTCAGTAACGGAGTAGTGACTAGCCAGCGTATAATGTGCTAAAGAATAGCTCCTACCCGAGTGAGACCGGAAGGCCCTGGTAACGGGTGCTTGGCTTGATAGCAACTGACAAGAGCGGAGACTAACTGCGGCGCCCAGGAGACCAACCACAATGGTAACAATAAGTAGCCAAACGTATAGTGAGCAAGCGAGATCAACGTCAGCCCTGGGTAAGGAGGAAGGAGGCAGCAAGGCACAAATGGGTCGCAGTCACGGAACGGTAATGCAGTACTCGAGGCAACCAACTGGGCCAGCACACTCAAGACAGCGCACAGCAGATACTCTCTACCGGATGCGGTAGTGCACTGGACTGGAGGCACAGAACAGGAACATCAGCCAGGCCGGGTTGGTACACGGAGCAGGAACGTCAGCCAATCCATGTCGATACATGGAATAGGAACGTCAGCCAATCCAAGTTGGTACACGGAGCAGGAAAGTCAGTCAGACTGGGTCGGTACACGGAGCAGGAACAAGATCAGAGAGAGAAGTCAGGCAGTCCGGGTCATACACAGGATATCACACTTTAACGGCAGCAAGCACTAAGCAACGGGAACACCACGAAAGGGCCCTGTATGAGTGACAGGGCACAGTACTTAAAGGCTACCACTGGGTGGAGTAATCACACGCTAGCCAATAAGAAAGCATCAGAAATCATGTGTCAAAATGTCGCCAGCAATACACGGGCACCATGATAACTGGAAAGGTTATGGTCTGGAGGAGCGTTCATGGGTTGCCAGTGGGATGTCCACGCTCCCAGACTGTTGAGCAGTTTTCATATGAAATTTCCCAACAAGGTATGGTCTCCTCCAACGGGGGGGGGAGATCATTGAGTGGGAGGCACTATCACAGTGCCCCGTGATTACCTGTGGCTGGATGTTGCCCTGAAGTGACATTGTTTACTCCCTAGCTGTCACTCTCGCTGAGTCGCTATTCTTATAGGGCACCACACTGATGAGGTCATTGCTCCACCTACCTGTCAGGGTTTTTAAACCTCAGCCTGTGTCATTTCCATTGCCCATTCGTGGTGTACCTGAGCTTATTGCTGTGTTGGTCCATTACCGTTCCTGTGTATTACCTGGCTACGTCTGACTACCCATTCCGGTTCTGACTCCTGACTCATCTGACTACCCATTCCGGTTCTGACTCCTGGCTCGTCTGACTACCAGTTCCGGTTTGGACCCCTGGCTACATTTGACTACCCGTTCCGGTGCTGATTTCTGGCTACAACTGACTACCCGTTCTGGCTACGACCACTGGCAATGTCTGACTACCTGATCCGGTTCTGATCATTAGCTGCCTCCTAGTTTACTCTCTGTGTTGTGCTCCAAAACCATTCCGTGCCTCAGTTTGGTTCCCACGTTGCCTGTGCCTTCCGCTCTGCGCCAGCTTCCGTTAGCGGCACTTGTCGGTCACTCCGTGTGTCTGACCTCCCGTGGCTGTATGGGTTTGTGCTGCCTTGCCTATCCTCCATCTGGCTACCCGCTTAGTGTATCCCCTGTCGGGGATATTGGTCTGCTCCTTATCTTTGCCGACTGTGTGTATGGGAGTGCTCTGCACTGTCCTCACATCTACCGTTTCTAGCCACCTGTCCAGAAAAGAGTGAGTAAAGTGCCTACACTGTTCCTCTCTGGTCTCGTGAAGGTGTGCCATCCTATCTGGGTATGGGAGTGCTCTGCACTGTCCTCACATCTACCGTGTAGTCCCAGGGCCATTCCGTTTCTAACTACCTGTCCAGTGAAGGGTGAGGAAAGTGCCTACACTGTTCCTCTCTGGTCTTGTGAAGGTGGGCCATTCTATCTGTGTATGGGAGTGCTCTGCACTGCCCTCACATCTACCATGTAGTCCCAGGGCAATTCCGTTTCTGACCACCTGCCTGGTGAAGGGTAAGGAAAGTGATTCCACTGTTCCTTCCTGGTGTAGTGAAGGTGTGCCACCATATATTGCCCCTTTGTGTCTTTACCATACTGTTGTTGTGTCATTTGCTGCCATTAGCCTATTGCCTTATCTCCTGTCATTCATTGTATTTAATAAAGTTTTACATTAAGTTCATCTGTACTTGTCAGTGTGTTAATTTCCTAGTCACTCCATGACACTGACTGAGTCCTGCCTGCTCCTGTGTTCTGTGGTTTTCTGCTGGCTATATCTCCAGTGTTGCTATCATCCTGAGTCTACCTCGCACCAGTCTTCCTCAGTTGTTATATTCACCTACTGACGGAGTCCTGCCTGCTCCAGTGTTCTGCAGTTTGCTGATGGCTATTGTAACGTAACTTAGTCCGTTACTGGAGCCCTTGTCTGAGCCTGGAATTGTTAGTCAAAGGACTCCAGAGACTGTGGACATTTTGCCCTGGTTGTGCACTAAAAGACTTTGGATGTACTTTATTATACAAAACTGCCCTGTGTTAGACTGCTGGCTTGCTTCCAAGGGAATGGGCAGTGAGGGGTTAATTATTCCAATGTGTATTGCAGTCCCTCAAGCCATTGTCTAAAGTGTCCACTCTGATACCCATCTGCTCCAAGTATACTGAATCGTCGACCGCCTGCTGCCAGCTTCCTGCGACCCAACTTCGTATTCTGTCAGACGGTGAGGTGGACTCCATCTTCTCATCCTTGTGTTTCTGCGACATCTTCCAGTGATCCTTTGACCGGGAGTAGAGGCCTCACTTTCTATTGCCCGTGCTTCCCTGCTTCCAACAATCCTGCATCCGACATCGCATATCTGGTGTCGAGAAGGAGAGACCCGGGAGCGACGGCAGAAGGTGGCGCGATCCCTTCCCAGCTTCCGGTACAGCTATACCTCCAGTGTTGCTTTCATCCAGAGTCTACCTTGCAACAGTCTTCCTCAGTTATTGTATCCATCTACTGACTGAGTCCTTCCTGCTCCAGTGTTCTGCGGATTGCTGCTGGCTATATCTCCAGTGTTGCTATTATCCTGAGTCTGCCTTGCACCTGTCTTCCTCAGTTGTGATTTCCATCTACTGACTGAGTCCTGCCTGCTCCAGTGTTCTGTGGGTAGCTGCTGGCTAGATCTCCAGTATTGCTGGCATCCTGAGTGCCTCGCAGCAGTCTTTCTCAGATTCTATGTCCATCTACTTACTGCTCCAGTGTTCTGCAGTTTGCTGCAGACTATATCCCCAGTTTTGTTGTCTTCCTGATTCTGCCTCGCACCAGTCTTCCTCAGTTGCTCTATCAATCTACTGACAAAGTTCTGCCTGCTCCAGTGCTCTACGGTTTCCTTCTTGCTATATCTTCAGTCTTCCTGCCATCCTAATTCAGCCTCGCACCAGTCTTCCTCAGTTGCTGTATCCATCTACTGACTGAGTCCAGCTATGCTCCAGTGTTCTGCGGATTGATGCTGAGTATATCTCCAGTGTTGCTGCTCTCCTGAGCCTACCTCTAACCATTCTTCCTCAATTGCTATATCCATCTACTGATAGAGTCCTGCTTGCTCCAGTGTTCTGCGGTTTGCTGGTTACTAAATCTTCACTGTTGTTGTCATCCTGAGTCTGTCTCGCACCAGTCTTCCTCACTTGCTGTATCCATCTACTGACAGAGTCCTGCCTGCTCCAGTATTCTGTTGTTTGCTGCTGTCTATATCTACAGTGTTGCTGTCATCCTGAGTCTGCTTTGCACCAGTCTTCCTCATTGTATGTATACATCTACTGACTTAGTCCTGTCTGCTCCAGTGTTCTGTGGTTTGCTGGTTACAAAATATCCAGTGTTGCTGTTTTCCTGAGCCTTCCTTGCACCAGTCTTCCTCAGTTGTTATATCCATCTACTGACTGAGTCCTGCCCGCTCCAGTGTTCTGCTGTTTTCTGCTGACTATATCTCAAAAGTTGCTCTTTTCATGAGCCTGCCTCGAACCAGTCATCCTCAGTTGTTGTATCCATCTACTGACTGAGTCCTGCATGCTCCAGTGTTCTGCAGATTGCTGGTGGCTATATCTTCAGTGTTGCTGTCATCCTGAGTCATCCTCGCACCAGTCTTCCTCAATTTCTGTATCCATCTACTGACAGAGTCCTGCCTGCTCCAGTATTCTGCGGTTTGCTGCCGTCTATATGTCCAGTGTGCTTTAATCCTGAGTCTGCTTTGCACCAGTCTTTCTCATTGTATGTATCCATCTACTGACTGAGTCCTGTCTACTCCAGTGTTCTACAGTTTGCTGCTGACTAAATCTCCAGTGTTCCTATTTTCCTGATCCTTCCTCGCACCAGTCTTCCTCAATTGCTATATCCATCTACTGACTGAGTCCTGCCGGCTACAGTGTTCTGCTCTTTGCTGCTGACTATATCTACAGTGTCACTGTTTTTCTGATCCTTCCTCGCATCAGTCATCCTCAGTTGTTGTATCCATCTACTGACTGAGTCCTGCATGCACCAGTGTTCTGCAGATTGCTGGTGGCTATATCTTCAGTGTTGCTGTCATCCTGAGTCATCCTCGCACCAGTCTTCCTCAATTTCTGTATCCATCTACTGACAGAGTCCTGCCTGCTCCAGTATTCTGCGGTTTGCTGCCGTCTATATGTCCAGTGTGCTTTAATCCTGAGTCTGCTTTGCACCAGTCTTTCTCATTGTATGTATCCATCTACTGACTGAGTCCTGTCTACTCCAGTGTTCTACAGTTTGCTGCTGACTAAATCTCCAGTGTTCCTATTTTCCTGATCCTTCCTCGCACCAGTCTTCCTCAATTGCTATATCCATCTACTGACTGAGTCCTGCCGGCTACAGTGTTCTGCTCTTTGCTGCTGACTATATCTACAGTGTCACTGTTTTTCTGATCCTTCCTCGCATCAGTCATCCTCAGTGGTTGTATCCATCTACTGACGGAGTCCTACCTGCTCCAGTGTTGTGCAATTTGCTGATGGCTATTGTAACAGAAGTTAGTCCGATACTGGATCCCTTGTCTGAGCCTGGAATTTTTAGTCAACGGACCCCAGAGATTGTGGACATTTTGCCCTGGTTGTGCACTAAAAGACTTTTGATGGACTTTATTACACAAAACTGCCCTTGTTAGATTGCTGCCTTGCTACCAAGGGAATGGGCAATGAGGGGTTAATTATTCCAAAATGTAATGCAGTCCCTCAAGCCATTGTATTGTGTATTGTAAAATGTATTAAAACCCCCTGCCGTGTGTTAATCCATTCACGCCCCTCAGTCTGTGAGTCACCTAATGTATAACCTGAAACTCAGTTGTCAGTCCTTTGTATTATATGTTGTGATTTGATTACCTCTGTGAATGCTCCCATTGTGTCAGCCCTTACCATCTGCTGTTGATCCCTTGTCTTATGTTTGGATTGTATTATCTCTGCCCCTCACCCTATTATATCTGGTTGGCCCATGTATTTCAATGTAGTTGATCTGTATAAATATGTGTGGTTTGGTACAATAAAGTCAGTCTTATTCTGAGTGAACAAGGAGTCCTGGAGTCTTATATTGCTTATGGTCTAAAGTGTCCACTCTGATACCCATCTGTGCCAAGTATCCTGAATCGTCGACCCCCTGCTGCCAGGTTCCTGCAACCCAACTTCGTATGCTGTCAGATGGTAACGTGGACTCCATCTTCTCATTCTTGTGTTTCTGCTACATCTTCCACTGATCCTTTGACCGGGAGTAGAGGCCTCTGTAACGGAAGCTGAGAAGGGGCCGCGTCGCCTTCCGCCGTTGTTCCCGGGTCTCTCCTTCTTGACACAGAAGCGCCGTCAGGTGCACTGGTTGGAGTATGGACAGTCACTGGAAACAGCCGCAGGATCACTGGAAGCAGGGAAGCAGGGAAGAGTCCACGTCGCCGCCTGACAGCATATGAAGTTGGGACGCAGGAAGCTGGCAGCAGGTGGTCGACGATTCAGGATACTTGGCGCAGATGGATATCAGAGTGGACACTTTAGACCATAAGCAATACAAGACTCCAGGACTCCTTGTTCACTCCAAAACAGAACTCTTTTTATTATCACAAACCACAGATATTTATATACAGTACAGTACATTGGCTCACATGGGGAAACCTGATACAATAGGGAACATGATTAAATCATAACACATCAGACAAAAGGCAAGGGCTGACACAATGAGAGCATTCACAGAGGTAATCAACTCACAACATATAATACAAAGGGCTGGCAACAGAGTTTCAGGCTATACAATAGGTGACTCACAGACTGAGGGGTGTGAATGGATTAACACACACACAGCAGGGGGTCTCAGGACAGTTCTCACTCCAAGGACTTGAGTGGCTAGAATATACATTCCCTTAACAATGGCCAGGGGTTGAATAATTAAGCAAAAGGTTTGGGAGTCTGCAATACATATTGAAATAATTAACCCCTCACTGCCTATTCCCTTGGAGTAAACCCTCAAACATACCACATACAATAACTAAAACGTTCGCCATACATTAAACATAGTATGTGATCCAAAGTCTATGAATTTAAGTCTTTCTCTTAGGGAATAGCTGGCCAGTTTGTACGCCAAGGCACAGCACAGTGTCCAAACAGTAATAAATGTCCATAGTCTTTGGATAAATAGTTTGAGGTCCGGACAAGGGCTCAGTAACGGGTAGGATCCGTTACATTTCTCCCCCTTTCTTGTACCAAGCCAGCGGTTGTGGTAGTAAATGCTGGCTTGGGACTCTAGGAGAGCCCTGCTGCTGTGAGCCGCTTGTCTGGACAGTTCGTTAGTCCAGCGGCCTTGGTCCTAGGCCAGTCACAAGTGTGGAGCCCCTTGCCCTGGGCCAGGGAAACAACAAGCAAGCCCCTTGTCCTGGGCCAGGAGAGAATAGCTGCGCCCCTTGTCCTGGGCCAGGAGAAAACATGAGCCCCTTGTCCGAGCCTGGCAGTAGAGAACAAGGCCCTTGTCCTGGGCCAGGGAAGAAAATGTAAGCCCCTTTGTCCTTAATGCTGGGTCAGGGGAACTGATGCCTGTTTGTCCTGGCAGTCAACAAATGGGGTGGCCTTTCCTGGGCCAGGCTCCATGCAGAGCTGGGGTTCAATGTTCCTGGGTCTGTGGCCAGGGGCTCAGGGTCCAAAGCCAGTCTATAAGGGGGATCTTCCTGGGGCAATTGTGTCTCTGGCTTCTGTGCATCAGAGTGAGGGGAGAGAGGCATATCTCCCCCTTTTAGTTGGGCCACTGCCCCAGAGGAACAGGAGAGGATGTTTGTCCCACTCTCCTGGGCTGTGGCAACGTTCTGGGACACATTCCCACCCCCCAGGCAGAGCTCAGGAAATTCAGGGGCCCCAGCAACATCCCTAGTGAGAACTGTCTCCTCCCTCACCAGCTCAGGGTTCCCTTGACCACTGGGAAAGCTTGTAATCCCACTTCCCCTGCCAAGAACATTTGTGTCCCTGAGTCGTAAACACTCTTGTTCCAGGGCAATCTCCATGGGGGTCACCACCGTGGGGCTGCTGGTGGGCTTACTTCCCTTCACCAGAGTCAGGGCAAAACAAGGGGTGGTGTGCTCACTCCTACACACCACAACAGAGGGTTCACAGGACTCGGTGGATTCGCTCCCCTCCACCAAGCCAGGGGTCACAGAGAGGTGGATATCCAATGAATCAGCGCTGCAAAGGGGCAATCGGCTGATCTCCTTGGCGTTCGGGGCCTCCTCCTCAGGGCCACCTCTTTTCTTCAGCAGGGAGGCACTCCCAAACCTCCCAGCAATTTTACTCAGGCACCTGGAAAACACCATCTTCCCTTTCTCCAGGGCACTAACAACAGGGGGCAGACTAGGGCTGCTGGTGGGGACCTGCGCCTCCTTCACCACAGCAGGGGTAATAACAGGCTCCTTAATGAAGACCGTGGCCCCACTCACTAGGCCAGGGGTCTCAGGGAAACTGATGGGGCACTCTTCCCCACCCATCTGTTCATATGACACATCCGCAGAAGGTCCAGCAGCACTATTCTCTTCCAGTCCGCTGGGGTCCTCCTCCTGTAGGCCATCACACACAGGCCTTTCTTCTGCCTGGAGGGAGACCGCAGTCCCATCCCTCCAGACGGCATTACTTGTAATCCTGGGGAGCTATCACGGTTCCCGTGCTACACTGTCAATCAGGGTTGTGCTATCTGTGCATTGGAGGATGCTGATTGGCCCGCCCAGGATGTGACTTTATACTCTGGGGCTTGGGCACTTGTGATTTGCCCTTTCGTGGTGTTCCAGTATCTGCGCCTTGTTGCTGTGTTCCAGTTCTCCAGTGTACCGACCCGGCTTGTCTGACGCTGCTGTTGATCCTGCTCCGTGTATGACCCGGTTCTGGCTGACGACCTTGCTCCGTGATTGATCCGGTTCTGGCTGATGATCCTGCTCCGTGTATGACCCGGCTCTGGCTGACGACCCTGCTCCGTGATTGATCCGATTCTGGCTGATGATCCTGCTCTGTGTATGACCCGGCTCTGGCTGACGACCCTGCTCCGTGATTGATCCGATTCTGGCTGATGATCCTGCTCCGTGTACGACCCGGCTCCGGTAGACGACCTAGCTCCGTGACTGATCCTGTTCTTCGGCTGTTGTTCCTGCTGTGCTCCGGTTCCAGTTATCGCCTGTTCCAGTCTGCTGTTCCGGTGTACCTGCACGGCCCGGTCGCGTCCGCGACATTCTGATCACTTGGTGTCTCGCTATTCCTCTCACTACTCTAGCTGAGATTAAGGTTGCTTTGCCATTTCTAGTACATTGCTGTGTTCCGGTACAGAACCAGTTAACTCCTGCAGTGCTTCGTAGCCTCAGACTTGTGCCTCAGTTCTTGCCAAGCATACACTTATCAGTTAAGAGCCACTCCTTCTGTACCTCTGTAACGCTTCACTACCTTCTGCAGAGCATTGCCGGTCCGGTGTTCGGTGTGCACCGTGACCGCGCCTGTGGGCATTGCTATCCGTTCGCTCTTGCTGGGAAAGTTCCGTACTGCACCGGAAGGGTGTCCTGGCTCCGGCCTACTGACATACAGAGCTTACGCTATCCATCTGCACTATCCAGTGCTTGGCTCTCAGTGCTTGTGCATTCGATACCACTATTTGACATCCAAGAGGTGTCAGGGCACTATCCATTGGGTACATGCAGAGTTAACTTCTAGTCTCAGTTAAGGGCGGTTCAGGTTCTTGTACTTCAGTTTGGCAATAGCACTTATTCATATCCCACGGTGGTGGTATCTACTCAGCTCTGGCACTTGTGCCTTCCGTTTTTATTTGAGAGTGAATTCAGTACAGACACCTTGCTCCAGCCTTGTGATTCAAGAACTGTGTTCCAGAGACTGCTACTTAGTTCCAGCTTTGTGACTCAAGAACTATTACCCAGAGACTACTATATATCCTGGACGTTGGCCAAACTAGGACTGAGTTCTCCTCTTGCACTTGTTAACCCTTTGGGGTCATTTACTATCTATCCATTGTCCAGTATTATTTGCTGTATTGCATTCACCCTGTTCGTGTTTGCTTTTTCTGCTATTCCTGTACTGGCCCCTAGGGGCATTGTATTACTCCTTGATTCAATAAACTGTGTTTTTACTTTACACCCTGGTCTGAGTGTCAGAAAACTGTTACAGTACGAAAGGGCCATGACCTCAGACGGGAAATGTGACAGTAATACACAGAACCTCTACTGGAGGATGGATGTTCACGAGCAACGTCTAGATCAATTGGCTTTGGCCATGCAAACCTTGCTTGAACGTATGGTACATCTCGAGAAACCGAATCAAAGTCCGGTGGTCCCCCCCGGTCATGACACCGGACAATGCCACTGGGCAATTGCTGGCTCCCTCCAGAAGTCTCACGGCGGCGGCGTTACCACTCAGATATGGTGGCGAACCCACACTGTGCAGAGGTTTCCTTAACCAACTTGAGATATTCTTAGAACTCACACCCTATGCTTTTCCGAATGACCTTAGCAAAGTGGGGTTCATGATATCTCTGTTAACTGGTAAAGCGCTGGCATGGGCTAATCCTTATGGGAGCAGGCCAAACCCTGCACTCTGAATTTTAACGAATTTGTCAGACAGTTTCGCAGAGTGTTTGAGACACCAGG
Source organism: Rhinophrynus dorsalis (assembly GCA_037306005.1). Classification (NCBI taxonomy): domain Eukaryota; kingdom Metazoa; phylum Chordata; class Amphibia; order Anura; family Rhinophrynidae; genus Rhinophrynus; species Rhinophrynus dorsalis. The sequence goes on from CM074727.1 coordinate 37,328,993, forward strand.
GCGAGCTACCTCGGCAGCTAAGAAATTAATGGTAATACAGATGGGTGATCGAACTGTGGCCAACTATGTGATAGAATTTCGTATTTTAGCTGCAGAAGTGGCCTGGAATAATGAGGCACTCCTGGCAAAGAGGGGGTACGTTTCCAAATTATACATTCACCTCACCATGCGGTCATTCTGGGGTACCCTTGGTTGTCGCTGCACAATCCCCAGTTTGACTGGCAAAGATGTGAAATTGAGTCTTGGTCTGAGTACTGCACTAGTCACTGTTTATCTCACCCAGTCAAGATTATGTGTACCTCTCCTTCTGTGCCAGCTAAATACAGCAAGTTCAGTGACGTATTCAGTAAGGGTGAGGCTAGCGCATTGCCGCAGCATCGACCATATGACTGCGCTATTGATTTGCCCCCGGGAGTTGTGCCACCAAGGGGTAGGACCTACCCATTGTCCGGGGAGGAGACTAGGGCCATGGAGGAATACATCGACGATGCCCTCAGACGAGGGATTATTCGTAAATCATACTCTCCGGCAGGTGCAGGGTTCTTTTTTGTGAAAAAGAAAAGTGGCAAATTACGACCGTGTATTGATTACCGTGGACTCAATAAGTTGATTTCCAAGAATGCTTACCCTATTCCGCTCATCACAGAATTATTTGACAGGTTGAAAGGCTCCTCTATCTTCACGAAACTCGATCTTCGTGCTGCCTACAACCTAATAAGGATAAGGGCTGGTGATGAGTGGAAGACGGCATTCAATACTAGGTCAGGCCACTACGAATATCTGGTTATGCCATTTGGATTATGTAATGCACCTGCCGTATTCCAAGAGTTCATAAATGATATCCTCCGTGACATGCTACAGTCTTGTGTGGTGGTGTACTTGGACGATATATTGATCCATTCTGCTAATTTAAGCCAGCACATCCAGGATGTTTCGGAAGTATTGATGCGATTACGCAAGAACAAATTGTTCTGCAAACTAGAAAAATGTGAATTTCATCGCTCCCAAGTACCATTCTTGGGTTTTGTGATATCCAATGATGGCATAGCAATGGACCAAGAGAAGTTGGCAGCGGTTCTACAATGACCACGACCCAAGGGGTTAAAAGCTATCCAAAGGTTCTTGGGCTTTGCCAACTATTATAGAAAGTTTATTCAGAACTTTTCTACCATCACAAAACCTCTCTCTGACCTTACGCATAAGGGGGCAAATCCCTCTCAATGGTCCCAGGCAGCTGAAATAGCCTTTGAAACCCTAAAAAAGGCATTTGCATCTGCTCCTATACTGTCCCACCCTAATCCCACCCTGCCATTTACTCTAGAGGTTGATGCCTCCGAGGTTGGGGTAGGGGCAGTTCTCTCCCAACGCCCCAAGGAGGGGGGTAACCTGAGGCCGTGTGGGTTCTTCTCTAAAAAACTATCTAGTGCCCAAAGCCATTACGAAATTGGAGATAAGGAACTGTTGGCTATCATCTTGGCATTAAAAGAATGGCGACATCTTCTGGAGGGCACTAAAGCACCAGTGTTGATCCTCACAGACCATAAAAACTTGATTTACCTTTCCGAGGCACCTTTCCGAGGCAAAAAGATTGTCTTCTCGCCAGGCTCGATGGGCTCTATTTCTGTCCAGATTTAATTTCATAGTCTCGTACTTGCCTGGGTCCAAAAATATTAAGGCGGATGCTCTTTCTAGACAATTCTGCACGGACATTGAGAGGGATGAGGCCCCGGTCCCCATAATTCAGCCAGACAGAATTCTGGCTACTATTCGTACCAGCATCACCTCGCCACTGGGAGAGCAAATATTGGCATCACAAACTCGGGCACCTCCTGAAACCCCAGTTGGCAGGTGTTTTGTGGACGAACCTTTTCGTACCCAATTACTTGAGACCTACCACTCATCTAAGGCAGCTGGGCACATCGGCAGAGATCAGTTGGCATGGTCACTATCACGAACATTCTGGTGGCCCTCCCTGAAAGCCGACTGCTCTGCATTCACTGCTGCTTGCGCCATCTGTGCCCGTGCCAAAACTCCCAGACATCTCCCAGTAGGCTTGCTCCAACCAGTGCCTAATGGTGATCGTCCTTGGTCCCATATTTCGATTGATTTTTTGGGAGAGCTGCCGAGTTCCAAGGGCTATACGTTTATCTTGATGGTGGTAGATAGATTCTCAAAGATGGCTCATTTCGTGCCCCTCTCTGGCCTTCCCTCGGCCCAGGAATTGGCATCAATTTTTGCCAGAGAAGTATTCCGCTTGCACGGGGTGCCCAGAGTACTGACCTGGGGAGTCAATTCGTGTCGAGATTCTGGAGGGCATTCTGTGGCCAGATGGGCATTCAATTATCCTTCTCCTCCGCCTACCACCCCCAGACCAAGGGGGCCACTGAGCGTGCCAATCAGGGACTGGAGCAGTTTTTACGCTGCTTTGTGACTGATCATCATGATAACTGGGCTGACTTGTTGCCGTGGGCAGAGTTCGCCAGTAACTGCGCGGTTAATTCATCATCTGGGAGCTCTCCATTCCTTGTTAATTATGGGTTCCAGCCTTGTCTACTCCCAGACTCATTTCAGTCCCAGCAGATTCCGGCTCTGGATGAACACATGGAGCAGCTCCGCTCCACTTGGGCACAGGTACAAAGGTCCCTCAGTCAGTCCTTCCACAGACATCAGCGGCATGCCAATCGCAGACGGCTGCCAGCGGTCTCCTTCCAGGTTGGGGATAGGGTATGGCTCTCCTCCAAGAATCTCAACCTGCAGGTGCCCTCGAATAAACTGGCCCCCCGGTCCATTGGGCCATTCAAGATTATACGCAAGATCAATCCAGTGGCATACGCTTTGGAACTTCCTAATACTATGCGTATTCACAATGTGTTCCATGTGTCACTATTAAAGCCCTTGGTTTGCAATCGTTATATTACCACTCAGGTGGTTCCTGGGCCGGTGGATGTGCAGGGCCAAGAGGAATACGAAGTTCAGAGCATTATTGACTCAAGGAGATTTAGAGGCAAGTTGCAATATTTGGTCCATTGGAAGGGATATGGGCCTGAGGAGCACTCTTGGGTCGACCACAAAGACCTCTATGCTCCACGGTTGTTGCTCAACTTTCACTCTAAATACCCTCAGAAACCAAGACCCTCCGGCAGGGGAGGGGGTCTTTGAGAGGGGGGGTACTATCACGGTTCCCGTGCTACACTGTCAATCAGGGTTGTGCTATCTGTGCATTGGAGGATGCTGATTGGCCTGCCCAGGATGTGCCTTTATACTCTGGGGCTTGGGCACTTGTGATTTGCCCTTTCGTGGTGTTCCAGTATCTGCGCCTTGTTGCTGTGTTCCAGTTCTCCAGTGTACCGACCCGGCTTGTCTGACTCTGCTGTTGATCCTGCTCCGTGTATGACCCGGTTCTGGCTGACGACCTTGCTCCGTGATTGATCCGGGTCTGGCTGATGATCCTGCTCCGTGTATGACCCGGCTCTGGCTGACGACCCTGCTCCGTGATTGATCCGATTCTGGCTAATGATCCTGCTCCGTGTATGACCCGGCTCTGGCTGACGACCCTGCTCCGTGATTGATCCGATTCTGGCTGATGATCCTGCTCCGTGTACGACCCGGCTCCGGTAGACGACCTAGCTCCGTGGCTGATCCTGTTCTTCGGCTGTTGTTCCTGCTGTGCTCCGGTTCCAGTTATCGCCTGTTCCAGTCTGCTGTTCCGGTGTACCTGCACGGCCCGGTCGCGTCCGCGACATTCTGATCACTTGATGTCTCGCTATTCCTCTCACTACTCTAGCTGAGATTAAGGTTGCTTTGCCATTCCTAGTACGTTGCTGTATTCCGGTACAGAACCAGTTAACTCCTGCAGTGCTTCGTAGCCTCAGTCTTGTGCCTCAGTTCTTGCCAAGCATACACTTATCAGTTAAGAGCCACTCCTTCTGTACCTCTGTAACGCTTCACTACCTTCTGCAGAGCATTGCCGGTCCGGTGTTCGGTGTGCACCGTGACCGCGCCTGTGGGCATTGCTATCCATTCGCTCTTGCTGGGAAAGTTCCGTACGGCACCGGAAGGGTGTCCTGGCTTCGGCCTACTGACATACAGAGGTTACGCTATCCATCTGCACTATCCAGTGCTTGGCTCTCAGTGCTTGTGCATTCGATACCACTATTTGACATCCAAGAGGTGTCAGGGCACTATCCATTGGGTACATGCAGAGTTAACTTCCAGTCTCAGTTAAGGGCGGTTCAGGTTCTTGTACTTCAGTTTGGCAATAGCACTTATTCATATCCCACGGTGGTGGTATCTACTCAGCTCTGGCACTTGTGCCTTCCGTTTCTATTTGAGAGTGAATTCAGTACAGACACCTTGCTCCAGCCTTGTGATTCAAGAACTGTGTTCCAGAGACTGCTACTTAGTTCCGGCTTTGTGACTCAAGAACTATTACCCAGAGACTACTATATATCCTGGGCGTTGGCCAAACTAGGACTGAGTTCTCCTCTTGCACTTGTTAACCCTTTGGGGTCATTTACTATCTATCCATTGTCCAGTATTATTTGCTGTATTGCATTCACCCTGTTCGTGTTTGCTATTTCTGCTATTCCTGTTCTGGCCCTAGGGGCATTGTATTACTCCTTGATTCAATAAACTGTGTTTTTACTTTACACCCTGGTCTGAGTGTCAGAAAACCGTTACAGGAGCATGCACGGCTCTGCTCCCAGCTCATCTTCCACCCCCACCAGGGGCAACATCTTATGCCCGCTGGTGGGCTCTTTCACACCCACTACAGCAGGGGATTCACAAGGGCTGATGGGGACCGCGCTCCCACCCATCAGTTCACAGTCCATATCTTCAGGAGGGCCAGCAGCACTGCTTTCTCCCAGCCCACTGGGGTCCTCCTCCTGTAGGCCATTACACACAGGCCATTCTTCTGCCTTGAGGGAGACTGCAGTCCCATCCCTCCAGGCGGCATTACCTACGATCCTGGGGAGCACGCACGGCTCCGCTCCCAGGACATCTTCCAATCCCACAGGGGGCAACATCTTGGGGCTGCTAGTGGGCTCTCTTACACCCACTACAGCAGGGAGGTCATGGGGACTGATGGGCTCACTCCTACGCATCAGTTGGGACATACAATTGCTGCTGGTGGGGACCTGCATCTCATCCACCGCAGCTGGGAAGGCAGGGTAAGGGGCAACATTCGTATCAGGGGAGACGTGTGTCCCATCCCCTGATGCCGAGGCATCTTCTTCACTGAGGAAGAACGCATTCCCACTCCTCAGCTCAGGGAAAATACAGTTCAGGGGCAAAGGGGTATCAGGAAGGACGATTTTCCCACTTCCTGATGCAGGGGAAACAACAGGGGCACTGGTGAGGAACGAATTCCCACTCACCAGTGTGGAGTGAACAGGGGTAACACAATCCTGACCCTCAAAGTCGCTGAAGTCCTCCTCAGATGCGTTACCCCCCCATTCTTCTTCCTCTTTTTGGAATTCCCGGACCTCTCGAATGAACCCAGCATATAGTTGTTCCAGGTCCCATTCACATCCTGCCAGAATATTCAAATTTCCCTGGCAGTCCGCAGGAATGTATCCACCAAAACGGTCCTCTCTTTTGTCCCGGATCTCCCAGTATCTGCTGGAGTCAGGGCACCCAAAAGTAGAGTCCATGTGGTAGGCGTTCCATACCAGCCCTTGGATGTCCCATCGCAAGCGGGCTGGGCACCAGTCAAAAAGGCCCTCGGATCCATATTCCTGGTCCAGGTATTTAACAAAGTCCCAGTACTCCTCCTGTACTCTGAGCTCCTCTGAAATGCACGCATCCAACTCTGGAACGAAGTCGTAGATAACATCACGCAGCCGGGTCCACCACTGTATTCGGATGGCGCTGTAGCGATCCTCGTATGCTCCCAGAGTGTCTGCCAGCACTGCTTCGTCTGCCATGCCTCAACTGCTGCACCCGATATGAAGGAGAAATCCCACCGCTGCCACCAATGTAACGGAAGCTGAGAAGGGACCACGTCGCCTTCCGCCGTCGTTCCCGGGTCTTTCCTTCTTGACGAAGATAAGCGCCGTCAGGTGCACCGGTTGGAGTATGGACAGTCACTGCAAACAGCCACAGGATCACTAGAAGCAGGGAAGCAGGGAAGAGTCCACGTCGCCGCCTGACAGCATATGAAGTTGGGACGCAGGAAGCTGGCAGCAGGCGGTCGACGATTCAGGATACTTGGCGCAGATGGGTATCAGAGTGGACACTTTAGACCATAAGCAATACAAGACTCCAGGACTCCTTGTTCACTCCAAAACAGAACTCTTTTTATTATCACAAACCACAGATATTTATATACAGTACAGTACATTGGATCACATGGGGAAACCTGATACAATAGGGAACATGATTAAATCATAACACATCAGACAAAAGGCAAGGGCTGACACAATGAGAGCATTCACAGAGGTAATCAACTCACAACATATAATACAAAGGGCTGGCAACAGAGTTTCAGGCTATACAATAGGTGACTCACAGACTGAGGGGTGTGAATGGATTAACACACACACAGCAGGGGGTCTCAGGACAGTTCTCACTCCAAGGACTTGAGTGGCTAGAATATACATTCCCTTAACAATGGCCAGGGGTTGAATAATTAAGCAAAAGGTTTGGGAGTCTGCAATACATATTGAAATAATTAACCCCTCACTGCCTATTCCCTTGGAGTAAACCCTCAAACATACCACATACAATAACTAAAACGTTCGCCATACATTAAACATAGTATGTGATCCAAAGTCTATGAATTTAAGTCTTTCTCTTAGGGAATAGCCGGCCAGTTTGTACACCAAGGCACAGCACAGAGTCCAAACAGTAATAAATGTCCATAGTCTTTGAATAAATAGTTTGAGTTCCGGACAAGGGCTCAGTAACGGGTAGGATCCGTTACAGCCTCACTCTCTACTGCCCGTGCTTCCCTGCTTCCAATGATCCTGCGACTATTTCAGTGACTGTCCATACTTCAAACAGTACATATCTGGCGTCGAGAGGGAGACACCCTGGAACAACGGCTGAAGGCGGCACAGTCCCTTCCTCGCATCCGATACAGTTATACCTCCAGTGTTGCTTTCATCCAGAGTCTACCTCGCAACAGTCTTCCTCAGTTATTGCATCAATCTACTGACAGAGTCCTTCCTGCTCCAGTGTTCTGCGGTTTGCTGCTGGCTAAACCTCCAGTGTTGCTATCATCATGAGTCTGCCTTGCACCTGTCTTCCTCAGTTGCGATTTCCATCTACTGACTGAGACCTGCCTGCTCCAGTGTTCTGCAGGTAGCTGGTGGCTAGATCTCCAGTGTTGCTGTCATCCTGAGTGCCTCAGTCACTCTCTCAATTTACTGTCTAAGTGTTGCCTGCTCCAGTGTACTACGGTTTCCTTCATGCTATATTTCCAGTGTTGCTGTCATCCTGTCAGCCTTGCACTAATCTTCCTCAGTTGCTGTATCCATCTACTGTCTGAGTCCCGCCTCCTCCAGTGTTCTGCGGATTGCTGCTGACTATATCTCCAGTGTTGCTGCTCTCCTGAGCCTGCCTCTAACCATTCTTCCTCAATTGCTATATCCATCAAGTGATAGAGCCCTGCGTGCTCCAGTGTTTGCTGTCATTCTGCTGTTTGCTGGTGGCTATATCTCCACTGTTGCTGTCATTCTGAGTCTGCCTTGCACCAGTTTCCTCACTTGCTGTATCAATCTACTGACAGAGTTCTGCCTGCTCCAGTATTCTGTTGTTTGCTGCTGTCTATATCTAAAGTGTTGCTGTCATCCTGAGTCTGCTTTGCACCAGTCTTCCTAATTGTATTTATACATCTACTGACTTAGTCCTGTCTGCTCCAGTCTTCTGTGGTTTACTGCTGACTATATCTCCACTGTTGCTGTTTTCCTGAGCCTTCCTCGCACCAGTCTTCCTCAGTTGCTATATCCATCTACTGACTGGGTCCTGCCCGTTCCAGTGTTTCACTGTTTTCTGCTGACTATATCTCTAATGTTACTCTTTTCCTGAGCCTGCCTCGCACCAGTCATCCTCAGTTGTTGTAACCATCTACTGACTGACTACTGTCTCCTCCAGTGTTTTGCAGTTTTCTGCTGGCTATATCTCCAGTGTTGCTGTCTTCATGAGTCTGCTTCACACCAGTCTTCGTCAGTTGCTTAATCAATCTACTGACTGAGACCAGCCTGTTCCAGTGCGGTTTGCTGCTGACTATATTTACAGTGTTGCTGTTCTCCTGAGCCTGCCTCTCAACAATCTTCCTCAATTGCTATATCCATCTAGTAACTGAGTCCGGCATGCTCCAGTGTTCTGTGGTTTCCTGGTGGCTATATCTCCAGTGTTGCTGTCATCCTTAGTCTTCCTCTCTCCAGTATTCCTCATTTGTAGTGATGAGCGAGCGTGCTCGGCCGATGCTCGGATTGGCTCGAGCATCGCTCTGCTCGGCACATGGCGGTACTCGTCGAGTACCGCCATGTGCTCGCCCGACATGTTCGGGTAGCGGGGATCTGTGCCGGAAGAGGCACAGATCCGAAGAAGCTCCGCTGGACCACCAGGGAATGGAGGTACGGGGGCATTGCGGAGATGAAGGGGGCATTGCGGAGATGAAGGGGGACATTGTGGAAGAGGGGCATAGACTCTATGCCCCTCTTCCACAATGTCCCCCTTCATCTCCGCTATGCCCGTCTTCCACAATGTGCCCCTTCATCTCCGCTATGCCCCTCTTCCACAATGTGCCCCTTCATCTCCGCTATGCCCCTCTTCCACAATGTCCCCCTTCATCTCCTCTATGGCATAGAGGAGATGAAGGGGGACATTGTGGAAGAGGGGCATAGCGGAGATGAAGGGGCACATTGTGGAAGAGGGGCATAGCGGAGATGAAGGGGCACATTGTGGAAGACGGGCATAGCGGAGCTGAAGGGGGACATTGCGGAGCTGAAGGGGGCATTCTGAGATGAAGGGGGCATAGCGGAGATGAAGGGGGCATTGACCAGGCACCCTCCCCTCATCAGAGCAGGGGGTGCCTGGTGTTGCCCCATTCATTCCAATGGGGCTCGGGTGCTCGGCCGAGCACTCGAGCCTCAGGGGGTGCTCGGTCAGAGCACCCGAGCACCCGAGCATCGTGGTGCTCGCTCAACACTACTCATTTGCTGTATCCATATACTGACTAAGTCCTGCCTGTTCCAGTGTTCAGCATTTTCCTGCTGGCTATATCTCCAGTGTTGCTATCATCCTGAGTCTACCTCGCACCAGTCTTCCTCAGTTGCTATATCCATCTACTGACTGAGTCCTGTCTGCTTCAGTGTTCTGCGGTTTGCTGCTGATTATATCTGTAGTGTTGCTGTCATCCTGAGTCTGCCTCACACCAGTATTCTGTTACTCTCATCCTGAGTCTACCTTGCACCAGAGTTCATCAGTTGTTGTATACATCTACAAACTGAGTCCTGCCTGCTCCAGTGTTCTTCGGTCTGCTACTGGCTATATCTCAAGTGTTGCTATCATCCTGAGTTTGCCATGCACCTGTCTTCCTCAGTTGCAATTTCCATCTTCTGACTGAGTCCAGCCTGCTCCAGTGCTCAGCAGTTTGCATCTGGCTATATCTCCAGTGTTGTTGTAATCCTGAGTCTGCCTCACACTAGTCTTCCTCAGTTGCTGTATCCATCTACTGACTGAGTCCTGCTTGCTCCAGGGTTCTGCTGTTTGCTGCTGGCTAAATATCCAATGTTTCCATCATCCTGAGTCTGGCTTTCACCAGTCTTCCTCAATTGCTATATACATCTACTGACCGAATCCTGCCTGCTCCAGTGTTCTGCGGTTTGCTGCTGACTATATCTCCAGTGTTGCTGTCATCCTGAGTCTGCGTCAGACCAACCTTCCTCAGTTGCTGTATCAATCTACTGACTGAGTCCTGAATGTTCCACTGTTCTGCGATTTGTTGCTTTTTATAACTCCAGTGTTGTTCTTGTCCTGAATGTGCCTCGCACTAGTCTTCCTCAGTTGTTGTATCCATCTACTGACTGAGTCCTGCCTGTTTCAGTGTTCTGCGGTTTGCTGCTGGCTATATCTCCAGTGTTGCTGTTATCCTTAGTCTGCCTCACACTAGTCTTCCTCAGTTGCTGTATCCATCTTCTGAATGAGTCCAGCCTGCTCCAGTGCTCAGCAGTTTGCATCTGGCTATATCTCCAGTGTTGTTGTAATCCTTAGTCTACCTCACACTAGTCTTCCTCAGTTGCTGTATCCATCTACTGACTGAGTCCTGCTTGCTCCAGGGTTCTGCCGTTTGCTGCTGGCTAAATATCCAATGTTTCCATCATCCTGAGTCTGGCTTTCACCAGTCTTCCTCAATTGCTACTGAGTCCTGAATGTTACACTGTTCTGTGATTTGTTGCTTTTTATATCTCCAGTGTTGTTCTTGTCCTGAATGTGCCTCGCACTAGTCTTCCTCAGTTGTTGTATCCATCTACTGACTAAGTCCTGCCTATTTCAGTGTTCTGCGGTTTGCTGCTGGCTATATCTCCAGTGTTGTTATCATCCTGAGTCTGCTTTACACCAGTTTTTTATCAGTTGCAATTTCCATCTACTGACAGAGTCCTGTCTGTTCCAGTGATCTGCAGTTTGCATCTGGATACATCTCCAGTGTTGCTGTCATCCTTAGTATGCCTTGCACCAGTCTTCCTCAGTTTCTGTATCCATATAGTGACTGAGTCCTTCCTGCTCTATTAATCTGTGGTTGCTGCTGGCTATATCTCCAGCGTTTTTATCTCCCTGAGTTTACCTCGCACCAGTCTTCCTCAGTTGCTCTATCCATCTACTGACTGAGTCCTGCCTGTTACAGTGTTCTGCGGTTTGCTGCTGGCTATATATCCAATGATGTCATCATCCTGAGTCTGTCTCTCACCAGTCCTCCTCAGTTGCTGTATCCATCTACTGACTCACTTCTGCCTGCTCCAGTGGTATGTGCATTTCTGCTGACTATTTCTCCATTTTTGCTGTCATCCTGAGTCTGCTTCGAACCAGTCTTACACAGTTGCTTTAGCCATCTACTGACTAAGTCCTGCCTACCGCAGTGTTCTGTGGTTTGCTGCTGACTAAATCTCCAGTTTTGCTGTCATCCTGAGTAAGCCTCGTACCAGTATTCCTTATTTGCTGTACAGATCTACTGACCGAGTCCTGTCTGCTCCAGTGTTCTAGGTTTTGCTGAGGACAATATCTCCAGTGTTCCCTTTTTCCTGAGTATGCCACTCACCAGTCTTCCTCATTTCCTATATCCATCTACTGACTGAGTCCTGCCTCCTCTAGTGTCTGCTGTTTACTGCTGACTGTATCTCCAGTTTTGCTTTTTTCCTGAGCCTGTCTCGCACCAGTCATCCTCAGTTGATGTATCCATTTAGTGACTGAGTCCTGCCTTCTCCAGTGTTCTGCGATTTGCTGCTGGCTATATATCCAATGTTGCCATCATCCTAAGTCTGTCTCGCACCAGTCTTCCTCAGTTACTGTATTCATCTACAGACTCCGTCCTGACTCCTCCAGTGTTCTTGGATTTCTGCTCGCTGTATCTCCATTGTTGCTGTCATCCTGAGTCTTCCTCGCACCAGTTTTACTCAGTTGCTGTACCATCTACTGACTAAGTCCTGCCTACTCCAGTGTTCTGTGGTTTGCTGCTGACTATATCTCCAGTTTTGCTGTTATCCTGGGTCTGCCTCATACCAGTATTCCTTAGTTGCTGTACAAATCTACTGACTAACTCCTGTCTGCTCCAGTGTTCTACGGTTTGCTGCGGACTATATCTCCAGTTTTCCTTTCTTCTTAAATATACCACGCACCAGTCTTCCTCAGTTCCTATATACATCTTCTGACTGAGTCCTGCCTTCTCCAGTGTTCTGCTGTTTACTGCTGACTATATCTCCATTTTTGTTGTTTTCCTAAGCCTGTCTCGCACCAGTCATCCTCAGTTGATGTATCAATCTGCTGACTGTGTCCTGCCTGCTCCAGTGTTGTGAGGTTTGCTTCTCGCTATATCTTCACTGTTGCTGTCATCTTAAATCAGCCTCACACCAGTCTTCTTCAGTTGTTATATCCATCTACTGACTGAGTTCTGCCTGCTCCAGTGTTCTGCGATTTGCTGCTATCTATATCTCCACTGTTGCTCTCATCCTGAATATGTATTGCATCAGTCTTCATCAGTTGTTGTATCCATCTACTGACTGAGTCCTGCTGCTCCAGTGTTCTGCGGTCTGCTGCTGGCTATATCTCCAGTGTTGCTGTCATCCTGCGTCTGCCTCACACCAGTTTCCTCAGTTGTTGTGTCCATATAATGACTGAGTCCTGCCTGCTCCAGTGTTCTGCGGTTGCTGCTGGCTATATCCTCAATGTTGCCATCATCCTGAGTCTGCTTAGCAACATTCTTCCTCAAATGTTATATCCATCTACTGACTGAGTCATGCATGCTCCATTGTTCTGCGGTCTGCTGCTGGCTATATCTCCAGTGTTGCTATCATCCTGAGTCTGCCATGCACCTGTCTTGTTCAGTTGCAATTTCCATCTACTGACTGAGTCCTGCTTGCTCCAGTGTTCTGCGGTTTGCTGCTGACTATATCTCCAGTGTTGCTGTCATCCTGAGTCTGCCTCACACCAGTTGCTGTATCAATCTACTTACTGAGTCCTCCCTGCTCCACTGTTCTGCAGGTTGATGCTGTGCATATCTCCAGTGTTGCTCTTGTCCTGAATATGCCCCACAACAGTCTTCCTCAGTTGCTATATCCATCTACTGACTGAGTCCTGCCTGCTCCAATGTTCTGCGGTTTGCTGCTGGCTATATAATCATTGTTGCCATCATCCTGAGACTGCCTCGCAGCAATCTTTCTCATTTGATATATCCATCTACTGACCGACTCCTACCTGCTCCAGTGTTCTACAGTTCGATGCTTACTATATCTCCTGTTTTGCTGTTTTGCTGAGCCTGCCTCGCACCAGTCTTTCTCAGTTGCTATATCCATCTAGAGACTAAGTCATGCCCTCTCCAGTTTTCTGCTCTTTGCTGCCGACTATATCTCCAGTGTTGCTGTTTTCCTGAGCCTGCCTTGCACCAGTCATCCTCAGTTGCTGTATCCATCTACTGACTGAGTCCTGCTTGCTCCAGTGTTCTGTCATTTACTGCTGGCTAGATCTCCAGTGTTGCTGTCATCCTGAGTCAGCCTCGAACCATTCTTCCTCAGTTGTTGTATCCATTTACTGACTGAGTCCCACCTCATCCAGTGTTCTGCGGTTTGCTGCTGGCTATAGCTCTTATTTTGCTTTTATACTGAATGTGCGTCGCACCAGTATTCCTCAGGTGCTGTATCCATCTACTGACTGAGTCCTGCATATCCCAGTATTCTGCTGTTTGTTGCTGACTATATCTCCAGAAGCTTAAATACTGAAACAAAAAAAACATATATATCAACAAAATAATGGACCAAATTGCTGTTATATTCCTCTAATATATTAGATTCTTTGTAAAAAAAAAAAAAAGACATATGCCAGTTTTATTCTGGAAAAGTTTATTATTTATGTTTTTTAATAATGCCCTATGCTATAATTTTGAACCCACACCCTGTGCTCTACTGATATCCATAATTAACCAGCTGAGTGCTAGAGATGTCTGTTAATAGGTTAACAGCAATTTTTGTTCTCATTTAAAATAAAGCTGAAATTAAAAGACGTCAGCACACTGAATATTATTTCCCTTTACATGCTGTTAGTCTTCTATATCACAGTGCACATACCCTGCAAGGCTATTTAGTGTTAAGAAGTGTAGGAATCTGGATCAAACCAAATTTACCATAATAGGGGGGTGGGAAGTTAAGTATTTAGAGGTTTAAAATGAGCTTTACATACTCTAATTGCTCCAGATGATTTTGATACATTATGAAGACAGGCAGTGATGACATATCTGAGCTTTTATGACAGTAAAAACTGAATTTAATGCAAAACAAAGATGTATGTGTCCCCCACTGTTATTCAGATGGTTTGTCCCAATTTTCTCCCAGAATGCATTGCTCCTATACAAAATATTTAAAAACCAACTTGACTTAAAAAACAAACCACTTCCCTTTTCTTATTTCATGTGAACGACATAGGGAACACATTATAAACGCCACCTAGTTTGCTATGAGACAAAATTCTGAAAATCGATTTTTTATATTCCCAAGTTCGAAATAAAAAAGTTTCTAAAGCATAAATACTGAAAAAAAAAAATAAAAATTTTTATACAATATATACCAATAAAATAATTGATACAATTGCAGTTATATTCCTCTAAAATATTAGGTTGTCTGTAAATAAAGTCATAAGCCGGTGTTATTAAGGAAAAGTTTTATTGCTTATGTTTTTTAATAATTCCCTATACTATAATATTGAACCCACACCCTATATCCTAGTGTTATCCTTAATTAACCATTTGAATGCTAGAGGTGTCTGTAATATCTTAGAGGTTAATAGCAATTTTTGTTCTCATTTAAAATAAAGCTGAAATTAAAAGAGGTCAGCACACTGAATATTATTGCCCTTTACATGCTGTTAGTCTTCTATATCACAGTGCACATACCCTGCAAAGCTATTTAGTGTTAAGAAGTGTAGGAATCTGGATCAAACCAAATTTACCATAATAGGGGGTTGGGAAGTTAAGTATTTAGAGATTTAAAATGAGCTTTACATACTCTAATTGCTCCAGATGATTTTAATACATTATGAAGACAGGCAGTGATGACATATCTGAGCTTTTATGACAGTAAAAACTGAATTTAATGCAAAACAAAGATTTATGTGTCCCCCACTGTCATTCAAATGGTTTGTCCCAATTTTCTCCCAGAATGCATTGCTCCTATACAAAATATTTTAAAACCAACTTGACATAAAAAACAAACCACTTCCCTTGTCTTATTTCATGTGAAAGACATAGGGAACACATTATAAACGCCACCTAGTTTGTTATGAGACAAAATTCTGAAAAGCGATTTTTTATATCCCCAAGTTCGAAACAAAAAAGTATCAGAAGCATAAATACTGAAAAAAAAAAAAATGAAAAAAATATTTATAGAATATATACCAATAAAATAATGGATAAAATTGCAGTTATATTCCTCTAAAATATTAGGTTGTCTGTAAATAAAGTCATAAGCCGGTGTTATTCAGGAAAAGTTTTATTGCTTATGTTTTTTAATAATTACCTATACTGTAATATTGAACCCACACCCTATATCCTAGTGTTATCCTTAATTAACCTTTTGAATGCTAGAGGTGTCTGTAATATCTTAGAGGTTAATAGCAATTTTTGTTCTCATTTAAAATAATGCTGAAATTAAAAGAGGTCAGCACACTGAATATTATTGCCCTTTACATGCTGTTAGTCTTCTATATCACTGTGCACATACTCTGCAAAGCTATTTAGTATTAAGAAGTGTAGGATTCTGGATCAAACCAAATTTGCCATAATAGGGGGGTGGGAAGTTAAGTATTTAGAGATTTAAAATGAGCTTTACATACTCTAATTGCTCCAGATGATTTTAATAAATTATGAAGACAGGCAGTGATGACATATCTGAGCTTTTATCACAGTAAAAACTGAATTTAATGCAAAAGAAAGATTTATGTGTCCCCCACTGTCATTCAAATGGTTTGTCCCAATTTTCTCCCAGAATGCATTGCTCCTATACAAAATATTTTAAAACCAACTTGACATAAAAAACAAACCACTTCCCTTGTCTTATTTCATTTGAAAGACATAGGGAACACATTATAAACGCCACCTAGATTGTTATGAGACAAAACTCTGAAAAGCGATTTTTTATATCCCCAAGTTCTAAATAAAAAACTATCTGAAGCATAAATACTGAAAAAAAAAAAAAATGAAAAAAATATTTATACAATATATACCAATAAAATAATGGATAAAATTGCAGTTATATTCCTCAAAAATATTAGGTTGTCTGTAAATAAAGCCATAAGCCGGTGTTATTAAGGAAAAGTTTTATTGCTTATGTTTTTTAATAATTCCCTATACTATAATATTGAACCCACACCCTATATCCTAGTGTTATGCTTAATTAACCACTTGAATTCTAGAGGTGTTTGTAATATCTTTGAGGTTAACAGCAATTTTTGTTCTCATTTAAAATAAAGCTGAAATTAAAAGAGGTCAGCCCACTGAATATTATTGCCCTTTACATGCTGTTCGTCTTCTATATCACAGTGCACATACCCTGCAAAGCTATTTAGTGTTAAGAAGTGTAGGAATCTCGATCAAACCAAATTTACCATAATTGGGGGGTGGGAAGTTAAGTATTTAGAGATTTAAAATGAGCTTTACATACTCTAATTGCTCCAGATGATTTTAATACATTATGAAGACAGGCAGTGATTACCTATCTGAGCTTTTATGAAAGTAAAAACTGAATTTAATGCAAAACAAAGATTTATGTATCCCCCACTGTCATTCAAATGGTTTGTCCCAATTTTCTCCAACAATGCATTGCTCCTATATAAAATATTTAAAAACCAACTTGACTTAAAAAACAAACCACTTCCCTTGTCTTATTTCATGTGAAAGACATAGGGAACACATTATAAATGCCACCTAGTTTGTTATGAGAGAAAATTCTGAAAAGCGATTTTTTATATCCCCAAGTTCGAAATAAAAAAGTATCTGAAGCATAAATACTGAAAAAAAAAAATGAAAAAAATATTTATACAATATATACCAATAAAATAATGGATAAAATTGCAGTGATATTCCTCTAAAATATTAGGTTGTCTGTAAATAAAGCCACAAGCCGGTGTTATTAAGGAAAAGTTTTATTGCTTATGTTTTTTAATAATTCCCTATACTATAATATTGAACCCACACCCTATATCCTAGTGTTATCCTTAATTAACCACTTGAATGCTAGAGGTGTTTGTAATATCTTTGAGGTTAACAGCAATTTTTGTTCTCATTTAAAATAAAGCTGAAATTAAAAGAGGTCAGCACACTGAATATTATTGCCCTTTACATGCTGTTAGTCTTCTATATCACAGTGCACATACCCTGCAAAGCTATTTAGTGTTAAGAAGTGTAGGAATCTCGATCAAACCAAATTTACCATAATAGGGGGGTGGGAAGTTAAGTATTTAGAGATTTAAAATGAGCTTTACATACTCTAATTGCTCCAGATGATTTTAATACATTATGAAGACAGGCAGTGATTACATATCTGAGCTTTTATGACAGTAAAAACTGAATTTAATGCAAAAGAAAGATTTATGTGTCCCCCACTGTCATTCAAATGGTTTGTCCGAATTTTCTCCCAGAATGCATTGCTCCTATACAAAATATTTCAAAACCAACTTGACTTAAAAAGCAAACCACTTCCCTTGTCTTATTTCATATGAAAGACATAGGGAACACATTATAAACGCCACCTAGTTTGTTATGAGACAAAACTCTGAAAAGTGATTTTTTATATCCCCAAGTTCGAAATAAAAAAGTGTCTGAAGCATAAATACTGAAAAAAAAATTGAAAAAATATTTATACATTATATACCAATAAAATAAAAAGTATAAAATACAAGTTATATTCCTCTAAAATATTAGGCTGTCTGTAAATAAAGTAATAAGCCGGTGTTATTCAGCAAAAGTTTTATAGCTTATGTTTTTTAATAATTCACTATACTATAATATTTAACCCACACCCTGTATCCTAGTGTTATCCTTATTTAACCATTTGAATGCTAGAGGTGTCTGTAATATCTTAGAGGTTAATAGCAATTTTTGTTCTCATTTAAATTAAAGCTGAAATTAAAAGAGGTCAGCACACTGAATATTATTGCCCTTTACATGTTGTTAGTCTTCTATATCACAGTGCACATACCCTGCAAAGCTATTTAGTGTTAAGAAGTGTAGGAATCTGGATCAAACCAAATTCACTATAAAAGGGGGTGGGAAGTTAAATGTTTAGAGATTTAAAATAAACTTTACATAATCTAATTGCTCCAGATGATTTTAAAACATTATGAAGACAGGCAGTGATGACATATCTGAGCTTTTATGATAGTAAAAACTGAATTTAAAGCAAAACAAAGATTTATGTGTCCCCCACCTTCATTCAAATGATTTGTCCCAATTTTCTCCCAGAATGCATAGCTCCTATACAAAATATTTCAAAACCAACTTGACTTAAAAAACAAACCACTTCCCTTGTCTTATTTCATGTGAAAGACATAGGGAACACATTATAAACGCCACCTAGTTTGTTATGAGAGAAAATTCTGAAAAGCGATTTTTTATATCCCCAAGTTTGAAATAAAAAAGTGTCTGAAGCATAAATACTGAAAAAAAAAAATGAAAAAAATATTTATACATTATATACCAATAAAATAATGGATAAAATCGCAGTTATATTCCTCTAAAATATTATACTGTCTGTAAATAAAGTCATAAGCCGATGTTATTCAGGAAAAGTTTTATTGCTTATGTTTTTTAATAATTCCTTATACTATAATATTTAACCCACACCCTATATCCTAGTGTTATCCTTAATTAACCATTTGAATGCTAGAGGTGTCTGTAATATCTTAGAGGTTAATAGCAATTTTTGTTCTCATTTAAATTAAAGCTGAAATTAAAAAAGGGCAGCACACTGAATATTATTGCCCTTTACATGCTGTTAGTCTTCTATATCACAGTGCACATACCCTGCAAGGCTATTTAGAGTTAAGAAGTGTAGGAATCTGGATCAAACCAAATTTACCATAATAGGGGGGTGGGAAGTTAAGTATTTAGAGATTTAAAATGAGCTTTACATACTCTAATTGCTCCAGATGATTTTGATACATTATGAAAACAGGCAGTGATGACATATCTGAGCTTTTATGACAGTAAAAACTGAATTTAATGCAAAACAAAGATTTATGTGTCCCCCACTGTCATTCAAATGGTTTGTTTCACTTTTCTCCCAGAATGCATTGCTCCTATAGAAAATATTTCAAAACCAACTTGACTTAAAAAACAAACTACTTCTCTTGTCTTATTTCATGTGAAAGACATAGGGAACACATTATAAACGCCACCTAGATTGTTATGAGACAAAGTTCTTAAAAGCGATTTTTTATATCCCCAAGTTCGAAATAAAAAAGTATCTGAAGCATAAATTCTGAAAAATAAAAAATGAAAAAAATATTTATACAATATGTACCAATAAAATAATGGAACAAATTGCAGTTATATTCCTCTAAAATATTAGGTTGTCTGTAAATAAAGCCATAAGCCGGTATTATTAAGGAAAAGTTTTATTGCTTATGTTTTTTAATAATTACCTATACTATAATATTGAACCCACACCCTATATCCTAGTGTTATCCTTAATTAACCATTTGAATGCTAGAGGTGTCTGTAATATCTTAGAGGTTAACAGCAATTTTTCTTCTCATTTAAAATAAAGCTGAAATTAAAAGAAGTCAGCACACTGAATATTATTGCCCTTTACATGCTGTTAGTCTTCTATATCACAGTGCACATACCCTGCAAAGCTATTTAGTGTTAAGAAGTGTAGGAATCTGGATCAAACCAAATTTACCATAATAGGGGGGTGGGAAATTAAGTATTTAGAGATTTAAAAGGAGCTTTACATACTCTAATTGCTCCAGATGATTTTAATAAATTATGAAGACAGGCAGTGATGACATATCTGAGCTTTTATGGCAGTAAAAACTGAATTTAATGCAAAACAAAGATTTATGTGTCCCCCACTGTCATTCAAATGGTTTTCCCAATTTCTCCCAGAATGCATTGCTCCTATACAAGATATTTCAAAACCAACTTGACTTAAAAAACAAACCACTTCCCTTGTCTTATTTCATGTGAAAGACATAGGGAACACATTATAAACGCCACTTAGTTTGTTATGAGACAAAATTCTGAAAAGCGATTTTTTATATCCCCAAGTTCGAAATAAAAAAGTATCTGAAGCATAAATACTGAAAAGAAAAATGAAAAAAATATTTATACAATCTATACCAATAAAATAATGGATAAAATCGCAGTTATATTTCTCTAAAATATTAGGTTGTCTGTAAATAAAGTCATAAGCCTGTGTTATTAAGGAAAAGTTTTATTGCTTATGTTTTTTTAATAATTCCCTATACTATAATATTGAACCCACACTCTATATCCTAGTGTTATCCTTAATTAACCATTTGAATGCTAGAGGTGTCTGTAATATCTTAGAGGTTAATAGCAATTTTTGTTCTCATTTAAAATAAAGCTGAAAGTAAAAGAGGTCAGCACACTGAATATTATTGCCCTTTACATGCTATTAGTCTTCTATATCACAGTGCACATACCCAGCAAAGCTATTTAGTGTTAAGAAGTGTAGGAATCTGGATCAAACCAAATTTACCATAATAGGGGGGTGGGAAGTTAAGTATTTAGAGATTTAAAATGAGCTTTATATCCTCTAATTGCTCCAGATGATTTTAATACATTATGAAGACAGGCAGTGATGACACATCTGAGCTTTTATGACTGTAAAAACTGAATTTAATGTAAAACAAAGATTTATGTGTCCCCCACTGTCATTCAAAAGGTTTGTCCAAATTTTCTCCCAGAATGGATTGCTCCAATACGAAATATTTCTAAACCAAATTAACTTAAAAAACAAACCACTTCCCTTGTCTTATTTCATGTGAAAGACATAGGGAACACATTATAAACGCCACCTAGTTTGTTATGAGACAAAATTCTGAAAAGCGATTTTTTATATCCCCAAGTTTGAAATAAAAAAGTATCTGAAGCATAAATACTGAAAAAAAAAAATGAAAAAAATATTTATACATTATATACCATTAAAATAATGGATAAAATCACAGTTATCTTCCTCTAAAATATTATGATGTCTTTAAATAAAGTCATAAGCCGGTGTTATTCAGGAAAAGTTTTAGTGCTTATGTTTTTTAATAATTCCCTATACTATAATATTGAACCCACACCCTATATCCTAGTGTTATCCTTAATTAACCATTTGAATGCTAGAGGTGTCTGTAATATCTTAGAGTTTAATAGCAATTTTTGTTCTCATTTTAAAGAAAGCTGAAATTAAAAGAGGTCAGCACACTGAATATTATTGCCCTTTACATACTGTTAGTCTTCTATATCACAGTGCACATACCCTGCAAAGCTATTTAGTGTTAAGAAGTGTAGGAATCTGGATCAAACCAAATTTACGATAATAGGGGGGTGGGAAGTTAAGTATTTAGCGATTTAAAATGAGCTTTACTTACTCTAATTGCTCCAGATGATTTTAATACATTATGAAGACAGGCAGTGATGGCATATCTGAGCTTTTATGACAGTAAAAACTGAATTTAATGCAAAAGAAAGATTTATGTGTCCCCCACTGTCATTCAAATGGTTTGTCCCAATTCTCTCCCAGAATGCATTGCTCCTATACAAAATATTTCAAAACCAACTTGACTTAAAAAACAAACCACTTCCCTTGTCTTATTTCATGTGAAAGACATAGGGAATACATTATAAACGCCACCTAGTTTGTTATGAGACAAAATTCTGAAAAGTGATTTTTTTATATCCCCAAGTTCGAAATAAAAAAGTGTATGAAGCATAAATACTGAAAAAAAAAATGAAAAAAATATTTATACATTATATACCAATGAAATAAAAAGTATAAAATCCAAGTTATATTCCTCTAAAATATTAGGCTGTCTGTAAATAAAGTCATAAGCCAGTGTTATTTAGCAAAAGTTTTATTGCTTATGTTTTTTAATAATTCCCTTTACTATAATTTTTAACCCACACCCTATATCCTAGTGTTATCCTTAATTAACCATTTGAATGCTAGAGGTGTCTGTAATATCTTAGAGGTTAATAGCAATTTTTCTTCTCATTTAAATTAAAGCTGAAATTAAAACAGGTCAGCACACTGAATATTATTGCCCTTTACATGCTGTTAGTCTTCTATATCACAGTGCACATACCCTGCAAAACTATTTAGTGTTAAGAAGTGTAGGAATCTGGATCAAACCAAATTCACTATAATAGGGGAGTGGGAAGTTAAGTGTTTAGAGATTTAAAATGAGCTTTACGTAATCTAATTGCTCCAGATGATTTTAAAACATTATGAAGACAGGCAGTGATGACATATCTGAGCTTTTATGACAGTAAAAACTGAATTTAATGCAAAACAAAGATTTATGTGTCCCCCACCTTCATTCAAATGGTTTGTCCCAATTTTCTCCCAGAATGCATTGCTCCTATACAAAATATTTCAAAACCAACTTGACTTAAAAAACAAACCACTTCCCTTGTCTTATTTCATGTGAAAGACAAAGAGAACACATTATAAACGCCACCTAGTTTGTTATGAGACAAAATTCTGAAAAGCGATTTTTTATATCCCCAAGTTTGAAATAAAAAAGTGTCTGAAGGATAAATACTGAAAAAAAAAATGAAAAAAATATTTATACATTATATACCAATAAGATAATGGATAAAATCGCAGTTATATTCCTCTAAAATATTAGGTTGTCTGTAAATAAAGTCATAAGCCTGTGTTATTAAGGCAAAGTTTTATTGCTTATGTTTTTTTAATAATTCCCTATACTATAATATTGAACCCACACCCTATATCCTAGTATTATCCTTAATTAACCATTTGAATGCTAGAGGTGTCTGTAATATCTTAGAGGTTAATAGCAATTTTTGTTCTCATTTAAAATAAAGCTGAAAGTAAAAGAGGTCAGCACATTGAATATTATTGCCCTTTACATGCTATTAGTCTTCTATATCACAGTGCACATACCCTGCAAAGCTATTTACTGTTAAGAAGTGTAGGAATCTGGATCAAACCAAATTTACCATAATAGGGGGGTGGGAAGTTAAGTATTTAGAGATTTAAAATGAGCTTTACATACTCTAATTGCTCCAGATGATTTTAATACATTATGAAGACAGGCAGTGATGACATATCTGAGCTTTTATGACAGTAAAAACTGAATTTAATGTAAAACAAAGATTTATGTGTCCCCCACTGTCATTCAAATGTTTTATCCCAATTTTCTCAAAAAATGCATTGCTCCTATGCAAAATATTTCAAAACCAAATTGACTTAAAAAACAAACCACTTCCCTTCTCTTATTTCATATGAAAGACATAGGGAACACATTATAAATGCCACCTAGTTTGTTATGAGACAAAATTCTGAAAAGCGATTTTTTATATCCCCAAGTTCGAAATAAAAAAGTATCTGAAGCATAAATACTGAAAAAAAAAATGAAAAAAATATTTATACAATATATACCAATAAAATAATGGATAAAATTGCTGTTATATTCCTCTAAAATATTAGGTTGTCTGTAAATAAAGTCATAAGCCGGTGTTATTCAGGAAAAGTTTTATTGCTTATGTTTTTTAATAATTCCCTATACTATAACATTGAACCCACACCCTATATCCTAGTGTTATCCTTAATTAACCATTTGAATGCTAGAGGTGTCTATAATATCTTAGAGGTTAATAGCAATTTGTGTTCTCATTTAAAATAAAGCTGAAATTAAAAGAGGTCAGCACACTGAATATTATTGCCCTTTACATGCTGTTAGTCTTCTATATCACAGTGCACATACCCTGCAAAGCTATTTAGTGTTAAGAAGTGTAGGAATCTGGATCAAACCAAATTTACCATAATAGGGGGGTGGGAAGTTAAGTATTTAGAGATTTAAAATGAGCTTTACATACTCTAATTGCTCCAGATGATTTTAATACATTATGAAGACAGGCAATGATGACATATCTAAGCTTTTATGACAGTAAAAACTGAATTTAATGCAAAACAAAGATTTATGTGTCCCCCACTGTCATTCAAATGGTTTGTCCCAATTTTCTCCCAGAATGCATTGCTCCAATACAAAATATTTCAAAACCAACTTGACTTAAAAAACAAACCACTTCCCTTGTCTTATTTCATGTGAAAGACATAGGGAACACATTATAAACGCCACCTAGTTTGTTATGAGACAAAATTCTGAAAAGCGATTTTTTATATCCCCAAGTTTGAAATAAAAAAGTATCTGAAGCATAAATACTGAAAAAAAAAAATGAAAAAAATATTTATACATTATATACCATTAAACTAATGGATAAAATCACAGTTATCTTCCTCTAAAATATTATGTTGTCTTTAAATAAAGTCATAAGCCGGTGTTATTCAGGAAAAGTTTTATTGCTTATGTTTTTTAATAATTCCCTATACTATAATATTGAACCCACACCCTATATCCTAGTGTTATCCTTAATTAACAATTTGAATGCAAGAGGTGTCTGTAATATCTTAGAGGTTAATAGCAATTTTTGTTCTCATTTAAAATAAAGCTCAAAGTAAAAGAGGTCAGCACACTGAATATTATTGCCCTTTACATGCTGTTAGTCTTCTATATCACAGTGCACATACCCTGCAAAGCTATTTAGTGTTAAGAAGTGTAGGAATCTGGATCAAACCAAATTTACCATAATGGGGGGGTGGGAAGTTAAGTATTTAGAGATTTAAAATGAGCTTTACATACTATAATTGCTCCAGATGATTTTAATACATTATGAAGACAGTCAGTGATGACATATCTAAGCTTTTATGACAGTAAAAACCGAATTTAATGCAAAACAAAGATTTATGTGTCCCCCACTGTCATTCAAATGGTTTGTCCCAATTTTCTCCCAGAATGCATAGCTCCTATACAAAATATTTCAAAACCAACTTGACTTAAAAAACAAACCACTTCCCTTGTCTTATTTCATGTGAAAGACATAGGGAACACATTATAAACGCCACCTAGTTTGTTATGAGACAAAATTCTGAAAAGCGATTTTTTATATCCCCAAGCTCGAAATAAAAAAGTATCTGAAGCATAAATACTGAAAAAAAAAAAATGAAAAAAATATTTATACAATATATACCAATAAAATAATGGATAAAATTGCAGTTATGTTCCTCTTAAATATTAGGTTGTCTGTAAATAAAGCCATAAGCCGGTGTTATTAAGGAAAAGTTTGATTGCTTATGTTTTTTAATAATTCCCTATACTATAATATTTAACCCACACCCTATATCCTAGTGTTATCCTTAATTAACCATTTGGATGCTAGAGGCATCTGTAATATCTTAGAGGTTAATAGCAATTTTTGTTGTCATTTAAAATAAAGCTGAAATTAAAAGAGCTCAGCACTCTGAATAGTATTGCCCTTTACATGCTGTTAGTATTCTATATCACAGTGCACATACCCAGCAGAGCTATTAAGTGTTAAGAAGTGTAGGAATCTGGATCAAACCAAATTCACCATAATAAGGGGGTGGAAAGTTAAGTATTTAGAGATTTAAAATGAGCTTTACATACTCTAATTGCTCCAGATGATTTTAATACATTATCAAGACAGGCAGTGATGACATATCTGAGCTTTTATGACAGTAAAAACTGAATTTAATGCAAAACAAAGATTTATGTTTCCCCCACCTTCATTCAAATGGTTTGTCCCAATTTTCTCCCAGAATGCATTGCTCCTATACAAAATATTTCAAAACCAACTTCACTTAAAAAACAAACCACTTCCCTTGTCTTATTTCATGTGAAAGACATAGGGAACACATTATAAACGCCACCTACTTTGTTAGGAGACAAAATTCTGAAAAGCGAGTTTTTATATCCCGAAGTTTGAAATAAAAAAGTATCTGAAGCATAAATACTGAAAAAAAAAATGAAAAAAATATTTATACTTTATATACCATTACAATAATGGATAAAATCACAGTTATATTCCTCTAAAATATTATGTTGTCTTTAAATAAAGTCATAAGCCGGTGTAATTCAGGAAAAGTTTTATTGCTTATGTTTTTCAATAATTCTCTATACTATAATTTTGAACCCACACCCTATATCCTAGTGTTATCCTTAATTAACCATTTGAATGCTAGAGGTGTCTGTAATATCTTAGAGATTAATAGCAATTTTTGTTCTCATTTAAAATAAAGCTGTAATTAAAAGAGATCAGCACACTGAATATTATTGCTCTTTACATGCTGTTAGTCTTCTTTATCACAGTGCACATACCCAGCAAAGCTTTTAAGTGTTAAGAAGTGTAGAAATCTGGATCAAACCAAATTCACCATAATAGGGGGGTGGAAAGTTAAGTATTTAGAGATTTAAAATGAGCTTTACTTACTCTAATTGCTCTAGATGATTTTAATACATTAATCAAGACAGGCAGTGATGACATATCTGAGCTTTTATGACAGTAAAAACTGAATTTAATGCAAAACAAAGATTTATGTGTCCCCCAACCTTCATTCAAATGGTTTGTCCCAATTTTCTCCCAGAATACATTGCTCCTATATAAAATATTTCAAAACCAACTTTGACTTAAAAAACAAACCACTTCCCTTGTCTTATTTCATGTGAAAGACATAGGGAACACATTATAAACACCACCTAGTTTGTTATGAGACAAAATTCTGAAAAGCGATTTTTTATATCCCCAAGTTTGAAATAAAAAAGTATCTGAAGCATAAATAATGGAAAAAAAATTTGAAAAAAATATTTATACATTATATGCCAATAAAAAATGGATAAAATTGCAGTTATAG
Source organism: Rhinophrynus dorsalis (assembly GCA_037306005.1). Taxonomy (NCBI): domain Eukaryota; kingdom Metazoa; phylum Chordata; class Amphibia; order Anura; family Rhinophrynidae; genus Rhinophrynus; species Rhinophrynus dorsalis. The sequence goes on from CM074727.1 coordinate 37,355,668, forward strand.
TCCTCTAAAATATTAGGCTGTCTGTAAATAAAGTCATAAGCCGGTGTTATTCTGCAAAAGTTTTATTGCTTATGTTTTTTAATAATTCTCTATACTATAATATTGAACCCACACCCTGTATCCTAGTGTTATCCTTAATTAACCATTTGAATGCTAGAGGTGTCTGTAATATCTTAGAGGTTAATAGCAATTTTTGTTCTCATTTAAATTAAAGCTGAAATTAAAAGAGGTCAGCACACTGAATATTATTGCCTTTTACATGCTGTTAGTCTTCTATATCACAGTGCACATACCCTGCAAAGCTATTTAGTGTTAAGAAGTGTAGAAATCTGGATCAAACCAAATTCACCATAATAGGGGGGTGGAAAGTTAAGTATTTAGAGATTTAAAATGAGCTTTACTTACTCTAATTGCTCTAGATGATTTTAATACATTAATCAAGACAGGCAGTGATGACATATCTGAGCTTTTATGACAGTAAAAACTGAATTTAATGCAAAACAAAGATTTATGTGTCCCCCAACCTTCATTCAAATGGTTTGTCCCAATTTTCTCCCAGAATACATTGCTCCTATATAAAATATTTCAAAACCAACTTTGACTTAAAAAACAAACCACTTCCCTTGTCTTATTTCATGTGAAAGACATAGGGAACACATTATAAACACCACCTAGTTTGTTATGAGACAAAATTCTGAAAAGCGATTTTTTATATCCCCAAGTTTGAAATAAAAAAGTATCTGAAGCATAAATAATGGAAAAAAAATTTGAAAAAAATATTTATACATTATATGCCAATAAAAAATGGATAAAATTGCAGTTATAGTCCTCTAAAATATTAGGCTGTCTGTAAATAAAGTCATAAGCCGGTGTTATTCTGCAAAAGTTTTATTGCTTATGTTTTTTAATAATTCTCTATACTATAATATTGAACCCACACCCTGTATCCTAGTGTTATCCTTAATTAACCATTTGAATGCTAGAGGTGTCTGTAATATCTTAGAGGTTAATAGCAATTTTTGTTCTCATTTAAATTAAAGCTGAAATTAAAAGAGGTCAGCACACTGAATATTATTGCCTTTTACATGCTGTTAGTCTTCTATATCACAGTGCACATACCCTGCAAAGCTATTTAGTGTTAAGAAGTGTAGGAATCTGGATCAAACCAAATTCACCATAATAGGGGGGTGGGAAGTTAAGTGTTTAGAGATTTAAAATGAGCTTTACATAATCTAATTGCTCCAGATGATTTTAAAACATTATGAAGACAGGCAGTGATGACATATCTGAGCTTTTATGACAGTAAAAACTGAATTTAATGCAAAACAAAGATTTATGTGTCCCCCACCTTCATTCAAATGGTTTGTCCCAATTTTCTCCCAGAATGCATTGCTCCTTTATAAAATATTTCAAAACCAACTTGACTTAAAAGACAAACCACTTCCCTTGTCTTATTTCATGTGAAAGACATAGGGAATACATTATAAATGCCACCTAGTTTGTTATGAGTCAAAATTCTGAAGAGCGATTTTTTTTATCCCCAAGTTAGAAAGAAAAAAAAAGAAAAAAAAAAAATATTTATACATTATATACCAATAAAATAATGGATAAAATCGCAGTTATATTCCTCTAAAATATTAGGTTGTCTGTAAATAAAGTCATAAGCCGGTGTTATTCAGGAAAAGATTTATTGCTTATGTTTTTTAATAATTCCCTATACTATAATATTGAACCCTATATCCCAGTGTTATCCTTAATTAACCATTTGAATGCTAGAGGTGTCTGTAATATCTTTAAATGCAATTTTTGTTCTCATTTAAAATAAAGCTGAAATTAAAAAAGTCAGCACATTGAATAGCATTGACCTTTATATTAGTATTATATGTCACAGTGCATCTAGCCTGCAAAGCTATTTAGCATTAAGAAGTGTAGAAATCTGGAACAAACCAAATTTATCTTAGTGGGGGCGGAAAATCAAATATCTAATGATTTGTTGTCATAAAAAATATTTCAAAACCAACTTGACTTAAAAAACAAACCACTTCCCTTGTCTTATTTCATGTGAAAGACATAGGGAACACATTATAAACGCCATCTAGTTTGTTATGAGACAAAATTCTGTAAAGTGATTATTTATATCCCCAAGTTAGAAAGAAAAAAATATCTGAAGCATAAATACTGTAACACTTCTCACCTCAGATGTGGAATCTGGTCACTTGACCAGACAGATCATAGCAAAGAACAATTTTCTTACTGTGGGAACAATGAAAGTCCTGCCGTCATTGACAGGTTTTTCCCTTATCTTGGGGTACTGAAGCTCTGCACCTTGCCCCTCGGGCAGCTGCACCCCTCTCCTGTCTTTGGACGTTTGGGAGGGGGAGGGGGTATTGATGCTGTGCACCATGCCCCATGGCTGCTCTCCCCCCTCCTGTGAGCCTTTTGGCCCGGGAGGGGGAGGGGGTAAGAAAGCTCTACACCTTGCCCCATGGGCTGCCAATACTCTCTCTGGTCTTTTGGCTGGAGAGGGGAGGGGTATTGAAGCTCTACACCTTGCCCCACAGGCTGCCCCCACCCCCTCCTGTGAGCCTTTTGGCCCGGGAGGGGGCGGGGTACTGAAGCTCTGCACCTTGCCCCATCGGCTGTCCTCGGCCCATCCTATCATTTGACTAGGGAGGGGGCGGGGTACTGAAGCTCTGCACCTTGCCCCATGGCAGCCCTCCCCTCCTGTGAGCCTTTTGGCCCGGGAGGCGGTGGGGTACTGAAGCTCTGCACCTTTACCCCTTGGGCAGCTGCACCCCCCTCCTGTCTTTGGACATTTGGGAGGGGGAGGGGGTACTGATGCTCTGCACCATGCCCCATGGCTGCTCTCCCCCCTCCTGTCTGAGCTTTTTGGCCTGGGAGGGGGAGGGGGTACTGAAGCTCTACACCTTGCCCCACGGGCTGCCTTAACCCCCTCTCCCGTCTTTTGGCCGGAGAGGGGGCGGGGTACTGAAGCTCTACACCTTGCCCCACTGGCTGCTCTTGCCCCCCCTCCCATCTTTCAACTTTTTGTACAAACAATAGTAGATTTGCTGATACGTTTCAAAGAAGCTCTCTATCCTTCTCCTGGGGAGTACAGAAATATGCTTCCTCTGTCTGTCTCCTTTTATCACTTCTCATATTATCCACTTCATTACCAGGTGGAAATGCACTAACTCCTTGTATATCATATGTAGCAAAGAAATAATATACAATACATATTAAAATAAAATTAAAATCAATTGAAAAACATTTATATATATATATAAATGAATATACTAAAGTAGTTACCAACCTCATGCTGAAGAGTTGCATTGACAATGAAACAGCTGTCCATTAGTGGTTCACTGTTGCCTATCGCCAACACCTGGGAGAGATTAGTGCTTGTAGTGGTTCCGGCCACTGCATAACACCGGTGAGGTTAGAGAGGCACAGTATTCCTAACGGAAGGCACTTCCTCCGGTGGTGGAGAAGGCTTTCATCTGACGCTGATTCGCCAACACCCGGGAGAAATTAATGCTGGTTGGGCTCCGCCCCTTCCTAACACCGGTGAGGTAGAAGATGCTCAGAAGCCCTTTTGGGAAGGCACACTCTCCAGCGGCGGTAAGAGCTCCGAAGGGAACAATCTACAAGCCGAAGCTTGAGAAAGCAAGGCGCTAAAAGGTAAATTTGTTGAAGCTGCTGAAGCACTCTGCGGCGCACGAACAAAGACTTCACAGGAAACTCCCCTCCAGGAAACCAGCACGGTCCAAAGTTTGGCGCAGCTGAAGCTGCGTCTAATCGGTGACGGGGCTGTGCCTAATCAGTTAATTTGTGGAAACTTGCGAAAGCTCTTGGTAGCGCACAAACAAAGACTGCACAGGAACTTCACCTCAAGGAATCTTGTGCACTTGAAGTTAGGCATAGCCTGAACCTCAAGCAAGGGACCACTCAAGAATAGTTACGCCTAAAACGCGTATGCGTGAAACGGCGGAAACACCGGTAGAGCTGCACAGAGACACTGAGCAAGGCACATCCTTACAAGGAAACTTGCGTAGCAAAATCTGATAAAGCTCCAGAAGGAATTGTCAAAGACCAGTTATAATTTGGAAAACGGCGAAAATGCCAGAAGCAGAACAAAGACACAGGCTCCGACACAAGGCTCTGAAAGAGGGATAGATGGCAACCTGTGCACCCATCAAGACCTCTACAGACCTTCAAGCACACACTAAGGAGAAGAGCCCACAGAATGCCGCAGTAGGAGGAGCCAGGGTAGCCAGCAGCAATACAGTGGAGCAGGTGGACACTGCAACCAAACCATAATCTAATTGCTCCAGATGATTTTAAAACATTATGAAGACAGGAAGTGATGACATATCTGAGCTTTTATGACAGTAAAAACTGAATTTAATGCAAAACAAAGATTTATGTGTCCCCCACCTTCATTCAAATGGTTTGTCCCAATTTTCTCCCAGAATGCATTGCTCCTATACAAAATATTTCAAAACCAACTTGACTTAAAAAACAAACCACTTCCCTTGTCTTATTTCATGTGAAAGACATAGGGAACACATTATAAACGCCACCTAGTTTGTTATGAGATAAAATTCTGACAAGAGATTTTTTATATCCCCAAGTTTGAAATAAAAAAGTATCTGAAGCATAAATAATGAAAAAAAAAAATGAAAAAAATATTTATACATTATATACCAATAAAATAATGGATAAAATCGCAGTTATATTCCTCTAAAATATTAGGCTGTCTGTAAATAAAGTTATAAGTCGGTGTTATTCAGGAAAAGTTTTTTTGCTTATGTTTTTTAATAATTCCCTATACTATAGTATTTAACCCACACCCTATATCCTAGTGTTATCCTTAATTAACCATTTGAATGCTAGAGGTGTCTGTAATATCTTAGAGGTTAATAGCAATTTTTGTTCTCATTTAAATTAAAGCTGAAATTAAAAGAGGTCAGCACACTGAATATTATTGTCCTTTACATGCTGTTAGTCTTCTATATCACAGTGCACATACCCTGCAAAGCTATTTAGGGTTAAGAAGTGTAGGAATCTGGATCAAACCAAATTCACCATAATAGAGGGGTGGGAAGTTAAGTGTTTAGAGATTTAAAATGAGCTTTACATACTCTAATTGCTCCAGATGATTTTAATACATTATGAAGACAGGCAGTGATGACATATCTGAGCTTTTATGATAGTAAAAAGTGAATTTAATGCAAAACAAAGATTTATGTGTCCCCCACTGTCATTCAAATGGTTTGTCCCAATTTTCTCCCAGAATGCATTGCTCCTATACAAAATATTTCAAAACCAACTTGACTTAAAAAACAAACCACTTCCCTTGTCTTATTTCATGTGAGAGACCTAGGGAACACATTATAAACGCCACCTAGTTTGTTATGAGACAAAATTCTGAAAAGCGATTTTTTATATCCCCAAGTCTGAAATAAAAAATTATCTGAAGCATAAACACTGAAAAAAAAAATGAAAAAAATATTTCTACATTATATACCAATAAAATAATGGATAAAATCACAGTTATATTCCTCTAAAATATTAGGTTTTCTGTAAAAAAAAGTCATAAGCCGGTGTTATTCAGGAAAAAATTTATTGCTTATGTTTTTTAATAATTCCCTATACTATAATATTGAACCCACACCCTATATCCTAGTGTTATCCTTAATTAACCATTTGAATGCTAGAGGTGTCTGTAATATCTTAGAGATTAATAGCAATTTTTGTTCTCATTTAAAATAAAGCTGTAATTAAAAGAAATCAGCACACTGAATATTATTGCTCTTTACATGCTGTTAGTCTTCTATATCACAGTGCACATACCCATCAAAGCTTTTAAGTGTTAAGAAGTGTAGGAATCTAGATCAAACCAAATTCACCATAATAGGGGGGTGGAAAGTTAAGTATTTAGAGATTTAAAATGAGCTTTACATACTCTAATTGCTCTAGATGATTTTAATACATTATCAAGACAGGCAGTGATGACATATCTGAGCTTTTATGACAGTAAAAACTGAATTTAATGCAAAACAAAGATTTATGTGTCCCCCACCTTCATTCAAATGGTTTGTCCCAATTTTCTCCCAGAATGCATTGCTCCTATATAAAATATTTCAAAACCAACTTTGAATTAAAAAATAAACCACTTCCCTTGTCTTATTTCATGTGAAAGACATAGGGAACACATTATAAACACCACCTAGTTTGTTATGAGACAAAATTCTGAAAAGCGATTTTTTATATCCCCAAGTTTGAAATAAAAAAGTATCTGAAGCATAAATAATGGAAAAAAAATTGAAAAAAATATTTATACATTATATGCCAATAAAAAATTGATAAAATTGCAGTTATAGTTATCTAAAATATTAGGCTGTCTGTACATAAAGTCATAAGCCGGTGTTATTCAGCAAAAGTTTTATTGCTTATGTTTTTTTTATAATTCTCTACACTATAATATTGAACCCACACCCTATATCCTAGTGTTATCCTTAATTAACCATTTGAATGCTAGAGGTGTCTGTAATATCTTAGAGGTTAATAGCAATTTTTGTTCTCATTTAAATTAAAGCTGAAATTAAAATAGATCAGCACACTGAATATTATTGCCCTTTACATGCTGTTAGTCTTCTATATCACAGTGCACATACCCAGCAAAGCTATTAAGTGTTAAGAAGTGTAGGAATCTGGATCAAACCAAATTCACCATAATAGGGGGGTGGAAAGTTAAGAATTTAGAGATTTAAAATGAGCTTTACATTCTCTAATTGCTCCAGATGATTTTAATACATTATGAAGACAGGCAGTGATGACATATCTGAGCTTTTATGACAGTAAAAACTGAATTTAATGCAAAACAAAGATTTATGTGTCCCCCACCTTCTTTCGAATGGTTTGTCCCAATTTTCTCCCAGAATGCATTGCTCCTATACAAAATATTTCAAAACCAACTTGACTTAAAAAACAAACCACTTCCCTTGTCTTATTTCATGTGAAAGACATAGGGAACAGCTTATAAATGCGAACTAGTTTGTTATGAGACAAAATTCTGAAAAGCGATTTTTTATATCCCCAAGTTCAAAATAAAAAAGTGTCTGAAGCATAAATACTGAAAAAAAAAATGAAAAAAATATTTCTACATTATATACCAATAAAATAATGGATAAATTCGCAGTTATATTACTCTAAAATATTAGGTTGTCTGTAAATAAAGTCATAAGCCGGTGTTATTCAGCAAAAGTTTTATTTCTTATGTTTTTTAATAATTCTCTATACTATAATATTGAACCCTCACCCTATATCCTAGTGTTATCCTTAATTAACCATTTGAATGCTAGAAGTGTATGTAATATCTTAGAGGTTAATAGCAATTTTTGTTCTCATTTAAAATAAATCTGAAATTAAAAGAGGTCAGCACACTTAATATTATTGCCCTTTACATGCTGTTACTCTTCTATATCACTGTGCACATACCCTGCAAAGCTATTTAGTGTTAAAAAGTGTAGGAATCTGGATCAAACCAAATTCACTATAATAGGGGGGTGGGAAGTTTAGTGTTTAGAGATTTAAAATGAGCTTTACATAATCTAATTGCGCCAGATGATTTTAAAAAATTATGAAGACAGGCAGTGATGACATATCTGAGCTTTTAGGACAGTAAAAACTGAATTTAATGCAAAACAAAGATTTATGTGTCCCCCACCTTCATTCAAATGGTTTGTCCCAATTTTCTCCCAGAATGCATTGCTCCTATACAAAATATTTCAAAACCAATTTGACTTAAAAAACAAACCACTTCCCTTGTCTTATTTCATGTGATAGACATAGGGAACACATTATAAACACCACCTAGTTTGTTATGAGACAAAATTCTGAAAAGCGATTTTTTATATCCCCAAGTTTGAAATAAAAAAGTATTTGAAGCATAAATACTGAAAAAAAAAAATGAAAAAAATATTTATACATTATATACCAATAAAATAATGGATAAAATCGCAGTTATATTCCTCTAAAATATTAGGCTGTCTGTAAATAAAGTCATAAGCCGGTGTTATTCAGCAAAAGTTTTATTGCTTATGTTTTTTAATAATTCCATATACTTTAATATTTAACCCACACCCTATATCCTAGTGTTATCCTTAAATAACCATTTGAATGCTAGAGGTGTCTGTAATATCTTAGAGGTTATTAGCAATTTTTGTTCTCATTTAAATTAAAGCTGAAATTAAAAGAGGTCAGCACATTGAATATTATTGCCCTTTACATGCTGTTAGTCTTCTATATCACAGTGCACATACCCTGCAAAGCTATGTAGTGTTAAGAAGTGTAGGAATCAGGATCAAACCAAATTCACTATAATAGGGGGGTGGGAAGTTAAATGTTTAGAGATCTAAAATGAGCTTTACATTCTCTAATTGCTCCAGATGATTTAAATACATTATGAAGACAGGCAGGGATGACATATCTGAGCTTTTATGGCAGTAAAAACTGAATTTAATGAAAAACAAAGATTTATGTGTCCCCGACTGTCATTCAAATGGTTTTTCCCAATTTTCTCCCAGAATACAATGCTCGTATACAAAATATTTCAAAACCAACTTGACTTAAAAAACAAACCACTTCCCTTGTCTTATTTCATGTGAAAGACATAGGGAACACATTATAAACGCCATCTAGTTTGTTATGAGATAAAATTCTGACAAGAGATTTTTTATATCCCCAAGTTTGAAATAAAAAAGTATCTGAAGCATAAATACTGAAAAAAAAAAATGAAAAAAATATTTCTACATTATATACCAATAAAATAATGGATAAAATCGCAGTTATATTACTCTAAAATATTAGGTTGTCTGTAAATAAAGTCATAAGCCGGTGTTATTCAGCAAAAGTTTTATTTCTTATGTTTTTTAATAATTCTCTATACTATAATATTGAACCCTCACCCTATATCCTAGTGTTATCCTTAATTAACCATTTGAATGCTAGAAGTGTATGTAATATCTTAGAGGTTAATAGCAATTTTTGTTCTCATTTAAAATAAATCTGTAATTAAAAGAGGTCAGCACACTGAATATTATTGCCCTTTACATGCTGTTACTCTTCTATATCACTGTGCACATACCCTGCAAAGCTATTTAGTGTTAAGAAGTGTAGGAATCTGGATCAAACCAAATTCACCATAAAAGGGGGTTGGGAAGTTAAGTGTTTAGAGATTTAAAATGAGCTTTACATACTCTAATTGCTCCAGATGATTTAAATACATTATGAAGACAGGCAGTGATGACATATCTGAGCTTTTATGACAGTAAAAACTGAGTTTAATGCAAAACAAAGATTTATGTGTTCCCCACTGTCATTCAAATGGTTTGTCCCAATTTTCTCCCAGAATGCATTCCTCCTATACAAAATATTTCAAAACCAACTTGACTTAAAAAACAAACCACTTCCCTTGTCTTATTTCATGTGAAAGACATAGGGAACACATTATCAACGCCCCCTAGTTTGTTATGAAACAAAATTCTGAAAAGTGATTTTTTATATCCCCAAGTTTGAAATAAAAAAGTATCTGAGGCATAAATACTGAAAAAAAACATGAAAAAAATATTTCTACATTATATACCAATAAAATAATGGATAAAATCGCAGTTATATTCTTCTAAAATATGAGGTTGTCTGTAAATAAAGTCATAAGCCGGTGTTATTCAGCAAAAGTTTTATTGCTTATGTTTTTTAATAATTCTCTACACTATAATATTGAACCCACACCCTATATCCTAGTGTTATCCTTAATTAACCATTTGAATGCTAGAGGTGTCTGTAATATCTTAGAGGTTAATAGCAATTTTTGTTCTGATTTAAATTAAAGCTGAAATTAAAAGAGATCAGCACACTGAATATTATTGCCCTTTACATGCTGTTAGTCTTCTATATCACAGTGCACATACCCAGCAAAGCTATTAAGTGTTAAAAAGTGTAGGAATCTGGATCAAACCAAATTCACCATAATAGGGGGGTGGAAAGTTAAGAATTTAGAGATTTAAAATGAGCTTTACATTCTCTAATTGCTCCAGATGATTTTAATACATTATGAAGACAGGCAGTGATGACATATCTGAGCTTTTATGACAGTAAAAACTGAATTTAATGCAAAACAAAGATTTATGTGTCCCCCACCTTCTTTCGAATGGTTTGTCCCAATTTTCTCCCAGAATGCATTGCTCCTATACAAAATATTTCAAAACCAACTTGACTTAAAAAACAAACCACTCCCCTTGTCTTATTTCATGTGAAAGACATAGGGAACAGCTTATAAATGCGAACTAGTTTGTTATGAGACAAAATTCTGAAAAGCAATTTTTTATATCCCCAAGTTCAAAATAAAAAAGTGTCTGAAGCATAAATACTGAAAAAAAAAAATGAAAAAAATATTTCTACATTATATACCAATAAAATAATGGATAAAATCGCAGTTATATTACTCTAAAATATTAGGTTGTCTGTAAATAAAGTCATAAGCCGGTGTTATTCAGCAAAAGTTTTATTGCTTATGTTTTTTAATAATTCTCTATACTATAATATTGAACCCTCACCCTATATCCTAGTGTTATCCTTAATTAACCATTTGAATGCTAGAAGTGTATGTAATATCTTAGAGGTTAATAGCAATTTTTGTTCTCATTTAAAATAAATCTGAAATTAAAAGAGGTCAGCACACTGAATATTATTGCCCTTTACATGCTGTTACTCTTCTATATCACTGTGCACATACCCTGCAAAGCTATTTAGTGTTAAGAAGTGTAGGAATCTGGATCAAACCAAATTCACTATAATAGGGGGGTGGGAAGTTTAGTGTTTAGAGATTTAAAATGAGCTTTACATAATCTAATTGCGCCAGATGATTTTAAAAAATTATGAAGACAGGCAGTGATGACATATCTGAGCTTTTAGGACAGTAAAAACTGAATTTAATGCAAAACAAAGATTTATGTGTCCCCCACCTTCATTCAAATGGTTTGTCCCAATTTTCTCCCAGAATGCATTGCTCCTATACAAAATATTTCAAAACCAATTTGACTTAAAAAACAAACCACTTCCCTTGTCTTATTTCATGTGAAAGACATAGGGAACACATTATAAACACCACCTAGTTTGTTATGAGACAAAATTCTGAAAAGCGATTTTTTATATCCCCAAGTTTGAAATAAAAAAGTATTTGAAGCATAAATACTGAAAAAAAAAATGAAAAAAATATTTATACATTATATACCAATAAAATAATGGATAAAATCGCAGTTATATTCCTCTAAAATATTAGGCTGTCTGTAAATAAAGTCATAAGCCGGTGTTATTCAGCAAAAGTTTTATTGCTTATGTTTTTTAATAATTCCATATACTTTAATATTTAACCCACACCCTATATCCTAGTGTTATCCTTAATTAACCATTTGAATGCTAGAGGTGTCTGTAATATCTTAGAGGTTATTAGCAATTTTTGTTCTCATTTAAATTAAAGCTGAAATTAAAAGAGGTCAGCACATTGAATATTATTGCCCTTTACATGCTGTTAGTCTTCTATATCACAGTGCACATACCCTGCAAAGCTATTTAGTGTTAAGAAGTGTAGGAATCAGGATCAAACCAAATTCACCATAATAGGGGGGTGGGAAGTTAAATGTTTAGAGATTTAAAATGAGCTTTACATTCTCTAATTGCTCCAGATGATTTAAATACATTATGAAGACAGGCAGTGATGACATATCTGAGCTTTTATGGCAGTAAAAACTGAATTTAATGAAAAACAAAGATTTATGTGTCCCCCACTGTCATTCAAATGGTTTTTCCCAATTTTCTCCCAGAATACAATGCTCGTATACAAAATATTTCAAAACCAACTTGACTTAAAAAACAAACCACTTCCCTTGTCTTATTTCATGTGAAAGACATAGGGAACACATTATAAACGCCATCTAGTTTGTTATGAGATAAAATTCTGACAAGAGATTTTTTATATCCCCAAGTTTGAAATAAAAAAGTATCTGATGCATGAATACTGAAAAAAAAAAATGAAAAAAATATTTCTACATTATATACCAATAAAATAATGGATAAAATCGCAGTTATATTACTCTAAAATATTAGGTTGTCTGTAAATAAAGTCATAAGCCGGTGTTATTCAGCAAAAGTTGTATTTCTTATGTTTTTTAATAATTCTCTATACTATAATATTGAACCCTCACCCTATATCCTAGTGTTATCCTTAATTAACCATTTGAATGCTAGAAGTGTATGTAATATCTTAGAGGTTAATAGCAGTTTTTGTTCTCATTTAAAATAAATCTGAAATTAAAAGAGGTCAGCACACTGAATATTATTGCCCTTTACATGCTGTTACTCTTCTATATCACTGTGCACATACCCTGCAAAGCTATTTAGTGTTTAGAAGTGTAGGAATCTGGATCAAACCAAATTCACCATAAAAGGGGGTTGGGAAGTTAAGTGTTTAGAGATTTAAAATGAGCTTTACATACTCTAATTGCTCCAGATGATTTAAATACATTATGAAGACAGGCAGTGATGACGTATCTGAGCTTTTATGACAGTAAAAACTGAGTTTAATGCAAAACAAAGATTTATGTGTCCCCCACTGTCATTCAAATGGTTTGTCCCAATTTTCTCCCAGAATGCATTCCTCCTATACAAAATATTTCAAAACCAACTTGACTTAAAAAACAAACCACTTCCCTTGTCTTATTTCATGTGAAAGACATAGGGAACACATTATCAACGCCCCCTAGTTTGTTATGAAACAAAATTCTGAAAAGTGATTTTTTATATCCCCAAGTTTGAAATAAAAAAGTATCTGAGGCATAAATACTGAAAAAAACATGAAAAAAATATTTCTACATTATATACCAATAAAATAATGGATAAAATCGCAGTTATATTCTTATAAAATATTAGGTTGTCTGTAAATAAAGTCATAAGCCGGTGTTATTCAGCAAAAGTTTTATTGCTTATGTTTTTTAATAATTCCCTATACTATAATATTGAACCCACACCGTATATCCTAGTGTTATCCTTAATTAACCATTTGAATGCTAGAAGTGTCTGTAATATCTAAGAGATTAACAGCAATTTTTGTTCTCATTTAAAATAAAGCTGAAATTAAAAGAGGTCAGCACACTGAATATTATTGCCATTTACATTTTGTTAGTCTTCTATATCACAGTGCACATACCCTGCAAAGCTATTTAGTGTTAAGAAGTGTAGGAATCTGGTTCAAACCAAATTCACCATAATAGGGGGTTGGGAAGTTAAGTGTTTAGAGATTTAAAATGAGCTTTACATACTCTAATTGCTCCAGATGATTTAAATACATTATGAAGACAGGCAGTGATGACATATCTGAGCTGTTATGACAGTAAAAACTGAGTTTAATGCAAAAGAAAGATTTATGTGTCCCTCACTGTCATTCAAATGGTTTGTCCCAATTTTCTCCCAGAATGCATTCCTCCTATACAAAATATTTCAAAACCAACTTGACTTAAAAAACAAACCACGTCCCTTGTCTTATTTCAAGTGAAAGACAAAGGGAACACATTATAAACGCCCCCTAGTTTGTTATGAAACAAAATTCTGAAAAGTGATTTTTTATATCCCCAAGTTTGAAATAAAAAAGTATCTGAGGCATAAATACTGAAAAATAAAACGAAAAAAATATTTCTATATAATATACCAACAAAATATGGATAAAATTGCAGTTACATTCCTCTAAAATATTAGCTTGTCTGAAAATAAAGTCATAAGCTCGTGTTATTCAGCAAAAGTTTTATTGCTTATGTTTTTTAATAATTCCCTATACTATAATATTGAACCCTCACCCTATATCCTAGTGTTGTCCTTAATTAACCATTTGAATGCTAGATGTGTCTGTAATATCTTAGAGGGTAATAGCAATTTTTGTTCTCATTTAAAATAAAGCTGAAATTAAAAGAGGTCAGCACCCTGAATATTATTGCCCTTTACATGCTGTTAGTCTTCTATATCACAGTGCACATACCCTGCAAAGCTATTTAGCGTTAAGAAGTGTAGGAATCTGGATCAAACCAAATTTACCATAATAGGGGGGTGGCAAGTTAAGTATTTAGTGTTTTAAAATGAGCTTAACATACTCTAATTGTTCTAAGTGATTTTAATACATTATGAAGACTGGCAGTGACGACATATCTGAGGTTTTATGACAGTAATAGTTGAATTTAATGCAAAACAAAGATTTATGTCCCCCCATTGTCCTTCAAATGGTTTGTCCCAATTTTCTCCCAGAATACATTGTTCCTATACAAAATATTTCAAAACCAACTTGACTTAAAAAACAAACCACTTCCCTTGTCTTATTTCATGTGAAAGACATAGGGAACACATTATAAACACCACCTAGTTTGTTATGAGACAAAATTCTGAAAAGCGATTTTTTATATCCCCAAGTTTGAAATAAAAAAGTATTTGAAGCATAAATACTGAAAAAAAAAATGAAAAAAATATTTATACATTATATACCAATAAAATAATGGATAAAATCGCAGTTATATTCCTCTAAAATATTAGGCTGTCTGTAAATAAAGTCATAAGCCGGTGTTATTCAGCAAAAGTTTTATTGCTTATGTTTTTTAATAATTCCATATACTTTAATATTTAACCCACACCCTATATCCTAGTGTTATCCTTAATTAACCATTTGAATGCTAGAGGTGTCTGTAATATCTTAGAGGTTATTAGCAATTTTTGTTCTCATTTAAATTAAAGCTGAAATTAAAAGAGGTCAGCACATTGAATATTATTGCCCTTTACATGCTGTTAGTCTTCTATATCACAGTGCACATACCCTGCAAAGCTATTTAGTGTTAAGAAGTGTAGGAATCAGGATCAAACCAAATTCACCATAATAGGGGGGTGGGAAGTTAAATGTTTAGAGATTTAAAATGAGCTTTACATTCTCTAATTGCTCCAGATGATTTAAATACATTATGAAGACAGGCAGTGATGACATATCTGAGCTTTTATGGCAGTAAAAACTGAATTTAATGAAAAACAAAGATTTATGTGTCCCCCACTGTCATTCAAATGGTTTTTCCCAATTTTCTCCCAGAATACAATGCTCGTATACAAAATACTTCAAAACCAACTTGACTTAAAAAACAAACCACTTCCCTTGTCTTATTTCATGTGAAAGACATAGGGAACACATTATAAACGCCATCTAGTTTGTTATGAGATAAAATTCTGACAAGAGATTTTTTATATCCCCAAGTTTGAAATAAAAAAGTATCTGATGCATAAATACTGAAAAAAAAAAATGAAAAAAATATTTCTACATTATATACCAATAAAATAATGGATAAAATCGCAGTTATATTACTCTAAAATATTAGGTTGTCTGTAAATAAAGTCATAAGCCGGTGTTATTCAGCAAAAGTTTTATTTCTTATGTTTTTTAATAATTCTCTATACTATAATATTGAACCCTCACCCTATATCCTAGTGTTATCCTTAATTAACCATTTGAATGCTAGAAGTGTATGTAATATCTTAGAGGTTAATAGCAGTTTTTGTTCTCATTTAAAATAAATCTGAAATTAAAAGAGGTCAGCACACTGAATATTATTGCCCTTTACATGCTGTTACTCTTCTATATCACTGTGCACATACCCTGCAAAGCTATTTAGTGTTTAGAAGTGTAGGAATCTGGATCAAACCAAATTCACCATAAAAGGGGGTTGGGAAGTTAAGTGTTTAGAGATTTAAAATGAGCTTTACATACTCTAATTGCTCCAGATGATTTAAATACATTATGAAGACAGGCAGTGATGACGTATCTGAGCTTTTATGACAGTAAAAACTGAGTTTAATGCAAAACAAAGATTTATGTGTCCCCCACTGTCATTCAAATGGTTTGTCCCAATTTTCTCCCAGAATGCATTCCTCCTATACAAAATATTTCAAAACCAACTTGACTTAAAAAACAAACCACTTCCCTTGTCTTATTTCATGTGAAAGACATAGGGAACACATTATCAACGCCCCCTAGTTTGTTATGAAACAAAATTCTGAAAAGTGATTTTTTATATCCCCAAGTTTGAAATAAAAAAGTATCTGAGGCATAAATACTGAAAAAAACATGAAAAAAATATTTCTACATTATATACCAATAAAATAATGGATAAAATCGCAGTTATATTCTTATAAAATATTAGGTTGTCTGTAAATAAAGTCATAAGCCGGTGTTATTCAGCAAAAGTTTTATTGCTTATGTTTTTTAATAATTCCCTATACTATAATATTGAACCCACACCGTATATCCTAGTGTTATCCTTAATTAACCATTTGAATGCTAGAAGTGTCTGTAATATCTAAGAGATTAACAGCAATTTTTGTTCTCATTTAAAATAAAGCTGAAATTAAAAGAGGTCAGCACACTGAATATTATTGCCATTTACATTTTGTTAGTCTTCTATATCACAGTGCACATACCCTGCAAAGCTATTTAGTGTTAAGAAGTGTAGGAATCTGGTTCAAACCAAATTCACCATAATAGGGGGTTGGGAAGTTAAGTGTTTAGAGATTTAAAATGAGCTTTACATACTCTAATTGCTCCAGATGATTTAAATACATTATGAAGACAGGCAGTGATGACATATCTGAGCTGTTATGACAGTAAAAACTGAGTTTAATGCAAAAGAAAGATTTATGTGTCCCTCACTGTCATTCAAATGGTTTGTCCCAATTTTCTCCCAGAATGCATTCCTCCTATACAAAATATTTCAAAACCAACTTGACTTAAAAAACAAACCACGTCCCTTGTCTTATTTCAAGTGAAAGACAAAGGGAACACATTATAAACGCCCCCTAGTTTGTTATGAAACAAAATTCTGAAAAGTGATTTTTTATATCCCCAAGTTTGAAATAAAAAAGTATCTGAGGCATAAATACTGAAAAATAAAATGAAAAAAATATTTCTATATAATATACCAATAAAATATGGATAAAATTGCAGTTACATTCCTCTAAAATATTAGCTTGTCTGAAAATAAAGTCATAAGCTCGTGTTATTCAGCAAAAGTTTTATTGCTTATGTTTTTTAATAATTCCCTATACTATAATATTGAACCCTCACCCTATATCCTAGTGTTGTCCTTAATTAACCATTTGAATGCTAGATGTGTCTGTAATATCTTAGAGGTTAATAGCAATTTTTGTTCTCATTTAAAATAAAGCTGAAATTAAAAGAGGTCAGCACCCTGAATATTATTGCCCTTTACATGCTGTTAGTCTTCTATATCACAGTGCACATACCCTGCAAAGCTATTTAGCGTTAAGAAGTGTAGGAATCTGGATCAAACCAAATTTACCATAATAGGGGGGTGGCAAGTTAAGTATTTAGTGTTTTAAAATGAGCTTAACATACTCTAATTGTTCTAAGTGATTTTAATACATTATGAAGACTGGCAGTGACGACATATCTGAGGTTTTATGACAGTAATAGTTGAATTTAATGCAAAACAAAGATTTATGTTCCCCCATTGTCCTTCAAATGGTTTGTCCCAATTTTCTCCCAGAATACATTGTTCCTATACAAAATATTTCTAAACCAACTTGACTTAAAAAACAAACCACTTCCCTTGTCTTATTTCATGTGAAAGACATAGGGAACACATTATAAACACCACCTAGTTTGTTATGAGACAAAATTCTGAAAAGCGATTTTTTATATCCCCAAGTTTGAAATAAAAAAGTATCTGAAGCATAACTACTGAAAAAAAAAAAAATGAAAAAAATATTTCTACATTATATACCAATAAAATAATGGATAAAATCGCAGTTATATTCCTCTAAAATATTAGGTTGTCTGTAAATAAAGTCATAAGCCGGTGTTCTTCAGCAAAAGTTTTATTGCTTATGTTATTTAATAATTCCCTGAACTATAATATTGAACCCACACACTGTATCCTAGTGTTATCCTTAATTAACCATTTGAATGCTAGAGGTGTCTGTAATATCTTAGAGGTTAATAGCAATTTCTGTTCTCATTTAAATTAAAGCTGAAATTAAAAGAGGTCAGCACACTGAATATTATTGCCCTTTACATGCTGTTAGTCTTCTATATCACAGTGCACATACCCAGCAAAGCTATTTAGTGTTAAGAAGTGTAGGAATCTGGACCAAACCAAATTCACTATAATAGGGGGGTGGGAAGTTAAGTGTTTAGAGATTTAAAATGATCTTTACATACTCTAATTGCTCAAGATGATTTTAATACATTTTGAAGACAGGCAGTGATGACATATCTGAGCTTTTATGACAGTAAAAACTGAATTTAATGCAAAACAAAGATTTATGTGTTCCCCACCTTCATTCAAATAGTTTGTCCCAATTTTATCCCAGAATCCATAGCTCCTATACAAAATATTTCAAAACCAACTTGACTTAAAAAACAAACCACTTCCCTTGTCTTATTTCATATGAAAGACATAGGGAACACATTATAAACGCCATCTAGTTTTTTATGAGACAAAATTCTGAAAAGCGATTTTTTTTATCCCCAAGTTTGAAATAAAAAAGTATCTGAAGCATAAATACTGAAAAAAAAAAATGAAAAAAATATTTCTGCATTATATACCAATAAAATAATGGATAAAATCGCAGTTATATTACTCTAAAATATTAGGTTGTCTGTAAATAAAGTCATAAGCCGGTGTTCTTCAGCAAAAGTTTTATTGCTTATGTTATTTAATAATTCCCTGAACTATAATATTGAACCCACACAATGTATCCTAGTGTTATCCTTAATTAACCATTTGAATGCTAGAGGTGTCTGTAATATCTTAGAGTTTAATAGCAATTTCTGTTCTCTTTTAAATTAAAGCTGAAATTAAAAGAGGTCAGCACACTGAATATTATTGCCCTTTACATGCTGTTAGTCTTCTATATCACAGTGCACATACCCAGCAAAGCTATTTAGTGTTAAGAAGTGTAGGAATCTGGACCAAACCAAATTCACTATAATAGGGGGGTGGGAAGTTAAGTGTTTAGAGATTTAAAATGATCTTTACATACTCTAATTGCTCCAGATGATTTTAATACATTTTGAAGACAGGCAGTGATGACATATCTGAGCTTTTATGACAGTAAAAACTGAATTTAATGCAAAACAAAGATTTATGTGTCCCCCACCTTCATTCAAATAGTTTGTCCCAATTTTATCCCAGAATCCATTGCTCCTATACAAAATATTTCAAAACCAACTTGACTTAAAAAACAAACCACTTCCCTTGTCTTATTTCATGTGAAAGACATAGGGAACACATTATAAACGCCATCTAGTTTTTTATGAGACAAAATTCTGAAAAGCGATTTTTTATATCCCCAAGTTTGAAATAAAAAAGTATCTGAAGCATAAATACTGAAAAAAAAAAATGAAAAAAATATTTCTGCATTATATACCAATAAAATAATGGATAAAATCGCAGTTATATTCCTCTAAAATATTAGGTTGTCTGTAAATAAAGTCATAAGCCGGTGTTCTTCAGCAAAAGTTTTATTGCTTATGTTATTTAATAATTCCCTGAACTATAATATTGAACCCACACACTGTATCCTAGTGTTATCCTTAATGAACCATTTGAATGCTAGAGGTGTCTGTAATATCTTAGAGGTTAATAGCAATTTCTGTTCTCATTTAAATTAAAGCTGAAATTGAAAGAGGTCAGCACACTGAATATTATTGCCCTTTACATGCTGTTAGTCTTCTATATCACTGTGCACATACCCTGCAAAGCTATTTAGTGTTAAGAAGTACAGAAATCTGGATCAAACCAAATTCACCATAATAGGGGGGTGGGAAGTTAAGTGTTTAGAGATGTAGAATGTGCTGTACATACTCTAATTGCTCCAGATGATTTTAATACATTTTGAAGACAGGCAGTGATGACATATCTGAGCTTTTATGACAGTAAAAACTGAATTTAATGCAAAACAAAGACTTATGTGTCCCCCACCTTCATTCAAATGGTTTGTCCCAATTTTCTCCCAGAATCCATTCCTCCTATACAAAATATTTCAAAACCAACTTGACTTAAAAAACAAACCACTTCCCTTGTCTTATTTCATGTGAAAGACATAGGGAATACATTATAAACGCCATCTAGTTTTTTATGAGACAAAATTCTGAAAAGCGATTTTTTATATCCCCAAGTTTGAAATAAAAAAGTATCTGAAGCATAAATACTGAAAAAAAAAATGAAAAAAATATTTCTACATTATATACCAATAAAATAATGGATAAAATCGCAGTTATATTCCTCTAAAATATTAGGTTGTCTGTAAATAAAGTCATAAGCCGGTGTTCTTCAGCAAAAGTTTTATTGCTTATGTTATTTAATAATTCCCTGAACTATAATATTGAACCCACACACTGTATCCTAGTGTTATCCTTAATTAACCATTTGAATGCTAGAGGTGTCTGTAATATCTTAGAGGTTAATAGCAATTTCTGTTCTCATTTAAATTAAAGCTGAAATTAAAAGAGGTCAGCACACTGAATATTATTGCCCTTTACATGCTGTTAGTCTTCTATATCACAGTGCACATACCCAGCAAAGCTATTTAGTGTTAAGAAGTGTAGTAATCTGGACCAAACCAAATTCACTATAATAGGGGGGTGGGAAGTTAAGTGTTTAGAGATTTAAAATAATCTTTACATACTCTAATTGCTCCAGATGATTTTAATACATTTTGAAGACAGGCAGTGATGACATATCAGAGCTTTTATGACAGTAAAAACTGAATTTAATGCAAAACAAAGATTTATGTGTCCCCCACCTTCATTCAAATGGTTTGTCCCAATTTTCTCCCAGAATCCATTGCTCCTATACAAAATATTTCAAAACCAACTTGACTTAAAAAACAAACCACTTCCCTTGTCTTATTTCATGTGAAAGACATAGGGAACACATTATAAACGCCATCTAGTTTTTTATGAGACAAAATTCTGAAAAGAGATTTTTTATATCCCCAAATTTGAAATAAAAAAGTATCTGAAGCATAAATACTGAAAAAAAAAAAAAATATATTTATACGTTATATACCAATAAAATAATGGATAAAATCACAGTCATATTCCTCTAAAATATTAGGCTGTCTGTAAATAAAGTCATAAGCCGGTGTTATTCAGGAAAAGTTTTATTGCTTATGTTTTTTAATAATTACCTATACTATAATATTTAACCCACACCCTATATCTAAGTGTTATCCTTAATTAACCATTTGAATGCTACAGGTGTCTGTAATATGTTAGAGGTTAATAGTAATTTTTGTTCTCATTTAAATTAAAGCTGAAATTAAAAGAGGTCAGCACACTGAATATTATTGCCCTTTACATGCTGTTAGTCTTCTATATCACTGTGCATATACCCTGCAAAGCTATTTAGTGTTAAGAAGTGTAGGAAATTGGATCAAACCAAATTCACCATAATAGGGGGGTGGGAAGTTAAGTGTTTAGAGATTTAAAATGAGCTTTACATACTCTAATTGCTCCAGATGATTTTAATACATTATGAAGACAGGCAGTGATGACATATCTGAGCTTTTATGACAGTAAAAACTGAATTTAATGCAAAACAAAGATTTATGTGTCCCCCACCTTCATTCAAATGGTTTGTTCCAATTTTCTCACAGAATGCATTGCTCCTATATAAAATATTTCAAAACCAACTTCGAATTAAAAAATATACCACTTCCCTTGTCTTATTTCATGTGAAAGACATAGGGAACACATTATACACACCACCTAGTTTGTTATGAGACAAAATTCTGAAAAGCGATTTTTTATATCCCCAAGTTTGAAATAAAAAAGTATCTGAAGCATAAATACTGAAAAAAAAAAATGAAAAAAATATTTCTACATTATATACCAATAAAATAATGGATAAAATCGCAGTTATATTCCTCTAAAATATTAGGTTGTCTGTAAATAAAGTCATAAGCCGGTGTTCTTCAGCAAAAGTTTTATTGCTTATGTTATTTAATAATTCCCTGAACTATAATATTGAACCCACACACTGTATCCTAGTGTTATCCTTAATTAACCATTTGAATGCTAGAGGTGTCTGTAATATCTTAGAGGTTAATAGCAATTTCTGTTCTCATTTAAATTAAAGCTGAAATTAAAAGAGGTCAGCACACTGAATATTATTGCCCTTTACATGCTGTTAGTCTTCTATATCACAGTGCACATACCCAGCAAAGCTATTTAGTGTTAAGAAGTGTAGTAATCTGGACCAAACCAAATTCACTATAATAGGGGGGTGGGAAGTTAAGTGTTTAGAGATTTAAAATAATCTTTACATACTCTAATTGCTCCAGATGATTTTAATACATTTTGAAGACAGGCAGTGATGACATATCAGAGCTTTTATGACAGTAAAAACTGAATTTAATGCAAAACAAAGATTTATGTGTCCCCCACCTTCATTCAAATGGTTTGTCCCAATTTTCTCCCAGAATCCATTGCTCCTATACAAAATATTTCAAAACCAACTTGACTTAAAAAACAAACCACTTCCCTTGTCTTATTTCATGTGAAAGACATAGGGAACACATTATAAACGCCATCTAGTTTTTTATGAGACAAAATTCTGAAAAGAGATTTTTTATATCCCCAAATTTGAAATAAAAAAGTATCTGAAGCATAAATACTGAAAAAAAAAAAATATATATTTATACGTTATATACCAATAAAATAATGGATAAAATCACAGTTATATTCCTCTAAAATATTAGGCTGTCTGTAAATAAAGTCATAAGCCGGTGTTATTCAGGAAAAGTTTTATTGCTTATGTTTTTTAATAATTACCTATACTATAATATTTAACCCACACCCTATATCTAAGTGTTATCCTTAATTAACCATTTGAATGCTACAGGTGTCTGTAATATGTTAGAGGTTAATAGTAATTTTTGTTCTCATTTAAATTAAAGCTGAAATTAAAAGAGGTCAGCACACTGAATATTATTGCCCTTTACATGCTGTTAGTCTTCTATATCACTGTGCATATACCCTGCAAAGCTATTTAGTGTTAAGAAGTGTAGGAAATTGGATCAAACCAAATTCACCATAATAGGGGGGTGGGAAGTTAAGTGTTTAGAGATTTAAAATGAGCTTTACATACTCTAATTGCTCCAGATGATTTTAATACATTATGAAGACAGGCAGTGATGACATATCTGAGCTTTTATGACAGTAAAAACTGAATTTAATGCAAAACAAAGATTTATGTGTCCCCCACCTTCATTCAAATGGTTTGTTCCAATTTTCTCACAGAATGCATTGCTCCTATATAAAATATTTCAAAACCAACTTCGAATTAAAAAATATACCACTTCCCTTGTCTTATTTCATGTGAAAGACATAGGGAACACATTATACACACCACCTAGTTTGTTATGAGACAAAATTCTGAAAAGCGATTTTTTATATCCCCAAGTTTGAAATAAAAAAGTTTCTGAAGCATAAATACTGAAAAAAAAAAATGAAAAAAATATTTCTACATTATATACCAATAAAATAATGGATAAAATCGCAGTTATATTCCTCTAAAATATTAGGTTGTCTGTAAATAAAGTCATAAGCCGGTGTTATTCAGCAAAAGTTTTATTGCTTATGTTTTTTAATAATTCCCTATACTATAATATTTAACCCACACCCTATATCCTAGTGTTATCCTTAATTAACCATTTGAATGCTAGAGGTGTCTGTAATATCTTAGAGGTTAATAGCAATTTTTGTTCTCATTTAAATTAAAGCTGAAATTAAAAGAGGTCAGCACATTGAATATTATTGCCCTTTACATGCTGTTAGTCTTCTATATCACAGTGCACATACCCTGCAAAGCTATTTAGGGTTAAGAAGTGTAGGAATCTGGATCAAACCAAATTCACCATAATAGAGGGGTGGGAAGTTAAGTGTTTAGAGATTTAAAATGAGCTTTACATACTCTAATTGCTCGAGATGATTTTAATACATTATGAGGACAGGCAGTGATGACATATCTGAGCTTTTATGACAGTAAAAAGTGAATTTAATGCGAAACAAAGATTTTTGTATCCCCAACCTTCATTCAAATGGTTTGTCCCAATTTTCTCCCAGAATGTATTGCTCCTATACAAAATATTTCAAAACCAACTTCACTTAAAAAACAAACCACTTCCCTTGTCTTTTTTAATGTGAAAGACATAGGGAACACATTATAAAAGCCTACTAGTTTGTTATGAGACAAAATTCTGAAAAGCGATTTTTTATATCCCCAAGTTTGAAATAAAAAAGTATCTGAAGCTTAAAAACTGAAAAAAAAATTAAAAAAATATTTCTACATTATATACCAATAAAATAATGGATAAAATCACAGTTATATGCCTCTAAAATATTAGGTTTTCTGTAAATAAAGTCATAAGCCGGTGTTATTCAGGAAAAGATTTTTTGCTTATGTTTTTTAATAATTCCCTATACTATAATATTGAACCCACGCCCTATATCCTAGTGTTATCCTTAATTAACCATTTGAATGCTAGAGGTGTCTGTAATATCTTAGAGATTAATAGCAATTATTGTTCTCATTTAAAATAAAGCTGAAATTAAAAGAGCTCAGCACTCTGAATAGTATTGCCCTTTACATGCTGTTAGTATTCTATATCACAGTGCACATACCCAGCAGAGCTATTAAGTGTTAAGAAGTGTAGGAATCTGGATCAAACCAAATTCACCATAATAAGGGGGTGGAAAGTTAAGTATTTAGAGATTTAAAATGAGCTTTACATACTCTAATTGCTCCAGATGATTTTAATTCATTATCAAGACAGGCAGTGATGACATATCTGAGCTTTTATGACAGTAAAAAGAGAATTTAATGCAAAACAAAGATTTATGTGTCCCCCACCTTCATTCAAATGGTTTGTCCCAATTTTCTCCCAGAATGCATTGCTCCTATATAAAATACTTCAAAACCAACTTGACTTAAATAACAAACCACTTCCCTTGTCTTATTTCATGTGAAAGACATAGGGAACACATTATAAACACCACCTAGTTTGTTATGAGACAAAATTATGAAATGCGATTTTTTATATCCCCAAGTTTGAAATAAAAAAGTTTCTGAAGCATAAATAATGAAAAAAAAAAATAGAAAAAAATATTTATACATTATATGCCAATAAAAAATGGATAAAATCGCAGTTATATTCCTCTAAAATATTAGGCTGTCTGTAAATAAAGTCATAAGCCGGTGTTATTCAGCAAAAGTTTTATTGCTTATGTTTTTTAATAATTCCCTATACTATAATATTTAACCCACACCCTATATCCTAGTGTTATCCTTAATTAACCATTTGAATGCTAGAGGTGTCTGTAATATCATAAAGGTTAATAGCAATTTTTGTTCTCATTTAAATTAAATCTGAAATTAAAAGAGGTCAGCACACTAAATATTATTGCCCTTTACATGCTGTTAGTCTTCTATATCACAGTGCACATACCCTGCAAAGCTATTTAGTGTTAAGAAGTGTAGGAATCTGGACCAAACCAAATTCACTATAATAGGGGGGTGGGAAGTTAAGTGTTTAGAGATTTAAAATGAGCTTTACATAATCTAATTGCTCCAGATGATTTTAAAACATTATGAAGACAGGCAGTGATGACATATCTGAGCTTTTATGACAGTAAAAACTGAATTTAATGCAAAACAAAGATTTATGTGTCCCCCACCTTCATTCAAATGGTTTGTCCCAATTTTCTTCCAGAATGCATTGGTCCTATACAAAATATTTCAAAACCAACTTGACTTAAAAAACAAACCACTTCCCTTATCTTATTTCATGTGAAAGACATAGGGAACACATTATAAACGCCACCTAGTTTGTTATGAGATAAAATTCTGAAAAGAGATTTTTTGTATCCCCAAGTCTGAAATAAAAAAGTATCTGAAGCATAAATAATGAAAACAAAAATGAAAAAAATATTTCTACATTATATACCAATAAAATAATGGATAAAATCGCAGTTATATTCCTCTAAAATATTAGGTTGTCCGTAAATAAAGTCATAAGCCGGTGTTATTCAGCAAAAGTTTTACTGCTTATGTTTTTAAATAATTCTCTATACTATAATAATGAATCCACACCCTATATCCTAGTGTTATCCTTAATTAACCATTTGAATTCGAGAGGTGTATGTAATATCTTAGAGGTTAATAGCAATTTTTGTTCTCATTTAAATTAAAGCTGAAATTAAAAGAGGTAAGCACACTGAATATTATTGCCCTTTACATGCTGTTACTATTCTATATCACTGTGCACATACCCTGCAAAGCTATTTAGTGTTAAGAAGTGTAGGAATCTGGATCAAACCAAATCACCATAATAGGGGGATGGGAAGTTAAGTGTTTAGAGATTTAAAATGAGATTTACATACTCTAATTGCTCCAGGTGATTTTAATACATTATGAAGACAGGCAGTGATAACATATCTGAGCTTTTATGACACTAAAAACTGAATTTAATGCAAAACAAAGATTTTTGTGTCCCCCACCTTCATTCAAATGGTTTGT
Source organism: Rhinophrynus dorsalis (assembly GCA_037306005.1). Taxonomy (NCBI): domain Eukaryota; kingdom Metazoa; phylum Chordata; class Amphibia; order Anura; family Rhinophrynidae; genus Rhinophrynus; species Rhinophrynus dorsalis. The sequence continues at coordinate 37,382,349 of CM074727.1, forward strand.
CCCAATTTTCTCCCAGAATGCATTGCTCCTATACAAAATATTTCAAAACCAACTTGACTTAAAAAACAAACCACTTCCCTTGTCTTATTTCATGTGAAAGACATAGGGAACACATTATAAACGCCCCCTACTTTGTTATGAAACAAAATTCTGAAAACGCGATTTTTTATATTCCCAAGTTTGAAATAAAAAAGCATCTGAAGCATAAATACTGAAAAATAAAAATGAAAAAAATATTTCTACATTATATACCAATAAAATAATGGATAAAATCGCATTTATATTCCTCTAAAATATTAGGTTGTCTGTAAATAAAGTCATAAGACGGTGTTATTCAGCAAAAGTTTTATTGCTTATGTTTTTTAATAATTCCCTATACTATAATATTGAACCCACACCCTATATCCTAGTGTTATCCTTAATTAACCATTTGAATGCTAGAGGTGTCTGTAATATCTTAGAGATTAACAGTCATTTTTGTTCTCATTTACAATAAAGCTGAAATTGAAAGAGGTCAGCACACTGAATATTATTGCCCTTTACATGCTATTAGTCTTCTATATCACAGTGCACATACCCTGCAAAGCTATTTAGTGTTAAGAAGTGTAGGAATCTGGATCAAACCAAATTCACCATAATAGGGGGGTGGGAAGTTAAGTGTTTAGAGATTTAAAAGGAGCTTTACATACTCTAATTGCTCCAGATGATTTAAATACATTATGAAGACAGTTAGTGATGACATATCTGAGCTTTTATGACAGTAAAAACGGAGTTTAATGCAAAATAAAGATTTATGTGTCCCCCACTGTCATTCAAATGGTTTGTCCCAATTTTCTCCCAGAATGCATTCCTCCTATACAAAATATTTCAAAACCAACTTGACTTAAGAAACAAACCACTTCCCTTGTCTTATTTCATGTGAAAGACATAGGGAACACATTATAAACGCCACCTAGTTTGTTATGAAACAAAATTCTGAAAAGCGATTTTTTATATCCCCATGTTTGAAATAAAAAAGTATCTGAAGCATAAATACTGAAAAAAAAAAAATGAAAAAAATATTTCTACATTATATACCAATAAAATAATGGATAAAATCGCAGTTATATTCCTCTAAAATATTAGGTTGTCTGTAAATGAAGTCATAAGCCGGTGTTATTCAGCAAAAGTTTTATTGCTTATGTTTTTTAATAATTCCCTATACTATAATATTGAACCCACACCCTATATCCTAGTGTTATCCTTAATTAACCATTTGAATGCTAGAGGTGTCTGTAATATCTTAGAGATTAATAGTCATTTTTGTTCTCATTTACAATAAAGCTGAAATTGAAAGAGGTCAGCACACTGAATATTATTGCCCTTTACATGCTGTTAGTCTTCTATATCACAGTGCACATACGCTGCAAAGCTATTTAGTGTTAAGAAGTGTAGGAATCTGGATCAAACCAAATTCACCATAATAGGGGGGTGGGAAGTTAAGTGTTTAGAGATTTAAAAGGAGCTTTACATACTCTAATTGCTCCAGATGATTTAAATACATTATGAAGACAGTTAGTGATGACATATTTGAGCTTTTATGACAGTAAAAACTGAGTTTAATGCAAAATAAAGATTTATGTGTCCCCCACTGTCATTCAAATGGTTTGTCCCAATTTTCTCCCAGAATGCATTCCTCCAATACAAAATATTTCAAAACCAACTTGACTTAAGAAACAAACCACTTCCCTTGTCTTATTTCATGTGAAAGACATAGGGAACACATTATAAACGCCACCTAGTTTGTTATGACACAAAATTCTGAAAAGCGATTTTTTATATCCCCATGTTTGAAATAAAAAAGTATCTGAAGCATAAATACTGAAAAAAAAAATGAAAAAAATATTTCTACATTATATACCAATAAAATAATGGATAAAATCGCAGTTATATTCTTCTAAAATATTAGGTTGTCTGTAAATAAAGTCATAAGCCGGTGTTATTCAGCAAAAGTTTTATTGCTTACTAGTTGAACAGCCCGTTACACGGGCCACAGTGCCTCTGGCAGCCGGTCGCGGGGCAGTCACGCGCAGTGGAGACTGCCCGCGCCAGGCTGATACAGAGCTGGACATTCCTTTGGAGCGCCCAGCTCTGTATCAGCTGCGGAGCGGGCAGTCTCTACTGCGCATGACTGCCGCACGGGCAGCAGTGTCTACCGCACATGTTCGGCTTTACACACGATTTAGCGAATTATTATATAGGATGTTTTTTAATAATTCCCCATACTATAATATTGAACCCACACCCTATATCCTAGTGTTATCCTTAATTAACCATTTGAATGCTAGAAGTGTCTGTAATATCTTAGAGATTAATAGCAATTTTTGTTCTCATTTAAAATAAAGCTGAAATTAAAGAGGTCAGGACACTGAATATTATTGCCCTTTACATGCTGTTAGTCTTCTATATCACAGTGCACATACCCTGCAAAGCTATTAAGTGTTAAGAAGTGTAGGAATCTGGATCAAACCAAATTTGCCATAATAGGGGGGTGGGAAGTTAAGTGTTTAGAGATTTAAAATGAGCTTTACATACTCTAATTGCTCCAGATGATTTTAATACATTATGAAGACAGGCAGTGATGACATATCTGAGCTTTTATGACAGTAAGAGCTGAATTTAATGCAAAACAAAGATTTATGTCCTCCCACTGTCCTTCAAATGGTTTGTCCCAATTTTCTCCCAGAATGCATTGTTCCTATACAAAATATTTCAAAACCAACTTGACTTAAAAAACAAACCACTTACCTTGTCTTATTTCATGTGAAAGACATAGGGAACACATTCTAAACACTAACTAGTTTGTTATGAGACAAAATTATGAAAAGCGATTTTTTATATCCCCAAGTTTGAAATAAAAAAGTATCTGACGCATAAATAATGAAAAAAAAATTGAATAAAATATTTATACATTATATACCAATAAAAAATGGATAAAATCGTAGGTATATTCCTCTAAAATATTACGTTGTCTGTAAATAAAGTCAGAAGCTGGTGTTATTCAGGAAAAGTTTTATTGCTTATGTTTTTAAATAATTCTCTATACTATAATATTGAACCCACACCCTATATCCTAGTGTTATCCTTAATTAACCATTTGAATGCTAGAGGTGTCTGTAATATCTTATAGATTAATAGCAATTTTTGTTCTCATTTAAAATACAGCTGAAATTAAAAGAGATCAGCACACTGAATATTATTGCCCTTTACATGCTGTTAGCCTTCTATATCACAGTGCACATACCCAGCAAAGCTATTAAGTGTTAAGAAGTGTAGGAATCTGGATCAAACCAACTTCATCATAATAGGGGGGTGGAAAGTTAAGTGTTTAGAGATTTAAAATGAGCTTTACATAATCTAATTGCTCCAGATGATTTTAAAAGATTATGAAGACAGGCAGTGATGACATATCTGAGCTTTTATGACAGTAAAAACTGAATATAATGCAAAACAAAGATTTATGTGTCCCCCACCTTCATTCAAATGGTTTGTCCCAATTATCTCCCAGAATGCATTGCTCCTATACAAAATATTTCAAAACCAGCTTGACTTAAAAAACAAACCACTTCCCTTGTCTTATTTCATGTGAAAGACATAGGGAACACATTATAAAAGCCACCTAGTTTGTTATGAGATAAAATTCTGAAAAGCGATTTTTTATATCCCCAAGTTCGAAATAAAAAAGTATCTGAAGCATAAATAGTGAAAAAAATACATTGAAAAAAATATTTCTACATTATATACCAATAAAAAATGGATAAAATCGCAGTTATATTCCTTTAAAATATTAGGTTGTCTGTAAATAAAGTCATAAGCTGGTGTTATTCAGGAAAAGTTTTATTGCTTATGTTTTTTAATAATTCCCTATACTATAATATTGAACCCACACCCTATATCCTAGTGTTATCCTTAATTAACCATTTGAATGCTAGAGGTGTCTGTATTATCTTAGAGGTTAATAGCAATTTTTGTTCTCATTTAAATTAAAGCTGAAATTAAAAGAAGTCAGCACATTGAATAGCATTGACCTTTATATTAGTATTATATGTCACAGTGCATCTAGCCTGCAAAGCTATTTAGCATTAAGAAGTGTAGAAATCTGGAACAAACCAAATTTATCTTAGTGGGGGCGGAAAATCAAATATCTAATGATTTGTTGTCATAAAAAATATTTCAAAACCAACTTGACTTAAAAAACAAACCACTTCCCTTGTCTTATTTCATGTGAAAGACATAGGGAACACATTATAAACGCCACCTAGTTTGTTATGAGACAAAATTCTGAAAAGTGATTTTTTTATATCCCCAAGTTCGAAATAAAAAAGTGTCTGAAGCATAAATACTGAAAAAAAAAATGAAAAAAATATTTATACATTATATACCAATAAAATAAAAAGTATAAAATCCAAGTTATATTCCTCTAAAATATTAGGCTGTCTGTAAATAAAGTCATAAGCCAGTGTTATTTAGCAAAAGTTTTATTGCTTATGTTTTTTAATAATTCCCTTTACTATAATTTTTAACCCACACCCTATATCCTAGTGTTATCCTTAATTAACCATTTGAATGCTAGAGGTGTCTGTAATATCTTAGAGGTTAATAGCAATTGTTGTTCTCATTTAAAATAAAGCTGAAATTCAAAAAAGGTCAGCACACTGAATATTATTGCCCTTTACATGCTGTTAGTCTTCTATATCACTGTGCACATACCCTGCAAAGCTATTTAGTGTTAAGAAGTGTAGGAATCTGGATCAAACCAAATTTACCATAATAGGGGGGTGGTAAGTTAAGTATTTAGAGATTTAAAATGAGTTTTACATACTCTAATTGCTCCAGATGATTTTAATACATTATGAAGACAGGCAGTGATGACATATCTGAGCTTTTATGACAGTAAAAACTGAATTTAATGCAAAACAAAGATTTATGTGTCCCCCACTGTCATTCAAATGGTTTGTCACAATTTTCTCCCAGAATGCATTAATCCAATACGAAATATTTCTAAACCAAATTGACTTAAAAAACAAACCACTTCCCTTGTCTTATTTCATGTGAAAGACATAGGGAACACATTATAAACGCCACCTAGTTTGTTATGAGACAAAATTCTGTAAAGTGATTATTTATATCCCCGAGTTAGAAAGAAAAAAATATCTGAAGCATAAATACTGTAACACTTCTCACCTCAGATGTGGAATCTGGTCACTTGACCAGACAGATCATAGCAAAGAACAATTTTCTTACTGTGGGAACAATGAAAGTCCTGCCGTCATTGACAGGTTTTTCCTTTATCTTAAAGGGATAGTTATGTTTCATATTAAAAGCAGCTCTAATTAATCATCATAGTGTTTTTGCCTTGGAGAGCGTTATTTCAATTCTGTCAGAGTTGTAGTTCAAAAATAATTGAATGTTAAAGTATCCTCGTCCCACCCCTTTTAGTGATGTTACACTGCTCACCTAAGAGCAGCAGGAAGTGTCCAGGTAGATTGCAGAGAGGAACAATCTTGAATTAAGATAAGGGAAAAAGCTGAAAAAACTGTCAAGGGGGCCATAGAATATTTACCCTTGATGTGAGCTGTCTCGTCTATGGACTGGATTCCACATCTAAGGTGAGGGGACTTATACTAGGTAAAAGGGGCGGTAGGGGGAAACTGTATCATTCAATTACTCTTGAACTACAACTCTCACAGTATTGAAATAACACTCTCCATGGCCCAAATACTATGAAGATTAATTGGAGCTGCTGTTTTTGTGAAACATTGCTATCACTTTAATTGAAGATTGTCCCTCTCTGCAATCTGCCTGGACACCACCCTGCTGCTCTAAGCTGAGAAGTTACATCAGTAAAAGGGGCAGGAGGGGGATACTTTATCATTTAATTACTCTTGAACTACAAATCTGACAGTAATGAAATAGCACGCTCTATGTTTTTTTCTCTCTCAAATAAATGCAATCTGTACATATAGTGCAATGTCAAATATGCTCATTATCACATGAGACTAGCGCTCTGTGCACTCAGTGCATTGTCGGATGCATTAATTATAGTAGAATGGACTACGGATTAGTAAATGCAGTGTATTTTGGCATATACTTATTTCAATGTAAAAGATTAGCAGGCTATAGCTGCAATGCATTGTGGGATACAGTCACTATAATATAAATAGATAGAAATGTGTAATATGTAACTCTCCTGCTGACATGGCTGATTCAAAAGGATGTGGGGTACTGAAGCTCTGCGCCTTGACCCATGGGCAGCTTGCAAACTCTCTCCTGTGAGCCTTTTGGCCCGGGAGGGGGTGGGGTACAGCAGCTCTGCCCCTTGGCAGCCCTCACCTTCCTCCTGTGAGCCTTTTTGGCCCGGGAACGGTTGGGGTACTGAAGCTCTGCACCTTGCCCCTCGGGCAGCTGCAACCCCCTCCTGTCGTTGGACATGGGGGAGGGGGTATTGATGCTGTGCACCTTGCCCCATGGCTGCTCTCCCCCCTCCTGTGAGCCTTTTGGCCTGGGAGGGGGAGGGGGTAAGAAAGCTCTACACCTTGCCCCATGGGCTGCCAATACTCTCTCTGGTCTTTTGGCTGGAGAGGAGAGGGGAGGGGTATTGAAGCTCTACACCTTGCCCCACAGGCTGCCCCCACCCCCTCCTGTGAGCCTTTTGGCCCGGGAGGGGGTGGGGTACTGAAACTCTGCACCTTGCCCCATCGGCTGTCCTCGGCACATCCTATCATTTGACTAGGGAGGGGGCGGGGTACGGAAGCTCTGCACCTTGCCCCATGGCAGCCCTCCCCTCCTGTGAGCCTTTTGGCCCGGGAGGGGTGGGGTACTGAAGCTCTGCACCTTTACTCCTTGGGCAGCTGCACCCCCTCCTGTCTTTGGACATTTGGGAGGGGGAGGGGGTACTGATGCTCTGCACCATGCCCCATGGCTGCTCTCCCCCCTCCTGTTTGAGCCTTTTGGCCCGGGAGGGGGAAGGGGTACTGAAGCTCTGCACCTTGCCCCACGGGCTGCCTTAACCCCCTCTCCCGTCTTTTGGCCTGAGAGGGGGCGGGGTAATGAAGCTCTACACCTTGCCCCACTGGCTGCTCTTGCCCCCCCTCCCATCTTTCAACTTTTTGTACAAACAATAGTAGATGTGCTGATACGTTTCAAAGAAGCTCTCTATCCTTCTCCTGGGGAGAACAGAAATATGCTTCCTCTGTCTGTCTTCTTTTATCACTTCTCATATTATCCACTTCATTACCAAGTGGAAATGCACTAACCCCTTGTATATCATACGTAGCAAAGAAATAATAAACAATACATATGAAAATAAAATTAAAATCAATTGAAAAACATTTATATATATATATAAATGAATATACTAAAGTAGTTACCAACCTCATGCTGAAGAGTTGCATTGACAATGAAACAGCTGTCCATTAGTGGTTCACTGTTGCCTATCGCCAACACCTGGGAGAGATTAGTGTTTGTAGTGGTTCCGGCCACTGCATAACACTGGTGAGGTTAGAGAAGCACAGTATTCCTAACGGAAGGCACTTCCTCCGGCGGTGGAGAAGGCTTTCATCTGACGCTGATTCGCCAACACCCGGGGGAAATTAATGCTGGTTGGGCTCCGCCCCTTCCTAACACCGGTGAGGTAGAAGATGCTCAGAAGCCCTTTTGGGAAGGCACACTCTCCAGCGGCGGTAAGAGCTCCGAAGGGAACAATCTACAAGCCGAAGCTTGAGAAAGCAAGGCGCTAAAAGGTGAATTTGTTGAAGCTGCTGAAGCACTCTGCGGCGCACGAACAAAGACTACGCAGGAAACTCCCCTCCAGGAAACCAGCACGGTCCAAAGTTTGGCGCAGCTGAAGCTGCGTCTAATCGGTGACGGGGCTGTGCCTAATCAGTGAATTTGTGGAAACTTGCAAAAGCTCTTGGTAGCGCGCAAACAAAGACTGCACAGGAACTTCACCTCAAGGAATCTTGTGCACTTGTAGTTAGGCATAGCCTGATCCTCAAGCAAGGGACCACTCAAGAATAGTTACGCCTAAAACGCGTATGCGTGAAACGGCGGAAACACCGGTAGAGCTGCACAGAGACACTGAGCAAGGCACATCCTTACAAGGAAACTTGCGTAGCAAAATCTGATAAAGCTCCAGAAGGAATTGTCAAAGACCAGTTATAATTCGGAAAACGGCGAATACGCCAGAAGCAGAACAAAGACACAGGCTCCGACACAAGGCTCTGAAAGAGGGATAGATGGCAACCTGTGCACCCATCAAGACCTCTACAGACCTTCAAGCACACACTAAGGAGAAGAGCCCACAGAATGCCGCAGTAGGAGGAGCCAGGGTAGCCAGCAGCAATACAGTGGAGCAGGCGGACACTGCAACCAAACCCAGAAGCGAAGGCGCGATGGTTGACTCAGTTCAGAGCTCCGGCAGCGGAAGTAGTCAACCCAAGTCCAGTAATGGAAATGGAGCGGACAACAGACGCAGCCCTGGGAGGGTACCCAACCTAGAGCCATGGATGAGGTAGACTGTGGTGCTGAATTGAAGGAAGTGGAAGGCCGTACCCCTGCTTTGGACTGTGAGACTTTCAGCAAAGAAATGGTGCTGGACCGCGGCTTCTCCATAGTGGAGACGCTAAGCATACAGAATCTCCTGGGCGGTATTTTCTACATCACCTTCATCTCTATGAATGTGTGCAAGCGGTATTGGGACATGGTGCAGACAAAGAGACATGAACCCCCCTTCTCCCGCTTTTTGGGCAACTGCCCTATTCAAAGAGAAGAGAGGCGGGTAACTGTCTCAATGAGAAATCCACACACACCAGGACACATCATCTCTGCGTTCCTGAAGAGGTTCTGCACTGTGGTAAGAGAGTTAAAGAACAGACATGGCTTCTGGACAGGAAAATGGTCCCTTGTTGTGCGCCTCAGACAGGTCAAGGGATCTCCAGATGGGTTGCAACATCTACCCCCAAGTTTCACCCTAGGCAACTCTACAGGCATCCTCTTTTATCAGGACCAGCCCCAAACATGCAGGAAATGCGGCCAGACTGCACATCAGGGGAAAGACTGCAAGGAGAGTGCATGCAAAAACTGTAGAGTGGCAGGGCATGAAACAAAGGACTGTCCAAGGAAGATGACCTGCAACCTCTGTGGAGAATCCAATCATACGTTTAAGGATTGCCCATAGAGAGCAAAAAGCTACGCAGCAGCGGCAGGAAAAGGCCTCCAAAAAGCTGGTCCCCCACCAAAATTACCTTGTAGCAAAAAGAAGGAAACCCCAGCACCAGAGAAAACTTCAGTGGGTAAGACTGAAACTCCCCAGACCGCCTCCATTCTCTCCCAGGCGGCAGTGAAACTGGCCCTCCCAGCTCACAATGCCACTAATCCTCACACCTTCACTAATCCTCACACCTCTTCTAAACCTCTCCCCTTCCAGTCCTCTTCTAAGCCTCTCTCCTCTGACACCTCCTCTGAAACTAACACCTCTCCACAGCTCTCCACTAATCCCCCTGAAGCAGCTATAACAACCTCCCCAGCTGCCTCAGATTCCTTCCCTCCCTTGTCTTCTGTTTCTTCTGTTTCAGGCCCACCTTTGAAGGAGCAATTAAATAAAAAATCTGGGAAAAGGAAAAAAGACAAGGAGGAGAGCCCTGATAAAGGCACCAGACAGAAAAGAGTGCCTCCAAAGGACAACACCCTCCCTGAGACAAAAGTGGACAGCAACATAGGGGGCATGGAAAAAGCAGTGAGCCCCCCTGGCGCCCAGCCTTAGAGGGAAAAGTACAGTATTATGCTGACATCCTGGACTTCTTGGCGTCTGTCCTACAGACTGATGAACCTCCAGACCGGGGAGGAGGAGGGGAGAACCCAACGGTGGAGAGTGGTAACTAGTGTCACTGTCTATATGTCCTATCTAACCTATTCTTCTCCCAACTAATGGCATCTCTTTCAGCATTTACCATTAATGTGAGGAGCATCATTGACCAGTACAGGCGACAGGGAATACTAACTTTTCTCTCTTCCCATGGAAGCGATATATATATATATGTTGCAGGAATGTGCCTTACCTTTTTCTCAATCCTACAGGCATCTCATGAGGCAATGGCCCCATGGACCCTCGTACTGGTCGGGTGGGGGCAGCTCTAAGGTGTAGTCATTTTGATCAGAGGGGGGCGGTTCGCGTTTGATTCTGTCCAGGAGCTAGTCTGCGGCAGACTTCTTGTCGTAGATGGCTCCTGGGCAGGTGAGCCTGTGCGGCTCATCAACATGTACGCCTCCCCTGAGAGAAATGAGCGACTGGAGCTTTTCCAGCGCCTGCGGACCCAGCTCGCTACCACCCGGGCAGTGGTGATGGGTGGGGATTTTAATTGCCCAATTGAGGAGGATGGGCGCAGCTCCTGCCATAATGCAAAGCTGGATAAAACATCCAGGTTACTGATAGAGATGGTCAGGGAGGCGTCCTTGCAGGACACGGTGGGCTCCATTGGGGCGGGCTCCGTTGATTATACTTGGAGCCACCCCGATGGCTCAAGGTGTTCTCAGATTGACTTCCTGTTCTCCTCCAGAACAGTAGAGCACAAGTGGCGTTCTATGGTCCCCTGCTATTTCTCTGACCACAGGGCCATTCACTTACAAGGGGTCCTGGGCAAAGGGTTTCCTCCCTGTCCAGGCTCCTGGAAGTTGAACTGTGCCCTGCTGGAAAGAGAGGAGATTGTAGAGGAGCTGCGGGGTGCTTATAAAATGTGGAAACTAGATAAAGTGTACTTACCCACTGTGGCCCAGTGGTGGGAGTTTATGAAAGTTAAATTCCGCAGTTTCTTTCAGGCAAAAGGCAGATGCCAGGAGTGCGAGAGGAGAAGTGAACTCAGGAGACTTCAAAGGAAACTGCACTCCCTGCAGGACCTCCAACTCTTTGGCTGGGATGTGAGAAAGGAGGTGGATGAGACCAAAGAGGGCCAGAAAAGGCGCATTATCTTCCGTTCCAAGGTGGAATACCTGTAGAACGGTGAGAAATGTAATTCTTTCTTTTTCAGGAAGCTACACTCTGCACACACTCCCCTGATAGAACTGAGGGACAGAGATGGCAGAATCCAAGAGGGGAAGGAAGGGGTCATGAAAGTGGTCACAGACGTCTACAGAGACCTCTACTCCCCCAAAGACACAGACACAGACCAAGCTGATATGTTCCTGTCAGATATCACTAACTCTGTTGATCATGCAGGTAGAGCAGCTATGGACTCCCCCCTGGCATTGGAGGAGCTGTTCTCTGCTGCCAGATCCTTCAAGTCGGGCAGGACCCCGGGCTGTGATGGTCTCCCAGCTGAATTTTATATAAAGCTGTGGGCCCTCATAGGCCCGGACCTGCTTGAACTGTACGAGGAGATGGTGGCGGAGGGCAGAATGCCTCTGACGCTAAGGGAGGGGATGATCACGATCTTGTATAAACAGAAGGGAGAGAGATGTGACCTTAAAAATTGGCGGCCCATCTCTCTCCTGAATGTGGACTACAAGATCCTCGCCAAGGTACTAGCCAACAGGCTAAAGAGGGTCATTGGTTAGATTGTTCACCCAGACCAAAACTGCGGCATTCCCGGTCACAGAATAGCAGATAACCTTGCCCTAATCAGAGACACGGTCCACTATATCAGAGACCGCCGTATAAAGGCAGCCCTGGTCAGCCTTGATCAGGAGAAGGCCTTTGACCGTGTCTCTCACGAATTCATGGGCAAGGCACTGCGCAGATTTGGGCTGGGAGAAATGTTCTGTTCATATGTTAACCTAATGTACATTGACATTTTCAGTATGGTGCTGGTGAACGGCTGGAAGACTGACTCCTTTCCAGTACTTTCTGGGGTCAGACAAGGTTGCCCTCTCTCACCTCTCCTTTTTGTCTGTTGTATAGAGCTCTTCGCTGAATGCATCAGGCGGAATCCAGAGATCAGGGGGATCACTGCACCAATACGTGGCAGACAAGAGGCAAAGTGCTCGCTGTACATGGACGATGGAACGATCTTCTTCTCTGACCAGCAATCAGTGAAAGAGCTCGTCCAGACATGCGAGGACTTTGGCAAAGCTTCGGGTGCAAAGGTCAACTGCGGGAAGTCAGAGACCATGCTCTTCGGGGAGTGGCACCTGTCTTCTGACCCCTTCCCTTTCCCCATCAGGATAGGCCTATGACGGTGCCCGCGATTCGTGCTGCCCTGTGTCTATCACCTGCTGAGTATTCGTGATTGGCTGTCTGTCATTCGCCCTCCTCACACAGCCTTTTTAAACCCAGGTTGAGCACTTCCAGGTTGCCTTTTCGTGGTGTCTCTGACTCCACTCTGCCTGACCTGCTTGTCAGATCTCTGGGCCTGTTTCCAGTGTTCCTGTATGCTACATTCCGGTGTTCCAGTGTTCCTGTACATTAACGTTCCGGTGTTCCAGTGATCCAGTGTTCCTGTTCGTTAATTTATCGGTGTTCCAGCGTTCTGGTGTGCCTGTGTTCAGGGGTTCCTGTGCTCCAGCACCGCACGGGTTAACCTGTACGAGTTCCTGAGTCTCGCTCTCCAGCTGTCGCTTCGGCGACATTGTTCTCCTCGCTATTGCATACACATTGTTGGTTCCAGCGTATGGACGCTGGTTTGCTCCACTAAACCTGATTGCAATATACATTGTTGGTTCCAGTGTGCGGTCGCTGGTTTGTTCCACTAACCTGGTTGCGATATACATTGTTGGTTCCAGCGTGCGGACGCTGGTTTGCTCCACTAAACCTGGTTGCAATATACATTGTTGGTTCCAGCATGCGGTCGCTGGTTTGCTCCACTAAACCTGGCTGCGATATACATTGTTGGTTCCAGCGTGCGGACGCTGGTTTGCTCCATTAAACCTGGTTGCGATATACATTGTTGGTTCCAGTGTGCGGTCGCTGGTTTGCTCCACTAAACCTGGTTGCGAAATACATTGTTGGTTCCAGCGTGCGGACGCTGGTTTGCTCCACTAAACCTGGTTGCAATATACATTGTTGGTTCCAGCGTGCGGTCGCTGGTTTGCTCCACTAAACCTGGTTGCAATATACATTGTTGGTTCCAGCGTGCGGACGCTGGTTTACTCCTTAAACCTGGTGGCGCTATTTACCATTAGTCCCAACGTGCGGACGTTGGTTTGCTCCTGAACATCCAGTACTGTGGTCAGTCGCTGTCCACTTCCTTGCAGTTGTCTGATTATCCCTGGCTATAGACTTCTGCTGAGTAAGACCTCTAGGCTTATGCTCTCTGCTGTCTTAGTCACCTAACAGCTGGTCTATTTGCTCAGGCTGCCCTGCCCGGTATTGGTGAGGCCGGTAGAACATTGACGTTACCATCCAGTAGGTTGCCTCACCCGGTATTGGCAGGGCCGGTAGAGCCTTCTACAGTACCTCCTTAGGCTGCCCTGCCTGGTATTGGTAAGGCCGGTAGAACCTTGTAACTCACCATCTTAAAGGTTGCCTTACCCGGTATTGGCAGGGCCGGTAGATCCTACATTCAGCATCCCATTGGGCTTCCTTGCCCGGTATTGGTAAGGCCGGTAGAAGCGGAATTATCATCTCACGGTTGCCTTACCCGGTATAGGCAAGGCCGGTAGAGCCTGTCATTAATATTGTCACTTGGGTTGCTTTGCCCGGTATTTAGGCAAGGCCGGTAGAACCTTTTGTATGTTCTATTGATGTTATATTGTTGTGTATGTTTACCCTACGGGGCCTGTCTTTAACTTTTAATAAAGCTAAATTTTACCAAACCTTAAGTCTGAGAGTCTTCAAAAACCGTGACAGTACGAAAGGGCCATGACCTCAGACACTAAGAGTGACGGTAACGCACAGAATATCCATTAGAGGATGGATACGCTCGAGCAACGTTTGAATCAGCTAGGGGTGGCTATCCAAACTATTGTTGAATGCATGGTACTTGCAGATAAGTCCGGTGCTAACCCGGTGGTCTCGCCAATTATGACACCGGAGAATGAGCCTAGGCCCTCAGGGGCCGCAGTCAAAGGGTTAACGGTTTCTGCACCCTTACCGCTGAGATATGACGGCGACCCTCAACTATGCAGAGGGTTTATCAATCAGCTTGAGATATTTATGGAATTGACGGCACACGCATTTCCTAGTGATCGCAGCAAGGTTGGGTTCATGATATCCTTGCTGACTGGCAGAGCATTGGCTTGGGCCAACCCACTTTGGGAAAACGCTAAATCTTGCACAAAGAATTTCTGTGATTTTGTGCAATCCTTTCTGAGAGTATTTGAGCCTCCTGGTAGAACTACCTCTGCTGCTAAACGTCTCATGGAGATACAATAGGGCAGGCACACGGTTGGCGATTTTGCCATTGAATTCCGCACCTTGGCAGCAGAGGTAGGATAGAATAACGATGCCCTGTTGGCAGCCTTTGCTCAAGGATTGAGTGACCAGATTAAAGATGAGATCGCAGCAAAAGATTTACCTACTGACCTAGATGATTATATCGAATACGTGATTCTAATTGACTCCAGAATAAGTGAAAGATTAACTGCCAGAGAGCGATGAGTATGATTAAAAAATAATGGGTCCAGTAGCATATTTTACCCACCCAACCCTCCCTCGACATCCAAACCTAGTGAACCTGTTCTGGAACCAAGTGAACCTATGCAGGTTGGTTTCACTAGGTTAACTAAGGAGGAGAGAAGGTATCGCAAGACACAAGGTTTATGTCTGTATTGCGGTAAAAATGGTCACCTGTTAAGATCTTGTCCGGTACGTCCGGGAAACGAACACACCTAGGGTACCTTGGGGGACAGGCCCTAGGTGGTGTCCAATCGTCCCCATTGTTGGGCACACTTAAACCCACCATACAGGTGGTATTGTCATGGGCACAACGCTCGGTTGAGATTTTGGCCTTGGTTGATTCTGGTGCTGCTGGGTATTTTATGGACAATACCTTTGCTGAATTGCATGGGGTACCACGGATTCAGAGAGAAACCCCTCTTGCTATTGAGGCAATTGATGGCAGACCTTTGGAACCAGCCCAAGTTACTTTTGAAACGATGCCCTTGTCCTTGACTATTGGGGCTCTTCACAAGGAAGAGCAGCAGTTCCAATTGATTAATTCTCCTCACCATGCCGTGATTTTGGGCTTTCCTTGGTTACAGTTGCACAACCCACAATTTATTTGGCAGAAATGTGAGATTGCTGCTTGGTCTCAGTTCTGTATGGATAAGTGCGTTACCCATCCTGTTAAGGTCTTGTGCACCTCCCCTTCACTACCTGATGCCTACCAGCAGTTTAGCGACGTTTTCAGTAAGGGAGAGGCTGGCGCCCTACCTCAGCACAGACCATACGATTGTCGCATAGAACTGAGTCCTGGAGCAGTACCACCGAGGGGACGCACGTATCCATTGTCTTCTGAGGAGAACCAAGCTATGGAGGAATACATAGCAGATGCCCTCAGTAGAGGGATCATAAGGAAATCTACTTCTCCGGCCGGTGCCAGGTTCTTTTTTGTTAAGAAAAAAAGTGGCAAACTGCGACCTTGCATAGACTATCCTGGGCTGAATAAGCTGATGGCAAAAAATGCCTACCCAATCCCACTCATCACCGAGCTGTTTGATAGACTTAAGGGGTCCTCGATTTTCACCAAATTGGACCTAAGGGCAGCCTACAATTTGATTCGTATCAGAGCCTGTGATGAGTGGAAAACTGCCTTCAATACGAGATCTGGGCATTATGAATACCTAGTCACGCCATTTGGTCTATGTAATGCTCCTGCAGTATTTCAAGAACTGATCAATGACGTTCTTAGAGATATGTTACAAACTTGTGTTGTAGTCTATCTTGACAACATACTTATCCACTCCAAAGACCTGTCACAACACATCAAGGATGTGTCTGAAGTCTTGCTGCACTTACGAAAAAATAAATTATTCTGTAAACTGGAGAAATGCGAGTTCCACAAAACCAGTGTACCGTTTCTGGGGTTTATAATTGGCAAAGACGGCATTGCCATGGATAAAGAGAAATTGACGGCAGTCTTACAATGGCCTAAACCCAAGAGCCTCAAAGCCATCCAACGGTTTCTGGGCTTCGCCAGTTATTACAGGAAGTTTATTAAAAACTTCTCCTCTATTGTGAAACCTCTGTCTGACCTCACGCATAAGGGCGCTAACCCATCCCGCTGGCCGGTGACTGCTGAAGAGGCCTTTGAGAAGTTGAAGATAGCCGTTGCTGAAGCGCCTGTGTTGTCCCACCCTGATCCAATACTTCCCTTTACTTTGGAAGTTGATGCCTCAGATATTGGGGTCGGGGAGGTGCTCTCTCAGCGACAGGTTAAAGGCGGTACACTCAGACCCTGTGGATTCTTTTCAAAAAAATTGACTATTGCTCAAAGTCATTACGAGATTGGTGATCGAGAATTACTGGCCATTATCCTTGCTCTCAAAGAATGGCGTCATTTACTTGAAGGCACAAAAAACCCCGTTTTGATTCTAACTGATCACAAGAATCTGACGTATCTTTCTGAGGCCAAGAGACTGTCTTCTCGCCAGGCCAAATGGGCACTGTTTCTATCCCGATTCAATTTCGTTGTATCATACCTGCCGGGATCAAAGAATGTTAGGACTGATGCTCTGTCTAGACAACTTGAAGCAGAGGTTGACAGAGAAGAGGTACCAGCACCTCTCATTCAACCTGATCGAATATTGGCTACCATACGTACTAGTATTACTTCACCACTAGGGGAGGAGATTTTGACATCCCAAGCCTCTGCTCCTCATGAGACTCCAGTGGGCAAATGTTTTGTCGCTGAGCCATTCCGTACTTGATTACTTGAGACCTACCACTCCTCTAAGGCTGTGGGACATATTGGTAGGGATCAATTGTTCTGGTCTCTCTCTCAGCTATTTTGGTGGCCTTCTATGAGAGCTGATTGTGCCAATTTTACGAATGCCTGTGCCACCTGTGCCCGTGCCAAAACCCCTAGACATCTCCCTCTGGGCTTGCTTCAGCCGGTGCCTAATGGTGAACGCCCTTGGTCTCACGTTTCTATCGACTTTATGGGAGAATTGCCCATGTCTAGAGGGTACTCTTTCATATTGATGGTGGTAGACAGGTTCTCTAAAATGGCACACTTCGTACCCCTCCGTGGCCTTCCTTCGGCCAAAGAACTGGCAATGGTATTTGCTCGAGAAGTATTTCAGTTACATGGAGTACCCAGGGTGCTGGTGTCTGACAGGGGGAGCCAGTTTGTGTCCAGATTCTGGAGGGCATTTTGCGAACAGATGGGCATACAGCTATTATTTTCCTCGGCATATCATCCCCAGACTAACGGGGCCGCTGAGAGGACCAATCAAGGATTGGAACAGTTTCTGCGATGTTTTGTGACTGACCATCATGATAATTGGACCGACTTGTTGCCTTGGGCAGAGTTTGCCAGGAACTGCGCAGTTAATTCTTCCTCCGGGAGCTCTCTGTTTTTGATCAATTATGGGTTCCAACCCTGCCTGCTCCCGGATTCCTTTCAATCACAGCAGATTCCAGCTCTGGATGAGCATATAGAGCAACTCCGTTCCACATGGGCACAAGTTCAGAGGGCATTGGGCCTGTCTTTTCAGCTATATCAGCGTCATGCCAATCGCAGAAGGCTTCCAGCGGTTCCCTTCCAAGTCGGATAGAGTATGGCTGTCCTCCAAGAATCTAAAACTGAAGGTCCCATCTAATAAGCTGGCACCTCGGTTCATTGGTCCGTACAAGATCATTCGCAAAATTAACCCTGTTTCTTATGCCTTGGAATTGCCTGCTTCTATGTGCATTCATAATGAATTCCATGTGTCTCTCCTTAAACCTCTGGTTTGTAACCGTTATACTACCACACCTGTGATGCCAGGTCCTGTTGAAGTCGAGGGGCAGGAGGAGTATGAAGTACAAAGCATTATTGATTCCTGCAGACGTAGAGGAGGGGTACAGTATCTGGTGCATTGGAAAGGTTATGGTCCTGAGGATCGTTCCTGGGTTGACAGTAAGGACCTTCATGCACCCAAATTACTATGAGTATTTCATGCCAAATACCCTCAGAAGCCTGGACCCTACTCTAGAAAAGGGGGTCTTTGAAAGGGGGGTACTATCACGGTGCCCCTGATTCGTGCTGCTCTTTGTCTATCACCTGCTGAGTATTCGTGATTGGCTGTCTGTCATTAGCCCCCCTCACACAACCTTTTTAAACCCAGGTTGAGCACTTCCAGGTTGCCTTTTCGTGGTGTCTCTGACTCCACTCTGCCTGACCTGCTTGTCAGATCTCTGGGCCTGTTTCCAGTGTTCCTGTATGCTACATTCCGGTGTTCCAGTGTTCCTGTACATTAACGTTCCGGTGTTCCAGCGTTCCGGTGTGCCTGTGTTCAGGGTTTCCTGTGCTCCAGCACCGCGCGAGTTAACCTGTACGAGTTCCTGAGTCTCGCTCTCCAGCTGTCGCTTCGGCGACATTGTTCTTCTCGCTATTGCATACACATTGTTGGTTCCAGCGTACGGTCGCTGGTTTGCTCCACTAAACCTGGTTGCAATATACATTGTTGGTTCCAGCGTGCGGTCGCTGGTTTGCTCCACTAAACCTGGTTGCAATATACATTGTTGGTTCCAGCGTGCGGTCGCTGGTTTGCTCCACTAACCTGGTTGCGATATACATTGTTGGTTCCAGCGTGCGGTCGCTGGTTTGCTCCACTAAACCTGGTTGCAATATACATTGTTGGTTCCAGCGTGTGGACGCTGGTTTGCTCTACTAAATCTGGTTGCGATATCCATTGTTGGTTCCAGCGTGCGGTCGCTGGTTTGATCCACTAAACCTGGTTGCGATATACATTGTTGGTTCCAGCGTGCGTTCGCCGGTTTGCTCCACTAAACCTGGTTGCGATATACATTGTTGGTTCCAGGGTGCGGTCGCTGGTTTACTCCACTAAACCTGGTTGCGATATACATTTTTGGTTCCAGGGTGCGGTCGCTGGTTTACTCCACTAAACCGGGTTGCGATATACATTGTTGGTTCCAGCGTGCGGACGCTGGTTTGCTCCACTAAACCTGGTTGCAATATACATTGTTGGTTCCAGCGTGCGGACGCTGGTTTGCTCCACTAAACCTGGTTGCAATATACATTGTTGGTTCCAGCGTGCGGTTGCTGGTTTGCTCCACTAAACCTGGTTGCAATATACATTGTTGGTTCCAGCATGCGGTCGCTGGTTTGCTCCACTAAACCTGGCTGCGATATACATTGTTGGTTCCAGCGTGCGGACGCTGGTTTGCTCCATTAAACCTGGTTGCGATATACATTGTTGGTTCCAGTGTGCGGTCGCTGGTTTGCTCCACTAAACCTGGTTGCGAAATACATTGTTGGTTCCAGCGTGCGGACGCTGGTTTGCTCCACTAAACCTGGTTGCAATATACATTGTTGGTTCCAGCGTGCGGTCGCTGGTTTGCTCCACTAAACCTGGTTGCAATATACATTGTTGGTTCCAGCGTGCGGACGCTGGTTTACTCCTTAAACCTGGTGGCGCTATTTACCATTAGTCCCAACGTGCGGACGTTGGTTTGCTCCTGAACATCCAGTACTGTGGTCAGTCGCTGTCCACTTCCTTGCAGTTGTCTGATTATCCCTGGCTATAGACTTCTGCTGAGTAAGACCTCTAGGCTTATGCTCTCTGCTGTCTTAGTCACCTAACAGCTGGTCTATTTGCTCAGGCTGCCCTGCCCGGTATTGGTGAGGCCGGTAGAACATTGACGTTACCATCCAGTAGGTTGCCTCACCCGGTATTGGCAGGGCCGGTAGAGCCTTCTACAGTACCTCCTTAGGCTGCCCTGCCTGGTATTGGTAAGGCCGGTAGAACCTTGTAACTCACCATCTTAAAGGTTGCCTTACCCGGTATTGGCAGGGCCGGTAGATCCTACATTCAGCATCCCATTGGGCTTCCTTGCCCGGTATTGGTAAGGCCGGTAGAAGCGGAATTATCATCTCACGGTTGCCTTACCCGGTATAGGCAAGGCCGGTAGAGCCTGTCATTAATATTGTCACTTGGGTTGCTTTGCCCGGTATTTAGGCAAGGCCGGTAGAACCTTTTGTATGTTCTATTGATGTTATATTGTTGTGTATGTTTACCCTACGGGGCCTGTCTTTAACTTTTAATAAAGCTAAATTTTACCAAACCTTAAGTCTGAGAGTCTTCAAAAACCGTGACAGTACGAAAGGGCCATGACCTCAGACACTAAGAGTGACGGTAACGCACAGAATATCCATTAGAGGATGGATACGCTCGAGCAACGTTTGAATCAGCTAGGGGTGGCTATCCAAACTATTGTTGAATGCATGGTACTTGCAGATAAGTCCGGTGCTAACCCGGTGGTCTCGCCAATTATGACACCGGAGAATGAGCCTAGGCCCTCAGGGGCCGCAGTCAAAGGGTTAACGGTTTCTGCACCCTTACCGCTGAGATATGACGGCGACCCTCAACTATGCAGAGGGTTTATCAATCAGCTTGAGATATTTATGGAATTGACGGCACACGCATTTCCTAGTGATCGCAGCAAGGTTGGGTTCATGATATCCTTGCTGACTGGCAGAGCATTGGCTTGGGCCAACCCACTTTGGGAAAACGCTAAATCTTGCACAAAGAATTTCTGTGATTTTGTGCAATCCTTTCTGAGAGTATTTGAGCCTCCTGGTAGAACTACCTCTGCTGCTAAACGTCTCATGGAGATACAATAGGGCAGGCACACGGTTGGCGATTTTGCCATTGAATTCCGCACCTTGGCAGCAGAGGTAGGATAGAATAACGATGCCCTGTTGGCAGCCTTTGCTCAAGGATTGAGTGACCAGATTAAAGATGAGATCGCAGCAAAAGATTTACCTACTGACCTAGATGATTATATCGAATACGTGATTCTAATTGACTCCAGAATAAGTGAAAGATTAACTGCCAGAGAGCGATGAGTATGATTAAAAAATAATGGGTCCAGTAGCATATTTTACCCACCCAACCCTCCCTCGACATCCAAACCTAGTGAACCTGTTCTGGAACCAAGTGAACCTATGCAGGTTGGTTTCACTAGGTTAACTAAGGAGGAGAGAAGGTATCGCAAGACACAAGGTTTATGTCTGTATTGCGGTAAAAATGGTCACCTGTTAAGATCTTGTCCGGTACGTCCGGGAAACGAACACACCTAGGGTACCTTGGGGGACAGGCCCTAGGTGGTGTCCAATCGTCCCCATTGTTGGGCACACTTAAACCCACCATACAGGTGGTATTGTCATGGGCACAACGCTCGGTTGAGATTTTGGCCTTGGTTGATTCTGGTGCTGCTGGGTATTTTATGGACAATACCTTTGCTGAATTGCATGGGGTACCACGGATTCAGAGAGAAACCCCTCTTGCTATTGAGGCAATTGATGGCAGACCTTTGGAACCAGCCCAAGTTACTTTTGAAACGATGCCCTTGTCCTTGACTATTGGGGCTCTTCACAAGGAAGAGCAGCAGTTCCAATTGATTAATTCTCCTCACCATGCCGTGATTTTGGGCTTTCCTTGGTTACAGTTGCACAACCCACAATTTATTTGGCAGAAATGTGAGATTGCTGCTTGGTCTCAGTTCTGTATGGATAAGTGCGTTACCCATCCTGTTAAGGTCTTGTGCACCTCCCCTTCACTACCTGATGCCTACCAGCAGTTTAGCGACGTTTTCAGTAAGGGAGAGGCTGGCGCCCTACCTCAGCACAGACCATACGATTGTCGCATAGAACTGAGTCCTGGAGCAGTACCACCGAGGGGACGCACGTATCCATTGTCTTCTGAGGAGAACCAAGCTATGGAGGAATACATAGCAGATGCCCTCAGTAGAGGGATCATAAGGAAATCTACTTCTCCGGCCGGTGCCAGGTTCTTTTTTGTTAAGAAAAAAAGTGGCAAACTGCGACCTTGCATAGACTATCCTGGGCTGAATAAGCTGATGGCAAAAAATGCCTACCCAATCCCACTCATCACCGAGCTGTTTGATAGACTTAAGGGGTCCTCGATTTTCACCAAATTGGACCTAAGGGCAGCCTACAATTTGATTCGTATCAGAGCCTGTGATGAGTGGAAAACTGCCTTCAATACGAGATCTGGGCATTATGAATACCTAGTCACGCCATTTGGTCTATGTAATGCTCCTGCAGTATTTCAAGAACTGATCAATGACGTTCTTAGAGATATGTTACAAACTTGTGTTGTAGTCTATCTTGACAACATACTTATCCACTCCAAAGACCTGTCACAACACATCAAGGATGTGTCTGAAGTCTTGCTGCACTTACGAAAAAATAAATTATTCTGTAAACTGGAGAAATGCGAGTTCCACAAAACCAGTGTACCGTTTCTGGGGTTTATAATTGGCAAAGACGGCATTGCCATGGATAAAGAGAAATTGACGGCAGTCTTACAATGGCCTAAACCCAAGAGCCTCAAAGCCATCCAACGGTTTCTGGGCTTCGCCAGTTATTACAGGAAGTTTATTAAAAACTTCTCCTCTATTGTGAAACCTCTGTCTGACCTCACGCATAAGGGCGCTAACCCATCCCGCTGGCCGGTGACTGCTGAAGAGGCCTTTGAGAAGTTGAAGATAGCCGTTGCTGAAGCGCCTGTGTTGTCCCACCCTGATCCAATACTTCCCTTTACTTTGGAAGTTGATGCCTCAGATATTGGGGTCGGGGAGGTGCTCTCTCAGCGACAGGTTAAAGGCGGTACACTCAGACCCTGTGGATTCTTTTCAAAAAAATTGACTATTGCTCAAAGTCATTACGAGATTGGTGATCGAGAATTACTGGCCATTATCCTTGCTCTCAAAGAATGGCGTCATTTACTTGAAGGCACAAAAAACCCCGTTTTGATTCTAACTGATCACAAGAATCTGACGTATCTTTCTGAGGCCAAGAGACTGTCTTCTCGCCAGGCCAAATGGGCACTGTTTCTATCCCGATTCAATTTCGTTGTATCATACCTGCCGGGATCAAAGAATGTTAGGACTGATGCTCTGTCTAGACAACTTGAAGCAGAGGTTGACAGAGAAGAGGTACCAGCACCTCTCATTCAACCTGATCGAATATTGGCTACCATACGTACTAGTATTACTTCACCACTAGGGGAGGAGATTTTGACATCCCAAGCCTCTGCTCCTCATGAGACTCCAGTGGGCAAATGTTTTGTCGCTGAGCCATTCCGTACTTGATTACTTGAGACCTACCACTCCTCTAAGGCTGTGGGACATATTGGTAGGGATCAATTGTTCTGGTCTCTCTCTCAGCTATTTTGGTGGCCTTCTATGAGAGCTGATTGTGCCAATTTTACGAATGCCTGTGCCACCTGTGCCCGTGCCAAAACCCCTAGACATCTCCCTCTGGGCTTGCTTCAGCCGGTGCCTAATGGTGAACGCCCTTGGTCTCACGTTTCTATCGACTTTATGGGAGAATTGCCCATGTCTAGAGGGTACTCTTTCATATTGATGGTGGTAGACAGGTTCTCTAAAATGGCACACTTCGTACCCCTCCGTGGCCTTCCTTCGGCCAAAGAACTGGCAATGGTATTTGCTCGAGAAGTATTTCAGTTACATGGAGTACCCAGGGTGCTGGTGTCTGACAGGGGGAGCCAGTTTGTGTCCAGATTCTGGAGGGCATTTTGCGAACAGATGGGCATACAGCTATTATTTTCCTCGGCATATCATCCCCAGACTAACGGGGCCGCTGAGAGGACCAATCAAGGATTGGAACAGTTTCTGCGATGTTTTGTGACTGACCATCATGATAATTGGACCGACTTGTTGCCTTGGGCAGAGTTTGCCAGGAACTGCGCAGTTAATTCTTCCTCCGGGAGCTCTCTGTTTTTGATCAATTATGGGTTCCAACCCTGCCTGCTCCCGGATTCCTTTCAATCACAGCAGATTCCAGCTCTGGATGAGCATATAGAGCAACTCCGTTCCACATGGGCACAAGTTCAGAGGGCATTGGGCCTGTCTTTTCAGCTATATCAGCGTCATGCCAATCGCAGAAGGCTTCCAGCGGTTCCCTTCCAAGTCGGATAGAGTATGGCTGTCCTCCAAGAATCTAAAACTGAAGGTC
Source organism: Rhinophrynus dorsalis (assembly GCA_037306005.1). Lineage (NCBI taxonomy): Eukaryota > Metazoa > Chordata > Amphibia > Anura > Rhinophrynidae > Rhinophrynus > Rhinophrynus dorsalis. Next base: position 37,406,489 of record CM074727.1, read on the forward strand.
CCATCTAATAAGCTGGCACCTCGGTTCATTGGTCCGTACAAGATCATTCGCAAAATTAACCCTGTTTCTTATGCCTTGGAATTGCCTGCTTCTATGTGCATTCATAATGAATTCCATGTGTCTCTCCTTAAACCTCTGGTTTGTAACCGTTATACTACCACACCTGTGATGCCAGGTCCTGTTGAAGTCGAGGGGCAGGAGGAGTATGAAGTACAAAGCATTATTGATTCCTGCAGACGTAGAGGAGGGGTACAGTATCTGGTGCATTGGAAAGGTTATGGTCCTGAGGATCGTTCCTGGGTTGACAGTAAGGACCTTCATGCACCCAAATTACTATGAGTATTTCATGCCAAATACCCTCAGAAGCCTGGACCCTACTCTAGAAAAGGGGGTCTTTGAAAGGGGGGTACTATCACGGTGCCCCTGATTCGTGCTGCTCTTTGTCTATCACCTGCTGAGTATTCGTGATTGGCTGTCTGTCATTAGCCCCCCTCACACAACCTTTTTAAACCCAGGTTGAGCACTTCCAGGTTGCCTTTTCGTGGTGTCTCTGACTCCACTCTGCCTGACCTGCTTGTCAGATCTCTGGGCCTGTTTCCAGTGTTCCTGTATGCTACATTCCGGTGTTCCAGTGTTCCTGTACATTAACGTTCCGGTGTTCCAGCGTTCCGGTGTGCCTGTGTTCAGGGTTTCCTGTGCTCCAGCACCGCGCGAGTTAACCTGTACGAGTTCCTGAGTCTCGCTCTCCAGCTGTCGCTTCGGCGACATTGTTCTTCTCGCTATTGCATACACATTGTTGGTTCCAGCGTACGGTCGCTGGTTTGCTCCACTAAACCTGGTTGCAATATACATTGTTGGTTCCAGCGTGCGGTCGCTGGTTTGCTCCACTAAACCTGGTTGCAATATACATTGTTGGTTCCAGCGTGCGCTCGCTGGTTTGCTCCACTAACCTGGTTGCGATATACATTGTTGGTTCCAGCGTGCGGTCGCTGGTTTGCTCCACTAAACCTGGTTGCAATATACATTGTTGGTTCCAGCGTGTGGACGCTGGTTTGCTCTACTAAATCTGGTTGCGATATCCATTGTTGGTTCCAGCGTGCGGTCGCTGGTTTGATCCACTAAACCTGGTTGCGATATACATTGTTGGTTCCAGCGTGCGTTCGCCGGTTTGCTCCACTAAACCTGGTTGCGATATACATTGTTGGTTCCAGGGTGCGGTCGCTGGTTTACTCCACTAAACCTGGTTGCGATATACATTTTTGGTTCCAGGGTGCGGTCGCTGGTTTACTCCACTAAACCGGGTTGCGATATACATTGTTGGTTCCAGCGTGCGGACGCTGGTTTGCTCCACTAAACCTGGTTGCAATATACATTGTTGGTTCCAGCGTGCGGACGCTGGTTTGCTCCACTAAACCTGGTTGCGATATACATTGTTGGTTCCAGCGTGCGGACGCTGGTTTGCTCCACTAAACCTGGTTGCAATATACATTGTTGGTTCCAGCGTGCGGACGCTGGTTTACTCCTTAAACCTGGTGGCGCTATTTACCATTATTCCCAACGTGCGGACTTTGGTTTGCTCCTGAACATCCAGTACTGTGGTCAGTCGCTGTCCACTTCCTTGCAGTTGTCTGATTATCCCTGGCTATAGACTTCTGCTGAGTAAGACCTCTAGGCTTATGCTCTCTGCTGTCTTAGTCACCTAACAACTGGTCTATTTGCTCAGGCTGCCCTGCCCGGTATTGGTGAGACCGGTAGAACCTTGACGTTACCATCCTGTAGGTTGCCTCACCCGGTATTGGCAGGGCCGGTAGAGCCTACTACAGTACCTCCTTAGGCTGCCCTGCCCGGTATTGGTAAGGCCGGTAGAACCTTGTAACTCACCATATTAAAGGTTGCCTTACCCGGTATTGGCAGGGCCGGTAGAGCCTACATTCAGCATCCCATTGGGCTGCCTTGCCCGGTATTGGTAAGGCCGGTAGAAGCGGAATTATCATCTCACGGTTGCCTTACCCGGTATAGGCAAGGCCGGTAGAGCCTGTCATTAATATTGTCACTTGGGTTGCCTTGCCCGGTATTTAGGCAAGGCCGGTAGAACCTTTTGTATGTTCTATTGATGTTAAATTGTTATGTATGTTTACCCTACGGGGACTGCCTTTAACTTTTAATAAAGTTAAATTTTACCAAACCTTAAGTCTGAGAGTCTTCAAAAACCATGACAAGGCCTCATCAAAAACCTGGGAGTCTGGTTCGGTGGAAAAGGAGCGGCCCTGAAGTGTTGGGATGAAAGACTAGCAAAAGTCAGACAGAAATTTGGACTATGGAGCCTCAGGGACCTCACCATAGAGGGAAAAATACTGGTACTGCAGAATGAGATCCTTCCAGTTCTGCAGTACATGGCCCAAGCTTGGCCACCCTTGGCAACAATTTGCAGAGCCATCACAAGGGCAGTGTTTCACTTCATCTGGGGCTCCAAAATGGACAGAGTGAAGCGTGCAGTTATGTACAAGGAGCCCCACAAAGGAGGAAAGGGGGTGCCAGACATCCCCACCATGTTGCGGGCCTTCTTCGTGTGCAACTGTGTGCGGAGGACTTTAAGAGAGAGCGACCAGGGATCTGCCGGTAATGCCATGTCCCTTTTCTTCCTGCTTCCTCTTTGGAGGGGACTTGGTTGGGAGACGTGGGACAGCTCCATCCCTTACAACTGGACTACCCCCTGGTTCTACCAGGATGTTGGTAGATTTGTGAGAGAGAACCAACTGGAGGGTGTTAAACCAGAACTGTGGACCCCAAAGGTCATATAGAAGCTCACTAGAGCAAAAGACATTATAGAGACAATTTCAGGACTCCCAGCTGCTACTTCCAAGATGGTATGGCAGAACGTGTTATCAGGGAGACTCACCAACAGACAGAAGGACACTGCATGGATGGCCATTCAGGGTGGTCTGTCTCTCAGGTCATTCATGCATGCAAGGAACCTATGCAGGTATAGACACTGCCCTAGAGGATGCATGGCAGAAGAAACTGCCCTGCATGTTTTTTGGCAGTGCCCCTTTGCCCAAGCTCTGTTGGATGACCTGGAAAATGAACTTAAAGATTCTGTTCCAAAGAGACACTTGTCGTACCACTTGGTACTGTATGGACTATTTCCAGGGACACACTCGTATGGTGCTATCCAGGAAGACTGGCGCATCATGTGCTGTGTCAAAGATGCTCTGTGGTTTGCAAGGAATCGTCTGGTGCTGAGGAGAGAACAGGTGACAACACAGGACTGTCGAAGACTGATCCACAGTCTGCTAAGAGACTATAACATCTTGGACAGCCCTGAAGAGGAGGACTAGCATACCCTCCAATGGCCCAATATCACTGTCACCTCCCCTTGGCCCCCTAACCCATGCCCCATATTCCTCCCCCCCCGCGCACACATCCAATCCCCCAGGCGAATGCCCACAGAGACGTTAATACAGTAAAATAAAGTACAAGTGTGGAGTTCAATAAAGTTATGATACAATAAAGTTCAAATGTACCTGCGTGCCGCCAAAGTGCACTGCGTTGCAGGTATTAAGAATGTTATTGCTTTAAATGTATGAATGCACTCTGTATTGGAAAGCATTACTGTACAAAGAAATGTTGTATTGTATTTTCCATGTCAAAATAAAGATTATTTAAAAAAAAAAAAAAAATGATCAGCTTGCAAACCCCCTCCTGTCTGAGCACTTTGGCCCGGGAGGGGGCGGGGTACTGAAGTTCTGCACCTTGCCCCTTGGCAGCCCTCACTCCCCCCTACTGTCTGAGCCTTTTGGCCCGGGAGGGGTTGGGGTACTGAAGCTCTGCATCTTGCCCCTTGGGCAGCTGCACCCCCCTCCTGTCTTTGGACAGTTTGGAGGGGGAGGGGGTATTGATACTGTGCACAATGCCCCATGGCTGCTCTCCCCCCCTTCTGTCGGGGGAGGGGGAGGGGGTAAGAAAGCTCTACACCTTGCCCCATGGGCTGCCATAACCCTCTCTCCTGTCTTTTGGCTGGAGAGGGGAGGGAAATTGAAGCTCTACACCTTGCCAGACAGGCTGCCCCCACCCCCTCCTGTCTGAGCCTTTTGGCCTGCGAGGGGGCGGGGTACTGAAGCTCTGCACCTTGCCCCATTGGCTGCTCTCAGCCCATCCTATCATTTGACTAGGGAGGGGGCGGGGTACAGAAGCTCTGCACCTTGCCCCATGGCAGCCCCTACCCCCCTCTTGTCTGAGCCTTTTGGCCCGGGAGGGGGCGGGGTACTGAAGCTCTGCACCTTTTCCCCTTGGGCAGCTGCACCCCCCTCCTGTCTTTAGACATTTGGGAGGGGGAGGGTGTACTGATGCTCTGCACTATGCCCCATGGCTGCTCTCCCCCCTCCTGTCTGAGCCTTTTGGCCCGGGAGGGGGAGGGGGTACTGAAGCTCTGCACCTTTACCCCTTGGGCAGCCCCCTCCTGTCTTTAGACATTTGGGAGGGGGAGGGGGTACTGATGCTCTGCACCATGCCCCATGGCTGCTCTCCCCCCTCCTGTCTGAGCCTTTTGGCCCGGGAGGGGGTGGGGGTACTGAAGCTCTACACCTTGCCCCACGGGCTGCCTTAACCCCCTCTCCCGTCTTTTGGCCGGAGAGGGGGCGGGGTACTGAAGCTCTACACCTTGCCCCACGGGCTGCCTTAACCCCCTTTCCCGTCTTTTGGCCGGAGAGGGGGCGGGATACTGAAGCTCTACATCTTGCCCCACTGGCTGCTCTTGTCCCCCCTCCCGTTTTTCAACTTTGTGTACAGACAATAATAGATGTGCTAATACGTTTCAAAGAAGCTCTCTATCCTTCTCCTGGAGAGAACAGAAATATTCTTCCCCTGTCAGTGTCCTTTTATCACTTCTCATATTATCCACTTCATTACCAAGTGGAAATGCACTAACTCCTTGTATATCATACGTAGCAAAGAAATAATAAACAATAAATATTAAAGTAATATTAAAATCAATTAAATAACATTTTAACATATATATATATATATATATATATATATATATATATATATGTAAATATATATATATATATATGTAAATCTAAATGAATATACTAAAGTAGTTAAAGGGATAGTAATGTTTCACAATAAAAGCAGCTCTAATAATCAACATAGTATTTGAGCCTTGGAGATTGTTATTTCAATACTGTCAGAGTTGTAGTTCAAGAGTAATTGAAAGATAAAAGTATCCTCCTCATGTCCCTTTTACCTTGTGTAACACTGCTCACCTCAGATGTGGAATCTGGTCACATGACCAGACAGATCATAGCAAGGAACAATCTTCTTACTTTGAGAACAATGAAAGTCCTGTCGTCATTGACAGGTTTTTCCTTTATCTTAAAGGGATAGTTATGTTTCATAATAAAAGCAGCTCTAATTAATCTTCATAGCATTTGAGCCTTGGAGAGTGTTATTTCAATTCTGTCAGAGTTGTAGTTCAAAAATAATTGAATGTTAAAGTATCTTCGTCCCGCCCCTTTTACTGATGTTACACTGCTCACCTAAGAGCAGCAGGGAGTGTCCAGGTAGATTGCAGAGAGGGACAATCTTCAATTAAGATAAGGGAAAAAGCTGAAAAAACTGTCAAAGGGGACCATAGAATATTAACCCTTGACGTGAGCTGTCTCGTATATGGACTAGATTCCACATCTGAGGAGAGGGGGCTTATACTAGGGAAAAAAGAGGCGGGAGGGGGAAACTTTATCATTCAATTACTCTTGAACTACAACTCGCACAGTATTGAAATAACACTCTCCATGGCCCAAATACTATGAAGATTAATTGGAGCTGCTGTTTTTGTGAAACATTACTATCACTTTAATTGAAGATTGTCCCTCTCTGCAATCTGCCTGAACACCACCCTGCTGCTCTAAGCTGAGAAGTTACATCAGTAAAAGGGACAGGAGGGGGATACTTTATCATTCAATTACTCTTGAACTACAACTCTGACAGTAATGAAATAGCACTCTCTATGGCTCAAATACTATGATGATTAATTGGAGCTGCATTTTTGTGAAATATTACTATCCCTTTAATATGAGAATTGTTAACAGGGGACTTATATATACATATCTATCAGCTGCTTGAGAATGGGCTCTATTGTCTGAAACACATCGCATTGTGCATTTTGTTTGGAGATACAGCGTTTGGATTATGCTGTTTGGATTATGAGTACTGGGAGTTTTTTATAATTGTTTTAGTATAGTAAATGCCTGATGATAGTGAATCACTAAATATTAAGTTTAAGGGTCTTGCTATTACTGAACTAAGTTCAGTAATATACCCTTGGGTGTATAACATCAGGTCCAAGAGCTTTAGTCACCATAACATTTTCCAATCTCTTTTGGACTTTGTCCTCAGTAAGCCATGTACATGATGGAGGGAATTCTGTGATTCTGTCTGTTTGTCCTTAGCCTGCCATTGTTGATTCCTTTGTATATACAGAAGAAAATAATATGTATAAGCCAGGTGTCAGTCATAACCTTACCCTCACTAATTAATTCATGTCTCATTTTAAAGAGGACCAATATCAACCTTAATCTTTTTGCCATTTCTATACTTGCATAATTGTTTAGGATTTTTCTTGGTCTCTTTTGCAACACTATTCTCATTTCAATCCTAACTAGCCTAATTGCTCACTTGCAGATTTTATTACAGTACATAGTTTTTGGTGTTTTATAAAAAAAAGTTTACTGATTCTTGAAGTGGCATAACTGGAATTCAATGAAATCAAAAATTGGCAGTACTTTTGTAGAATAAACATTAGTGATTAAGGAAACTAGACACAGAAACCAATCTATTTAAAGCTCAGTTACAGTATCACATAAATCAGGTGAAGAGCAGTTTAGTGCTGTGTCTGGAAGACATTTCCCTTACTGTCTGGGATGTTTGAGATAAGAAATTCCCCAGAAGGGACCGCAGGGTACTGGAGGGGAAGCATGTCATGAGGAGGGTTAAGACATAGAGGAAGTGTGAGTGAGAGGGAGGAATAAAATGGAACGGGTTTAAAGGGATAGTAATACTTTGTTTTATCTTTATTTTATTTTGTATGCATTAAAAAACCATGAAGAACTATATAAGTCTTATCTCTCAAACCTTTATGGTTTGAGAGATATTCACAAGCAAAGTTTCCCCTCCAGTCCCTTTTACCTAGTGTAAGCCATCTCTTCTTAGAGACTGTAAGACCAGACAGATAACAGCAGGGGACAATCTTCTTCCTATGAAAGCAATGAAGGCCCTGCCCCCCCTTGACAAGTTTTTCAGGTTTTTCCCTTATCTGAATTGAAGATTGTCCCTCTCTGCAGTCTACCTGGGCACCTCCCTTCTGCTCTGGCTGAACAGTGTTATATCAGTAAAAGGGACGGGAGGGGGATACTTTAGCATTCAATTACTCTTGAACTACAACTCTGACAGAATTGAAATAACACTCTACAAAGTCCAAATACTATGATGATTAATTAGAGCTGCTTTTGTTATGAAACATTACTATCCCTTTAAAGGCGGTAGAGACAGGAAGTGGGCTGTTGTGTGGAAGAAGAAAGGACAGAGGAAGCGTCCCTCCCTCCCATCCCTATTATGGTGTGAATGTGTGTCTATGCCCGTCAGATAGTCCTTGCATGGTTTTCAGAGACTGATAACTGATGTGGTATGTTAAGGGTTTTTATCCTTGGGCGGAAGCCCTTTTGGAGTTTGCCCCAGACCTAGTTTGCTTCTCGGCCTTTTGGCTAAGATCAAGTTTAGTATCTGTTCTTATCAGTTCTACCTTTTTCTTAAAGTGGATCAAAACACTGTTGCTGACTCGCCAACTCCCGGGGGAGATTAATGCTTGTAGTGGTTCCGGCCACTATATAAACCGGTGAGGTTAGAGAAGCACAGTATTCCTAATGGAAGGCACTTCCTCCGGCGACGGAGAAGGCTTCCATCTGACGCTCATTCGCCAACACCAGGGGGAGATTAATGCTGGATGGGCTTCACTCCTTCCTAACACCGGTGAGGTAGATGACGCTCAGAATCCCTTTTGGAAAGGTACGCTCTCCCGAGGCGGAGAGAGCTCCCAAAGGGAATGATCCACAAGCCAAGGCTTGAGGGAGCAAGACACTGAACGGCGAATTCGTGGAAGCTGCGCAAGCCCTTGACAAAATAAATGTATGTAACATGATTTGAATATGCAAATAAAGATATTTTCAAACCCATGGACAGCTTGCAAACCCCCTCCTGTCTGAGCCTTTTGACCCAGGAGGGGTTGGGGTACTGAAGCTCTGCACCTTACCCCTTGGGCAGCTGCACCCCCCTCCTGTCTTTGGACATTTTGGAGGAGGGGGTGTTGATGCTCTGCACCATGCCCCATGGCTGCTTATACTAGAATGGACTACGGATTACTAGATGCAGTGTATTTTGGCATATATTTATTTCAATGTAAAAACTTAGCAGGCTATAACTGCAGTGCATTGTGGGATACAGTCACGTTAATATAAATAGATAGCAATGTGTAATATGCAACTCTCTTGGTGACATGCATGATTCAGAAGGATGTTGGGACATGGAAGCTCTGCAACTTGTTCCAAGGGCAGCTTGAAACTCCCTCCTCTCTGAGCCTTTTGCCCGGGGAGGGGGTGGGGTGCTGAAGCTCTGCATCTTGCCTCTTGAGCAGCTGCACCCCCTTCCTGTCTTTGGACGTTTAGGAGGGAGAGGGGGTACTGATGCTATGCCCCAAGGCTGCTTTCCCCCCACCTTCTGTGTTTGGAGGGGGACGAGGTAAGAAAGCTCTACACCTTGCCCCATGGGCTGCCATAAACTTCTATCTTGTCTTTTGACCTGGGAGGGGCCGGGTATTGAAGCTCTACACCTTGCCCCACGGGCTGCCCCAACCCCCTCCTGTCTTTGGCCCTTTTGGAGTGGGGAGGGGGTGGGGTACTGGAAGCCACAGAACCCTGAGGAGCGAGGCAACACTGACCCTAGCACTGGATACCGATAAACCAAGGCAACTCTCATAAGCAAGCCCTAGAACGCTAGGGTTGAATAGTAATACAGTGTAAATATAAATAGGACATGTATATATATGTATGCAACCAGTGTCTCCTCACACTGAGGATGGTAACAACGCAACGCTGACTCTTGAGCCCAAGGCTACTGCAGAGTGGAATATGCACAACCCTACCTTGACGATCCAGGCAGACAAAGGGTCAATAGGTAACGCCCTGTGATATACTGCAACTCCCAAAGGGAATGAGCCCAGCACCAATCAAATCTTACAGTGAGTAGGTTCGTTGACCAATCACGAGCTGCCTATTTTCCCCCCTGTTAAGTCTATGGAAGACCTTTAAACCTCCTGCTCAGGGATTTGACCAATCAAGAGTCGACTCACTGCTCCTGGTTCTCCATGCTGTTACGGTGTTGTTCTCGAACCGGAAACCTCTGACCCATAGTCAGTGAACATGTACCCCTCGAACATACTACATACAGTAACTAAAATGTTCGACATACATTAATCATATTACACGAACCAAAGTCTATGAGCATAAGTCTTTGCTCTTGGGAAATAGCTGGCCAGTTCGTACGGCAATGCCCAGCATAGAGTCCAAACAGTACTAAATGTCCATAGACTTTGAACGAATAGTTCGAGGGCCAGACAAGGGCTCAAGTAAGAGGCAGATTCAGGATGATAGCAAACTTAGATATATAGCCAGTAGCACACCACAGAACAATGGAACAGGCAGGACTCTGTCAGTAGACGGATACAGCAAGTGAGGAAGGCTGGTGCGACGCAGACTCAGGATGACAGAAAAACTGGAAATATAGCCACCAGCAATCCGTAGAACACTGGAGCAGGCAGGACTCTGTCAGTAGATGGATATAGCAACTGAGGAAGTCTGCTGCGAGGCAGGCTCAGGAAAACAGCAACACTGGATATATAGTCAGCAGCAAACTGCAGAACACTGTAGCAGACAGGACTCAGTCAGAAGATGGATACAGCAACTAAGGAAGACGGGAACGAGGCAGACTCAGGATGACAGCAACACTGGAGATATAATCAGCAGCAAACTGCAGAACACTGGAGCAGGCAGGACTCAGTCAGTAGATGGATACAGCATCTGAGGAAGCCTGGTGTGAGGCAGACTCAGGATGATAGCAAAATTACAGATATAGCCAGTAGCAAACCGCAGAACACTGGAGAAGGCAGTAGAAGAATACAGCAACTGAGGAGGAGTGGTGAGAGGCTGACTTTGAATGACAGCAACAATAGGGATATAGCCAGCAGGAAACCGTAGAACACTGGAGCAGGCAGGACTCAGTCAGTAGATGGATACAGCAACTGAGAAGACTGCTGCGAGGCAGACTCAGGATGACAGCAACACTGGAGATATAGTAAGCAGCAAACAGCAGAACACTGGAGCGGGCAGTACTCAGTCAGTAGATATAGCAACTGAGGAAGTCTGGTGTGAGGAAGGCTCAAGAAAACAGCAACACTGGATATATAGTCAACAGCAAACCGTAGAACACTGGAGCAGACAGTACCCAGTCAGTAGATGGATACATCAACAGAGGAAGACTGGTGTGAGGCTGACTTTGAATGACAGCAACAATGGAGATATAGCCAGCAGGAAACCGTAGAACACTGGAGCAGGCAGGACTCAGTCAGTAGATGGATACAGCAACTGAGCAAGACTGGTGTGAGGCAGACTCAGGATGACAGCAACACTGGAGATATAGTCAGCAGCAAACCTCACAACACTGGAGCAGGCAGGACTCAGTCAGTAGATGGATGCATCAACTGAGGAAGACTGGTGCGATGCATACTCAGGATGATAGCAACACTGGAGATATAGCCAGCAGCATACTGCAGAACACTGGAGCAGGCAGGACTTAGTGGATGGATACAGCAACTGAGAAAGACTGGTGCGAGGCTGACTATCACAGTGTAACGGTTTTGTAAGACACTCAGACCAGGAGGATAGAATAAAACACAATTTTATTAAAAGACAAGGAACACTGCCCACTACAGGCTAGTATGGAATGACAGGTAAAGGAATACAGGTATATGTATGTCCTCTCAGGCCCAGAATATAGATCAAGAACAAATACTGTCACAGGACAGGCATAAAAAGAAGTATCAGTAACAAATGGGTAAAGTTCTTGGTAGGTAAACAGTCTCTGTTGTGGTGTGTATGACAACGCCTAGTAGATGTAAAAGTAGCAAGAGACTGTGGTGCAAGATGTGGAAGCACCTTAGCAGAGAGGCAGAACCGACACTCCCAAGTCAGGCAAGGAGAGGAGCTATACAAGAGCTAGCACTACTGTTGAGCCGTGAGCACCCATGGGGTGCCATAACGGAGGCAGTGCACACTGCTAGAGCTGTGGGACCAGAGCCATTAGCACTCTTCCGGTGCGGTTTCGGAGTCACAAACACTGCAAGAGCTGAATGGAACCAGAGCCAATAGCACCCTTCTGGTGTGGTAACGGAACCCTGTACACTGCGAGAGCTGATGGAATCGCCCAATAGTACCACCCGGTGCGGTGACTGTTTCACTGAGCGTAGTAAGGGTTAAGCAGAAGCACAGTGTTAACGGAGGCCACAATGCTCTGCAAGTGTAACCAGGAGGCTCGGTATAATGGAGGCTGCAATGCTCAGCAAGTGTTAACGGACAGGCTCAGTATAACGGAGGCAACAGGTTCTTGCAAGAGTAACAGAATGTTCAGTCTGCACAACACTGCTACTATAAAAGTTCAGAATGTCGCCAAGTGACACAGGAACAGGATCGCAGCTGGAACACTCTCAGGATGTCAGGATAGCCGGAATCAGGTCACGGAGCAGGGACGTCAACCAGGCTGGGTCAATCATGGAGCAGGAACATCAGACAAGCCGGGTCAATCACGGAGCAGGAACTTCAGACAAGCCGGGTCAGATCACGGAGCAGGAATGTCAGCCAGGCCGGGTCAATCACGGAGCAGGAACCAATGAGCATAGTCAGACGGGCCAAGTTGGTAAACAGGAACGCAGGAACACAGCAACAGTAGCACTGGTATGGGAACACTACGAAAGGGCACCTTACAGGTGCCAGAGGCCCGGTATATGAAAGCCATACTGGGCGGGCCAAACAAGCTCAGCCAATGGGAGCGCACCACAGCAAGGATTGACAGAGAGATCACGGGAAACATGATACACGGTGCCCGTGCTTTGCTGGCCACATTTTGACAAGTGCTACTTACTGATACCTTTTTATTGGCTAACGTTATGTTGCTCCTCCCAGTGACAGCCCTTAAATACCTAGCCCTGTCAATTTTACAGTGCCCTTTCGTGTTTTTTTCCGTTGCCATCGCTTGTTCAGTTATTTCGTATGATTCCAGTGTATGACCCGGACTGCCTGACTACTCTGCCTGTTTACATTCCTGCTCTGTGTACCTACCAGGCTTGGTTGACGTACCTGCTCCATGTACCGACCCGGATTGGCTGACGTTCCTGCTCTGTGTACCAACCCGGCTTGGCTGACGTTCCTGCTCTGTGTACCGACCCGGATTGGCTGACATTCCTGCTCTGTGTACCGACCCGGATTGGCTGAAATTACTGCTTTGTGTACCAACCCGGATTGACTACGTTCCTGCTCGGTGTGTTTCGCCCCGGTTCACACTTCTTCCGGTGATCCGGTTTGGGGCCGGATCCTTCCGGTAATCCGGTGCTCTCTCTCTATCTTGTACAGATCTCCGGTTGCCTCGGTTACTGCTCAGGCAGTTCTATACTGTGACCTGGTCACCCCATAGTGCCTTGTTCTCTCTCACTCTGGAGTGAAGATATTTCAGGTTGTACCACGATATGCTTCGCCTGCTTACTGCCGTTAATCTGAGGTTGGGTTACTCTTGGGCGCCTCAGTCTGACTATACCATCTGGCAGTTGTCCTCAGGTCAGAGCATTCATTAACCCCTTGCGAACGGTGCCGTGCACTTGGGTCACAGTCCTTTGCAGTCTTGGTTTGGCGTTACACTGCACGTCCGGTTGTAGTCTACCTCTGTTGTTCCAGTAGCCAGTCATGAATCTTGGGCTCAGTTTGCTCAGTTGTGGCTACAGTTGCTATTGTGTCACTCTTTACGTAGAGAGTGTCCTTTGGATCTCCCTCTATTAGGGTCTATCAGCTATTCCTGGCCTAATAGTACCATTCTGCCATTGTCTCACTGAATCATACGAACTGTAAACTGACCTGTGTCAGTATTGTATTTTATTTCACATATACTGGACCCGTGAGGGTTATTAACATCACTGTAACCTGCCCTGTGTCAGTACTATAATTGTATTTATATGCTGGACCCGCGAGGGTTATTTTGATTCTGTGTGGTTTAATAAAACTGTGTTTTACCCAAACCTTCCGTCTCTGAGTGTACATAAAACTGTTACACTGACGTAGGATGACAGCAACAGTGGAGATATAGCCAGCAGCAAACTTCACAACAACGGAAAAGGTAAGACTCAGTCAGTAGATGGATACATCAACTGAGGATGACTGTTGCAAGGTAGGCTCAGGAAAACAGCACCACTGGAGATATAGTCAGCAGTAAACAGCAGAACACTGGAGCAGGCAGGACTCAGTCAGTAGATGGATACAGCAACTGAGCAAGACTGGTATGAGGCAGACTCAGGATGACAGCAACACTGGAGATATAGTCAGCAGCAAACCTCACAACACTGGAGGAGGCAGGACTCAGTCAGTAGATGGATGCATCAACTGAGGAAGACTGGTGCGATGCATACTCAGGATGATAGCAACGCTGGAGCTATAGCCAGCAGCATACTGCAGAACACTGGAGCAGGCAGGACTTAGTGGATGGATACAGCAACTGCGAAATACTGGTGCAAGGCTGACTATAACGGTGTAACGGTTTTGTAAGACACTCAGACCAGGAGGTTAGAATAAAACACAGTTTTATTAAAAGACAAGGAACACTGCCCACTACAGGCTAGTAAGGAATGACAGGTAAATGAATACAGGTATATGTATGCCCTCTCAGGCCCAGAATATAGAGCAAGAACAAATACTGTCACAGGACAGGCATAAAAAGAAGTATCAGTAACAAATGGGTAAAGTTCTAGGTAGGTAAACAGTCTCTGTTGTGGTGTGTATGACAACGCCCAGTAGATGTAAAAGTAGCAAGAGACTGTGGTGCAAGATGTGGAAGCACCTTAGCAGTGAGGCAGAACCGACACACTCCCAAGTCAGGCTAGGAGAGGAGCTATACAAGAGCTAGCACTACTGTTGAGCCGTGAGCACCCGTGGGGTGCCATAACGGAGGCAGTGCACACTGCTAGAGCTGTGGGACCAGAGCCATTAGCACTCTTCCGGTGCGGTATCGGAGTCACAAACACTGCAAGAGCTGAATGGAACCAGAGCCAATAGCACCCTTCCGGTGCGGTAACGGAGTCACAAACACTGCAAGAGCTGATTGGAACCAGAGCCAATAGCACACTTCCGGTGCGGTAACGAAGTCACAAACACTGCAAGAGCTGAATGGAACCAGAGCCAATAGCGCCCTTCTGGTGCGGAAACGGAATCCTGTACACTGCGAGAGCTGATGGAATCGCCCAATAGTACCACCCGGTGCGGTGACTGATTCACTGAGCGCAGTAAGGGTTAAGCAGAAGCACAGTGTTAACGGAGGCCACAATGCTTTGGAAGTGTAACCAGGAGGCTCGGTATAATGGAGGCTGCAATGCTCAGCAAGTGTTAACGGACAGGCTCAGTATAACGGAGGCAACAGGTTCTGCAAGAGTAACAGAATGTTCAGTCTGCACAACACTGCTACTATGAAAGTTCAGAATGTCGCCAAGTGACACAGGAACAGGATCGCAGCTGGAACACTCTCAGGATGTCAGGATAGCTGGAATCAGGTCACGGAGCAGGGACGTCAGCCAGGCTGGGTCAATCATGGAGCAGGAACATCAGACAAGCCGGGTCAATCACGGAGTAGGAACTTCAGACAAGCCGGGTCAGATCACGGAGCAGGAATGTCAGCCAGGCCACAATGCTCTGCAAGTGTAACCAGGAGGCTCGGTATAACGGAGGCTGCAATGCTCTGCAAGTGTAAACGGAAGGCTCAATAAATCGAAGGCAATAGTGCTCAGCAAGTGTTAATGGACAGGCTCAGAGTAACAGAATGTTCAGTCTGCACAACACTGCTACTATGAAAGTTCAGAATGTCGCCAAGTGACACAGGAACAGGATCGCAGCTGGAACACTCTCAGGATGTCAGGATAGCCGGAATCAGGTCACGGAGCAGGGACGTCAGCCAGGCTGGGTGTTACGGTTTTTTAGGACTCTCAGACCAATAAGTGAAAATAAAACACACTTTATTAAAGTGAATAATGCACAAGTACGCCCTCTAGAGGCGGTAGGTAATACACAGATAAAGTATACTGAGATATTACAAGGGTAATAGCACAACAGATATAAATGCAAAACAGTATGCACTAGGATGGTATTGACCCCCAAGGGGTTAATGTCCAAATAACAGTCTGTCTCAGATGTGGAGGTTTGACACGCCCTGGATGTTAAAAAGGCGTGCTGTATAGACAATGTTCATCTAGTGCTGAGGATAGAGCTGCCTTGCCAAGGTGTTGGATAGTAAGCAGAATGGGAAATAACTTAGCCCCCATGGGCGTAGTTACAGGAACTGCTTTCGTTTGTGCAAGTGCAAATAGCCCCCCCGGGCGTAACTGAAACCGGCCGGCAGTGCAAGAGCTAACAGCCTCCTCAGGTGTAATCGAATGCAGTAATAATAAAGCAAGAGCCACTATCCTCCTCGGGCGTAGTACCGGATAAGCCAACCCTGAAGCCTTTCTGCCAACACTCTGTGTCAATGATATCGTCGGTAACCAATACCGGAGAGCCTTAAGCGCCCAAACGGCCCAAACTATGTGAACACTCTGCAATGGTAGACTAGAGTTGCCGACAGAGAGCGGCCAACTCAGCAGCAGTATCACGGGTAACGAGGCTCGTACAGGAGATAGAGCGAGTGAATTCGAGGCAGCACTGCAAGAGTTAAAATGAACGTTTACTCGAGGCTTCAGCGCTACTGCAAGGTTCTGCACGGAGCGGAAGGCCCACAGAATACACACAGCTCTGCACAAGTAACGAGGCACAGCACTTAATCGAGGGAAGCACCAGGCAAGGCAGTCACACTGACGCGGGCAGCAGAGACTGGAAATGTCGTGTCGGCGACAACTGGAACGCAGGTCACTGGAACAAGCTGGAAGTCGATCTTCGGAGCAGGAAGTCAGCCGGGCCGGGTCGGAGCACGTAGGAGGCAGTCATACAAGCCGGGTCATACACAAGAAGGAACGTCAGTCTAGCCGGGTCAGGATCCAAGGGAGGTATGCAGACGAGCCGGGTCATACACAAGCAGGTACACTGGAGAATGGTCAGGACAAGCCGAATCGGTACACAGGAACTCAGAATACAGGAACACAGCAACAGCACTACTGGCTCAGGAACACCACGAAAGGGCATCTGACAGATGTGATAGCCAGGTATAAAAAGGTCATCAGGAGGCGGGTCAAACTCAGTCAGCAAATCAGTGACAGCCACAACTGAGAGTGACAGGAATCACAGGCACTGTGATACTGGGTCAATCATGGAGCAGGAACGTCAGACAAGCCGGGTCAATCACGGAGCAGGAACCAATGAGCATAGTCAGACGGGCCAAGTCGGTAAACAGGAACGCAGGAACACAGCAACAGTAGCACTGGTATGGGAACACCACGAAAGGGCACCTTACAGGTGCCAGAGGCCCGGTATATGAAAGCCATACTGGGCGGGCCAAACAAGCTCAGCCAGTGGGAGCGCACCACAGCAAGGAGTGACAGAGAGATCACAGGAAACATGATACACGGTGCCCGTGCTTTGCTGGCCACATTTTGACAAGTACTACTTACTGATACCTTTTTACTGGCTAACGTTATGTTGCTCCTCCCAGTGACAGCCCTTAAATACCTAGCCCTGTCACTTTTACAGTGCCCTTTCGTGTTTTTTTCCGTTGCCATCGCTTGTTCCGTTATTTCGTATGATTCCAGTGTATGACCCGGACTGCCTTACTACTCTGCCTGTTTACGTTCCTGCTCTGTGTACCGACCAGGCTTGGTTGACGTACCTGCTCTATGTACCGACCCGGATTGGCTGACGTTCCAGCTCTGTGTACCGACCCGGCTTGGCTGACGTTCCTGCTCTGTGTACTGACCCGGGTTGGCTGACATTCCTGCTCTGTGTACCGACCTGGATTGGCTGAAATTATTGCTTTGTGTACCAACCCGGATTGACTACGTTCCTGCTCTGTGTGTTTCGGCCCGGTTCACACTCCTTCCGGTGATCCGGTTTGGGGCTGGATCCTTCCGGTAATCCGGTGCTCTCTCTCTATCTTGTACAGATCTCCGGTTGCCTCGGTTGCTACTCAGGCAGTTCTATACTGTGACCTGGTCACCCCATAGTGCCTTGTTCTCTCTCACTCTGGAGTGAAGATATTTCCGGTTGTACCACGGTATGCTTCGCCTGCTTACTGCCGTTAATCTGAGGTTGGTTTACTCTTGGCGCCTCAGTCTGACTATACGATCTGACAGTTGTCCTCAGGTCGGAGCATTCATTAACCCCTTGCGGGCGGTGCCGTGCACTTGGTCACAGTCCATTGCAGTCTTGGTTTGGTGTTACACTGCACGTCCGGTTGTAGTCTACCTCTGTTGTTCCAGTAGCCAGTCATGAATTTAGGGCTCAGCTTGCTCCGTTGTGGCTACAGTCGCTATTGTGTCACTCTTTACGTAGAGAGTGTCCTTTGGATCTCCCTCTATTAGGGTCTATCAGCTATTCTTGGCCTAATAGTACCATTCTGCCATTGTCTCACTGAATCATACGAACTGTAAACTGACCTGTGTCAGTATTGTATTTTATTTCACATATACTGGACCCGTGAGGGTTATTAACATCACTGTA
The DNA here is from genome assembly GCA_037306005.1 of Rhinophrynus dorsalis. NCBI lineage: Eukaryota > Metazoa > Chordata > Amphibia > Anura > Rhinophrynidae > Rhinophrynus > Rhinophrynus dorsalis. Next base: position 37,424,485 of record CM074727.1, read on the forward strand.
ACCTGCCCTGTGTCAGTACTATAATTGTATTTATATGCTGGACCCGCTAGGGTTATTTTGATTCTGTGTGGTTTAATAAAACTGTGTTTTACCCAAACCTTCCGTCTCTGAGTGTACATAAAACTGTTACACTGACATAGGATGACAGCAACAGTGGAGATATAGCCAGCAGCAATCTTCACAACACCGGAAAAGGAAAGACTCAGTCAGTAGATGGATACATCAGCTGAGGATGACTGTTGCAAGGCAGGCTCAGGAAAACAGCAAAACTGTAGATATAGTCAGCAGTAAACAGCAGAACACTGGAGAAGGCAGGACTCAGTCAGTAGATGGGTATAGCAACTGAGGAAGACTGGTGCGTGGCACGCTCACGAAAAAAAGCAAAACTGGAGATATAGTCAGCAGCAATCCGCAGAACACTGGAGCAGACAGGACTCAGTCAGTAGATGCATACAGCAACAGTGGAAGACTGGTGCAAGGCAGAATCAGGATGACAGCAACACTGGAGATATAGCCACAAGCAAACTGCAGAACACTAAAGCAGGCAGGACTCAGTCAGTAGATGGATACAGCAACTAAGGAAGACTGGTATGAGGCAGACTCAGGATGACAGTATAACGGATAGGCGGGGAGGTGCCCTCCTGCCTTCCGTTGTAGTTCCCGGGTCTCTCCTTCTCGACACCGGATTGGTGCCGTCGAGTGCACCGGTCGAGCAAATCAGCGTTCCGGAGGTCGACTCAAAGTGGTGTCGAACCTCGGGAAGACCGATTCTGCCTCGAAGGATGCGGCTACCGGAGGGGTCACGGCCCTCAAACCCCGTCGAACAAGCACAGGAATGAGTCAGGAAAAGTGTAGCAGGAACCACAGTGGCTATAGCCCCAGCCTTTCGAGCACTCCGGTGCTCGACTTGAAGGTTGAAGCTTGTACAGGGAAACCAAAGGGCAGAGTCCACATTGCCTCCTGACAGGATACGAAGTTCGGAAGCGGGATCCTGGCAGCAGACGGACGAACGTACAGGAACCTTGTTTGAATGGGCGGCAGAGTGGCCACTTTAACCATGGGAACAAACAGACTCCAGGACTCTGGTTCACTCCAAAAGTAACACTTACTTTATTGAACGCACAACACATCTTTTATACAGTTACAACATGATACCACAATAGGGAGGGGAAGGGCCAGGCATTCTAATACAGGCTTGGCCCAGGGACCAATCCAACACAATGGGCATATGACACCGGGCACAACAGACCAATGGTGACGGGGAACAATGGACCAATGGCAGGGGGAACAAAGGGACCAATGGTAGCTAAGGGAAACGGACCAATGACAGATGAGCAACTGAACACAATATTGACAAGGTTAGGATTAACATGATTAATTAATGTCTGGACAGAGGCAATGGGTTGATCAGAGGCAATACACATCTGAGAACTGGGCCAGGGGTTGAAGCACGTACACACTAGTTTCAATATGTGGCTTCAACCCTGGCCAATCAGTGTGTGCAGTGAGTCGTACGTCGGCCAATCCGGCGTCGACTCACTGCCTCCGGTTTCCCGCGTTCGAGACGGCATTGATGCCTCGAACAAAGGAACCGGGGAACCACCGGCTTCGGTGTTCGTGTATCCCTCGTACATTATACTATACAATACATTAAACATGCGATGTTCGACATTCGACAATATACAAAACGTACGACATTCGACATAAATCTTTTAACATAATGATAGTAGAAACCCCTATCACAGTTCAAATAAGGCCACAGGGCCATAGTCTTTGAGGAAACTGTCTGTGGTCCAGACAAGGGCCTAAGTAATGGATAACATCCGTTACAGACAGTAAAACTGGAGATATAGTCAGCAGAAAACCACAGAACACTAGAGCAGGAAGGACTCAGTCAGTAGATGGATACAGCAACAAAGGAAGACTGGTGCAAGGCAGAATCAGGATGATAGCAACACTGGAGATATAGCCAGCAGCAAACAGCAGAATATTGGAGCAGGCAGGACTCCACCAGTAGATGAATATAGGAACTGAGGAAGACTGGTGCGAGGCAGACTCAGGATGATAGCAACACTGGAGATATAGCAAGCAGAAAACCGCTGAACACTAGAACAGGCCGGACTTAGTCAGTAGATGGATACAGCAACTGAGGACAACTGGAGAGAGGCAGACTCAGGATGACAGCAACACTGGAGACTGCCACCAGCAAACCACAGAACACTGGACCAAGCTGGACTCAGTTACTAGATGGATATATCAGTTGAGGAAGATTGGCAAGCTCAGGAGAACAGCAACACTGTAGATATAGTCAGCAGCAAACCACAGAACTCTGGAGCAGGCTGGAGTCAGCTGGACTCAGTCAGTAGATTGATTAAGCAACTGAGGAAGACTGGTGCGAGGCTGACTTAGGATGACAGCAGCCGTGTAGATATAGCCAGCAGCAAACCGCACAATACTGGACAAAGCAGGACTCAGTCAGTAGATAGATACACCAACTGAGGAAGACAGGTGTGAGGCAGACTCATGAAGACAGCAACACTGGAGAAATAGCCAGCAGAAAACCACAGAACACTGGAGGAGGCAGGACTCAATAGATTAATACAGCAACTGAGGAAAATTGGTGTGAGGTAGACTCAGGATGATAGCAACACTGGAGATATAGCCAGCAGCAAACTGCAGAACACTGGAGCAGGCAGGACTTAGTCAGTAGACTGATACAGCAACTGAGAAAGACTGGTGTGAGGCAGACTCAGGATGACAGCAACACTGGAGATATATCCAGCAGATAACTGCAGAACACTGGAGCAGGCAGTACTCAGTCAGTAGATGGATACAACAACTGAGGATGACTGGTGCGACGCAAGCTCAGGAAAAGAGCGACAATGGAGATATATTCAGCAGAAAACAGCAGAACACTGGAGTGTGCAGAACTCAAGTCAGTAGATGGATTTAGCAACTGAGGACGACTCGTTCGAGGAAGGCTCAGGAAAACAGAAACACTGGAGATATAGTCAGCAGCAAACCGAAGAACACTGGAGCAGACAGGACTAAGTCAGTAGATGTATACATACAATGAGGAAGACTGGTGCAAAACAGACTCAGGATGTCAGCAACACTGTGGATATAGACAGCAGCAAACAAAAGAATACAGGAGCAGGCAGGACTCTGTCAGTAGATGGATACAGCAAGTGAGGAAGACTGATGCGAGGCAGATTCAGGATGACAGCAACAGTGGAGATATAGCCACCAGCAAACCGCAGAACACTGAAGCAAGCAGGACTCTCTCAGTAGATGGATATAGCAATTGAGGAAGAATGGTTAGCGGAAGGCTTAGGAGAGCAGCAACACTGGAGATATAGTCAGCAGCAATCCAAAGAACACAGGCGGAACTCAATCAGTAGATGGATACAGCAACTGAGAAAGACTGGCGAAAGGCTGACTTAGGATGACAGCAATACTGGAGATATAGTAAGAAGGAAACCGTAGAACACTGGAGCAGGCAGAACTTAGTCAGTAGATTGATAGAGCAACTGAGGAAGACTGGTGCGAGGCAGATTCAGGAAGACAACAAAACTAGAGATATAGTCTGCAGCAAATCTCAGAACACTGGAGCAGGCAGGACTCAGTCAGTAGATGGATATAGAATCTGAGGAAGACTGGTGCGAGGCACTCAGGATGACAGAAACACTGGAGATCTAGCCAGAAGACAGAACACTGAAGCAGGCAGGACTCAGTTAGTAGATGGAAATCGTAACTGAGGAAGACAGGTGCAAGACAGACTCAGGACGATAGCAACACTGGAGATATAGCCAGCAGCAAACCGCTGAACACTGGAGCAGGAAGGACTCAGTCATTAGATGGATTCAATAACCGAGGAAGACTGTTGTGAGGTAGATTCTGAATGAAAGCAGCACTTAAGGTATAGCTATAACGGAAGCTAGGAGGGGACACGCCGCCTTCCGCTGTCGTTCCCGGGTCTCTCCCTCTCTACGCCAGATTCACGCCGTCAGATGCACTGTTTGAAGTATGGACGGTCACTGAAACAGTCGCAGGATCGTTGGAAGCAGGGAAGCACGGGCACTAAAGAGTGAGGCCTCTACTCCCGGTCAAAGGATCACTGGAAGATATCTCAGAAACACAAGGATGAGAAGATGGAGTTCACGTCACCGTCTGACAGCATATGAAGTTGGGTCGCAGGAAGCTGGCAGCACGCAGTCGACGATTCAGGATACTTGGCGCAGATGGGTATCAGAGTGGACACTTTAGACCATAAGCAATACAAGACTCCAGTACTCCTTGCTCACTCAGAATAAGACTGACTTTATTGTACCATATCACACATATTTATACAGATCAACTACATTGAAATATATGGGCCAACCAGATAAAATAGGGTAAGGGGCAGAGATAATACAATCCAAACATAAGACAAGGGATCAACAGCAGATGGTAAGGGCTGACACAATGGGAGCATTCACAGAGGTAATCAAATCACAACATATAATACAAAGGAGTGACAACTGAGTTTCAGGTTATACACTAGGTGACTCAGACTGAGGGGCGTGAATGGATTAACACATGGCAGGGGGTCTCAATACATCTTATAATACACAAAACAATGGCATGAGGGACCGCAATACACATTGGAATAATAAACCCCTCACTTTCCATACCCTTGGAAGCAATCCAGCAGTCTAACACAGGGCAGTTTTGTGAAATAAAGTCCATCCATGTCTTTTAGTGCACAACCAGGGCAAAATGTCCACAGTCTTTGGAGTCCTTTGACTAACAATTCCAGGCTCAGACAAGGGCTCCAGTAACGGACTAAGTTCCATTACAATAGCCATCAGCAAACTGCAGAACACTGGAGCAGGCAGGACTCCATCAGTAGATGAATATAGCAACTGAGGAAGACTGGTGCGAGGTAGACTCTGGATGATAGCAACACTGGAGATATATAACTAGCAGCAAATGGCAAAACACTGGAGCAGGCATGACTTAGTAAGTAGATGGATTCAGCAACTAAGGAAGACTGGTGTGAGGCAGACTCAGGATGACAGCCACAATGGAGATATAGCCAGAAGCAAACCGCAGATCACTGGAGCAGACAGGACTAAGTCAGTAGATGTATAAATACAATTAGGAAGACTGGTGCAAAGCAGACTCAGGATGACAGCAACACTGTAGATATAGACAGCAGCAAACCACAGAATACTGTAGCAGGCAGTACTTTGTCAGTAGATGGATACAGAAATTGAGGAAGACTGGTGTGAGATTGACTCAGGGTGACAGCAACACTGGAGATATAGCCACCAGCAATCCACAGAACACTGGAGCATGCAGGACTCAGTCAGTAGATGGATACAGCAATTGAGGAGGAATGGCAAGAGTCAGGCTCAGGAGAACTGCAACAATTGAGATATAGTGAGTAGCAAACCGCAGAGCACTGGAGCAGGCAGGACTCAGTCAGTAGATGGATACATCAACTGAGAAGACTGGTGCAAGGCAGACTCATGATGACAGCAACACTGGAGATATAGCCAGCATAAAACCGCAAAACACTAGAGGAGGCAGGACTCAGTTAGTAGATTAATACAGCAACTGAGGAAGACTGCTGCAAGGCAGACTCAGGATGGCAGCAACAATGGATATATAGCCAGCAGCAAACCATAGAACACTGGTGCAGACAGGACTCAGTCAGTAGATTGATAGAGCAACTGAGGAAGACTTGTGCGAGGCAGACTCCGGAAGACAACAACACTGGAGATACAGTCTGCAACAAATCGTAGAACACTGGAGCATGCAGAACTCAGTCACTATATGGATAGAGCAACTGAGGAAGATTGGTGCGAGGCATACTCAGGATGATGGTAACATTGGAGATATAGCCTGCAGCAAACCGCAGAACACTGGAGCAGGCAGGACTCAGTCACTATATGGATAGAGCAACTGAGAAAGACTGGTGTGAGGCAGACTCAGGATGACAGCAACACTGGAGATATAGCGAGAAGCAAACTGCAGAACACTGGAGCAGGCAGGTCTCAGGTAGTAGATGGAAATCGCAGCTGAGGAAGACAGGTGCAAGGCAGACTAAGGATGATAGTAACACTGGAGATATATAACCAGCAGCAAATGGCAGAACACTGGAGCAGGCATGACTTAGTCAGAAGATGGATACAGCAACTGAGGAATACTGGTGCGAGACAGACTCAGGATGACCGCAACACTGGAGAGATAGCCGGAACCAAAATACAGAACACTGGAGCAGGCAGGTCTCAGTCAGTAGATGGAAATCGCAACTGAGGAAGACAGGTGTAAGGCAGACTCAGGATGATAGCAACACTGGAGGTTTAGCCAGCAGCAAACTGCAGAACACTGGAGCAGGAAGGACTCAGTCAGTAGATTGATACAATAACTGAGGAAGACTGTTGCAAGGTAGACTCTGGATGACAGCAACACTGGAGGTATAACTGTATCGGATGCTAAGAAGGGACTGCGCCGCCTTCCACCGTTGTTCCCGGGTGTCTCCCTCTCAACACCAGATATGTACTGTTTGAAGTATGGACGGTCACTGAAATAGTCGCAGGATTATTGGAAGCAGGGAAGCATGGGCAGAAGAGAGTGAGGCCTCTACTCCCGGTCAAAGGATCAGTGGAAGATGTAGCAGAAACACAAGGATGAGAAGATGGAGTCCACGTTACCGTCAGATAGCATACGAAGTTGGGTCGCAGGAAGCTGGCAGCAGGGGGTCGACGATTCAGTATACTTGGCGCAGATGGGTATCAGAGTGGACACTTTAGACCATAAGCAATACAAGACTCCAGGACTCCTTGTTCACTCAGAATAAGACTGACTTTATTGTACCAAACCACACATATTTATAGAGATCAACTACATTGAAATAAATGGGCCAACCAGTTATAATAGGGTGAGGGGCAGAGATAATACAATCCAAACATAAGACAAGGGATCAACAGCAGATGGTAAGGGCTGACACAATGGGAGCATTCACAGAGGTAATCAAACCACAACATATAATACAAAGGAGTGACAACTGAGTTTCAGGTTATACATTAGGTGACTCACAGACTGAGGGGCGTGAATGGATTAACACACGGCAGGGGGTCTCAATACAGCTTATAATACACAAAACAATGGCATGAGGGACCGCAATACACATTGGAATAATAAACCCCTCACTGTCCATACCCTTGGAAGCAATCCAGCAGTCTAACACAGGGCAGTTTTGTGAAATAAAGTCCATCCATGTCTTTTAGTGCACAACCAGGGCAAAATGTCCACAGTCTTTGGAGTCCTTTGACTAACAATTCCAGGCTCAGACAAGGGCTCCAGTAACGGACTAAGTTCCATTACAATAGCCATCAGCAAACTGTAGAACACTGGATCAGGCAGGACTCCGTCAGTAGATGAATATAGCAACTGAGGAAGACTGGTGCGAGGTAGACTCAGGATGATAGCAACACTGGAGATATATAACTAGCAGCAAATGGCAGAACACTGGAGCAGTTAAACAAAGAATGTCGAGCAGCTCAACTATTGCCTTGCAGGGGAGTTCGTGATCCAAATACAATCATCAAACAGTCTGGGCACGTACTCCACCTCTTATAAAGACATATAAACTTTCCATAACATTTCCAAATTTCTTGATAACCTCGTGTGCTTGATCAAATCCGATCCCAGGATTGAAGCAATGTAAAGCAAATCAAATGCAAGTATCAGCACCACAGAGGATTAAATCTTCAAAGGCAAATATATGTAAAAACATTCAAATATTTTATTGTAGTCAAATCTTGATAAAAAATATATATATATATTTGCTGTGATGACAACCCAAACTTATGAGCTAGGAAAGACTTACATTCGGAACCAGTCAGGAGGAAAAAACATGGTTACAGATCAACGCGTTTCGCGCTAACAGCGCTTACTCATGATCAAAGACGCCAAGCTCTTGTAACAGTTTCCCCTTTTAAACTTAATCCAACCAATCCAATTGGATTGATGACATCATAATGAGAACGGATATTCGTAGAAACAAAGTAGCCGATACTCAAAGTTGAATGAACCTTAACCCCCTTCACTCCAAAAACATTCCATGGCATCACTCACTCTCCAAATTAAACATAATCAATAAAAGAATCAATAGGAGAAATCATCACGTTTCTCCACCAAGGGGCAATGCATGTACGGGAGCTCATCAAATGCAAATCGCAAAGGCAACCTTAAGTTAACCCTTTACTGGTACAACAGAGCTCCTATACATACCCATGCCACTCGGCACTTGCATAGGAGCTCATCAAATACCTATCGCAAAAGCGACCTTAAATTAACCCTCCACCAGTAAAACAGAGCTCCCCATTCACACCAATGCCACTCGGATCCCGAACAAACCAAGAAATTCAAAGAGTGAGAGAGCCCAAAGAATATAAAAATCAATGGAGGGAACGGGGGCCAAGACCCAAATCACAACTTTTGATATAAAAGTATTCATTTAAAGATCTTAAAAGAAAAAAGGGGAAAGATGTTTTAAATTAACCCATCATAAACATTATTATGTTGAGCTTGTTGAATAAATAGATTAATCAAAGGTTCCAAAAGGAACCGTTGATTTTAATCAAAAACATAATTTAAAAAAACATAAGTGCAGTATCAGAATACATATAAATCAATATAAATATATATACACAAAAACAAGCAACAAGGTGAAGCGACAGGAATTTATACGTAACAACTGACATCATACTCCTTTTTTAACCCTAAGGGGTGTCTAGTGCCTAGTTCAAAGATCCAAAAAACTTCACGCTTACTTAATTTCTGATCCAAATCACCTCCCCTAATACCTAGCCTTACTCTCTCAATACCCTGAATTTGCACATGTGAAATATTACAATTATCACTTTTAAAGTGAGAAGAAACATTGGAGCGAAAATCAATGTGTCGAATATTGCTAAGATGTTCATTCAACCGTTCCCTGATTGACCTGGTGGTTTTACCCACATACTGCTTTTGACACTGTTTACAGGTGATTAGGTAAACAACACCTCTAGTACTACAGTTAATATAACTCAAATTTTGATAAATCTTTCCTGTCACTGTTGAGGTGAAGTTTCTCAAAACACCTACAAATTTACAGCATCCACAGCGTGCACTCCCGCATTTAAAAGTGCCTTTTGTCGTAAGCCATGGTTTAAATCCCATGTCTCTTTTAGAGGAAAACAAACTAGGGGACAAGCTAGTAGCAAGAGTAGGAGCTTTCCTTGATACAAACCTGATCCCGTTTGCTACAACCTTCTGCAATCCCTCATCTGCATTCAAAACAGGGAGATGTTTTTTAATGATAGCAATGATGTTATTATACTCCATACTATATGGAGTGGAAAAAATGATTTTATCAAAGCCTTGTTTGTTGTCCACACCATTCAACGTGGAGCTAAATTCCCTGTTAGACTTATATTTAAGAAGTTCTGCCCTATCCATTTTTGACGCTTTGTCCATGGCTCTATTCAACATCCAAGTAGGATAACCACGAGAACGAAATCTAGAAAAAAGAGCCCTTGCCTGCACACGATACAGGAAATCCGTGGAGCAACCCCGCCTCAAACGGAGGAACTGTCCCACAGGGATTCCCCGAATCGTGTGTCTAGGGTGGCAACTATTGGCACAAAGCAAACTGTTACCAGCAGTAGGTTTCCGATAAATATCAGCAATCACACAAGTGATATACCTGACCTGACCTCTCTATTTAAAGATCTTGAGAAATTGATGGAGAAGGAAATCAGAGCATGGTGGGAGATTACTACATTACAACAGTATATTAAAATAGAAAGGATACCGAGAGGTTTACGTATTAAAAAATCACCCACCTTTATTAAAGATGATGTTGAATTTATGAAAGAATGGAATCAAGCCTTAACAGACTGCTCCAAAACTCTAATGAATTTGATTGTAAAATATAAACAGAATCTGTTGGTACAGTTGCAGTCTGATATTAAGGAGAAACAGAGTCAAGTGGTTATCCATCAAGAGAATCCTAATTTTGTTTCTTTGGATGAAAAATTGTCAACACATTTGGAAAAGTTGGAAAAATCTATTATGGATTTGAAACAGAAGAAGTTTCTAAGAGACAAAGAGGATTATGAATCCAATCATGTTTATTCCTGGAAATCCAAATATTATAGGAACATTACAAAGTCAGGGCATAGATCTATTTTGAAAACACGACAAAGGCAGAAAAAAGTTAGTTTTTCCAGTATTGAATTGGATACTACAGATTATCCTGATACAGATGATGCAGCAAGAACATCAGTGATAGCCCAGTCTCCTGCTTCATCCTCTTCTTTTTTGTCACCAAATCGAGGGGAGAAGGTTTCAAAGGTCTTTGCCAGCGACATAGAGGAAGCAATAACTGTTCTAGAACCTCCGAAGAGATCATCGTCCAGATCCAGACCACGGAAGATCAAAGCCACAAAAGATGTGTCCGTAGAGGAGGCAGCAAGAACATCAGAAGAAGGAGCAAAAGGAGATATAAAACAGAAGGAAAGGAAGGAAAAGAAGAAATAATTAATTCTGTGGTTAACATATCAGATTATATTTTATCTCCCTCTGAACAGAGCCTACTAGAAAAAGGTCTAGGTTTTGCACCTACTTGTAGTGATGAGCGAGCACCCCAATGCTCGGGTGTTCGGGTGCTCTGACCGAGCACCCCCGGAGGCTCGAGTGCTCGGCCAAGCACCCGAGCCCCATTGAAGTCAAAGGGAGGACTCGAGCATTACACCAGGCACCCCCTGCTCTGATGAGGGGAGGGTGCCTGGTCCATAGGAAAAGGGCAGAAAATTATGGAAACACCACAGAAATGGTTCAGGGACAGCATAGGGAGGATGTCTGGATGCATCTTGGACTCCAACATCGCTGCTGGGAACGATCTTTCGCCCGTAGTACGCCATTTTTACAGACTGACCGTAAAACACACAAAAAGGAAGATAAAAACGACTTTAGGCGAAAAATTGTTACCAAACAGTATTTGCTGTATATTTACTTGTATATCATCTGCAAATTCTCCCAAAAATTTCCTTGATTTTTCTGAACTGAGGCCATGATTAAGAGGGAAACGTGCGCAGAGGCAAATTCTCCCAAAAATTTCCTTGATTTTTCTGAACTGAGGCCATGATTAAGAGGGAAACGTGCGCAAAGGCAAATTCTCCCAAAAATTTCCTTGATTTTTCTGAACTGAGGCCATGATTAAGAGGGAAACGTGCGCAAAGGCAAATTCTCCCAAAAATTTCCTCGATTTTTCTGAACTGGGGCCATGATTAAGAGGGAAACGTGCGCTGAGCCGACCATCCAAAACATTATGGGTGAGGGTCTGCTGCGGAGCTGACCATCCTAAACATTATATGCGAAGGCCCGCTAGTGAGCTGACGCTATAAAACATTATATGAGAGGGCCCGCTAGAGAGCTGACCCAATAAAACATTATATGAGAAGGCCCACTGGTGAGCTGACCTATACAAAAATTGTCAAACTGCGCCCGCTGGTGAGCTGGCCCTATATAAAAATTATATCACAGGGCCCGCTGGTGAGCTGGCCCTAAATAAAAATTATATCCCAGGGTATATGGAAGAGAGTCAACCATATACCCATTTTTTGGGTGGAAGGGGTGAATGGGAATACAGAGTATTCCCATCATTGTAAATAACATATATAAAGTGAGTTTATGTTCCCCCGGGGCTTTCCTCCAGTGGAGTGGAGAAGTCAGGGGAAATCCAGGCCTTGTTCATTTTTATAAGTGTCAACCTATCAGCATTGTCGGTGGAAAGGCGGATACGCTTATCTGTTATGATGCCACCAGCAGCACTAAATACCCGCTCAGACAGAACGCTGGCGGCAGGGCAGGCCAGCACCTCCAAGGCGTAGAGTGCCAGTTCATACCACGTGTCCAGCTTGGACACCCAGTAGTTGTAAGGCACAGAGGGATCATTGAGGACGCTGACACGGTCTGCTACGTACTCCTTCACCATCTTCCAAAACTTTTCCCTCCTTGTGACACTAGGCTGCGCATCAGGGTGAGGGTGCTGGCGGGGTGTCATGAAGGTGTCCCACGCCTTGGAGAGTGTTGCCCTGCCTTTGTCGGAACTGCTGTGTGCTCCCCTTTTCTCCCCTTCTCGGTTGGCCAAGGTAGCACGTACTCTGCCGCCAGCGTTGTCAGATGGAAAATTTTGGAGCAATTTTTCAACAAGAACCTTCTGGTATTGCACCATTTTGCTTGTCCTCTCCACCGGAGGAATGAGAGATGAGAAATTCTCTTTGTAGCGGGGGTCCAGAAGGGTGAACACCCAGTAATCCGTGTTGTCTAAAATGCGTGTAACGCGTGGGTCACGGGAAAGGCAGCCTAACATAAAGTCAGCCATGTGTGCCAGAGTACCAACAGGCAAGATTTCGCTGTCCTCACCAGGAGGATGACTCTCAATCTCCTCATCCTCTTCCTCCTCTTCTGCCCACCCACGCTGAAGAGATGGAACTAAAGTTCCATGGCTACCCTCTGTAGCGGAGGCAACCGTGTCTTCCTCCTCCTCCTCCGCCTCCTCCAATTGTCGCTGAGAAGACGAAGTGAGGGTGCTCTGGCTATCACCTTGTGTAAGCTCTTCCTCCCGCATTTCCACCTCTTCCACATGCAAAGCGTCAGTTTTAATTGTGAGCAGCGAGCGTTTCAGTAGACACAGAAGTGGGATGGTTACACTGATAATAGCGTTATCGCCGCTCACCATCTGTGTCGATTCCTCAAAATTGCGTAAAACCTCACAGAGGTCTGACATCCATTCCCACTCCTCACTTCTGATTACAGGAAGTTGAACGGAGAGGCGACGACCGTGTAACAGCTGGTACTCCACTACTGCCCTCTGCTGCTCACAAAGCCGGGCCAACATGTGGAAGGTGGAGTTCCAGCGCGTGCTCACGTCACACAGCAGCCGGTGAGCTGGCAATTGTAAGCGCTGCTGCAGTTTCAACAGGCCGGCTGAAGCTGTAGATGACTTACGGAAATGTGCACACACGCGGCGCACCTTGGTCAAGAGATCATGCAAATTGGGGTAGGTTTTTAGAAATCTCTGAACCACTAAATTAAATACATGCGCTAGGCATGGTACGTGTGTGAGCTTGCCGAGCTCCAAAGCCGCCACCAAGTTACGCCCATTATCACACACAACCATGCCTGGTTGCAGGTTGAGTGGCGAGAGCCACTGCTCGGTCTGGTGACTAATCCCCTGCAACAGCTCTGAGGCCGTGTGCTGTTTGTCCCCAAGGCAGATCAGCTTCAGCACGGCCTGTTGACGCTTCCCCACTGCAGTGCTACACTGCTTCCAGCTACCGGCTGATGGGTGAGTGGCGCTGCGCGCAGAGAATTCGGAGTTGGAAACGGAGGAGGAGGAGCCAATAACGTAGGTGCTGGCGGAAACCCTGATGGAGGTAGGGCCCGCAATCCTCGGCGTGGGTAGCACCTGTGCCATCCCAGGGTCCGAGTCGCTCCCAGCCTCCACGACATTCACCCAGTGTGCCGTCAGTTAAATGTAGCGTCCCTGGCCACAAGCACTTGTCCATGTGTCAGTCGTTAAGTGGACCTTCCCAGTAACTGCGTTGGTCAGGGCACGGGTGATGTTACGGGACACATGGTGGTGTAATGCGGGGATGGCACATCGGGAAAAGTAGTGGCGGCTGGGGACCGCGTACCGAGGGACAGCTGCTGCCATCAGGCTGCGGAAGGACTCAGTCTCCACAAGCCTAAATGGCAGCATTTCGATGGCCAGTAATTTGGAAAGGTGTGAGGTTAGTGCTATGGCCTGTGGGTGGGTGGCTGGGTATTTTCGCTTGCGCTCAAATGCCTGGGGTAACGACATTTGAACGCTGTGCTGGGACAGGGAAGTGGATGTGGTCGCTGATGGTGCTTCAGATGGTACAGGTGCAGGGCGAGAGGTATGCGGGCCTGCGCCTTCGACAGGCGATTGGCCGGCACCGAAAACAGGGGAAGAGGAGGCAGTGGTGTGGCCTGCAGACACAGATGGGCGATCCAGGCGTTCCTCCCACTTATTACGGTGCTTGGATGCCATGTGTCGGATCATGCTGGTGGTGGTGAGGTTTCTAGTGTTCATGCCTCGGCTCATTCTGGTGTGGCACAGGTTGCAAACTACAATTCTTTTGTCGTCCGCACTTTCCTTAAAAAAACGCCATACCGCGGAACACCTACCCCTTGGCAAGGGAGATTTACTCAAGGGGGTGCTCCGTGGAACATTTGCGGGCCGGTTTGGTGCGGTCCGCCTTCTTTCTGTAGCCACACCACTGCCTCTTCCAGCCTGTTGCGGTGCTGCAGATGGCTCACCCTCAGGACTGCTGTCATCGCTCGGCTCTACACCTTCCCAGGTGGGGTCAGTCACCTCATCGTCCACCAAGTCCTCCTCCACTTCCTCACTCTGATCATCCTCCTCATGTCTTGATCCCACCACATACTCAGTCATTGACAACTGTATATCATCCTCCTCATCAAGGTCTTGAGACAGTAATAGTGGTTGATTTAATGGCAACTGTGTCTCATCATCATCCTCATCCACTTCCTTTGACCTTAAATGCCGTTCCTCTCTGTCATCTTCTTGTGATTGGGTACCCTCTAGAGGTTGTGAATCAGGGTACAAGATGTCATGTTCCTCTGCAAGCGTGCTTGGAGAGAGGGTCAAATGAAGGATTGGTGATGAGACGAGCTCCTCACTATATCCCAGTGTGGGATCACTTCTTTGACCAGACCCTCTATGGTGGGAGGAAGGATGATCAGAGTGAGGATTATGTTGACCAGACTCTTGGCTACTGAGAGTGGACTTGGTGGAAGACAGGGTGGTGCTTAACCGACTGGAAGCAGTATCAGCTGACATCCAACCGACCACCTGTTCGCAGTGGTCGGACCTCGAGAGTGATGTCCTGCGACGCCCTGTAAAATGAGACATGAAGCTAGGTATGGTGGATGTCTTTCTGTCTTGTGCTCTGGCACCAGGCGCAGTTTCTACGTGTCCTGACCCGCGCCCTGAACTATCAGGATCACGTCCACTTCCCCGTCCCTTTTTACCCGCCTTCTTCATATTACACGGAATATGTGCTGCAAATCTGCAACTTTGCACAGTACACAGAATTTGCTTCTTAACTGTGGCGACGCACAGTGAATGGAATATGTGACTTTGATATTTTACAGTTTGAAGACTTAACAGAATTTTTTCCTATTCTGAAACTGTGCACAGTCAACAGAATGTGCTGCTAAACTGCGGCGACGCACAGTGAATGGAATATGTGACTTTGATATTTTACAGTTTGAAGACTTAACAGAATTTTTTCCTATTCTGAAACTGTGCACAGTAAACAGAATTTGCTTCTTAACTGCGGCGACGCACAGTGAATGGAATATGTGACTTTGATATTTTACAGTTTGAAGACTTAACAGAATTTTTTCCTATTCTGAAACTGTGCACAGTCAAAAGAATGTGCTGCTAAACTGCGGCGACGCACAGTGAATGGAATATGTGACTTTGATATTTTACAGTTTGAAGACTTAACAGTATTTTTTCCTATTCTGAAACTGTGCACAGTACACAGAATTTGCTTCTTAACTGCGGCGACGCACAGTGAATGGAATATGTGACTTTGATATTTTACAGTTTGAAGACTTAACAGTATTTTTTCCTATTCTGAAACTGTGCACAGTACACAGAATTTGCTTCTTAACTGCGGCGACGCACAGTGAATGGAATATGTGACTTTGATATTTTACAGTTTGAAGACTTAACAGAATTTTTTCCTATTCTGAAACTGTGCACAGTCAACAGAATGTGCTGCTAAACTGCGGCGACGCACAGTGAATGGAATATGTGACTTTGATATTTTACAGTTTGAAGACTTAACAGAATTTTTTCCTATTCTGAAACTGTGCACAGTCAACAGAATGTGCTGCTAAACTGCGGCGACGCACAGTGAATGGAATATGTGACTTTGATATTTTACAGTTTGAAGACTTAACAGAATTTTTTCCTATTATGAAACTGTGCATAGTACACAGAATTTGCTTCTTAACTGCGGCGACGCACAGTGAATGGAATATGTGACTTTGATATTTTACAGTTTGAAGACTTAACAGAATTTTTTCCTATTCTGAAACTGTGCACAGTCAACAGAATGTGCTGCTAAACTGCGGCGACGCACAGTGAATGGAATATGTGACTTTGATATTTTACAGTTTGAAGACTTAACAGAATTTTTTCCTATTTTGAAACTGTGCACAGTCAACAGAATGTGCTGCTAAACTGCGGTGACGCACAGTGAATGGAATATGTGACTTTGATATTTTACAGTTTGAAGACTTAACAGAATTTTTTCCTATTCTGAAACTGTGCACAGTCAACAGAATGTGCTGCTAAACTGCGGCGACGCACAGTGAATGGAATATGTGACTTTGATATTTTACAGTTTGAAGACTTAACAGTATTTTTTCCTATTCTGAAACTGTGCACAGTACACAGAATTTGCTTCTTAACTGCGGCGACGCACAGTGAATGGAATATGTGACTTTGATATTTTACAGTTTGAAGACTTAACAGTATTTTTTCCTATTCTGAAACTGTGCACAGTACACAGAATTTGCTTCTTAACTGCGGCGACGCACAGTGAATGGAATATGTGACTTTGATATTTTACAGTTTGAAGACTTAACAGAATTTTTTCCTATTCTGAAACTGTGCACAGTCAACAGAATGTGCTGCTAAACTGCGGCGACGCACAGTGAATGGAATATGTGACTTTGATATTTTACAGTTTGAAGACTTAACAGAATTTTTTCCTATTCTGAAACTGTGCACAGTCAACAGAATGTGCTGCTAAACTGCGGCGACGCACAGTGAATGGAATATGTGACTTTGATATTTTACAGTTTGAAGACTTAACAGAATTTTTTCCTATTCTGAAACTGTGCACAGTACACAGAATTTGCTTCTTAACTGCGGCGACGCACAGTGAATGGAATATGTGACTTTGATATTTTACAGTTTGAAGACTTAACAGAATTTTTTCCTATTCTGAAACTGTGCACAGTCGACAGAATGTGCTGCTAAACTGCGGCGACGCACAGTGAATGGAATATGTGACTTTGATATTTTACAGTTTGAAGACTTAACAGAATTTTTTCCTATTTTGAAACTGTGCACAGTCAACAGAATGTGCTGCTAAACTGCGGTGACGCACAGTGAATGGAATATGTGACTTTGATATTTTACAGTTTGAAGACTTAACAGAATTTTTTCCTATTCTGAAACTGTGCACAGTCAACAGAATGTGCTGCTAAACTGCGGCGACGCACAGTGAATGGAATATGTGACTTTGATATTTTACAGTTTGAAGACTTAACAGTATTTTTTCCTATTCTGAAACTGTGCACAGTACACAGAATTTGCTTCTTAACTGCGGCGACGCACAGTGAATGGAATATGTGACTTTGATATTTTACAGTTTGAAGACTTAACAGTATTTTTTCCTATTCTGAAACTGTGCACAGTACACAGAATTTGCTTCTTAACTGCGGCGACGCACAGTGAATGGAATATGTGACTTTGATATTTTACAGTTTGAAGACTTAACAGAATTTTTTCCTATTCTGAAACTGTGCACAGTCAACAGAATGTGCTGCTAAACTGCGGCGACGCACAGTGAATGGAATATGTGACTTTGATATTTTACAGTTTGAAGACTTAACAGAATTTTTTCCTATTCTGAAACTGTGCACAGTCAACAGAATGTGCTGCTAAACTGCGGCGACGCACAGTGAATGGAATATGTGACTTTGATATTTTACAGTTTGAAGACTTAACAGAATTTTTTCCTATTCTGAAACTGTGCACAGTACACAGAATTTGCTTCTTAACTGCGGCGACGCACAGTGAATGGAATATGTGACTTTGATATTTTACAGTTTGAAGACTTAACAGAATTTTTTCCTATTCTGAAACTGTGCACAGTCAACAGAATGTGCTGCTAAACTGCGGCGACGCACAGTGAATGGAATATGTGACTTTGATATTTTACAGTTTGAAGACTTAACAGAATTTTTTCCTATTCTGAAACTGTGCACAGTCAACAGAATGTGCTGCTAAACTGCGGCGACGCACAGTGAATGGAATATGTGACTTTGATATTTTACAGTTTGAAGACTTAACAGAATTTTTTCCTATTCTGAAACTGTGCACAGTACACAGAATTTGCTTCTTAACTGCGGCGACGCACAGTGAATGGAATATGTGACTTTGATATTTTACAGTTTGAAGACTTAACAGAATTTTTTCCTATTCTGAAACTGTGCACAGTCAACAGAATGTGCTGCTAAACTGCGGCGACGCACAGTGAATGGAATATGTGACTTTGATATTTTACAGTTTGAAGACTTAACAGAATTTTTTCCTATTCTGAAACTGTGCACAGTCAACAGAATGTGCTGCTAAACTGCGGCGACGCACAGTGAATGGAATATGTGACTTTGATATTTTACAGTTTGAAGACTTAACAGTATTTTTTCCTATTCTGAAACTGTGCACAGTACACAGAATTTGCTTCTTAACTGCGGCGACGCACAGTGAATGGAATATGTGACTTTGATATTTTACAGTTTGAAGACTTAACAGTATTTTTTCCTATTCTGAAACTGTGCACAGTACACAGAATTTGCTTCTTAACTGCGGCGACGCACAGTGAATGGAATATGTGACTTTGATATTTTACAGTTTGAAGACTTCACAGAATTTTTTCCTATTCTGAAACTGTGCACAGTCAACAGAATGTGCTGCTAAACTGCGGCGACGCACAGTGAATGGAATATGTGACTTTGATATTTTACAGTTTGAAGACTTAACAGAATTTTTTCCTATTCTGAAACTGTGCACAGTCAACAGAATGTGCTGCTAAACTGCGGCGACGCACAGTGAATGGAATATGTGACTTTGATATTTTACAGTTTGAAGACTTAACAGTATTTTTTCCTATTCTGAAACTGTGCACAGTACACAGAATTTGCTTCTTAACTGCGGCGACGCACAGTGAATGAAATATGTGACTTTGATATTTTACAGTTTGAAGACTTAACAGAATTTTTTCCTATTCTGAAACTGTGCACAGTCAACAGAATGTGCTGCTAAACTGCGGCGACGCACAGTGAATGGAATATGTGACTTTGATATTTTACAGTTTGAAGACTTAACAGTATTTTTTCCTATTCTGAAACTGTGCACAGTACACAGAATTTGCTTCTTAACTGCGGCGACGCACAGTGAATGGAATATGTGACTTTGATATTTTACAGTTTGAAGACTTAACAGAATGTGCTCTAATCTGCAACTTTGCACACTAAACAGAATGTGCTCTAATCTGCAACTTTGCACACTAAACAGAATGTGCTCTAATCTGCAACTTTGCACACTAAAAAGAATGTGCTGCTAATCTGCAACTTTGCACACTGAACAGAATGTGCTCTAATCTGCAACTTTGCACACTAAACAGAATGTGCTCTAATCTGCAACTTTGCACACTAAACAGAATATATGAAGGTTTTTTTTTTTTTGTTTTTTTTCCCCCCAAAAAAAATAAACTGCTGCCCCCACACACAGTAGTCCTAAAAAGGACTTTTGGGTCTTTTTTTTGTTCAACAACACTTTTCTTCTCCCTACACTGACTTTCCCTTCCTATCCTCATCTCTCCCTGGCTAAGACTGAGCCGAACTCGCTGGTCAGGTGCTATACAGCACCCGATCACGGGTTCTGGCCAGCCAATCAGTGTAATGCCAGCAGCCAACATGGCTGCTGGCATTACACTGATGTCAGAGCCTCCCTGCACGTTTATTGGCTGCGCAGCAGCCGCGAAACGTGCGGGGAGGAGACCCGAACATGGCGGGCGAGCACATGCGGTACTCGTACGAGTACCGCCATGTGCCGAGCAGAGCGATGCTCGAGCCGAACCGAGCTTCGGCCGAGCATGCTCGCTCAACACTACCTACTTGTCATTTTGACCTTTTTAATACCTTATTAGATCTAAATAACCTTAAAAAAATTCTTTCGTGAGGCTCCTCCCATGAGAGAGATATCTTCTGATATTGCAGATGAGTCTATTTTTCTGGACATCTCTTCAAATAATGTTTCTCAGTCTGCCTCTTTGTCAAAGCTTTCCTTTCAGGAGCACTGTGTAGTTACTGATCTGACGGACCTGCAGTCGTACGGCTCTTGTTATGTTTTACCGGATCCGCCGGCTAGCGGGCCCGCCAGGATAACATCTAAATCAGCCTTTTATCCGATTGGCTTGAGAGGGAGGGCTTTGGATGCTTTTCATAATTTGGTTGAGAGGGATTTGATCCTACTCAGGAATGATTGGGTTAGAAGACCTTCCAACTTAAGCCCGGATGAAAGGATAGCGTTAAAACATCTATCCCAACTCAAGGATGTTGTTATAAAAAGTGCTGATAAGGGAGGGGCGGTAATAGTGATGAATGCCGCTGATAATCATAAAGAGGCGCTTAGGCAATTGAAGGATAAGGATGCATACACCTCATTATCCGTGAATCCCACCGGGGAGTATTCTGGCCTCTTGGACTCTTTGTTGGCGAGTGGTCTTAGATCGGGTGTTTTGTCACAGAGGGAGGTGGACTCCATCTCTGTTAAATATCCTGTAACCCCGATATTTCACCATCTGCCTAAGATACACAAGTCACTTAGAAGCCCAGAGGGGAGACCGATAGTCTCCGGTATTGGGTCATTGAATGAGGTGTTAGGTGAATAGATCGATCAGAAGTTGCAGCCATTAGTCCTGAGGTTGTTTAGTTATTTAAAGGATACAACTCATGTTATTCAACAGCTAAGTCAGGTTAGGTGGTGTAAGAATTATCGGTGGATCAGTTGTGATGTTAAATCTCTTTATTCATGTATACCACACCATCTAGGAATTCAGGCTGTGGAATACCATCTAAATAAATACAGTGGCTACTTGAATGATCTTATATACTTCATTCTGAGAGCCATTGATTATTTGTTAACACACAACTTTTTTATGTTTGATGGGGATTTTTATCTCCAGAGGCGCGGGACTTCAATGGGGGCAAAATTTGCCCCCTCATATGCCTGCCTGTATATGGGCTGGTGGGAGGAGTCCCGCGTCTATGGAAATATCAATCCCTATAGAGATCAGATTATCTGGTATGGAAGATTTATTGATGACCTTCTTATTGTCTGGAATGGTATGGAAACCACTGTAGAGAGTTTGGTGTCTTATTTTAATAACAACAATTTGAATTTGGCATTTGCCTCTGACACATCCCCTGATACAATATCTTTTTTGGATCTAAAAATAATTGGTAGATACAAACTAGAGGGATTCCTCAGCGCACTGTCTTAATACACCTCTTTTAACAATAAATTGGTGCAGCCGTGTATATTGTCCGCTATCACAGACAAAACAAAGAAAGTACGAATATCCACAGCGCTCCAATCTATCAATATAATGTGTAAGTGTTTTGACAACGTACTCTTACACCATTACCCACATTCAACTGGCTTTTCCAATTATGGCACTTTTATATGTCAGGAAAACAAGTGAGTCACAGTTCATATAGTATCTTCTCTTTTCCCAATAAGCGATCAGTTTTCAGCAACATTGTTCATATATGGAGAAAGCAGAACACAATGGTTTTAATAATCAGTAGATCCAAGTGAAATAAAATGTAACAATTCACTTACTCATAGGTAAGTCTCATCCCACGTCTTCAAGAGCGGAATCTTCGATCTCTTTTTCTATTTACTTCAAATTTCACGGTTCAATGGATCGGCCATCTCACATGCATCCGTATAGGGGAGAACACAGGATTTATCCTTAACACAGTGTGGTATTTTCAGACATACAACAATGTATCTCACTCACCAATTAGAGACTCTGTGTAAGATTCCTCTCCACTTCTCTCCGGTGCCTTGTTAACATTTGCCGGTCCTCACGTGAATCCTGGAGCTCACCGCTTCATACAGCCATATATCATTAGTGTAAATAATTATATATCCAGAAGTTTATAATTCTAAAGTTTAATAGAGTATTAAAGCAATAAATAGAATAAAATAAAACATATAAAATTATATAAAAACCAAATCCCCCTACTCCAGAATACGCTCCACCCAATGTTAACTCAAATCGTATTTTATGCGTCAGTCCTGAATTCGGCCAAAATCCAGGGCAAATATTAAGGTAAAGCGATTCTACACCAGGGTTCTATGGTATATTATACAGTAACTATCGCCTAACGCGTTTCGTGCTAACAGTAGCACTTCATCAGAGGCATCAACCGCACATGAACACACAGATTGTTTATAAACTGTTTCTTTGGCGCTCTTTCATTCAATTAAGGATGGGTGTTTCCTTCTTAGAATCAATCCACAACATTAACCCTTTCTTCATATTCCATTCAACAATACATTATACATTTCTCAAGTTTTCATAATTATAACTAAAACAGTTATTTAAATATATTGGCAAACACTCACACCTCTTTCGAAACGAAGGTTGCCCATACTCTTCTTAATATTTATTAATCTCTCAAGAAACAGTTAAGGTCTATTGCAATATTTAGACCTCTAGGGGTCAAAGTTTTCAACTTATAGATCCATTCTGTTTCTTTTTTTGAAACACTATTCATGATGTTTTCCCCTCTCCAATGCGGATCTATCATATCTATACCAATAAACGTTAAATCACATACTTCTTTATTATGACATTCTTTAAAATGTTGTGGGACACTATGGGATTCCAAACCTTTTTCTATATTTCGCATATGTTCCCTAACTCTCACATTTAGTTGTCTTATTGTCCTGCCCACATACTGTTTACCACAAGGACATTCGATTAAATATACAACATTTTTACTCTTACAACTAATAAACTTATTAATTTTAAAAGTTTTCCCTGTTTGGTTTGATTTAAAGGATTGAATTGTTCGTCTTTTATCTTTACATGACCTACATGAAATACATTTTCCACATTTATAAAAACCCTTCAAGTCTTTTTTAAAGTAAGATATTGCAGGATCTTTATAATTGACAAAACTTGGTACTAATTTTTGTTTAAGATTCTTACACTTCTTAAAAACAATCTTAGGTTTATCACCCAAATAGGTTTTTAGATCTTCATCTTTTTTCAAGATGGGCCAATATTTTTTAAAAATCTTAGTGATTTCACCATGATCAGTGCTATATTGTGTTATTAATCTAATTTCATCATTCTTATTTTGCTGTATGTTTAGAACATTATCTTTTATTTCTTGATTTAAAACTTCTTTTTTAGCATTTTGTAGAATATGTTGTGGGTATCCTTTTTCTTTAAATAAAATCTCCATCTGATTTATTTGATCTTCTGCAACTGAGATGCAGTGTGGTTAGTGTCACAGGACTGATGGGGGACTTGCATGGATTGTTTGCATGCATGTGTTATACTCACAGGTGAAGTGTTCTGTGACGAGCCTGTCTCTGATCTGTGCCCCTATCATGGTCTCCTCCACATGCCCGATGTCCATGGCCACTTCATGTATGGGGGGTCCTGAATGTGATCCAGCAGCCTGGTGTCCACTGCAATGTTGTGCAGTATTGTGCACGCCACAATGATGTCACACACCTTAGCAGGTGCATACTGCAGTGCTCCCCCAGAGTGGTCCAGACATCGAAATCTTGACTTGAGGAGCCCAAATGTCCGCTCAATAGCATTCCTCGTTCTGGCATGAGCCTGGATGTACCTTTCCTGGGCATGTGTTTGGGGATTGGCCACAGGGGTCAGTAGCCAGGACTTGCATCCATAGCCAGCATCACCTGTGTAATGTGAGTGACATGGTGAGACAGGGAGCATATGTTGTGTGAATGATGTTTTGTGTGGGTAGTAGCTGTGGGTCAGGTGCATGCTGAGCAGCGTTGTGTGTACACCTGTGTATGTGTTGTGATTTTGTTTTGTGAACTCACCCACAAGCCATCCCCCTGTAAAGGTTCCATTCTCAAAATCTCTGTGGACTGAGGCATTTTGGAGAATGTATGCATCATGTGAGCTGCAGGATATTTTGCACAGACATTCATTATCCTCATGTTGCTGTCACACACCATCTGCATGTTGATGGAGTGGAAGTTCTTCCTGTTGATGAATAGCTGTGCGTCACGTGCTGGGGCCTTAATCCGGACATGGGTGCAATCTATAGCACCCATGACCCTGGGCATGCCTCTCCTTGCGTAAAAGGCCTGCTTGATGTATATCCAGTCCATGTCGGTGGTGGGAAAATGTATATAGGTACTGGCCTTGCTTTTGAGGGCTGGCAGGACCTGGGCCAGCACCCTGGGGAATGTGGCCTGTGACATGCCAGATGCGTAACCCTCAGTGGACTGAAAGGCCCCACTTGCCATGAAGTGTATGGCACACAGTAGTTTCTGCAGGCCAGTTAGGGCATGGTTGTGGATGTAGATGGGATCCACCTGATATTTGATGACCTCATACAAGGCAATGATGCTGTCAGGCCTCAACCTGTAGCGATCATTGACCTCATCATCAGTCTTTCCAAAGAGGGTGACCCTTGGGCGGTATACCCTGGGCCTTGGTGGTCGTCTATACATCCTCTGCCCTCCAGGTGGGGATTGACTCCTGTGTGGCTGCTGAGCCAGAGCCTCGTCACTTGCAACAGGTGAAGGCTGTTGATCAGGCCTGTCTGGAGGTTGCTGATGTTCCCTAGCTCTCTCCCTTGCACGCCTTCTCCGCAGTCTTCGCAACAATATGTAACCCAACATACTGTTTGCTCTCTCTATCTCTCTCTCTCTCTCTCTATCTCTCTCTCTCTATCTCTCTCTATCTGTCTCTCTCCCTCCCTGAGTGGAAAACAAGCCACAAGTGAGTGTGTTGAGTTGTCCCTTTAAGTACTTGATAGGGCGTTGTGTAGGTGTGGTGATGAGGTGAGTGCTGACCAATGGAGAGTTGTTTTTGTCTAGGTAAGTGTTTGCAGGTGTGTGTGTGTGTGTTATAAGATGTGGTGTGTTGTGCTTGTTATGTGTCTGCCATTTGCGGGTGTGCAGTTGTGGGGTGCAGGTCGCGTGTTGATGTTGCACAGGTGAGCTTATATTTGCAGGTGTCCGATTTGTGTGATAAACCCCATTGTTCCGTGCCATGTTGTGTTGTTGTTTTTTTGGGTGTTGTTGTCCCTGTGGTGTTGCTTGTTGTTGTGTGTGGAGTGATTTGTGTTGTGTGTCCATGTTTTTGTGTTGTTTTGGCATTGCACGGGTTATTTTTTCCATTTACATGCTTGTGCAGTAAGCATTTTGTGTATTTTCCTATGTAACGGGTGTTTTGTTTTGCCTGTTAAGTGTCTAACGTGTGAGAAAAGTGGGTCTTAACTTTTCGCCGTTAGGGGTGTTTTATTTTCAGCCGTTACCAATACCTCAAGCCTTTGAATAGCTCTGGGGTATGTTGTTCCATGCGTCTGAATGCACGTAAGTGTATCATCCGTAAGGATTGTGAAACTGCCGTTAGCTGTTCTTTAGACGGATCTTTGAATTGCTACATGACACTTAACGCTAGTTAGTGATTTTTTTTACTAACGGCTACCTTTAAATCAAGCCCTTAGTCACTAGATGGATACAACAACTGAGGAAGACTGGTGCGAGGTAGACTCAGGATGAGAGCAACAGTAGAGATATAGAAAGCAGCAAACCGCAGAACACTGGAGCAAGCAGGACTTAGTCAGTAGATAAATACAGCAAGTGAGGTAGACTGGTGAGAGGCAGACTCAGGATGACAGCAACACTGGAGATATGGGGCTAGATTTAAAGGCTCACGTTAAACCAGCCTCTAAGTGAAAAGGGCACATCGCTCGCAAATAATACATGCGTTACGGCAGATTTAATAGGTACTCTACAAGAATAGCGATTGAGCGTAGACACAGCCAAAACACGTAACAAAAAAGCCGTTGTCGCTCATGTTAATGCACAACGGGCGGCCAAATCACATGATAACATTGCTCAAAACAATATGTAACATAACAGCTGCCGTTGTCCAGCAACCCTGATTGATGCAAAAGCAAATTCAAACACACAGCCAATCCCAAAGCCCCAAAATATCAAAAAACTTCAAATACACCTATATATACCCCCAAAAAAGTCACACACTGTCTGTTATCGAGTTCTTGAGAGCTAGATATCAGGACCTAGGAGCGGAAGATAGTGATCAGAGAGAGGGAGACAGGAGCATTCATTGGAGGTAGAAGAAGATTTTTGAGTTTGGAGTCCTATTATTTTATTTTATTTTATAACACCTTACACATTTTACATTTTATTTTGACAGTGTGAATCTGTGAGTGAAAGTGTGTGACAGAGAGAGAGTGGATCGAGTGTGTCTGTGAGGGCCTGTGGGAGTGCCTGGGTGTGCGTGGGTGAGTGATGGCGAGGAGAGGAGCACAGGAGAGAGGGATGGGGAGAGTAGTGGAGGAGGAGGAGGAAGGTCAGGAGGGCATCCCTGAGCAGAGCAGGGCTGGGAGAGGGAGATCCGCAGGGCAGAGGGGGACCCGGCCCACAAGAGCAGGCACACGCAGGACAGGGACAGAACCTGCAGTGGGATAAGGGCTAGTTGCTGGGGAACACCACACACAGTCAGGGTCAGACCAGGCAGGGCACTCCGGCACTGAATCCTCCCATGCCGTTGGTGAAGAGGGCAGGATCAGGGATCCGAAATACACAGAGGAGGAGAACACGGCTCTCGTGGAAGCAGTCCTGTAGAGGCAGAGTGTTCTCCACCCGACGGCAAAGGTCCCTGGCCTATCAGAGACAAGGAAGGCAGTCTGGAACCAGATATGTAGCCGGGTCAATCCGGTGGCTCCATGCAGGCGGGACATGGAGTCCATCAAAAAGTGAATGGGCGACTGCCAGAGGGTGGTCAAGAATAAAATGACCGAGCTCGCCAAGCACGCCCGAGGCACTGGAGGTGGCCCACCTGTCCCTATCACCTTCTGCGGCTGGGAGGAGATGGTGCGGCAGACCATGTCCCCGACCATGATCAAGGGGGTCGTTGGAGGAGCTGACACTGGGGATGAGAGGAGCCTCCACACTACCGGTAAGTGCAACACTACATAACAACACACTACATCAACCAACACCAGCTGCACACACAGTCACACCTCAACACATGCCCATCATCCATACAACTGCACCAACACAGCACCCTGAGGGTTAAAAACAGGACACAACACCAGGACAAATGTCAAGGTCCAACTTGGGACAAACCTGTCAAAGTCCTACTTCAACCCTCCTGTCACTGTGCTCATCACACACAATACACAAACCGTGATGTTCAAAATGTCGTCTGTTAAATATCATCACTGTTCACACACAGTGTCACCCATGTCCCCACAGGGAAGTCAGCACCTAACCCCTTGAGTGCTAGAGGGATCATCAATGCATTGATCAACAATGCTTTGGCAACCCCTCTGGGACTCAAAGGGTTAACCAGACAACAAACAAGTCAATAGGCCAACGATCACATGCTACACAGGGGACATTCACTAAGTGGTGACAAAGAGATCATGGAGACAAAGTAACCCTCACACACCCTCACTTCACCAATATCAGTGTTAGTCTATGGAGAATATGCAACAACAAGAATCAAGTTTATAAGGTCCCATTGTACAGACTCCATGGAAAACACTGGAAATGGGCAAAGGAGATCACTGGAGAAGTCACCATCATGTTCACTTCATCATTTCAACATCACCGCTTAATGAAACTCAAAAAGGGTGGATCAGGTCACACATCACAGTGTCCCAGAGAATAACTGCTTGTATGTGCAACACACAGGCCGAATACTATTCCACAGAATTAAAGGTGGATGAAGTAGGCCTTGGTGTTGAGACCCCGCTCCCTTGCTGACTGTATCCTGGCTGATACCCGCTACATTTCTGACCATGTTGTGGCTATTAACCACTTCTGTGCTGGCTGTAGTATGGCTGTAGACCTGCTCTGTTCTTGACTATATTCTGGTATAGAATTGCTCCATTGACGACCAGTAGGGGCGCTGTTCCGTTCTGTTGTGATATCCCTATTCCGCTTAACGGGCGCCGGTTCCTACCGGACACGCCTGTGTCAGAGTGACCCCTGGTGGCTATTACAATTCTGGGCATTCGGTACATGCAGTATTGCGCTGCTTGGCTCTGTTCCTTGTCGACCAAAAGGGCTAAGCTAGGGTTTAAGCTGCTCCTTAACAGCTGATAGCGGTGTGCACATTCGAAGTACCAGTACCGGAGTTCTACTCTGAACATGTTACTCTGATTTCCCTCTGTGGCCTTACTAACTGCTACACTGTGCTCACTCCCTCTGGGAGTTTCTCTGTTTGGTTGGGCGTTACCTGTAACCCTTCGTGTACATGGAATGACCAGGTAGGGTTTACTACTGCCTTGGCAGTTCCACCGCTAGAGACAGTGTTATTCCACCATACTGCAGGCTGAGGGCCATTAGCTGTGTGTCATCTACCTACTGTTACTTCGATCCACCCCTAGCGTTCTAGGGTCTATAATTTGCAGTTACCTTGGTCTCTATTATCTCTCCTGTGGGGAGACGGTTACTCCACTGTTGCCCGGTATTTGGAGACCATATTCGGTTCTAACCTCCACGGTGACAGTCTCGTTCCATACAGTTTGATTCTGAGTTGCCTCATTCCTGGGTCTTGGTGTCCAGGCATCTAGACAGTGCCAGTCTTCGCTCTATACAGTCTGGGTCAGTGTTTCCTCGTTCCTAAGGGTTTAGGTACCCAGGCGTCTGGGTAGTGCCAGTTCTGGTTCTCATACTCCTCACCTGGTCAGCTTCCCTACGGGTTGCCAGCATCTTTCCATGAACTATTCATTCAGTTGTACCTGTCTAAGTACTCCTTATTGCATTCCTGCAGTTACTGTTTATTATTTGCTTCAGTAGCTCTGCCTGGTGGTCACCTGGGCCTTACTCAGTATATGCTCTTTTTTCAATAAAGTATTTTAACCTTACCAATCTGTCTGAGTGTTCATCTAAAACCGTAACAGTATGGGAGTGCTCTGCACTGTCCTCACATCTACCGTGTAGTCCCAGGGCCATTCCATTTCTAACCACCTGTCTAGTGAAGGGTGAGGAAAGTGCCTACACTGTTCCTCTCTGGTCTTGTGAAGGTGGGCCATTCTATCTGTGTATGGGAGTGCTTTGCACTGCCCTCATATCTACTGTGTAGTCCCAGGGCCATTCCGTTTCTGACCACATGCTTGGTGAAAGGTAAGGAAAGTGACTCCACTGTTCCTTCCTGGTCTCGTGAAGGTGTGCCGCCATATACTGTCCCTCATGCTTTCCAATCCGAGAGATGCAAAGCAGGCTTTACGATTTCTCTGTTAACTGGCAAAGCCTTAGCGTGGGCCAATCCGTTATGGGAGAAGGCGAAACCTATCACTTCAGATTTCTCCCAATTCGTTGAGGCATTCCGAAGGGTTTTCGATGTCCCTGGTAGGTCCATCTTTGCTGCAAAAAAACTAATGAGAATTCAGAAGGGCACCCGCATGGTAGAAGAGTATGCTATCAAATTTCGCACATCTGAGGCAGAGGTGGGATGGAATAATGAGGCTCTGGTGGCAGCCTTCTCGCAGGGACTAAATGATATAATCAAAGATGAAATAGCAGAAAACGAATTACCAAGTGACTTGGATCAGTTAATCTCTTTAGTCATCCTAATTGACACACATATAAGAGAAAGGTCAACTTTTAAGAATAACAGGCCAGGCAAGAGTTGCGCCCAATACGTAACAGGGAGCTCCACCCACACCTCCCTCACCTCCCTTGCCACCCAGTTCAGAGTCTAGTAGGACTGAACCCATGCAGGTTGGCTTTACACGGTTATCTATGCCTGTATTGTGGGAAGGCTGGGCATATGCTACGAGGTTGTCTGTGCGTCCGGGAAACGCACACACCTAGAATCTTTAAGGGAACAGATCCTAGGTGGAGTCAGTCGGTCCCCAGAGCTTGATTCGAGTAAACCCATTATTCAGGTGACGATTTCTTGGGCCAATTCCTCAGTGACCACTCCAGTCTTGATTGATTCTGGTGCGGCTGGGTATTTTATTGATGGTGATTTTGTGAACAAACACAATATTCCAGTCATGCCCCGTGAGTCTCCATTGGCAGTGGAAGCTATTGACGGTCGTCCTCTTGAGCCTTCCCATGTCACACATAAGACCTGTCCACTGACCCTAAGAGTAGGAGGTCTCCATGTGGAGACTCTATTTCTATTTCAGGTGATCCAGTCTCCACACCACGCTGTCATTTTGGGGTTCCCATGGCTCCAGAAACATAATCCCAGAGTGGATTGGGAGAATGTGACATAATATCATGGTCTGAATATTGTAATGGGACCTGTCTGCAGCATCCTTTTAAAATATTGTGTACCTCCCCCTTGTTGCCCTCAGAGTACCAGTCTTTCAGTGAGGTGTTTAGCAATGGGGAGGTTAGCACATTACCGTAGCATAGGCCATATGACTGTGCTATTATCTAATGCCAGGTTCAATACCTCCCAAAGGCCGCACATATCCTCTATCTGTAGAGGGGAACAAGGCCATGGAGGAATACATTTCAGATGCATTATCCAGAGGCATTAAAAGGAAATCTTCCTCGCCCTTAGGGGCTGGATATTTTTTTTGTAAAGAAAAAGAGTGGGGAGCTTAGACCCTCTATCGATTATAGAGGGCTAACAAACTAATGGTAAAAATGCTTGACCCATTCCACTAATTACAAAATTGTTTGACTGGTTAAAGGGCTCCTACGTATTCACGAAACTCAGTTTGCATGCAGCATACAACTTGATTAGAATCAAGGAGGGAGATGAGTGGACGACCACTTTTAATAATCGTAGTGGCCATTACGAATATCTGGTTATGCCTTTTGGGCTATGCAATGCGCCAGCGGTCTTCCAGGAGTTCATTAACGATCTTTTACAAAGTCTGCTACAGTCCTGTATAGTAGTGTACCTGGACGATATCTTGATACACTCTCCTGATATTGAGACACATAGGAGAGATGTAATTACGGTACTGCAAAAGCTGAGGGAGAACAAACTTTATTGCAAACTTGAGAAATGCGAATTTCGTAAGGACCAGGTACACTTTCTGGGTTATGTCATCTCAACTAATGGAATTGCTATGGATACAGAAAAACTGTCGGCAGTATTACAATTGCCACGTCCAATGGGTCTGAAGGCCATACAAAGATTCCTTGGTTTTGCAAACTATTATAGGAAGTTAATTCGTAATTTCTCATCCTTGGTCAAACCTTTGACTGACATGACACATAAGGGCGCTAACCAATCGTTATGGTCCCCCGAGGCCAACAATGCTTTTGAGACCCTGAAGTCTGGCTTCTATATTGGTGCATCCAAACACTGCTCTGCCCTTCACCCTTGAGGTATATGCTTCCGAGACAGGGGTAGGGGCAGTTCTATCACAGAGAGCGCAGCCCGGTAAACCCTTGATGCCTTGCAGGTTTTTTCCTAAAAAGATGACAAAGGCTAAAAATGTATATGACATAGGGGACCGTGAGTAGCTGGCCATCATCCTTGCCCTTTGGGAGTGGCGTCACCTCATGGAAGGGACTAAGGCTCCTGTATTAATTTTAATGGATCATAAGAATCTAACGTACTTATCAGAGGCCAAGAGACTGTCCCCAAGACAAGCTAGATGGGCGTTATTCCTGTCTAGATTTAATTTTGTAGTTTCATACCTCCCTGGTTCCAAGAACACCCGAGCTGACGCCTTGTCTAGACAGTTTGGTCCAGAGAGTGAGTCTGACAGTGAATCTGTTCCAATTATCCCTCCTGATCTCATTTTAACGACAATTCGTACAAGCATTACCTCTCCTTTGGGTGAGGAGATCCTGGCGTCACAAAACAATGCCCAGTTGAGAAACCCAGTGGGAAATGTTTCGTAGCTGACAATCTCCGCACTAAGCTACTAGAAACCTACAATTCCTCCAAAGCAGCCGGGCATATTGGTCGAGACCAACTAATTTGGTCAATTTCACAGCTATTCTGGTGGCCTAGTCTGAGAGCAGATTGTGCAGCCTTTGTGGAAGACTGTTCCATATGCGCCCATGCCACGAATCCTAGTCATCTACCCCTAGGACTACTCCAGACTGTTCCTAATGGGGAACGCCCGTGGTCATACATTTCATTAGACTTTATGGCAGAGTTGCCTAGATCCAAGGGCTGTACAGTCATACTAATGATAGTAGACAGATTCTCTAAGATGGCACATTTTGTTCCGCTCCCCGGAATACCTTCCTCTAAGGAACTGGCTATGATATTTACTAGAGAGGTATTCAGGCTCCACGGAGTACCTCTTGTTGTGGTCTCTGATCGTGGGAGTCAGTTCGTTTCGAGGTTTTGGAAGGCCTTTTGTGACCAAATGGTCATCAAACTGCTGTTTTTATCTGCCTATCACCCCCAGACCAATGGTGCTGCAGAAAGAGCCAACCAAGGACTGGAACAATTCTTGCGCTGTTTTGCTTCTGACCATCATGATAATTGGGTTGATCTGTTGCCGTGGGCAGACTTTGCCATAAATTGTGCCATAAACGCTTCGTCCAGGAGCTCCCCTTTCCTGATCAATTATGGTTTCCAACCCTCTCTGCTCCTGGATACATTTCGGGCACAGGACATTCCAGCTCTGGATGAGCATATGGAGCAGCTCCTCTCCACATGGGCACAGGTTCAGTATAATTTGTGAAGGTCCTCAGAGCGATATCAGAGACACGCAGATCACAGGAGGCGTCCTGCTCCGGTCTTTCACGTGGGGGAGAGAGTCTGGTTGGCCACCAAGATCCTGCACCTCCAAGTACCATGTCACAAGATGGCTCCAAGATTCATAGGACCCTTCCGGGTACTCTGTAGAATTAACCCTGTGTCTTATGCCTTAGACCTCCCTAGGAATATGCGTATCCACAAGGTATTTCATGTATCTCTCCTGAAGCCACTGATTTGCAACCGTTACACTTCCACCCAGGTAGCCCCTGGTCCAGTACGCATTCAGGAACAAGATGAATATGAGATACAGAGCATCTTGGATTCCCGTAAGGAGCGGGGGCGCATCTATTATTTTGTCCACTGGTGTAACGGTTTTCAGTACACTCAGAGGCAGGCAATTTGGTAAAACACAGTTTTATTGAAACCAGACAGAATAAAGTAACCCTCGAGGGTCCAGCAATAGTTAACAAACAATACTGACACAGGACAGGTTACTAAATCACATTAACCCACATGGACCCAGTATACATATATCAGAGAGCAATACATATACTGACACAGGTCAGGAACAGTTCATGTGATATAGTGAGTATCACGGTCCCCGTTATTCCCTGTCAATCTCTGACTGTGTGCACTTGCATTGGAGGAGTCTGATTGGCCCGCCCAGGATGTGCCTTATATGCTGGGCTTTGGGCATTTGTCAATGGCCCTTTCGTGGTGTTATGTTGCTGCGCCTAGTTGCTGATCTCCAGTGTTTCCTGTGTACCGACCCGGCTAGTCTGACTCGCCTCCTGTTCCTGCTCCGTGATCTGACCCGGTTCTGGCTGACGACCTTGCTCCGTGATTTGACCCGGCTCTGGCTGACGACCCTGCACCGTGATCTGACCCGGCTCTGGCTGACGACCCTGCACCGTGATCTGACCCGGCTCTGGCTGACGACCCTGCTCCTTGATTCGACCCGGTTCTGGTCCTGATCCTACTCCGTGATAGATCCGCTCTCCGGTGGTGTTCCTGCGACTCTGTCATCCGGTTCCGGCTACTGCTCCTGTCCGGTTGCTGCTCCAGTGTCCTCCGGTCGCGCTGGCGACATTCTGAACTGTTCTCGGTTTCCTCTCGCTCTTGTAGCTGTAGCCGAGGTTGCCTGCCTTGTACTCGCTGAGCATTGCTCTTTCAAATGTACCAGATTAACCCTTGCACTGCCGGTAGTCTCTGATTACGTGCCACTTGTTATATTGCCAAGCTCCGGTTGATTCTCTGAGCCTTTACACTTTGAGCCTCCGCTTGACGCTATACCAGTCCATGCAGAGCTCCGCTTGTCCGGTGCTCGGGGTACACCGTGATCACGCCGGTTGACACTGGTAGTCCGTTCGCTCTTGCAATAAGGATTCTGGGCGACACCGGTAGAGTGTCTGGGCAGTATCTCATTTGCTCAAAGTGCACTGTTCCATCTGCACTACTCTGTGCATCGGCTCTGCATAAGCTTGGGCAACTCCGTTCTACTGTGGCCTCCCAAGGGCTGGCATACTTTCCGTGGCAGACGCAGGGTTACTCACTACTCATTCAGGGCGATTCCTATTCTGGTTTCATCAGATTGGCAGTAGCATTCCTCATAGCCCACGGTGGTGGTACGGGCTCAGCTCAGAGCAACAGGGGCTCATCCTGCTTCTACTTCGAGAGTGATACAGCGCTGATCCTGTGTTCCTGTTCTACATTTAGAGACTGTTTTCAGAGACAGTTCTATCTCCTGGGAGTTGGCCAATCTAGCCTGAGCCTCATCAGTTGCTCAAGTTAACCCTCTAAGTAGCTCCTGTCTGTAGCTATATCCATCCTCTGTTTATATTGCCTGTTCTTGTCTGTATATGTTTGCATTCTTCTTACCTATACTGCCCCCTAGGGGCACTGTTTATCATTTTTTTCAATAAACTGTGTTTTTACGTTACAACCTGGTCTGAGTGTCAGAAAAACCGTAACAGTGAGACACTGATGGTAAATGCTATTAGGCCAGGAGTCTGGGAGGTCCTGACAGCAAGACCCAAGAAGCACTCTCTTCCGATGAGTGCCAAAATAGTGACTAGGCCCAGGAAGGGTGAGCGAGGCCCAGATGGATCACGACTACCAGTAGTACTGCAACCGGAGGAACAACGGAATGCCAAGGAATAGACACAGACTTCGACCCAGGGTAAAGGTACCGGACAATAGGTGTAATAATGCTAGGCTTGATGGCAACTGCCGGGTGACAGAGCCGACTGAGGCGCCCTGGAGACCAACCTCAGTAACGGAGTAGTGACTAGCGAGCGTATAATGTGCTAAAGAATAGCTCCTACCCGAGTGAGACCGGAAGGCCCTGGTAACGGGTGCTTGGCTTGTTAGCAACTGACAAGAGCGGAGACTAACTGCGGCGCCCAGGAGACCAACCACAATGGTAACAATAAGTAGCCAAACGTATAGTGAGCAAGCGAGATCAACGTCAGCCCTGGGTAAGAAGGAAGGAGGCAGCAAGGCACAAATGGGTCGCAGTCACGGAACGATAATGCAGTACTCGAGGCAACCAACTGGGCCAGCACACTCAAGACAGCGTACAGGAGATACTCTCTACCGGATGCGGTAGTGCACTGGACTGGAGGCACAGAACAGGAACATCAGCCAGGCCGGGTTGGTACACGGAGCAGGAACGTCAGCCAATCCATGTCGATACATGGAATAGGAACGTCAGCCAATCCAAGTCGGTACACGGAGCAGGAAAGTCAGTCAGACTGGGTCGGTACACGGAGCAGGAACAAGATCAGAGAGAGAAGTCAGGCAGTCCGGGTCATACACAGGATATCACACGTTAACGGCAGCAAGCACTAAGCAACGGGAACACCACGAACGGGCCCTGTATGAGTGACAGGGCACAGTGCTTAAAGGCTACCACTGGGTGGAGTAATCACACGCTAGCCAATAAGAAAGCATCAGAAATCATGTGTCAAAATGTCGCCAGCAATACACGGACACCATGATAACTGGAAAGGTTATGGTCTGGAGGAGCGTTCATGGGTTGCCAGTGTGATGTCCACGCTCCCAGACTGTTGAGCAGTTTTCATATGAAATTTCCCAACAAGGTATGGTCTCCTCCAACGGGGGGGGAGATCATTGAGTGGGAGGCACTATCACGGAGCCCCGTGATTGCCTGTGGCTGGATGTTGCCCTGAAGCGACATTGTTTACTCCCTAGCTGTCACTCTCGCTGAGTTGCTATTCTTATAGGGCACCACACTGATGAGGTCATTGCTCCACCTACCTGTCAGGGTTTTTAAACCTCAGCCTGTGTCATTTCCATTGCCCTTTCGTGGTGTACCTGAGCTTATTGCTGTGTTGGTCCATTACCGTTCCTGTGTATTACCTGGCTACGTCTGACTACCCATTCCGGTTCTGACTCCTGACTCATCTGACTACCCATTCCGGTTCTGACTCCTGGCTTGTCTGACTACCAGTTCCGGTTTGGACCCCTGGCTACATTTGACTACCCGTTCCGGTGCTGATTTCTGGCTACAACTGACTACCCGTTCTGGCTGCGACCACTGGCAATGTCTGACTACCTGATCCAGTTCTGACCATTAGCTGCCTCCTAGTTTACTCTCTGTGTTGTGCTCCAAAACCATTCCGTGCCTCAGTTTGGTTCCCACGTTGCCTGTGCCTTCCGCTCTGCGCCAGCTTCCGTTAGCTGCGCTTGTCGGTCACTCCGTGTGTCTGACCTCCCGTGGCTGTACGGGTTTGTGCTGCCTTGCCTATCCTCCATCTGGCTACCCACTTAGTGTATCCCCTGTCGGGGATATTGGTCTGCTTCTTATCTTTGCCGACTGTGTGTATGGGAGTGCTCTGTACTGTCCTCACATCTACCGTTTCTAGCCACCTGTCCAGAAAATAGTGAGTAAAGTGCCTACACTGTTCCTCTCTGGTCTCGTGAAGGTGTGCCCTCCTATCTGGGTATGGGAGTGCTCTGCACTGTCCTCACATCTACCGTGTAGTCCCAGGGCCATTCCGTTTCTAACTACCTGTCCAGTGAAGGGTGAGGAAAGTGCCTACACTGTTCCTCTCTGGTCTTGTGAAGGTGGGCCATTCTATCTGTGTATGGGAGTGCTCTACACTGCCCTCACATCTATCGTGTAGTCCCAGGGCAATACGGTTTCTGACCACCTGCCTGGTGAAGGGTAAGGAAAGTGATTCCACTGTTCCTTCATGGTGTAGTGAAGGTGTGCCACCATATATTGCCCCTTTGTGTCTTTACCATACTGTTGTTGTGTCATTTGCTGCCATTAGCCTATTGCCTTATCTCCTGTCATTCATTGTATTTAATAAAGTTTTACATTAAGTTCATCTGTACTTGTCAGTGTGTTAATTTCCTAGTCACTCCATGACACTGACTGAGTCCTGCTTGCTCCTGTGTTCTGTGGTTTTCTGCTGGCTATATCTCCGGTGTTGCTGTCATCATGAGTCTGCCTCGCCCCAGTCTTCCTCAGTTGCTGTATCCATCTACTGACTGTGTCCTGCTTGCTCCAGTGTTGTGTGGTCTGCTGCTGGATATATCTCCAGTGTTGCTATCATACTGAGTCTGGCTCACACCAGTCTTTCTCAGTTGCTGTACCATCTACTGACTGAGTCCTGCCTGCTCCAGTGATCTGCGGTTTGCTTCTGGCTATATCTCCATTGTGGCTGTCATCCTGAGTCTGCCTCACACCAGTCTTCCTTAGTTGCTGTATCCATCTACTTACTAAGACATGCCTGCTTCAGTGTTCTACCATTTGCTGCTAGTTATATATCTCCAGTGTTGCTATCATCCTGAGTCTACCTCGCACCAGTCTTCCTCAGTTGTTATATTCACCTTCTGACGGAGTCCTGCCTGCTCCAGTGTTCTGCAGTTTGCTGATGGCTATTTTAACGTAACTTAGTCCGTTACTGGAGCCCTTGTCTGAGCCTGGAATTGTTAGTCAAAGGACTCCAGAGACTGTGGACATTTTGCCCTGGTTGTGCACTAAAAGACTTTGGATGTACTTTATTATACAAAACTGCCCTGTGTTAGACTGCTGGCTTGCTTCCAAGGGAATGGGCAGTGAGGGGTTAATTATTCCAATGTGTATTGCAGTCCCTCAAGCCATTGTCTAAAGTGTCCACTCTGATACTCATCTGCTCCAAGTATCCTGAATCGTCGACCGCCTGCTGCCAGCTTCCTGCGACCCAACTTCGTATTCTGTCAGATGGTGAGGTGGACTCCATCTTCTCATCCTAGTGTTTCTGCGACATCTTCCAGTGATCCTTTGACCGCGAGTAGAGGCCTCACTTTCTATTACCCGTGCTTCCCTGCTTCCAACGATCCTGCATCCGACATCGCATATCTGGTGTCGAGAAGGAGAGACCCGGGAGCGACGGCAGAAGGTGGCGCGATCCCTTCCCAGCTTCCGTTACAGCTATACCTCCAGTGTTGCTTTCATCCAGAGTCTACCTTGCAACAGTCTTCCTCAGTTATTGTATCCATCTACTGACTGAGTCCTTCTTGCTCCAGTGTTCTGCGGATTGCTGCTGGCTATATCTCCAGTGTTGCTATTATCCTGAGTCTGCCTTGCAACTGTCTTCCTCAGTTGTGATTTCCATCTACTGACTGAGTCCTGCCTGCTCCAGTGTTCTGTGGGTAGCTGCTGGCTAGATCTCCAGTATTGCTGGCATCCTGAGTGCCTCGCAGCAGTCTTTCTCAGATTCTATGTCCATCTACTGACTGCTCCAGTGTTCTGCAGTTTGCTGCAGACTATATCCCCAGTTTTGTTGTCTTCCTGATTCTGCCTTGCACCAGCCTTCCTCAGTTGCTCTATCAATCTACTGACGAAGTTCTGCCTGCTCCAGTGCTCTACGGTTTCCTTCTTGCTATATCTTCAGTCTTCCTGCCATCCTAATTCAGCCTCGCACCAGTCTTCCTCAGTTGCTGTATCCATCTACTGACTGAGTCCAGCTGTGCTCCAGTGTTCTGCGGATTGATGCTGAGTATATCTCCAGTGTTGCTGCTCTCCTGAGCCTGCCTCTAACCATTCTTCCTGAATTGCTATATCCATCTACTGATAGAGTCCTGCTTGCTCCAGTGTTCTGCGGTTTGCTGGTTACTTTATCTTCACTGTTGTTTTCATCCTGAGTCTGCCTCGCACCAGTCTTCCTCACTTGCTGTATCCATCTACTGACTGAGTCCTGCCTGCTCCAGTATTCTGTTGTTTGCTGCTGTCTATATCTACAGTGTTGCTGTCATCCTGAGTCTGCTTTGCACCAGTCTTCCTCATTGTATGTATACATCTACTGACTTAGTCCTGTCTGCTCCAGTGTTCTGTGGTTTGCTGGTTACAAAATATCCAGTGTTGCTGTTTTCCTGAGCCTTCCTTGCACCAGTCTTCCTCAGTTGTTATATCCATCTACTGACTGAGTCCTGCCCGCTCCAGTGTTCTGCTGTTTTCTGCTGACTATATCTCAAAAGTTGCTCTTTTCATGAGCCTGCCTTGAACCAGTCATCCTCAGTTGTTGTATCCATCTACTGACTGAGTCCTGCATTCTCCAGTGTTCTGCGGATTGCTGGTGGCTATATCTCCAGTGTTGCTGTCATCCTGAGTCATCCTCGCACCAGTCTTCCTCAATTTCTGTATCCATCTACTGACAGAGTCCTGCCTGCTCCAGTATTCTGCGGTTTGCTGCCGTCTATATGTCCAGTGTGCTGTAATCCT
This sequence comes from Rhinophrynus dorsalis, assembly GCA_037306005.1. Taxonomy (NCBI): domain Eukaryota; kingdom Metazoa; phylum Chordata; class Amphibia; order Anura; family Rhinophrynidae; genus Rhinophrynus; species Rhinophrynus dorsalis. The sequence goes on from CM074727.1 coordinate 37,464,079, forward strand.
GAGTCTGCTTTGCACCAGTCTTTCTCATTGTATGTATCCATCTACTGACTGAGTCCTGTCTACTCCAGTGTTCTACAGTTTGCTGCTGACTAAATCTCCAGTGTTCCTATTTTCCTGATCCTTCCTCGCACCAGTCTTCCTCAATTGCTATATCCATCTACTGACTGAGTCCTGCCGGCTACAGTGTTCTGCTCTTTGCTGCTGACTATATCTACAGTGTCACTGTTTTTCTGATCCTTCCTCGCATCAGTCATCCTCAGTGGTTGTATCCATCTACTGACGGAGTCCTACCTGCTCCAGTGTTGTGCAATTTGCTGATGGCTATTGTAACAGAACTTAGTCCGATACTGGATCCCTTGTCTGAGCCTGGAATTTTTAGTCAACGGACCCCAGAGATTGTGGACATTTTGCCCTGGTTGTGCACTAAAAGACTTTTGATGGACTTTATTACACAAAACTGCCCTTGTTAGATTGCTGCATTGCTACCAAGGGAATGGGCAATGAGGGGTTAATTATTCCAAAATGTAATGCAGTCCCTCAAGCCATTGTATTGTGTATTGTAAAATGTATTAAGACCCCCTGCCGTGTGTTAATCCATTTACGCTCCTCAGTCTGTGAGTCACCTATTGTATAACCTGAAACTCTGTTGTCAGTCCTTTGTATTATATGTTGTGATTTGATAACTTCTGTGAATGCTCCCATTGTGTCAGCCCTTACCATCTGCTGTTGATCCCTTGTCTTATGTTTGGATTGTATTATCTCTGCCCCTCACCCTATTATATCTGGTTGGCCCATGTATTTCAATGTAGTTGATCTGTATAAATATGTGTGGTTTGGTACAATAAAGTCAGTCTTATTCTGAGTGAACAAGGAGTCCTGGAGTCTTATATTGCTTATGGTCTAAAGTGTCCACTCTGATACCCATCTGTGCCAAGTATCCTGAATCGTCGACCCCCTGCTGCCAGCTTCCTGCAACCCAACTTCGTATGCTGTCAGGTGGTAACGTGGACTCCATCTTCTCATTCTTGTGTTTCTGCTACATCTTCCACTGATCCTTTGACCGGAAGTAGAGGCCTCTGTAACGGAAGCTGAGAAGGGGCCGCGTCGCCTTCCGCCGTCGTTCCCGGGTCTCTCCTTCTTGACACAGAAGCGCCGTCAGGTGCACTGGTTGGAGTATGGACAGTCACTGGAAACAGCCGCAGGATCACTGGAAGCAGGAAGCAGGGAAGAGTCCACGTCGCCGCCTGACAGCATATGAAGTTGGGACGCAGGAAGCTGGCAGCAGGCGGTCGACGATTCAGGATACTTGGCGCAGATGGGTATCAGAGTGGACACTTTAGACCATAAGCAATACAAGACTCCAGGACTCCTTGTTCACTCCAAAACAGAACTCTTTTTATTATCACAAACCACAGATATTTATATACAGTACAGTACATTGGATCACATGGGGAAACCTGATACAATAGGGAACATGATTAAATCATAACACATCAGACAAAAGGCAAGGGCTGACACAATGAGAGCATTCACAGAGGTAATCAACTCACAACATATAATACAAAGGGCTGGCAACAGAGTTTCAGGCTATACAATAGGTGACTCACAGACTGAGGGGTGTGAATGGATTAACACACACACAGCAGGGGGTCTCAGGACAGTTCTCACTCCAAGGACTTGAGTGGCTAGAATATACATTCCCTTAACAATGGCCAGGGGTTGAATAATTAAGCAAAAGGTTTGGGAGTCTGCAATACATATTGAAATAATTAACCCCTCACTGCCTATTCCCTTGGAGTAAACCCTCAAACATACCACATACAATAACTAAAACGTTCGCCATACATTAAACATAGTATGTGATCCAAAGTCTATGAATTTAAGTCTTTCTCTTAGGGAATAGCTGGCCAGTTTGTACGCCAAGGCACAGCACAGAGTCCAAACAGTAATAAATGTCCATAGTCTTTGGATAAATAGTTTGAGGTCCGGACAAGGGCTCAGTAACGGGTAGGATCCGTTACATTTCTCCCCCTTTCTTGTACCAGCCAGCGGTTGTGGTAGTAAATGCTGGCTTGGGACTCTAGGAGAGCCTTGCTGCTGTGAGCCGCTTGTCTGGACAGTTCGTTAGACCAGCGGCCTTGGTCCTAGGCCAGTCACAAGTGTGGAGCCCCTTGTCCTGGGCCAGGGAAACAACAAGCAAGCCCCTTGTCCTGGGCCAGGAGAGAATAGCTGCGCCCCTTGTCCTGGGCCAGGAGAAAACATGAGCCCCTTGTCCGAGCCTGGCAGTAGAGAACAAGGCCCTTGTCCTGGGCCAGGGAAGAAAATGTAAGCCCCTTTGTCCTTAATGCTGGGTCAGGGGAACTGATGCCTGTTTGTCCTGGCAGTCAACAAATGGGGTGGCCTTTCCTGGGCCAGGCTCCATGCAGAGCTGGGGTTCAATGTTCCTGGGTCTGGGGCCAGGGGCTCAGGGTCCAAAGCCAGTCTATATGGGGGATCTTCCTGGGGCAATTGTGTCTCTGGCTTCTGTGCATCAGAGTGAGGGGAGAGAGGCATATCTCCCCCTTTTAGTTGGGCCATTGCCCCAGAGGAACAGGAGAGGATGTTTGTCCCACTCTCCTGGGCTGTGGCAACGTTCTGGGACACATTCCCACCCCCCAGGCAGAGCTCAGGAAATTCAGGGGCCCCAGCAACATCCCTAGTGAGGACTGTCTCCTCCCTCACCAGCTCAGGGTTCCCTTGACCACTGGGAAAGCTTGTAATCCCACTTCCCCTGCCAAGAACATTTGTGTCCCTGAGTCGTAAACACTCTTGTTCCAGGGCAATCTCCATGGGGGTCACCACCGTGGGGCTGCTGGTGGGCTTACTTCCCTTCACCAGAGTCAGGGCAAAACAAGGGGTGGTGTGCTCACTCCTACACACCACAACAGAGGGTTCACAGGACTCGGTGGATTCGCTCCCCTCCACCAAGCCAGGGGTCACAGAGAGGTGGATATCCAATGAATCAGCGCTGCAAAGGGGCAATCGGCTGATCTCCTTGGCGTTCGGGGCCTCCTCCTCAGGGCCACCTCTTTTCTTCAGCAGGGAGGCACTCCCAAACCTCCCAGCAATTTTACTCAGGCACCTGGAAAACACCATCTTCCCTTTCTCCAGGGCACTAACAACAGGGGGCAGACTAGGGCTGCTGGTGGGGACCTGCGCCTCCTTCACCACAGCAGGGGTAATAACAGGCTCCTTAATGAAGACCGTGGCCCCACTCACTAGGCCAGGGGTCTCAGGGAAACTGATGGGGCACTCTTCCCCACCCATCTGGTCATACGACACATCCGCAGAAGGTCCAGCAGCACTTTTCTCTTCCAGTCCGCTGGGGTCCTCCTCCTGTAGGCCATCACACACAGGCCTTTCTTCTGCCTGGAGGGAGACCGCAGTCCCATCCCTCCAGACGGCATTACTTGTAATCCTGGGGAGCTATCACGGTTCCCGTGCTACACTGTCAATCAGGGTTGTGCTATCTGTGCATTGGAGGATGCTGATTGGCCCGCCCAGGATGTGCCTTTATACTCTGGGGCTTGGGCACTTGTGATTTGCCCTTTCGTGGTGTTCCAGTATCTGCGCCTTGTTGCTGTGTTCCAGTTCTCTAGTGTACCGACCCGGCTTGTCTGACTCTGCTGTTGATCCTGCTCCGTGTATGACCCGGTTCTGGCTGACGACCTTGCTCCGTGATTGATCCGGTTCTGGCTGATGATCCTGCTCCGTGTATGACCCGGCTCTGGCTGACGACCCTGCTCTGTGATTGATCCGATTCTGGCTGATGATCCTGCTCTGTGTATGACCCGGCTCTGGCTGACGACCCTGCTCCGTGATTGATCCGATTCTGGCTGATGATCCTGCTCCATGTACGACCCGGCTCCGGTAGACGACCTAGCTCCGTGGCTGATCCTGTTCTTCGGCTGTTGTTCCTGCTGTGCTCCGGTTCCAGTTATCGCCTGTTCCAGTCTGCTGTTCCGGTGTACCTGCACGGCCCGGTCGCGTCCGCGACATTCTGATCACTTGGTGTCTCGCTATTCCTCTCACTACTCTAGCTGAGATTAAGGTTGCTTTGCCATTCCTAGTACATTGCTGTGTTCCGGTACAGAACCAGTTAACTCCTGCAGTGCTTCGTAGCCTCAGACTTGTGCCTCAGTTCTTGCCAAGCATACACTTATCAGTTAAGAGCCACTCCTTCTGTACCTCTGTAATGCTTCACTACCTTCTGCAGAGCATTGCCGGTCCGGTGTTCGGTGTGCACCGTGACCGCGCCTGTGGGCATTGCTATCCATTCGCTCTTGCTGGGAAAGTTCCGTACTGCACCGGAAGGGTGTCCTGGCTCCGGCCTACTGACATACAGAGGTTACGCTATCCATCTGCACTATCCAGTGCTTGGCTCTCAGTGCTTGTGCATTCGATACCACTATTTGACATCCAAGAGGTGTCAGGGCACTATCCATTGGGTACATGCAGAGTTAACTTCCAGTCTCAGTTAAGGGCGGTTCAGGTTCTTGTACTTCAGTTTGGCAATAGCACTTATTCATATCCCACAGTGGTGGTATCTACTCAGCTCTGGCACTTGTGCCTTCCGTTTCTATTTGAGAGTGAATTCAGTACAGACACCTTGCTCCAGCCTTGTGATTCAAGAACTGTGTTCCAGAGACTGCTACTTAGTTCCAGCTTTGTGACTCAAGAAGTATTACCCAGAGACTACTATATATCCTGGACGTTGGCCAAACTAGGACTGAGTTCTCCTCTTGCACTTGTTAACCCTTTGGGGTCATTTACTATCTATCCATTGTCCAGTATTATTTGCTGTATTGCATTCACCCTGTTCGTGTTTGCTTTTTCTGCTATTCCTGTACTGGCCCCTAGGGGCATTGTATTACTCCTTGATTCAATAAACTGTGTTTTTACTTTACACCCTGGTCTGAGTGTCAGAAAACCGTTACAGTACGAAAGGGCCATGACCTCAGACGGGAAAAGTGACAGTAATACACAGAACCTCTACTGGAGGATGGATGTTCACGAGCAACGTCTAGATCAATTGGCTTTGGCCATGCAAACCTTGCTTGAACGTATGGTCGAGAAACCGAATCAAAGTCCGGTGGTCCCCCCCGGTCATGACACCGGACAATGCCACTGGGCAATTGCTGGCTCCCTCCAGAAGTCTCACGGCAGCGGCGTTACCACTCAGATATGGTGGCGAACCCACACTGTGCAGAGGTTTCCTTAACCAACTTGAGATATTCTTAGAACTCACACCCTATGCTTTTCCGAATGACCTTAGCAAAGTGGGGTTCATGATATCTCTGTTAACTGGTAAAGCGCTGGCATGGGCTAATCCTTATGGGAGCAGGCCAAACCCTGCACTCTGAATTTTAACGAATTTGTCAGACAGTTTCGCAGAGTGTTTGAGACACCAGGGCGAGCTACCTCGGCAGCTAAGAAATTAATGGTAATACAGATGGGCGATCGCACTGTGGCCGACTATGTGATAGAATTTCGTATTTTAGCTGCAGAAGTGGCCTGGAATAATGAGGCACTCCTGGCAGCCTTTTCACAAGGCCTATCCGACGCCATCAAGGATGAGATTGCTGCCAGGGAGGTACCCACTGACCTAGATGAGTACATAGATTATGTGATACTCATTGACACCCGAATGCGCGAGAGGCGCTTGGCTAAAAGGGCTAGCTCCAAGACCCATGGGCACGAGAGGTCTTTTAACCCACCCTCGCCTCCCATTCCTCCTGATGGGGTACCTGAAACAGGGGAGCCCATGCAGATTGGATATACTAGGTTGTCAAAGGAGGAGAGGGCTTATCGCAAAAGACAAGGGTTATGTTTATATTGTGGTAAGAATGGGCACCTACTACGCACATGTCCGGTACGTCCGGGAAACGCACGCACCTAGGGTACCTTGGGGGACAGGCCCTAGGTGGTGTACAGTCGTCCTCAGATCCTTGTTCCACGAAACCCACCATACCGGTGAGTTTTCTTCTGGGTGATCAAGCTGTGGAGGTACTAGCCCTGGTAGATTCTGGCGCAGCAGGCTATTTCATGGACCGGGTATTCGCTGAAAGACACAATATTCCGTTGTCTAAAAGAGATACTCCGCTAGCCATTGAGGCTATTGATGGCAGACCCCTAGAACCAGCACTTATCACCATGGAGACTACTCTCATCACTATGGTTATTGGGGTTCTCCACAAAGAGGGGGTACGTTTCCAAATTATACATTCACCTCACCATGCGGTCATTCTGGGGTACCCTTGGTTGTCGCGGCACAATCCCCAGTTTGACTGGCAAAGATGTGAAATTGAGTCTTGGTCTGAGTACTGCACTAGTCACTGTTTATCTCACCCAGTCAAGATTATGTGTACCTCTCCTTCTGTGCCAGCTAAATACAGCAAGTTCAGTGATGTATTCAGTAAGGGTGAGGCTAGCGCATTGCCGCAGCATCGACCATATGACTGCGCTATTGATTTGCCCCCGGGAGTTGTGCCACCAAGGGGTAGGACCTACCCATTGTCCGGGGAGGAGACTAGGGCCATGGAGGAATACATCGACGATGCCCTCAGACGAGGGATTATTCGTAAATCATACTCTCCGGCAGGTGCAGGGTTCTTTTTTGTGAAAAAAAAAAGTGGCGAATTACGACCGTGTATTGATTACCATGGACTCAATAAGTTGATTTCCAAGAATGCTTACCCCATTCCGCTCATAACGGAATTATTTGACAGGTTGAAAGGCTCCTCTATCTTCACAAAACTCGATCTTCGTGCTGCCTACAACCTAATAAGGATAAGGGCTGGTGATGAGTGGAAGACGGCATTCAATACTAGGTCAGGCCACTACGAATATCTGGTTATGCCATTTGGATTATGTAATGCACCTGCCGTATTCCAAGAGTTCATAAATGATATCCTCCGTGACATGCTACAGTCTTGTGTGGTGGTGTACTTGGACGATATATTGATCCATTCTGCTAATTTAAGCCAGCACATCCAGGATGTTTCGGAAGTATTGATGCGATTACGCAAGAACAAATTGTTCTGCAAACTAGAAAAATGTGAATTTCATCGCTCCCAAGTACCATTCTTGGGTTTTGTGATATCCAATGATGGCATAGCAATGGACCAAGAGAAGTTGGCAGCGGTTCTACAATGGCCACGACCCAAGGGGTTCAAATCTATCCAAAGGATATTGGGCTTTGCCAACTATTATAGAAAGTTTATTCAGAACTTTTCTACCATCACAAAACCTCTCTCTGACCTTACGCATAAGGGGGCAAATCCCTCTCAATGGTCCCAGGCAGCTGAAATAGCCTTTGAAACCCTAAAAAAGGCATTTGCATCCGCTCCTATACTGTCCCACCCTAATCCCACCCTGCCATTTACTCTAGAGGTTGATGCCTCCGAGGTTGGGGTAGGGGCAGTTCTCTCCCAACGCCCCAAGGAGGGGGGTAACCTGAGGCCGTGTGGGTTCTTCTCTAAAAAACTATCTAGTGCCCAAAGCCATTACGAAATTGGAGATAAGGAACTGTTGGCTATCATGTTGGCATTAAAAGAATGGCGACATCTTCTGGAGGGCACTAGAGCACCAGTGTTGATCCTCACAGACCATAAAAACTTGATTTACCTTTCCGAGGCAAAAAGATTGTCTTCTCGCCAGGCTCGATGGGCTCTATTTCTGTCCAGATTTAATTTCATAGTCTCGTACTTGCCTGGGTCCAAAAATATTAAGGCGGATGCTCTTTCTAGACAATTCTGCATGGACATTGAGAGGGATGAGGCCCCGGTCCCCATAATTCAGCCAGACAGAATTCTGGCTACTATTCGTACCAGCATCACCTCGCCACTGGGAGAGCAAATATTGGCATCACAAACTCGGGCACCTCCTGAAACCCCAGTTGGCAGGTGTTTTGTGGACGAACCTTTTCGTACCCAATTACTTGAGACCTACCACTCATCTAAGGCAGCTGGGCACATCGGCAGAGATCAGTTGGCACGGTCACTATCACGAACATTCTGGTGGCCCTCCCTGAAAGCCGACTGCTCTGCATTCACTGCTGCTTGCGCCATCTGTGCCCGTGCCAAAACTCCCAGACATCTCCCAGTAGGCTTGCTCCAACCAGTGCCTAATGGTGATCGTCCTTGGTCCCATATTTCGATTGATTTTTTGGGAGAGCTGCCGAGTTCCAAGGGCTATACGTTTATCTTGATGGTGGTAGATAGATTCTCAAAGATGGCTCATTTCGTGCCCCTCTCTGGCCTTCCCTCGGCCCAGGAATTGGCATCAATTTTTGCCAGAGAAGTATTCCGCTTGCACGGGGTGCCCAGAGTACTGACCTGGGGAGTCAATTTGTGTCGAGATTCTGGAGGGCATTCTGTGGCCAGATGGGCATTCAATTATCCTTCTCCTCAGCCTACCACCCCCAGACCAACGGGGCCGCTGAGCGTGCCAATCAGGGACTGGAGCAGTTTTTACGCTGCTTTGTGACTGATCATCATGATAACTGGGCTGACCTGTTGCCGTGGGCAGAGTTCGCCAGGAACTGCGCGGTTAATTCATCATCTGGGAGCTCTCCATTCCTTGATAATTATGGGTTCCAGCCTTGTCTACTCCCAGACTCATTTCAGTCCCAGCAGATTCCGGCTCTGGATGAGCACATGGAGCAGCTCCGCTCCACTTGGGCACAGGTACAAAGGTCTCTCAGTCAGTCCTTCCACAGACATCAGCGGCATGCCAATCGCAGACGGCTGCCAGCGGTCTCCTTCCAGGTTGGGGATAGGGTATGGCTCTCCTCCAAGAATCTCAACCTACAGGTGCCCTCGAATAAACTGGCCCCCCGGTCCATTGGGCCATTCAAGATTATACGCAAGATCAATCCTGTGGCATACGCTTTGGAACTTCCTAATACTATGCGTATTCACAATGTGTTCCATGTGTCACTATTAAAGCCCTTGGTTTGCAATCGTTATATTACCACTTCGGTGGTTCCTGGGCCGGTGGATGTGCAGGGCCAAGAGGAATACGAAGTTCAGAGCATTATTGACTCAAGGAGATTTAGAGGCAAGTTGCAATATTTGGTCCATTGGAAGGGATATGGGCCTGAGGAGCACTCTTGGGTCGACCACAAAGACCTCTATGCTCCACGGTTGTTGCTCAACTTTCACTCTAAATACCCTCAGAAACCAAGACCCTCCGGCAGGGGAGGGGGTCTTTGAGAGGGGGGGTACTATCACGGTTCCCGTGCTACACTGTCAATCAGGGTTGTGCTATCTGTGCATTGGAGGATGCTGATTGGCCTGCCCAGGATGTGCCTTTATACTCTGGGGCTTGGGCACTTGTGATTTGCCCTTTCGTGGTGTTCCAGTATCTGCGCCTTGTTGCTGTGTTCCAGTTCTCCAGTGTACCGACCCGGCTTGTCTGACTCTGCTGTTGATCCTGCTCCGTGTATGACCCGGTTCTGGCTGACGACCTTGCTCCGTGATTGATCCGGTTCTGGCTGATGATCCTGCTCCGTGTATGACCCGGCTCTGGCTGACGACCCTGCTCCGTGATTGATCCGATTCTGGCTGATGATCCTGCTCCGTGTATGACCCGGCTCTGGCTGACAACCCTGCTCCGTGATTGATCTGATTCTGGCTGATGATCCTGCTCCGTGTACGACCCGGCTCCGGTAGACGACCTAGCTCCGTGGCTGATCCTGTTCTTCGGCTGTTGTTCCTGCTGTGCTCCGGTTCCAGTTATCGCCTGTTCCAGTCTGCTGTTCCGGTGTACCTGCACGGCCCGGTCGCGTCCGCGACATTCTGATCACTTGGTGTCTCGCTATTCCTCTCACTACTCTAGCTGAGATTAAGGTTGCTTTGCCATTCCTAGTACGTTGCTGTGTTCCGGTACAGAACCAGTTAACTCCTGCAGTGCTTCGTAGCCTCAGTCTTGTGCCTCAGTTCTTGCCAAGCATACACTTATCAGTTAAGAGCCACTCCTTCTGTACCTCTGTAACGCTTCACTACCTTCTGCAGAGCATTGCCGGTCCGGTGTTCGGTGTGCACCGTGACCGCGCCTGTGGGCATTGCTATCCATTCGCTCTTGCTGGGAAAGTTGCGTACGGCACCGGAAGAGTGTCCTGGCTTCGGCCTACTGACATACAGAGGTTACGCTATCCATCTGCACTATCCAGTGCTTGGCTCTCAGTGCTTGTGCATTCGATACCACTATTTGACATCCAAGAGGTGTCAGGGCACTATCCATTGGGTACATGCAGAGTTAACTTCCAGTCTCAGTTAAGGGCGGTTCAGGTTCTTGTACTTCAGTTTGGCAATAGCACTTATTCATATCCCACGGTGGTGGTATCTACTCAGCTCTGGCACTTGTGCCTTCCGTTTCTATTTGAGAGTGAATTCAGTACAGACACCTTGCTCCAGCCTTGTGATTCAAGAACTGTGTTCCAGAGACTGCTACTTAGTTCCAGCTTTGTGACTCAAGAACTATTACCCAGAGACTACTATATATCCTGGGCGTTGGCCAAACTAGGACTGAGTTCTCCTCTTGCACTTGTTAACCCTTTGGGGTCATTTACTATCTATCCATTGTCCAGTATTATTTGCTGTATTGCATTCACCCTGTTCGTGTTTGCTATTTCTGCTATTCCTGTACTGGCCCCTAGGGGCATTGTATTACTCCTTGATTCAATAAACTGTGTTTTTACTTTACACCCTGGTCTGAGTGTCAGACAACCGTTACAGGAGCATGCACGGCTCTGCTCCCAGCTCATCTTCCACCCCCACCAGGGGCAACATCTTAGGCCCGCTGGTGGGCTCTTTCACACCCACTACAGCAGGGGATTCACAAGGGCTGATGGGGACCGCGCTCCCACCCATCAGTTCACAGTCCATATCTTCAGGAGGGCCAGCAGCACTGCTTTCTCCCAGCCCACTGGGGTCCTCCTCCTGTAGGCCATTACACACAGGCCATTCTTCTGCCTTGAGGGAGACTGCAGTCCCATCCCTCCAGGCGGCATTACCTACAATCCTGGGGAGCACGCACGGCTCCGCTCCCAGGACATCTTCCAATCCCACAGGGGGCAACATCTTGGGGCTGCTAGTGGGCTCTCTTACACCCACTACAGCAGGGAGGTCATGGGGACTGATGGGCTCACTCCTACCCATCAGTTGGGACATACAATTGCTGCTGGTGGGGACCTGCGTCTCATCCACCGCAGCTGGGAAGGCAGGGTAAGGGGCAACATTCGTATCAGGGGAGACGTGTGTCCCATCCCCTGATGCCGAGGCATCTTCTTCACTGAGGAAGAACGCATTCCCACTCCTCAGCTCAGGGAAAATACAGTTCAGGGGCAAAGGGGTATCAGGAAGGACGATTTTCCCGCTTCCTGATGCAGGGGCAACAACAGGGGCACTGGTGAGGAACGAATTCCCACTCACCAGTGTGGAGTGAACAGGGGTAACACAATCCTGACCCTCAAAGTCGCTGAAGTCCTCCTCAGATGCGTTACCCCCCCATTCTTCTTCCTCTTTTTGGAATTCCCGGACCTCTCGAATGAACCCAGCATATAGTTGTTCCAGGTCCCATTCACATCCTGCCAGAATATTCAAATTTCCCTGGCAGTCCGCAGGAATGTATCCACCAAAACGGTCCTCTCTTTTGTCCCGGATCTCCCAGTATCTGCTGGAGTCAGGGCACCCAAAATTAGAGTCCATGTGGTAGACGTTCCATACCAGCCCTTGGATGTCCCATCGCAAGCGGGCTGGGCACCAGTCAAAAAGGCCCTCGGATCCATATTCCTGGTCCAGATATTTAACAAAGTCCCAGTACTCCTCCTGTACTCTGAGCTCCTCTGAAATGCACGCATCCAACTCTGGAATGAAGTCGTAGATAACATCACCCACCCGGGTCCACCACTGTATTCGGATGGCGCTGTAGCGATCCTCGTATGCTCCCAGAGTGTCTGCCAGCACTGCTTCGTCTGCCATGCCTCAACTGCTGCACCCGATATGAAGGAGAAATCCCACCGCTGCCACCAATGTAACGGAAGCTGAGAAGGGACCACGTCGCCTTCCGCCGTCGTTCCCGGGTCTCTCCTTCTTGACGCAGATAAGCGCAGTCAGGTGCACCGGTTGGAGTATGGACAGTCACTGGAAACAGCCACAGGATCACTGGAAGCAGGGAAGCAGGGAAGAGTCCACGTCGCCGCCTGACAGCATATGAAGTTGGGACGCAGGAAGCTGGCAGCAGGCGGTCGACGATTCAGGATACTTGGCGCAGATGGGTATCAGAGTGGACACTTTAGACCATAAGCAATACAAGACTCCAGGACTCCTTGTTCACTCCAAAACAGAACTCTTTTTATTATCACAAACCACAGATATTTATATACAGTACAGTACATTGGATCACATGGGGAAACCTGATACAATAGGGAACATGATTAAATCATAACACATCAGACAAAAGGCAAGGGCTGACACAATGAGAGCATTCACAGAGGTAATCAACTCACAACATATAATACAAAGGGCTGGCAACAGAGTTTCAGGCTATACAATAGGTGACTCACAGACTGAGGGGTGTGAATGGATTAACACACACACAGCAGGGGGTCTCAGGACAGTTCTCACTCCAAGGACTTGAGTGGCTAGAATATACATTCCCTTAACAATGGCCAGGGGTTGAATAATTAAGCAAAAGGTTTGGGAGTCTGCAATACATATTGAAATAATTAACCCCTCACTGCCTATTCCCTTGGAGTAAACCCTCAAACATACCACATACAATAACTAAAACGTTCACCATACATTAAACATAGTATGTGATCCAAAGTCTATGAATTTAAGTCTTTCTCTTAGGGAATAGCCGGCCAGTTTGTACACCAAGGCACAGCACAGAGTCCAAACAGTAATAAATGTCCATAGTCTTTGGATAAATAGTTTGAGTTCCGGACAAGGGCTCAGTAACGGGTAGGATCCGTTACAGCCACACTCTCTACTGCCCGTGCTTCCCTGCTTCCAATGATCCTGCGACTATTTCAGTGACTGTCCATACTTCAAACAGTACATATCTGGCGTCGAGAGGGAGACACCCTGGAACAACGGCTGAAGGCGGCGCAGTCCCTTCCTCGCATCCGATACAGTTATACCTCCAGTGTTGCTTTCATCCAGAGTCTACCTCGTAACAGTCTTCCTCAGTTATTGCATCAATCTACTGACAGAGTCCTTCCTGCTCCAGTGTTCTGCGGTTTGCTGCTGGCTAAACCTCCAGTGTTGCTATCATCATGAGTCTGCCTTGCACCTGTCTTCCTCAGTTGCGATTTCCATCTACTGACTGAGACCTGCCTGCTCCAGTGTTCTGCAGGTAGCTGGTGGCTAGATCTCCAGTGTTGCTGTCATCCTGAGTGCCTCAGTCACTCTCTCAATTTACTGTCTAAGTGTTGCCTGCTCCAGTGTACTACGGTTTCCTTCATGCTATATTTCCAGTGTTGCTGTCATCCTGTCAGCCTCGCACTAATCTTCCTCAGTTGCTGTATCCATCTACTGTCTGAGTCCCGCCTCCTCCAGTGTTCTGCGGATTGCTGCTGACTATATCTCCAGTGTTGCTGCTCTCCTGAGCCTGCCTCTAACCATTCTTCCTCAATTGCTATATCCATCAAGTGATAGAGCCCTGCGTGCTCCAGTGTTTGCTGTCATTCTGCTGTTTGCTGGTGGCTATATCTCCACTGTTGCTGTCATTCTGAGTCTGCCTCGCACCAGTTTCCTCACTTGCTGTATCAATCTACTGACAGAGTTCTGCCTGCTCCAGTATTCTGTTGTTTGCTGCTGTCTATATCTAAAGTGTTGCTGTCATCCTGAGTCTGCTTTGCACCAGTCTTCCTAATTGTATTTATACATCTACTGACTTAGTCCTGTCTGCTCCAGTCTTCTGTGGTTTACTGCTGACTATATCTCCACTGTTGCTGTTTTCCTGAGCCTTCCTCGCACCAGTCTTCCTCAGTTGCTATATCCATCTACTGACTGGGTCCTGCCCGTTCCAGTGTTTCACTGTTTTCTGCTGACTATATCTCTAATGTTACTCTTTTCCTGAGCCTGCCTCGCACCAGTCATCCTCAGTTGTTGTAACCATCTACTGACTGACTACTGTCTCCTCCAGTGTTTTGCAGTTTTCTGCTGGCTATATCTCCAGTGTTGCTGTCTTCATGAGTCTGCTTCACACCAGTCTTCGTCAGTTGCTTAATCAATCTACTGACTGAGACTAGCCTGTTCCAGTGCGGTTTGCTGCTGACTATATTTACAGTGTTGCTGTTCTCCTGAGCCTGCCTCTCAACAATCTTCCTCAATTGCTATATCCATCTAGTAACTGAGTCCGGCATGCTCCAGTGTTCTGTGGTTTCCTGGTGGCTATATCTCCAGTGTTGCTGTCATCCTTAGTCTACCTCTCTCCAGTATTCCTCATTTGCTGTATCCATATACTGACTAAGTCCTGCCTGTTCCAGTGTTCAGCGGTTTCCTGCTGGCTATATCTCCAGTGTTGCTATCATCCTGAGTCTACCTCGCACCAGTCTTCCTCAGTTGCTATATCCATCTACTGACTGAGTCCTGTCTGCTTCAGTGTTCTGCGGTTTGCTGCTGATTATATCTGTAGTGTTGCTGTCATCCTGAGCCTGCCTCACACCAGTATTCTGTTACTCTCATCCTGAGTCTACCTTGCACCAGAGTTCATCAGTTGTTGTATACATCTACAAACTGAGTCCTGCCTGCTCCAGTGTTCTTCGGTCTGCTACTGGCTATATCTCAAGTGTTGCTATCATCCTGAGTTTGCCATGCACCTGTCTTCCTCAGTTGCAATTTCCATCTTCTGACTGAGTCCAGCCTGCTCCAGTGCTCAGCAGTTTGCATCTGGCTATATCTCCAGTGTTGTTGTAATCCTGAGTCTGCCTCACACTAGTCTTCCTCAGTTGCTGTATCCATCTACTGACTGAGTCCTGCTTGCTCCAGGGTTCTGCTGTTTGCTGCTGGCTAAATATCCAATGTTTCCATCATCCTGAGTCTGGCTTTCACCAGTCTTCCTCAATTGCTATATACATCTACTGACCGAATCCTGCCTGCTCCAGTGTTCTGCGGTTTGCTGCTGACTATATCTCCAGTGTTGCTGTCATCCTGAGTCTGCGTCAGACCAACCTTCCTCAGTTGCTGTATCAATCTACTGACTGAGTCCTGAATGTTCCACTGTTCTGCGATTTGTTGCTTTTTATAACTCCAGTGTTGTTCTTGTCCTGAATGTGCCTCGCACTAGTCTTCCTCAGTTGTTGTATCCATCTACTGACTGAGTCCTGCCTGTTTCAGTGTTCTGCGGTTTGCTGCTGGCTATATCTCCAGTGTTGCTGTTATCCTTAGTCTGCCTCACACTAGTCTTCCTCAGTTGCTGTATCCATCTTCTGAATGAGTCCAGCCTGCTCCAGTGCTCAGCAGTTTGCATCTGGCTATATCTCCAGTGTTGTTGTAATCCTTAGTCTACCTCACACTAGTCTTCCTCAGTTGCTGTATCCATCTACTGACTGAGTCCTGCTTGCTCCAGGGTTCTGCCGTTTGCTGCTGGCTAAATATCCAATGTTTCCATCATCCTGAGTCTGGCTTTCACCAGTCTTCCTCAATTGCTACTGAGTCCTGAATGTTACACTGTTCTGCGATTTGTTGCTTTTTATATCTCCAGTGTTGTTCTTGTCCTGAATGTGCCTCGCACTAGTCTTCCTCAGTTGTTGTATCCATCTACTGACTGAGTCCTGCCTATTTCAGTGTTCTGCGGTTTGCTGCTGGCTATATCTCCAGTGTTGTTATCATCCTGAGTCTGCTTTACACCAGTTTTTTATCAGTTGCAATTTCCATCTACTGACAGAGTCCTGTCTGTTCCAGTGATCTGCAGTTTGCATCTGGATACATCTCCAGTGTTGCTGTCATCCTTAGTATGCCTTGCACCAGTCTTCCTCAGTTTCTGTATCCATATAGTGACTGAGTCCTTCCTGCTCTATTAATCTGTGGTTGCTGCTGGCTATATCTCCAGCGTTTTTATCTCCCTGAGTTTACCTCGCACCAGTCTTCCTCAGTTGCTCTATCCATCTACTGACTGAGTCCTGCCTGTTACAGTGTTCTGCGGTTTGCTGCTGGCTATATATCCAATGATGTCATCATCCTGAGTCTGTCTCTCACCAGTCCTCCTCAGTTGCTGTATCCATCTACTGACTCACTTCTGCCTGCTCCAGTGGTATGTGCATTTCTGCTGACTATTTCTCCATTTTTGCTGTCATCTGAGTCTGCTTCGAACCAGTCTTACACAGTTGCTTTAGCCATCTACTGACTAAGTCCTGCCTACCGCAGTGTTCTGTGGTTTGCTGCTGACTAAATCTCCAGTTTTGCTGTCATCCTGAGTAAGCCTCGTACCAGTATTCCTTATTTGCTGTACAGATCTACTGACCGAGTCCTGTCTGCTCCAGTGTTCTAGGTTTTGCTGTGGACAATATCTCCAGTGTTCCCTTTTTCCTGAGTATGCCACTCACCAGTCTTCCTCATTTCCTATATCCATCTACTGACTGAGTCCTGCCTCCTCTAGTGACTGCTGTTTACTGCTGACTGTATCTCCAGTTTTGCTTTTTTCCTGAGCCTGTCTCGCACCAGTCATCCTCAGTTGATGTATCCATCTACTGACAGTGTCCTGCCTGCTCCAGTGTTGTGCGGTTTGCTTCTCGCTATATCGCCACTGTTGCTGTCATCCTAAATCAGCCTCGCGCCAGTATTCCTCAGTTGCTGTATCCATTTACTGACTGAGATCTGCCTGCTCCAGTGTTCTGTGATTTGCTGCTGTCTATATCTCCAGTGTTGCTCTCATCCTTACTATGTCTCTCACCAGTCTTCCTCAGTTGTTGTATCCATTTACTGACTGAGTCCTGCCTGCTCCAGTGTTCTGCGGTCTGCTGATGGCTATATCTCCAGTGTTGCTATCATCCTGAGTCTGCCATGCACCTGTCTTCCTCAGTTGCAATATCCATCTACTGACTAAGTCCTGTCTGCTCCAGTGTTCAGCAGTTTGCATTTAGCTATGTCTCCAATTTTGCTGACATCCTGTGTCTGCCTTGCACCAGTTTTCCTCAGTTACTGTATCCATATAGTGACTGTGTCCAGCCTGCTCCAGTGTTCTGTGGTTTGCTGCTGACAATATCTCCAGTGCTGCTGTCATCCAAAGTCTGCCTCGCACCAGTTGCTGTATCAGTCTACTGACTGAGTCCTGCCTGCTACATTGTTCTGCGGTTTGTTGCTGTCTATATCTCCTGTGTTGCTCTTGTCCTGAATATGACTTGCACCAGTCTTCCTCAGTTTCTGTATCCATTTAGTGACTGAGTCCTGCCTTCTCCAGTGTTTTGCGATTTGCTGCTGGCTATATATCCAATGTTGCCATCATCCTGAGTCTGTCTCGCACCAGTCTTCCTCAGTTACTGTATCCATCTACAGACTCCGTCCTGACTCCTCCAGTGTTCTTGGATTTCTGCTCGCTGTATCTCCATTGTTGCTGTCATCCTGAGTCTTCCTCGCACCAGTTTTACTCAGTTGCTGTACCATCTACTGACTAAGTCCTGCCTACTCCAGTGTTCTGTGGTTTGCTGCTGACTATATCTCCAGTTTTGCTGTTATCCTGGGTCTGCCTCATACCAGTATTCCTTAGTTGCTGTACAAATCTACTGACTAACTCCTGTCTGCTCCAGTGTTCTACGGTTTGCTGCGGACTATATCTCCAGTTTTCCTTTCTTCTTAAATATACCACGCACCAGTCTTCCTCAGTTCCTATATACATCTACTGACTGAGTCCTGCCTTCTCCAGTGTTCTGCTGTTTACTGCTGACTATATCTCCATTTTTCTTGTTTTCCTAAGCCTGTCTCGCACCAGTCATCCTCAGTTGATGTATCCATCTGCTGACTGTGTCCTGCCTGCTCCAGTGTTGTGAGGTTTGCTTCTCGCTATATCTCCACTCTTGCTGTCATTTTAAATCAGTCTCACACCAGTCTTCTTCAGTTGTTATATCTATCTACTGACTGAGTTCTGCCTGCTCCAGTGTTCTGCGATTTGCTGCTATCTATATCTCCACTGTTGCTCTCATCCTGAATATGTATTGCATCAGTCTTCATCAGTTGTTGTATCCATCTACTGACTGAGTCCTGCCTGCTCCAGTGTTCTGCGGTCTGCTGCTGGCTATATCTCCAGTGTTGATGTCATCCTGCGTCTGCCTCACACCAGTTTCCTCAGTTGTTGTGTCCATATAATGACTGAGTCCTGCCTGCTCCAGTGTTCTGCGGTTGCTGCTGGCTATATCCTCAACGTTGCCATCATCCAGAGTCTGCTTAGCAACATTCTTCCTCAAATGTTATATCCATCTACTGACTGAGTCATGCATGCTCCATTGTTCTGCGGTCTGCTGCTGGCTATATCTCCAGTGTTGCTATCATCCTGAGTCTGCCATGCACCTGTCTTGTTCAGTTGCAATTTCCATCTACTGAGTCCTGCTTGCTCCAGTGTTCTGCGGTTTGCTGCTGACTATATCTCCAGTGTTGCTGTCATCCTGAGTCTGCCTCACACCAGTTGCTGTATCAATCTACTTACTGAGTCCTCCCTGCTCCACTGTTCTGCAGGTTGATGCTGTGCATATCTCCAGTGTTGCTCTTGTCCTGAATATGCCCCACAACAGTCTTCCTCAGTTGCTATATCCATCTACTGACTGAGTCCTGCCTGCTCCAATGTTCTGCGGTTTGCTGCTGGCTATATAATCATTGTTGCCATCATCCTGAGACTGCCTCGCAGCAATCTTTCTCATTTGATATATCCATCTACTGACCGAGTCCTACCTGCTCCAGTGTTCTACAGTTCGATGCTTACTATATCTCCTGTTTTGCTGTTTTGCTGAGCCTGCCTCGCACCAGTCTTTCTCAGTTGCTATATCCATCTAGAGACTAAGTCATGCCCTCTCCAGTTTTCTGCTCTTTGCTGCCGACTATATCTCCAGTGTTGCTGTTTTCCTGAGCCTGCCTTGCACCAGTCATCCTCAGTTGCTGTATCCATCTACTGACTGAGTCCTGCTTGCTCCAGTGTTCTGTCATTTACTGCTGGCTAGATCTCTAGTGTTGCTGTCATCCTGAGTCAGCCTCGAACCATTCTTCCTCAGTTGTTGTATCCATTTACTGACTGAGTCCCACCTCATCCAGTGTTCTGCGGTTTGCTGCTGGCTATAGCTCTTATTTTGCTTTTATACTGAATGTGCGTCGCACCAGTATTCCTCAGGTGCTGTATCCATCTACTGACTGAGTCCTGCATAACCCAGTATTCTGCTGTTTGTTGCTGACTATATCTCCAGAAGCTTAAATACTGAAACAAAAAAAACATATATATCAACAAAATAATGGACCAAATTCCTGTTATATTCCTCTAATATATTAGATTCTTTGTAAAAAAAAAAAAAGACATATGCCAGTTTTATTCTGGAAAAGTTTATTATTTATGTTTTTTAATAATGCCCTATGCTATAATTTTGAACCCACACCCTGTGCTCTACTGATATCCATAATTAACCAGCTGAGTGCTAGAGATGTCTGTTAATAGGTTAACAGCAATTTTTGTTCTCATTTAAAATAAAGCTGAAATTAAAAGACGTCAGCACACTGAATATTATTTCCCTTTACATGCTGTTAGTCTTCTATATCACAGTGCACATACCCTGCAAGGCTATTTAGAGTTAAGAAGTGTAGGAATCTGGATCAAACCAAATTTACCATAATAGGGGGGTGGGAAGTTAAGTATTTAGAGGTTTAAAATGAGCTTTACATACTCTAATTGCTCCAGATGATTTTGATACATTATGAAGACAGGCAGTGATGACATATCTGAGCTTTTCTGACAGTAAAAACTGAATTTAATGCAAAACAAAGATTTATGTGTCCCCCACTGTTATTCAGATGGTTTGTCCCAATTTTCTCCCAGAATGCATTGCTCCTATACAAAATATTTCAAAACCAACTTCACTTAAAAAACAAACCACTTCCTTTTTCTTATTTCATGTGAACGACATAGGGAACACATTATAAACGCCACCTAGTTTGTTATGAGACAAAATTCTGAAAAGCGATTTTTTATATCCCCAAGTTCGAAATAAAAAAGTTTCTAAAGCATAAATACTGAAAAAAAAAAATAACAAAAATTTTTATACAATATATACCAATAAAATAATGGATAAAATTGCAGTTATATTCCTCTAAAATATTAGGTTGTCTGTAAATAAAGTCATAAGCCGGTGTTATTAAGGAAAAGTTTTATTGCTTATGTTTTTTAATAATTCCTTATACTATAATATTGAACCCACACCCTATATCCTAGTGTTATCCTTAATTAACCATTTGAATGCTAGAGGTGTCTTTAATATCTTAGAGGTTAATAGCAATTTTTGTTCTCATTTAAAATAAAGCTGAAATTAAAAGAGGTCAGCACACTGAATATTATTGCCCTTTACATGCTGTTAGTCTTCTATATCACAGTGCACATACCCTGCAAAGCTATTTAGTGTTAAGAAGTGTAGGAATCTGGATCAAACCAAATTTACCATAATAGGGGGTTGGGAAGTTAAGTATTTAGAGATTTAAAATGAGCTTTACATACTCTAATTGCTCCAGATGATTTTAATACATTATGAAGACAGGCAGAGATGACATATCTGAGCTTTTATGACAGTAAAAACTGAATTTAATGCAAAACAAAGATTTATGTGTCCCCCACTGTCATTCAAATGGTTTGTCCCAATTTTCTCCCAGAATGCATTGCTCCTATACAAAATATTTTAAAACCAACTTGACATAAAAAACAAACCACTTCCCTTGACTTATTTCATGTGAAAGACATAGGGAACACATTATAAACGCCACCTAGATTGTTAAGAGACAAAATTCTGAAAAGCGATTTTTTATATCCCCAAGTTCGAAACAAAAAAGTATCAGAAGCATAAATACTGAAAAAAAAAAAAAATGAAAAAAATATTTATACAATATATACCAATAAAATAATGGATAAAATTGCAGTTATATTCCTCAAAAATATTAGGTTGTCTGTAAATAAAGCCATAAGCCGGTGTTATTAAGGAAAAGTTTTATTGCTTATGTTTTTTAATAATTCCCTATACTATAATATTGAACCCAAACCCTATATCCTAGTGTTATCCTTAATTAACCACTTGAATGCTAGAGGTGTTTGTAATATCTTTGAGGTTAACAGCAATTTTTGTTCTCATTTAAAATAAAGCTGAAATTAAAAGAGGTCAGCACACTGAAGATTATTGCCCTTTACATGCTGTTAGTCTTCTATATCACAGTGCACATACCCTGCAAAGCTATTTAGTGTTAAGAAGTGTAGGAATCTGGATCAAACCAAATTTACCATAATAGGGGGGTGGGAAGTTAAGTATTTAGAGATTTAAAATGAGCTTTACGTACTCTGATTGCTCCTGATGATTTTAATACATTATGAAGACAGGCAGTGATGACATATCTGAGCTTTTATCACAGTAAAAACTGAATTTAATGCAAAAGAAAGATTTATGTGTCCCCCACTGTCATTCAAATGGTTTGTCCCAATTTTCTCCCAGAATGCATTGCTCCTATACAAAATATTTTAAAACCAACTTGACATAAAAAACAAACCACTTCCCTTGTCTTATTTCATTTGAAAGACATAGGGAACACATTATAAACGCCACCTAGATTGTTATGAGACAAAATTCTGAAAAGCGATTTTTTATGTACCCAAGTTCGAAATAAAAAACTATCTGAAGCATAAATACTGAAAAAAAAAAAAAATGAAAAAAATATTTATACAATATATACCAATAAAATAATGGATAAAATTGCAATTATATTCCTCAAAAATATTAGGTTGTCTGCAAATAAAGCCATAAGCCGGTGTTATTAAGGAAAAGTTTTATTGGTTATGTTTTTTAATAATTCCCTATACTATAATATTGAACCCACACCCTATATCCTAGTGTTATCCTGAATTAACCACTTGAATGCTAGAGGTGTTTGTAATATCTTTGAGGTTAACAGCAATTTTTGTTCTTATTTAAAATAAAGCTGAAATTAAAAGAGGTCAGCACACTGAATATTATTGCCCTTTACATGCTGTTAGTCTTCTATATCACAGTGCACATACCCTGCAAAGCTATTTAGTGTTAAGAAGTGTAGGAATCTGGATCAAACCAAATTTACCATAATAGGGGGGTGGGAAGTTAAGTATTTAGAGATTTAAAATGAGCTTTACATACTCTTATTGCTCCAGATGATTTTAATACATAATGAAGACAGGCAGTGATGACATATCTGAGCTTTTATGTCAGTAAAAACTGAATTTAATGCAAAACAAAGATTTATGTGTCCCCCACTGTCATTCAAATGGTTTGTCCCAATTTTCTCCAACAATGCATTGCTCCTATACAAAATATTTAAAAACCAACTTGACTTAAAAAACAAACCACTTCCCTTGTATTATTTCATGTGAAAGACATAGGGAACACATTATAAATGCCACCTAGTTTGTTATGAGAGAAAATTCTGGAAAGCGATTTTTTTATATCCCCAAGTTCGAAATAAAAAAGTATCTGAAGCATAAATATTGAAAAAAAAAAATGAAAAAAATATTTATACAATATATACCAATAAAATAATGGATAAAATTGCAGTTATATTCCTCTAAAATATTAGGTTGTCTGTAAATAAAGTCATAAGCCGGTGTTATTCAGGAAAAGTTTTATTGCTTATGTTTTTTAATAATTCCCTATACTGTAATATTGAACCCACACCATATATCCTAGTGTTATCCTTAATTAACCTTTTGAATGCTAGAGGTGTCTGTAATATCTTAGAGGTTAATAGCAATTTTTGTTCTCATTTAAAATAAAGCTGAAATTAAAAGAGGTCAGCACACTGAATATTATTGCCCTTTACATGCTGTTAGTCTTCTATATCACTGTGCACATACTCTGCAAAGCTATTTAGTATTAAGAAGTGTAGGAATCTGGATCAAACCAAATTTGCCATAATAGGGGGGTGGGAAGTTAAGTATTTAGAGATTTAAAATGAGCTTTACATACTCTAATTGCTCCAGATGATTTTAATAAATTATGAAGACAGGCAGTGATGACATATCTGAGCTTTTATCACAGTAAAAACTGAATTTAATGCAAAAGAAAGATTTATGTGTCCCCCACTGTCATTCAAATGGTTTGTCCCAATTTTCTCCCAGAATGCATTGCTCTGATACAAAATATTTTAAAACCAACTTGACATAAAAAACAAACCACTTCCCTTGTCTTATTTCATTTGAAAGACATAGGGAATACATTATAAACGCCACCTAGATTGTTATGAGACAAAATTCTGAAAAGCGATTTTTTATATCCCCAAGTTCGAAATAAAAAACTATCTGAAGCATAAATACTGAAAAAAAAAAAAAATGAAAAAAATATTTATACAATATATACCAATAAAATAATGGATAAAATTGCAGTTATATTCCTCAAAAATATTAGGTTGTCTGTAAATAAAGCCATAAGCCGGTGTTATTAAGGAAAAGTTTTATTACTTATGTTTTTTAATAATTCCCTATACTATAATATTGAACCCACACCCTATATCCTAGTGTTATGCTTAATTAACCACTTGAATGCTAGAGGTGTTTGTAATATCTTTGAGGTTAACAGCAATTTTTGTTCTCATTTAAAATAAAGCTGAAATTAAAAGAGGTCAGCCCACTGAATATTATTGCCCTTTACATGCTGTTAGTCTTCTATATCACAGTGCACATACCCTGCAAAGCTATTTAGTGTTAAGAAGTGTAGGAATCTCGATCAAACCAAATTTACCATAATAGGGGGGTGGGAAGTTAAGTATTTAGAGAGTTAAAATCAGCTTTACATACTCTAATTGCTCCAGATGATTTTAATACATTATGAAGACAGGCAGTGATTACATATCTGAGCTTTTATGAAAGTAAAAACTGAATTTAATGCAAAACAAAGATTTATGTGTCCCCCACCTTCATTCAAATGGATTGTCCCAATTTTCTCCAACAATGCATTGCTCCTATACAAAATATTTCAAAACCAACTTGACTTAAAAAACAAACCACTTCCCTTGTCTTATTTCATGTGAAAGACATAGGGAACACATTATAAATGCCAACTAGTTTGTTATAAGACAAAATTCCGAAAAGCGATTTTTTATATCCCCAAGTTCGAAATAAAAATGTGTCTAAAGCATAAATACTGAAAAAAAAAAAATGAAAAAAATATTTATACATATATATACCAATAAAATAATGGATAAAATTGCAGTTATATTCCTCTAAAATATTAGGTTGTCTGTAAATAAAGTAATAAGCCGGTGTTATTCAGGAAAAGTTTTATTGCTTATGTTTTTTAATAATTCCCTATACTATAATATTGAACCCACACCCTATATCCTAGTGTTATCCTTAATTAACCATTTGAATGCTAGAGGTGCCTGTAATATCTTAGAGGTTAATAGCAATTTTTGTTCTCATTTAAAATAAAGCTGAAATTAAAAGAGGTCAGCACACTGAATATTATTGCCCTTTACATGCTGTTAGTCTTCTATATCACAGTGCACATACCCTGCAAAGCTATTTAGTGTTAAGAAGTGTAGGAATCTGGACCAAACTAAATTTACCATAATAGGGGGGTGGGAAGTTAAGTATTTAGAGATTTAAAATGAGCTTTACATACTCTAATTGCTCCAGATGATTTTAATACATTATGAAGACAGGCAGTGATGACATATCTGAGCTTTTATGTCAGTAAAAACTGAATTTAATGCAAAACAAAGATTTATGTGTCCCCCACTGTCATTCAAATGGTTTGTCCCAATTTTCTCCCAGAATGCATAGCTCCAATAGAAAATATTTCTAAACCAAATTGACTTAAAAAACAAACCACTTCCCTTGTCTTATTTCATGTGAAAGACATAGGGAACACATTATAAACGCCACCTAGTTTGTTATGAGACAAAACTCTGAAAAGCGATTTTTTATATCCTCAAGTTTGAAATAAAAAAGTATCTGAAGCATAAATACTGAAAAAAAAAAAAAAATGAAAAAAATATTTATACAATATATACCAATAAAATAATGGATAAAATTGCAGTTACATTCCTCTTAAATATTAGGTTGTCTGTAAATAAAGCCATAAGCCGGTGTTATTAAGGAAAAGTTTTATTGCTTATGTTTTTTAATAATTCCCTATACTATAATATTGAACCCATATCCTATATCCTAGTATTATCCTTAATTAACCATTTGAATGCTAGAGGTGTTTGTAATATCTTTGAGGTTAAAAGCAATTTTTGTTCTCATTTAAAATAAAGCTGAAATTAAAAGGTCAGCACACTGAATATTATTGCCCTTTACATGCTGTTAGTCTTCTATATCACAGTGCACATACCCTGCAAAGCTATTTAGTGTTAAGAAGTGTAGGAATCTGGATCAAACCAAATTTACCATAATAGGGGGGTGGGAAGTTAAGTATTTAGAGATTTAAAATTAGCTTTACATACTCTAATTGCTCCAGATGATTTTAATACATTATGAAGACAGGCAGTGATGACATATCTGAGCTTTTATGTCAGTAAAAACTGAATTTAATGCAAAACAAAGATTTATGTGTCCCCCACTGTCATTCAAATGGTTTGTTCCAATTTTCTCCCAGAATGCATTGCTCCAATACAAAATATTTCTAAACCAAATTGACTTAAAAAACAACCCACTTCCCTTGTCTTATTTCATGTGAAAGACATAGGGAACACATTATAAACGCCACCTAGTTTGTTATGAGACAAAATTCTGAAAAGCGATTTTTTATATCCTCAAGTTTGAAATAAAAAAGTATCTGAAGCATAAATGCTTAAAAAAAAAAATGAAAAAAATATTTATACATTATATACCAATAAAATAATGGATAAAATCACAGTTATCTTCCTCTAAAATATTATGTTGTCTTTAAATAAAGTCATAAGCCGGTGTTATTCAGGAAAAGTTTTATTGCTTATGTTTTTTAATAATTCCCTATACTATAATATTGAACCCACACCCTATATCCTAGAGTTATCCTTAATTAACCTTTTGAATGCTAGAGGTGTCTGTAATATCTTAGAGGTTAATAGCAATTTTTTTTCTCATTTAAAATAAAGCTCAAAGTAAAAGAGGTCAGCACACTGAATATTATTGCCCTTTACATGCTGTTAGTCTTCTATATCACAGTGCACTTACCCTGCAAAGCTATTTAGTGTTAAGAAGTGTAGGAATCTGGATCAAACCAAATTTACCATAATGGGGGGGGTGGGAAGTTAAGTATTTAGAGATTTAAAATGAGCTTTACATAACCTAATTGCTCCAGATGATTGTAATACATTATGAAGACAGGCAGTGATGACATATCTGAGCTTTTATTACAGTAAAAACTGAATTTAATGCAAAACAAAGATTTTTGTGTCCCCCACTGTCATTCAAATGGTTTGTCCCAATTTTCTCCCAGAATGCATAGCTCCTATACAAAATATTTCAAAACCAACTTGACTTAAAAAACAAACCACTTCCCTTGTCTTATTTCATGTGAAAGACATAGGGAACACATTATAAACGCCACCTAGTTTGTTATGAGACAAAATTCTGAAAAGCGATTTTTTATATCCCCAAGTTCGAAATAAAAAAGTATCTGAAGCATAAATAATGGAAAAAAAAATTGAAAAAAATATTTATACATTATATGCCAATAAAAAATGGATAAAATTGCAGTTATAGTTATCTAAAATATTAGGCTGTCTGTACATAAAGTCATAAGCCGGTGTTATTCAGCAAAAGTTTTATTGCTTATGTTTTTTAATAATTCTCTATACTATAATAATGAACCAACACCCTATATCCTAGTGTTATCCTTAATTAACCATTTGAATGCTAGAGGTGTCTGTAATATCTTAGAGGTTAATAGCATTTTTTGTTCTCATTTAAATTAAAGCTGAAATTAAAAGAGATCAGCACACTGAATATTATTGCCCTTTACATGCTGTTAGTCTTCTATATCACAGTGCACATACCCAGCAAAGCTATTTAGTGTTAAGAAGTGTAGGAATCTGGATCAAACCAAATTCACTATAATAGGGGGATGGGAAGTTAAGTGTTTAGAAATTTAAAATGAGCTTTACATAATCTAATTGCCCCAGATGATTTTAAAACATTATGAAAACAGGCAGTGATGACATATCTGAGCTTTTATGATAGTAAAAACTGAATTTAATGCAAAACAAAGATTTATGTGTCCCCCACCTTCATTCAAATGGTTTGTCCCAATTTTCTCCCAGAATGCATTGCTCCTATACAAAATATTTCAAAACCAACTTGACTTAAAAAACAAACCACTTCCCTTGTCTTATTTCATGTGAAAGACAAAGAGAACACATTATAAACGCCACCTAGTTTGTTATGAGACAAAATTCTGAAAAGCGATTTTTTATATCCCCAAGTTTGAAATAAAAAAGTGTCTGAAGGATAAATACTGAAAAAAAAAATGAAAAAAATATTTATACATTATATACCAATAAAATAATAGATAAAATCGCAGTTATATTCCTCTAAAATATTAGGCTGTCTGTAAATAAAGTCATAAGCCGATGTTATTGAGGAAAAGTTTTATTGCTTATGTTTTTTAATAATTCCCTTTACTATAATATTTAACCCACACCCTATATCCTAGTGATATCCTTAATTAACCATTTGAATGCTAGAGGTGTCTGTAATATCTTAGACGTTAATAGCAATTTTTGTTCTCATTTAAATTAAAGCTGAAATTAAAAAAGGTCAGCACACTGAATATTATTGCCCTTTACATGCTGTTAGTCTTCTATATCACAGTGCACATACCCTGCAAAGCTATTTAGTGTTAAGAAGTGTAGGAATCTGGATCAAACCAAATTTACCATAATAGGGGGGTGGGAAGTTAAGTATTTAGAGACTTAAAATGAGCTTTACATACACTAATTGCTCCAGATGATTTTAATGCATTATGAAGACAGGCAGTGATGACATATCTGAGTTTTTATGATAGGAAAAACTGAATTTAATGCAAAAGAAAGATTTATGTGTCCCCCACTGTCATTCAAATGGTTTGTCCCAATTTTCTCCCAGAATGCATTGCTCCTATACAAAATATTTCTAAACCAACTTGACTTAAAAAACAAACCACTTCCCTTCTCTTATTTCATGTGAAAGACATAGGGAACACATTATAAATGCCACCTAGTTTGTTATGAGACAAAATTCTGAAAAGCGATTTTTTATATCCCCAAGTTCGAAATAAAAAAGTATATGAAGCATAAATACTGGAAAAAAAATGAAAAAAATATTTATACAATATATACCAATAAAATAATGGATAAAATTGCTGTTATATTCCTCTAAAATATTAGGTTGTCTGTAAATAAAGTCATAAGCCGGTGTTATTCAGGAAAAGTTTTATTGCTAATGTTTTTTAATAATTCCCTATACTATAATATTGAACCCACACCCTATATCCTAGTGTTATCCTTAATTAACCATTTGAATGCAAGAGGTGTCTGTAATATCTTAGAGGTTAATAGCAATTTTTGTTCTCATTTAAAATAAAGCTCAAAGTAAAAGAGGTCAGCACACTGAATATTATTGCCCTTTACATGCTGTTAGTCTTCTATATCACAGTGCACATACCCTGCAAAGCTATTTAGTGTTAAGAAGTGTAGGAATCTGGATCAAACCAAATTTACCATAATGGGGGGGTGGGAAGTTAAGTATTTAGAGATTTAAAATGAGCTTTACATACTATAATTGCTCCAGATGATTTTAATACATTATGAAGACAGGCAGTGATGACATATCTGAGCTTTTATGACAGTAAAAACCGAATTTATTGCAAAACAAAGATTTATGTGTCCCCCACTGTCATTCAAATTGTTTGTCCCAATTTTCTCCCAGAATACATAGCTCCTATACAAAATATTTCAAAACCAACTTGACTTAAAAAACAAACCACTTCTCTTGTCTTATTTCATGTGAAAGACATAGGGAACACATTATAAACGCCACCTAGTTTGTTATGAGACAAAATTCTGAAAAGCGATTTTTTATATCCCCAAGTTTGAAATAAAAAAAGTATCTGAAGCGTAAATAATGGAAAAAAAAAAATTGAAAAAAATTTTTATACATTATATGCCAATAAAAAATTGATAAAATTGCAGTTATAGTCCTCTAAAATATTAGGCTGTCTGTAAATAAAGTCATAAGCCGGTGTTATTCAGCAAAAGTTTTATTGCTTATGTTTTTTAATAATTCTCTATACTATAATATTGAACCCACACCCTATATCCTAGTGTTATCCTTAATTAACCATTTGAATGCTAGAGGTGTTTGTAATATCTTAGAGGTTAATAGCAATTTTTGTTCTCATTTAAAATAAAGCTCAAAGTAAAAGAGGTCAGCACACTGAATATTATTGCCCTATACATGCTGTTAGTCTTCTATATCACAGTGCACATACCCTGCAAAGCTATTTAGTGTTAAGAAGTGTAGGAATCTGGATCAAACCAAATTCACTATAATAGAGGGGTGGGAAGTTAAGTGTTTAGAGATTTAAAATGAGCTTTACATAATCTAATTGCTCCAGATGATTTTAAAACATTATGAAGACAGGCAGTGATGACATATCTGAGCTTTTATGACAGTAAAAACTGAATTTAATGCATAACAAAGATTTATGTGTCCCCCACCTTCATTCAAATGGTTTGTCCCAATTTTCTCCCAGAATGCATTGCTCCTTTATAAAATATTTCAAAACCAACTTGACTTAAAAGACAAACCACTTCCCTTGTCTTATTTCATGTGAAAGACATAGGGAATACATTATAAATGCCACCTAGTTTGTTATGAGTCAAAATTCTGAAGAGCGATTTTTTTTATCCCAATGTTAGAAAGAAAAAAAAAAAAAAAAAAAAAAAAAAAAAATTTATACATTATATACCAATAAAATAATGGATAAAATCGCAGTTATATTCCTCTAAAATATTAGGTTGTCTGTAAATAAAGCATAAGCCGGTGTTATTCAGGAAAAGATTTATTGCTTATGTTTTTTAATAATTCCCTATACTATAATATTGAACCCTATATCCCAGTGTTATCCTTAATTAACCATTTGAATGCTAGAGGTGTCTGTAATATCTTTAAATGCAATTTTTGTTCTCTTTTAAAATAAAGCTGAAATTAAAAGAAGTCAGCACATTGAATAGCATTGACCTTTATATTAGTATTATATGTCACAGTGCATCTAGCCTTCAAAGCTATTTAGCATTAAGAAGTGTAGAAATCTGGAACAAACCAAATTTATCTTAGTGGGGGCGGAAAATCAAATATCTAATGATTTGTTGTCATAGAAAATATTTCAAACCCAACTTGACTTAAAAAACAAACCACTTCCCTTGTCTTATTTCATGTGAAAGACATAGGGAACACATTATAAACGCCATCTAGTTTGTTATGAGACTAAATTCTGTAAAGTGATTATTTATATCCCCAAGTTAGAAAGAAAAAAATATCTGAAGCATAAATACTGTAACACTTCTCACCTCAGATGTGGAATCTGGTCACTTGACCAGACAGATCATAGCAAATAACAATTTTCTTACTGTGGGAACAATGAAAGTCCTGCCGTCATTGACAGGTTTTTCCCTTATCTTAAAGGGATAGTTATGTTTCATATTAAAAGCAGCTCTGATTAATCATCATAGTGTTTTTGCCTTGGAGAGCGTTATTTCAATTCTGTCAGAGTTGTAGTTCAAAAATAATTGAATGTTAAAGTGTCCTCGTCCCACCCCTTTTAGTGATGTTACACTGCTCACCTAAGAGCAGCAGGGAGTGTCCAGGTAGATTGCAGAGAGGAACAATCTTGAATTAAGATAAGGGAAAAAGCTGAAAAAACTGTCAAGGGGGCCATAGAATATTTACCCTTGATGTGAGCTGTCTCGTCTATGGACTGGATTCCACATCTAAGGTGAGGGGGCTTATACTAGGTAAAAGGGGCGGGAGGGGGAAACTGTATCATTCAATTACTCTTGAACTACAACTCTCACAGTATTGAAATAACACTCTCCATGGCCCAAATACTATGAAGATTAATTGGAGCTGCTGTTTTTGTGAAACATTGCTATCACTTTAATTGAAGATTGTCCCTCTCTGCAATCTGCCTGGACACCACCCTGCTGCTCTAAGCTGAGAAGTTACATCAGTAAAAGGGGCAGGAGGGGGATACTTTATCATTTAATTACTCTTGAACTACAAATCTGACAGTAATGAAATAGCACGCTCTATGTTTTTTTTCTCTCAAATAAATGCAATCTGTACATATAGTGCAATGTCAAATATGCTCATTATCACATGAGACTAGCACTCTGTGCACTCAGTGCATTGTGGGATGCATTAATTATAGTAGAATGGACTACGGATTAGTAAATGCAGTGTATTTTGGCATATACTTATTTCAATGTAAAAGATTAGCAGGCTATAGCTGCAATGCATTGTGGGATACAGTCACTATAATATAAATAGATAGAAATGTGTAATATGTAACTCTCCTGCTGACATGGCTGATTTAAAAGGATGTGGGGTACTGAAGCTCTGCACCTTGCCCCATGGGCAGCTTGCAAACTCTCTCCTGTGAGCCTTTTGGCCCGGGAGGGGGTGGGGTACAGCAGCTCTGCCCCTTGGCAGCCCTCACCTTCCTCCTGTGAGCCTTTTGGCCCGGGAGCGGTTGGGGTACTGAAGCTCTGCACCTTGCCCCTCGGGCAGCTGCAACCCCCTCCTGTCTTTGGACGTTTGGGAGGGGGAGGGGGTATTGATGCTGTGCACCATGCCCCATGGCTGCTCTCCCCCCTCCTGTGAGCCTTTTGGCCCGGGAGGGGGAGGGGGTAAGAAAGCTCTACACCTTGCCCCATGGGCTGCCAATACCCTCTCTGGTCTTTTGGCTGGAGAGGGGAGGGGTATTGAAGCTCTACACCTTGCCCCACAGGCTGCCCCCACCCCCTCCTGTGAGCCTTTTGGCCCGGGAGGGGGCGGGGTACTGAAGCTCTGCACCTTGCCCCATTGGCTGTCCTCGGCCCATCCTATCATTTGACTAGGGAGGGGGCGGGGTACTGAAGCTCTGCACCTTGCCCCATGGCAGCCCTCCCCTCCTGTGAGCCTTTTGGCCCGGGAGGGGGTGGGGTACTGAAGCTCTGCACCTTTACCCCTGGGGCAGCTGCACCCCCCTCCTGTCTTTGGACATTTGGGAGGGGGAGGGGGTACTGATGCTCTGCACCATGCCCCATGGCTGCTCTCCCCCCTCCTGTCTGAGCCTTTTGGCCCGGGAGGGGGAGGGGATACTGAAGCTCTACACCTTGCCCCACGGGCTGCCTTAACCCCCTCTCCCGTCTTTTGGCCGGAGAGGGGGCGGGGTACTGAAGCTCTACACCTTGCCCCACTGGCTGCTCTTGCCCCCCCTCCCATCTTTCAACTTTTTGTACAAACAATTGTAGATGTGCTGATACGTTTCAAAGAAGCTCTCTATCCTTCTCCTGGGGAGAACAGAAATATGCTTCCTCTGTCTGTCTCCTTTTATCACTTCTCATATTATCCACTTCATTACCAGTTGGAAATGCACTAACTCCTTGTATATCATACGTAGCAAAGAAATAATAAACAATACATATTAAAATAAAATTAAAATCAATTGAAAAACATTTATATATATATATAAATGAATATACTAAAGTAGTTACCAACCTCATGCTGAAGAGTTGCATTGACAATGAAACAGCTGTCCATTAGTGGTTCACTGTTGCCTATCGCCAACACCTAGGAGAGATTAGTGCTTGTAGTGGTTCCGGCCACTGCATAACACCGGTGAGGTTAGAGAAGCACAGTTTTCCTAACGGAAGGCACTTCCTCCGGCGGTGGAGAAGGCTTTCATCTGACGCTGATTCGCCAACACCCGGGGGAAATTAATGCTGGTTGGGCTCCGCCCCTTCCTAACACCGGTGAGGTAGAAGATGCTCAGAAGCCCTTTTGGGAAGGCACACTCTCCAGCGGCGGTAAGAGCTCCGAAGGGAACAATCTACAAGCCGAAGCTTGAGAAAGCAAGGCGCTAAAAGGTAAATTTGTTAAAGCTGCTGAAGCACTCTGCGGCGCACGAACAAAGACTTCACAGGAAACTCCCCTCCAGGAAACCAGCACGGTCCAAAGTTTGGCGCAGCTGAAGCTGCGTCTAATCGGTGACGGGGCTGTGCCTAATCAGTGAATTTGTGGAAACTTGCGAAAGCTCTTGGTAGAGCACAAACAAAGACTGCACAGGAACTTCACCTCAAGGAATCTTGTGCACTTGAAGTTAGGCATAGCCTGAACCTCAAGCAAGGGACCACTCAAGAATAGTTACGCCTAAAACGCGTATGCATGAAACGGAGGAAACACCGGTAGAGCTGCACAGAGACACTGAGCAAGGCACATCCTTACAAGGAAACTTGCGTAGCAAAATCTGATAAAGCTCCAGAAGGAATTGTCAAAGACCAGTTATAATTCGGAAAAAGGCGAAAATGCCAGAAGCAGAACAGAGACACAGGCTCCGACACAAGGCTCTGAAAGAGGGATAGATGGCAACCTGTGCACCCATCAAGACCTCTACAGACCTTCAAGCACACACTAAGGAGAAGAGCCCACAGAATGCCGCAGTAGGAGGAGCCAGGGTAGCCAGCAGCAATACAGTGGAGCAGGTGGACACTGCAACCAAACCATAATCTAATTGCTCCAGATGATTTTAAAACATTATGAAGACAGGAAGTGATGACATATCTGAGCTTTTATGACAGTAAAAACTGAATTTAATGCAAAACAAAGATTTATGTGTTCCCCACCTTCATTCAAATGGTTTGTCCCAATTTTCTCCCAGAATGCATTGCTCCTATACAAAATATTTCAAAACCAACTTGACTTAAAAAACAAACCACTTCCCTTGTCTTTTTTCATGTGAAAGACATAGGGAACACATTATAAACGCCACCTAGTTTGTTATGAGACAAAATTCTGAAAAGCGATTTTTTATATCCCCAATTTTGAAATAAAAAAGTATCTGAAGCATAAATACTGAAAAAAAAAATGAAAAAAATATTTATACATTATATACCAATAAAATAATGGATAAAATCGCAGTTATATTCCTCTAAAATATTAGGCTGTCTGTAAATAAAGTTATAAGTCGGTGTAATTCAGGAAAAGTTTTATTGCTTATGTTTTTTAATAATTCCCTATACTATAGTATTTAACCCACACCCTATATCCTAGTGTTATCCTTAATTAACCATTTGAATGCTAGAGGTGTCTGTAATATCTTAGAGGTTAATAGCAATTTTTGTTCTCATTTAAATTAAAGCTGAAATTAAAAGAGGTCAGCACACTGAATATTATTGTCCTTTACATGCTGTTAGTCTTCTATATCACAGTGCACATACCCTGCAAAGCTATTTAGGGTTAAGAAGTGTAGGAATCTGGATCAAACCAAATTCACCATAATAGAGGGGTGGGAAGTTAAGTGTTTAGAGATTTAAAATGAGCTTTACATACTCTAATTGCTCCAGATGATTTTAATACATTATGAAGACAGGCAGTGATGACATATCTGAGCTTTTATGATAGTAAAAAGTGAATATAATGCAAAAGAAAGATTTATGTGTCCCCCACTGTCATTCAAATGGTTTGTCCCAATTTTCTCCCAGAATGCATTGCTCCTATACAAAATATTTCAAAACCAACTTGACTTAAAAAACAAACCACTTCCCTTGTCTTATTTCATGTGAAAGACATAGGGAACACATTATAAACGCCACCTAGTTTGTTATGAGACAAAATTCTGAAAAGCGATTTTTTATATCCCCAAGTCTGAAATAAAAAACTTATCTGAAGCATAAACACTGAAAAAACAAAATGAAAAAAATATTTCTACATTATATACCAATAAAATAATGGATAAAATCACAGTTATATTCCTCTAAAATATTAGGTTTTCTGTAAAAAAAGTCATAAGCCGGTGTTATTCAGGAAAAAAATTATTGCTTATGTTTTTTAATAATTCCCTATACTATAATATTGAACCCACACCCTATATCCTAGTGTTATCCTTAATTAACCATTTGAATGCTAGAGGTGTCTGTAATATATTAGAGATTAATAGCAATTTTTGTTCTCATTTAAAATAAAGCTGTAATTAAAAGAAATCAGCACACTGAATATTATTGCTCTTTACATGCTGTTAGACTTCTATATCACAGTGCACATACCCATCAAAGCTTTTAAGTGTTAAGAAGTGTAGGAATCTGGATCAAACCAAATTCACCATAATAGGGGGTGGAAAGTTAAGTATTTAGAGATTTAAAATGAGCTTTACATACTCTAATTGCTCTAGATGATTTTAATACATTATCAAGACAGGCAGTGATGACATATCTGAGCTTTTATGACAGTAAAAACTGAATTTAATGCAAAACAAAGATTTATGTGTCCCCCACCTTCATTCAAATGGTTTGTCCCAATTTTCTCCCAGAATGCATTGCTCCTATATAAAATATTTCAAAACCAACTTTGAATTAAAAAATAAACCACTTCCGTTGTCTTATTTCATGTGAAAGACATAGGGAACACATTATAAACACCACCTAGTTTGTTATGAGACAAAATTCCGAAAAGCGATTTTTTATATCCCCAAGTTTGAAATAAAAAAGTATCTGAAGCATAAATAATGGAAAAAAAATTGAAAAAAATATTTATACATTATATGCCAATAAAAAATGGATAAAATCGCAGTTATATTCCTCTAAAATATTAGGCTGTCTGTAAATAAAGTTATAAGTCGGTGTAATTCAGGAAAAGTTTTATTGCTTATGTTTTTTAATAATTCCCTATACTATAGTATTTAACCCACACCCTATATCCTAGTGTTATCCTTAATTAACCATTTGAATGCTAGAGGTGTCTGTAATATCTTAGAGGTTAATAGCAATTTTTGTTCTCATTTAAATTAAAGCTGAAATTAAAAGAGGTCAGCACACTGAATATTATTGTCCTTTACATGCTGTTAGTCTTCTATATCACAGTGCACATACCCTGCAAAGCTATTTAGGGTTAAGAAGTGTAGGAATCTGGATCAAACCAAATTCACCATAATAGAGGGGTGGGAAGTTAAGTGTTTAGAGATTTAAAATGAGCTTTACATACTCTAATTGCTCCAGATGATTTTAATACATTATGAAGACAGGCAGTGATGACATACCTGAGCTTTTATGATAGTAAAAAGTGAATATAATGCAAAACAAAGATTTATGTGTCCCCCACTGTCATTCAAATGGTTTGTCCCAATTTTCTCCCAGAATGCATTGCTCCTATACAAAATATTTCAAAACCAACTTGACTTAAAAAACAAACCACTTCCCTTGTCTTATTTCATGTGAGAGACCTAGGGAACACATTATAAACGCCACCTAGTTTGTTATGAGACAAAATTCTGAAAAGCGATTTTTTATATCCCCAAGTCTGAAATAAAAAATTATCTGAAGCATAAACACTGAAAAAACAAAATGAAAAAAATATTTCTACATTATATACCAATAAAATAATGGATAAAATCACAGTTATATTCCTCTAAAATATTAGGTTTTCTGTAAAAAAAGTCATAAGCCGGTGTTATTCAGGAAAAAAACTATTGCTTATGTTTTTTAATAATTCCTTATACTATAATATTGAACCCACACCCTATATCCTAGTGTTATCCTTAATTAACCATTTGAATGCTAGAGGTGTCTGTAATATATTAGAGATTAATAGCAATTTTTGTTCTCATTTAAAATAAAGCTGTAATTAAAAGAAATCAGCACACTGAATATTATTGCTCTTTACATGCTGTTAGACTTCTATATCACAGTGCACATACCCATCAAAGCTTTTAAGTGTTAAGAAGTGTAGGAATCTGGATCAAACCAAATTCACCATAATAGGGGGTGGAAAGATAAGTATTTAGAGATTTAAAATGAGCTTTACATACTCTAATTGCTCTAGATGATTTTAATACATTATCAAGACAGGCAGTGATGACATATCTGAGCTTTTATGACAGTAAAAACTGAATTTAATGCAAAACAAAGATTTATGTGTCCCCCACCTTCATTCAAATGGTTTGTCCCAATTTTCTCCCAGAATGCATTGCTCCTATATAAAATATTTCAAAACCAACTTTGAATTAAAAAATAAACCACTTCCCTTGTCTTATTTCATGTGAAAGACATAGGGAACACATTATAAACACCACCTAGTTTGTTATGAGACAAAATTCCGAAAAGCGATTTTTTATATCCCCAAGTTTGAAATAAAAAAGTATCTGAAGCATAAATAATGGAAAAAAAAATTGAAAAAAATATTTATTCATTATATGCCAATAAAAAATGGATAAAATTGCATTTATAGTTATCTAAAATATTAGGCTGTCTGTACATAAAGTCATAAGTCGGTGTTATTCAGCAAAAGTTTTATTGCTTATGTTTTTTAATAATTCTCTATACTATAATATTGAACCCACACCCTATATCCTAGTGTTATCCTTAATTAACCATTTGAATGCTAGAGGTGTCTGTAATATCTTAGAGGTTAATAGCAATTTTTGTTCTCATTTAAATTAAAGCTGAAATTAAAAGAGATCAGCACACTGAATATTATTGCCCTTTACATGCTGTTAGTCTTCTATATCACAGTGCACATACCCAGCAAAGCTATTTAGTGTTAAGAAGTGTAGGAATCTGGATCAAACCAAATTCACTATAATAGGGGGGTGGGAAGTTAAGTGTTTAGAAATTTAAAATGAGCTTTACATAATCTAATTGCCCCAGATGATTTTAAAACATTATGAAAACAGGCAGTGATGACATATCTGAGCTTTTATGACAGTAAAAACTGAATTTAATGCAAAACAAAGATTTATGTGTCCCCCACCTTCATTCAAATGGTTTGTCCCAATTTTCTCCCAGAATGCATTGCTCCTATACAAAATATTTCAAAACCAACTTGACTTAAAAAACAAACCACTTCCCTTGTCTTATTTCATGTGAAAGACATAGGGAACAGCTTATTAATGCGAACTAGTTTGTTATGAGACAAAATTCTGAAAAGCGATTTTTTATATCCCCAAGTTCGAAATAAAAAAGTGTCTGAAGCATAAATACTGAAAAAAAAAATGGAAAAAAATATTTCTACATTATATACCAATAAAATAATGGATAAAATCGCAGTTATATTCCTCTAAAATATTAGGCTATCTGTAAATAAAGTCATAAGCCGGTGTTATTCAGCAAAAGTTTTATTGCTTATGTTTTTTAATAATTCCCTATACTATAATATTTAATCCAAATCCTATATCCTAGTGTTATCCTTAATTAACCATTTGAATGTTAGAGGTATCTGTAACGTCTTAGAGGTTAATAGCAATTTTTGTTCTCATTTAAATTAAAGCCGAAATTAAAAGAGGTCAGCACACTGAATATTATTGCCATTTACATGCTGTTAGTCTTCTATATCACAGTGCACATACCCTGCAAAGCTATTTAGTGTTAAGAAGTGTAAGAATCTGGACCAAACCAAATTCACTATAATAGGGGGGTGGGAAGTTTAGTGTTTAGAGATTTAAAATGAGCTTTACATAATCTAATTGCGCCAGATGATTTAAAAAAATTATGAAGACAGGCAGTGATGACATATCTGAGCTTTTAGGAAAGTAAAAACTGAATTTAATGCAAAACAAAGATTTATGTGTCCCCCACCTTCATTCAAATGGTTTGTCCCAATTTTCTCCCAGAATGCATTGCTCCTATACAAAATATTTCAAAACCAATTTGACTTAAAAAACAAACCACTTTCCTTGTCTTATTTCATGTGAAAGACATAGGGAACACATTACAAACACCACCTAGTTTGTTATGATACAAAATTCTGAAAAGCGATTTTTTATATCCCCAAGTTTGAAATAAAAAAGTATTTGAAGCATAAATACTGAAAAAAAAAAATGAAAAAAATATTTATACATTATATACCAATAAAATAATGGATAAAATCGCAGTTATATTCCTCTAAAATATTAGGCTGTCTGTAAATAAAGTCATAAGCCGGTGTTATTCAGCAAAAGTTTTATTGCTTATGTTTTTTAATAATTCCATATACTTTAATATTTAACCCACACCCTATATCCTAGTGTTATCCTTAATTAACCATTTGAATGCTAGAGGTGTCTGTAATATCTTAGAGGTTAATAGCAATTTTTGTTCTCATTTAAATTAAAGCTGAAATTAAAAGAGGTCAGCACACTGAATATTATTGCCCTTTACATGCTGTTAGTCTTCTATATCACAGTGCACATACCCAGCAAAGCTATTTAGTGTTAAGAAGTGTAGGAATCTGGACCAAACCAAATTCAATATAATAGGGGGGTGGGAAGTTAAGTGTTTAGAGATTTAAAATGATCGTTACATACTCTAATTGCTCCAGATGATTTTAATACATTTTGAAGACAGGCAGTGATGACATATCTGAGCTTTTATGACAGTAAAAACTGAATTTAATGCAAAACAAAGATTTATGTGTCCCCCACCTTCATTCAAATGGTTTGTCCCAATTTTCTCCCACAATCCATTGCTCCTATACAAAATATTTCAAAACCAACTTGACTTAAAAAACAAACCACTTCCCTTTTCTTATTTCATGTGAAAGACATAGGGAACACATTATAAACGCCACCTAGTTTGTTATGAGATAAAATTCTGAAGAGAGATTTTTTATATCCCCAAGTCTGAAATAAAAAAGTATCTGAAGCATAAATAATGAAAACAAAAATGAAAAAAATATTTCTACATTATATACCAATAAAATAATGGCTAAAATCGCAGTTATATTCCTCTAAAATATTAGGTTGTCCGTAAATAAAGTCATAAGCCGGTGTTATTCAGCAAAAGTTTTATTGCTTATGTTTTTTAATAATTCCCTATACTATAATATTGAACACACTCCCTATATCCTACTGTTATCCTTAATTAACCATTTGAATGCTAGAGGTGTCTGTAATATCTTAGAGATTAACAGTCATTTTTGTTCTCATTTACAATAAAGCTGAAATTGAAAGAGGTCAGCACACTGAATATTATTGCCCTTTACATGCTATTAGTCTTCTATATCACAGTGCACATACCCTGCAAAGCTATTTAGGGTTAAGAAGTGTAGGAATCTGGATCAAACCAAATTCACCACAATAGGGGGGTGGGAAGTTAAGTGTTTAGAGATTTAAAATGAGCTTTACATACTCTAATTGCTCCAGATGAATTTAATACATTATGAAGACAGGCAGTGATGACACATCTGAGCTTTTATGACATTAAAAACTGAATTTAATGCAAAACAAAGATTTATGTGTCCCCCACTGTCATTCAAATGGTTTGTCCCAATTTTCTCCCAGAATGCATTGCTCCTATACAAACTATTTTAAAACCAACTTGACTTAAAAAACAAACCAGTTCCCTTGTCTTATTTCATGTGAAAAACATAGGGAACACATTATAGACGCCACCTAGTTAGTTATGAGATAAAATTCTGTAAAGAGATTTTTTATTTCCCCAAGTTTGAAATAAAAAAGTATCTGAAGCATAAATAATGAAAAAAACAAATGAAAAAAATATTTCTACATTATATACCAATAAAATAATGGATAAAATCGCAGTTATATTCCTCTAAAATATTAGGTTGTCCGTAAATAAAGTCATAAACCGGTGTTATTCAGGAAAAGTTTTATTGCTTATGGTTTTTAATAATTCCCTATACTATAATATTTAACCCTCACCCTATATCCTAGTGTTATCCTTAATTAACCATTTGAATGCTAGAGGTGCCTGTAATATCTTAGAGGTTAATAGCAATTTTTGTTCTCATTTAAATTAAATCTGAAATTAAAAGAGGTAAGCACACTGAATATTATTGCCCTTTACATGCTGTTACTCTTCTATATCACTGTACACATACCCTGCAAAGCTATTTAGTGTTAAGAAGTGTAGGAATCTGGATCAAACCAAATCACCATAATAGGGGGATGGGAAGTTAAGTGTTTAGAGATTTAAAATGAGCTTTACATACTCTAATTGCTCCAGGTGATTTTAATACATTATGAAGACAGGCAGTGATAACATATCTGAGCTTTTATGACACTAAAAACTGAATTTAATGCAAAACAAAGATTTTTGTGTCCCCCACCTTCATTCAAATGGTTTGTCCCAATTTTCTCCCAGAATGCATTGCTCCTATACAAAATATTTCAAAACCAACTTGACTTAAAAAACAAACCACTTCCCTTGTCTTATTTCATGTGAAAGACATAGGGAACACATTATAAACGCCCCCTACTTTGTTATGAAACAAAATTCTGAAAAGCGATTTTTTATATCCCCAAGTTTGAAATAAAAAAGTATTTGAAGCATAAATACTGAAAAAAAAAAATGAAAAAAATATTTATACATTATATACCAATAAAATAATGGATAAAATCGCAGTTATATTCCTCTAAAATATTAGGCTGTCTGTAAATAAAGTCATAAGCCGGTGTTATTCAGCAAAAGTTTTATTGCTTATGTTTTTTAATAATTCCATATACTTTAATATTTAACCCACACCCTATATCCTAGTGTTATCCTTAATTAACCATTTGAATGCTAGAGGTGTCTGTAATATCTTAGAGGTTAATAGCAATTTTTGTTCTCATTTAAATTAAAGCTGAAATTAAAAGAGGTCAGCACACTGAATATTATTGCCCTTTACATGCTGTTAGTCTTCTATATCACAGTGCACATACCCAGCAAAGCTATTTAGTGTTAAGAAGTGTAGGAATCTGGACCAAACCAAATTCACTATAATAGGGGGGTGGGAAGTTAAGTGTTTAGAGATTTAAAATGATCGTTACATACTCTAATTGCTCCAGATGATTTTAATACATTTTGAAGACAGGCAGTGATGACATATCTGAGCTTTTATGACAGTAAAAACTGAATTTAATGCAAAACAAAGATTTATGTGTCCCCCACCTTCATTCAAATGGTTTGTCCCAATTTTCTCCCACAATCCATTGCTCCTATACAAAATATTTCAAAACCAACTTGACTTAAAAAACAAACCACTTCCCTTTTCTTATTTCATGTGAAAGACATAGGGAACACATTATAAACGCCACCTAGTTTGTTATGAGATAAAATTCTGAAGAGAGATTTTTTATATCCCCAAGTCTGAAATAAAAAAGTATCTGAAGCATAAATAATGAAAACAAAAATGAAAAAAATATTTCTACATTATATACCAATAAAATAATGGATAAAATCGCAGTTATATTCCTCTAAAATATTAGGTTGTCCGTAAATAAAGTCATAAGCCGGTGTTATTCAGCAAAAGTTTTATTGCTTATGTTTTTTAATAATTCCCTATACTATAATATTGAACACACTCCCTATATCCTACTGTTATCCTTAATTAACCATTTGAATGCTAGAGGTGTCTGTAATATCTTAGAGATTAACAGTCATTTTTGTTCTCATTTACAATAAAGCTGAAATTGAAAGAGGTCAGCACACTGAATATTATTGCCCTTTACATGCTATTAGTCTTCTATATCACAGTGCACATACCCTGCAAAGCTATTTAGGGTTAAGAAGTGTAGGAATCTGGATCAAACCAAATTCACCATAATAGGGGGGTGGGAAGTTAAGTGTTTAGAGATTTAAAATGAGCTTTACATACT
The DNA here is from genome assembly GCA_037306005.1 of Rhinophrynus dorsalis. Classification (NCBI taxonomy): domain Eukaryota; kingdom Metazoa; phylum Chordata; class Amphibia; order Anura; family Rhinophrynidae; genus Rhinophrynus; species Rhinophrynus dorsalis. Next base: position 37,507,112 of record CM074727.1, read on the forward strand.
CTAATTGCTCCAGATGAATTTAATACATTATGAAGACAGGCAGTGATGACACATCTGAGCTTTTATGACATTAAAAACTGAATTTAATGCAAAACAAAGATTTATGTGTCCCCCACTGTCATTCAAATGGTTTGTCCCAATTTTCTCCCAGAATGCATTGCTCCTATACAAACTATTTTAAAACCAACTTGACTTAAAAAACAAACCAGTTCCCTTGTCTTATTTCATGTGAAAAACATAGGGAACACATTATAGACGCCACCTAGTTAGTTATGAGATAAAATTCTGTAAAGAGATTTTTTATTTCCCCAAGTTTGAAATAAAAAAGTATCTGAAGCATAAATAATGAAAAAAACAAATGAAATAAATATTTCTACATTATATACCAATAAAATAATGGATAAAATCGCAGTTATATTCCTCTAAAATATTAGGTTGTCCGTAAATAAAGTCATAAACCGGTGTTATTCAGGAAAAGTTTTATTGCTTATGGTTTTTAATAATTCCCTATACTATAATATTTAACCCTCACCCTATATCCTAGTGTTATCCTTAATTAACCATTTGAATGCTAGAGGTGCCTGTAATATCTTAGAGGTTAATAGCAATTTTTGTTCTCATTTAAATTAAATCTGAAATTAAAAGAGGTAAGCACACTGAATATTATTGCCCTTTACATGCTGTTACTCTTCTATATCACTGTACACATACCCTGCAAAGCTATTTAGTGTTAAGAAGTGTAGGAATCTGGATCAAACCAAATCACCATAATAGGGGGATGGGAAGTTAAGTGTTTAGAGATTTAAAATGAGCTTTACATACTCTAATTGCTCCAGGTGATTTTAATACATTATGAAGACAGGCAGTGATAACATATCTGAGCTTTTATGACACTAAAAACTGAATTTAATGCAAAACAAAGATTTTTGTGTCCCCCACCTTCATTCAAATGGTTTGTCCCAATTTTCTCCCAGAATGCATTGCTCCTATACAAAATATTTCAAAACCAACTTGACTTAAAAAACAAACCACTTCCCTTGTCTTATTTCATGTGAAAGACATAGGGAACACATTATAAACGCCCCCTACTTTGTTATGAAACAAAATTCTGAAAAGCGATTTTTTATATCCCCAAGTTTGAAATAAAAAAGTATCTGAAGCATAAATACTGAAAAAAAAAAATGAAAAAAATATTTCTACATTATATACCAATAAAATAATGGATAAAATCGCAGTTATATTCCTCTAAAATATTAGGTTGTCTGTAAATAAAGTCATAAGCCGGTGTTATTCAGCAAAAGTTTTATTGCTTATGTTTTTTAATAATTCCCTATACTATAATATTGAACACACACCCTATATCCTACTGTTATCCTTAATTAACCATTTGAATGCTAGAGGTGTCTCTAATATCTTAGAGATTAACAGTCATTTTTGTTCTCATTTACAATAAAGCTGAAATTGAAAGAGGTCAGCACACTGAATATTATTGCCCTTAACATGCTATTAGTCTTCTATATCACAGTGCACATACCCTGAAAAGCTATTTAGTGTTAAGAAGTGTAGGAATCTGGATCAAACCAAATTCACCATAATAGGGGGGTGGGAAGTTAAGTGTTTAGAGATTTAAAAGGAGCTTTACATACTCTAATTGCTCCAGATGATTTAAATACATTATGAAGACAGTTAGTGATGACATATCTGAGCTTTTATGACAGTAAAAACTGAGTTTAATGCAAAATAAAGATTTATGTGTCCCCCACTGTCATTCAAATGGTTTGTCCCAATTTTCTCCCAGAATGCATTCCTCCTATACAAAATATTTCAAAACCAACTTGACTTAAGAAACAAACCACTTCCCTTGTCTTATTTCATGTGAAAGACATAGGGAACACATTATAAACGCCACCTAGTTTGTTATGAAACAAAATTCTGAAAAGCGATTTTTTATATCCCCATGTTTGAATTAAAAAAGTATCTGAAGCATAAATACTGAAAAAAAAAAATGAAAAAAATATTTCTACATTATATACCAATAAAATAATGGATAAAATCGCAGTTATATTCTTCTAAAATATTAGGTTGTCTGTAAATAAAGTCATAAGCCGGTGTTATTCAGCAAAAGTTTTATTGCTTACTAGTTGAACAGCCCGTTACACGGGCCACAGTGCCTCTGGCAGCCGGTCGCGGGGCAGTCACGCGCAGTGGAGACTGCCCGCGCCAGGCTGATACAGAGCTGGACATTCCTTTGGAGCGCCCAGCTCTGTATGAGCTGCGGAGCGGGCAGTCTCTACTGCGCATGACTGCCGCACGCGTAGCAGTGTCTACCGCGCATGTTCGGCTTTACACACGATTTAGCGAATTATTATATAGGATGTTTTTTAATAATTCCCCATACTATAATATTGAACCCACACCCTATATCCTAGTGTTTTCCTTAATTAACCATTTGAATGCTAGAAGTGTCTGTAATATCTTAGAGGTTAATAGCAATTTTTGTTCTCATTTAAATTAAAGCTGAAATTAAAAGAAGTCAGCACATTGAATAGCATTGACCTTTATATTAGTATTATATGTCACAGTGCATCTAGCCTGCAAAGCTATTTAGCATTAAGAAGTGTAGAAATCTGGAACTAACCAAATTTATCTTAGTGGGGGCGGAAAATCAAATATCTAATGATTTGTTGTCATAAAAAATATTTCAAAACCGACTTAAAAAACAAACCACTTCCCTTGTCTTATTTCAATTGAAAGACATAGGGAACACATTATAAACGCCACCTAGTTTGTTATGAGACAAAATTCTGTAAAGTGATAATTTATATCCCCAAGTTAGAAAGAAAAAAATATCTGAAGCATAAATACTGTAACACTTCTCACCTCAGATGTGGAATCTGGTGACTTGACCAGACAGATCATAGCAAAGAACAATTTTCTTACTGTGGGAACAATGAAAGTCCTGCCATCATTGACAGGTTTTTCCCTTATCTTAAAGGGATAGTTATGTTTCATATTAAAAGCAGCTCTAATTAATCATCATAGTGTTTTTGCCTTGGAGAGCGTTATTTCAATTCTGTCAGAGTTGTAGTTCAAAAATAATTGAATGTTAAAGTATCCTCGTCCCACCCCTTTTAGTGATGTTACACTGCTCACCTAAGAGCAGCAGGGAGTGTCCAGGTAGATTGCAGAGAGGAACAATTTTGAATTAAGATAAGGGAAAAAGCTGAAAAAACTGTCAAGGGGGCCATAGAATATTTACCCTTGATGTGAGCTGTCTCGTCTATGGACTGGATTCCACATCTAAGGTGAGGGGACTTATACTAGGTAAAAGGGGCGGGAGGGGGAAACTGTATCATTCAATTACTCTTGAACTACAACTCTCACAGTATTGAAATAACACTCTCCATGGCCCAAATACTATGAAGATTAATTGGAGCTGCTGTTTTTGTGAAACATTGCTATCACTTTAATTGAAGATTGTCCCTCTCTGCAATCTGCCTGGACACCACCCTGCTGCTCTAAGCTGAGAAGTTACATCAGTAAAAGAGGCAGGAGGGGGATACTTTATCATTTAATTACTCTTGAACTACAAATCTGACAGTAATGAAATAGCACGCTCTATGTTTTTTTCTCTCTCAAATAAATGCAATCTGTACATATAGTGCAATGTCAAATATGCTCATTATCACATGAGACTAGCACTCTGTGCACTCAGTGCATTGTCGGATGCATTAATTATAGTAGAATGGACTACGGATTAGTAAATGCAGTGTATTTTGGCATATACTTATTTCAATGTAAAAGATTAGCAGGCTATAGCTGCAATGCATTGTGGGATACAGTCACTATAATATAAATAGATAGAAATGTGTAATATGTAACTCTCCTGCTGACATGGCTGATTCAAAAGGATGTGGGGGTACTGAAGCTCTGCACCTTGACCCATGGGCAGCTTGCAAACTCTCTCCTGTGAGCCTTTTGGCCCGGGAGGGGGTGGGGTACAGCAGCTCTGCACCTTGCCCTTTGGCAGCCCTCAACTTCCTCCTGTGAGCCTTTTGGCCCGGGAGCGGTTGGGGTACTGAAGCTCTGCACCTTGCCCCTTGGGCAGCTGCAACCCCCTCCTGTCGTTGGACATGGGGGAGGGGGTATTGATGCTGTGCACCTTGCCCCATGGCTGCTCTCCCCCCTCCTGTGAGCCTTTTGGCCTGGGAGGGGGAGGGGGTAAGAAAGCTCTACACCTTGCCCCATGGGCTGCCAATACTCTCTCTAGTCTTTTGGCTGGAGAGGGGAGGGGTATTGAAGCTCTACACCTTGCCCCACAGGCTGCCCCCACCCCCTCCTGTGAGCCTTTTGGCCCGGGAGGGGGCGGGGTACTGAAACTCTGCACCTTGCCCCATCGGCTGTCCTCTGCACATCCTATCATTTGACTAGGGAGGGGGCGGGGTACTGAAGCTCTGCACCTTGCCCCATGGCAGCCCTCCCCTCCTGTGAGCCTTTTGGCCCGGGAGGGGTGGGGTACTGAAGCTCTGCACCTTTACTCCTTGGGCAGCTGCACCCCCCTCCTGTGTTTGGACATTTGGGAGGGGGAGGGGGTACTGATGCTCTGCACCATGCCCCATGGCTGCTCTCCCCCCTCCTGTTTGAGCCTTTTGGCCCGGGAGGGGGAGGGGGTACTGAAGCTCTACACCTTGCCCCACGGGCTGCCTTAACCACCTCTCCCGTCTTTTGGCCGGAGAGGGGGCGGGGTAATGAAGCTCTACACCTTGACCCACTGGCTGCTCTTGCCCCCCCTCCCATCTTTCAACTTTTTGTACAAACAATAGTAGATGTGCTGATACGTTTCAAAGAAGCTCTCTATCCTTCTCCTGGGGAGAACAGAAATATGCTTCCTCTGTCTGTCTCCTTTTATCACTTCTCATATTATCCACTTCATTACCAAGTGGAAATGCACTAACTCCTTGTATATCATACGTAGCAAAGAAATAATAAACAATACATATTAAAATAAAATTAAAATCAATTGAAAAACATTTATATATATATATAAATGAATATACTAAAGTAGTTACCAACCTCATGCTGAAGAGTTGCATTGAGAATGAAACAGCTGTCCATTAGTGGTTCACTGTTGCCTATCGCCAACACCTGGGAGAGATTAGTTTTTGTAGTGGTTCCGGCCACTGCATAACACTGGTGAGGTTAGAGAAGCACAGTATTCCTAACAGAAGGCACTTCCTCCGGCGGTGGAGAAGGCTTTCATCTGACGCTGATTCGCCAACACCCGGGGGAAATTAATGCTGGTTGGGCTCCACCCCTTCCTAACACCGGTGAGGTAGAAGATGCTCAGAAGCCCTTTTGGGAAGGCACACTCTCCAGCGGCGGTAAGAGCTCCGAAGGGAACAATCTACAAGCCGAAGCTTGAGAAAGCAAGGCGCTAAAAGGTGAATTTGTTGAAGCTGCTGAAGCACTCTGCGGCATACGAACAAAGACTACGCAGGAAACTCCCCTCCAGGAAACCAGCACAGTCCAAAGTTTGGCGCAGCTGAAGCTGCGTCTAATCGGTGACGGGGCTGTGCCTAATCAGTGAATTTGTGGAAACTTGCGAAAGCTCTTGGTAGCGCACAAACAAAGACTGCACAGGAACTTCACCTCAAGGAATCTTGTGCACTTGAAGTTAGGCATAGCCTGAACCTCAAGCAAGGGACCACTCAAGAATAGTTACGCCTAAAACGCGTATGCGTGAAACGGCGGAAACACCGGTAGAGCTGCACAGAGACACTGAGCAAGGCACATCCTTACAAGGAAACTTGCGTAGCAAAATCTGATAAAGCTCCAGAAGGAATTGTCAAAGAAAGACCAGTTATAATTCGGAAAACGGCGAATACGCCAGAAGCAGAACAAAGACACAGGCTCCGACACAAGGCTCTGAAAGAGGGATAGATGGCAACCTGTGCACCCATCAAGACCTCTACAGACCTTCAAGCACACACTAAGGAGAAGAGCCCACAGAATGCCGCAGTAGGAGGAGCCAGGGTAGCCAGCAGCAATACAGTGGAGCAGGCGGACACTGCAACCAAACCCAGAAGCGAAGGCGCGATGGTTGACTCAGTTCAGAGCTCCGGCAGCGGAAGTAGTCAACCCAAGTCCAGTAATGGAAATGGAGCGGACAACAGACGCAGCCCTGGGAGGGTACCCAACCTAGAGCCATGGATGAGGCAGACTGTGGTGCTGAATTGAAGGAAGTGGAAGGCCGTACCCCTTCTTTGGACTGTGAGACTTTCAGCAAAGAAATGGTGCTGGACCGCGTCTTCTCCATAGTGGAGACGCTAAGCATACAGAATCTCCTGGGCGGTATTTTCTACATCACCTTCATCTCTATGAATGTGTGCAAGCGGTATTGGGACATGGTGCAGACAAAGAGACATGAACCCCCCTTCTCCCGCTTTTTGGGCAACTGCTCTATTCAAAGAGAAGAGAGGCGGGTAACTGTCTCAATGAGAAATCCACACACACCAGGACACATCATCTCTGCGTTCCTGAAGAGGTTCTGCACTGTGGTAAGAGAGTTAAAGAACAGACATGGCTTCTGGACAGGAAAATGGTCCCTTGTTGTGCGCCTCAGACAGGTCAAGGGATCTCCAGATGGGTTGCAACATCTACCCCCAAGTTTCACCCTAGGCAACTCTACAGGCATCCTCTTTTATCAGGACCAGCCCCAAACATGCAGGAAATGCGGCCAGACTGGACATCAGGGGAAAGACTGCAAGGAGAGTGCATGCAAAAACTGTAGAGTGGCAGGGCATGAAACAAAGGACTGTCCAAGGAAGATGACCTGCAACCTCTGTGGAGAAGCCAATCATACGTTTAAGGATTGCCCACAGAGAGCAAAAAGCTACGCAGCAGCGGCAGGAAAAGGCCTCCAAAAAGCTGGTCCCACACCAAAATTACCTTGTAGCAAAAAGAAGGAAACCCCAGCACCAGAGAAAACTTCAGTGGGTAAGACTGAAACTCCCCAGACCGCCTCCATTCTCTCCCAGGCGGCAGTGAAACTGGCCCTTCCAGCTCACAATGCCACTAATCCTCACACCTTCACTAATCCTCACACCTCTTCTAAACCTCTCCCCTTCCAGTCCTCTTCTAAGCCTCTCTCCTCTGACACCTCCTCTGAAACTAACACCTCTCCACAGCTCTCCACTAATCCCCCTGAAGCAGCTATAACAACCTCCCCAGCTGCCTCAGATTCCTTCCCTCCCTTGTCTTCTGTTTCTTCTGTTTCAGGCCCACCTTTGAAGGAGCAATTAAATAAAAAATCTGGGAAAAGGAAAAAAGACAAGGAGGAGAGCCCTGATAAAGGCACCAGACAGAAAAGAGTGCCTCCAATGGACAACACCCTCCCTGAGACAAAAGTGGACAGCAACATAGGGGGCATGGAAAAAGCAGTGAGCCCCCCTGGCGCCCAGCCTTAGAGGGAAAAGTACAGTATTATGCTGACATCCTGGACTTCTTGGCGTCTGTCCTACAGACTGATGAACCTCCAGACCGGGGAGGAGGAGGGGAGAACCCAACGGTGGAGAGTGGTAACTAGTGTCACTGTCTATATGTCCTATCTAACCTATTCTTCTCCCAACTAATGGCATCTCTTTCAGCATTTACCATTAATGTGAGGAGCATCATTGACCAGTACAGGCGACAGGGAATACTAACTTTTCTCTCTTCCCATGGAAGCGATATATATATATATGTTGCAGGAATGTGCCTTACCTTTTTCTCAATCCTACAGGCATCTCATGAGGCAATGGCCCCATGGCCCCTCGTACTGGTCGGGTGGGGGCAGCTCTAAGGTGTAGTCATTTTGATCAGAGGGGGGCGGTTCGCGTTTGATTCTGTCCAGGAGCTAGTCTGCGGCAGACTTCTTGTCGTAGATGGCTCCTGGGCAGGTGAGCCTGTGCGGCTCATCAACATGTACGCCTCCCCTGAGAGAAATGAGCGACTGGAGCTTTTCCAGCGCCTGCGGACCCAGCTCGCTACCACCCAGGCAGTGGTGATGGGTGGGGATTTTAATTGCCCAATTGAGGAGGATGGGCGCAGCTCCTGCCATAATGCAAAGCTGGATAAAACATCCAGGTTACTGATAGAGATGGTCAGGGAGGCGTCCTTGCAGGACGCGGTGGGCTCCATTGGGACGGGCTCCGTTGATTATACTTGGAGCCACCCCGATGGCTCAAGGTGTTCTCAGATTGACTTCCTGTTCTCCTCCAGAACAGTAGAGCACAAGTGGCATTCTATGGTCCCCTGCTATTTCTCTGACCACAGGGCCATTCACTTACAAGGGGTCCTGGGCAAAGGGTTTCCTCCCTGTCCAGGCTCCTGGAAGTTGAACTGTGCCCTGCTGGAAAGAGAGGAGATTGTAGAGGAGCTGCGGGGTGCTTATAAAATGTGGAAACTAGATAAAGTGTACTTACCCACTGTGGCCCAGTGGTGGGAGTTTATGAAAGTTAAATTCCGCAGTTTCTTTCAGGCAAAAGGCAGATGCCAGGAGTGCGAGAGGAGAAGTGAACTCAGGAGACTTCAAAGGAAACTGCACTCCCTGCAGGACCTCCAACTCTTTGGCTGGGATGTGAGAAAGGAGGTGGATGAGACCAAAGAGGGCCAGAAAAGGCGCATTATCTTCCGTTCCAAGGTGGAATACCTGTAGAAGGGTGAGAAATGTAATTCTTTCTTTTTCAGGAAGCTACACTCTGCACACACTCCCCTGATAGAACTGAGGGACAGAGATGGCAGAATCCAAGAGGGGAAGGAAGGGGTCATGAAAGTGGTCACAGACGTCTACAGAGACCTCTACTCCCCCAAAGACACAGACACAGACCAAGCTGATAAGTTCCTGTCAGATATCACTAACTCTGTTGATCATGCAGGTAGAGCAGCTATGGACTCCCCCCTGGCATTGGAGGAGCTGTTCTCTGCTGCCAGATCCTTCAAGTCGGGAAGGACCCCGGGCTGTGATGGTCTCCCAGCTGAATTTTATATAAAGCTGTGGGCCCTCATAGGCCCGGACCTGCTTGAACTGTACGAGGAGATGGTGGCTGAGGGCAGAATGCCTCCGACGCTAAGGGAGGGGATGATCACGATCTTGTATAAACAGAAGGGAGAGAGATGTGACCTTAAAAATTGGCGGCCCATCTCTCTCCTGAATGTGGACTACAAGATCCTCGCCAAGGTACTAGCCAACAGGCTAAAGAGGGTCATTGGTCAGATTGTTCACCCAGACCAAAACTGCGGCATTCCCGGTCACAGAATAGCAGATAACCTTGCCCTAATCAGAGACACGGTCCACTATATCAGAGACCGCCATATAAAGGCAGCCCTGGTCAGCCTTGATCAGGAGAAGGCCTTTGACCGTGTCTCTCACAAATTCATGGGCAAGGCACTGCGCAGATTTGGGCTGGGAGAAATGTTCTGTTCATATGTTAACCTAATGTACATTGACATTTTCAGTATGGTGCTGGTGAACGGCTGGAAGACTGACTCCTTTCCAGTACTTTCTGGGGTCAGACAAGGTTGCCCTCTCTCACCTCTCCTTTTTGTCTGTTGTATAGAGCTCTTCGCTGAATGCATCAGGTGGAATCCAGAGATCAGGGGGATCACTGCACCAATACGTGGCAGACAAGAGGCAAAGTGCTCGCTGTACATGGACGATGAAACGACCTTCTTCTCTGACCAGCAATCAGTGAAAGAGCTCGTCCAGACATGCGAGGACTTTGGCAAAGCTTCGGGTGCAAAGGTCAACTGCGGGAAGTCAGAGACCATGCTCTTCGGGGAGTGGCACCTGTCTTCTGACCCCTTCCCTTTCCCCATCAGGATAGGCCTATGACTGTGCCCGCGATTCGTGCTGCACTGTGTCTATCACCTGCTGAGTATTCGTGATTGGCTGTCTGTCATTCGCCCTCCTCACACAGCCTTTTTAAACCCAGGTTGAGCACTTCCAGGTTGCCTTTTCGTGGTGTCTCTGACTCCACTCTGCCTGACCTGCTTGTCAGATCTCTGGGCCTGTTTCCAGTGTTCCTGTATGCTACATTCCGGTGTTCCAGTGTTCCTGTACATTAACGTTCCGGTGTTCCAGTGTTCCAGTGTTCCTGTTCGTTAATTTATCGGTGTTCCAGCGTTCCGGTGTGCCTGTGTTCAGGGGTTCCTGTGCTCCAGCACCGCACGGGTTAACCTGTACGAGTTCCTGAGTCTCGCTCTCCAGCTGTCGCTTCGGCGACATTGTTCTCCTCGCTATTGCATACACATTGTTGGTTCCAGCGTATGGACGCTGGTTTGCTCCACTAAACCTGGTTGCAATATACATTGTTAGTTCCAGTGTGCGGTCGCTGGTTTGTTCCACTAACCTGGTTGCGATATACATTGTTGGTTCCAGCGTGCGGACGCTGGTTTGCTCCACTAAACCTGGTTGCAATATACATTGTTGGTTCCAGCGTGCGGTCGCTGGTTTGCTCCACTAAACCTGGCTGCGATATACATTGTTGGTTCCAGCGTGCGGACGCTGGTTTGCTCCACTAAACCTGGTTGCGATATACATTGTTGGTTCCAGTGTGCGGTCGCTGGTTTGCTCCACTAAACCTGGTTGCGAAATACATTGTTGGTTCCAGCGTGCGGACGCTGGTTTGCTCCACTAAACCTGGTTGCAATATACATTGTTGGTTCCAGCGTGCGGTCGCTGGTTTGCTCCACTAAACCTGGTTGCAATATACATTGTTGGTTCCAGCGTGTGGACGCTGGTTTACTCCTTAAACCTGGTGGCGCTATTTACCATTAGTCCCAACGTGCGGACGTTGGTTTGCTCCTTAAGATCCAGTACTGTGGTCAGTCGCTGTCCACTTCCTTGCAGTTGTCTGATTATCCCTGGCTATAGACTTCTGCTGAGTAAGACCTCTAGGCTTATGCTCTCTGCTGTCTTAGTCACCTAACAGCTGGTCTATTTGCTCAGGCTGCCCTGCCCGGTATTGGTGAGGCCGGTAGAACATTGACGTTACCATCCAGTAGGTTGCCTCACCCGGTATTGGCAGGGCCGGTAGAGCCTTCTACAGTACCTCCTTAGGCTGCCCTGCCTGGTATTGGTAAGGCCGGTAGAACCTTGTAACTCACCATCTTAAAGGTTGCCTTACCCGGTATTGGCAGGGCCGGTAGATCCTACATTCAGCATCCCATTGGGCTTCCTTGCCCGGTATTGGTAAGGCCGGTAGAAGCGGAATTATCATCTCACGGTTGCCTTACCCGGTATAGGCAAGGCCGGTAGAGCCTGTCATTAATATTGTCACTTGGGTTGCTTTGCCCGGTATTTAGGCAAGGCCGGTAGAACCTTTTGTATGTTCTATTGATGTTATATTGTTATGTATGTTTACCCTACGGGGCCTGTCTTTAACTTTTAATAAAGTTAAATTTTACCAAACCTTAAGTCTGAGAGTCTTCAAAAACCGTGACAGTACGAAAGGGCCATGACCTCAGACACTAAGAGTGACGGTAACGCACAGAATATCCATTAGAGGATGGTTACGCTCGAGCAACGTTTGAATCAGCTAGGGGTGGCTATCCAAACTATTGTTGAATGCATGGTACTTGCAGATAAGTCCGGTGCTAACCCGGTGGTCTCGCCAATTATGACACCGGAGAATGAGCCTAGGCCATCAGGGGCCGCAGTCAAAGGGTTAACGGTTTCTGCACCCTTACCGCTGAGATATGACGGCGACCCTCAACTATGCAGAGTGTTTATCAATCAGCTTGAGATATTTATGGAATTGACGGCACACGCATTTCCTAGTGATCGCAGCAAGGTTGGGTTCATGATATCCTTGCTGACTGGCAGAGCATTGGCTTGGGCCAACCCACTTTGGGAAAACGCTAAATCTTGCACAAAGAATTTCTGTGATTTTGTGCAATCCTTTCTGAGAGTATTTGAGCCTCCTGGTAGAACTACCTCTGCTGCTAAACATCTCATGGAGATACAATAGGGCAGGCACACGGTTGGCGATTTTGCCATTGAATTCCGCACCTTGGCAGCAGAGGTAGGATAGAATAACGATGCCCTGTTGGCAGCCTTTGCTCAAGGATTGAGTGACCAGATTAAAGATGAGATCGCAGCAAAAGATTTACCTACTGACCTAGATGATTATATCGAATACGTGATTCTAATTGACTCCAGAATAAGTGAAAGATTAACTGCCAGAGAGCGATGAGTATGATTAAAAAATAATGGGTCCAGTAGCATATTTTACCCACCCAACCCTCCCTCGACATCCAAACCTAGTGAACCTGTTCTGGAACCAAGTGAACCTATGCAGGTTGGTTTCACTAGGTTAACTAAGGAGGAGAGAAGGTATCGCAAGACACAAGGTTTATGTCTGTATTGCGGTAAAAATGGTCACCTGTTAAGATCTTGTCCGGTACACCTAGGGTACCTTGGGGGACAGGCCCTAGGTGGTGTCCAATCGTCCCCATTGTTGGGCACACTTAAACCCACCATACAGGTGGAATTGTCATGGGCACAACGCTCGGTTGAGATTTTGGCCTTGCTTGATTCTGGTGCTGCTGGGTATTTTATGGACAATACCTTTGCTGAATTGCATGGGGTACCACGGATTCAGAGAGAAACCCCTCTTGCTATTGAGGCAATTGATGGCAGACCTTTGGAACCAGCCCAAGATACTTTTGAAACGATGCCCTTGTCCTTGACTATTGGGGCTCTTCACAAGGAAGAGCAGCAGTTCCAATTGATTAATTCTCCTCACCATGACGTGATTTTGGGCTTTCCTTGGTTACAGTTGCACAACCCACAATTTATTTAGCAGAAATGTGAGATTGCTGCTTGGTCTCAGTTCTGTATGGATAAGTGCGTTACCCATCCTGTTAAGGTCTTGTGCACCTCCCCTTCACTACCTGATGCCTACCAGCAGTTTAGCGACGTTTTCAGTAAGGGAGAGGCTGGCGCCCTACCTCAGCACAGACCATACGATTGTCGCATAGAACTGAGTCCTGGAGCAGTACCACCGAGGGGACGCACGTATCCATTGTCTTGTGAGGAGAACCAAGCTATGGAGGAATACATAGCAGATGCCCTCAGTAGAGGGATCATAAGGAAATCTACTTCTCCGGCCGGTGCCAGGTTCTTTTTTGTTAAGAAAAAAAGTGGCGAACTGCGACCTTGCATAGACTATCCTGGGCTGAATAAGCTGATGGCAAAAAATGCCTACCCAATCCCACTCATCACCGAGCTGTTTGATAGACTGAAGGGGTCCTCGATTTTCACCAAATTGGACCTAAGGGCAGCCTACAATTTGATTCGTATCAGAGCCTGTGATGAGTGGAAAACTGCCTTCAATACGAGATCTGGGCATTATGAATACCTAGTCATGCCATTTGGTCTATGTAATGCTCCTGCAGTATTTCAAGAACTGATCAATGACGTTCTTAGAGATATGATACAAACTTGTGTTGTAGTCTATCTTGACAACATACTTATCCACTCCAAAGACCTGTCACAACACATCAAGGATGTGTCTGAAGTCTTGCTGCGCTTACGAAAAAATAAATTATTCTGTAAACTGGAGAAATGCGAGTTCCACAAAACCAGTGTACCGTTTCTGGGGTTTATAATTGGCAAAGACGGCATTGCCATGGATAAAGAGAAATTGACGGCAGTCTTACAATGGCCTAAACCCAAGAGCCTCAAAGCCATCCAACGGTTTCTGGGCTTCGCCAGTTATTACAGGAAGTTTATTAAAAACTTCTCCTCTATTGTGAAACCTCTGTCTGACCTCACGCATAAGGGAGCTAACCCATCCCGCTGGCCGGTGACTGCTGAAGAGGCCTTTGAGAAGTTGAAGATAGCCGTTGCTGAAGCGCCTGTGTTGTCCCACCCTGATCCAATACTTCCCTTTACTTTGGAAGTTGATGCCTCAGATATTGGGGTCGGGGCGGTGCTCTCTCAGCGACAGGTTAAAGGCGGTACACTCAGACCCTGTGGATTCTTTTCAAAAAAATTGACTATTGCTCAAAGTCATTACGAGATTGGTGATCGAGAATTACTGGCAATTATCCTCGCTCTCAAAGAATGGCGTCATTTACTTGAAGGCACAAAAAACCCCGTTTTGATTCTAACTGATCACAAGAATCTGACGTATCTTTCTGAGGCCAAGAGACTGTCTTCTCGCCAGGCCAGATGGGCACTGTTTCTATCCCGATTCAATTTCGTTGTATCATACCTGCCGGGATCAAAGAATGTTAGGACTGATGCTCTGTCTAGACAACTTGAAGCAGAGGTTGACAGAGAAGAGGTACCAGCACCTCTCATTCAACCTGATCGAATATTGGCTACCATACGTACTAGTATTACTTCACCACTAGGGGAGGAGATTTTGACATCCCAAGCCTCTGCTCCTCATGAGACTCCAGTGGGCAAATGTTTTGTCGCTGAGCCATTCCGTACTTGATTACTTGAGACCTACCACTCCTCTAAGGCTGTGGGACATATTGGTAGGGATCAATTGTTCTGGTCTCTCTCTCAGCTATTTTGCTGGCCTTCTATGAGAGCTGATTGTGCCAATTTTACGAATGCCTGTGCCACCTGTGCCCGTGCCAAAACCCCTAGACATCTCCCTCTGGGCTTGCTTCAGCCGGTGCCTAATGGTGAACGCCCTTGGTCTCTCGTTTCTATCGACTTTATGGGAGAATTGCCCATGTCTAGAGGGTACTCTTTCATATTGATGGTGGTAGACAGGTTCTCTAAAATGGCACACTTCGTACCCCTCCGTGGCCTTCCTTCGGCCAAAGAACTGGCAATGGTATTTGCTCGAGAAGTATTTCAGTTACATGGAGTACCCAGGGTGCTGGTGTCTGACAGGGGGAGCCAGTTTGTGTCCAGATTCTGGAGGGCATTTTGCGAACAGATGGGCATACAGCTATTATTTTCCTCGGCATATCATCCCCAGACTAACGGGGCCGCTGAGAGGACCAATCAAGGATTGGAACAGTTTCTGCGATGTTTTGTGACTGACCATCATGATAATTGGACCGACTTGTTGCCTTGGGCAGAGTTCGCCAGGAACTGCGCAGTTAATTCTTCCTCCGGGAGCTCTCTGTTTTTGATCAATTATGGGTTCCAACCCTGCCTGCTCCCGGATTCCTTTCAATCACAGCAGATTCCAGCTCTGGATGAGCATATAGAGCAACTCCGTTCCACATGGGCACAAGTTCAGAGGGCATTGGGCCTGTCTTTTCAGCTATATCAGCGTCATGCCAATCGCAGAAGGCTTCCAGCGGTTTCCTTCCAAGTCGGATAGAGTATGGCTGTCCTCCAAGAATCTAAAACTGAAGGTCCCATCTAATAAGCTGGCACCTCGGTTCATTGGTCCGTACAAGATCATTTGCAAAATTAACCATGTTTCTTATGCCTTGGAATTGCCTGCTTCTATGTGCATTCATAATGAATTCCATGTGTCTCTCCTTAAACCTCTGGTTTGTAACCGTTATACTACCACACCTGTGATGCCAGGTCCTGTTGAAGTCGAGGGGCAGGAGGAGTATGAAGTACAAAGCATTATTGATTCCCGCAGACGTAGAGGAGGGGTACAGTATCTGGTGCATTGGAAAGGTTATGGTGCTGAGGATCGTTCCTGGGTTGACAGTAAGGACCTTCATGCACCCAAATTACTATGAGTATTTCATGCCAAATACCCTCAGAAGCCTGGACCCTACTCTAGAAGAGGGGGTCTTTGAAAGGGGGGTACTATCACGGTGCCCCTGATTCGTGCTGCTCTTTGTCTATCACCTGCTGAGTATTCGTGATTGGCTGTCTGTCATTAGCCCTCCTCACACAACCTTTTTAAACCCAGGTTGAGCACTTCCAGGTTGCCTTTTCGTGGTGTCTCTGACTCCACTCTGCCTGACCTGCTTGTCAGATCTCTGGGCCTGTTTCCAGTGTTCCTGTATGCTACATTCCGGTGTTCCAGTGTTCCAGTGTTCCTGTACATTAACGTTCCGGTGTTCCAGTGTTCCAGTGTTCCTGTACGTTAATGTTCCGGTGTTCCAGCGTTCCGGTGTGCCTGTGTTCCAGGGTTCCTGTGCTCCAGCACCGCGCGGGTTAACCTGTACGAGTTCCTGAGTCTCGCGCTCCAGCTGTCGCTTCGGCGACATTGTTCTCCTCGCTATTGCATACACATTGTTGGTTCCAGCGTACGGACGCTGGTTTGCTCCACTAAACCTGGTTGCAATATACATTGTTGGTTCCAGCGTGCGGTCGCTGGTTTGCTCCACTAACCTGGTTGCGATATACATTGTTGGTTCCAGGGTGCGGTCGCTGGTTTGATCCACTAAACCTGGTTGTGATATACATTGTTGGTTCCAGCGTGCGGTCGCTGGTTTGCTCCACTAAACCTGGTTGCGATATACATTGTTGGTTCCAGCGTGCGGTCGCTGGTTTGCTCCACTAAACCTGGTTGCGATATACATTGTTGGTTCCAGGGTGCGGTCGCTGGTTTGATCCACTAAACCTGGTTGTGATATACATTGTTGGTTCCAGCGTGCGGTCGCTGGTTTGCTCCATTAAACCTGGTTGCGATATACATTGTTGGTTCCAGCGTGCGGTCGCTGGTTTGATCCACTAAACCTGGTTGTGATATACATTGTTGGTTCCAGCGTGCGGTCGCTGGTTTGCTCCACTAAACCTGGTTGCGATATACATTGTTGGTTCCAGGGTGCGGTCGCTGGTTTAGTCCACTAAACCTGGTTGCGATATACATTGTTGGTTCCAGCGTGCGGACGCTGGTTTGCTCCACTAAACCTGGTTGCAATATACATTGTTGGTTCCAGCGTGCGGTTGCTGGTTTGCTCCACTAAACCTGGTTGCAATATACATTGTTGGTTCCAGCGTGCGGACGCTGGTTTACTCCTTAAAACTGGTGGCGCTATTTACCATTAGTCCCAACGTGCGGACGTTGGTTTGCTCCTGAACATCCAGTACTGTGGTCAGTCGTTGTCCACTTCCTTGCAGTTGTCTGATTATCCCTGGCTATAGACTTCTGCTGACTAAGACCTCTAGGCTTATGCTCTCTGCTGTCTTAGTCACCTAACAGCTGGTCTATTTGCTCAGGCTGCCCTGCCCGGTATTGGTGAGGCCGGTAGAACCTTGACGTTACCATCCTGTAGGTTGCCTCACCCGGTATTGGCAGGGCCAGTAGAGCCTACTACAGTACCTCCTTAGGCTGCCCTGCCCGGTATTGGTAAGGCCGGTAGAACCTTGTAACTCACCATCTTAAAGGTTTCCTTACCTGGTATTGGCAGGGCCGGTAGAGCCTACATTCAGCATCCCATTGGGCTGCCTTGCCCGGTATTGATAAGGCCGGTAGAAGCGGAATTATCATCTCACGGTTGCCTTACCCGGTATAGGCAAGGCCGGTAGAGCCTGTCATTAATATTGTCACTTGGGTTGCCTTGCCCGGTATTTAGGCAAGGCCGGTAGAACCTTTTGTATGTTCTATTGATGTTATATTGTTATGTATGTTTACCCTACGGGGACTGCCTTTAACTTTTAATAAAGTTAAATTTTACCAAACCTTAAGTCTGAGAGTCTTCAAAAACCGTGACAAGGCCTCATCAAAATCCTGGGAGTCTGGTTCGGTGGAAAAGGAGCGTCCCTGAAGTGTTGGGATGAAAGACTAGCAAAAGTCAGACAGAAATTTGGACTATGGAGCCTCAAGGACCTCACCATAGAGGGAAAAATACTGGTACTGCAGAATGAGATCCTTCCAGTTCTGCAGTACATGGCCCAAGCTTGGCCACCCTTGGCAACAATTTGCAGAGCCATCACAAGGGCAGTGTTTCACTTCATCTGGGGCTCCAAAATAGACAGAGTGAAGCGTGCAGTTATGTACAAGGAGCCCCACAAAGGAGGAAAGGGGGTGCCAGACATCCCCACCATGTTGCGGGCCTTCTTTGTGTGCAACTGTGTGCGGAGGACTTTAAGAGATAGCGACCAGGTATCTGCCGGTAATGCCATGTCCCTTTTCTTCCTGCTTTCTCTTTGGAGGGGACTTGGTTGGGAGACGTGGGACAGCTCCATCCTTTACAACTGGACTACCCCCTGGTTCTACCAGGATGTTGGTAGATTTGTGAGAGAGAACCAACTGGAGGGTGTTAAACCAGAACTGTGGACCCCAAAGGTCATATATAAGCTCAGTAGAGCAAAAGACATTATAGAGACAATTTCAGGACTCCCAGCTGCTACTTCCAAGATGGTATGGCAGAACGTGTCATCAGGGAGACTCACCAACAGACAGAAGGACACTGCATGGATGGCCATTCAGGGTGGTCTGTCTCTCAGGTCATTCATGCATGCAAGGAACCTATGCAGGTATAGACACTGCCCTAGAGGATGCGTGGCAGAAGAAACTGCCCTGCATGTTTTTTGGCAGTGCCCCTTTGCCCAAGCTCTGTTGGATGACCTGGAAAATGAACTCAGATACACTGTTCCAAAGAAACACTTGTCGTACCACTCGGTACTGTATGGACTATTTCCAGGGACACACTCGTATGGTGCTATCCAGGAAGCCTGGCGCATCATGTGCTGTGTCAAAGATGCTCTGTGGTTTGCAAGGAATCGTCTGGTGTTGAGGAGAGAACAGGTGACAACACAGGACTGTCGAAGACTGATCCACAGTCTGCTAAGAGACTATAACATCTTGGACAGCCCTGAAGAGGAGGACTAGCATCCCCTCCAATGGCCCAATATCACTGTCACTTCCCCTTGGCCCCCTAACCCATGCCCCATATCCCCCCCCCCCGCGCACACATCCAATCCCCCAGGCGAATGCCCACAGAGACGTTAATACAGTGAAATAAAGTACAAGTGTGAAGTTCAATAAAGTGGTGATACAATAAAATTCAAATGTACCTGCGTGCTGCCAAAGTGCACTGCGTTGCAGGTATTAAGAATGTTATTGTTTTAAATGTATGAATGCACTCTGTATTGGAAAGCATTACTGTACAAAGAAATGTTGTATTGTATTTTCCATGTCAAAATAAAGATTATTTTTTAAAAAAAAAAATGAGCAGCTTGCAAACCCCCTACTGTCTGAGCCCCTTGGCCCGGGAGGGGGCGGGGTACTGAAGTTCTGCACCTTGCCCCTTGGCAGCCCTCACTCCCCCCTCCTGTCTGAGCCTTTTGGCCCGGAAGGGGTTGGGGTACTGAAGCTCTGCATCTTGCCCCTTGGGCAGCTGCACCCCCCTCCTGTCTTTGGACAGTTTGGAGGGGGAGGGGGTATTGATGCTGTGCACCATGCCCCATGGCTGCTCTCCCCCCTCCTGTCGGGGGAGGGGGAGGGGGTAAGAAAGCTCTACACCTTGCCCCATGGGCTGCCATAACCCTCTCTCCTGTCTTTTGGCTGGAGCGGGAAGGGGTATTGAAGCTCTACACCTAGCCAGACAGGCTGCCCCCACCCCCTCCTGTCTGAGCCTTTTGGCCTGGGAGGGGGCGGGGTACTGAAGCTGTGCACCTTGCCCCATTGGCTGCTCTCAGCCCATCCTATCATTTGACTAGGGAGGGGGCGGGGTACAGAAGCTCTGCACCTTGCCCCATGGCAGCCCCCTCCTGTCTGAGCCTTTTGGCCCGGGAGGAGGCGGGTACTGAAGCTCTGCACCTTTACCCCTTGGGCAGCCCCCTCCTGTCTTTAGACATTTGGGAGGGGGAGGGGGTACTGATGCTCTGCACCATGCCCCATGGCTGCTCTCCCCCCTCCTGTCTGAGCCTTTTGGCCCGGGAGGGGTTGGGGTACTGAAGCTCTACACCTTGCCCCACGGGCTGCCTTAACCCCCTCTCCCGTCTTTTGGCCGGAGAGGGGGCGGGGTACTGAAGCTCTACACCTTGCCCCACTGGCTGCTCTTGCCCCCCCTCCCGTTTTTCAACTTTGTGTACAAACAATAATAGATGTGCTAATACGTTTCAAAGAAGCTCTCTGTCCTTCTCCTGGAGAGAACAGAAATATTCTTCCCCTGTCAGTCTCCTTTTATCACTTCTCATATTATCCACTTCATTACCAAGTGGAAATGCGCTAACTCCTTGTATATCATACGTAGCAAAGAAATAATAAACAATACATATTAAAATAATATTAAAATCAATTAAATAACATTTTAACATATATATATATATATGTATATATATATGTAAATATATATATATGTAAATCTAAATGAATATACTACCGTAGTTAAAGGGATAGTAATATTTCACAATAAAAGCAGCACTAATAATCAACATAGTATTTGTGCCTTGGAGATTGTTATTTCAATACTGTCAGAGTTGTAGTTCAAGAGTAATTGAATGATAAAAGTATCCTCCTCCTGTCCCTTTTACCTTATGTAACACTGCTCACCTCAGATGTGGAATCTGGTCACTTGACTAGACAGATCATAGCAAGGAACAATCTTCTTACTTTCAGAACAATGAAAGCCCTGCCGTCATTGACAGGTTTTTCCCTTATCTTAAAGGGATAGTTATGTTTCATAATAAAAGCAGCTCTAATTAATCTTCATAGTATTTGTGCCTTGGAGAGTGTTATTTCAATTCTGTCAGAGTTGTAGTTCAAAAATAATTGAATGTTAAAGTATCTTCGTCCCGCCCCTTTTACTGATGTTACACTGCTCACCTAAGAGCAGCAGGGAGTGTCCAGGTAGATTGCAGAGAGGAACAATCTTCAATTAAGATAAGGGAAAAAGCTGAAAAAACTGTCAAAGGGGACCGTAGAATATTGACCCTTGATGTGAGCTGTCTCGTCTATGGACTGGATTCCACATCTGAGGAGAGGGGGCTTATACTAGGGAAAAAAGGGGCAGGAGGGGGAAACTTTATCATTCAATTTCTCTTGAACTACAACTCTCACAGTATTGAAATAACACTCTCCATGGCCCAAACACTATGAAGATTAATTGGAGCTGCTGTGTAACCAAATGGAGTGATTTAGGACTATATGACTTGAAATATTGATCCCCATGTTGTACATTGTGTGACATAATGTAATAGTTTGGATGGGGTTACTGTAATTCCTTTACAGGGATATGAAAGTAGGGAGCCAGAGTGCAGAAAATAAAGGCTATGCCCAGCACTCCTGCTTGCTTCAGATCTGTGCAACTTGGCTAAACAATGACTGGAATGTTAATTGGCTCCTGCTGTGCTTCCTTGACCAATCAGGGGAGGTTATTATGGTCCAGTCAAAAATGCCCCTTTTCCAAACCCTACTTTGCATTCTTATCTGGATAGGAGTGACTGGAAATGTAGGCCATTATCTGATTGGTCAAGCATAGCAACACTGTCCCAAGTACTAATTTAAATTCTAATCTTGATAAGAGTGTCTGGAAGTGTATATAAGCAGTGTGTTTCATCAATAAAGCTTTTCTGTTCTACCCTCCTTAATACAAGTCTCGGTTGTAATTCTGGAGGGGACTTAGGCTGGGGATTCTCACCTTAGCCATTACAGGAGCAAATTCACTTTCCTCGCCGGTCTACTGGCGTAGGGCCTCTGGAAACCCTACCTAGGGTTCTGCAGCTAAATTCACTATCTCTGCCAGTCTGCCAGGGGGCAGCATTCAGTTGTTCCTGCCTGAGCATCCAGGACCTCCAGGAAGCAGCAGGGCTCCAGCCGGCTGTGGAATAGGGCAGCAGCAGCAGCGGTTCAGGAACCGACAGCCCCAAAAGGGTCCGGTAAATCCTGGTACCGTCACATCTGGTGTCAGAAGTGGGATGCCCTCTTCCTAAAGGAATCCAAACCACTACTGGGACAATCTTCATCGGGAGATTTGGCTGGAGCCAGTGGCAGGTGTATGGAAGAGTTCTACAATCAGCTGAAGCGATCCACCTTAAAAGAGATCCTTACTGCCAGAGGCGGAGAAGCGAGGGGACCCAGGAAGACTGATTTGGTTGAGGCTTTGATGCAGATGGACCGCATATCAGTTGGAACCGCCAGCCCTGCAAGCCTGCAGACCAGCATGGGATTCGGGGAGGGCCCTACAGAGCATGAGGATTCCTTCACCTGAGCTGTCAAGATCCGACTTGCATTTTATGGCCCCAATCCCTCTGCTGAGGTAGTGGATAGAGTAATGGCCATGGTGACTCAGGAGAGGACAGCAGAAAGGGAGGAGCGCATGAGGATGACAGAACTGGAGAGAGTCCCAAGAGATTCAGGATCTCCACGGAGCGGTGGAGCCAGGAATGGAAAACTGCCTCATCAAGCCTTCAAGGTGTTTGAGGAAAACACAGGCGACATAGATGGGTACCTGCAAGATTTTGAGAGGCAATGTGCCCTTCATGAGGTGGATTTGAGAGACTGGGTAACAATTCTGGCAGGCAAGCTGACTGGACGTGCAGCCGAGGCATATCGAGCCCTACCTGACGAAGTCAGCCGTGATTATGCGGAGGTGAAATTGTGCCTGCTTGCCCGGTATGCGGTCACCCCAGATGCTTACCGGCGGAAGTTCCGGGATACCCGACGGTGGGAGCAGGACTCTTATGCGGAATGGGTGTACCGCATGGACCGTGCTTGTGCCAACTGGCTACTGGGCTGCAATGCAAAGACTATGGAGGATTGTCGGCAGCTTTTCCTACTGGAGCAATTCTTCCACCATACGCCTCCTGACGTTCGGGATTGGGTACGGGACCATGACCCAGCTACGGTGGGGGAAGCAGCCAAGTTGGCCGATAAATATGTGGAAACTAGGAAGAGTGGGCCCCGTCCCTCTCCTCTCCCACCTAGAGGGTCTAATTCCACTCCTCGAGGGGTCCAGGTACCACTGCCCAGCCCTATTCCAGCCACTTCCAACTCGCCCAGTGGAGGGCTCAGCTTCAGCCTGCGGTGCTATGATTGTTTCCAGCTGGGACATGTCCGGAGCAATTGCCATCAGAGACAATCCAGGCCTGGGCCCATACCTCAGAGGCCAATACCTCCACCAGTCCCCCCCCGGAGTGCACCAAGACAAGCATACTGTTTGGAGGAGAACCCTGGCCCTGAACTGGGGGATTGCAACCTTGTCCCTTTTGGCGAGGATGAGGTCTGGGGACCAACCCATGAGGTGAGCTTGATCCAAACCGCCCATGTTGATAACAGAGGACACCATTTTCAGACAGTGCTGGTGAATGACCAGCCAGCCAAGGGGATGAGGGATACTGGGGCCACCCTCACCATGGTGCAACCCCACCGGGTCCCCCTTACCCAGCGAACTGGACGGACTGTGGCCGTGAGAGTTGCCGGTGGTGCAGTACATCAGATTCCCTTGGCCCGGATTACACTGGATTGGGGTGCTGGTAAAGGGAACTGTGAGGTGGGAGTGATGTCTGGCATCCCAGCGGAAGTCCTGCTAGGAAACGACTTGGGGTATCTTACCAGTGCCTTCGCAAGCTCTCTCCCATCGCCCCCCAAGGATG
Organism: Rhinophrynus dorsalis; assembly: GCA_037306005.1. Classification (NCBI taxonomy): domain Eukaryota; kingdom Metazoa; phylum Chordata; class Amphibia; order Anura; family Rhinophrynidae; genus Rhinophrynus; species Rhinophrynus dorsalis. The sequence goes on from CM074727.1 coordinate 37,530,576, forward strand.
GCTGCATGGCTGTGACCCGATCCCAGGCCCGGCAGGAACGCACCGAGGGGACCCAGGTAAGAACACTTGCCCCAAATCAGAATGACAAATCCCAAATCACTTGGGCTCCCCCAGACGACTTCCGAAAGGAAGTCATGGCCGATCCAACCCTAACTGTATATCACACCCGAGCAGAGACTGACCCCCTTGATGCCCCCCAAGACAGGATAGTCTGGGAAGACGGACTTCTATACCGGGTGACAGAAGGGAGTGGGAGGGGGTTGACTAAGGTTCCTCACAGGCAGCTGGTGGTTCCCCAGAAGTACCGGTGGTCTCTCATGGAGATCGCTCATTCTATTCCCCTTGCAGGACATCTAGGTATAGGTCACTCCCTCCACAGGCTTACCCAGGCCTTCTTTTGGCCAGGGGTGTCACGGGATATAAGGCAATTTTGCCGTACCTGTGACACATGCCAGTGAGTGGGGAAGGGGGGGGATCATCCCCGGGCAGCCCTACACCCCCTGCCAGTCATTGGTGAGCCCTTCCGTCGGATAGCAGTGGACATTGTTGGCCCCCTAGCAAAGGCCAGCCGTACGGGAAAGAGGTACATCCTCACTGTGGTGGATTATGCCACCCGGTACCCTGAAGCTGTAGCCCTCTCCTCTGTATCCGCGGAAGTGGTTGCTGATGCCCTAGTTAAAATTTTCACCAGGGTTGGGTTCCCCAGAGAGATAGTAACAGACCAGGGTACCCAATTTACCTCTGATCTGATTCAGCAGATCTGGCAGACTTGCGGAGTTAGACCAATCAGGAGCTCCCCATACCACCCCCAGACTAACGGCCTCTGTGAACGGTTCAATGGAACCTTGAAACAGGTGCTCCGAACCTTTGTGACCACCCATAATGATTGGGAGCGCTTCCTACCACACCTCCTGTTTGCATATCGGGAGGTGCCACAGGAATCGACTGGGTTCTCACCCTTTGAGTTACTATACGGTCGGAAAGTGCGAGGACCCCTAGACCTGTTAAGGGAATATTGGGAGGGGAAGTGTGTAGAAGAGGAAAACCCTATCATCCCCTATGTACTCGAGCTTAGGGAAAGGCTGGAAAGCTTGATGGGGCTAGTCCGTGAAAATCTTCGATCAGCTCAGACCAAACAGAAACTGTGGTATGATCAAGGGCCCCGGAATCGTGAATTCCAGGTTGGACAGAAGGTGCTTGTGCTGCAGCCAACCAGGCAGAACAAGCTACAGGCAGCTTGGGATGGGCCCCATCGGGTTGTTGAACGTCTCAGTGACACCACCTACATAGTTGCTCGATGCCCCGAAGGGCGAGTGCGACGCACTTACCATGTGAACATGATGAAGGAGTACTTTGAACGGGAAGAGGCAGTGACAGTTATTTGTGCTGGAGAATCAGAGGGCTGTGTGCTACCTGATCTCCTTGAGGTGACTCGGGGGAACAGCTCCTTAGATCAGGTGCAGATAGGGGCCCAGCTAGGGAAAAGGGAGCGAGAACAGGTTCAGCAGCTGCTGAGAGAGTGGGGAGACATGTTCTCGACCATTCCAGGTTTCACTCTATTGGCTCAGCACCGGGTGGAAACCTTGGGCCATCAACCCCTTCGGCAGCCAGCCTATCGGGTTCCGGAGGCGGTCCGAGATGGAATGAAAAAGGAGATAGATGAGATGTTGACTCTAGGGGTCATTGAACCATCAGAGAGTCCTTGGGCTTCTCCTGTGGTTCTAGTTCCCAAAAAGGATGGGACCACCAGGTTTTGTGTGGACTATCGACAGCTAAATGACAAAACAGTGACAGACGCTTACCCCATGCCCCGAGTAGATGAACTGCTAGACCGACTGTCAGGGGCCACCTACTTGACCACATTAGATCTGAGTAGAGGATACTGGCAGATTCCCCTTACGCCGGAGACTGTTCCCAAGTCTGCCTTCATCACCCCATTCGGTTTATACCACTTTAAGGTTATGCCATTTGGGATGAAGAATGCACCTGCCACATTCCAGCGACTGGTCGACCGGCTCCTAGATGGACTACAGGATTTTGCCTGTGCCTATCTGGATGATATAGCCATTTTCAGTCGCACTTGGGATGACCATCTCCGACACTTGGGGAAGGTACTGGATCGGATTCAAGCTGCAGGTATGACCATCCGGCCTGACAAGTGTCAGGTCGGCATGGCAGAGGTCCAGTACTTGGGACACCGAGTGGGGTGTGGAATGCAGCGGCCTGAGCCAGCTAAAATAGAAGCTATCCTCAACTGGCCTATTCCCTGCACGAAAAAACAAGTGTTAGCCTTCCTAGGGACAGCAGGGTACTACCGTAAATTTGTGCCCTCCTACAGTGACATAGCAAAACCCTTGACTGACTTAACTAAGAAGTCGCTCCCCAGACAGGTCCTGTGGTCCCCAGAGTGTGACAAGTCTTTCCGCAACCTCAAGGAAGTTTTAGGAAAAGCCCCAATACTGGCCGCCCCTGACTTCTCTAAACGTTTCATGGTCCATACAGATGCCTCACTGTTTGGCCTGGGAGCAGTCCTGAGTCAAGTTAATGAAAATGGAGAGGAACATCCCATTGCCTACCTAAGCCGTAAACTGCAAGATCGGGAAGTGGGCTATGCAGCCATTGAAAAGGAATGCCTCGCACTGGTATGGGCTCTAAAGAAACTACAGCCATATCTTTATGGACGAGAATTTACTGTAATAACAGACCACAACCCTCTAGTATGGCTGAACCGGGTTGCAGGAGACAATGGACGGTTGTTACGCTGGAGCCTCTCCCTGCAACCCTACAACTTCACCATTCAATACAGACCTGGCAGGGACAACAAAAATGCAGACGGACTATCCCGACAAGAAGATGCCTGAAAGACTTTGTGGACAGTGCCAAGGTGGATCCGTCGGGATCACACCAGGTCTGTCCATGTCTTGGGGGGGGGGGAGTGTAACCAAATGGAGTGATTTAGGACTATATGACTTGAAATATTGATCCCCATGTTGTACATTGTGTGACATAATGTAATAGTTTGGATGGGGTTACTGTAATTCCTTTACAGGGATATGAAAGTAGGGAGCCAGAGTGCAGAAAATAAAGGCTATGCCCAGCACTCCTGCTTGCGTGGCTAAACAATGACTGGAATGTTAATTGGCTCCTGCTGTGCTTCCTTGACTAATCAGGGAAGGTTATTATGGTCCAGTCAAAAATGCCCCTTTTCCAAACCCTACTTTGCATTCTTATCTGGATAGGAGTGACTGGAAATGTACGCCGTTATCTGATTGGTCAAGCATAGCAACACTGTCCCAAGCACGAATTTAAATTCTAATCTTGATAAGAGTGTCTGGAAGTGTATATAAGCAGTGTGTTTCATCAATAAAGCTGTTCTGTTCTACCCTCCTTAATAAAAGTCTCGGCTGTATTTCTGGATGGGACTGGGGATTCTCACCTTAGCCATTACAGGAGCAAATTCACTTTCCTCGCCGGTCTACTGGCGTAGGGCCTCTGGAAACCCTACCTAGGGTTCTGCAGCTAAATTCACTATCTCTGCCAGTCTGCCAGGGGGCAGCATCCAGTTGTTCCTGCCTGAGCATCCATGACCTCCAGGAAGCAGCAGGGCTCCAGCCGGCCGTGGAAGAGGGCAGTAGCAGTGGCTGTTCAGGAACCGACGGCCCCAAAAGGGTCCGGTAAATCCTGGTACCGTCACATGCTGTTTTCGTGAAACATTACTATCACTTTAATTGAAGATTGTCCCTCTCTGCAATCTGCCTGGACACTACCCTGCTGCTCTAAGCTGAGAAGTTACATCAGTAAAAGGGACAGGAGGGGGATACTTTATCATTCAATTACTCTTGAACTACAACTCTGACAGTAATGAAATAGCACTCTCTATGGCTCAAATACTATGACGATTAGTTGGAACTGCATTTTTGTGAATTATTACTATCCCTTTAATATGAGAATTGTTAACAGGGGACTTATATATACATATCTATCAGCTGCTTGAGAATGGTCTCTATAGTCTGAAACACATTGCATTGTGCATTTTCTTTGGAGATACAGCGTTTGGATTATGCTGTTTGGATTATGAGTACTGGGAGTTTTTTATAATTGTTTTAGTATAGTAAATGCCTGATGATGGTGAATCACTAAATATTAAGTTTAAGGGTCTTGCTATTACTGAACTAAGTTCAGTAATACACCCTTGGGTGTATAACATCAGGTCCAAGAGCTTTAGTCACCATAACATTTTCCAGTCTCTTTTGGACTTTGTCCTCAGTAAGCCATGTACATGATGGAGGGAATTCTGTGATTCTGTCTGTTTGTCCTTAGCCTGCCATTGTTGATTCCTTTGTATATACAGAAGAAAATAATATGTATAAGCAAGGTGTCAGTCATAACCTTACCCTCACTAGTTAATTCAGGTCTCATTTTAAAGAGAACCATTATCAACCTTAATCTTTTTGCCCTTTTTGTACTTGTAAAATTGTTTCGTATTTTTCTTGGTCTCTTTTGCAACACTATTCTCATTTCAATCCTAACTAGCCTAATTGCTCACTTGTAGATTCTATTACAGTACATAGTTTTTGGTGTTTTATAAAAAAAAAGTTTACTGATTCTTGAAGTGGCAAAACTGGAATTCAATGAAATCAAAAATTGGCAGTACTTTTGTAGAATAAACATTAGTGATTAAGGAAACTAGACACAGAAACCAATCTATTTAAAGCTCAGTTACAGTATCACATAAATGAGGTGAAGAGCAGTTTAGTGCTGTGTCTGGAAGACATTTCCCTTACTGTCTGGGATGTTTGAGATAAGAAATTCCCCAGATGGGACTGCAGGGTACTGGAGGGGAAGCATGTATTGAGGAGGGTTAAGACATAGAGGAAGTGTGAGTGAGAGGGAGGAATAAAATGGAACGGGTTTAAAGGGATAGTAATACTTTGTTTTACCTTTATTTTATTTTGTATGCATTAAAAAAACATGAAGAACGATATAAGTCTTATCTCTCAAACCTTTATGGTTTGAGAGATATTCACAAGCAAAGTTTCCCCTCCCGTCCCTTTTACCTAGTGTAAGCCATCTATTCTTAGAGACTGTAAGACCAGACAGATAACAGCAGGGGACAATCTTCTTCCTATGAAAGCAATGAAGGCCCTGCCCCCCCTTGACAAGTTTTTCAGGTTTTTCCCTTATCTTAATTGAAGATTGTCCCTCTCTGCAGTCTACCTGGGCATCTCCCTTCTGCTCTGGCTGAACAGTGTTACATCAGTAAAAGAGGCAGGAGGGGATACTTTAGCATTCAATTACTCTTGAACTACAACTCTGACAGAATTGAAATAACACTCTACAAAGTCCAAATACTATGATGATTAATTAGAGCTGCTTTTATTATGAAACATTACTATCCCTTTAAAGGTATTAGAGACAGGAAGTGGGCTGTTATGTGGAAGAAGAAAGGACAGAGGAAGCGTCCCTCCCTCCCATCCCTATTATGGTGTGACTGTGTGTCTATGCCCGGCAGATAGTCCTTGCATGGTTTTCAGAGACTGATAACTGATGTGGTAAGTTAAGGGTTTTTATGCTTTGGCAGAAGCCCTTTTGGAGTTTGCCCCAGACCTAGTTCGCTTCTCGGCCTTTTGGCTAAGATCAAGTTTAGTATCTGTTCTTATCAGTTCTATCTTTTTCTTGAAGTGGATCAAAACACTGTCGCCAACTCCCGGGGGAGATTAATGCTTGTAGTGGTTCCGGCCACTACATAAACTGGTGAGGATAGAGAAGCACAGTATTCCTAACGGAAGGCACTTCCTCCGGCGGCGGAGAAGGCTTCCATCTGACGCTGATTCGCCAACACCAGGGGGAGATTAATGCTGGTTGGGCTCCGCCCCTTCCTAACACCGGTGAGGTAGATGACGCTCAGAATCCCTTTTGGGAAGGTACGCTCTCCGGAGGCGGAGAGAGCTCCCAAAGGGAATGATCCACAAGCCAAGGCTTGAGGGAGCAAGACACTGAACGGCGAATTCGTGGAAGCTGCGCAAGCCCTTGACAAAAGAAATGTATGTAACATGATTTGAATATGCAAATAAAGATATTTTCAAACCCATGGGCAGCTTGCAAACCCCCTCCGGTCTGAGCCTTTTGACCCAGGAGGGGTTGGGGTACCGAAGCTCTGCACCTTACCCCTTGGGCAGCTGCACCCCCCTCCTGTCTTTGGACCTTTTGGAGGAGGAGGGGGTGTTGATGCTCTGCACCATGCCCCATGGCTGCTCCCCCTTCTCCTGTCTTTGGTGGGGGAGCGGGTACTTGCCCCATGGGCTGCCTTAACCCCCCTCTACCGTCTTTTGGCCGGAGATGGGGCAGGGTACTGAAGCTCTACACCTTGCCCTACTGGCTGCTCTTGTCCCCCCTCCCATATTTCAACTTTTTGCACAAACAATAATAGATGTGTTAATACGTTTCCAAGAAGCTCTTTGTCCTTCTTCTGGGGAGAACAGTAATGTGCTTCCTCTGTCAGTCTCCTTTTATCACTTCTCATACACAAAGTGCCTATAATATAAAAAGCTTGGAGCCTGCACACAGGGAATACTCATTAAAATAAAAAAAAAAAAACTATATATATATACATATATTTTTTTTTTTTTTTTTTTTTTTTAATGCAATCTGTACATATAGTGCAATGTCTGATATGCTTGTTATCACATGAGACAAGCACTCTGTGCACTCAGTGCATTGTGGGATGCATTAATTATACTAGAATGGACTACGGATTACTAGATGCAGTGTATTTTGGCATATATTTATTTCAATGTAAAAAATTAGCAGGCTATAACTGCAGTGCATTGTGGGATACAGTCACGTTAATATAAATAGATAGCAATGTGTAATATGCAACTCTCTTGGTGACATGCATGATTCAGAAGGATGTTGGGACATGGAAGCTCTGCAACTTGTTCCAAGGGCAGCTTGAAACTCCCTCCTCTCTGAGCCTTTTGCCTGGGGAGGGGGTGGGGTGCTGAAGCTCTGCATCTTGCCTCTTGAGCAGCTGCATCCCCTTCGTGTCTTTGGACGTTTAGGAGGGAGAGGGGGTACTGATGCTATGCCCCAAGGCTGCTTTCCCCCCACCTTCTGTGTTTGGAGGGGGACGAGGTAAGAAAGCTCTACACCTTGCCCCAAGGGCTGCCATAAACTTCTATCTTGTCTTTTGGCCTGGGAGGGGCCGGGTATTGAAGCTCTACACCTTGCCCCACGGGCTGCCCCAACACCCCTCCTGTCTTTGGCCTTTTTGGAGCGGGGAGGGGGTGGGGTACTGGAAGCCACAGAACCCTGAGGAGCGAGGCAACACTACTGGCAAAACCTAGATGCCTGAGAGGCACAGAACCCAGATAGGCAAGGCAAGACTATTGGCACAACCCAGACGCCTGGGAGGCACAGAACCCAGAGGAGCGAGGCAACACTAACCCTAGCACTGGATACCGATAGACCAAGGCAACTCTCATAAGCAAGCCCTAGAACGCTAGGGTTGGATCGTAATACAGTGTAACTATAAATAGGACATATATATATATGTATGCAACCAGTGTCCCCTCACACTGAGGATGGTAACAACACAACGCTGGCTCTTGAGCCCAAGGATACTGCAGAGTGGAATATGCACAACCCTACCTTGACGATCCAGGCGCACAAAGGGTCAAAAGGTAACGCCCTGTGATATACTGCAACTCCCAAAGGGAGTGAGCCCAGCGCTGTAAGGGAGGTGGACACACAGAAATCAGAGTAACATAGTCAGTGTTATGAACACTGTACCGGTACTTTGCGTATGCACACCTCCAAAGGCGGTTAAGAGAGTAGCTACAGCATGAATGCTTAGCCAACGGTCAACAGAGTAATAGCGCCAGAGTAACGACAAAGCCACAGTAAGTATATCTGGAGGAAACGGAGGCAACCAAGTGGTAGGCTAGGTACGGACGGCAACAGAGCATCAATACGCTAGACACAGACTGTAACGGAATACGTAAACAGCCAGGTACTGTCAGTAGCGGAGCGGGTTCTCAACCAGATCCGGTCAGCAAAGGAGCAGGTTCTCAGCCAGATACGGTCAGTAGCAGAAGCGGGTCCTCAGCCAGATACGGTCAGCAACGGAGCGGGTTCTCAGCCAGATACAGTCAGTAACAGAAGTGGGTCCTCAGCCAGATACGGTCAGCAACGGCGCAAGTTCTCAACCAGATACAGTCAGCAACGGAGCAGCAGTAGTACAGTAAACTCAGAAACGTTGTCAGGCAGGCCAGGTCATACACGATCTGCAATAACGGAGCAAAAGTCATGAACCAGTACACCACGAAAGGGCAACATAGTGTAGACATAAAAGAGGTTATAAAGGCTATCACTGGGCGGCAACAAAGATACTTGGCCAATCAGAATGAGATATGAAAATAGAAAAATCAGAATGTCGCCACCTGCAGCCAGGAGCACGGGCACTGTGATACATGGGCTCAGACGGGCGTCAGGGTGGCCGCTTTAATACCATAAGAACACAAGACTCCAGGACTCTGGTTCACTCCAAAACATAATTCACTTTATTGACAAAGACCACAGATATTTATACACAACTCTTACATTGAACTGTATGGGGAAACCAGATACAATAGGGCTTAAACCAATCATGTTACAGGAGACAAAAGGTCAACAGCAGATGGCCCAACCAATACAATGAGTCAGATGTGATTACATTTAAAATACAAAAGGGGTTGATTAATACAGACACAAGATACAAAAACCTGAGGGGTGGGAATACACATTCTAGGAACAATGGCCAGAGGTTGAAGCACGTACACACTGGTTTGAATATTCGGCTTCAACCCTGGCCAATCAAATCGTACAGTGAGTCGGTTGGTTGACCAATCCCGATCCGTCTATTTTCCCCCCTGTTAAGTCTATGGAAGACCTTTAAACCTCCTGCTCAGGGATTTGACCAATCAGGAGTCGACTCACTGCTCCTGGTTGTCCATGCTGTTACGGTGTCGTTCTCGAACCGGAAACCTCCGACCCATAGTCGGTGAACGTGTACCCCTCGCACATGCTACATACAGTAACTAAAATGTTCGACATACATTAAACATATTACATGAGCCAAAGTCTATGAGAATAAGTCTTTGCTCTTGGGAAATAGCTGGCCAGTTCGTACGACAATGGCCAGCATAGAGTCCAAACAGTACTAAATGTCCATAGACTTTGAACGAATAGTTCGAAGGCCAGACAAGGGCTCAAGTAAGAGGCAGATTCAGGATGATAGCAAAATTAGAAATATAGCCAGTAGCACACCACAGAACACTGGAACAGGCAGGACTCTGTCAGTAGATGGATACAGCAAGTGAGGAAGGCAGGTGCGACGCAGACTCAGGATGACAGAAAAACTGGAAATATAGCCACCAGCAATCCGTAGAACACTGGAGCAGGCAGGACTCTGTCAGTAGATGGATATAGCAACTGAGGAAGTCTGGTGCGAGGCAGGCTCAGGAAAACAGCAACACTGGATATATAGTCAGCAGCAAACTGCAGAACACTGTAGCAGACAGAACTCAGTCAGAAGATGGATACAGCAACTAAGGAAGACGGGAATGAGGCATACTCAGGATGACAGCAACACTGGAGATATAGTCAGCAGCAAACCGCAGAACACTGGAGCATGCAGGACTCAGTCAGTAGATGGATACAGCATCTGAGGAAACCTGGTGTGAGGCAGACTCAGGATGACAGCAACAATGGAGATTTAGTCAGCAGCAAACCGAAGAACATTGGAGTAGGCAGGACTCAGTCAGTAGATGGATACAGCAACTGAGGAAGAGTGGTGAGAGGCATATTCAGGATGTTAGCAAAATTACAGATATAGCCAATAGCAAACCACAGAACACTGGAGAAGGCAGGACTCAGTCAGTAGAAGAATACAGCAACTGAGGAGGAGTGGTGAGAGGCTGACTTTGAATGACAGCAACAATGGAGATATAGCCAGCAGGAAACCATAGAACACTGGAGCAGGCAGGACTCAGTCAGTAGATGGATACAGCAACTGAGAAGGCTGCTGCGAGGCAGACTCAGGATGACAACAACACTGGAGATATAGTAAGCAGCAAACAGCAGAACACTGGAGCGGACAGGACTCAGTACGTAGATATAGCAACTGAGGAAGTCTGGTGTGAGGAAGGCTCAGGAAAACAGCAACACTGGATATATAGTCAGCAGCAAACCGTAGAACACTGGAGCAGACAGTACCCAGTCAGTAGATGGATACATCAACAGAGGAAGACTGGTGTGAGGCTGACTTTGAATGACAGCAACAATGGAGATATAGCCAGCAGGAAACCGTAGAACACTGGAGCAGGCAGGACTCAGTCAGTAGATGGATACAGCTACTGAGCAAGACTGGTGTGAGGCAGGCTCAGGATGACAGCAACACTGGAGATATAGTCAGCAGAAAACCTAACAACACTGGAGCAGGCAGGACTCAGTCAGTAGATGGATGCATCAACCGAGGAAGACTGGTGCGATGCATACTCAGGATGATAGCAACATTGGAGCTATAGCCAGCAGCATACTGCAGAACACTGGAGCAGGCAGGACTTAGTGGATGGATACAGCAACTGAGAAAGACTGGTGCGAGGCTGACTATCACGGTGTAACGGTTTTGTAAGACACTCAGACCAGGAGGTTAGAATAAAACAGTTTTATTAAAAGACAAGGAACACTGCCCACTACAGGCTAGTATGGAATGACAGGTAAATGAATACAGGTATATGTATGCCCTCTCGGGCCCAGTATATAGAGCAAGAACAAATACTGTCACAGGACAGACATAAAAAGAAGTATCAGTAACAAATGTGTAAAGTTCTAGGTAGGTAAACAGTCTCTGTTGTGGTGTGTATGACAACGCCCAGTAGATGTAAAAGTAGCAAGAGACTGTGGTGCAAGATGTGGAAGCACCTTAGCAGAGAGGCAGAACCGACACTCCCAAGTCAGGCAAGTAGAGGAGCTATACAAGAGCTAGCACTACTGTTGAGCCGTGAGCACCCATGGGGTGCCATAACGGAGGCAGTGCACACTGCTAGAGCTGTGGGACCAGAGCCATTAGCACTCTTCCGGTGCGGTTTCGGAGTCACAAACACTGCAAGAGCTGAATGGAACCAGAGCCAATAGCACACTTCCGGTGCGGTAACAGAACCCTGTACACTGCGAGAGCTGATAGAATCGCCCAATAGCACCACCCGGTGCGGTGACTGATTCACTGAGCATAGTAAGGGTTAAGCAGAAGCACAGTGTGAACGGAGGCCACAATGCTCTGCACGTGTGACCAGGAGGCTCGGTATAACGGAGGCTGCAATGTTCTGCAAGTGTAAACGGAAGGCTCAATAAATCGAAGGCAACAGTGCTCTGCAGGTGTTAACGGACAGGCTCAGTATAACGGAGGCAACAGTGCTCAGCAAGTGTTAATGGACAGGCTCAGTATAACGGAGGCAACAGGCTCTGCAAGAGTAACGGAATGTTCAGTCTGCACAACACTGCTACTATGAAAGTTCAGAATGTCGCCAAGTGACATAGGAAGAGGATCGCAGCTGGAACACTCTCAGGATGTCAGGAAAGCCGGAATCAGGTCACGGAGCAGGGACGTCAGCCAGGCTGGGTCAATCATGGAGCAGTAACGTCAGACAAGCCGGGTCAATCACGGAGCAGGAACTTCAGACAAGCCGGGTCAGATCACGGAGCAGGAACGTCAGCCAGGCCGGGTCAATCACAGAGCAGGAACCAATGAGCATAGTCAGACGGGCCAAATCGGTACACAGAAACGCAGGAACACAGCAGCAGTAGCATTGGTATGGGAACACCACGAAAGGGCACCTGACAGGTGCCAGAGGCCCAGTATATGAAAGCCATACTGGGCGGGCCAAACAAGCTCAGCCAACGGGAGCGCACCACATTAAGGAGTGACAGAGAGATCATGGGAAACATGATACACGGTTCCCGTTCTTTGCTGGCCACATTTTGACAAGTGCTACTTCCTGATAACTTTTTATTGGCTAACGTTATGTTGCTCCTCCCAGTGACATCCCTTAAATACCTAGCCCTGTCACTTTTACAGTGCCCTTTCGTGTTTTCTTCCGTTGCCATCGCTTGTTCCGTTATTTCGTATGATTCCAGTGTATGACCCGGACTGCCTGACTTCTCTGCCTGTTTACGTTCCTGCTCTGTGTACCGACCAGGCTTGGTTGACGTACCTGCTCTGTGTACCAACCCGGATTGGCTGACATTCCAGCTCTGTGTACCGACCCGGCTTGGCTGACGTTCCTGCTCTGTGTACCGACCCGGATTGGCTGACATTCCTGCTCTGTGTACCGAACCGGATTGGCTGAAATTACTGCTTTGTGTACCAACCCGGATTGACTACGTTCCTGCTCTGTGTGTTTCGGCCCTTTTCACACTCCTTCCGGTGATCCGGTTTGGGGCCGGATGCTTCCGGTAATCTGGTGCTCTCTCTCTATCTTGTACAGATCCCCGGTTGCCTCGGTTACTGCTCAGGCAGTTCTATACTGTGACCTGGTCACCTCATAGTGCCTTGTTCTCTCTCACTCTGGTGTGAAGATATTTCCGGTTCCACCACGGTATGCCTCGCCTGCTTACTGCCGTTAATCTGAGGTTGGGTTACTCTTGGGGGCCTCAGTCTGACAGTTGTCCTCAGGTCGGAACATTCATTAACCTCTTGCGGGCGGTGCCGTGCACTTGGGTCACAGTCCATTCCAGTCTTGGTTTTGCGTTACACTACACGTCTGGTTGTAGTCTGCCTCTGTTGGTCCAGTAGCCAGTCACGAATTTAGGGCTCAGTTTGCTCCGTTGAGGCTACAGTCGCTATTGTGTCACTCTTTATGTAGAGAGTGTCCTTTGAATCTCCCTCTATTAGGGCCTATCTGGTATTCCTGGCCTAATAGTACCATTCTGCCATTGTCTCACTGAATCATACGAACTGTAAACTGACCTGTGTCAGTATTGTATTTTATTTCACATATACTGGACCCGTGAGGGTTATTAACATGACTGTAACCTGCCCTGTGTCAGTACTATAATTGTATTTATATGCTGGACCCGCGAGGGTTATTTTGATTCTGTGTGGTTTAATAAAACTGTGTTTTACCCAATCCTTCCGTCTCTGAGTGTACATAAAACTGTTACACTGACTTAGGATGACAGCAACAGTGGAGATATAGCAAGCAGCAAACTTCACAACACCGGAAAAGGAAAGACTCAGTCAGTAGATGGATACATCAACTAAGAATGACTGTTGCAAGGCAGGCTCAGGAAAATAGCATCACTGTAGATATAGTCAGCAGTAAACAGCAGAACACTGGAGAAGGCAGGACTCAGTCAGTAGATGGGTATAGCAACTGAGGAATACTGGTGCGTGGCACGCTCACGAAAAAAAGCAAAACTGGAGATATAGTCAGCAGCAATCCGCAGAACACTGGAGCAGACAGGACTCAGTCAGTAGATGGTTACAGCAACAGTGAAAGACTGGTGCAAGGCAGACTCAGGATGACAGCAACACTGAAGATATAGCCACCGGCAAACTGCAGAACACTAAAGCAGGCAGGACTCAGTCAGCAGATGGATACAGCAACTAAGGAAGACTGGTATGAGGCAGACTCAGGATGACAGCAAAACTGGAGATATAGTCAGCAGAAAACCACAGAACACTACAGCAGGCAGGACTCAGTCAGTAGATGTATACAGCAACAGAGGAAGACTGGTGCAAGGCAAAATCAGGATGATAGCAACACTGGAGATATAGCCAACAGCAAAGCGCAGAATACTGGAGCAGGCAAGACTCAGTCAGTAGATGGATACAGCAACTTAGGAAGACTAGTGCGAGGCAGACTCAGGATGATGGCAACATTGGAGATATAGCCAGCGGCAAACCACAGAACACTGGAGCAGGCAGGACTCAGTCATTAGATGGATACAAAAACTGAGGATGACTGGTTTGAGGCAGGCTCAGGAAAACAGCATCACTGGAGATATAGTCAACAGCAAACAGCAGAACACTGGAGAAGGCAGGACTCAGTCAGTAGATGGATATAGCAACTGTGGAATAATGGTGCGTGGCACTCTCAGGAAGAAAAGCAAGACTGGAGATATAGTCAGCAGCAAACCGCAGAACACTGGAGCAGACAAGACTCAGTCAGTAGATGGATACAGCAACAGAGGAAGACTGGTGCAAGGCAGACTCAAGATGACAGCAACACTGGAGATATAGCCACCAGCAAACCGCAGAACACAAGAACAGGCAGGACTCAGTCAGTTGATGGATACAGCAACTAAGGACGACTGGAGAGAGGCAGACTCAGGATGACAGCAACACTGGAGACAGCCACCAGCAAACCACAGAACACTGGACCAAGCTGGACTCAGTTACTAGATATCAGTTGAGGAAGATTGGTGAGAGGCAAGCTCAGGAGAACAGCAACACTGTAGATATAGTCAGCAGCAAACCGCAGAACTCTGGAGCAGGCTGGAGTCAGCTGGACTCAGTCAGTAGATTGATTAAGCAACTGAGGAAGACTGGTGCGTGGCTGACGTGGATGACAGTAGCAGTGTAGATATAGCCAGCGGCAAACCGCACAACACTGGACAAAGCAGGACTCAGTCAGTAAATGGCTACACCAACTGAGGAAGACTGGTGTGAGGCAGACTCATGAAGACAGCAACACTGGAGATATAGCCAGCAGAAAACCGCAGAACACTGGAGGAGGCAGGACTCCGTCAACAGATTAATACAGCAACTGAGGAAAACTGGTGTGAGATAGACTCAGGAAGATAGCAACACTGGAGATATAGCCAGCAGAAAACCGCAGAACACTGGAGGAGGCAGGACTCAGTCAATAGATTAATACAGCAACTGAGGAAAACTGGTGTGAGGTAGACTCAGGATGATAGCAACACTGGAGATATAGCCAGCAGCAAACTGCAGAACACTGGAGCACGCAGGACTTACTCAGTAGACTGATACAGCAACTGAGAAAGACTGGTGTGAGGCAGACTCAGGATGACAGCAACACTGGAGATATATCCAGCAGATAACTGCAGAACACTGGAGCAGGCAGTACTCAGTCAGTAGATGGATACAACAACTGAGGATGACTGGTGCGAAGCAAGCTCAGTAAAAGAGCGACAATGGAGATATATTCAGCAGAAAACAGCAGAACACTGGAGCGTGCAGGACTCAGTCAGTAGATGGATATAGCAACTGAGGACGACTCGTGTGAGGAAGGCTCAGGAAAACAGAAACACTGGAGATATAGTCAGCAGCAAACCGAAGAACACTGGAGCAGACAGGACTAAGTCAGTAGATGTGTACATACAATGAGAAGACTGGGGCAAAACAGACTCAGGATGTCAGCAACACTGTAGATATAGACAGCAGCAAACAACAGAATACAGGAGCAGGCAGGACTCTGTCAGTAGATGGATACAGCAAGTGAAGAAGACTGATGCGAGGCAGACTCAGGATGACAGCAACAGTGGAGATATAGCCACCAGAAAACCGCAGAACACTGAAGCAAGCAGGACTCTCTCAGTAGATGGATATAGCAATTGAGGAAGAATGGTTAGCGGAAGGCTTAGGAGAGCAGCAACACTGGAGATATAGTCAGCAGCAATCCAAAGAACACTGCAGCAGGCGGGACTCAATCAGTAGATGGATACAGCAACTGAGAAACACTGGTGAAAAGCTGACTTAGGATGACAGCAATACTGGAGATATAGCAAGAAGGAAACTGTAGAACACTGGAGCAGGCAGAACTTAGTCAGTAGATTGATAGAGCAACTGAGGAAGACTGGTGCGAGGCAGATTCAGGAAGACAACAAAACTAGAGATATAGTCTGCAGCAAACCTCAGAACACTGGAGCAGGTAGGACTCAGTCAGTAGATGGATATAGAATCTGAGGAAGACTGGTGTGAGGCACTCAGGATGACAGCAACACTGGAGATCTAGCCACCAGCTACACGCAGAGCACTGGAGCAGGTATGACTCAGTCAGTAGATGGAAATCGTAACTGAGGAAGACAGGTGCAAGACAGACTCAGGACGATAGCAACACTGGAGATATAGGCAGCAGCAAACCGCTGAACACTGGAGTAGGAAGGACTCAGTCATTAGATGGATACAATAACTGAGGAAGACTGTTGTGAGGTAGATTCTGGATGAAAGCAACACTGGAGGTATAGCTATAACGGAAGCTAGGAGGGGACCTCGCCACCTTCCGCTGTCGTTCCCGGGTCTCTCTCCCTCTCGACGCCAAATTCGCGCTGTCAGATGCACCGTTTGAAGTATGGACGGTCACTGAAGCAGTCGCAGGATCGTTGGAAGCAGGGAAGCACGGGCAGTAGAGAGTGAGGCCTCTACTCCCGGTCAAAGGAT
Organism: Rhinophrynus dorsalis; assembly: GCA_037306005.1. NCBI lineage: Eukaryota > Metazoa > Chordata > Amphibia > Anura > Rhinophrynidae > Rhinophrynus > Rhinophrynus dorsalis. The sequence goes on from CM074727.1 coordinate 37,547,020, forward strand.
CACTGGAAGATGTCTCAGAAACACAAGGATGAGAAGACGGAGTCCACGTCACCGTCTGACAGCATATGAAGTTGGGTCGCAGGAAGCTGGCAGCACGCGGTCGACGATTCAGGATACTTGACGCAGATGGGTATCAGAGTGGACACTTTAGACCATAAGCAATACAAGACTCCAGGACTCCTTGTTCACTCAGAATAAGACTGACTTTATTGTACCATATCACACATATTTATACAGATCAACTACATTGAAATACATGGGCCAACCAGATAAAATAGGGTAAGGGGCAGAGATAATACAATCCAAACATAAGACAAGGGATCAACAGCGGATGGTAAGGGCTGACACAATGGGAGCATTCACATAGGTAATCACATCACGACATATAATACAAAGGAGTGACAACTGAGTTTCAGGTTATACATTAGGTGACTCACAGACTGAGGGGCGTGAATGGATTAACAAACGGCAGGGGGTCTCAATAATCTTATAATACACAATACAATGGCATGAGGGACCGCAATACACATTGGAATAATAAACCCCTCACTGTCCATACCCTTGGAAGCAATCCAGCAGTCTAACACAGGGCAGTTTTGTGAAATAAAGTCCATTCATGTCTTTTAGTGCACAACCAGGGCAAAATGTCCACAGTCTTTGGAGTCCTTTGACTAACAATTCCATGGGCAGACAAGGGCTCCAGTAAAGGACTAAGTTCCATTACAATAGCCATCAGCAAACTGCAGAACACTGGAGCAGGCAGGACTTCGTCAGTAGATGAATATAGCAACTGAGGAAGACTGGTGCGAGGTAGACTCAGGATGATAGCAACACTGGAGATATATAACTAGCAGCAAATGGCAGAACACTGGAGCAGGCATGACTTAGTAAGTAGATGGATTCAGCAACTAAGGAAGACTGGTGTGAGGCAGACTCAGGATGACAGCCACAATGGAGATATAGCCAGAAGCAAACCGCAGATCACTGGAGCAGGCAGGACTCAGTCAGTAGATGGATACAGCAACTGAGAAAGACTGGTGTGAGGCAGACTCAGTATGATAGCAACACTGGAGATATAGCCAGCAGCAGAACGCACAACACTGGAGCAAGGAGGACACAGTCAGTAGATGGATACAGCAACTGAGGAAGACTGGGGTGAGGCAGACTCATGATGACAGCAACACAGGAGATATAGCCAGCAGAAAACCACAGAACACAGGAGCAGGCAGGACTCAGTCAGTGTCATGGAGTGACTAGGAAATTAACACACTGACAAGTACAGATGAACTTAATGTAAAACTTTATTAAATTCAATGAATGACAGGAGATAAGGCAACCGGCTGATTTCAGCAAATGACACAACAGTAGTATGGTAATGACACAAAGGGGCAGTATATGGTGGCACACCTTCACGAGACCAGGAAGGAACAGTGGAGTCACTTTCCTTACCCTTCATCAGGCAGGTGGTCAGAAACGGAATGGCCCTGGGACTACACGGTAGATGTGAGGGCAATGCAGAGGACTCCCATACACAGATAGAATGGCCCACCTTCACAAGACCCGAGAGGAACAGTGTAGGCACTTTCCTCACCCTTCACTGGACAGGTGGTTAGAAATGGTAGTTGTGAGGACAGTGCAGAGCACTCCCATACAAACAGTCGGCAAAGATAAGGAGCAGACCAATATCCCCGTCAGGGAATACACTAGGTGGGTAGCCAGATGGAGGATAGGCAAGGCAGCACAAATCCGTACAGCCACGGAAGGTCAGACACACGGAGTGACCAACAAGCACCGCTAACAGAAGCGGGAGTAAAGCGGAAGGCACAGACAGCACGGGAACCAAACCGAAGCACAGAATGGTTACGGAGCACAACACAGAGAGTAAACTAGGAGGAAGCTAATGGTCAGAATCGGATCGGGTAGTCAGACGTCACCAGTGGTCGTAGCCGGAATGGGTAGTCAGTTGTAGCCAGAAGTCAGTACCGGAACGGGTAGTCAAATGTAGCCAGGGGTCCAAACCGGAATAGTTAGTCAGATGAACCAGGAGTCAGAACCGGAACAGGTAGTTAGACGAGCCAGGAGTCAGAACTGGGACGGGTAGTCAGACCTAGCCAGATAATACACAGGAACGGTAATGGACCAACAGAGCAATAAGCTCAGGTACACCACGAAAGGGCACTGGAAATGACACAGGCTGAGATTTAAAAACCCTGACAGGTAGGTCGAGCAATGACCTCATCAGTGTGGTGCCCTATAAGAATAGCGACTCAGCGAGAGCGACAGCTAGGAAGTAAACAATGTCGCTTCAGGGGCAACATCCAGCCACAGGCAATCACAGGGCACCGTGATAGTACCCCCCACTCAATGATTTCCCCCCATGGAGGAGACCATACCTTGTTGGGAAATTTCATGTGGAAATTGCGCAACAGTCTGGGAGTGTGGACATCACCCTGGTCCACCCATGAACGCTCCTCCGGACCATAACCTTTCCAGTGGACAAAATATTGGATGCACCCCCGCACCCTATGGGAATCCAGGATGCTCTGGATCTCATATTCATCTTGGTTCTGAATGCTTACCGGACCTGGGGCTACCTGGGTGGAAGTGTAACGGTTGCAAATCAGTGGCTTCAGGAGTGATACATGAAATACATTGTGGATACGCATATTCCTAGGGAGCTCTAAGGCATAAGACACAGGGTTTATTCTACGGAGTACCCGGAAGGGTCCTATGAATCGTGGAGCCATCTTGTGACATGGTACTTGGAGGTGCAGGTTCTTGGTGGCCAACCAGACTCTCTCCCCCACCTGATAGACCGGAGCAGGACACCTCCTGCGATCTGCGTGTCTCTGATATCGCTCTGAGGACCTTCGCAAATTATTCTGAACCTGTGCCCATGTGGAGCGGAGCTGTTTCATATGCTCATCCAGAGCCGGAATGTACTGTGCCCAAAATGTATCCGGGAGCAGAGAGGGTTAGAACCCATACTTGATCAATAAAGGGGAGCTCCCGGACGAAGCGTTTATGGCACAATTCCTGGCAAACTCTGCCCACGGCAACAGATCAACCCAATTATCATGATGGTCAGAAGCAAAACAGTGCAAGAATTTTTCCAGTCCTTGGTTGGCTCATTCTGCAGAACCATTGGTCTGCGGGTGATAGGTGGATGAAAATAGCAGTTTGATGCCCATCTGGTCACAAAAGGCCTTCCAAAACCTCGATACGAACTGACTCCCATGATCAGAGACCACAACAAGAGGTACTCCGTGGAGCCTGAATACCTCTCTAGCAAATACCATAGCCAATTCCTTAGAGGAGGGTAGTCCGAGGAGCGGAACAAAATGTGCTATCTTATAGAATCTGTCTACTATCATTAGTGTGACTGTGCAGCCCTTGGATCTAGGCAACTCTACCATAAAGTATAATGAAATATGTGACCATGGGTGTTCCCCATTAGGAACAGTCTGGAGAAGTCCTAGGGGTGGATGACAAGGAGTCTTGGCATGGGCGCATACGGAACAGGCTTCCACAAAGGCTGTACAATCTGCTCTCAGACTAGGCCACCAAAATAGCTGTGAAATTGACCAAATTAGTTGGTCTCGACCAATATGCCCGGCTGCTTTGGATGAATGGTAGGTTTCTAGTAGCTTAGTGCTGAGATTGTCACCTACGAAACATTTCCCACTGGGTTTCTCAACTAGGGTACGAATAGTCGCTAAAGTGCGATCAGGAGGGATAATTGAAACAGGTTCACTTTCAGACTCACAATCTGGACCAAACTGTCTAGACAAGGCGTCAGCTCGGGTGTTCTTGGAACCAGGGAGGTATGAAACTACAAAATTAAATCTAGGCAGGAATAGCGCCCATCTGGCTTGTCTTGGGGACAGTCTCTTGGCCTCTGATAAGTACTTTAGATTCCTATGATCTGTTAAAATTAATACAGGAGCCTTAGGGCAAGATTTAAAGGCAGCCGTTAAACCAGCCGCTAAGTGAAAAAGGCACATCGCTCGCAAATAATACATGAGTTACGGCAGATTCAATAGCTACTGTACGAGAATAGCTATCGAGCGTAGGCACACAAAAAACATGTAACACAAAAGCTGTTGTGACTCATGTTAATGCACAACGGGCAGCCAAATCACATGATAACAGCGCTCAAAACAACATCTAGCCTAATGGCTGCCGTTGTCTAGCAACTATGATTGATGCAAAAACAAATTCAAACACACAGCCAATCACAAAGCCCCAATGTATCAAATAACTTCAAACACACCTATATATACCTAAAAATAACCATCACACACTGTCTGTTATCGAGTTCTTCAGAGCCAGATATCAGGACCCAGGAGCGGAGGATAGTGATTAGAGAGAGGGAGACAGGAGCGTACATTGGAGGTAGAGGAGTTTTGGAGTTTGGAGAGAGGAGAGAGGTGCACTAAATATACACATATCACACTTTTGCACATATTACATACACACATACAAACACAAACACATACGCATACATACACATAGTCCTTTTATTTTATAACACCTTACACATTTTACTTTTTATTTTGACAGTGTAAATCTGTGAGTGAAAGTGGGTGACAGAGAGTGAGTGGATCGAGTGTGTCTGTGAGAGCCTGTGGGAGTGACTGGGTGTGACTGGGTGAGTGATGGCAAGGAGAGGAGGACAGGAGAGAGGGATGGGGAGAGTAGTGGGGGAGGAGGAAGCTCAGGAGGGCATCCCTCAGCAGAGCAGGGGTGGGAGAGGGAGATCTGCAGGGCGGAGGGGGACTCAGCCCAAAAGAGCAGGCACACGCAGGACAGGGACAGAACCTGCAGTGGGACGAGGGGTAGTTCCTGGGGAGCACCCCACACAGTCAGGGTCAGACCAGACAGGGCACTCCAGCTCTGAGTCATCCCATGCCGGAGCTGACGAGGGCAGGATCAGGGACCCCAAATACACAGAGGAGGAGAACATGCCTCTCGTGGAGGCTGTCCTGGAGAGGCAAAGTGTTCTCCACCCGACAGCGAAGGTCCCTGGCCTGTCAGCAAGGAGGAAAGCAGCCTGGAACCAGATCTGCAGCTGGGTCAACATGGTGGCTCCATGCAGGCGGGACGTGGAGTCCATCAAAAAGAGATGGGGCGACTGCCGGAGGGTCGTCAAAAACAAGATGACAGAGCTCGCCAAGCACGCCTGAGGCACTGGAGGTGGACCAGCAGTCCCTATCACCTTCTGCGGCTGGGAGGAGATGAAGCGGCAGAAGATGTCCCCAACCCTGATCTAGGGGGTCATTGGAGGAACCGACACTGGGGATGAGAGGAGCCTCCACACTGCCGGTAAGTGCAACACTACAGAACAACACACTAGAGCAACCAACACCAGCTGCACACACAGTCACACCTCATGAGTGATGTCCATCATTCAGCCATACAACTGCACCAAAACAGCACCCTGAGGGTTAAAAACAGGACACAACACCAGGACAAATGTCAAGGTCCAACTTGGGACAAACCTGTCAAAGTCCTACTTCAACCCTCCTGTCGCTGTGCTCATCACACACAATACACAAACCGTTATGTTCAAAATGTCGTCTGTTAAATATCATCACTGTTCACACACAATGTCACCCATGTCCGCACCCCCACCCTAACCCCTTGAGTGCTAGAGGGATCATCAATGCATCGATCAACAATGCGTTGGCAACTCCTCTGTGACTCAAGGGGTTAACCAGACAACAAACAAATCAATAGGTCAACCATCACATGCTACACAGGGGACATTCACTAAGCGGTGACAGAGAGATGGTAGACACAAAGTAACCCTCACACACCCTCACTTCACCAATACCAGTGTTAGTCCATGGATAATATGCAAAAACAAGAATCAAGTTTATAAGGTCCCATTGTACAGACTCCATGGAAAACACTGGAAATGGGGAAAGGAGATCACTGGAGAAGCCACCATCATGTTCACTCCATCAGTTCAACATCACCGCTTACTGAATCTCAAAAAGGGGGCATCAGGTCACACATCACAGTGTCCCACAGAATAAATGCTTGTAGGTGCAACACACAGGCCGAAAACTATTCCACAGATTTCAAGCTGGAAAAAGTAGGCATTGGTGTTGTGGCTGCAATCATTTACTCTGACTTGAAATTACATATCCCATATCTGATTCCCACATGGATCCACAGGGGTGCTGATGCCATGGATGGATGGTACACCAGCCGCTCTTTGCACGATACACATGGGAAACAAATACAAACATTGTACCTTGGTCACCAACAGGCCATGACTGATGGATATCTAGGATTGAGTACGGTTGCCTCACACAGAAGGATGGATGGGCTCATACACAGAGAAAAAACAAGCCTCAGTCAAAGATATCCTTCACTACTGGCTGGATTGTTGCCCTTAGGATTCAAATGTTACAAAATATGTTCCAACATGATGAGAACACAGAGATCAGTTCACTGGATGTGATTGCCTTACTGGCCAGATATGTGCACCCATCACAAATCAACCTACCTTGCTACCATCCAAATACAAATACATAGTATATCACACTCTACGTAGATGGGATATACAAGGTATGTTCATATCCATCATATCAATCCAATGCATTGTTGGATGGGTGCACATATATAGCCAGTAAGGCAATCACACCTACTGAACTGCTCTCTGGCTTCACATCTTGGAAAGATATTACTGTATCCATATGAAGGGTACATATCCACATACATATATGACCATTTCTACTTGTGTGTGACTATAATGGGATAGCAATGGGTAATGTCATCATGATGTCATATCATTGCCAACGTTAACAGATGTGTCTTGATCTAAGTCCCATCCCTCCAACACTCATGGTTATACAGATTTTGCTCTATGTGACAGGTGGAGATATCTATCATTTGACCACACGGAGGCTCTTCATCAGAGCCAAAGTTGCAACATTTCAAGATAAATACCTCTTTGGAATGGTCCACAGAGTGTGCTTGCAAACCATGCACACTCTGTACACCATTCCAATTAAGTAATGTTCTCCAAATGGGGCGATTAGGGCTCTGCTGAAAAGCCCTCGTGTGGACAAATGACTGAAATCTCCATCTGTCACGTAGAGCAATATCTGAACAACCATGAGGGTAGGAGGGATAGGACTAACAGCGAACAACATCTGTTTTCACAATGTCTACAATATGACATCAAGGTGGACTTAACCTTTGCCATCCCCCTGGAGGGATAGCCATCCATACAAGTTGTGAAGATAAATATATGTTGTTGGATTCACCCCCCCCCCCCCGAGTTAAACAATGGTATTCCTACTGCTGAACGGTGTGTTGATTCAAAAGGTATCACAGCTCAGACATGGATACGTCAGGGGCAATACCCCAGTGGCCTGAAATTGTACAGTGGTGCTGTTACTATACAATCATGTGGACAACTCTGATACAGGGACCAGATATCTACATGGGAGGGTGTTGCAACAGCCCCACTGTACTATTTCGGGCCACTGTGATATTGCACCTCAAAATGAAAACTTCACCTGTAATAACTCAAACAACACCTTTCAGCAGTGGGAGTACCCTTGTTTACCCAGGGGGATTAACCCAAACACATATATTTTTCTTCACCACATATCAAAGTATAACTGTCTCCACAAACATATGGCTAAGGTCACTAATCACAACATTTTATTTCTCCACACAGCTTATGGCCCTCAAACCCAGCGGGAGACAGTGGAGGAGGCAATGTCACACCCCAGTGAGGAGTACACAGAGGAGGGGAGCAGCTGGTGGTCACCTTACCCACCATCACCATCCCCTCCAACACAGGCTGCACCACCACTTACTGCACCGCTTCAAGCTGGACCACCACAGGCTGCACCCCTTTAAGCTGGACCACCGCAGGCTTCACCCCTTCAAGCTGCACCTCCCCAGTACAGTGACTGGATGCCATAGGAGGAGAGGTGAACATATCCAGCCACATCCACCAGCTACTACCCTCCATCAGCAGCCCCACCACCGCCAGGGAGGCAATGGCTGCCAGGGACAGTGGCCACCACCCAATATGGGCCATATTCCTCACAGATCAACCCACCCTCCTGGATGGCTCTACAGCATGCCCCAAGGTATGATCCCAGGTGGGGTCCAAGCACCTATCAGTGGCCACCTTATGACCCTTGGCCAGTGGACTACCCACACCTGGGCCTGATTGGTGAGCCCCAGCGCCCCCTACCCAGGGACATTTTCACACCTCCACCAGCACACACATCATTGGGCAGCTCAGGATCACTTGATGTGGTGGGCATATGCCCATCATCTGCACCAGCCACTCCAACAGCAGCCACAGCACCCTCAGCAGCAGCAGAGGAGGAAAGAACAACCTCAGCAGCAGCAGAGGAGGAAGCAGCACCCTCATCAGCAGCAGAGGAGGAAACAGCACCCTCAGCAGAAGCAGAGGAAACAGCACCCTTGGTAGCAGCAGCAGAGGAAACAGCACCCTCGGCAGCAGAGGAAACAGCACCCTTGGCAGCAGAAGAATCAGCACCCTCAGCAGCAGAGGAAACAGCAGCACCAGGGACACCGGGCACATCCACCTCCAGCACCGCACACCTCACAGGGAAGGAGGCGGAGTGTATGGCCCTGCAGAGGAGACTACTACGGTCGAGTAGAGTACTGACAGCAACATCACCAGGAGCAGGACGCAATCCAGGAGGAACATTGCCCAATTGGAGACCAGAATCCAAGCCCTGGAGTCGAAGGTGGCCAGGGGGAACATAATACTCCACCAGCTCAGGACTGGTCTGATGGACAATTTGACACAGGTCCTTGTGGAGTTGAGGGAGATCAACCGCAGGGAGAACCTGAGGATGGAGAAGGAGAACTTGCGTTCCACCGAGGGGTCTACTGCAACCACCCCCCCTCCAGTGTTACCCCTGAAGCCACACCTAGGGGGCAGAGGGTTACCAGGAGATCAACAAGAGCATTCACCTCTGGCACCCAGGGTAAGGCCCCCCCCACCCAAAAAGGAAAAAATGAAAGACCCAACCTGTTAACTTTCCCCTCAATAAAGAAAACTTTTTTTTGGGGGTTCCAGTCTGATCTGTTGTGTCTTCAGTTATGGATTGGGTGGCAGGGTTGTCTCCAATGCATTGCCATACATTACAGTGAACACAACCTCTGCCTGGGTGAAATGTTTGTGGGATGCTACAACATGGGTTCACACACACACCGTTGTACAAATTCAACTTGAAATACATCCCTGGAGCCATATAACACCACTGTGTTATATGGCGATGTTGTGTTGAATTTGAACAACAAAACATACCCCTTAGCACAATAAATGGTACAACATTGAACATTCATCTACATCATCTGTTGTGTTTAACCCTTTGAGTGCCAGAGTGGTAGGCAACACATTGCAAAGAAATGCGTTGGGGACCACTCTTGCACTCAGTGGATTAATGGGATAACCAGACAAACAACTCTGTGACTTAGCGGGGACATAACAAGCAGGACAGATAAATGGGACATGTATCAATATTGTCTTGGATTCAAACACTCATTGTGCAACTGACTTTCTGGGGAAGCCAATGTTTTTAACCTAGGATTTCAATGTGTAGCGCACACATTGATATCCTGGGGTGAGCATTGGGGTCTCCAGTAAGTTGAGTTGCTGTTTCCCTAAGGGTGTAACAGACTTCACCAGTGATAACACATGTCCACTTAGTCTGGTTGTTCGTTGATACAGCCCATGTACTGAGATATGTCAAAGTGGAGCAAAATCTCAGAACATTGATTATACTGAGCAATACAGATACTGTGGACAGGTATTCACTGTGGAAGTATGTCCCCTGTATCACCTCTTTATCACTCCCACAACATATTGGTGCATCACTGCCACCATCATGTGTTTGCATGGATACATCACAGAGTCCACTCACTGGCAAACAAATGGTGGACTCCTGTGATGTGGGTGATGCCTTTCCATGTATGGGGGATACTCTATCCTGGGTGTGGTTACGCATTGACAAATGTGTTCTCAAATATATCCTCCTACAGACACAGATAGAATGCTGATGGTTCATCTTTATTATGTCTCAAAGTACATTAGAATGTACATGTGTTTTCTGTGTGTATTGTCTATATGCATTTAACACCTGTATGAGAACACTAAATGTACTTGAAACTAAATCGTTCTACTTCAGCAACACTGCTGCCCTGCTCATGTGTTGTCCACAAGGTTTGACAACTCTGTAGCTGAGCATCCTAATTGTACAGGTTATAACACTCAATAATTAATGTTTTCTGTGTCTATATGAGAATGTTCCAGTAGAGGTTTGTGTGAACCTCAGGTCAAACTTTGCATCACCAACAACATCACCATAAACTGCAAGGGGTGATCTTCATGAAGGTGTTGTCAAGACATCAATCCAGTCACATGGAAGATCTTCAGTTCAAGGATGGATCATGTTACGGATGCCTGTGGGACAAGAGTGCAGGATTTGGAGCAGTAGACCTGAACTGATCATCAAGCAACAACAATTTAGTCTTTTTTATCCCCTCAATTTTCACAGTTACAGGTGAGTACACAAACCATTGCTTGACAATGTGTTGTGTACTCATCTGTAACCAATTCTGTGGGGAACTAAGGACATGTGCACCACCCCTAAGGATATGTTCCCCTGACATGTATACACACATTAACAAGTGTTCTGAGAGCTCCATGGAAGTAATGACATTATGCTGCCACTGTGAAAGTGACAGTGGCAGCCCAATGTCATTTGTTCCATGGAACTGTTAGGCCATATTTGTTGATGTGTGTATTCACGTCGGGGGCACATATGTCTGCACACTCACAGGTCAGCATGGAGTCCCTGGTAATCTGATCTACGTCTCATGACCTCTACATTGTGTGACAATACCACTGTACATCCACCCCTGTGCTGCTCTTCTCAGCTCTAGCACAGTACAGGTCCCATATTGAGTCCAATGTCCCTTTAACCCCTGATGTGCCTGAGTATTATCCAGTGCATATCATTAGATAATACTCTTTCGCTACTGGGCTAGCATGGTTGCTCAGGCTATGATCATGGAATAGACAGTTAGTTGCTGTCAATCAAGCCCTGTAAGGTGATGAACATGGGTAATATGTTGTACCTTGTTTCTCCTGGGGGTGTGCGTGATATCCTTGGGGTCTGTATGTCAACGAGGAGAGTGGAATTGAGGATGGTTTTTGAATCCACACACACAATTTGCCATGTCCACTGCCAGTGCAGTACTGTGTCACTGTTCTTGTGGGGTGAGACAGAACAAAATGTGCAGGGTGGTTAGTGTCACAGGACTGATGGGGGACTTGCATGGATTGTTTGCATGCCTGTGTTATACTCACAGGTGAAGTGTTCTGTGACGAGCCTGTCTCTGATCTGTGCCCCTATCATGGTCTCCTCCACATGCCCGATGTCCATGGCCACTTCATGTATGGGGGGGTCCTGAATGTGATCCAGCAGCCTGGTGTCCACTGCAGTGTTGTGCAGTATTGTGCACGCCACAATGATGTCACACACCTTAGCAGGTGCATACTGCAGTGCTCCCCCAGAGTGGTCCAGACATCGAAATCTTGACTTGAGGAGCCCAAATGTCTGCTCAATAGCATTCCTCGTTCTGGCATGAGCCTGGTTGTACCTTTCCTGGCCATGTGTTTGGGGATTGGCCACAGGGGTCAGTAGCCAGGACTTGCATCCATAGCCAGCATCACCTGTGTAATGTGAGTGACATGGTGAGACAGGGAGCACATGTTCTGTGAATGATGTTTTGTGTGGGTCGTAGCTGTGGGTCAGGTGCATGCTGAGCTGCGTTGTGTGTATGCCTGTGTATGTGTTGTGATTTTGTTTTGTGAACTCACCCACAAGCCATCCCCCTGTAAAGGTTCCATTCTCAAAATCTCTGTGGACTGAGGCATTTTGGAGAATATATGCATCATGTGAGCTGCCAGGATATTTTGCACAGACATTCATTATCCTCATGTTGCTGTCACACACCATCTGCACGTTGATGGAGTGGAAGTTCTTCCTGTTGATGAATAGCTGTGCGTCACGTGCTGGGGCCTTAATCCGGACATGGGTGCAATCTATAGCACCCATGACCCTGGGCATGCCTCCCCTTGCGTAAAAGGCCTGCTTGATGTGTATCCAGTCCATGTCGGTGGTGGGAAAATGTATATAGGTACTGGCCTTGCTTCTGAGGGCTGGCAGGACCTGGGCCAGCACCCTGGAGAATGTGGCCTGTGACATGCCAGATGCGTAACCCTCAGTGGACTGAAAGGCCCCACTTGCCATGAAGTGTATGGCACTGAGTAGTTTCTGCAGGCCAGTTAGGGCATGGTTGTGGATGTAGATGTGATCCACCTGATCTTTGATGACCTCATACAAGGCAATGATGCTGTCAGGCCTCAACCTGTAGCGATCAATGACCTCATCATCAGTCATTCCAAAGAGGGTGACCCTTGGGCGGTATACCCTGGGCCTTGGTGGTCATCTATACATCCTCTGCCCTCCAGGTGGGGATTGACTCCTGTGTGGCTGCAGAGCCAGAGCCTCCTCACTTGCAACAGGTGAAGGCTGTTGATCAGGCGTGCCTGGAGGTTGCTGATGTTCCCTAGCTCTCTCCCTTGCACGCCTTCTCCGCAGTCTTCACAACAATATGTAACCCAACATACTGTTTGTTCTCTCTATCTCTCTCTCTATCTCTCTCTCTCTCTCTCCCTCCCTGAGTGGAAAACAAGCCATAAGTGAGTGTGTTGAGTTGTCCCTTTAAGTACTTGATAGGGCGTTGTGTAGGTGTGGTGATGAGGTGAGTGGAGAGTTGTTTTTGTCCAGGTAAGTGTTTGCAGGTGTGTGTGTGTTATAAGATGTGGTGTGTTGTGCTTGTTATGTGTCTGCCATTTGCGGGTGTGCAGTTGTGGGGTGCAGGTCACGTGTTGATGTTGCACAGGTGAGCTTATATTTGCAGGTGTCTGATTTATGTGATAACCCCCATTGTTCTGTGCCATGTTGTGTTGTTGTTTTTTTGGGTGTCGTTGTCCCTGTGGTGTTGCTTGTTGTTGTGTGTGGAGTGATTTGTGTTGTGTGTCCATGTTTTTGTGTTGTTTTGGCATTGCACGGGTTATTTTTTCCATTTACATGCTTGTGCGGTAAGCATTTTGTGTATTTTCCTATGTAACGGGTGTTTTGTTTTGACCGTTAAGTGTCTAACATGTGAGAAAAGTGGGTCTTAACTTTTCGCCGTTAGGTGTGTTTTTTTTTCAGCTGTTACCAATACCTCAAGCCTTTGAATAGCTCTGGGGTATGTTGTTCCATGCGTTTGAATGCACGTAAGTGTATCGTCCGTAAGGATTGTGAAACTGCCGTTAGCTATTCTTTAGACAGATCTTTGAATTGCTACATGACACTTAACGCTAGTTAGTGATTTTTTTTAGTAACTGCTGCCTTTAAATCGAGCCCTTAGTCACTAGATGGATACAACAACTGAGGAAGACTGGTGCGAGGTAGACTCAGGATGAGAGCAACAGTAGAGATATAGAAAGCAGCAAACCGCAGAACACTGGAGCAAGCAGGACTCAGTCAGTAGATAAATACAGCAAGTGAGGTAGACTGGTGAGAGGCAGACTCAGGATGACACCAACACTGGAGATATGGGGCTAGATTTAAAGGCTCACGTTAAACCAGCCTCTAAGTGAAAAAGGCACATCGCTCGCAAATAATACATGCGTTACGGCAGATTTAATAGGTACTCTACAAGAATAGCGATCGAGCATAGACACAGCCAAAACATGTAACACAAAAGCCGTTGTCGCTCATGTTAATGCACAACGGGCAGCCAAATCACACGATAACATCGCTCAAAACAATATGTAACATAACGGCTGCCATTGTCAAGCAACCCTGATTGATGCAAAAACAAATTCAAACAAACAGCCAATCCCAAAGCCCCAAAGTATCAAAAAACTTCAAATACACCTATATATACCCAAAAAAAGTCACACACTGTCTGTTATCGAGTTCTTGAGAGCTAGATACCAGGACCCAGGAGCAGAGGATAGTGATCAGAGAGAGGGAGACAGGAGCGTTCATTGGAGGTAGAAGGAGATTTTTGAGTTTGGAGAGAGGTGCACTAACTATACACATATTACACTTTTGCACATATTACATACACATACAAACACATACACATACATACACATAGTCCTTTTATTTTATAACACCTTACACATTTTCCATTTTATTTTTACAGTGTGAATCTGTGAGTGAAAGTGTGTGACAGAGAGTGAGTGGATCGAGTGTGTCTGTGAGGGCCTGTGGGAGTGCCTGGGTGTGAGTGGGTGAGTGATGGCAAGGAGAGGAGGACAGGAGAGAGGGATGGGGAGAGTAGTGGAGGAGGAGGAAGGTCAGGAGGGCATCCCTGAGCAGAGCAGGTGTGGGAGAGGGAGATCCACAGGGTGGAGGGGGACCCGGCCCACAAGAGCAGGCACACGCAGGACAGGGACAGAACCTGCAGTGGGATAAGGGGTAGTTGCTGGGGAGCACCACACACAGTCAGGGTCAGACCAGGCAGGGCACTCCGGCTCTGAATCCTCCCATGCTGGAGGTGACGAGGGCAGGATCAGGGATCCGAAATACGCAGAGGAGGAGAACACGGCTCTCGTGGAAGCTGTCCTGGAGAGGCAGAGTGTTCTTCACCCAACGGCAAAGGTCCCTGTCCTGTCAGAGACGAGGAAGGCAGCCTGGAACCAGATATGTAGCTGGGTCAATCCGGTGGCTCCATGCAGGCGGGACATGGAGTCCATCAAAAAGAGATGGGGCGACTGCCGGAGGGTGGTCAAGAATAAAATGACCGAGTTCGCCAAGCACGCCCAAGGCACTGGAGGTGGCCCACCTGGCCCTATCACCTTCTGCGGCTGGGAGGAGATGGTGCGGCAGACCATGTCCCTGACCATGATCGAGGGGGTCATTGGAGGAGCTGACACTGGGGATGAGAGGAGCCTCCACACTAACGGTAAGTGCAACACTACATAACAACACACTACATCAACCAACACCAACTGCACACACAGTCACACCTCAACACATGCCCATCATTCAGCCATACAACTGCACCAACACAGCACCCTGAGGGTTAAAAACAGGACACAACACCAGGACAAATGTCAAGGTCCAACTTGGGACAAACCTGTCAAAGTCCTACTTCAACCCTCCTGTCGCTGTGCTCATCACACACAATACACAAACCGTGATGTTCAAAATGTCGTCTGTTAAATATCATCACTGTTCACACACAGTCACCCATGTCCCCATAGGGAAGTCAGCACCTAACCCCTTGAGTGCTAGAGGGATCATCAATGCATTGATCAACAATGCTTTGGCAACCCCTCTGGGACTCAAAGGGTTAACCAGACAACAAACAAGTCAATAGGCCAACGATCACATGGTATACAGGGGACATTCACTAAGCGGTGACAAAGAGATCATGGAGACAAAGTAACCCTCACACACCCTCACTTCACCAATACCAGTGTTAGTCTATGGAGAATATGCAACAACAAGAATCAAGTTGATAGTGTACCATTGTACAGACTCCATGGAAAACACTGGAAATGGGGAAAGGAGATCACTGGAGAAGTCACCATCATGTTCACTTCATCATTTCAACATCAGCGCTTACTGAATCTCAAAAAGGGTGGATCAGGTCACACATCACAGTGTCCCAGAGAATAACTGCTTGTATGTGCAACACACAGGCCGAATACTATTCCACAGAATTAAAGGTGGATGAAGTAGGCCTTGGTGTTGAGACCCCGCTCCGTTGCTGACTGTATCCTGGCTGATAACCGCTACATTTCTGACCGTATTGTGGCTATTAACCACTTCTGTGCTGGCTGTAGTCTGGCTGTAGACCCGCTCCGTTGCTGACTATATTCTGGTATAGAACCGCTCCATAGCCGACCAGTAGGGGCGATTTTCCGTTCTGTTGCGATATCCCTATTCCGCTTAACGGGTTCCGGTTCCTACCAGACCCGCCTGTGTCAGAGCGACCCCTGGTGGCTATTACAATTCTGGGCATTCGGTACATGCAGTGTTGCGCCGCATGGCGCTGCTCCTTGTCGACCAAAAGGGCTAAGCTTGGGTTTAAGTAGTGTTGAGCGAGCACCCCGATGCTCGGGTGCTCGGGTGCTCTTACCGAGCACCCCCTGAGGCTCGAGTGCTCGGCTGAGCACCCGAGCCCCATTGAATAGAATGGGGCGACACGAGCATTACACCAGGCACCCCCTGCTCTGATGAGGGGAGGGTGCCTGGTCAATGCCCCCCTTCATCTCCGCAATGTCCCCCTTCATCTCCTCTATGCCCCTCTTCCACAATGTCCCCCTTCATCTCCGCTATGCCCCTCTTCCACAATGTCCCCCTTCATCTCCTCTATGGCATAGAGGAGATGAAGGGGGACATTGTGGAAGAGGGGCATAGCGGAGATGAAGGGGGACATTGTGGAAGAGGGGCATAGAGTCTATGCCCCTCTTCCACAATGTCCCCCTTCATCTCTGCTATGCCCCTCTTCCACAATGTCCCCCTTCATCTCCGCTATGCCCCTCTTCCACAATGTCCCCCTTCATCTCCTCTATGCCTCTCTTCCACAATGTCCCCCTTCATCTCCACACTGTCCCCCTTCATCTCCGCAATGCCCCCTTCATCTCCGCAATGCCCCCGTACCTCCAGTCCCTGGTGGTCCAGCGGAGCGTCTTCAGATCTGTGCCTCCTCCGGCACAGATCCCCGCCACCCGAACATGGCGGGCGAGCACATGGCGGTACTCGACGAGTACCGCCATGTGCCGAGCAGAGCGATGCTCGAGCCGATCCGAGCATCGGCCGAGCATGCTCGCTCAACACTAGGTTTAAGCTTCTCCTTAACAACTGATAGCAGTGTGCACATTCGAAGTACCAGTACCGGAGTTCTACTCTGAACATTTTACTCTGATCTACCTCTGTGGCCTTACTACCTGCTACTCTGTGCTCACTCCCTCTGGGAGTTTCTCTGTTTGGTTGGGCGTTACCTGTAACCCTTCGTGTTCCTGGAGTGACCAGGTAGGGTTTACTACTGCCTCGGCAGTTCCACCGCTAGAGACAGTGTTATTCCACCGTACTGCAGGCTGAGGGCCATTAGCTGTGTGTCAGCTACCTACTGTTGCCTCGATCCACCCCTAGCATTCTAGGGTCTATAATTTGCAGCTACCTTGGTCTCTATTATCTTTCCTGTGGGGTGACGGTTGCTCCACTGTTGCCCGGTATTTGGAGACTGTATTCGGTTCTAAACTCCACGGTGACAGTCTCGTTCCATACAGTCTGATTCTGAGTTGTCTCGTTCCTGGTTCTTGGTGTCCAGGCATCTGGACAGTGCCAGTCTTTGCTCCCTACAGTCTGGGTCAGTGTTGCCTCGTTCCTAAGTGTTTAGGTACCCAGGGGTCTGGGTAGTGCCAGTTCTGGTTCTCGTACTCCTCCTCTGTACGGTCACCTGGTCAGCTTCCCTACGGGTTGCCAGCATCTATCCATGAACTATTCATTCAGTTGTGCTTGTCTAAGTACTCCTTATTGCATTCCTGTAGTTACTGTGTATTATTTGTTTCTGTAGCTCTGCCTGGTGGTCACCTGGGCCTTACTCAGTATATGCTCTTTTTTCAACAAAGTCTTTTAACCTTACCAATGTGTCTGAGTGTTCATCTAAAACCGTAACAGTATGGGAGTGCTCTGCACTGTCCTCACATCTACCATGTAGTCCCACAGCCATTCCATTTCTAACCACCTGTCCAGTGAAGGGTGAGGAAAGTGCCCACACTGTTCCTCTCTGGTCTCGTGAAAGTGTGTCATCCTATCTGGGTATGGGAGTGCTCTGCACTGTTCTCACATCTACCGTGTAGTCCCAGGGCCATTCCATTTCTAACCACCTGTCTAGTGAAGAGTGAGGAAAGTGCCTACACTGTTCCTCTCTGGTCTTGTGAAGGTGGGCCATTCTATCTGTGTATGGGAGTGCTCTGCACTGCCGTCACATCTACCGTGTAGTCCCAAGGCCATTCCTTTTCTGACCACCTGACTGGTGAAGGGTAAGGAAAGTGACTCCACTGTTCCTTCCTGGTCTCATGAAGGTGTGCCACCATATACTGCCCCTTTGTGTCATTACCATACTACTGTTGTGTCATTTGTTGCCATCAGCCTGTTGCCTTATCTCCTGTCATTTATTGTATTTAATAAAGTTTTACCTTAAGTTCATCTGTACTTGTCATGTTAATTGTTAAAATGTCACGTGTTAATTTCCTAGTCACTCCGTGACAGTATGAAAGGGCCATGAACACTGACTGTACTGACACCAGTAGCAGGCAGTCGCTGAGTATTATGTCCAGGATGGACATGCAGGAACAACGGCTTGATCAGTTGTCATTAGTGTTGCAGACACTGCTAGACCAAACCGTGCATTTGGTCAATGTTGGGCAACCACTGATGGCCTCCTCGGTAGTGGCATCCGTTACCATCACTCAGGTGGAAAATATGTATTACAAGGGCTTGTCTGGGTCCGCTCCTCTGCCCCTAAGATACAATGGGGATCCCACATTATGTTGCGGGTTCATTAATCAGCTCGGAATTTTTTTGCTACTGGTCCCTCATGCTTTCCAATCCGAGAGATGCAAAGTAGGCTTTATGATTTCTCTGTTGACCGGCAAAGCCTTGGCGTGGGCCAATCCATTATGGGAGACGGTGAAACCAATCACTTCAGATTTCTCTCAGTTCATTGAGGCATTCCGAGGGTTTTCAATGTCCCTGGTAGGTCCATCTCTGCCGCAAAAAAACTAATGAGAATTCAGCAGGGCACCCACACGGTAGCAGAGTATGCTATTGAATTTCGCACATCTGCGGCAGAGGTGGGATGGAATAATGAGGCTCTGGTGGCAGCCTTCTTGCAGGGACTAAACTATACAATCAAAGATGAAATAGCAGCCCGCGAATTTGTATCGTTTTGTTTGACTCACAGATAAAAAACACAGTTTTATTAAATACAATAATACACAAAGTACCCTCACAGGTCCTGTAATATACAACTTATAGTACAGACACACGACAGGTAAATTAGGCCCCCACAGGTCCAGCACAAATATAGGAGACAAACAGTTTATGTTGACACGGGTCAGGCAGATGATAAGGTTTCCAGGTTTCAGCAATGCAGGAGTTAACGTTCATCAAGATAGGAAAACAGTCCCATATGTGAAGGTATTGAGCTGATTCTTAAACAGCGAGTACCAGTCCACTGAAATAAACAGGAGCGCTACCGGTGCTGACATGGAGGCAACACTTGCAACCGGTTGACAGAGTAGAGCTTAACCAATGGCAATGTACCGGTGCAATCATAGAGGTAACACTGGCAACCGGTTTTGACACAGTGGAGCGTAGCCAATGGCAATGTACCAATGCAATTACGGAGGCAACACAGGTAACCGGTTTTGACAGAGTGGAGCGTAGCCAATGGCAATGTACTGGTGCTATTACGGAGGCAACTCTTGCAACCGGTATTGACAGAGTGGAGCATAGCCAATGGCAATGTACCGGTGCTATCACGGAGGCAACACTTACAACTGGTTTTGCAGAATGGAGGACTAGGCCAGAGGCGCTACGTAGAGGCAAAATGGGACAATACTAGACAAGCCTGCGGGTGCAGAGGTGACAAACAAGGCAAGGCACCAGAAGTCAGAATGTCGTTGAGGCGACCAGGACCAAAACGGAGATCTGCAACCGGTTTTGACAGAGTGGATTGTAACAAATGGCAATGTACCCTTGCAATCACGGAGGCAACACTGGCAACTGGTTTTGACAGAGTGAAGTTTAGTCAATGGCAATGTACCGGTGCTATCACGGAGGCAACTCTTGCAACCGGTATTGACAGAGTGGAGCATAGCCAATGGCAATGTACCGGTGCTAACACGGAGGCAACACTTGCAACCGGTTTTGACAGAGTGGAGCGTAGCCAATGGCAAAGTACCGGTGCTATCACGGAGGCAACACTTGCAACCGGTTTTGACAGAGTGGAGCGTAGCCAATGGCAATGTACCGGTGCTATCACGGAGGCAACACTTACAACTGGTTTTGCAGAATGGAGGACTAGGCCAGAGGCACTCCGTAGAGGCAAAATGGGACAATACTAGGCAAGCCTGCGGGTGCAGAGGTGACAAACAAGGCAATTCACCAGAAGTCAGAATGTCGTTGAGGCGACCAGGACCAAAACGGAGATCTGCCGAGTCGGAGCCCAGGAGGAGGAACGTCAGCCAGGCCGGATCAGAACACAGGAGCAGGAACGTCAGCCAGTCCGGGTCGGTACACGGTAGCAGGAACGTCATCCCGGCCGGGTCGATACACAGGAATGAACACTGAAGAATAGTCAGGCAATCCAGGTCAGTACACAGGCGCAGGAACTGGAGAGTAGTCTGGCAAGCCAAGTCGGTACACAGGAAACTTCATAAGCAAACGTAGCATTGGCACAGGAACACCACGATAGGGCCCAGTATATAAAGGCTATACTGGGTGGGCTTAACACAGGGCAACCAATGAGGTCCTCACTTTGGATAACTGACACCGTGCACCGGGCACCGTGATAGTACCCCCCTCTCAAAGACACCCCCTCCTAGAAGAGGGACCTGGCTTCTGAGGATATTTAGAGTGAAAAATATGCAGTAATCTAGGAGCATGAAGGTCCTTTTGATCAACCCAAGAACGTTCCTCCGGACCATAACCTTTCCTATTGACCAAGTACTGCAATTTTCCTCTAAATCTGCGTGAATCAATAATACTTTGAACTTCGTACTCCTCCTGACCCTCCACCTCTACCGGGCCGGGAACCACAGGAGTAGTTGTGTAACAGTTGCATACCAGAGGTTTCAAGAGGGATACATGGAACACATTATGAATTACCATGGACGCAAGGAGATCCAAGGCATATGAGACAGGGTTAATTTTACGGATCACCCAGAACGGACTAATAAACCGGGGAGCCTACTTATTAGACGGAACATGCAACTTGAGGTTTCTGGAGGATAGCCATACCCGGTCCCCAACCTGGAAGGAGACTGCTGGCAGCCGTCTATGATTGGCGTGGCGCTGATGACGTTGAAAAGACTTACTGAGGGTCCTCTGAACCTGTGCCCAAGTGGAGCAGAGTTGCTCTATGTGCTCGTCCAGAGCTGGAATCTGCTGTGACTGGAAGGAGTCCGGGAGCAAACAAGGCTGGAACCCGTAGTTGGTGAGAAACTGGGAGCTCCCGGACGATAAATTAACCGCACAGTTCCTGGCGAACTCTGCCCACGGCAACAGGTCGGCCCAGTTATCATGATGATCTGTGACAAAACAGAGCAGGAACTGCTTCAGTGCCTGATTGGCAAGCTCAGCGGCCTCATTGGTCTGGAGATGGTAGGCAGAGGAGAAGGACAGTTGAATGCTCATCTGTTCACAAAATGGTCTCCAAAATCTGGACACAAACTGGCTCCCACGGTCCGACACCAGAACTCTAGGTACCCCATGCATCCAAAACACCTCCTTAGCGAAAACAACAGCCAGTTCCTGGGCAGAGGGAAGGCCAGGGAGGGGCACAAAATGAGCCATTTTAGAAAACCTGTCAACCACCATTAGGATTAATGAATACCCTCTAGATACTGGCAACTCTCCCATGAAATCAATGGATACGTGGGACCAGGGATGTTTACCATTGGGCACTGGTTGGAGTAGGTCCACAGGGAGGTGTCTAGGGGTCTTGGCACGCGCACAGGTGGCACAGGCTGCGGTAAATGCAGAACAGTCATCCCTCAGAGAGGGCCACCAGAAAACTTGTGAGAGAGACCATATTAATTGATCCCTACAGATATGCCCAGCAGCCTTAGACGAGTGGTATGTTTCAAGTAATCGAGTATGAAATGGCTCATCAACAAAACACTTGCCCACTGGGGTTTCCAGGGGATCCGTAGCCTGGGTGGCCAAAATCTCTACCCCCAGTGGCGAAGTGATACTAGTACGTAGGGTAGCCAAAATGTGGTCAGGCTGTATAATGGGTACTGGGAACTCGTCCCTATCGGTCTCAGGTTCAAATTGTCTAGACAGGGCATCAGCCCTAACATTCTTGGAACCCAGCAAATATGATACTATGAAATTGAATCGGGATAGAAGCAGAGCCCATCTGGCCTGACAAGAGGACAATCTCTTAGCCTCTGAAAGATAAGTCAGGTTTTTGTGGTCAGTGAGGATTAATACAGGACTTCTGGTACCTTCCAATAGGTGACGCCATTCCTTCAGGCCGAGAAAGATAGCCAGCAGTTCTCTGTCACCTATCTCATAGTGACTTTGGACACTCGACAACTTCTTAGAGAAAAACCCACATGGTCTGAGAGCGCCCCCTGCAACCGGGCATTGAGATAGCACTGCCCGTACCCCAATATCAGAGGCATCGACCTCTAGAGTAAATGGAATGGACGGGTTGGGGTGGGATAGTAGAGAAGCAGCTGCAAAAGCGGATTTCAGTGTCTCAAAGGCATGTTCGGCTGCTTCAGACCATTGGGAAGGATTAGCGCCCTTGTGTGTGAGGTCAGACAGTGGTTTCACAATAGTGGAAAAATTCTTAATAAACTTTCTGTAATAATTAGCGAACCCCAAGAAGTGCTGGATCGCCTTTAACCCTTTGGCCCGTGGCCATTGTAATACTGCCGCAAGTTTTTCCTGATCCATAGCGATACCTTCCTTAGCGATCACGAACCCCAAAAAGGGCACTCTGGGTCTGTGAAACTCAAATTTTTCCATGTTACAAAATAGTTTGTTTTTACGCAAGCGGAGCAACACTTCGGACACATCCTTGATGTGTTGGGACAAATTAGCCGAGTGTATAAGTATATCATCAAGGTAGACAACAACACAGGACTGTAGCATATCACGGAGGATATCATTAATATATTCTTGGAAAACCGCAGGTGCGTTACAGAGACCAAACGGCATAACTAGATATTCATAATGCCCGGATCTAGTATTATATGCCGTTTTCCACTAATCCCCAGCTTTTATCCTGATCAGGTTATAGGCCGCACGTAGGTCTAATTTCGTAAAGATGGAGGAACCTTTTAACCTGTCAAATAGTTTGGTGATGAGTGGTATCAGATAGGCATTCTTGGTCATTAACTTATTTAGGCCACGGTAATCAATACACGGCCTTAATTCGTCATTCTTCTTTTTCACAAAAAAGAACCCAGCACCAGCAGGCGAGGTAGATCTCCTAATGATCCCTCTCTTGAGGGCATCCTCAATGTGTTCTTCCATAGCTTGATTTTCATCGCATGACAGTGGGTACGTACGTCCCTTAGGGGGCACCACCCCCAGAGGCAAATCAATGGCACAATCGTACGACCTGTGTTGAGGCAGGGTGCTAGCCTCTCCCTTACTGAAAACGTCACTGAATTATCGGTATTCAAGTGGCACTGAGGGAGAGGCACACAGGATCTTAACAGGGTGAGACACACAATGCTTCATACAATATTGAGACCAAGAAGTAATCTCACAATTCTGCCAATCAAACTGGGGATTATGCAGCTGCAACCAAGGGAACCCCAGAATTACTGCATGGTGAGGGGAATGGATTATCTGGAACTGCTGTTCCTCTCTGTGAAGAACCCCAATCGTCATAGTTAGTGGTGTGGTTTCCATAGTAATCTGAGCTGGTTCTAATGATCTGCTGTCAATGGCTTCAATTGCTAGAGGCAATTCCCTTTTAACCAGCGAAATCTTGTGTAGTTCAGCCAAGGCACTATCCATAAAGTAACCGGACGCGCCGGAATTAATCAGGGCCAGAACCTCCACTGAGTGATCTGCCCAAGAGAAAACCACCTGGATCGTGGTTTTCTATATGATAGGATCTGAGGACGGTTGAACACCACCTAGGGCCTGTCCCCCAAAGTACCCAGGTGCGTTCGTTTCCCGGACGGGACAGGTTCTTAGCATATGCCAAGCTTTACCACAGTACAAACATAACCCCTGCCTCCTGCAGTGTGCCCGTTCCTCCTTGGTTAACCTGGTAAACCCTAGTTGCATAGGTTCTCAGGATTCTTGTTTAAGGTCATGAGGTTTAGGCAATGAAGGAGGGGTGGGTGGGCACAATGAACTGCTGAGCACACCACTTTTAGGATGTAGCCTAAGGTCTTTCGCCACAAGTCTCTCACGGATCCGAGTGTCAATCAGAATGGCATAATCAATATATTCGTCTAAATCATTAGGCAATTCTCTAGCTGCAGTCTCATCTTTGATATGGTCAGCCAGACCTTGGGCAAAGGCTGCTACCAATGCCTCATTATTCCAACCTACCTCTGCTGCTAATGTGCAGAATTCTATGGAGTAGTCACCCACCGTCTGATTGCCCTGTTGTATTTCCATCAGATGTTTAGCAGCAGAGACGGTTCTACCAGGAATTTCAAATACTCTCTGAAATGTTTGCACAAATTCCCTGAAATTCCTGGTGCAAGGTTTAGCACTCTCCCATAAGGGATTGGCCCATGCCAGGGCTCTGCCGGTCAGTAAAGATATCATAAACCCAACTTTACTGCGGTCATTAGGAAAGGCATGAGTGGTTAATTCTAGAAATATCTCAAGTTGGTTAATAAACCCTCTGCATAGACTGGGTTCGCCATCATATATGAGTGGCAACGGGGCAGAAGCGGTTAACCATTTGACTGAGGCCACAGAAGTCACGGATAGACTCTCCAGTGTCGAAGCTGGGGGGACCACCGGATTAGGGACAGGCTTGTCAAGGTGCACTGTGCGCTCGAGAATAGTTTGTATAGCCAATGCCAACTGATCCAAGCGCTGCTCATGTACATCCATCCTCCAATGGATGTTCTGTGTATTACCTTCACCCTTATTGTCTGAGGTCATGGCCCTTTCGTACTGTAACGGTTTGTTTGACTCACAGACACAGAGTTAGGATAAAAAACACAGTTTTATTAAATACAATAATACACAAAGAACCCTCACAGGTCCTGTAATATACAGCTTATAGTACAGACACACGACAGGTAAATTAGTCCCACACAGGTCCAGCACAAATATAGGAGACAAACAGTTTATGCTGACACGGGTCAGGCAGATGATAAGGTTTCCAGGTTTCAGCAATGCAGGAGTTAACGTTCATCAAGATAGGAAAACAGTCCCATATGTGAAGGTATTGAGCTGATTCTTAAACACTCCAAAGACTGAATTCACAGCGAGTACCAGTCCACTGAAGTAAACAGGAGCGCTACCGGTGCTGACACGGAGGCAACACTTGCAACCGGTTTTGGACAGAGTAGAGCGTAACCAATGGCAATGTACTGGTGCAATCACGGAGGTAACACTGGCAACCGGTTTTGACAGAGTGGAGCGTAGCCAATGGCAATGTACCAGTACTATCACAGAGGCAACACTTGCAACCTGTTTTGACAGAGTGGAGAGTAACCAATGGCAATGTAACGGTGCTATCACGGAGGCAATACTTGCAACCGGTTTTGACAGAGAGGAGCATAGCCAATGGCAATGTCCCGATGCTAACACGGAGGCAACACTTGCAACCGGTTTTGACAGAGTGGAGCGTAGCCAATGGCAAAGTACCGGTGCTATCACGGAGGCAACACTTGCAACCGGTTTTGACAGAGTGGAGCGTAGCCAATGGCAATGTACCGGTGCTATCATGGAGGCAACACTTACAACTGGTTTTGCAGAATGGAGGACTAGGCCAGAGGCGCTCCGTAGAGACAAAATGGGACAATACTAGGCAAGCCTACGGGTGCAGAGGTGACAAACAAGGCAAGGCACCGGAAGTCAGAATGTCGCTGAGGCGACCAGGACCAAAACAGAGATCTGCCGAGTCAGAGCCCAGGAGCAGGAATGTCAGTCAGGCCGGATCAGGACACAGGAGCAGCAACGTCAGCCAGTCCGGGTCGGTACATGGTAGCAGGAACGTCAGCCACGCCGGGTCGATACACAGGAACGAACACGGAAGAATTGTCAGGCAATCCGGGTCGTTACACAGGAGCAGGAACTGGAGAGTAGTCAGGAAAGCCAAGTCGGTACACTGGAAACTTCATAAGCAAACGTAGCACTGGCACAGGAACACCACGAAAGGGCAATGTGTAGGTGCAGGAGCCCAGTATATAAAGGCTATACGGGGCGGGCTTAACACAGGGCAACCAATGAGGACCTCACATTGGATAAGTGACAGAAAAAATAAAAACAAGGAATCACGGGCACCGTGATAGTATTACCAAGTGACGTGGACCAACTCATCTCTTTTGTCATCCTAATTGACACACGTATAAGAGAAAGGTTCACTTTTAAGGATAACAGGCCAAGGCAAGAGTTGCACCCAATACCTAACAGGGAGCTCCCACCCATACCTCCCTTGTCACCCAGTTCGGAGTCTAGTAGGGCTGAACCCATGCAGGTTGGCTTTACACGGTTATCTCGGGAGGAACGGTCCTTCCGCCGCAGAGAAGGCCTATGCCTGTATTGTGGGAAGGCTGGGCATATGCTACGAGGTTGTCTGGTGCATCTGCGAAATGTACGCACCTAGGATCTTTAAGTGGACAGATCCTAGGTGGAGTCAGTTGGTCCCCAGAGCTTGATTCGAGTAAACCCATTATTCAGGTGACGATTTCATGGGCCAATTTCTCAGTGACCACTCCAGTCTTGATCGATTCTGGTGCGGCTGGGTATTTTATTGATGGTGATTTTGTGAACAAACACAATATTCCAGTCACGCCCTGTGAGTCTCCATTGGCAGTGGAAGCTATTGACGGTCGTCCTCTTGATCCTTCCTATGTCACACATGAGACCTGTCCACTGACCCTAAGAGTAGGAGCTCTCCATGTGGAGACTCTACAATTTCAGGTGATCCAGGCTCCACACCGCGCTGTCATTTTGGAGTTCCCATGGCAGTCCTGTGTAGTAGTGTACCTGGTCGACATCTCAATACACTCTCCTGATATTGAGACACAAAAGAGAGATGTCACTACGGTACTGCAAAAACCGAGGGAGAACAAACTTCATTGCAAACTTGAGAAATGCGAATTTCATAAGGAGCAGGTACTGTCACGGTTTGATAAGACTCTCAGACGTAAGGTTAAGGTAAAAACAGAACTTTATTGAAAAGTTAAAGGCAATCCCTTAGGGTTTTCATACACATACAAACAATACATAGAAGATAATGACATTAGCAAATAGGTTCTACCGGCCTTGCCAATATACCGGGCAAAGCAACCCAGGTGAGTCTGGAACAAGAGGCTCTACTGGCCCTGCCAATATACCGGGCTGGGCAGCCTAACGGGATACCAGTGTAGTAGGCTCTACCGGCCTTGCCAATACTGGGTAAGGCAACCGTAAGGTGGCAACGTAAAAGGTTCTACCGGCCTTACCAAATACCGGGCAAGGCAGCCTGACGGAATACCAATGAGTAGGCTCTACCGGCCTTGCCAATACCGGGTAAGGCAACCTTAAGGTGGCAAAGTGAAAGGTTCTACTGGCCTTACCAATATACCGGGCAAGGCAGCCCAAGGGAAGGTGACAACCACAGTGACCTAATGACTGTCAGATGGTAATGACAGTAAGATGGAATATAGAGGTCAAGTGGTTTCACTGTAATCAGATACTCTTGTGCCCATATACTGTAGGAATTAATGCTGTTAGGACTGGACAGCGCACTCGGAACCATCAAGTACCTGACTGCAAGTCAGGGAGTAAACCAGCTCCCTACGTTAGGAACATACAGGCAGAATAAGAGCCGCAAGGCTTAGTGGAGCAAACCAGCATCCGCACGCTGGGACCAACAGACTGTAATATGAGCCGCAATGCTAATGGAGCAAACCAGCGTCCACATGCTGGAACCAACAAGCTGAATGTGAGCCGCAAGGCTAATGGAACAAACCAGCGTCCGCACGCTGGAACCAACAGGCTGAATGTGAGCCGCAAGGCTTAGTGAAGCAAACCAGTGTCCGCACGTTGGGACCAACAGGCTGAATGTTAACCACAAGGCTTAGTGGAGCAACCAGCGCACGCACGCTGGAACCAACAGGCTGAATGTGAGCCGCAAGGCTAATAGTGTAAACCAGTGTCCGCACGCTGGGACCAACAGGCTGAATGTGAGCCACAATGCTAGTGAAGCAAACCAGCGTCCGCACGTTGGGAACCAACAGGAGGAAATGTCGCCGAAGCGAATGAAGAACTATGTCGCCACAGATGCAGGAACTGGAAGCAGGAAACAACAGGAACCAGCAGAGAAGATCAACCGGATCCAGCGCGGCCAAGCAGACTGGCAGCAGGAACATCAGCTACTGATGAAAACAACCAGAACTGGACTGGAACTGACAAAGCAGGCAGGAACTCAGGAACAGGTCGACTCAGGAACTGAGGAACTCAGCAACAGGCCCAATCAGCTACTGAAGTATGGAGGAAGTGGATGCTGTCAAAGACACCACGAAAGGTCAACCAGAGGGTGCCCAGACTGAGTTTAAAAAGGCAATGTGAGGCGGGCTGAAGGCAGACAGCCAATGGGAACCCCCTACAAGTAATAGACACTGAATTGCAGCAATCACGGGCACCGTGATAGGTACCCTTTCTGGGTTATGTCATTTCAACTAACGGAATTGTTATGGATACGGAAAAACTGTTGGCAGTATTACAATGGCCACATACAATGGGCCTGAAGGCCATACAAAGATTCCTCTGTTTTGCAAACTATTATAGGAAGTTCATTCGTAATTTCTCATCTTTGGTCAAACCTTTGACTGACATGACACATAAGGGTGCTAACCCATCGTTATGGTCCCCCGAGGCCAACGATGCTTTTGAGGCCCTGAAGTCTGCCTTTTCAACGGCTCCTATATTGGTGCATCCAAACACTGCTCTGCCCTTCACCCTTGAGGTATACGCTTCTGAGACAGGGGTAGGGGCAGTTCTATCACAGAGAGCTGAGCCTGGTAAACCCCTGATGCCTTGCAGGTTTTTTCCTAAAAAGATGACAAAGGCTAAAAACGTATATGACATAGGGGACCGTGAGTTGCTGGCCATCATCCTTTCCCTTCGGGAGTGGAGTCACCTCCTGGAAGGGACTAAGGCTCCTGTATTAATTTTAACGGATCATAAGAATCTAACGTACTTATCAGAGGCCAAGAGACTGTCCCCAAGACAAGCCAGATGGGCATTATTCCTGTGTACATTTAATTTTGTAGTTTCGTACCTTCCTGGTTCCAAGAACACCCGAGCTGACACCTTGTCTAGACAGTTTGGTCCAGAGCATGAGTCTGGCAGTGAACCTGTTCCAATTATCCATCCTGATCGCATTTTAGCGACTATTCGTACGAGCATTACCTCTCCTCTGGGTGAGGAGATCCTGACGTCACAAAACAATGCCCCAGTTGAGAAACCCAGTGGGAAATGTTTAGTAGCTGACAATCTCCGCACTAAGCTACTAGAAACCTACCATTCATCCAAAGCAGCCGGGCATATTGGTCAAGACCAACTAATTTCACAGCTATTTTGGTGGCCTAGTCTGATAGCAGATTGTGCAGCCTTTCTTGAAGTCTTTTCCGTATGCGCCCGTGCCAAGACTCCTAGTCATCTACCCCTAGGACTACTCCAGGCTGTTCCTAATGGGGAACGCCCGGGGTCACACATTTCATTAGACTTTATGGTAGAGTTACCTAGATCCAAGGACTGCACAGTCAAACTAATGATAGTAGACAGATTCTCTAAGATGGCACATTTTGTTCCGCTCCTTGGACTACCCTCCTCTAAGGAATTGGCTATGGTATTTGCTAGAGAGGTATTTAGGCTCCACGTAGTACCTTGTGTTGTGCTCTCTAATCATGGGAGTCAGTTCGTATAGAGGTTTTTGAAGGCCTTTTGTGATCAGATGGGTATCAAACTGCTATTTTCATCCGCCTATCACCCCCAGACCAATGGTGCTGCAGAAAGAGCCAACCAAGGACTGGAACAATTCTTGCACTGTTTCGCTTCTGGCCATCATGATAATTGTGTTGATCTATTGCCATGGGCAGAGTTTGCCAGGAATTGTGCCATAAACTCTTCGTTTGGGAGCTCTCCTTTCCTGATCAATTATGGATTCCAACCCTCTCTGCTCCCGGATACATTTCGGGCACAGGACATTCCGGCTCTGAATGAGCATATGGAGCAGCTTTGCTCCACATGGGCACAGGTTCAGAATAATTTGCCAAGGTCCTCAGATTGATATCACAGACATGCAGATTGCAGTAGGCGTCCTGCTCCGGTCTTTCAGGTGGGGAGTGTATTGGTTTTCAGTACACTCAGAGGCAGGCAATTTGGTAAAACACAGTTTTATTGAATCCAGACAGAATAAAGTAACCCTCATGGGTCCAGCAATAGTTAACAAACAATACTGACACAGGACAGGTTACTAAATAACATTAGCCCACACGGGTCCAGTATCAGAGAGCAATACATATACTGACACAGGTCAGGAACAGTTTGTGTGCTATAGTGAGACACTGATGGTAAATGCTATTAGGTCAGTAGGCTGGGAGGCCCTAATAGCAAGGCCCAAGAAGCACTCTCTCCGGATGAGTGCCAAAATAGCGACTAGGCCCAGGAAGGATGACCGAGGCCCAGATGGATCACGACTACCTGTAGTACTGCAACCGCAGGAACAACAGAACGCCCAGGAATACACACAGATTGCGACCCAGGGTAACTGTACTGGACAATAGATATAATAACGCTAGTCTTGATGGCAACTGCCGGGTGACTGAGCCGACGGAGGCGCCCTGGAGACCAACCTCAGTAACGGAGCAGTGACCAGCCAGCGTATATTGTGCCAAAGAATAGCTCCTACCCTGGTGAGACCGGAAGGCCCTGGTAATGGGCGCTTGGCTTGATAGCAACTGTCAAGAGCGGAGACTAACTGTGGCGCCCAGGAGACCAACCACAGTGGTAACAATAACAAGCCAAACGTATAGTAAGCAAGCGAGATCAACGTCAGCCCTGGGTAAGGAGGAAGGAGGCAGCAAGGCACAAATGGGTCGCAGTCACAGAATGGTAATGCAGTACTCGAGGCAACCAACTGGGCCAGCACACTCAAGACAGCGCACAGGTGATACTCTCTACTGGATGCGGTAGTGCACCGGACTGGAGGCACTGAACAGGAACGTCAGCCAGGCCGGGTTGGTACATGGAGCAGGAACGTCAGCCAATCCAAGTCGATACACGGAGCAGGAACGTCAGCCAATCCAAGTCGGTACTCGGAGCAGGAATGTAAGCCAGACCGGATCGGTATACGGAGCAGGAACGTCAGCCAATCCAAGTCGGTACATGGAGCAGCAACGTCAGCCAGACCGGGTCGGTACATGGAGCAAGAACAGGATCAGAGAGAGTAGTCAGGCAGTCTGGGTCATACACAGGATATCACACGTTAACGGCAGCAAGCACTAAGCAACGGGAACACCACGAAAGGGCCCTGTATGAGTGAAAGGGCAAAGTACTTAAAGGCTACCACTGGGTGGAGTAATCACACGCTACCAATAAGAAAACATCAGAAATCATGTGTCAAAAAGTCTGGGAGCATGGAGGTCATTCTGATCAACTCAGGAACGTTCTTCAGAGCCAGAGCCCTTCCAGTGAACCAAATATTGCAACTTTCCTCTAAGTATCCTGGAGCCAATTACTCTTTGTACTGTGTACTCCTCCTGATCTTGTACCTGCACAGGCCCAGGAACAACAGGAGCAGTAGCATAACAGTTGCAAACTAAAGGCTTCAGCAAGGAAACGTTGAACACATTATGAATCCGCATGGATGCTGGTAGATCCAGATCTTGCGGATAACTTTAAAGGGACCGACAAACCGAGTAGCCAACATCTTACATGGAACCTTCAGATTGAGGTTTCTGGAGGAAAGCCATACCCTGTCCCCAACCTGGAAGGAGACCGCCAGCAGCCGTCTGCGATTAGTGTGACACTGATAAAGCTGGAACGAAGCACTGAAGGTCCTCTGTACCTGTGCCGAAGTGGAGCGGAGTTGCTCTATATGCTCATCCAGAGCTGTAATTTGCTGCGTCTGAAATGAGTCCGGGAGCAAGCATGGTTGAAACCCGTAATTGATGAGAAACGGGGAGCTCCTGGACAATGAATTAACTGCACAAATCCTGGCAAACTCTGCCCACGGCAACAGGTCAGCCCAATTGTCATGATGATCGGACACAAAACAGAGTAGGAATTGTTCCAATCCTTGATTGTCACGCTTGTCGGCCCCATTGGTCTGGGGATGGTAGGCAGAAGAAAAAGATAATTGTATGCCCATCTAATCACAGAATGGCCTCCACAACCTGGACACAAATTGGCTCCCTCGATCAGGTACCAGCATATCACAGTGCCTGTGATTCCTGTCACTCTCAGTTGTGGCTGGCATTGATTTGCTGTCTGGGTTTGACCCGCCCCCTGATGACCTTTTTATACCTGGCTATCACATCTGTCAGATGCCCTTTCATGGTGTTCCTGAGCAAGTAGTGCTGTTGCTGTGTTCCAGTATTCTGAGTTCCTGTGTACCGATTCGGCTTGTCCTGACCATTCTCCAGTGTGCCTGCTTGTGTATGACCCGGCTCGTCTGCGTACCACCCTTGGATCCTGACTCGGCTAGACTGACGTTCCTGCTCGTGTATGACCCGGCCTGTATGACTGCCTCCTACGTGCTCCGACCCGGCCCGGCTGACTTCCTGCTCCGAAGATCGACTTCTAGCTTGTTCCAGTGACCTGCGTTTCAGTTGTCGCCGCCGCGACATTTCCAGTCTCTGCTGCCCGCGTCAGAGTGACTGCCTTGCCTGGTGCTTCCCTCGATTTAGTGCTGTGCCTCGTTCCTTGTGCAGAGTTGTGTGTATGCTGTGGGCCTTCCTCCCTGTGCAGAGCCTTGCAGTAGCACTGAAGCCTCGAGTAAACGTGCATTTTAACTCTTGCAGTGCTGCCTCGAATTCACTCTAGTTATCTCCTGTACGAGCCTCGTTACCCATGATACTGCTGCTGAGTTGGCCGCTCTCCGTCGGCAACTCTAGTCCACCATTGCAGAGTGTTCACACAGTTGGGCCGTTTGGGCGCTAAAGGCTCTCCGGTATTGGCTACCGACGATATCATTTGACACAGAGTGTTGGCAGAAAGGCTTCAGTGTTGGCATCCGGTACTAAGCCCGAGGGGGCTAGTGGCTCTTGCTCTCTTATTACAGCATTCGATTACACTTCTGGTGGCTGTTAGCTCTTGCACGCCGGCCGGTTTCCGTTACGCCCGTGGGGGCTATTGGCACTTGCACAAACGAAAGCAGTTCCTGTAACTACGCCCGTGGGGGCTAAGTTGTTTCCCTTTCTGCTTACCATCCAACACCTTGGCAAGGCAGCTCTATCCTCAGCACTTGATGAACTTTGTCTATACAGCACAGCCTTTTAACATCCAGGGCGTGTCAAACCTCCACATCTGAGACAGACTGTTATATGGACATTAACCCCTTGGGGGTCAATATCATCCTAGTGCATACTGTTTTGCATTTATGTCTTTTGTGCTATTACCATTGTAAATATCTCAGTTTACCTTCCTGTGTATTACCTACCGCCCCTAGAGGGCGTACATGTGCCTTATTCATTTTAATAAAGTGTGTTTTATTTTCACTTATTTGGTCTGAGAGTCCTAAAAAACCGTAACAGTATGAAAGGGCCATGACCTCAGACGGTAAGGGTGAAAGTAATACTCAGAACATCCACTGGAGAATGGATGTCCATGAGCAGCGCCTGGACCAATTGGTACTGGCTCTACAAACGTTGCTTGAACGTACAGTACATTTGGACAAGTCTGGTCCTAATCCGGTGGTCCCCCCATCGTGACACCAGGTAATCCCTCTGTATCTCCCAGTGCTAACAATAGAGGGTTAACGGCAGCGGTACCATTACCCCTAAGATATGATGGCGAATCCTCCCTATGCAGAGGTTTTATTAACCAGTTGGAGATATTTTTGGAGTTGGCACCCCAGGCATTTCCGAATGACCGTAGCAAGGTCGGCTTTATGATATCTCTGTTGATGGGCAAAGCATTGGCATGGGCAAATCCGTTATGGGACAATGCCAGACCCTGCACACTGAACTTTAGAGATTTCGTGGTTAAGTTCAGATGTGTGTTTGAGGTTCCTGGCAGGTCTGCCTCTGCTGCCAAAAAGCTGATGGAGATTCAGTAGGGCGAGTGCACTCTGGGCGAGTATGCTATTGAATTCCGGACCTTGGCAGCAGAGGTAGGCTGGAACGATGAGGCCTTACTTTCTGCCTTTACTCAGGGTCTTGCTGAACAGATCAAGGACGAGATAGCAGCTCGAGATGTACCCAGTGAGCTGGATGAGTACATTGACTATGTCATGTTGATAGACTCTCGCATCCGGGAGAAACGTTTGGCTAAGAGGGCCAAAGCAAAGAGTTATGGCCAGAACCAGTTCTTTAACCCACCCACACCACCTGTTCTACCTGAGCGAACAGCTGACAGCACTGAACCTATGCAAATAGGTTTTACTAAGCTCACGAAGGAGGAGAAGCTGTACCGTAGAAGGCAAGGCTTATGCCTATACTGTGGCAAACCGGGTCATGTATTACGCAATTGTCCTGTAAGGCCGGGAAACGAACGCACCTAGGGTACCTTGGGGGACAGGCCCTAGGTGGTGTTGAACAGTCCCTAGATACTTGCACTACTAAACCCACCATCCAGGTGACATTTGCTTGGACTGATAAGGTCATAGATGTCCTAGCATTGGTGGACTCCGGGGCAGCCGGATACTTCATGGATCAGTCCTTTGCTGAGTGGCAGGGCATTCCGTTATGTAAAAAGGATTCGCCTATGGCTATAGAGGCCATTGATGGCAGACCCCTGGATCCTGCTTTCATTATGTTCGAGACAATCCCAGTGACAATGACCGTGGGGGCTTGTCACAGGGAGCAGATACAATTTCAGATCATTCGTTCCCCGCATCATTCAGTTATTTTGGGGTTCCCATGGTTGCAAACACACAATCCCCAATTCAGCTGGCAAAGGTGTGAAGTTAACTCTTGGTCTGAGTACTGTAACAAGAATTGTCTCTCCCTTCCTGTTAAGATTATGTGTACCTCTCAAGCTGTGCCAACAGAATATGGGCAATTCAGTGACGTGTTTAGCAAAGGAGAGGCCAGCGCATTACCTGACCATAGGCCATACGATTGCGCCATTGATTTGCCTCCTGGTGCGGTGCCCCCCAGGGGACGTACTTACCCCCTGTCATGTGAGGAAAATAAGGCAATGGAGGAGTATATCACAGATGCCCTGGAAAGGGGAATCATTCGTAAATCTACTTCTCCGGCTGGTGCCGGATTTTTTTTTGTCAAAAAGAAGAATGGGGAACTCAGGCCTTGCATTGACTACCGTGGGCTGAATAAGCTGATGCCCAAGAACGCCTACCCCATTCCACTTATTACAGAATTATTCGACAGATTAAAGGGCTCTTCAATCTTTACTAAACTTGATTTGCGAGCCGCCTATAATCTAGTCAGAATTAAAGAGGGTGACGAGTGGAAAACGGCGTTTAATACCAGAACAGGGCATTATGAATATCTGGTGATGCCATTCGGCTTATGCAATGCGCCTGCAGTATTTCAGGAATTGATTAACGATATTTTACGTGACTTGCTCCAGTCCTGTGTGGTAGTATATCTAGACGATATACTGATTCACTCTGCTAACCTTGCTCAACATATTAAAGATGTCTCTGAAGTCCTGCTCCGACTTCGTAAGCACAAGTTATTCTGTAAACTAGAAAAATGCGAATTCCATACATCTCAAGTACCGTTCCTGGGGTTCGTAATATCCAAAAGTGGCATTGCCATGGATCAGGAGAAGTTGGCAGCGGTTCTGCATTGGCCTCGGCCTAAGGTGTTAAAGGCCATTCAACGATTCCTAGGTTTTGCGAACTACTATAGGAAGTTCATCAAGAACTTTTCTACGATTGTAAAACCACTGTCAGATTTGACTCATAAGGGCGCTTCTCCCTCTCAGTGGTCTGAGGCAGCTGAAGACGCATTTGTTACCCTGAAATCTGCATTTGCATCTGCTCCTATACTGTCCCACCCTAATCCCTCCCTGCCGTTTACTTTGGAGGTGGACGCTTCAGAGGTTGGGGTTGGGGCGGTGCTCTCCCAACGCCCTGTGGGAGGTGGCACTTTAATGCCTTGTGGGTTCTTCTCTAAGAAATTATCCACAGCCCAGAGTCATTACGAGATTGGCGACAGAGAACTTTTGGCCATCATACTTGCACTTAAGGAGTGGCGACACCTCTTGGAGGGCACTCAGACTCCAGTACTAATTCTTACTGACCATAAGAATTTAACCTATCTCTCTGAGGCCAAAAGGCTGTCGTCTAGACAGGCCAGGTGGGTGCTGTTTTTGTCCCGGTTCAATTTCCTAGTATCCTATCTTCAAAGAATATCAAGGCTGATGCATTGTCACGCCAGTTCGCTTCTGACACTGAGAGGGAGGAAGTACCGGTACCCATCATTCAGCCAGATCAGATCCTGGCTACTATTCGTACCACCATAACCTCGCCACTAGGGGAAGAGATACTGGCATCACAATCACGGGCACCTCCTGAAACCCCAGTGGGGAAGTGTTTTGTAGATGAGTCATTCCGTGTCCATCTGTTGGAGACTTATCACGCCTTTAAAGCGACTGGGCATATTGGTAGGGACCAACTAGTATGGTCCCTCTCGCAGTTATTTTGGTGGCCTACTTTGAGAGCTGACTGCGCCGCTTTTACGGCAGCTTGTACGACTTGTGCCCGTGCCAAGACCCCTAGGCATCTCCCCGTGGGCTTATTGCAACCGGTCCCTAACGGAGATCGTCCGTGGTCTCATATATCCATTGACTTCTTGGGAGAACTACCGGCATCTAGAGGTTACACGTTCATTCTTATGGTGGTCGATAGATTCTCTAAGATGGCACATTTTGTGCCTCTGACTGGCCTTCCATCGGCTCAGGAATTGGCTATAGTTTTTGGCAGAGAGGTGTTCCGTCTGCACGGAGTGCCCAGAGTGATTGTCTGCGACCGTGGGAGCCAGTTCGTATCTAGGTTCTGGAGGGCATTTTGTGGTCAGATGGGCATCTAATTGTCATTTTCCTCTGCCTACCATCCCAAGACGAATGGGGCCGCTGAGCGTGCCAATCAGGGACTGGAACAATTCCTGCGCTGCTTTGTCACCGATCATCATGATAATTGGGCTGACCTGTTGCCATGGGCAGAGTTTGCCAGAAACTGTGCGGTTAACTCATCGTCCGGGAGCTCCCCGTTTCTTGTGAATTATGGTTTCCAGCCTTGTCTGCTCCCGGACTCCTTTCAGGCGCAGCAGATTCCTGCTCTAGACGAGCATTTGGCACGACTCCGTTCCACTTGGGCACAGGTTCAAAGGTCCCTCAGTCAGTCTTTCAGGCGGCAGCAAAGGCACGCTAATCGCAGACGCCTTCCAGCGGTCTCATTTCAGGTTGGGGACAGGGTATGGCTGTCATCCAGAAACCTCAATTTACAAGTGCCATCCAATAAACTGGCTCCCCGGTTCATTGGTCCTTTTAAGATTATCCGCAAGATTAATCCGGTTTCTTATGCTCTGCAGCTTCCACCCTCTATGCACATTCATAATGTGTTCCACGTGTCACTCCTGAAACCCTTGGTGTGCAATCGTTATACTTCTACGCCAGTGATTCCTGGGCCGGTGGACGTCCAGGGCCAGGAAGAATATGAAGTCCAGAGTATTATTGATTCCAGGAGATTTAGAGGAAAGCTGCAATATTTGGTTCATTGGAAGGGCTATGGCCCTGAGGAACGTTCTTGGGTTGATCAGGGGGATCTCCATGCTCCGAGATTAGTACGCAGCTTTCACTCTAAATATCCTTTGAAACCCAGACCTCAGGCTAGGAGAGGGGGTCTTTGAGAGGGGGGTACTATCACAGTGCCTGTGATTCCTGTCACTCTCAGTTGTGGCTGGCATTGATTTGCTGTCTGGGTTTGACCCGCCCCCTGATGACTTTTTTATACCTGGCTATCACATCTGTCAGATGCCCTTTCGTGGTGTTCCTGAGCCAGTAGTGCTGTTGCTGTGTTCCAGTATTCTGAGTTCCTGTGTACCGATTCGGCTTGTCCTGACCATTCTCCAGTGTGCCTGCTTGTGTATGACCCGGCTCGTCTGCGTACCACCCTTGGATCCTGACTCGGCTAGACTGACGTTCCTGCTCGTGTATGACCCGGCCTGTATGACTGCCTCCTACGTGCTCCGACCCGGCCCGGCTGACTTCCTGCTCCGAAGATCGACTTCTAGCTTGTTCCAGTGACCTGCGTTTCAGTTGTCGCCGCCGCGACATTTCCAGTCTCTGCTGCCCGCGTCAGAGTGACTGCCTTGCCTGGTGCTTCCCTCGATTTAGTGCTGTGCCTCGTTCCTTGTGCAGAGTTGTGTGTATACTGTGGGCCTTCCTCCCTGTGCAGAGCCTTGCAGTAGCGCTGAAGCCTCGAGTAAACGTGCATTTTAACTCTTGCAGTGCTGCCTCGAATTCACTCTAGTTATCTCCTGTACGAGCCTCGTTACCCGTGATACTGCTGCTGAGTTGGCCGCTCTCCGTCGGCAACTCTAGTCCACCATTGCAGAGTGTTCACACAGTTGGGCCGTTTGGGCGCTAAAGGCTCTCCGGTATTGGCTACCGACGATATCATTTGACACAGAGTGTTGGCAGAAAGGCTTCAGTGTTGGCATCCGGTACTAAGCCCGAGGGGGCTAGTGGCTCTTGCTCTCTTATTACAGCATTCGATTACACTTCTGGTGGCTGTTAGCTCTTGCACGCCGGCCGGTTTCCGTTACGCCCGTGGGGGCTATTGGCACTTGCACAAACGAAAGCAGTTCCTGTAACTATGCCCGTGGGGGCTAAGTTGTTTCCCTTTCTGCTTACCATCCAACACCTTGGCAAGGCAGCTCTATCCTCAGCACTTGATGAACTTTGTCTATACAGCACAGCCTTTTAACATCCAGGGCGTGTCAAACCTCCACATTTGAGACAGACTGTTATATGGACATTAACCCCTTGGGGGTCAATATCATCCTAGTGCATACTGTTTTGCATTTATGTCTTTTGTGCTATTACCATTGTAAATATCTCAGTTTACCTTCCTGTGTATTACCTACCGCCCCTAGAGGGCGTACATGTGCCTTATTCACTTTAATAAAGTGTGTTTTATTTTCACTTATTTGGTCTGAGAGTCCTAAAAAACCGTAACACAGTACCCTGGGTACACCATGCAACCGAAACACTTCTGGGCAGAGGGAAGGCCAGGAAGGGGCACAAAGTGTGTCATCTTAGAGAATCTGTAGACCACCATCAGAATAAATGAATATCCCTTAGACACAGGCAATTCTCCCAGGAAGTCAATCGAGACATGGGACCAGGGACGCTCGCCATTGGACACTGGTTGAAGTAAGCCAACAGGGAGGTGCCTAGGGGACTTGGCACAGGCACAAATAGAGCAAGCTGCCGTGTAGGCGGTGCAATCAGCACGTAAGGAAGGCCACCAGAACAGCTGCGAAAGAGACCAGATCAATTGGTCCCTGCCTACATGCCCAGCTGCCCAAGATGCATGGTACGTGTCGAGTAGGCGGGTATGGATTGGTTCAGCCACAGGGGGTGCGGTAGCCTGGGAAGCAAGAATATCCTCCCCAGTGGTGAAGTGCGCAAGGTGGCCAAAATGCGATCTGGATGAATAATGGGTAATGGAGCTTCATCAAACTCAGTTTCAGGACCAAATTGCCTGGACAGAGCACCTGCCCTAATATTCTTGGAGCCAGGTAGGTAAGATACAATGAAATTAAAACGGGACAGGAACAGGGCCCATCTGGCCTGCCGAGAGGACAATCTCTTTGCCTCGGAAAGGTATATTTATCACGGTTTTTAGATGAACACTCAGACAGGATGGTAAGGTTAAAATGACTTTATTGAAAGAGAGCAAAGAAGGAATAAGGCCCTGGGGCCCACACGGCAAATCACACAGTGATATACAAATACACAATAGCAATAAGTCTGCAGTACTAGAATTGGTGGACTGGAACAACAGGTTAACAGCTAGTAGTGAGACTTTTGACAGGATAGTGAGGTACAGGGCAACCCGTTGGAGAGCTGACCAGATGAACGTACACCGGGGGTGCACGTGAAATGGAACTGGCACTGCCCAGACGCCTAGGCACCAAACCCTGAGGAGTGAAACCACACTGGCCCAGACTAATGGAAATGGCAACGAGGCAACTCTGACCCAGACTGTAAGGAATGGCAACAAGATAACTTAGACCCAGGCTGTATGGCAACGAAGCAACTCTGACCCAGACTTAGTCCCCAACCACCAGGCAAACGTGGAGTGGCAATGCTACCCTCAGGAGGGGTAGCTGAGACCAAGGTAGCTGCTAGAGACAGACCCTAGAAAGCTATGGGTGGATCGAGGCGACAATAGGCATCTGTAATACTACCAGTGGCCACACAACCTGCAGTATGGAATGTGTAATGCTGGCTCTAGCTCGAGGTACTGCAGGTACTGAAGAATGGAGCGGGGTCATCAGCCAGATACAGTCAGCAACGGAACAGGTTCTCAACCAGGATACAGTCAGCAACGGAGCGGATTCTCAGCCAGATATGGACAGCAACAGAGCGTAGCAACAGGAACTTCAGGAACAAGCTCGTAGTCAGAAAGGCCAGGTCATACACGAATCAGCAAAACATAGAATAGACTCAGGAACTTGTACACCACGAAAGGGCACCTAAGGGATGACATCCCAGGGTATATAAAGGCAAGCCCAGTGTTACCAATTAAGACCAGCCAATCAGAAGGCAGCAGAGAATAACAATGTCACCGCTCAGCAACAGAAGCACTGGCACCATGATAGTACCCCCCTCTCAACGACCCCCTCCCCTTGGAGGAGGACCAGGCTCAGAGGGCAATTTGGCATGGAACTATTGTAACAAGACTGGTGCATGAATGTCAGCATGCTTGACCCATAAACGTTCCTCTGGGCCGTACCCCTTCCAATGAACCAAGTACTGGAGTTGCTCCCACACCTTACGTGAGTCCACAATACTTTGAACCTCATATTCATTGTGGTCTTGGATGCGAACTGGAGCCGGCACCAACGGAGCAGAGGTATAGCGGTTACAGATAAGAGGCTTAAGTAAGGATACATGAA
Organism: Rhinophrynus dorsalis; assembly: GCA_037306005.1. Lineage (NCBI taxonomy): Eukaryota > Metazoa > Chordata > Amphibia > Anura > Rhinophrynidae > Rhinophrynus > Rhinophrynus dorsalis. Next base: position 37,588,367 of record CM074727.1, read on the forward strand.
AAACATTGTGAATCCGCATATAGGCATGGAGGTCCAAAGCATAGGAAACTAGATTGACTCTCCTGAGGACCTTGAATGGACCGATTAACCGTGGGGCGAACTTGTGACATGGAGATTGTAAGTTCAAATTTTTCGATGAGAGCCACACACGGGCCCCAACCTGAAACACCGGAGCTGGCAACCTCCTGATGTTGGCATGGAGCCTGTAATGCAGAAAGGACTCATGTAATGAATTCTCCACTTGTGCCCAGGTGGAATGAAGCTGTCTGAGGTGTTCATCAAGGGCTGCCATCTGCTGTGCCTGAAAAGCGTCCAGAATCAAGGATGGTTGGTACCCATAATTGACAAGAAATGGGGAGCTTCCAGATGAATTATTAATCGCACAATTTCTTGCAAATTCTGCCCAAGGTAGCAACTCAGCCGAGTGTCACGGTTTTATTGAACACTCAGACAATTTGGTAGGATAAAATAGAAAAGCTTTATTAGGCAATATAAAGCACAACAAGGCCCTTCATGGGTCCAAACTCTACAAGCAGCAGTAAGATAGTTTGACACAGGTCAGGGCATACAGATAGCAATACAAATAATGCGGCTCTACCGGCCTTACCGATTACCAGATAAGGCAGCCGGGTAACTGGTGCGACAGTAATTAGAGGAGGCTCTACCGGCCTTACCGAATACCGGGTAAGGCAGCCTAGTGACTGGTGCAACAAGGAACAGAGGAGGCTCTACCGGTCTTACCGAATACCTGGTAAGGCAGCCTGGTATCTGGTGCAGCAGAGAGAGTACTGACAGGTAGTAACACAGTGGACCGGTGCTTTCAGGAAGTAGGACTGACAAAGGCCCCACTGAATCACAGTCTGAGCGTAGTGTAATGAGCTGACAATAGAAACCTCTAGTGACCGGAGAGCACAGACTGGGTATACTTAACAGAGGCCACAGAGAATCACAGGCTGAGCGTAGTGTAATGAGCTGACAACTGTAACCGCTAGTGACCGGAGAGCACAGACTGGGTGTACGTAACGGAGGCCACAGAGAATCACAGGCTGAGCGTAGTGTAATGAGCTGACAACTGTAACCGCTAGTGACCGGAGAGTACAGACTGGGTGTACGTAACGGAGGCCACAGAGGATCACAGGCTGAGCGTAGTGTAATGAGCTGACAATGGTAACCACTAGTGACCAGATAGCACAGGCTGGTATTACGTAACGGAGGCCACAGATACACAGGCAGAGAGTAGCGCAACCAGAGGCAACAAATATGAGAGGACTGACAACTTAGCGAGGGCAGCACAAAGAGAGTTAGTCAGCCAATGTCTGGATCAGTATCAGAGAGCGGTAGTCAGCCAGAGCCTGGATCAGTACACAGAGAGCGGTAGTCAGCCAAAGCCTGGATCGGTACACATAGAGCGGTAGTCAGCCAAAACCTGGAATGGTACACAGAGAGTGGAACAGGAAGAAGGTCAGACGAAAAGGTCATGATCTGTGTCCATGTGGAGCGGAGCTGCCTAATATGATCATCCTGAGCCGGAATCTGCTGTGCCTGAAAGTTATCTGGGAGTAAGCATGGTTGAAACCCGTAATTGATTAGGAAGGGTGAGTTCCCAGACGTGCTGCACACCGCACTGTTCCTGGCAAACTCTGCCCACGGCAACAAGTCAGCCCAATTGTCGTGATGATTGGAAATGAAACAACGCAAGAACTGTTCCAATCCCTGGTTAGCACTTTCAGCGGCCCCATTAGTCTGGGGGTGATATGCCGAGGAAAAGGACAACTGAATCCCCATCTGGTCACAAAAGGCCCTCCAGAATCTCGAGACGAATTGACTCCCACGATCCGAGACCAGCACCTTGGGTACCCCGTGGAGTCAGAATACCTCCCTGGCAAATACAATTGCCAGCTCCTTAGCAGATGGCAAGCCAGGGAGTGGCACAAAATGAGCCATTTTAGAGAACCTGTCAACTATCATTAGGATTACAGTAAACCCTCTAGAGGCTGGCAGTTCTCCCAAGAAATCAATAGATATGTGTGACCAAGGCCAGTCCCCATTAGGAACAGTCTGTAAGAGACCCACAGGAAGATGTCTGGGGACTTTGGAACTGGCACAAGTGGCACAGGCTGCTGTAAATGCTGCACAGTCATCCCTCATGTCAGGCCACCAAAACATTCTGGACAATGAGCAAATCAATTGATTCTTCCCAACATGACCAGCCGCCCGGGAGGAGTGGTAAGTATCCATTAGTTTAGCCCAAAAAGGCTCGGCCACAAAGCACTTGACCACAGGTTTCTCTGGAGGAGCATTGGCCTAGGATGCCAAGATTTCCTCCCCTAAGGGAGAAGTGATACTGGTTCGTAGGGTGGCAAGTATACGGTTCGGAGGAATAATAGGCACAGGTATAGAGTCAGCTTCAGGATCTGAGCCAAATTGTCTGGATAAGGCATCAGCACGTACATTCTTAGTACCAGGCAAGTAAGAGACAATGAAATTGAAACAAGACAAAAATAGCGCCAATCTCGCTTGTCTCGGAGAACGCCTTTTAGCTTCTGAGAGATACATGAGGTTTTTATGATCAGTCAGAATCAAAATAGGTACCTTAGTGCCCTCCAACAAATGTCGCCATTCACATAAGGCCAGAATAATCGCTAGGAGTTCCCAGTCTCCAATGTCATAAAGACTCTGCGTTTTGTTCAACATCGCAAAGTTCTTGTCCATAAAGTAACCGGCTGTGCCGGAATCAATTAGAGCAGGCATCTTAGCAGATTCAGAAGCCCAAAAGACCACAATATCGATCACTGGTTTACTTAACGTGCCTTCTGGGGACTGGTATACGCCACCTAGGATCTGTCCCCCATATGAACCTAGAAACAGTAGTTGTGCCTTGCTGGATTCTCATAAGGCGTTTGGCAGCAGAGGTGGCACGCCCTGGGACCTCGAACACACTGCAGAAGGCCCTTACAAATTCGGCAAAATTAGTAGTAATTGGTTTACCAGTCTCCCAAATCGGATTTGCCCAGGCTAGGGCCTTGCCTGTGAGTAGTGAGATCATAAATCCCACCTTGCTTCTGTCACTTGGAAACACCTGTGGCACCAGTTCAAGAAAAATCTCCAGTTGGTTCAAGAACTCACAGCAGAGTGTTGGCTCCCCATCATATCTCAAAGGCAGTGGAGCAGTAGCGGAGAGCCCTCTAGAGGAGGAGCTGGGTACACTAGCCTGTGCCAAAGGTGCCACCAAAGACTGGTGGCCACCAAAGATTGTACAGGTCTCTCGAGACAAGCAGTGCATTCAAGAATGGTCTGAATAGCCATAGACAGTTGGTCTAACCGTTGTTCCTGAGCATCCAGTCTCCAAAGGAGAGTCTGGGAACTACCCTCACCAGCCTTGTCTAAGGTCATGGCCCTTTCGTACTGTCACAGTTTTATTGAACACTCAGACAATTTGGTAGGATAAAATAGAAAAGCTTTATTAGGCAATATAAAGTGCAACAAGGCCCTTCATGGGTCCAAACTCTACAAGCAGCAGTAAGATAGTTTGACACAGGTCAAGGCATACAGATAGCAAAACAAATAATGCGGCTTTACCGGCCTTACTGATTACCGGGTAAGGCAGCCGGGTAACTGGTGCGACAGTAATTAGAGGAGGCTCTACCAGCCTTACCAAATACCGGGTAAGGCAGCCTAGTGACTGGTGCAACAGGAAACAGAGGAGGCTCTACCGGCCTTACCGAATACCGGGTAAGGCAGCCTGGAGACTGGTGCGACAAGGAACAGAGGAGGCTCTACCGGCCTTACCGAATACCGGGAAAGGCAGCCTAGTGACTGGTGCAACAAGGAACAGAGGAGGCTCTACCGGCCTTACCGAATACCGGGTAAGGCAACCTGGTATCTGGTGCAGCAGAGAGAGTACTGACAGGTAGCAACAGCGTGGACCGGTGCGCTCAGGAAGTAGTACTGACAAAGGCCCCACTGAATCACAGGTTGAGCGTAATGTAACGAGCTGACAATAGAAACCGCTAGTGACCGGAGAGCACAGACTGGGTATACGTAACGGAAGCCACAGAGAATTGTAACGGAAGCTGAGAAGGGACCGCGTCGCCTTCCGCCGTCATTCCCAGGTCTCTTCTTCTTGACGCCAGATAAGCGCCGTCAGATGCACCGGTTGAAGTATGGACGGTCACTGGAAACAGTCGCAGGATCGCTGGAAGCAGGGAAGCATGGAAGAGTCCACGTCGCCGCCTGACAGTCCACGAAGTTAGGTCGCAGGAAACTGGCAGCAGACGGTCAACGATTTAGGATACTTGGTGCAGATGGGTATCAGAGTGGACACTTTAGACCATAAGCAATACAAGACTCCAGGACTCCTTGTTCACTCCAAACATAACACACTTTATTGACAAAGACCACAGATATTTATAAACAAATCTTACTTATGGGGGAAACCAGAAACAATAGGGTGTGATCCAATCACAATACATCAGACAAAGGCCAACAACAGATGGTCTTAACAGATACAATAACTTAGACAGGATTACATTTCAGATACAAAAGGGTTTGATTGATTTAAGACTTGAGGGCTTGACTAATTACCACATGGCAGGGGGTCTGACTGCAGTTCACAATGGCTTAATTAACACACAGCAGAGGGCCTAGCTACAGTACACATAGTCAAATGGCTGGAGTGGCTGCAATACACATCTTAGGCTATGGAAGATATTTGCATGCCTACACCAGGGTTCTGAGTGACCCAGCTTTCACCTCTTGCCCCCGCCGCCGAACGTTCGATCCGGTGGCGCTGATCGCACACCGCGCCAGTGACCACCGACTGGTAATTGGTGCGTGTGTAAATCCTCGAACATACTACATACAATAACTAAAACGTTCAACATACATTAAACATAGTATATGATCCAAAGTCTATGAATTTAAGTCTTTCTCTTAGGGAATAGCTGGCCAGTTTGTACGCCAAGGCCCAGCACAGTTGCCAAACAGTAATAAATGTCCATAGTCTTTGGATAAATAGTTTAAGGTCCAGACAAGGGTTCAAGTAACGGGTAGGATCCATTACAAGAATCACAGGCTGAGCGTAGTGTAATGAGCTGACAAATGTAACCGCTAGTGACCGGAGAGCATAGACTGGGTGTACGTAACAGGCCACAGAGAATCACAGGCTGTGCGTAGTGTAATGAGCTGACAACAGTAACTGCTAGTGACCGGATAGCACAGGCTGGTATTATGTAACCGAGGCCACAGATACACAGGCAGAGAGTAGCGCAACCGGAGGCAACAAATATGAGAGGACTGACAACTTAGCGAGGGCAGCCCAAAGAACGTTAGTCAGCCAATGCCTGGATCAGTATCAGAGAGCAGTAGTCAGCCACAGCCTGGATCAGTACACAAAGAGCGGTAGTCAGCCAAAGCCTGGATAGGTACACAGAGAGCAGTAGTCAGACAAAGTCTGGATCGGTACACAGAGAGCGGTAGTCAGTCAAAGCCTGGATCGGTACACAGAGAGCAGTAGTCAGCCAAAGCCTGGATCGTGTCACCCCTGGAGGTGAAGGAGAGAAAGTGTAAGCCCCCTGGAAACTACTCTGCGCAAATGAAGAGCGCAGAGGTTGGCAGGGTGCTATAGAAAATAATATATAGATAGAAGAGAGAGACCAGTAAAAAAAAAAGGTAAAAGAGGGACTGGCAAAAGAACAAAAAAAAGATGAAGGGGAGAACAAAGATAGCCAGCAGAGGCTACCAAGAGGCTGACTGAGCTGAGGGGGCTAAGGACCGACGCGATGCGGCTGACCTCAGGGAGAGTGCTCAATAACTGAGCACCGAAGCCCAGCTGCCGAGGTTTTTTATGTGCCTCGCGCCAACTGATGACGTCATCGGCCGCTACCCGGAAGCGGCCGAGTAAGACGATGCGCGCCCAGACGAGCAGCGGCCGCCCGGTAGGGAAACACCGACATGACAGATCGGTACACAGAGAGCGGAACAGTAACAAGGTCAGACGAAAACCGGATCAACACAGAACAGGCGCACAGAATAACGTAAGGTCAGGAACACCACGAAAGGGCACCAGCTTAGTGACAGAAGAGCGTTTAAAAAGGCTAGCACTGGGAGGGTCTAGCCAGCTAGAACCAATAAGAGACAGCCAAAAACAAACCCGGAAGCAGGAATGAATCACGGGCACTGTGATACCCAGTCATCATGATGATTGGATACAAAGCATCGGATAAATTCTTCGAGCCACTGGTTAGAGCATTCAGCAGCTCCATTGGTCTGTGGATGGTATGCAGATGAATATGAAAACTGGATACCCATCTGGCCGCAGAATGCCTTCCAAAACCTGGAAATAAATTGGCTGCCCCGGTCTGATACCAACACCTGGGGTACTCCATGGAGTCTGAATACCTCACGAGCGAACACAGCTGCCAATTCCTTAGCTGAAGGCAAACCGGGCAAGGGCACAAAATGGGCCATTTTTGAGAATCTGTCTACCACCATCAATATATATGTGTAACCCTTCGAGGCAGGTAATTCACCCAGAAAATCGATAGACACATGTGACCATGGACGATGACTATTAGGAACAGGTTGCAATAGGCCCACTGGCAGGAGCCTGGGAACTTTGGAATGGGCACAGATGGCACAAGCAGCCGTAAAATCGGCACAATCTGCCCTTAGTGTGGGCCACCAGAAAATACGGGATAATGACCAAATTAATTGATCTCTGCCCACATGTCCAGCTGCCCGTTAAGCATGATATGTTTCAAGGAGTCTTGCCCGAAAAGGTTCAGCTACAAAACATTTACTCATGGATTTTTCCGGAGGGGATTCAGTCTGCGTAGCCAAAATCTCTTGACCCAAAGGAGAGGTGATGATAGTCCGCAGGGTGGCCAGGATGCGATCTTGAGGAATAATGGGTACAGGCAGTTCCTCAGACTCTAATTCAGGACCATGCTGCCTGGACAGCGCATCAGCTCTTACATTGTTAGAGCCGGGTAAATAGGAAACAATGAAAAATCGAGAGAGAAAGAGGGCCCATCTGGCCTGTCTAGGAGACAATCAACAAATTCTTGTGGTCGGTTAGGATGAGAATCGGTACCCTGGTGTCTTCCAACAAGTGACACCATTCACATAGGGCCAGGATAATTGCCAATAATTCCCGGTCACCGATCTCATACACTGATTGTGCCTTAGTTAATTTTTTAGAAAAGAAACCACATGGCTTAAGTGGTTGACCCGGACCAGACCTCTGAGAAAGGACTGCCCCTAGACCAGTATCTGACGCATCTACTTCAAGTATAAATGGTAGGTTCACCTTGGGGTGCGACAGGACTGGTGCAGAGGCAAAAGCTGCTTTGAGTGCTTCGCATGCCTCCTCAGCCTTAGACCATTCAGATGCCTTAGCGCCCTTATGTGTTAAGTCAGTAAGTGGTTTAACAATTCTGGAAAAGTCACAAATAAATTTAAGATAATAGCTGGCAAAGCCATTAAACCTTTGAATAGCCTTTAGGCTCTTAGGACGTGGCCAATGAAGTACCGCTGACAATTTCTGTTTATCCATGGAAATAGACTGACTCGAAATAACATAACCCAGGAATGGTACCATGGATCTATGAAACTCACATTTGTCAAGTTTACAAATTAGTTTATTCTCCCTAAGTACGGTAGCTACATGCAAGCGATGGGTCTCTATGTCGGGAGAATAAATTAAAATGTCATCTAGATAGACGACTACACAGGACTGCAACAAGTCATGGAGAACATCATTAATCAGTTCCTGAAATACTGCAGGGGCATTACACAGCCCGAATGGCATCACCAAGTACTCGTAATGCCCATTGCGAGTATTAAAAGTGGTTTTCCACTCATCACCTTCCTTGATACGGATGAGGTTATAGGCAGCTCTTAGATCTAGTTTAGTGAAAATCGTCGCCCCCTTGAGGCGATCAAACAGTTCGGTGATGAGTGGAATAGGGTAGGCACTCTTAACCACCAATTTATTAAGGCCCCTATAGTCAATACATGACCTTAATTCTCCGGACTTCTTAACGAAAAAAAATCCAGCCCCTGCGGGCGAGGATGATCTGCAAATGATGCCCCTCTCTAGGACATCAGAGATGTACTCCTCCATAGCCACATTCTCCTCACACGAGAGGGGATACATTCTGCCCCTAGGAGGGACAGCACCCGGAGCAATATCAATGGCACAGTCATACGCCCTGTGCGGTGGCAAGGTGCCAGCCTCTCCCTTACTAAACACATCGCTGAAGGATTGGTATTCAGGCAGTAAGGAGGGTGAGATACAGAATATTCTCTTAGGTTGACGCAGACAGTGATTAGTACAATGCTCAGACCAAGCCACAATCTCACATGAGTCCCAGTTAATCCAGGGATTATGTGTTCTCAACCAAGGGAAGCCCAGAATGACCGCATAATGGGGTGACTGGATAATTTGAAAGGACAGGGTTTCGAAATGTACTGCCCCAGTCTGCACAGAGAGGGGGCAAGTCGCATGGGTGACCTGGGGAGGCCCCAAAGGTCGCCCATCAATGGCCTCAATTTCCATTGGATTGTCTAATAAAACCAGTGGGATATTATGTAACGCAGCAAATTTTTGTCCATAAAATATCCCGCTGCTCCAGAGTCTATTAGTGCAGGTATAGTAATGGATAAGTTGGAGGATGAAATGATCACATCCACCACTGGTTTGGAAGGCACAACCTCTGGGGACTGCTGAATACCACCTAGGACCTGTCCTCTAAGGAAACCTAGGTGCGTGCGTTTCCTGGCCGCGTGGGACAATTACACAACAAATGACCTCCCTTCCCACAATAAATGCACAGGCCATTCTTGTGACAAAATGACCGTTCCTCCTTTGTGAGTCTAGTAAAGCCCACTTGCATAGGATCAGTAGCTTCAACCTGACCAGGAGGCATGGGAGGGAGAGTATTCTTGTGCCACTGCCTTGTAGGAGACCTTGGTTTATGGTCACTATTTTGTGTTCGTACCCTGATCCAAGTATCAATCAGATTGACAAATTCAATGTCAAGGTACTTCCCGGGCAACACTCTCATCCTTAATGCAGTCATATAACCCTTGAGCAAATGGCGCCACTAACGCTTCATCATTCCATCCCAACTCAGCTGCCAGGGTACGAAATTCAATGAAATAGTGTGCAACTGTACGGTTGCCCTCTCGGATATTCACAATTTGCTTGGCAGGCGAGATATTGCTCCCAGGGATCTCAAAGACACTTCGAAAGGCCCTCACGAATTCACCAAAATTGGTGGTAATGGGCTTAGCTGTCTCCCAAATTGGATTTGCCCAGGCTAGAGCCCTGCCAGTCAACAATGATATCATAAAGCCAATCTTGCTTCTCTCTGTTAGGAAAGCTTGAGGAGCTAATTCGAGAAAAATTTCCAGCTGGTTAAGGAACCCTCTACAGAGGAAAGGTTCCCCATCATACCTTAACGGTAATGGCGCTGTGGCAGGTAGCCCTTTATACTGCGTGCAGACATTTGAGTTAGCCACTGTCAGTGCATGAACTGGGGTGGCCACTGAGGGTAAGGCGGATCTGTCCAAGTGTGCGGTCCGCTCCAGCATAGTTTGCACTGCCACTGACAGTTGATCCAGACGTTGCTCATACATATCCATTCTAAAATGGATATTGACCAAACTACCTTCACCAGACTTGTCTGAGGTCATTGGCCCTTTCGTATTGTCACGGTTTTTAGATGAACACTCAGACAGAATGGTAAGGTTAAAATGACTTTATTGAAAGAGAGCAAACAAGGAATAAGGCCCTGGGGCCCACACGGCAAGTCACACAGTGATATACAAATACACAATAGCAATACGTCTGCAGTACTAAAATAGGTGGACTGGAACAACAGGTTAACAGCTAGTAGTGAGACTTTTGACAGGATAGTGAGGTTGAGGACAACCCATTGGAGAGCTGACCAGATGAACGTACACCGGGGGTGCACGTGAAACGGAACTGGCACTGCCCAGACGCCTGGGCACCAAACCCTGAGGAGCGAAACCACACTGGCCCAGACTGATGGAAATGGCAATGAGGCAACTCTGACCCAGACTGTAAGGAATGGCAACTAGGTAACTTAGACCCAGACTGTATGGCAATGAGGCAACTATGACCCAGACTTAGTCCCCAACCACCGGGCAACAGTGGAGTGGCAATGCTACCCTCAGGAGGGGTAGATGAGACCAAGGTAGCTGCTAGAGACAGACCCTAGAACGCTAGGGGTGGATCGAGGCAACAATAGGCAATTGTAATACTACCAGTGGCCACACAACCTGCAGTATGGAATGTGTAACGCTGGCTCTAGCTCGAGGTACTAAAGAGAGCAGTGTAGGCCCTTTCCTGGACTATCCAGGTATCCACAGGGTTAATGGTCAATGCCCAGCGACTTACAGAAAAACTCCCAGAGGGAGTGAGCACAGCGTAACAGGTAGGAAGGCCACAGAGAGAGAGATCAGAGTAACACAGTCAGTGTAAGAACACCTGTACTGGTACTTTGAATGTGCACAACGCTAGCAGCGGTTATAGGAACAGCTTAAGCCCAAGCTTAGCCTTTGGTCGACAAGAAACAGCGCCACGTGGCGCACCACCATAGACAATGCAAAGCCCAGTATCACGATGGCCTCCAGGGGTCGCCCAGGGCACAAACGGACACGGTTGGTACCGGAGCCGGTTAACCTAACCAGAGACAGTAACGGAACGGAATAGCGCCACCAGCGGTCAGCCTTGGAACAAGTCCAATGGCCAGATACAGTCAACAACAGAGCGGGTCTCAGTCTGAAGTGGTCAGACAAGGAGCAGTACACAGCCAGATGTAGTCAGCATTGGAGCGGGTTTTCCAGCCAGCAGCAGTCAGCAACGGAGCGGGTTCTCAGCTGGATACGGACAGCTACCGAGCGGGTTCTTCATCCAGATCAAATCAGTAACGGAGCGGGTTCTTCAGCCAGATACAGTCAGCAACGGACAGGTTCTCAACCAGGATACAGTCAACAACGGAGCAGGTTCTCAGCCAGATACTGTCAGCAATGGAGCGGGTTCTCAGCCAGATACTGTCAGCAACGGAGCGGGTTCTCAGCCAGAATACAGTCAGCAACGGAGAGGGTTCTCAGCCAGATATGGTCAGCAACGGAGCGTAGCAACAGGAACTTCAGGAACAAACTCGTAGTCAGGCAGGCCAGGTCAAATATGAATCAGCAAAGTGTAGAATAGACTCAGGAACTCGTACACAACGAAAGGGCGGCTGAGGGATGACATCCCAGGGTATATAAAGGCAAGCCCAGTGTTACCAATTAAGACCAGCCAATCAGAAGGCTGCAGAGAATAACAATGTCGCCGCTCAGCAACAGAAGCACGGGCACCGTGATAATATTAAATTTTAATGGTCAGTCAAAATCATTACCGGAGTTCTAGTACCCTCAAGCAGGTGTCGCCATTCTTTAAGGGCAAGAATAATTGCCAACAGCTCTCTGTCCCCAATCTCGTAATGGTTCTGGGTGCTGGATAACTTAGAGAAAAATCCACACGGCCTTAGTCCACTCCAAGTGTCCAGACGTTGTGACAACACTGCCCCTACCCCAGTTTTAGAGGCATCAACCTCTAAAGTGAATGGAAGGGAAGGGTTAGGGTGGGACAGTACAGGAGCAGAAGCAAATGCGGATTTCAGCGACTCAAAGGCAAGTTCAGCTGTCTGAGACCACTGGGAGGGGTTATCGCCTTTGTGTGTGAGATCGGACAGAGGCTTTACAATGGTGGAAAAATTCCGAATTTATTTCCTATAATAGTTGGCAAAGACAAGAGAACGTTGGATAGCCTTGAGACCCTTAGGACGTGGCCATTGCAGGACCACTGCCAGCTTCTCCTTGTCCATTGCAATGCCATCTTTGGAGATCACAAAGCCTAGGAAAGGGACCATAGGCTTGTGAAATTCGCACTTCTCGATCTTACAGTAAAATTTGTTTTCACGGAGTCTAAGTAGAACTGTGGACACATCCTTGATGTGTTGCGACAGGTTGGATGAGTGTATGAGAATATCATCGAGATAAACCACAACGCACGACTGGAGCAAGTCACGGAGAATGTCATTAATAAACTCCTGGAACACTGCGGGAGCGTTAAACAGCCCAAATGGCATTACCAGGTATTCATAGTGTCCAGATCTAGTATTGAATGCCGTTTTCCACTCATCACCGGATCTTATCCTAATGAGGTTATAAGCTGCACATAAGTGAAATTTGGTGAAAATGGAGGAACCCTTTAACCTGTCAAACAGTTCTATGATGAGTGGTATCGGATAAGCGTTTTTGGCCATGAGTTTATCCACGATAATCAATACAGGGTCGTAACTCACCATTTTTCTTTTTGACAAAGAAGAAACCAGCCCCCATGGGCGAGGATGACTTCCTGATAATTCCCCTCTCAAGGGCATCCAAAATGTATTCCTTCATGGCCCTATTCTCCTCGCAGAACAACGGATAAGTCAGACCCCCCTTGCTAAAAATGTCACTGAATTGGTGGTATTCAGCTGGCACAGAGGGGGAGGTACACAGAATCTTGATAGGATGAGAAATGCAATGTGTATTACAGTATTCAGACCAGGCCATGATTTCACAGTTTCCCCAATTGAACCTAGGATTGTGCATATGGAGCCATGGGAACCCCAGGATCACTGTATGGTGAGGAGACTGGATAATTTGAAAACGTTGTTTTTCAGTGTGGAGCGCCCCAATGCACATAGACAGTGGTATGGTTTCCTTAGTAATAAGAGCTGGTACTAATGGCCTGCCATCAATGGCTTCAATAGCCAAGGGAGCTTCTTTCTCAATTAGCGGAATCTTGTGTAATTCTGCAAAAGACATGTCCATAAAATACCCAGCAGCGCCGGAATCCACTAGGGCCAGAACCTCCACTGAGAATTCTGCCCAGGAAATCACAGCTTGAATAGTAGACTTTTGATTAGCTGGATATAGGGACGGCTGAACGCCACCTAGGGCCTGTCCCCCAAGGTACCCTAGGTGCGTTCGTTTCCCGGCCGTGTAGGGCAGGAATGCAACACATGCCCAGCTTGGCCACAATACAGACAGAGGCCCTGTCTTCAGCGATGAGCCCTCTCCTCCTTGGTCAGCCTAGTGAACCCTAACTGCATAGGTTCACTGCTCTCACAATTACATTCAGGAGGCATGGGAGGTATGGGTGGGGAATTTTGTCTCGGCCGTCCCCATTCTCTGGCCCTTTTTCTACAGTCATTGGCAGCCATTTTCTCCCTAATGTGGGAATCAATTAAAATAGAAAAGTCAATAAACTCTTCCAAATCACTTGGCAAGTCTCTAACAGCTATCTCATCTTTGATACGGTCACAGAGACCCTGTGCAAATGCTGCCCCGTGTGCCTCATCATTCCAACCCACCTCCGCTGCCAATGTGAGAAATTCAATAGCGTATTCTGCAACGGTACGGATCCCTGCTGGATCTCCAACAATCGTTTGGTAGCAGAGGATGCTCTACCAGGGATTTCGAATACTCTACGAAATGCTCTTAGGAACGCATTAAAGTTCTTAGTACATGGTTTCGCTGCTTCCCTCAAGGGGTTTGCACACGCCAGTGCTCTGCCCGTTAGCAAAGAAATCATGAGCCCAACCTTACTTCTGTCACTGGTAAAGGCTTGAGGAGTAGTGTTGAGCGAGCATGCTCGGCCGATGCTCGGATCGGCTCGAGCATCGCTCTGCTCGGCACATGGCGGTACTCGTACGAGTACCGCATGTGCTCGCCCGCCATGTTCGGGTCTCCTCCCCGCACGTTTTGCGGCTGCTGCGCAGCCAATAAACGTGCAGGGAGGCTCTGACATCGGTGTAATGCCAGCAGCCATGTTGGCTGCTGGCATTACACTGATTGGCTGGCCAGAACCCGTGGTCAGGTGCTGTATAGCACCTGACCAGCGAGTTCGGCTCAGTCTGAGCCAGGGAGAGCTGAGGATAGGAAGGGAAAGGCAGTGTAGGGAGGAAAAAAACAAAAATTGTGAAAAAAAAAGAACCAAAAGTCCTTTTTAGGACTACTGTGTGTGGGGGCAGCAGGTTATTTGGTGTGGGGGGAAAAAAACAAAAAAAAAAAAAAAAAAATATATATATTCTGTTTAGTGTGCAAAGTTGCAGATTAGAGCACATTCTGTTTAGTGTGCACAGTTGCAGATTAGAGCACATTCTGTTTAGTGTGCAAAGTTGCAGATTAGAGCACATTCTGTTTAGTGTGCAAAGTTGCAGATTAGAGCACATTCTGTTTAGTGTGCAAAGTTGCAGATTAGAGCACATTCTGTTAAGTCTTCAAACTAAAATATCAAAGTCACGTATTCCATTCAGTGTGCGTCGCCGCAGTTTAGCAGCACATTCTGAGTACTGTGCAGAGTTGCAGAATAGGAAGAAATACTGTTAAGTCTTCAAACTAAAATATCAAAGTCACATATTCCATTCAGTGTGCTTCGCCGCAGTTTAGCAGCACATTCTGTGTACTGTGCAGAGTTGCAGAATAGGAAGAAATACTGTTAAGTCTTCAAACTCAAATATCAAAGTCACATATTCCATTCAGTGTGCTTCGCCGCAGTTTAGCAGCACATTCTGTGTACTGTGCAGAGTTGCAGAATAGGAAGAAATACTGTTAAGTCTTCAAACTAAAATATCAAAGTCACATATTCCATTCAGTGTGCTTCGCTGCAGTGTAGCAGCACATTCTGTGTACTGTGCAGAGTTGCAGAATAGGAAGAAATACTGTTAAGTCTTCAAACTCAAATATCAAAGTCACATATTCCATTCAGTGTGCTTCGCCGCAGTTTAGCAGCACATTCTGTGTACTGTGCAGAGTTGCAGAATAGGAAGAAATACTGTTAAGTCTTCAAACTAAAATATCAAAGTCACATATTCCATTCAGTGTGCTTCGCCGCAGTGTAGCAGCACATTCTGTGTACTGTGCAGAGTTGCAGAATAGGAAGAAATACTGTTAAGTCTTCAAACTAAAATATCAAAGTCACATATTCCATTCAGTGTCTTTCACCGCCGTTTAACAGCCTATTCTGTGTACTCTGCAGAGTTGCAGAATTATAAGAAATACTGTTAAGTTTTCAAACTCAAATATTAAAGTCACATATTCCATTCAGTGTCTTTCACCGCCGTTTAACAGCCTATTCTGTGTACTCTGTACAGTTGCAGAATTATAAGAAATACTGTTAAGTTTTCAAACTCAAATATTAAAGTCACATATTCCATTCAGTGTCTTTCACCGCCGTTTAACAGCCTATTCTGTGTACTCTGTACAGTTCCAGAATTATAAGAAATACTGTTAAGTTTTCAAACTCAAATATTAAAGTCACATATTCCATTCAGTGTGTTTCAACGCCGTTTAACAGCCTATTCTGTGTACTCTGCAGAGTTGCAGAATAGTAAGAAATACTGTTAAGTTTTCAAACTCAAATATTAAAGTCACATATTCCATTCAGTGTGTTTCACCGCCGTTTAGCAGCCTATTCTGTGTACTGTGCAGAGTTGCAGAATTATAAGAAATACTGTTAAGTTTTCAAACTCAAATATCAAAGTCACATATTCCATTCAGTGTGCTTCGCCGCAGTGTAGCAGCACATTCTGTGTACTGTGCAGAGTTGCAGAATAGGAAGAAATACTGTTAAGTCTTCAAACTAAAATATCAAAGTCACATATTCCATTCAGTGTCTTTCACCGCCGTTTAGCAGCCTATTCTGTGTACTGTGCAGAGTTGCAGAATTATAAGAAATACTGTTAAGTTTTCAAACTCAAATATCAAAGTCACATATTCCATTCAGTGTGCTTCGCCGCAGTGTAGCAGCACATTCTGTGTACTGTGCAGAGTTGCAGAATAGGAAGAAATACTGTTAAGTCTTCAAACTAAAATATCAAAGTCACATATTCCATTCAGTGTCTTTCACCGCCGTTTAACAGCCTATTCTGTGTACTCTGCAGAGTTGCAGAATTATAAGAAATACTGTTAAGTTTTCAAACTCAAATATTAAAGTCACATATTCCATTCAGTGTCTTTCACCGCCGTTTAACAGCCTATTCTGTGTACTCTGTACAGTTGCAGAATTATAAGAAATACTGTTAAGTTTTCAAACTCAAATATTAAAGTCACATATTCCATTCAGTGTCTTTCACCGCCGTTTAACAGCCTATTCTGTGTACTCTGTACAGTTCCAGAATTATAAGAAATACTGTTAAGTTTTCAAACTCAAATATTAAAGTCACATATTCCATTCAGTGTCTTTCACCGCCGTTTAACAGCCTATTCTGTGTACTCTGTACAGTTGCAGAATTATAAGAAATACTGTTAAGTTTTCAAACTCAAATATTAAAGTCACATATTCCATTCAGTGTGTTTCAACGCCGTTTAACAGCCTATTCTGTGTACTCTGCAGAGTTGCAGAATAGTAAGAAATACTGTTAATTTTTCAAACTCAAATATCAAAGTCACATATTCCATTCAGTGTCTTTCACCGCCGTTTAACAGCCTATTCTGTGTACTCTGCAGAGTTGCAGAATTATAAGAAATACTGTTAAGTTTTCAAACTCAAATATTAAAGTCACATATTCCATTCAGTGTCTTTCACCGCCGTTTAACAGCCTATTCTGTGTACTCTGTACAGTTCCAGAATTATAAGAAATACTGTTAAGTTTTCAAACTCAAATATTAAAGTCACATATTCCATTCAGTGTGTTTCAACGCCGTTTAACAGCCTATTCTGTGTACTCTGCAGAGTTGCAGAATAGTAAGAAATACTGTTAATTTTTCAAACTCAAATATCAAAGTCACATATTCCATTCAGTGTCTTTCACCGCCGTTTAACAGCCTATTCTGTGTACTCTGCAGAGTTGCAGAATTATAAGAAATACTGTTAAGTTTTCAAACTCAAATATTAAAGTCACATATTCCATTCAGTGTCTTTCACCGCCGTTTAACAGCCTATTCTGTGTACTCTGTACAGTTCCAGAATTATAAGAAATACTGTTAAGTTTTCAAACTCAAATATTAAAGTCACATATTCCATTCAGTGTGTTTCAACGCCGTTTAACAGCCTATTCTGTGTACTCTGCAGAGTTGCAGAATAGTAAGAAATACTGTTAATTTTTCAAACTCAAATATTAAAGTCACTTATTCCATTCAGTGTGTGTCACCGCAGTTTAGCAGCCTATTCTGTGTACTCTGCAGAGTTGCAGAATAGTAAGAAATACTGTTAATTTTTCAAACTCAAATATTAAAGTCACTTATTCCATTCAGTGTGTGTCACCGCAGTTTAGCAGCCTATTCTGTGTACTCTGCAGAGTTGCAGAATAGTAAGAAATACTGTTAAGTTTTCAAACTCATATATATTAAAGTCATATATATCGTGTAAGATGAAGAAGGCGGGTAAAAAGGGACGGGGAAGTGGACGTGATCCTTAAAGTTCAGGGCGCGGGTCAGGACGCAGAGAAACTGTGCCTGGTGCCAGAGCACAAGAAAGAAAGACATCCACCATACCTAGCTTCATGTCTGATTTCACAGGGCGTCGCAGGACATCACTCTCGAGGTCCGACCAGTGCGAACAGGTGGTCGGTTGGATGACAGCTGATACTGCTTCCAGTCGGTTAAGCACCACCCTGTCTTCCACCAAGTCCACTCTCAGTAGCCAAGAGTCTGGTCAACATAATCCTCACTCTGATCATCCTTCCTCCCACCATACACGGTCTGGTCAAAGAAGTGATCCCACACTGGGATATAGTGATGAGCTCGTCTCATCACCAATCCTTCATTTGACCCTCTCTCCAAGCACGCTTGCAGAGGAACATGACATCTTGTGCCCTGATTCACAACCTCTAGAGGCTACCCAATCACAAGAAGATGACAGATGTGAACGGCATTTAAGGTCAAAGGAAGTAGTGGATGATGATGATGATGATGAGACACAGTTGCCATTAAATCAACCACTATTTCCTTCTCAAGACCTTGTTGAGGAGAATGTTATACAGTTGTCAATGACCGAGTATGTGGTGGGATCAAGACTTGAGGAGGATGATCAGAGTGAGGAAGTGGAGGAGGACTTGGTGGACGATGAGGTGACTGACCCCACCTGGGAAGGTGTAGAGCCGAGCGATGACAGCAGTCCTGAGGGTGAGCCATCTGCAGCACCGCAACAGGCTGGAAGAGGCAGTGGTGTGGCTACAGAAAGAAGGCGGACCGCACCAAACCGGCCCGCAAATGTTCCACGGAGCACCCCCTTGCGTAAATCTACCTTGCCAAGGGGTAGGTGTTCCGCGGTATGGCGTTTTTTTAAGGAAAGTGCGGACGACAAAAGATTTGTAGTTTGCAACCTGTGCCACACCAGAATGAGCCGAGGCATGAACACTAGAAACCTCACCACCACCAGCATGATCCGACACATGGCATCCAAGCACCGTAGTAAGTGGGAGGAACGCCTGGATCGCCCATCTGTGTCTGCAGGCCACACCACTGCCTCCTCTTCCCCTGTTTTCGGTGCCGGCCAATCGCCTGTCGAAGGCGCAGGCCCGCATACCTCCCGCCCTGCACCTGTAGCATCTGAAGCACCATCAGCGACCACATCCACTTCCCTGTCCCAGCACAGCGTCCAAATGTCGTTACCCCAGGCATTTGAGCGCAAGAGAAAATACCCAGCCACCCACCCACAGGCCATAGCACTAACCTCACACCTTTCAAAATTACTGGCCATCGAAATGCTGCCATTTAGGCTTGTGGACACTGAGTCCTTCCGCAGCCTGATGGCAGCAGCTGTCCCTCGGTACGCGGTCCCCAGCCGCCACTACTTTTCCCGGTGTGCCATCCCCGCATTACACCACCATGTGTCCCGTAACATCACCCGTGCCCTGACCAACGCAGTTACTGGGAAGGTCCACTTAACGACTGACACATGGACAAGTGCTTGTGGCCAGGGACGCTACATTTCCCTGACGGCACACTGGGTGAATGTCGTGGAGGCTGGGAGCGACTCGGACCCTGGGATGGCACGGGTGCTACCCACGCCGAGGATTGCGGGCCCTACCTCCATCAGGGTTTCCACCAGCACCTACGTTATTGGCTCCTCCTCCTCCGTTTCCACCTCCGAATTCTCTACACACACCGCCACTCCCCCATCAGCCAGTAGCTGGAAGCAGTGTAGCACTGCAGTGGGGAAGCGTCAACAGGCCGTGCTGAAGCTGATCTGCCTTGGGGACAAACAGCACACGGCCTCAGAGCTGTTGCAGGGGATTAGTCACCAGACCGAGCAGTGGCTCTCGCCACTCAACCTGCAAGCAGGCATGGTTGTGTGTGATAATGGGCGTAACTTGGTGGCGGCTTTGGAGCTCGGCAAGCTCACACACGTACCATGCCTAGCGCATGTATTTAATTTAGTGGTGCAGCGATTTCTAAAAACCTACCCCAATGTGCATGATCTCTTGACCAAGGTGCGCCGCGTGTGTGCACATTTCCGTAAGTCATCTACAGCTTCGGCCGGCCTGTTGAAGCTGCAGCAGCGCTTACAATTGCCAGCTCACCGGCTGCTGTGTGACGTGAGCACACGCTGGAACTCCACCTTCCACATGTTGGCCCGGCTTTGTGAGCAGCAGAGGGCAGTAGTGGAGTACCAGCTGTTACACGGTCGTCGCCTCTCCGTTCAACTTCCTGTAATCAGAAGTGAGGAGTGGGAATGGATGTCAGACCTCTGCGAGGTTTTACGCAATTTTGAGGAATCGACACAGATGGTGAGCGGCGATAACGCTATTATCAGTGTAACCATCCCACTTCTGTGTCTACTGAAACGCTCGCTGCTCACAATTAAAACCGACGCTTTGCATGTGGAAGAGGTGGAAATGGGGGAGGAAGAGCTTACACAAGGTGATAGCCAGAGCACCCTCACTTCGTCTTCTCAGCGACAATTGGAGGAGGCGGAGGAGGAGGAGGAGGAGGAGGAGGAGGAGGAAGACACGGTTGCCTCCGCTACAGAGGGTAGCCATGGAACTTTAGTTCCATCTCTTCAGCGTGGGTGGGCAGAAGAGGAGGAAGAGGATGAGGATATTGAGAGTCAGCCTCCTGGTGAGGACAGCGAAATCTTGACTGTTGGTACTCTGGCACACATGGCTGACTTTATGTTAGGCTGCCTTTCCCGTGACCCACGCGTTGTACGCATTTTAGACAACACGGATTACTGGGTGTTCACCCTTCTGGACCCCCGCTACAAAGAGAATTTCTCATCTCTCATTCCTCCGGTGGAGAGGACAAGCAAAATGGTGCAATACCAGAAGGTTCTTGTTGAAAAATTGCTCCAAAATTTTCCATCTGACAACGCTGGCGGCAGAGTACGTGCTACCTTGGCCAACCGAGAAGGGGAGAAAAGGGGAGCACACAGCAGTTCCGACAAAGGCAGGGCAACACTCTCCAAGGCGTGGGACACCTTCATGACACCCCGCCAGCACCCTCACCCTGATGCGCAGCCTAGTGTCACAAGGAGGGAAAAGTTTTGGAAGATGGTGAAGGAGTACGTAGCAGACCGTGTCAGCGTCCTCAATGATCCCTCTGTGCCTTACAACTACTGGGTGTCCAAGCTGGACACGTGGTATGAACTGGCACTCTACGCCTTGGAGGTGCTGGCCTGCCCTGCCGCCAGCGTTCTGTCTGAGCGGGTATTTAGTGCTGCTGGTGGCATCATAACAGATAAGCGTATCCGCCTTTCCACCGACAATGCTGATAGGTTGACACTTATAAAAATGAACAAGGCCTGGATTTCCCCTGACTTCTCCACTCCACTGGAGGAAAGCCCCGGGGGAACATAAACTCACTTTATATATGTTATTTACAATGATGGGAATACTCTGTATTCCCATTCACCCCTTCCACCCCAAAAACGGGTATATGGTTGACTCTTAATGTTCTCATCCTCCTCCTCCTCTTCCATATGCCCTGGGATATAATTTTTATATAGGGCCAGCTCACCAGCGTGCCCTGGGATATAATTTTTATATAGGGCCAGCTCACCAGCGGGCCCTGTGATATAATTTTTATATAGGGCCAGCTCACCAGCGGGCCCTGTTTGCCAATTTTTATATAGGTCAGCTCACCAGCGGGCCTTCTCATATAATGTTTTATTGGGTCAGCTCTCTAGCGGGCCCTCTCATATAATGTTTTATAGCGTCAGCTCACTAGCGGGCCTTCGCATATAATGTTTAGGATGGTCAGCTCTGCAGCAGACCCTCACCCATAATGTTTTAGATGGTCAGCTCAGCGCACGTTTCCCTCTTAATCATGGCCTCAGTTCTGAAAATCAAGGAAATTTTTGGGAGAATTTGCCTCTGCGCACGTTTCCCTCTTAATCATGGCCTCAGTTCTGAAAATCAAGGAAATTTTTGGGATAATTTGCCTCTGCGCACGTTTCCCTCTTAATCATGGCCTCACTTCAGAAAATCGATGAAATTTTTGGGAGAATTTGCAGATGATATACAAGTAAATATACAGCAAATACTGTTTGGTAACAATTTTTCGCCTAAAGTCGTTTTTATTTTCCTTTTTGTGTGTTTTACGGTCAGTCTGTAAAAATGGCGTACTACGGGCGAAAGATCGTTCCCAGCAGCGATGTTGGAGTCCAAGGTGCATCCAGACATCCTCCCTATGCTGTCCCTGAACCATTTCTGTAGTGTTTCCATCTTTTTCTGCCCTTTTCCTATGGACCAGGCACCCTCCCCTCATCAGAGCAGGGGGTGCCTGGTGTAATGCTCGAGTCCTCCCATTGACTTCAATGGGGCTCGGGTGCTCGGCCGAGCACTCGAGCCTCAGGGGGTGCTCGGTCAGAGCACCCGAACATCCGAGCATTGGGGTGCTCGCTCATCACTATTGAGGAGTTAACGCTAGGAAAATCTCCAACTGGTTTATGAACCCTCTGCACAGGGTAGGTTCACCATCGTATCCGAGAGGTAAGGGAGTCGTAGCAGTTAACCCTCTATTCGAGTTTGCTTGTGTCACCGATTGGGCACCCGGTGTAGTGACTGGGGGGACCACCGAGGCCTGTACTGGATTATCTAAGTGAGCAGTACGCTCTAGTAAGGTTTGCATGGCCAGCTCCACCTGGTCCATGCGCTGCTCATGTATATCCATCCTCCAATGGATACTTTGTGTATTACCATCACCTGTACCGTCTGAGGACATGGCCCTTTCCTACTGTAATGGTTTTCAGTACACTCAGAGGCAGGCAATTTGGTCAAACACAGTTTTATTGAAACCAGACAGAATAAAGTAACCCTCGCGGGTCCAGCAATAGTTAACAAACAATACTGACACAGGACAGGTTACTAAATAACATTAACCCCCACGGGTCCAGTATACATATATCAGAGAGCAATACATATACTGACACAGGTCAGGAACAGTTCATGTGATATAGTGAGACACTGATGGTAAATGCTATTAGGCCAGGAGGCTGGGAAGCCCTAATAGCGAGGCCCAAGAAGCACTCTCTCCGGATGAGTGCCTAAATAGGGACTAGGCCCAGGAAGGGTGAGCGAGGCCCAAATGGATCATGACTATCAGTAGTACTGCAACCGGAGGAACAACGGAACGCCCAGGAATACACACAGACTGCGACTCAGGGTAACGGTACCGGACAACAGATATAATAACGCTAGGTTTGATGGCAACTGCCGGGTGACAGAGCCGAGGTGAGGCGCCCTGGAGACCAACCTCAGTAATGGAGTAGTGACTAGCCAGCGTATAATGTGCCAAAAAATAGCTCCTACCCGGGTGAGACCGGAAGGCCCTGGTAACGGGCGCTTGGCTTGTTAGCAACTGACAAGAGCGGAGACTAACTGCGGCGCACAGGAGACCAACACAGTGGTATCAATAACAAGCCAAGCGTATAGTGAGCAAGCGAGATCAACGTCAGCCCTGGGTAAGGAGGAATGTAAAGGTTTGTTTGACTCACAGACACAGAGTTAGGATAAAAAACACAGTTTTATTGAATACAATAATACAATAAGAACCCTCACAGGTCCTGTAATATTCAACGTATAGTATAGACACATGACAGGTAATATTAGACCCACACAGGTCCAGCACAAATATAGGAGACAAATAGTTTATGCTGACATGGGTCAGGCAGAGGATAAGGTTTCCAGGTTTCAGCAATGTAGGAGTTAAAGTTCATCAGGCAGGAAAACAGTCCCATATGTGAAGGTATCGAACTGACTCCCAAACACGCCAAAGTCTGCATCCACTGAGAGTTACCAGTCCACTGAAGTAAAGGGAGTGCATCGGTGCAGACAAGGAGGCTACACTTGCAACCGGTTGACAGAGTAGAGCGTAAGCCAAAGGCAATGTACCGGAGAAATCACGGAGGCAACACTTGCAGCCGGTTATACAGAATGGAGCGTAAGCCAATGGCAATGTACCGGTGCAATCACGGAGGCAACACTTGCAACCGGTTTTGACTGAGTGGAGCATAAGCCAGAGGCAATGTACAGGAGCAATACGGAGGCAACACTTGCAACCGGTTAGTCTGAATGGAGCGTAGCCAATGGCAATGTACCGGTGCAATAAAGGAGGCAACACTTGTAACCGGTTAGACTGAATGGGGAGTAGCCAAAGGCAATGTACCGGTGCAATCATGGAGGCAACACTTGTAACCGGTTAGAATGAATGGGGCATATGCAAAGGAAATGTACCGGTGTAATCACGGAGGCAACACTTGCAACCGGTTAACTGAAACTGAGGACTAGGCCAGAGGCGCTCCGTAGAGCATAAATGGGACAATACTTGGCAAGCCTGCGGGTGTAGATGTGCCAGACAATAAAGGAACTGGAAATAAGTATGTCGCCGAGGCGACAAAGACCAAAACGGAGAACATCCGAGTCGGAGCACAGATACAGGAACATCAGCCAGGCCTGGTTTGTCCCAATTTTCTCCCAGAATGCATTGCTCCTATACAAAATATTTCAAAACCAACTTGACTTAAAAAACAAACCACTTCCCTTGTCTTATTTCATGTGAAAGACATAGGGAACACATTATAAACGCCACCTAGTTTGTTATGAGACAAAATTCTGAAAAGAGATTTTTTATATCCCCAAGTTTGAAATAAAAAACTATCTGAAGCAGAAATACTGAAAAAAAAAAATGAAAAAAATATTTATACATTATATACCAATAAAATAATGGATAAAATCGCAGTTATATTCCTCTAAAATATTATGCTGTCTGTAAATAAAGTCAAAAGCCGGTGTAATTCAGGAAAAGTTTTATTGCTTATGTTTTTTAATAATTCCCTATACTATAATATTTAACCCACACCCTATATCCTAGTGTTGTCCGTAATTAACCATTTGAATGCTAGAGGTGTCTGTAATATCTTAGAGGTTAATAGCAATTTTTGTTCTCATTTAAATTAAAGCTGAAATTAAAAGAGGTCAGCACACTGAATATTATTGCCCTTTACATGCTGTTAGTCTTTTATATCACAGTGCACATACCCTGCAAAGCTATTTAGTGTTAAGAAGTGTAGGAATCTGGTTCAAACCAAATTCACCATAATAGGGGGGTGGGAAGTTAAGTGTTTAGAGATTTAAAATGAGCTTTACATAATCTAATTGCTCCAGATGATTTTAAAACATTATGAAGACAGGCAGTGATGACATATCTGAGCTTTTATGACAGTAAAAACTGAATTTAATGCAAAACAAAGATTTATGTGTCCCCCACCTTCATTCAAATGGTTTGTCCCAATTTTCTCCCAGAATGCATTGCTCCTATACAAAATATTTCAAAACCAACTTGACTTAAAAAACAAACCACTTCCCTTGTCTTATTTCATGTGAAAGACATAGGTAACACATTATAAACGTCACCTAGTTTGTTATGAGACAAAATTCTGAAAAGCGATTTTTTTATATCCCCAAGTTTGAAATAAAAAAGTATCTGAAGCATAAATACTGAAAAAAAAAAATGAAAAAAATATTTATACATTATATAACAATAAAATAATGGATAAAATCGCAGTTATATTCCTCTAAAATATTATACTGTCTGTAAATAAAGTCAAAAGCCGGTATAATTCAGGAAAAGTTTTATTGCTTATGTTTTTTAATAATTCCCTATACTATAATATTTAACCCACACCCTATATCCTAGTGATATCCTTAATTAACCATTTGAATGCTAGAGGTGTCTGAAATATCTTAGAGGTTAATAGCAATTTTTGTTCTCATTTAAATTAAAGCTGAAATTAAAAGAGGTCAGCACACTGAATATTATTGCCCTTTACATGCTGTTAGTCTTCTATATCACAGTGCACATACCCTGCAAAGCTATTTAGTGTTAAGAAGTGTAGGAATCTGGATCAAACCAAATTCACCATAATAGGGGGGTGTGAAATGTTTAGAGATTTAAAATGAGCTTTACATACTCTAATTGCTCCAGATGATTTTAATACATTATGAAGACAGGCAGTGATGACATATCTGAGCTTTTAAGACAGTAAAAACTGAATTTAATAAAAAACAAAGATTTATATGTCCCCCACTGTCATTCAAATGGTTTGTCCCAATTTTCTCCCAGAATGCATTCCTCCTATACAAAATATTTCAAAACCAACTTGACTTAAAAAACAAACCACTTCCCTTGCCTTATTTCATGTGAAAGACATAGGGAACACATTATAAACGCCACCTAGTTTGTTATGAGATAAAATTCTAACAAGAGATTTTTTATATCCCCAAGTTTGAAATAAAAAAGTATTTGAAGCATAAATACTGAAAAAAAAAAATGAAAAAAAATATTTCTAAATTAAATACCAATAAAATATTGGATAAAATCGCAGTTATATTCCTCTAAAATATTAGGTTGTCTGTAAATGAAGTCATAAGCCGGTGTTATTCAGCAAAAGGTTTATTGCTTATGTTTTTTAATAATTCTCTATACTATAATATTGAACCCACACCCTATATCCTAGTGTTATCCTTAATTAACCATTTGAATGCTAGAAGTGTCTATAATATGTTAGAGATTAACAGCAATTTTTGTTCTCATTTAAAATAAATCTAAAATTAAAAGAGGTCAGCACACTGAATATTATTGCCCTTTACATGCTGTTAGTCTTTTATATCACAGTGCACATACCCAGCAAAGCTATTAAGTGTTAAGAAGTGTAGGAATCTGGATCAAACCAAATTCACCATAATAGGGGGGTGGAAAGTTAAGAATTTAGAGATTTAAAATGAGCTTTACATTCTCTAATTGCTCCAGATGATTTTAATACATTATGAAGACAGGCAGTGATGACATATCTGAGCTTTTATGACAGTAAAAACTGAATTTAATGCAAAACAAGGATTTATGTGTCCCCCACCTTCATTCAAATGGTTTTTCCCAATTTTCTCCCAGAATGCATTGCTCCTATACAAAATATTTCAAAACCAACTTGACTTAAAAAACTAACCAATTCCCTTGTCGTATTTCATGTGAAAGACATAGGGAACACATTATAAATGCCAACTAGTTTGTTATGAGACAAAATTCTGAAAAGCGATTTTTTATATCCCCAAGTTCGAAATAAAAAAGTGTCTGAAGCATAAATACTGAAAAAAAATTAAAAAAATATTTATACATTATATACCAATAAAATAATGGATAAAATTGCAGTTATATTCCTCTAAAATATTAGGCTGTCTGTAAATAAAGTCATAAGCCGGTGATATTCAGCAAAAGTTATATTGCTTATGTTTTTTAATAATTCCCTATACTATAATATTTAAGCCACACCCTATATCCTAGTGTTATCCTTAATTAACCATTTGAATGCTAGAGGTGTCTGAAATATCTTAGAGGTTAATAGCAATTTTTGTTCTCATTTAAATTAAAGCTGAAATTAAAAGAGGTCAGCACACTGAATATTATTGCCCTTTACATGCTGTTAGTCTTCTATATCACAGTGCACATACCCAGCAAAGCTATTTAGTGTTAAGAAGTGTAGGAATCTTTACCAAACCAAATTCACTATAATAGGGGGCTGGGAAGTTAAGTGTTTAGAGATTTAAAATAAGCTTTAGATAATCTAATTGCTCCAGATGATTTTAAAACATTATGAAGACAGGCAGTGATGACATATCTGAGCTTTTATGACAGTAAAAACTGAATTTAATGCAAAACAAAGATTTATGTGTCCCCCACCTTCATTCAAATGGTTTGTCCCAATTTTCTCTCAGAATGCATTGCTCCTATATAAAATATTTCAAAACCAACTTGACTTAAAAAACAAACCACTTCCCTTGTCTTATTTCATGTGAAAGACATAGGGAACACATTATAAACGCCACCTAGTTTGTTATGAGACAAAATTCTGAAAAGCGATTTTTTATATCCTCAAGTTTGAAATAAAAAAGTATCTGAAGCATAAATAGTGAAAAAAAAAATGAAAAAAATATTTCTACATTATATACCAATAAAATAATGGATAAAATCGCAGTTATATTCTTCTAAAATATTAGGTTGTCTGTAAATAAAGTCATAAGCCGGTGTTATTCAGCAAAAGTTTTATTGCTTATGTTTTTTAATAATTCCCCATACTATAATATTGAACCCACACCGTATATCCTAGTGTTATCCTTAATTAACCATTTGAATGCTAGAAGTGTCTGTAATATCTAAGAGATTAACAGCGATTTTTGTTCTCATTTAAAATAAAGCTGAAATTAAAAGAGGTCAGCACACTGAATATTATTGCCCTTTACATGATGTTAGTCTTCTATATCACTGTGCACATATCCAGCAAAGCTATTAAGTGTTAAGAAGTGTAGGAATCTGGATCAAACCAAATTCACCATAATAGGGGGGTGGAAAGTTAAGAATTTGGAGATTTAAAATGAGCTTGACATACTCTAATTGCTCCAGATGATGTTAATACATTATGAAGACAGGCAGTGATGACATATCTGAGCTTTTATGACAGTAAAAACTGAATTTAATGCAAAACAAAGATTTATGTGTCCCACACTGTCATTCAAATGGTTTGTCCCAATTTTCTTCCAGAATGCATTGCTCCTATACAAAATATTTCAAAACCAACTTGACTTAAAAAACAAACCACTTCCCTTGTCGTATTTCATGTGAAAGACATAGGGAACACCTTATAAATGCCAACTAGTCTGTTATGAGACAAAATTCTGAAAAGCGATTTTTTATATCCCCAAGTTCGAAATAAAAAAGTTTCTGAAGCATAAATACTGAAAAAAAAAAAGAAAAAAATATTTCTACATTATATACCAATAAAATAATGGATAAAATCGCAGTTATATTCCTCTTAAATATTAGGCTGTCTGTAAATAAAGTCATAAGCCGGTGTTATTCAGCAAAAGTTTTATTGCTTATGTTTTTTAATAATTCCCTATACTATAATATTTAACCCACACCCTATAATCTAGTGTTATCCTTAATTAACCATTTGAATGCTAGAAGTGTCTGTAATATCTTAGAGGTTAATAGCAATTTTTGTTCTCATTTAAAATAAAGCTCAAAGTAAAAGAGGTCAGCAAACTGAATATTATTGCCCTTTACATGCTGTTAGTCTTCTATATCACAGTGCACATACCCTGCAAAGCTATTTAGTGTTAAGAAGTGTAGGAATCTGGACCAAACCAAATTCACTATAATACGGGGGTGGGAAGTTAAGTGTTTAGAGATTTAAAATGAGCTTTACATAATCTAATTGCTCCAGATGATTTTAAAACATTATGAAGACAGGCAGTGATGACATATCTGAGCTTTTATGACAGTAAAAACTGAATTTAATGCAAAACAAAGATTTATGTGTTCCCCACTTTCATTCAAATGGTTTGTCCCAATTTTCTCCCAGAATGCATTGCTCCTATACAAAATATTTCAAAACCAACTTGACTTAAAAAACAAACCACTTCCCTTGTCTTATTTCATGTGAAAGACATAGGGTACACATTATAAAACACCACTTAGTTTGTTATGAGACAAAATTCTGAAACGTGATTTTTTTATATCCCCAAGTTTGAAATAAAATAGTATCTGAAGCATAAATACTGAAAAAAAAAAATGAAAAAAATATTTATACATTATATACCAATAAAATAATGGATACAGTCGCAGTTATATTCCTCTAAAATATTAGGCTGTCTGTAAATAAAGTCATAAGACGGTGTTATTCAGCAAAAGTTTTATTGCTTATGTTTTTTAATAATTCCCTATACTATAATATTTAACCCACACCCTATATCCTAGTGTTATCCTTAATTAACCATTTGAATGCTAGAAGTGTCTGTAATATCTTAGAGATTAACAGCAATTTTTGTTCTCATTAAAAATAAAGCTGAAATTAAAAGAGGTCAGCACACTGAAAATTATTGCCCTTTACATGCTGTTAGTCTTCTATATCACAGTGCACATACCCAGCAAAGCTATTAAGTGTTAAGAAGTGTAGGAATCTGGATCAAACCAAATTCACCATAATAGGGGGGTGGAAAGTTAAGAATTTAGAGATTTAAAATGAGCTTTACGTACTCTTATTGCTCCAGATGATTTTAATACATTATGAAGAAAGGCAGTGATGACAAATCTGAGCTTTTATGACAGTAAAAACTGAATTTAAGGCAAAACAAAGATTTATGTGTTCCCCATTGTCATTCAAATGGTTTGTCCCAATTTTCTCCCAGAATGCATTGCTCCTATACAAAATATTTCAAAACCAACTTGACTTAAAAAACAAACCACTTCCCTTGTCTTATTTCATGTGAAAGACATAGGGAACACATTATAAACGCCACCTAGTTTGTTATGAGACAAAATTCTGAAAAGCGATTTTTTATATCCTCAAGTTTGAAATAAAAAAGTATCTGAAGCATAAATAGTGAAAAAAAAAATGAAAAAAATATTTCTACATTATATACCAATAAAATAATGGATAAAATCGCAGTTATATTCTTCTAAAATATTAGGTTGTCTGTAAATAAAGTCATAAGCCGGTGTTATTCAGCAAAAGTTTTATTGCTTATGTTTTTTAATAATTCCCCATACTATAATATTGAACCCACACCGTATATCCTAGTGTTATCCTTAATTAACCATTTGAATGCTAGAAGTGTCTGTAATATCTAAGAGATTAACAGCGACTTTTGTTCTCATTTAAAATAAAGCTGAAATTAAAAGAGGTCAGCACACTGAATATTATTGCCCTTTACATGATGTTAGTCTTCTATATCACTGTGCACATATCCAGCAAAGCTATTAAGTGTTAAGAAGTGTAGGAATCTGGATCAAACCAAATTCACCATAATAGGGGGGTGGAAAGTTAAGAATTTGGAGATTTAAAATGAGCTTGACATACTCTAATTGCTCCAGATGATGTTAATACATTATGAAGACAGGCAGTGATGACATATCTGAGCTTTTATGACAGTAAAAACTGAATTTAATGCAAAACAAAGATTTATGTGTCCCACACTGTCATTCAAATGGTTTGTCCCAATTTTCTTCCAGAATGCATTGCTCCTATACAAAATATTTCAAAACCAACTTGACTTAAAAAACAAACCACTTCCCTTGTCGTATTTCATGTGAAAGACATAGGGAACACCTTATAAATGCCAACTAGTCTGTTATGAGACAAAATTCTGAAAAGCGATTTTTTATATCCCCAAGTTCGAAATAAAAAAGTTTCTGAAGCATAAATACTGAAAAAAAAAAAGAAAAAAATATTTCTACATTATATACCAATAAAATAATGGATAAAATCGCAGTTATATTCCTCTTAAATATTAGGCTGTCTGTAAATAAAGTCATAAGCCGGTGTTATTCAGCAAAAGTTTTATTGCTTACGTTTTTTAATAATTCCCTATACTATAATATTTAACCCACACCCTATAATCTAGTGTTATCCTTAATTAACCATTTGAATGCTAGAAGTGTCTGTAATATCTTAGAGGTTAATAGCAATTTTTGTTCTCATTTAAAATAAAGCTCAAAGTAAAAGAGGTCAGCAAACTGAATATTATTGCCCTTTACATGCTGTTAGTCTTCTATATCACAGTGCACATACCCTGCAAAGCTATTTAGTGTTAAGAAGTGTAGGAATCTGGATCAAACCAAATTCACTATAATAGGGGGGTGGGAAGTTAAGTATTTAGAGATTTAAAATGAGCTTTACATAATCTAATTGCTCCAGATGTTTTTAAAACATTATGAAGACAGGCAGTGATGACATATCTGAGCTTTTATGACAGTAAAAACTGAATTTAATGCAAAACAATGATTTATGTGTCCCCCACTGTCATTCAAATGGTTTGTCCCAATTTTCTTCCAGAATGCATTGCTCCTATACAAAATATTTCAAAACCAACTTGACTTAAAAAACAAACCACTTCCCTTGTCTTATTTCAAGTGAAAGACATAGGGAACACATTATAAACGCCACCTAGTTTGTTATGAGATAAAATTCTGACAAGAGATTTTTTATATCCCCAAGTTTGAAATAAAAAAGTATTTGAAGCATAAATACTGAAAAAAAAAAATGAAAAAAATATTTCTACATTATATACCAATAAAATAATGGATAAAATCGCAGTTATATTCCTCTAAAATATTAGGTTGTCTGTAAATAAAGTCATAAGCCGGTGTTATTCAGCAAAAGTTTTATTGCTTACTAGTTGAAGAGCCCGTTACACGGGCCACAGTGCCTCTGGCAGCCGGTCGCGGGGCAGTGACGCGAGGCAGAGACTGCCCGCCCCACTGCTGATACAGAGCTGGATGCTCCTTCGGAGCGCCCAGCTCTGTATCAGCCGCGGCGCGGGCAGTCTGTACTGCGCATGACTGCCGCACGTGCAGCAGTGTCTACTGCGCATGTCGGGCGTTACACACAACTTAGCGAATTATTATATAGGATGTTTTTTAATAATTCCCCATACTATAATATTTAACCCACACACTGTATCCTAGTGTTATCCTTAATTAACAATTTGAATGCTAGAGGTGTCTGTAATATCTTAGAGGTTAATAGCAATTTTTGTTCTCATTTAAAATAAAGCTGAAATTAAAAGAAGTCAGCACACTGAATATTATTGCCCTTTACATGCTGTTAGTCTTCTATATCACAGTGCACTTTCCCTGCAAAGCTATTTAATGTTAATAAGTGTAGGAATCTGGATCAAACCAAATTTACCATAATAGGGGGGAGGGAAGTTAAGTATTTAGAGATTTAAAATGAGCTTTACATACTCTAATTGCTCCAGATGATTTTAATACATTATGAAGACAGGTAGTGATGACATATCTGAGCTTTTATGACTGTAAAAACTGAATTTAATGCAAAACAAAGATTTATGTGTCCCCCACTGTCATTCAAATGGTTTGTCCCAGTTTTCTACCAGAATGCATTACTCCTATACAAAATATTTCAAAACCAACTTGACTTAAAAAACAATCCACTTCCCTTGTCGTATTTCATGTGAAAGACATAGGGAAGACATTATAAATGCCAACTAGTTTCTTATGAGACAAAATTCTGAAAATCGATTTTTTATATCCCCAAGTTCGAAATAAAAAAGTGTCTGAAGCATAAATACTGAAAAAAAAAAAAATGAAAAAAATATTTATACATTATATACCAATAAAATAATGGATAAAATCGCAGTTATATTCCTCTAAAATATTAGGCTCTCTATAAATAAAGCCATAAGCCGGTGTTATTCAGCAAAAGTTTTATTGCTTATGTTTTTTAATAATTCCCTATACTATAATATTTAACCCACACCCTATATCCTAGTGTTATCCTTAATTAACCATTTGAATGCTAGAAGTGTCTGTAATATCTAAGAGATTAACAGCAATTTTTGTTCTCATTTAAAATAAAGCTGAAATTAAAAGAGGTAAACACACTGAATATTATTGCCCTTTACATGCTGTTAGTCTTCTATATCACAGTGCACTTTCCCTGCAAAGCTATTTAATGTTATTAAGTGTAGGAATCTGGATCAAACCAAATTTACCATAATAGGGGGTGGGAAGTTAAGTGTTTAGAGATTTAAAATGAGCTTTGCATAATCTAATTGCTCCAGATGATTTTAAAACATTATGAAGACAGGCAGTGATGACATATCTGAGCTTTTATGACAGTAAAAATTGAATTTAATGCAAAACAAAAATGTATGTGTCCCCCACCTTCATTCAAATGGTTTGTCCCAATTTTCTCCCAGAATGTATTGCTCCTATACAAAATATTTCAAAAGCAACTTGACTTAAAAGACAAACCACTTCCCTTGTCTTATTTCATGTGAAAGACATAGGGAACACATTATAAACAAAACCTAGTTTGTTATGAGACAAAATTCTGAAAAGCGATTTTTTTATATCCCCAAGTTTGAAATAAAATAGTATCTGAAGCATAAATACTGAAAAAAAAAATGAAAAAAATATTTATACATTATATACAAATAAAATTATGGATAAAATCGCTGTTATATTCCTCTAAAATATTATGCTGTCTGTAAATAAAGTCAAAAGCCGGTGTATTTCAGGAAAAGTTTTATTGCTTATGTTTTTTAATAATTCCCTATACTATAATAGTTAACCCACACCCTATATCCTAGTGTTATCCTTAATTAACCATTTGAATGCTAGAGGTGTCTGTAATATCTTAGAGGTTAATAGCAATTTTTGTTCTCATTTAAATTAAACCTAAAATTAAAAGAGGTCAGCACACTGAATATTATTGCCCTTTATATGCTGTTAGTTTTCTATATCACAGTGCACATACCCTGCAAAGCTATTTAGTGTTAAGAAGTGTAGGAATCTGGATCAAACCAAATTCACCATAATAGGGGGGTGGGAATTAAATGTTTAGAGATTTAAAAGGAGCTTTACATACTCTAATTCCTCCAGATGATTTTAATACATTATGAAGACAAACAGTGATGACATATCTGAGCTTTTATGACAGTAAAAACTGAATTTAATGAAAAACAAAGATTTATGTGTCCCCCACTGTCATTCAAATGGTTTGTCCCAATTTTCTCTCAGAATGCATTCCTCCTATACAAAATATTTCAAAACCATCTTGACTTAAAAAACAAACCACTTCCCTTATCTTATTTCATGTGAAAGACATAGGGAACACATTATAAACGCCATCTAGTTTGTTATGAAACAAAATACTGAAAAGCGATTTTTTATATCCCCAAGTTTGAAATAAAAAAGTATCTGAAGCATAAACACTGAAAAAAAAATGAAAAAAATATTTCTACAATATATACCAATAAAATAATGGATAAAATCGCAGTTATATTCCTCTAAAATATTATGCTGTCTGTAAATAAAGTCAAAAGCCGGTGTAATTCAGGAAAAGTTTTATTGCTTATGTTTTTTTAATAATTCCCTATTCTATAATATTGAACCCACACCCTATATCCTACTGTTATCCTTAATTAAACATTTGAATGCTAGAGGTGTCTGTAATATCTTAGAAATTAACAGCAATTTTTGTTCTCATTTACAATAAAGCTGAAATTAAAAGAGGTCAGCACAATGAATATTATTGCCCTTTACATGCTGTTAGTCTTCTATATCTCAATTCACATACCCTGCAAAGCTATTTAGTGTTAAGAAGTGTAGGAATCTGGATCAAACCAAATTCACCATAATAGGGGGGTGGGAAGTTAAGTGTTTAGAGATTTAAAATGAGCTTTACATAATCTAATTGCTCCAGATGATTTTAATACATTATGAAGACAGGCAGTGATGACATATCTGAGCTTTTATGACAGTAAAAACTGAATTTAATGCAAATCAAAGATTTATGTGTCCCCCACTGTCATTCAAATGGTTTGTTCCAATTTTCTCCCAGAATGCATAGCTCCTATACAAAATATTTCAAAACCAGCTTGACTTAAAAAACAAACCACTTCCCTTGTCTTATTTCATGTGAAAGACATAGGGAACACATTATAAACGCCACCTAGTATGTTATGAGACAAAATTCTGAAAAGAGATTTTTTATATCCCCAAGTTTGAAATAAAAAAGTATCTGAAGCATAAATACTGAAAAAAAAAATGAAAAAAATATTTATACATTATATACCAATAAAATAATGGATAAAATCGCAGTTATATTCCTCTAAAATATTAGGCTGTCTGTAAATAAAGCCATAAGCCGGTGTTATTCAGCAAAAGATTTATTGCTTATGTTTTTTAATAATTCCCTATACTATAATATTTAACCCACACCCTATATCCTAGTGTTATCCTTAATTAACCTTTTGAATGCTAGAGGTGTCCGTAATATCTTAGAGGTTAATAGCAATTTTTGTTCTCATTTAAATTAAAGCTGAAATTAAAAGAGGTCAGCACACTGAATATTATTGCCCTTTACATGCTGTTAGTCTTCTATATCACAGTGCACATACCCAGCAAAGCTATTAAGTTTTAAGAAGTGTAGGAATCTCGATCAAACCAAATTCAGCATAATAGGGGGGTGGGAAGTTAAGTATTTAGAGATTTAAAATGAGCTTTACATACTCTAATTGCTCCAGATGATTTTAATACATTATGAAGACAGGCAGTGATGACATATCTGAGCTTTTATGACAGTAAAAACTGAATGTAATGCAAAACAAAGATTTATGTGTCCACCACTGTCATTCAAATGGTTTGTCCCAATTTTCTACAAGAATGCATTGCTCGTATACAAAATATTTCAAAACCAACTTGACTTAAAAAACAAACCAGTTCCCTTGTCGTATTTCTTGTGAAAGACATAGGGAACACATTATGAATGCCAACTAGTTTGTTATGAGACAAAATTCTGAAAAGCGATTTTTTATATCCCCAAGTTCGAAATAAAAAAGTGTCTGAAGCATAAAT
The DNA here is from genome assembly GCA_037306005.1 of Rhinophrynus dorsalis. Taxonomy (NCBI): domain Eukaryota; kingdom Metazoa; phylum Chordata; class Amphibia; order Anura; family Rhinophrynidae; genus Rhinophrynus; species Rhinophrynus dorsalis. The sequence continues at coordinate 37,624,310 of CM074727.1, forward strand.
ACTGAAAAAAAAAATGAAAAAAATATTTATACATTATATACCAATAAAATAATGGATAAAATCGCAGTTATATTCTTCTAAAATATTAGGTTGTCTGTAAATAAAGTCATAAGCCGGTGTTATTCAGCTAAAGTTTTATTGCTTATGTTTTTTAATAATTCCCCATACTATAATATTGAACCCACACCGTATATCCTAGTGTTATCCTTAATTAACCATTTGAATGCTAGAAGTGTCTGTAATATCTAAGAGATTAACAGTAATTTTTGTTCTCATTTAAAATAAAGCTGAAATTAAAAGAGGTCAGCACACTGAATATTATTGCCCTTTACATGCTGTTAGTCTTCTATCTCACAGTGCACATACCCAGCAAAGCTAATAAGTGTTAAGAAGTGTAGGAATCTGGATCAAACCAAATTCACCATAATAGGGGGGTGGAAAGTTAAGAATTTTGAGATTTAAAATCAGCTTTACACACTCTAATTGCTCCAGATGATTTTAATACAATATGAAGACAGGCAGTGATGACATATTTGAGCTTTTATCACAGAAAAAACTGAATTTAATGCAAAATAAAGATTTATGTGTCCCCCACTGTCATTCAAATGGTTTGTCCCAATTTTCTCCCAGAATGCATTGCTCCTATACAAAATATTTCAAAACCAACTTGACTTAAAAAACAAACCACTTCCCTTGTCGTATTTCATGTGAAAGACATAGGGAACACATTATAAATGCCAACTAGTTTGTTATGAGACAAAATTCTGAAAAGCGTTTTTTTATATCCCCAAGTTCGAAATAAAAAAGTGTCTGAAGCATAAATACTGAAAAACAAAATGAAAAAAATATTTATACAATATATACCAATAAAATAATGGATAAAATCGCAGTTATATTCCTCTTAAATATTAGACTGTCTGTAAATAAAGTCATAAGCCAGTGTTATTAAGCAAAAGTTTTATTGCTTATGTTTTTTAATAATTCCCTAAACTATAATATTTAACCCACACCCTATATCCTAGTGTTATCCTTAATTAACCATTTGAATGATAGAGGTGTCTGTAATATCTTAGAGGTTAATAGCAATTTTTGTTCTCATTTAAATTAAAGCTGAAATTAAAAGAGGTCAGCACACTGAATATTATTGCCCTTTACATGCTGTTAGTCTTCTATATCACAGTGCAAATACCCTGCAAAGCTATTTAGTGTTAAGAAGTGTACGAATCTGGACCAAACCAAATTTACCATTATAGGGGGGTTGCAAGTTAAGTATTTAGAGATTTAAAATGAGCTTTATATAATCTAATTGCTCCAGATGATTTTAAAACATTATGAAGACAGGCAGTGATGACATATCTGAGCTTTTATGACAGTAAAAACTGAATTTAATGCAAAACAAAGATTTATGTGTCCCCCACCTTCATTCAAATGGTTTGTCCCAATTTTCTTCCAGAATGCATAGCTCCTATACAAAATATTTCAAAACCAACTTGACTTAAAAAACAAACCACTTCCCTTGTCTTATTTCATGTGAAAGACATAGGGAACACATTATAAACGCCACCTAGTTTGTTATGAGACAAAATTCTGAAAAGCGATTTTTTTATATCCCCAAGTTTGAAATAAAAAAATATCTGAAGCATAAATACTGAAAAAAAAAATGAAAAAAATATTTCTACATTATATACCAATAAAATAATGGATAAAATCACAGTTATATTCCTCTAAAATATTAGGTTTTCTGTAAATAAAGTCATAAGCCGGTGTTATTCAGGAAAAGATTTATTGCTTATGTTTTTTACTAATTCCCTATACTATAATATTGAACCCACACCCTATATCCTACTGTTATCCTTAATTAACCATTTGAATGCTAGAGGTGTCTGTAATATCTTAGAGATTAATAGCAATTTTTGTTCTCATTAAAAATAAAGCTGAAATTAAAACAGATCAGCACACTTAATATTACTGCTCTTTACATGCTGTTAGTCTTCTATATCACAGTGCACATACCCAGCAAAGCTATTAAGTGTTAAGAAGTGTAGGAATCTGGATCAAACTAAATTCATCATAATAGGGGGGGGGAAGTTAAGTATTTAGAGATTTAAAATGAGCTTTACATACTCTAATAGCTCTAGATGATTTTAATACATTATCAAAACAGGCAGTGATTACATATCTGAGCTTTTATGACAGTAAAAACTGAATTTAATGCAAAACAAAGATTTATGTGTCCCCCACCTTCATTCAAATGGTTTGTCCCAATTTTCTCCCAGAATGAATTGCTCCTATACAAAATATTTCAAAACCAACTTGACTTAAAAAACAAACCACTTCCCTTGTCTTATTACATGTGAAAGACATAGGGAACACATTATAAACACCACCTAGTTTGTTATGAGACAAAATTCTGAAAAGTGATTTTTTATATCCCCAAGTTTGAAATAAAAAAGTATCTGAAGCATAAATAATGAAAAAAAAAATTGAAAAAAATATTTATACTTTATATGCCAATAAAAAATGGATAAAATCGCAGTTATATTCCTCTAAAATATTAGGCTGTCTATAAATAAAGTCATAAGCTGGTGTTATTCATCAAAAGTTTTATTGCTTATGTTTTTTAATAATTCCCTATACTATAATATTTAAGCCACACCCTATATCGTAGTGTTATCCTTAATTAACAATTTGAATGCTAGAGGTGTCTGTAATATTTTTGAGGTTAATAGCAATTTTTGTTCTCATTTAAATTAAAGCTGAAATTAAAAGAGGTCAGCACACTGAATATTATTGCCCTTTACATGCTGTTAGTCTTCTATATCGCAGTGCACATACCCAGCAAAGCTATTTAGTGTTAAGAAGTGTAGGAATCTGGATCAAACCAAATTCACTATAATGGGGGGGTGGGAAGTTAAGTGTTTAGTGATTTAAAATGAGCTTTACATAATCTAATTGCTCCAGATGATTTTAAAACATTATGAAGACAGGCAGTGATGACATATCTGAGCTTTTATGACAGTAAAAACTGAATTTAATGCAAAACAAAGATTTATGTGTCCCCCACCTTCATTCAAATGGTTTGTCCCAATTTTCTCCCAGAATGCATTGCTCCTATACAAAATATTTCAAAACCAACTTGACTTAAAAAACAAACCACTTCCCTTGTCTTATTTCATGTGAAAGACATAGGGAACACATTATAAACGCCACCTAGTTTGTTATGAGATAAAATTCTGAAAAGCGATTTTTTATATCCCCAAGTTTGAAATAAAAAAGTATCTGAAGCATAAATACTGAAAAAAAAAATGAAAAAAATATTTATACATTATATACCAATAAAATAATGGATAAAATCGCAGTAGTATTCCTCTAAAATATTAGGCTGTCTGTAAATAAAGTCATAAGCCGGTGATATTCAGCAAAAGTTTTATTGCTTATGTTTTTTAATAATTCCCCATACTATAATATTGAACCCACACCATATATCCTAATGTTATCCTTAATTAACCCTTTGAATGCTAGAAGTGTCTGTAATATCTTAGAGATTAACAGCAATTTTTGTTCTCATTTAAAATAAAGCTGAAATTAAAAGAGGTCAGCACACTGAATATTATTGCCCTTTACATGCTGTTAGTCTTCTATATCACAGTGCACATACCCAGCAAAGCTATTAAGTGTTAAGAAGTGTAGGAATCTGGATCAAACCAAATTCACCATAATAGGGGGGTGGAAAGTTAAGAATTTAGAGATTTAAAATGAGCTTTACACTCTCTAAATGCTCCAGATGATTTTAATACATTATGAAGACAGGCAGTGATGACATATCTGAGCTTTTATGACAATAAAAACTGAATTTAATGCAAAACAAAGATTTATGTGTCCCCCACTGTCATTCAAATGGTTTGTCCCCATTTTCTCCCAGAATGCATTGGTCTTATACAAAATATTTCAAAACCAACTTGACTTAAAAACAAACCACTTCCCTTGTCTTATTTCATGTGAAAGACATAGGGAACACATTATAAACACCACCTAGTTTGTTATGAGACAAAATTCTGAAAAGCGATTTTTTTTATCCCCAAGTTTGAAATAAAAAAGTATCTGAAGCATAAATACTGAAAAAAACAAATTGAAAAAAATATTTAAACATTATATACCAATAAAATATGGAAAAAATAGTAGTTATATTCCTCTAAAATATTAGCTTGTCTGAAAATAAAGTCATAAGCTCGTGTTATTCAGCAAAAGTTTTATTGCTTATGTTTTTTAATAATTCCCTATACTGTAATATTGAACCCACACCCTATAGCCTAGTGTTATCCTTAATTAACCATTTGAATGCTAGAAGTGTCTGTAATATCTTAGAGATTAACAGCAATTTTTATTCTCATTTAAAATAAAGCTGAAATTAAAAGAGGTCAGCACACTGAATATTATTGCCCTTTACATGCTGTTAGTCTTCTATATCACAGTGCACATTCCCAGTAAAGCTATTAAGTGTTAAGAAGTGTAGGAATCTGGATCAAACCAAATTCACCATAATAGGGGTGTGGTAAGTTAAGTGTTTAGAGATTTAAAATGAGCTTTAAATAATCTAATTGCTCCAGATGATTTTAAAACATTATGAAGACAGGCAGTGATGACATATCTGAGCTTTTATGACAGTAAAAACTGAATTTAATGCAAAACAAAGATTTATGTGTCCCCCACCTTCATTCAAATGGTTTGTCCCAATTTTCTCCCAGAATGCATTGCTTCTATACAAAATATTTCAAAACCAACTTGACTTAAAAAACAAACCACATCCCTTGTCTTATTTCATGTGAAAGACATAGGGAACACATTATAAACGCCACCTAGTTTTTTACGAGACAAAATTCTGAAAAGAGATTTTTTATATCCCCAAGTTTAAAATAAAAAAGTATCTGAAGCATAAATACTGAAAAAAAAAAATGAAAAAAATATTTATACATTATATACCAATAAAATAATGGATAAAATCGCAGTTATATTCCTCTAAAATATTAGGCTGTCTGTAAATAAAGCCATAAGCCGGTGTTATTCAGCAAAAGTTTTATTGCTTATGTTTTTTAATAATTCCCTATACTATAATATTTAACCCACACCCTATATCCTAGTGTTATCCTTAATTAACCATTTGAATGCTAGAAGTGTCTGAAATAACTAAGAGATTAACAGCAATTTTTGTTCTCATTTAAAATAAAGCTGAAATTAAAAAAGGTAAACACACTGAATATTATTGCCCTTTACATGCTGTTTGTCTTCTATATCACAGTGCACATACCCTGCAATGCTATTTAGTGTTAAGAAGTGTAGGAATCTGGATCAAACCAAATTCACCATAATAGGGGTGTGGTAAGTTAAGTGTTTAGAGATTTAAAATGAGCTTTAAATAATCTAATTGCTCCAGATGTTTTTAAAACATTATGAAGACAGGCAGTGATGACATATCTGAGCTTTTATGATAGTAAAAACTGAATTTAATGCAAAACAAAGATTTATGTGTCCCCCACCTTCATTCAAATGGTTTGTCCCAATTTTCTCCCAGAATGCATTGCTCCTATACAAAATATTTCAAAACCAACTTGACTTAAAAAACAAACCACTTCCCTTGTCTTATTTCATGTGAAAGACATAGGGAACACATTATAAACGCCACCTAGTTTGTTATGAGACAAAATTCTGAAAAGCGATTTTTTATATCCTCAAGTTTGAAATAAAAAAGTATCTGAAGCATAAATAGTGAAAAAAAAATGAAAAAAATATTTCTACATTATATACCAATAAAATAATGTATAAAATTGCAGTTATATTCCTCTAAAATATTAGGCTGTCTGTAAATAAAGTCATAAGCCAGTGTTATTCAGCAAAAGTTTTATTGCTTATGTTTTTTAATAATTCCCTATACTATAATATTTAACCCACACCCTATATCCTAGTGTTATCCTTAATTAACCATTTGAATGCTAGAGGCATCTGTAATATCTTAGAGGTTAATAGCAATTTTTGTTCTCATTTAAATTAAAGCTGAAATTAAAAGAGGTCAGCACACTGAATATTATTGCCCTTTACATGCTGTTAGTCTTTTATATCACAGTGCACATACCCTGCAAAGCTATTTAGTGTTAAGAAGTGTAGGAATGTGGACAAAACCAAATTCACTATAATACGGGGGTGGGAAGTTAAGTGTTTAGAGATTTAAAATGAGCTTTACATAATCTAATTGCTCCAGATGATTTTAAAACATTATGAAGACAGGCAGTGATGACATATCTGAGCTTTAATGACAGTAAAAACTGAATTTAATGCAAAACAAAGATTTATGTGTCCCCCACCTTCAGTCAAATGGTTTGTTCCAATTTTCTCCCAGAATGCATAGCTCCTATACAAAATATTTCAAAACCAACTTGACTTAAAAAACAAACCACTTCCCTTGTCTTATTTCATGTGAAAGACATAGGGAACACATTATAAACGCCACCTAGTATGTTATGAGACAAAATTCTGAAAAGAGATTTTTTATATCCCCAAGTTTGAAATAAAAAAGTATCTGAAGCATAAATACTGAAAAAAAAAATGAAAAAAATATTTATACATTATATACCAATAAAATAATGGATAAAATCGCAGTTATATTCCTCTAAAATATTAGGCTGTCTGTAAATAAAGCCATAAGCCGGTGTTATTCAGCAAAAGATTTATTGCTTATGTTTTTTAATAATTCCCTATACTATAATATTTAACCCACACCCTATATCCTAGTGTTATCCTTAATTAACCATTTGAATGCTAGAGGTGTCCGTAATATCTTAGAGGTTAATAGCAATTTTTGTTCTCATTTAAATTAAAGCTGAAATTAAAAGAGGTCAGCACACTGAATATTATTGCCCTTTACATGCTGTTAGTCTTCTATATCAAAGTGCACATACCCTGCAAAGCTATTTAGTGTTAAGAAGTGTAGGAATCTGGATCAAACCAAATTCACCATAATAGGGGGGTGGGAAGTTAAATGTTTAGAGATTTAAAATGAGCGTTACATACTCTAATTGCTCTAGATAATTTTAAAACATTATGAAGACAGGCAGTGATGACATATCTGAGCTTTTATGACAGTAAAAACTGAATTTAATGCAAAACAAAGATTTATCTGTCCCCCACCTTCATTCAAATGGTTTGTCCCAATTTTCTCCCAGAATGCATTGCTCCTATACAAAATATTTCAAAACCAACTTGACTTAAAAAACAAACCACTTCCCTTGTCTTATTTCATGTGAAAGACATAGGGAACACATTATAAACGCCACCTAGTTTGTTATGAGACAAAATTCTGAAAAGCGATTTTTTATATCCTCAAGTTTGAAATAAAAAAGTATCTGAAGCATAAATAGTGAAAAAAAAATATGAAAAAAATATTTCTACATTATATACCAATAAAATAATGGATAAAATCGCAGTTATATTCTTCTAAAATATTAGGTTGTCTGTAAATAAAGTCATAAGCCGGTGTTATTCAGCAAAAGTTTTATTGCTTATGTTTTTTAATAATTCCCCATAGTATAATATTGAACCCACACCGTATATCCTAGTGTTATCCTTAATTAACCATTTGAATGCTAGAAGTGTCTGTAATATCTAAGAGATTAACAGCAATTTTTGTTCTCATTTAAAATAAAGCTGAAATTAAAAGAGGTAAACACACTGAATATTATTGCCCTTTACATGCTGTTAGTCTTCTATATCACAGTGCACATACCCTGCAATGCTATTTAGTGTTAAGAAGTGTAGGAATCTGGATCAAACCAAATTCACTATAATAGGGGGGTGGGAAGTTAAGTGTTTAGAGATTTAAAATGAGCTTTACATAATCTAATTGCTCCAGATGTTTTTAAAACATTATGAAGACAGGCAGTGATGACATATCTGAGCTTTTATGACAGTAAAAACTGAATTTAATGCAAAACAAAGATTTATGTGTCCCCCACCTTCATTCAAATGGTTTGTACCAATTTTCTCCCAGAATGCATTGCTCCTATACAAAATATTTCAAAACCAACTTGACTTAAAAAACAAACCACTTCCATTGTCGTATTTCATGTGAAAGACATAGGGAACACATTATAAATGCCAACTAGTTTGTTATGAGACAAAATTCTGAAAAGCGATTTTTTATATCCCCAAGTTCGAAATAAAAAGTGTCTGAAGCATAAATACTGAAATAGAAAAATGAAAAAAATATTTCTACATTATATACCAATAAAATAATGTATAAAATCGCAGTTATATTCCTCTAAAATAATAGGCTGTCTGTAAATAAAGTCATAACCCAGTGTTATTCAGCAAACGTTTTATTGATTATGTTTTTTAATAATTCCCTATACTATAATATTTAACCCACACCCTATATCCTAGTGTTATCCTTAATTAACCATTTGAATGCTAGAGGCATCTGTAATATCTTAGAGGTTAATAGCAATTTTTGTTCTCATTTAAATTAAAGCTGAAATTAAAAGAGGTCAGCACACTGAATATTATTGCCCTTTACATGCTGCTAGTCTTTTATATCACAGTGCACATACCCTGCAAAGCTATTTAGTGTTAAGAAGAGTAGGAATCTGGATCAAACCAAATTCACTGTAATAGGGGGGTGGGAAGTTAAGTGTTTAGAGATTTAAAATGAGTTTTATGTAATATAATTGCTCCAGATGATTTTAAAACATTATGAAGACAGGCAGTGATGACATATCTGAGCTTTTATGACAGTAAAAACTGAATTTAATGCAAAACAAAGATTTATGTGTCCCCCACCTTCATTCAAATGGTTTGTCCCAATTTTCTCCCAGAATGCATTGCTTCTATACAAAATATTTCAAAACCAACTTGACTTAAAAAACAAACCACATCCCTTGTCTTATTTCATGTGAAAGACATAGGGAACACATTATAAACGCCACCTAGTTTTTTACGAGACAAAATTCTGAAAAGAGATTTTTTATATCCCCAAGTTTGAAATAAAAAAGTATCTGAAGCATAAATACTGAAAAAAAAAAATGAAAAAAATATTTATACATTATATAACAATAAAATAATGGATAAAATCGCAGTTATATTCCTCTAAAATATTAGGCTGTCTGTAAATAAAGCCATAAGCCGGTGTTATTCAGCAAAAGTTTTATTGCTTATGTTTTTTAATGATTCCCCATAGTATAATATTGAACCCACACCGTATATCCTAGTGTTATCCTTAATTAACCATTTGAATGCTAGAAGTGTCTGTAATACCTAGGAGATTAACAGCAATTTTTGTTCTCATTTAAAATAAAGATGAAATTAAAAGAGGTAAACACGCTGAATATTATTGCTCTTTACATGCTGTTAGTCTTCTATATCACAGTGCACATACCCTGCAATGCTATTTAGTGTTAAGAAGTGTAGGAATCTGTATCAAACCAAATTCACTATAATTGGGGGGGTGGGAAGTTAAGTATTTAGAGATTTAAAATTCGCTTTACATAATCTAATTGCTCCAGATGTTTTTAAAACATTATGAAGACAAGCAGTGATGACATATCTGAGCTTTTATGACAGTAAAAACTGAATTTAATGCAAAACAAAGATTTATGTGTGCCCCACCTTCATTCAAATGGTTTGTCCCAATTTTCCCCCAGAATGCATTGCTCCTATACAAAATATTTCAAAACCAACTTGACTTAAAAAACAAACCACTTCCATTGTCGTATTTCATGTGAAAGACATAGGGAACACATTATAAATGCCAACTAGTTTGTTATGAGACAAAATTCTGAAAAACGATTTTTTATATCCCCAAGTTCGAAATAAAAAAGTGTCTGAAGTATAAATACTGAAAAAAAAAACGAAAAAAATATTTCTACATTATATACCAATAAAATAATGGATAAAATTGCAGTTATATTCCTCTAAAATTTTAGGCTCTCTGTAAATAAAGCCATAAGCCGGTGTTATTCAGCAAAAGTTTTATTGCTTATGTTTTTTAATAATTCCCTATACTATAATATTTAACCCACACCCTATATCCTGGTGTTATCCTTAATTAACCATTTGAATGCTAGAGGTGTCCGTAATATCTTAGAGGTTAATAGCAATTTTTGTTCTCATTTAATTAAAGCTGAAATTAAAAGAGGTCAGCACACTGAATATTATTGCCCTTTACATGCTGTTAGTCTTCTATATCACAGTGCACATACCCTGCAAAGCTATTTAGTGTTAAGAAGTGTAGGAATCTGGATCAAACCAAATGCACCATAATAGGGGGGTGGGAAGTTAAATGTTTAGAGATTTAAAATGAGCTTTACATACTCTAATTGCTCCAGTTGATTTTAATACATTATGAAGACAGGCAGTGATGACATATCTGAGCTTTTATGACAGTAAAAACTGAATTTATTGCAAAACAAAGATTTATGTGTCCCCCACCTTCATTCAAATGGTTTGTCCCAATTTTCTCCCAGAATGCATAGCTCCTATACAAAATATTTCAAAACCAACTTGACTTAAAAAACAAACCACTTCCCTTGTCTTATTTCATGTGAAAGACATAGGGAACACATTATAAACGCCACCTAGTTTGTTATGAGACAAAATTCTGAAAAGCGATTTTTTTTATATCCTCAAGTTTGAAATAAAAAAGTATCTGAAGCATAAATAGTGAAAAAAAAAATGAAAAAAATATTTCTACATTATATACCAATAAAATAATGGATAAAATCACAGTTATATTCTTCTAAAATATTAGGTTTTCTGTAAATAAAGTCATAAGGCGGTGTTATTCAGCAAAAGTTTTATTGCTTATGTTTTTTAATAATTCCCCATAGTATAATATTGAACCCACACCGTATATCCTAGTGTTATCCTTAATTAACCATTTGAATGCTAGAAGTGTCTGTAATATCTAAGAGATTAACAGCAATTTTTGTTCTCATTTAAAATAAAGCTGAAATTAAAAGAGGTAAACACACTGAATATTATTGCCCTTTACATGCTGTTAGTCTTCTATATCACAGTGCACATACCCTGCAATGCTATTTAGTGTTAAGAAGTGTAGGAATCTGGATCAAACCAAATTCACTATAATAGGGGGGTGGGAAGTTAAGTATTTAGAGATTTAAAATGATCTTTACATAATCTAATTGCTCCAGATGTTTTTAAAACATTATGAAGACAGGCAGTGATGACATATCTGAGCTTTTATGACAGTAAAAACTGAATTTAATGCAAAACAAAGATTTATGTGTCCCCCACCTTCATTCAAATGGTTTGTCCCAATTTTCTCCCAGAATGCATTGTTCCTATACAAAATATTTCAAAACCAACTTGACTTAAAAAACAAACCACTTCCCTTGTCTTATTTCATGTGAAAGACATAGGGAACACATTATAAACGCCACCTTGTTTGTTATGAGACAAAATTCTGAAAAGCTATTTTTTATATCCCCAAGTTTGAAATAAAAAAGTATTTGAAGCATTAATACTAAAAAAAAAAATGAAAAAAATATTTCTACATTATATACCAATACAATAATGGATAAATTCGCAGTTATATTCCTCTAAAATATTAGGTTGTCTGTAAATAAAGTCATAAGCCGGTGATATTCAGCAAAAGTTTTATTGCTTATGTTTTTTAATAATTCCCTTTACTATAATATTGAACCCACACCCTATATACTAGTGTTATCCTTAATTAACCATTTGAATGCTAGAGGTGTCCGTAATATCTTAGAGGTTAATAGCAATTTTTGTTCTCATTTAAAATAAAGCTGAAATTAAAAGAGGTCAGCACACTGAATATTTTTCCCCTTTACATGCTGTTAGTCTTCTATATCACAGTGCACATACCTTGCAAAGCTATTTAGTGTTAAGAAGTGTAGGAATCTGTATCAAACCAAATTCACTATAATTGGGGGGGTGGGAAGTTAAGTATTTAGAGATTTAAAATTCGCTTTACATAATCTAATTGCTCCAGATGTTTTTAAAACATTATGAAGACAAGCAGTGATGACATATCTGAGCTTTTATGACAGTAAAAACTGAATTTAATGCAAAACAAAGATTTATGTGTGCCCCACCTTCATTCAAATGGTTTGTCCCAATTTTCCCCCAGAATGCATTGCTCCTATACAAAATATTTCAAAACCAACTTGACTTAAAAAACAAACCACTTCCATTGTCGTATTTCATGTGAAAGACATAGGGAACACATTATAAATGCCAACTAGTTTGTTATGAGACAAAATTCTGAAAAACGATTTTTTATATCCCCAAGTTCGAAATAAAAAAGTGTCTGAAGTATAAATACTGAAAAAAAAAACGAAAAAAATATTTCTACATTATATACCAATAAAATAATGGATAAAATTGCAGTTATATTCCTCTAAAATTTTAGGCTCTCTGTAAATAAAGCCATAAGCCGGTGTTATTCAGCAAAAGTTTTATTGCTTATGTTTTTTAATAATTCCCTATACTATAATATTTAACCCACACCCTATATCCTGGTGTTATCCTTAATTAACCATTTGAATGCTAGAGGTGTCCGTAATATCTTAGAGGTTAATAGCAATTTTTGTTCTCATTTAATTAAAGCTGAAATTAAAAGAGGTCAGCACACTGAATATTATTGCCCTTTACATGCTGTTAGTCTTCTATATCACAGTGCACATACCCTGCAAAGCTATTTAGTGTTAAGAAGTGTAGGAATCTGGATCAAACCAAATGCACCATAATAGGGGGGTGGGAAGTTAAATGTTTAGAGATTTAAAATGAGCTTTACATACTCTAATTGCTCCAGTTGATTTTAATACATTATGAAGACAGGCAGTGATGACATATCTGAGCTTTTATGACAGTAAAAACTGAATTTATTGCAAAACAAAGATTTATGTGTCCCCCACCTTCATTCAAATGGTTTGTCCCAATTTTCTCCCAGAATGCATAGCTCCTATACAAAATATTTCAAAACCAACTTGACTTAAAAAACAAACCACTTCCCTTGTCTTATTTCATGTGAAAGACATAGGGAACACATTATAAACGCCACCTAGTTTGTTATGAGACAAAATTCTGAAAAGCGATTTTTTTTATATCCTCAAGTTTGAAATAAAAAAGTATCTGAAGCATAAATAGTGAAAAAAAAAATGAAAAAAATATTTCTACATTATATACCAATAAAATAATGGATAAAATCACAGTTATATTCTTCTAAAATATTAGGTTTTCTGTAAATAAAGTCATAAGGCGGTGTTATTCAGCAAAAGTTTTATTGCTTATGTTTTTTAATAATTCCCCATAGTATAATATTGAACCCACACCGTATATCCTAGTGTTATCCTTAATTAACCATTTGAATGCTAGAAGTGTCTGTAATATCTAAGAGATTAACAGCAATTTTTGTTCTCATTTAAAATAAAGCTGAAATTAAAAGAGGTAAATACACTGAATATTATTGCCCTTTACATGCTGTTAGTCTTCTATATCACAGTGCACATACCCTGCAATGCTATTTAGTGTTAAGAAGTGTAGGAATCTGGATCAAACCAAATTCACTATAATAGGGGGGTGGGAAGTTAAGTATTTAGAGATTTAAAATGATCTTTACATAATCTAATTGCTCCAGATGTTTTTAAAACATTATGAAGACAGGCAGTGATGACATATCTGAGCTTTTATGACAGTAAAAACTGAATTTAATGCAAAACAAAGATTTATGTGTCCCCCACCTTCATTCAAATGGTTTGTCCCAATTTTCTCCCAGAATGCATTGTTCCTATACAAAATATTTCAAAACCAACTTGACTTAAAAAACAAACCACTTCCCTTGTCTTATTTCATGTGAAAGACATAGGGAACACATTATAAACGCCACCTTGTTTGTTATGAGACAAAATTCTGAAAAGCTATTTTTTATATCCCCAAGTTTGAAATAAAAAAGTATTTGAAGCATTAATACTGAAAAAAAAAAATGAAAAAAATATTTCTACATTATATACCAATACAATAATGGATAAATTCGCAGTTATATTCCTCTAAAATATTAGGTTGTCTGTAAATAAAGTCATAAGCCGGTGATATTCAGCAAAAGTTTTATTGCTTATGTTTTTTAATAATTCCCTTTACTATAATATTGAACCCACACCCTATATACTAGTGTTATCCTTAATTAACCATTTGAATGCTAGAGGTGTCCGTAATATCTTAGAGGTTAATAGCAATTTTTGTTCTCATTTAAAATAAAGCTGAAATTAAAAGAGGTCAGCACACTGAATATTTTTCCCCTTTACATGCTGTTAGTCTTCTATATCACAGTGCACATACCTTGCAAAGCTATTTAGTGTTAAGAAGTGTAGGAATCTGGATCAAACCAAATTCACCATAATAGGGGGGTGGGAAGATAAGTGTTTAGAGATTTAAAATGAGCTATACATACTCTAATTGCTCCAAATGATTTTATTACACTATTAACACAGGCAGTGATGACATATCTGAGCTTTTATGACAGTAAAAGCTGAATTTAATGCAAAACAAAGGTTTATGTGTCCCCCACTGTCATTCAAATGGTTTGTCCCAATTTTCTCCCAGAATGCATAGCTCCTACACAAAATATTTCAAAACCAACTTGACTTAAAAAACAAACTACTTACCTTGTCTTACTTCATGTGAAAGACATAGGGAACACATTATAAACGCCACCTACTTTGTTATGAGACAAAATTCTGTAAAGCGATTTTTTATATCACCAAGTTTAAAATAAAAAAGTATCTGATGCATAAATACTGAAAAAAAAAAAAATGAAAAAAATATTTCTACATTATATACCATTAAAATAATGGATAAAATTGCAGTTATATTCCTATAAAACATTAGGTTGTCTGTAAATAAAGTCATAAGCCGGTGTTATTCAGCAAAAGTTTTATTGCTTATGTTTTTTAATAACTCCCTATAATATAATATTGAACCCACACCCTATATCCTAGTGTTATCCTTAATTAACCATTTGAATGCTAGAGGTGTCTGTAATATCTTAGAGATTAATAGCAATTTTTGTTCTCATTTACAATAAATCTGAAATTAAAAGAGGTCAGCACAGTGAATATTATTTCTCTTTACATGCTGTTAGTCTTCTATATCACAGTGCACATACCCTGCAAAGCTATTAAGTGTTAAGAAGTGTAGGAATCTGGATCAAACCAAATTCACCATAATAGGGGGGTGGGAAGTTAAGTGTTTAGAGATTTAAAATGAGCTATACATACTCTAATTGCTCCAAATGATTTTATTACACTATTAACACAGGCAGTGATGACATATCTGAGCTTTTATGACAGTAAAAACTGAATTTAATGCAAAACAAAGATTTATGTGTCCCCCACTGTCATTCAAATGGTTTGTCCCAATTTTCTTCCAGAATGCAATGCTCCTATACAAAATATTTCAAAACCAACTTGACTGAAAAAACAAACCACTTCCCTTGTCTTATTTCATGTGAAAGACATACGGAACACATTATAAACGCTACCTAGTTTGTTATGAGACAAAATTCTGAAAAGCGATTTTTATATCCCCAAGTTTGAAATAAAAATTTCTGAAGCTTAAATACTGAAAAAAAAATGGAAAAATATTTCTACATTATATACCAATAAAATAATGGATAAAATCGCAGTTATATTCCTCTAAAATATTAGGTTGTCTGTAAATAAAGTCATAAGCCGGTGTTATTTAGCAAAAGTTTTATTGTTTATGTTTTTTAATAATTCCCTATACTATAATATTGCACCCACACCCTATATCCTTGTGTTATCCTTAATTAACCATTTGAATGCTAGAAGTGTCTGTAATATCTTAGTGGTTAATAGCAATTTTTGTTCTCATTTAAAATAAAGCTGAAATTAAAAGAGGTCAGCACACTGAATATTATTGCCCTTTACATGCTGTTAGTCTTCTATGTCACAGTGCACATACCCTGCAAAGCTATTTAGTGTTAAAAAGTGTAGGAATCTGGATCAAACCAAATTCACCATAATAGGGGGGTGGGAAGATAAGTGTTTAGAGATTTAAAAGGAGCTTTACATACTCTAATTGCTCCAGATGATTTTAATACATTATGAAGACAGGCAGTGATGACATATCTGAGCTTTTATGACAGTAAAAACTGAATTTAACGCAAAACAAAGATTTATGTGTCCCCCACTGTCATTCGAATGGTTTGTCCCTATTTTCTCCCAGAATGCATGGCTCCTATTCAAAATATTGCAAAACCAACTTGACTTAAAAAACAAACCACTTACCTTGTCTTATTTCATGTGAAAGACATAGGGAACACATTATAAACGCAACCTAGTTTGTTATGAAACAAAATTCTGAAAAGCGATTTTTTATATCCCCAAGTTTGAAATAAAAAAGTATATGAAGCATAAATACTAAAAAAAAATGAAAAAAAATGAAAAAAATATTTCTACATTATATACCAATAAAATAATGGATAAAATCGAAGTTATATTCCTCTAAAATATTAGGCTGTCTGTAAATAAAGTCATAAGCCGGTGTTATTCAGGAAAAGTTTTATTGCTTATGTTTTTTAATAATTCCTTATACTATAATATTTAACACACACCCTGTATCCTAATGTTATCCTTAATTAACCATTTGAATGCTAGAGGTGTCTGTAATATCTTAGAGGTTAACAGCAATTTTTGTTTTCATTTAAATTAAAGCTGAAATTAAAAGAGGTCAGCACACTGAATATTATTGCCCTTTACATGCTGTTAGTCTTCTATATCACAGTGCACATACCCTGCAAAGCTATTTAGTGTTAAGAAGTGTAGGAATCTGGATCAAACCAAATTCACCATAATAGGGGGGTGGGAAGTTAAATGTTTAGATATTTAAAATGAACTTTACATACTCTAATTGCTCCAGATGATTTTAATACATTATAAAGACAGGCAGTGATGACATATCTGAGCTTTTATGACAGTAAAAACTGAATTTAATGAAAAATAAAGATTTATGTGTCCCCCACTGTCATTCATATGGTTTGTCCCAATTTTCTCCCAGAATGCATTGCTCCTATACAAAATATTTCAAAACCAACTTGACTTAAAAACAAACCACTTCCCTTGTCTTATTTCATGTGAAAGACATAGGGAACACATTATAAACGCCATCTAGTTTGTTATGAGATAAAATTCTGAAAAGAGATTTTTTATATCCCCAAGTTTGAAATAAAAAAGTATCTGAAGCATAAATACTGAAAAAAAAAAATGAAAAAAATATTTCTACATTATATGCCAATAAAATAATGAATAAAATCGCAGTTATATTCCTCTAAAATATTAGGATGTCTGTAAATAAAGTCATAAGCCGGTGTTATTCAGTAACACTTTTATTACTTATGTTTTTTAATAATTCTCTATACTATAATATTGAACCCACACCCTATATCCTAGTGTTATCCTTAATTAACCATTTGAATGCTAGAAGTGTCTGTAATATCTTAGAGGTTAATAGCAATTTTTTTTCTCATTTACAATAAAGCTGAAATTAAAAGAGGTCAGCACACTGAATATTATTGCCCTTTACATGCTGTTAGTCTTCTATATCACAGTGCACATACCCTGCAAAGCTATTTAGTGTTAAGAAGTGTAGGAATCTGGATCAAACCAAATTCACCATGATAGGGGGGTGGGAAGTTAAGTGTTTAGAGATTTAAAAGGAGCTTTACATACTCTAATTGCTCCAAATGATTTATATACATTATGAAGACAGGCAGTGATTACATATCTGAGCTTTTATGACAGTAAAAACTGAATTTAATGCAAAACAAAGATTTATGTGTCCCCCACTGTCATTCAAATGGTTTGTCCCAATTTTCTCCCAGAATGCATTGCTCCTATACAAAATATTTCAAAACCAACTTGACTTAAAAAACAAACCACTTCCCTTGTCGTATTTCATGTGAAAGACATAGGGAACACATTATAAACGCCACCTAGTTTGTATGAGATAAAATTCTGAAAAGCGATTTTTTATATCCCTAAGTTTGAAATAAAAAAGTATCTGAAGCATAAATACTGAAAAAAAAATGAAAAAAATATTTATACGTTATATACCAATAAAATAATGGATAAAATCGCAGTTATATTCCTCTAAAATATTAGGCTGTCTGTAAATAACATAAGCCGGAGTTATTCAGGAAAAGTTTTATTGCTTATGTTTTTTAATAATTCCCTATACTATAGTATTTAACCCACACCCTATATCCTAGTGTTATCCTTAATTAACCATTTGAATGCTAGAGGTGTCTGTAATATCTTAGAAGTTAATAGCAATTTTTGTTCTCATTTAAATTAAAGCTGAAATTAAAAGAGGTCAGCACACTGAATATTATTACCCTTTACATGCTGTTAGTCTTCTATATCACAGTGCACATACCCTGCAAAGCTATTTAGTGTTAAGAAGTGTAGGAATCTGGATCAAACCAAATTCACTATAATAGGGAGGTGGGAAGTTAAGTGTTTAGAGATTTAAAATGAGCTTTACATGCTCTAATTGCTCCAGATTATTTTAATACATTATGACGACAGGCATTGATGACATATCTGAGCGTTTATGACAGTAAAAACTGAGTTTAATGCAAAACAAAGATTTATGTGTCCCCCACTGTCATTCAAATGGTTTGTCCCAATTTTCTCCCAAAATGCATTCCTCCTATACAAAATATTTCAAAACCAACTTGCCTTAAAAAACAAACCACTTCCCTTGTCTTATTTCATGTGAAAGACATAGGGAACACATTATAAACGTCCCCTAGTTTGTTATGAAACAAAATTCTAAAAAGCGATTTTTTATATTCCCAAGTTTGAAATAAAAAAGTATCTGAAGCATAAATACTGAAAAAAAAAATTGAAAAAATATTTATACATTTTATACCAATAAAATAATGGATAAAATCGCAGTTATATTCCTCTAAAATATTAGGTTGTCTGTAAATAAAGTCATGAGCCAGTGTTAATCAGCAAAAGTTTTATTGCTTATGTTTTTTAATAATTCTCTATACTATAATATTGAACCCACACCCTATATCCTAGTGTTATCCTTAATTAACCATTTGAATGCTAGAAGTGTCTGTAATATCTTAGATATTAATATCAATTTTTGTTCTCATTTAAAATAAAGCTGAAATTAAAAGAGGTCAGCACACTGAATATTATTGCCCTTTACATGCTGTTAGTCTTCTATATCACAGTGCACATACCCTGCATAGCTATTAAGTGTTAAGAAGTGTAGGAATCTTGATCAAACCAAATTTACCATAATAGGGGGGTGGGAAGTTAAGTGTTTAGAGATTTAAAATGAGCTTTACATACTCTAATTGCTCCAGATGATTTTAATATATTATGAAGACAGGCAGTGATGACATATCTGAGGTTTTATGACAGTAAGAGCTGAATTTAATGCAAAACAAAGATTTATGTCCCCCCCCCACTGTCCTTCAAATGGTTTGTCCCAATTTTCTCCCAAAATGCATTGTTCCTATACAAAATATTTCAAAATCAACTTGACTTAAAAAACAAACCACTTCCCTTGTCTTATTTCATGTGAAAGACATAGGGAACACATTCTAAACACAACCTAGTTTGTTATGAGACAAAATTATGAAAAGCCATTTTTTATATCCCCAAGTTTGAAATAAAAAAGTATTTGAAGCATAAATAATGAAAAAAAAAATTGAAAAAAACTATTTATACATTATATACCAATAAAAAATGGATAAAATCGTAGGTATATTCCTCTAAAATATTACATTGTCTGTAAATAAAGTCATAAGCTGGTGTTATTCAGGAAAAGTTTTGTTGCTTATGTTTTTAAATAATTCTCTATACTATAATTTTGAACCCACACCCTATATCCTACTGTTATCCTTAATTAACCATTTGAATTCTAGAGGTGTCTGTAATATCTTAGAGGTTAATAGCAATTGTTGTTCTCATTTAAATTAAAGCTGAAATTAAAAGAGGTAGCACACTGAATATTATTGCCCTTTACATGCTGTTAGTCTTCTATATCACAGTGCACATACCCAGCAAAGCTATTCAGTGTTAAGAAGTGTAGGAATCTGGATCAAACCTAATTCACCATAATAGGGGGGTGGAAAGTTAAGAATTTAGAGATTTAAAATGAGCTTTACATACTCTAATTGCTCCAGATGATTTAAATACATTATGAAGACAGGCAGTGATGACATATCTGAGCTTTTATGACAGTAAAAACTGAATTTAATGCAAAACAAAGATTTATGTGTCCCCCACTGTCATTCAAATGGTTTGTCCCAATTTTCTCCCAGAATGCTTTGCTCCTATACAAAATATTTCAAAACCAACTTGACTTAAAAAACAAACCACTTCCCTTGTCGTATTTCATGTGAAACACATAGGGAACACATTATAAATGCCAACCAGTTTGTTATGAGACAAAACTCTGAAAAGCGATTTTCTATATCCCCAAGTTCGAAATAAAAAAGTGTCTGATGCATAAATAGTGAATTAAAAAAAATGAAAAAATATTTATACATTATATACCAATAAAATAATGGATAAAATCGCAGTTATATTCCTCTAAAATATTAGGTTGTCTGTAAATAAAGTCATAAGCCGGTGTTATTCAGCAAAAGTTTTATTGCTTATGTTTTTTAATAATTTCCTATACTATAGTATTTAACCCACACCCTATATCCTAGTGTTATCCTTAATTAACCATTTGAATGCTAGAGGTGTCTGTAATATCTTAGAGATTAATAGCAATTTTTGTTCTCATTTAAATTAAAGCTGAAATTAAAAGAGGTCAGCACACTGAATATTATTGCCCTTTACATGCTGTTAGTCTTCTATATCACAGTGCACATACCCTGCAAAGCTATTTAGTGTTAAGAAGTGTAGGAATTTGGACCAAACCAAATTCACTATAATATGGGGGTGGGAAGTTAAGTGTTTAGATATTTAAAATAAGCTTTACATAATCTAATTGCTCCAGATGATTTTAAAACATTATGAAGACAGGCAGTGATGACATATCTGAGCTTTTATAACAGTAAAAGCTGAATTTAATGCAAAACAAAGATTTATGTGTCCCCCACCTTCATTCAAATGGTTTGTCCCAATTTTATCCCAGAATGTATTGCTCCTATACAAAATATTTCAAAAACCAACTTGACATAAAAAACAAACCACTTCCCTTGTCTTATTTCATGTGAAAGACATAGGGAACACATTATAAACGCCACCTAGATTGTTATGAGATAAAATTCAGAAAAGCGATTTTTTATTTCCCCAAGTTTGAAATAAAAAAGTATCTGAAGCATAAATACTGAAAAAAAAAATGAAAAAAATATTTCTACATTATATACCAATAAAATAATGGATAAAATCGCAGTTATATTCCTCTAAAATATTAGGCTGTCTGTAAATAAAGCCATAAGCCGGTGTTATTCAGCAAAAGTTTTATTGCTTATGTTTTTTAATAATTCCCTATACTATAGTATTTAACCCACACCCTATATCCTAGTGTTATCCTTAATTAACCATTTGAATGCTAGAGGTGTCTGTAATATCTTAGAGATTAATAGTAATTTTTGTTCTCATTTAAAATAAAGCTGAAATTAAAAGAGGTCAGCACACTGAATATTATTGCCCTTTACATGCTGTTAGTCTTCTATGTCACAGTGCACATACCCTGCAAAGCTATTTAGTGTTAAGAAGTGTAGGAATCTGGATCAAACCAAATTCACCATAATAGGGGGTGGGAAGTTAAGTATTTAGAGATTTAAAAGGAGCTTTACATACTCTAATTGCTCCAGATGATTTTAATACATTATGGAGACAGGCAGTGATGACATATCTGAGCTTTTATGACAGTAAAAACTGTATTTAACGCAAAAAAAAAATTTAGGTGTCCCCCACTGTCATTCAAATGGTTTGTCCCTATTTTCTCCCAGAATGCATGGCTCCTATTCAAAATATTGCAAAACCAACTTGACTTAAAAAACAAACCACTTACCTTGTCTTATTTCATGTGAAAGACATAGGGAACACATTATAAATGCAACCTAGTTTGTTATGAGACAAAATTCTGAAAAGCGATTTTTTATATCCCCAAGTTTGAAATAAAAAAGTATATGAAGCATGAATACTAAAAAAAAAAATGAAAAAAATGAAAAAAATGAAAAAAATGAAAAAAATATTTCTACATTATATACCAATGAAATAATGGATAAAATCGCAGTTATATTTCTCTAAAATATTAGGTTGTCTGTAAATAAAGTCATAAGCCGGTGTTATTCAGCAAAAGTTTTATTGCTTATGTTTTCTAATAATTCCCTATACTGTAATATTGAACCCACACCCTAATATCCTAGTGTTACCCTTAATTAACCATTTGAATGCTAGAGGTGTCTGTAATATCTTAGAGAATAATAGTAATTTTTGTTCTCATTTACAATAAAGCTGAAATTAAAAGAGGTCAGCACACTGAATATTATTGCCCTTTACATGCTGGTAGTCTTCTATATCACAGTGCGCATACCCTGCAAAGCTATTTAGTTTTAAGAAGTGTAGGAATCTGGATCAAACCAAATTCACCATAATAGGGGGTGGGAAGTTAAGTGTTTAGAGATTTAAAAGGAGCTTTACATACTCTAATTGCTTTAGATGATTTAAATACATTATGAAGACAGGCAGTGATGACATATCTGAGCTTTTATGACAGTAAAAACTGAGTTTAATGCAAAACAAAGATTTATGTGTCCCCCACTGTCATTCAAATGGTTTGTCCCAATTTTCTCCCAGAATGCATTGCTCCTATACAAAATATTTCAAAACCAACTTGACTTAAAAAACAAACCACTTCCCTTGTCTTATTTCATGTGAAAGACATAGGGAACACATTATAAACGCCACCTGGTTTGTTATGAGAAAAAATTCTGAAAAGAGATTTTTTATATCCCCAAGTTTGAAATAAAAAAGTATCTGAAGCATAAATACTGAAAAAAAAAAAATGAAAAAAATATTTATACATTATATACCAATAAAATAATGGATAAAATCGCAGTTATATTCCTCTAAAATATTAGGCTGTCTGTAAATAAAGCCATAAGCCGTTGTTATTCAGCAAAAGTTTTATTGCTTATGTTTTTTAATAATTCCCTATACTATAATATTTAACCCACACTCTATATCCTAGTGTTATCCTTAATTAACCATTTGAATGCTAGAGGTGTCCGTAATATCTTAGAGGTTAATAGCAATTTTTGTTCTCATTTAAATTAAAGCTGAAATTAAAAGAGGTCAGCACACTGAGTATTATTGCCCTTTACATGCTGTTAGTCTTCTATATCACAGTGCACATACCCTGCAAAGCTATTTAGTGTTAAGAAGTGTAGGAATCTGGATCAAACCAAATTCACCATAATAGGGGGGTGGGAAGTTAAATGTTTAGAGATTTAAAATGAGCTTTACATACTCTAATTGCTCCAGATGATTTTAATACATTATGAAGACAGGCAGTGATGACATATCTGAGCTTTTAGGCAGTAAAAACTGAATTTAATGAAAAACAAAGATTTATGTGTCCCCCACTGTCATTCAAATGGTTTGTCCCAATTTTCTCCCAGAATACATTGCTCGTATACAAAATATTTCAAAACCAACTTGACTTAAAAAACAAACCACTTCCCTTGTCTTATTTCATGTGAAAGACATAGGGAACACATTATAAACGCCTTATAGTTTGTTATGAGATAAAATTCTGACAAGAGATTTTTTATATCCCCAAGTTTGAAATAAAAAAGTATCTGAAGCATAAATACTGAAAAAAAAAAATGAAAAAAATATTTCTACATTATATACCAATAAAATAATGGATAAAATCGCAGTTATATTCCTCTAAAATATTAGGTTGTCTGTAAATAAAGTCATAAGCCGGTTTTATTCAGCAAAAGTTTTATTGCTTATGTTTTTTAATAATTCTCTATACTATAATATGGAACCCTCACCCTATATCCTAGTGTTATCCTTAATTAACCATTTGAATGCTAGCAGTGTCTGTAATATCTTAGAGGTTAATAGCAATTTTTGTTCTCATTTACAATAAAGCTGAAATTAAAAGAGGTCAGCACACTGAATATTATTGCTCTTTACATGCTGTTACTCTTCTATATCACTGTGCACATACCCTGCAAAGCTATTTAGTGTTAAGAAGTGTAGGAATCTGGATCAAACCAAATTCACCATAGTAGGGGGGTGGGAAGTTAAGTGTTTAGAGATTTAAAAGGAGCTTTACATACTCTAATTGCTCCAGATGATTTTAATACATTATGAAGACAGGCAGTGATGACATATCTGAGGTTTTATGACAGTAAGAGCTGAATTTAATGCAAAACAAAGATTTATGTCCCCCCCCCACTGTCCTTCAAATGGTTTGTCCCAATTTTCTCCCAAAATGCATTGTTCCTATACAAAATATTTCAAAATCAACTTGACTTAAAAAACAAACCACTTCCCTTGTCTTATTTCATGTGAAAGACATAGGGAACACATTCTAAACACAACCTAGTTTGTTATGAGACAAAATTATGAAAAGCCATTTTTTATATCCCCAAGTTTGAAATAAAAAAGTATCTGAAGCATAAATAATGAAAAAAAAATTGAAAAAAATATTTATACATTATATACCAATAAAAAATGGATAAAATCGTAGGTATATTCCTCTAAAATATTACGTTGTCTGTAAATAAAGTCATAAGCTGGTGTTATTCAGGAAAAGTTTTATTGCTTATGTTTTTAAATAATTCTCTATACTATAATATTGAACCCACACCCTATATCCTACTGTTATCCTTAATTAACCATTTGAGTTCTAGAGGTGTCTGTAATATCTTGAGGTTAATAGCAATTTTTGTTCTCATTTAAATTAAAGCTGAAATTAAAAGAGGTAGCACACTGAATATTATTGCCCTTTACATGCTGTTAGTCTTCTATATCACAGTGCACATACCCAGCAAAGCTATTCAGTGTTAAGAAGTGTAGGAATCTGGATCAAACCAAATTCACCATAATAGGGGGATGGAAAGTTAAGAATTTAGAGATTTAAAATGAGCTTTACATACTCTAATTGCTCCAGATGATTTTAATACATTACGACAACAGGCAGTGATGACATATCTGAGCTTTTATGACAGTAAAAACTGAGTTTAATGCAAAACAAAGATTTATGTGTCCCCCACCGTCATTCAAATGGTTTGTCCCAATTTTCTCCCAGAATGCATTGCTCCTATACAAAATATTTCAAAACCAACTTGATTTAAAAAACAAACCACTTCCCTTGTCTTATTTCATGTGAAAGACATAGGGAACACATTATAAACGCCATCTAGTTTGTTATGAGACAAAATTCTGAAAAGCGATTTTTTATATCCCCAAGTTTGAAATAAAAAAGTATCTGAAGCATAAATACTGAAAAAAAAAATGAAAAAAATATTTATACATTATATACCAATAAAATAATGGATAAAATCACAGTTATATTCCTCTAAAATATTAGGCTGTCAGTAAATAAAGTCATAAGCCGGTGTTATTCAGGAAAAGTTTTATTGCTTATGTTTTTTAATAATTCCATATACTATAGTATTTAACCTACACCCTATATCCTAGTGTTATCCTTAATTAACCATTTAAATGCTAGAGGTGTCTGTAATATCTTAGAGGTTAATAGCAATTTTTGTTCTCATTTAAATTAAAGCTGAAATTAAAAGAGGTCAGCACACTGAATATTATTACCCTTTACATGCTGTTAGTCTTCTATATCACCGTGCACATACCCTGCAAAGCTATTTAGTGTTAAGAAGTGTAGGAATCTGGACCAAACCAAATTCACTATAATAGGGGGGTGGGAAGTTAAGTGTTTAGAGATTTAAAATGAGCTTTACATAATCTAATTGCTCCAGAAGATTTTAAAACATTATGAAGACAGGCAGTGATGACATATCTGAGCTTTTATGACAGTAAAAACTGAATTTAATGCAAAACAAATATTTATGTGTCCCCCACCTTCATTCAAATGGTTTGTCCCAATTTTCTCCCAGAATGCATTGCTCCTATGCAAAATATTTCAAAACCAACTTGACTTAAAAAACAAACCACTTCCCTTGTCTTATTTCATGTGAAAGACATAGGGAACACATTATAAACGCAATCTAGTTTTTTATGAGATAAAATTCTAAAAAGAGATTTTTTATATCCCCAAGTTTGAAATAAAAAAGTATCAGAAGCATAAATACTGAAAAAAAAAAAATGAAAAAAATATTTCTACACTATATACCAATAAAATAATGGATAAAATCGCATTTATATTCCTCTAAAATATTAGGTTGTCTGTAAATAAAGTCATAAGCCGGTGTTATTCAGCAAAAGTTTTATTGTTTATGTTTTTTAATAATTCTCTATACTATAATATTGAACCCACACCCTATATCCTAGTATTATCCTTAATTAACCATTTGAATGCTAGAAGTATCTGTAATATCTTAGAGGTTACTAGCAATTTTTGTTCTCATTTAAAATAAATCTGAAATTAAAATAGGTAAGCACACTGAATATTATTGCCCTTTACATGCTGTTACTCTTCTATATCACTGTGCACATACCCTGCAAAGAAATTTAGTGTTAAGAAGTGTAGGAATCTGGATCAAACCAAATTCACCATAATAGGGGGGTGGGAAGTTAAGTGTTTAGAGATTTAAATTGAGCTTTACATACTCTAATTTCTCCAAATGATTTTAATACATTATGAAGACAGGCAGTGATGACATATCTGAGCTTTTATGACAGTAAAAACGGAATTTAATGCAAAACAAAGATTTTTGTGTCCCCCACCTTCATTCAAATGGTTTGTCCCAATTTTCTCCAAGAATGCATTGCTCCTATACAAAATATTTCAAAACCAACTTGACTTAAAAAACAAACCACTTCCCTTGTCTTATTTCATGTGAAAGACATAGGGAACACATTATAAATGCCCCCTAGTTTGCTATGAAACAAAATTCTGAAAAGCGATTTTTTATATCCCCAAGTTTGAAATTAAAAAGTATCTGAAGCATAAATACTGAAAAAAAAAAATGAAAAAAATATTTCTACATCATATACCAATAAAATAATGGATAAAATCGCAGTTATATTCTTCTAAAATATTAGGTTGTCTGTAAATAAAGTCATAAGCCGGTGTTATTCAGCAAAAGTTTTATTGCTTATGTTTTTTAATAATTCCCCATTCTATAATATTGAACCCACACCCTATATCCTATTGTTATCCTTAATTAACCGTTTGAATGCTAGAAGTGACTGTAATATCTTAGAGATTAATAGCAATTTTTGTTCTCTTTTACAATAAAGCTGAAATTAAAATAGGTCAGCACAATGAATATTATTGCCCATTACATGCTGTTAGTCTTCTATATCACAGTGCACATACCCTGCATAGCTATTAAGTGTTAAGAAGTGTAGGAATCTTGATCAATCCAAATTTACCATAATAGTGAGGTGGGAAGTTAAGTGTTTAGAGATTTAAAATGAGCTTTACATACTCTGATTGCGCCAGATGATTTTAATACATTATGAAGACAGGCAGTGATGACATATCTGAGCTTTTATGACAGTAAAAACTGAATTTAATGCAAAACAAAGATTTATGTGTCCCCACCTTCATTCAAATGGTTTGTCCCAATATTCTCCCAGAATGCATTTCTCCTATACAAAATATTTCAAAACCAACTTGACTTAAAAAAAAAACACTTCCCTTTTCTTATTTCATGTGAAAGACATAGGGAACACATTATAAATACCACCTAGTTTGTTATGAGACAAAAATCTGAAAAGCAATTTTTTATATCCCCAAGTTTGAAATAAAAATGTATCTGAAGCATAAATACTGAAAAAAAAAAATGAAAAAAATATTTCTACATTATATACCAATAAAATAATGGATAAAATCGCAGTTATATTCCTCTAAAATATTAGGTTGTCTGTAAATAAAGTCATAAGCCGGTGTTATTCAGCAAAAGTTTTATTGCTTATGTTTTTTAATAATTCCCTATACTATAATATTTAACCCACACCATATATCCTAGTGTTATCCTTAATTAACCATTTGAATGCTAGAAGTGTCTGTAATATCTTAGATATTAATATCAATTTTTGTTCTCATTTAAAATAAAGCTGAAATTAAAAGAGGTCAGCACACTGAATATTATTGCCCTTTACATGCTGTTAGTCTTCTATATCACAGTGCACATACCCTGCATAGCTATTAAGTGTTAAGAAGTGTAGGAATCTTGATCAAACCAAATTTACCATAATAGGGGGGTGGGAAGTTAAGTGTTTAGAGATTTAAAATGAGCTTTACATACTCTAATTGCTCCAGATGATTTTAATACATTATGAAGACAGGCAGTGATGACATATCTGATGTTTTATGACAGTAAGAGCTGAGTTTAATACAAAACAAAGATTTATGTCCTCCCACTGTCCTTCTAATGGTTTGTCCCAATTTTCTCCAAGAATGCATTGCTCCTATACAAAATATTTCAAAAACAACTTGACTTAAAAAACAAACCACTGTCCTTGTCTTATTTCATGTGAAAGACATAGGGAACATATTATAAACGCCCCCTAGTTTGTTATGAAACAAAATTCTGAAAAGCGATTTTTTATATCTCCAAGTTTGAAATCAAAAAGTATCTGAAGCATAAATACTGAAAAAAAAAAATGAAAAAAATATTTCTACATTATATACCAATAAAATAATGGATAAAATCGCAGTTATATTCCTCTAAAATATTAGGTTGTCTGTAAATAAAGTCATAAGCCGGTGTTATTCAGCAAAAGTTTTATTGCTTATGTTTTTTAATAATTCCCTATACTATAATATTGAACCCTATATCCCAGTGTTATCCTTAATTAACCATTTGAATGCTAGAGGTGTCTGTAATATCTTTAAATGCAATTTTTGTTCTCTTTTAAAATAAAGCTGAAATTAAAAGAAGTCAGCACTTTGAATAGTATTGACCTTTATATTAGTATTATATGTCACAGTGCATCTAGCCTGCAAAGCTATTTAGCATTAAGAAGTGTAGAAATCTGGAACAAACCAAATTTATCTTAGTGGGGGCGGAAAATCAAATATCTAATGATTTGTTATCATAAAAAATATTTCAAAACCAACTTGACTTAAAAAACAAACCACTTCCCTCATCTTATTTTATGTGAAAGACATAGGGTACACATTATAAACGCCACCTAGTTTGTTATGAGACAAAATTCTGTAAAGTGATTATTTATATCCCCAAGTTAGTAAGAAAAAAATATCTAAAGCATAAATTCTGTAACACTTCTCACCTCAGATGAGGAATCTGGTCACTTGACCAGACAGATCATAGCAAAGAATAATTTTCTTACTGTGGGAACAATGAAAGTCCTGCCGTCATTGACAGGTTTTTCCCTTATCTTAAAGGGATAGTTATGTTTCATATTAAAAGCAGCTCTAATTAATCATCATAGTGTTTTTTCCTTGGAGAGTATTATTTAAATTCTATCAGAGTTGTAGTTCAAAAATAATTGAATGTTAAAGTATCCTCGTCCCACCCCTTTTACTGATGTTACACTGCTCACCTTAGAGCAGCAGGGAGTGTCCAGGTAGATTGCAGAGAGGAACAATCTTGAATTAAGATAAGGGAAAAAGCTGAAAAAACTGTCAAGGGGGCCATAGAATATTTACCCTTGATGTGAGGTGTCTCGTCTATGGACTGGATTCCACATCTAAGGTGAGGGGGCTTATACTAGGTAAAAGGGGCGGGAGGGGGAAACTGTATCATTCAATTACTCTTGAACTACAACACTCACAGTATTGAAATAACACTCTTCATGGCCCAAATACTATGAAGATTAATTGGAGCTGCTGTTTTTGTGAAACATTGCTATCACTTTAATTGAAGATTGTCCCTCTCTGCAATCTGCCTGGACACCACCCTACGAAAGCTCTACACCTTGCCCCATGGGCTGCCAATACTCTCTCTGGTCTTTTGGCTGGAGAGGGTAGGGGTATTGAAGCTCTACACCTTGCCCCACAGGCTGACCCCACCCCCCTCCTGTGAGCCTTTTGGCCCGGGAGGGGGCGGGGTACTGAAGCTCTGCATTTTGCCCCATTGGCTGTCCTCGGCCCATCCTATCATTTGACTAGGGAGGGGACGGGGTACTGAAGCTCTGCACCTTGCCCCATGGCAGCCCTCCCCTCCTGTGAGCCTTTTGGCCCGGGAGGGTTGGGGTACTGAAGCTCTGCACCTTTACCCCTTGGGCAGCTGCACCTCCCTCCTGTCTTTGGACATTTGGGAGGGGGAGGGGGTACTGATGCTCTGCACCATGCCCCATGGCTGCTCTCCCCCCTCCTGTCTGAGCCTTTTGGCCTGGGAGGGGAAGGGGTACTGAAGCTCTACACCTTGCCGCACGGGCTGCCTTAACCCCCTCTCCCGTCTTTTGGCCGGAGAGGGGGCGGGATACTGAAGCTCTACACCTTGCCCCACGGGCTGCTCTTGCCCCCCCTCCCATCTTTCAACTTTTTGTACAAACAATAATAGATGTGCTAATACGTTTTAAAGAAGCTCTCTATCCTTCTCCTGGGGAGAACAGAAATATGCTTCCTCTGTCTGTCTCCTTTTATCACTTCTCATATTATCCACTTCATTACCAAGTGGAAATGCACTAACTCCTTGTATATCATACGTAGCAAAGAAATAATAAACAATACATATTAAAATAAAATTAAAATCAATTGAAAAACATTTATATGTATATATAAATGAATATACTAAAGTAGTTACCAACCTCATGCTGAAGAGTTGCATTGACAATGAAACAGCTGTCCATTAGTGGTTCACTGTTGCCTATCGCCAACACCTGGGGGAGATTAGTGCTTGTAGTGGTTCCGGCCACTGCATAACACCGGTGAGGTTAAAGAAGCACAGTATTCCTAACGGAAGGCACTTCCTCCGGCGGTGGAGAAGGCTTTCATCTGACGCAGATTCGCCAACACCCGGGGGAAATTAATGCTGGTTGGGCTCCGCCCCTTCCTAACACCGGTGAGGTAGAAGATGCTCAGAAGCCCTTTTGGGAAGGCACACTCTCCAGCGGCGGTAAGAGCTCCGAAGGGAACAATCTACAAGCCGAAGCTTGAGAAAGCAAGGCGGTAAAAGGTGAATTTGTGGAAGCTGCTGAAGCACTCTGCGGCGCACAAACAAAGACTACACAGGAAACTCCCCTCCAGGAAACCAGCACGGTCCAAAGTTTGGCGCAGCTGAAGCTGCGTCTAATCGGTGACGGGGCTGTGCCTAATCAGTGAATTTGTGGAAACTTGCGAAAGCTCTTGGTAGCGCACAAACAAAGACTGCAAGGAACTTCACCTCAAGGAATCTTGTGCACTTGAAGTTAGGCATAGCCTGAACCACAAGCAAGGGACCACTCAAGAATAGTTACGCCTAAAACCCGTATGAGTGAAACGGCGAAAACACTGGTAGAGCTGCACAGAGACACTGCGCAAGGCACATCCTTACAAGGAAACTTGCGTAGCAAAATCTGATAAAGCTCCAGAAGGAATTGTCAAAGAAAGACCAGTTATAATTCGGAAAATGGCGAATACGGCAGAAGCAGAACAAAGACACAGGCTCCGACACAAGGCTCTGAAAGAGGGAAAGATGGCTACCTGT
Source organism: Rhinophrynus dorsalis (assembly GCA_037306005.1). NCBI lineage: Eukaryota > Metazoa > Chordata > Amphibia > Anura > Rhinophrynidae > Rhinophrynus > Rhinophrynus dorsalis. Next base: position 37,656,159 of record CM074727.1, read on the forward strand.
GCACCATCAAGACCTCTACAGCCCTTCAAGCACATACTAAAGAGAAGAGCCCACAGAATGCCGCAGTAGGAGGAGCCAGGGTAGCCAGCAGCAATACAGTGGAGCAGGCAGACACTGCAACCAAACCCAGAAGCGAAGGCACGATGGTTGACTCAGTTCTGAGCTCCGGCAGCGGAAGTAGTCAACCCAAGTCCAGTAATGGAAATGGAGCGGACAACAGACGCAGCCCAGGGAGGGTACCCAACCTAGAGCCATGGATGAGGCAGACTGTGGTGCTGAAGTTGAAGGAAGTGGAAGGCCGGACCCCTGCTTTGGACTGTGAGACTTTCAGCAAAGAAATGGTGCTGGACCGTGGCTTCTCCGTAGTGGAGACGCTAAGCATACAGAATCTCCTGGGCGGTATTTTCTACATCACCTTCATCTCTATGAATGTGTGCAAGCGGTATTGGGACATGGTGCAGACAAAGAGACATGAACCCCCCTTCTCCCGCTTTTTGGGCAACTGCCCTATTCAAAGAGAAGAGAGGCGGGTAACTGTCTCAATGAGAAATCCACACACACCAGGACACATCATCTCTGCGTTCCTGAAGAGGTTCTGCACTGTGGTAAGAGAGCCCTCCCAGATAAAGAACAGACATGGCTTCTGGACAGGAAAATGGTCCCTTGTTGTGCGCCTCAGACAGGTCAAGGGATCTACAGATGGGTTGCAACATCTACTCCCAAGTTTCACCCTAGACAACTTTGCAGGCATCCTCTTTTATCAGGACCAGCCCCAAACATGCAGGAAGTGCGGCCAGACTGGACATCAGGGGAAAGACTGCAAGGAGAGTGCATGCATAAACTGTAGAGTGGCAGGGCATGAAACAAAGGACTGTCCAAGGAAGATGACCTGCAACCTCTGTGGAGAAGCCAATTATACGTTTAAGGATTGCCCACAGAGAGCAAAAATCTACGCAGCAGCGGCAGGAAAAGGCCTCTAAAAAGCTGGTCCCCCACCAAAATTACCTTGTAGCAAAAAGAAGGAAAACCCAGCACCAGAGAAAACTTCAGTGGGTAAGACTGAAACTCCCCAGACCGCCTCCCTTCTCTCCCAGGCGGCAGTGAAACTGGCCCTCCCAGCTCACAATGCCACTAATCCTCACACCTTCACTAATCCTCACACCTCTTCTAAACCTCTCCCCTCCCAGCCCTCTTCTAAGCCTCTCTCCTCTGACACCTCCTCTGAAACTAACACCTCCCCACAGCTCTCCACTAATCCCCCTGAAGCAGCTATAACAACCTCCCCAGCTGCCTCAGATTCCTTCCCTCCCTTGTCTTCTGTTTCTTCTGTTTCAGGCCCACCTTTGAAGGAGCAATTAAATAAAAAATCTGGGAAAAGGAAAAAAGACAAGGAGGAGAGCCCTGATAAAGGCACCAGACAGAAAAGAGTGCCTCCAAAGGACAACACCCTCCCTGAGACAAAAGTGGACAGCAACATAGGGGGCATGGAAAAAGCAGTGAGCCCCCCTGGACGCCCAGCCTTAGAGGGAAAAGGACAGTATTTATGCTGACATCCTGGACTTCTTGGCGTCTGTCCTACAGACTGATGAACCTCCAGACCGGGGAGGAGGAGGGGAGAACCCAACGATGGAGAGTGGTAACTAGTGTCACTGTCTATATGTCCTATCTAACCTATTCTTCTCCCAACTAATGGCATCTCTTTCAGCATTTACCATTAATGTGAGGAGCATCATTGACCAGTACAGGCGACAGGGAATACTAACTTTTCTCTCTTCCCATGGAAGCGATATATATATGATGCAGGAATGTGCCTTACCTTTTTCTCAATCCTACAGGCATCTCATGAGGCCTTGGCCCCATGGCCCCTCGTACTGGTCGGGTGCGGGCAGCTCTAAGGTGTAGTCATTTTGATCATAGGGGGGCGGTACGCGTTTGATTCTGTCCAGGAGCTAGTCTGCGGCAGACTTCTTGTCGTAGATGGCTCCTGGGCAGGTGAGCCTATGTGGCTCATCAACATGTACGCCTCCCCTGAGAGAAATGAGCGACTGGAGCTTTTCCAGCGCCTGCGGACCCAGCTCGCTACCACCCGGGCAGTGGTGATGGGTGGGGATTTTAATTGCCCAATTGAGGAGGATGGGCGCAGCTCCTGCCATAATGCAAAGCTGGATAAAACATCCAGGTTACTGATAGAGATGGTCAGGGAGGCGTCCTTGCAGGACGCGGTGGGCTCCATTGGGGCGGGCTCCGTTGATTATACTTGGAGCCACCCCGATGGATCAAGGTGTTCTCAGATTGACTTCCTGTTCACCTCCAGAACAGTAGAGTACAAGTGGCATTCTATGGTCCCCTGCTATTTCTCTGACCACAGGGCCATTCACTTACAAGGGGTCCTGGGCAAAGGGTTTCCTCCCTGTCCAGGCTCCTGGAAGTTGAACTGTGCCCTGCTGGAAAGAGAGGAGATTGTAGAGGAGCTGGGGGGTGCTTATAAAATGTGGAAACTAGATAAAGTGTACTTCCCCACTGTGGCCCAGTGGTGGGAGTTTATGAAAGTTAAATTCCACAGTTTCTTTCAGGCAAAAGGCAGATATCAGGAGTGCGAGAGGAGAAGTGAACTCAGGAGACTTCAAAGGAAACTGCACTCCCTGCAGGACCTCCAACTCTTTGGCTGGGGTGTGAGAAAGGAGGTGGATGAGACCAAAGAGGGCCAGAAAAGGCACTTTGAGGAGGAGTCCAGACGCATTATCTTCCGTTCCAAGGTGGAATACCTGGAGAAGGGTGAGAAATGTAATTCTTTCTTTTTCAGGAAGCTACACTCTGCACACACTCCCCTAATAGAACTGAGGGACAGAGATGGCAGAATCCAAGAGGGGAAGGAAGGGGTCATGAAAGTGGTCACAGACTTCTACAGAGACCTCTACTCCCCCAAAGACACAGACACAGACCAAGCTGATAAGTTCCTGTCAGATATCACTAACTCTGTTGATCACGCAGGTAGAGCAGCTATGGACTCCCCCCTGGCATTGGAGGAGCTGTTCTCTGCTGCCAGATCCTCAAGTCGGGCAGGACCCCGGGCTGTGATGGTCTCCCAGCTGAATTTTATATAAAGCTGTGGGCCCTCATAGTCCCGGACCTGCTTGAACTATACGAGGAGATGGTGGCGGAGGGCAGAATGCCTCCGACGCTAAGGGAAGGGATGATCACGATCTTGTATAAACAGAAGGGAGAGAGATGTGACCTTAAAAATTGGCGGCCCATCTCTCTCCTGAATGTGGACTACAAGATCCTCGCCAAGGTACTAGCCAACAGGCTAAAGAGGGTCATTGGTCAGATTGTGCACCCAGACCAAAATTGCAGCATTCCTGGTCACAGAATAGCAGATAACCTTGCCCTAATCAGAGACACGGTCCACTATATCAGAGACCACCGTATAAAGGCAGCCCTGGTCAGCCTTGATCAGTAGAAGGCCTTTGACCGTGTCTCTCACGAATTCATGGGCAAGGCACTGCGCAGATTTGGGCTGGGAGAAATGTTCTGTTCATATGTTAACCTAATGTACATTGACATTTTCAGTACGGTGCTGGTGAACGGCTGGAAGACTGACTCCTTTCCAGTACTTTCTGGGGTCAGACAAGGTTGCCCTCTCTCACGTCTCCTTTTTGTCTGTTGTATAGAGCTCTTCGCTGAATGCATCAGGCGGAATCCAGAGATCAGGGGGATCACTGCACCAATACGTGGCAGACAAGAGGCAAAGTGCTCGCTGTACATGGACGATGTAACGATCTTCTGCTCTGACCAGCAATCAGTGAAAGAGCTCGTCCAGACATGCGAGGACTTTGGCAAAGCTTCGGGTGCAAAGGTCAACTGCGGGAAGTCACAGACCATGCTCTTCGGGGAGAGGCACCTGTCTTCTGACCCCTTCCCTTTCCCCATCAGGACAGGCCTATCACGGTGCCCGCGATTTGTGCTGCACTGTGTCTATCACCTGCTGAGTATTCGTGATTGGCTGTCTGTCATTAGCCCTCCTCACACAGCCTTTTTAAACCCAGGTTGTGCACTTCCAGGTTGCCTTTTCATGGTGTCTCTGACTCCACTCTGCCTGACCTGCTTGTCAGATCTCTGGGCCTGTTTCCAGTGTTCCTGTATGCTACATTCCGGTGTTCCAGTGTTCCAAAGTTCCTGTACGTTAATGTTCCGGTGTTCCAGCGTTCCGGTGTGCCTGTGTTCAGGGGTTCCTGTGCTCCAGCACCGCGCGGGTTAACCGGTACGAGTTCCTGAGTCTCGCGCTCCAGCTGTCGCTTCGGCGACATTGTTCTCCTCGCTATTGCATACACATTGTTGGTTCCAGCGTGTGGACGCTGGTTTGCTCCACTAAACCTGGTTGCGATATACATTGTTGGTTCCAGCGTGCGGTCGCTGGTTTGCTCCACTAACCTGGTTGCGATATACATTGTTGGTTCCAGCGTGTGGACGCTGGTTTGCTCTACTAAACATGGTTGCGATATACATTGTTGGTTCCAGCGTGCGGTCACTGGTTTGCTCCACTAAACCTGGCTTCGATATACATTGTTGGTTCCAGCATGCGGACGCTGGTTTGCTCCACTAAACCTGGTTGCTATATACATTGTTGGTTCCAGCGTGCGGACGCTGGTTTGCTCCACTAAACCTGGTTGCAATATACATTGTTGATTCCAGCGTGCGGTCGCTGGTTTGCACCACTAAACCTGGTTGCAATATACATTGTTGGTTCCAGCGTGCGGACGCTGGTTTACTCCTTTAACCTGGTGGCGCTATTTACCATTAGTCCCAACGTGCGGACGTTGGTTTGCTCCTGAACATCCAGTACTGTGGTCAATCGCTGTCCACTTCCTTGCAGTTGTCTGATTATCCCTGGCTATAGACTTCTGCTGAGTAAGACCTCTAGGATTATGCTCTCTGCTGTCTTAGTCACCTAACAGCTGGTCTATTTGCTCAGGCTGCCCTGCCCGGTATTGGTGAGGCCGGTAGAACCTTGACGTTACCATCCAGTAGGTTGCCTCACCCGGTATTGGCAGGGTCGGTAGAGCCTACTACAGTACCTCCTTAGGCTGCCCTGCCCGGTATTGCTAAGGCCGGTAGAACCTTGTAACTCACCATCTTAAAGGTTGCCTTACCCGGTATTGGCAGGGCCGGTAGAGCCTACATTCAGCATCCCATTGGGCTGCCTTGCCCGGTATTGGTAAGGCCGGTAGAACCGTAATTATCATCTCACGGTTGCCTTACCCGGTATAGGAAAGGCCGGTAGAGCCTGTCATTAATATTGTCACTTGGGTTGCCTTGCCCGGTATTTAGGCAAGGCCGGTAGAACCTTTTGTATGTTCTATTGATGTTATATTGTTATGTATGTTTACACTACGGGGACTGCCTTTAACTTTTAATAAAGTTAAATTTTACCAAACCTTAAGTCTGAGAGTCTTCTAAAACCGTGACAAGGCCTCATCAAAATCCTGGGAGTCTGGTTCGGTGGAAAAGGAGCGTCCCTGAAGTGTTGGGATGAAAGACTAGCAAAAGTCAGACAGAAATTTGGACTATGGAGCCTCAGGGACCTCACCATAGAGGGAAAAATACTGGTACTGCAGAATGAGATCCTTCCAGTTCTGCAGTATATGGCCCAAGCTTGGCCACCCTTGGCAACAATTTGCAGAGCCATCACAAGGGCAGTGTTTCACTTCATCTGGGGCTCCAAAATAGACAGAGTGAAGCGTGCAGTTACGTACAAGGAGCCCCACAAAGGAGGAAAGGGGGTGCCAGACATCCCCACCATGTTGCGGGCCTTCTTCGTGTGCAACTGTGTGCGGAGGACTTTAAGAGAGAGCGACCAGGGATCTGCCGGTAATGCCATGTCCCTTTTCTTCCTGCTTCCTCTTTGGAGGGGACTTGGTTGGGAGACGTGGGACAGCTCCATCCCTTACAACTGGACTACCCCCTGGTTCTACAAGGATGTTGGTAGGTTTGTGAGAGAGAACCAACTGGAGGGTGTTAAACCAGAACTGTGGACCCCAAAGGTCATATATAAGCTCAGTAGAGCAAAAGACATTATAGAGACAATTTCAGGACTCCCAGCTGCTACTTCCAAGATGGTATGGCAGAACGTGTCACCAGGGAGACTCACCAACAGACAGAAAGACACTGCATGGATGGCCATTCAGGGTGGTCTGTCTCTCAGGTCATTCATGCATGCAAGGAACCTATGCAGGTATAGACACTGCCCTAGAGGATGCGTGGCAGAAGAAACTGCCCTGCATGTGTTTTGGCAGTGCCCCTTTGCCCAAGCTCTGTTGGATGACCTGGAAAATGAACTCAAATACTCTGTTCCAAAGAGACACTTGTCATACCACTCGGTACTGTATGGACTATTTCCAGGGACACACTCGTATGGTGCTATCCAGGAAGCCTGACGCATCATGTGCCGTGTCAAAGATGCTCTGAGGTTTGCAAGGAATCGTCTGGTGCTGAGGAGAGAACAGGTGACAACACAGGACTGTCGAAGACTGATCCACAGTCTGCTAAGAGACTATAACATCTTGGACAGCCCTGAAGAGGAGGACTAGCATCCCCTCCAATGGCCCAATATCACTGTCACCTCCCCTTGGCCCCCTAACCCATGCCCCATATCCCACCCCCCCGCGCACACATCCTATCCCCCAGGCGAATGCCCACAGAGACGTTAATACAGTGAAATAAAGTACAAGTGTGGAGTTCAATAAAGTGATGATACAATAAAGTTCAAATGTACCTGCGTGCCGCCAAAGTGCACTGCGTTGCAGGTATTAAGAATGTTATTGTTTTAAATGTATGAATGCACTCTGTATTGGAAAGCATTACTGTACAAAGAAATGTTGTATTGTATTTTCCATGTCAAAATAAAGATTATTTTTTCAAAAAAAAAAAAAAAATGGGCAGCTTGCAAACCCCCTCCTGTCTGAGCCCTTTGGCCCGGAAGGGGGCGGGGTACTGAAGTTCTGCACCTTGCCCCTTGGCAGCCCTCACTCCCCCCTCCTGTCTGAGCCTTTTGGCCCGGGAGGGGTTGGGGTACTGAAGCTCTGCATCTTGCCCCTTGGGCAGCTGCACCCCCCTCCTGTCTTTGGACAGTTTGTAGGGGGAGGGGGTATTGATACTGTGCACAATGCCCCATGGCTGCTCTCCCCCCTCCTGTCAGGGGAGGGGGAAGGGGTAAGAAAGCTCTACACCTTGCCCCATGGGCTGCCATAACCCTCTCTCCTGTCTTTTGGCTGGAGAGGGGAGGGGTATTGAAGCTCTACACCTTGCCAGACAGGCTGCCCCCACCCCCTCCTGTCTGAGCCTTTTGACCTGGGAGGGGGCGGGGTACTGAAGCTCTGCACCTTGCCCCATTAGCTGCTATCATTTGACTAGGGAGGGGGCGGGGTACAGAAGCTCTGCACCTTGCCCCATGGCAGCCCCCACCCCCCTCCTGTCTGAGCCTTTTGGCCCGGGAGGGGGCGGGGTACTGAAGCTCTGCACCTTTTCCCCTTGGGCAGCCCCCTCCTGTCTTTAGACATTTGGGAGGGGGAGGGGGTACTGATGCTCTGCACTATGCCCCATGGCTGCTCTCCCCCCTCCTGTCTGAGCCTTTTGGCCCGGGAAGGGGAGGGGGTACTGAAGCTCTACACCTTGCCCCACGGGCTGCCTTAACCCCCTCTCCCGTCTTTTGGCCGGAGAGGGGGCGGGGTACTGAAGCTCTACACCTTGCCCCACGGGCTGCCTTAACCCCCTCTCCCGTCTTTTGGCCGGAGAGGGGGCGGGGTACTGAAGCTCTACACCTTGCCCCACGGGCTGCCTTAACCCCCTTTCCCGGTCTTTTGGCTGGAGAGGGGTCGGGGTACTGAAGCTCAACACCTTGCCCCACTGGCTGCTCTTGCCCCCCTCCCGTTTTTCAACTTTGTGTACAAACAATAATAGATGTGCTAATACGTTTCAAAGAAGCTCTCTGTCCTTCTCCTGGAGAGAACAGAAATATTCTTCCCCTGTCAGTGTCCTTTTATCACTTCTCATATTATCCACTTCATTACCAAGTGGAAATGCGCTAACTCCTTGTATATCATACGTAGCAAAGAAATAATAAACAATACATATTAAAATAATATTAAAATCAATTAAATAACATTTTAACATATATATATATATATATATATATATATATATATATATATATATATATATGTAAATATATATATACATATATATGTAAATCTAAATGAATATACTAAAGTAGTTAATGGGATAGTAATGTTTCACAATAAAAGCAGCACTAATAATCAACATAGTATTTGTGCCTTGGAGATTGTTATTTCAATACTGTCAAAGTTGTAGTTCAAGAGTAATTGAATGATAAAAGTGTCCTCCTCCTGTCACTTTTACCTTATGAAACACTGCTCACCTCAGATGTGGAATCTGGTCACTTGACCAGACAGATCATAGCAAGGAACAATCTTCTTACTTTGAGAACAATGAAAGTCCTGCCGTCATTGACAGGTTTTTCCCTTATCTTAAAGGGACAGTTATGTTTCATAATAAAAGCAGCTCTAATTAATCTTCATAGTATTTGTGCCTTGGAGAGTGTTATTTCAATTCTGTCAGAATTGTAGTTCAAAAATAATTGAATGTTAAAGTATCCTCGTCCCGCCCCTTTTACTGATGTTACACTGCTCACCTAAGAGTAGCACGCAGAGTCCAGGTAGATTGCAGAGAGGAACAATCTTCAATTAAGATAAGGGAAAGAGCTGAAAAAACTGTCAAAGGGGACCGTAGAATATTGACCCTTGACGTGAGCTGTCTATGGACTGGATTCCACATCTGAGGAGAGGGGGCTTATACTAGGGAAAAAAGGGGCGGGAGGGGGAAACTTTATCATTCAATTACTCTTGAACTACAACTCTCACAGTATTGAAATAACACTCTCCATGGCCCAAATACTATGAAGATTAATTGGAGCTGCTGTTTTTGTGAAACATTACTATCACTTTAATTGAAGATTGTCCCTCTCTGCAATCTGCATGGACACCACCCTGCTGCTCTAAGCTGAGAAGTTACATCAGTAAAAGGGACAGGAGGGGGATACTTTATCATTCAATTACTCTTGAACTACAACTCTGACAGTAATGAAATAGCACTCTCTATGGCTCAAATACTATGACGATTAATTGGAGCTGCATTTTTGTGAAATATTACTATCCCTTTAATATGAGAATTGTTAACAGGGGACTTATATATACATATCTATCAGCTGCTTGAGAATGGGCTCTATAGTCTGAAACACATCGCATTGTGCATTTTGTTTGGAGATACAGCGTTTGGATTATGCTGTTTGGATTATGAGTACTGGGAGTTTTTTATAATTGTTTTAGTATAGTAAATGCCTGATGATGGTGAATCACTAAATATTAAGTTTAAGGGTCTTGCTATTACTGAACTAAGTTCAGTAATATACCCTTGGGTGTATAACATCAGGTCCAAGAGCTTTAGTCACCATAACATTTTCCAGTCTCTTTTGGACTTTGTCCTCAGTAAGCCATGTACATGATGGAGGGAATTCTGTGATTCTGTCTGTTTGTCCTTAGCCTGCCATTGTTGATTCCTTTGTATATACAGAAGAAAATAATATGTATAAGCCAGGTGTCAGTCATAACCTTACCCTCACTAGTTATTTCAGGTCTCATTTTAAAGAGAACCCTTATCAACCTTAATCTTTTTGCCCTTTTTGTACTTGTAAAATTGTTTAGTATTTTTCTTGGTCTCTTTTGCAACACTATTCTCATTTCAATCCTAACTAGCCTAATTGCTCACTTGCAGATTTTATTACAGTACATAGTTTTTGGTGTTTTATAAAAAAAAGTTTACTGATTCTTGAAGTGGCATAACTGGAATTCAATGAAATAAAAAATTGGCAGTACTTTTGTAGAATAAACATTAGTGATTAAGGAAACTAGACACAGAAACCAATCTATTTAAAGCTCAGTTACAGTATCACATAAATCAGGTGAAGAGCAGTTTAGTGCTGTGTCTGGAAGACATTTCCCTTACTGTCTGGGATGTTTGAGATAAGAAATTCCCCAGAAGGGACTGCAGGGTACTGGAGGGGAAGCATGTCATGAGGAGGGTTAAGACATAGAGGAAGTGTGAGTGAGAGGGAGGAATAAAATGGAACGGGTTTAAAGGGATAGCAATACTTTGTTTTACCTTTATTTTATTTTGTATGCATTAAAAAAACATGAAGAACGATATAAGTCTTATCTCTCAAACCTTTATGGTTTGAGAGATATTCACAAGCAAAGTTTCCCCTCCCGTCCCTTTTACCTAGTGTAAGCCATCTATTCTTAGAGACTGTAAGACCAGACAGATAACAGCAGAGGACAATCTTCTTCCTATGAAAGCAATGAAGGCCCTGCCCCCCCTTGACAAGTTTTTCAGGTTTTTCCCTTATCTTAATTGAAGATTGTCCCTCTCTGCATTCTACCTGGGCACCTCCCTTCTGCTCTGGCTGAACAGTGTTACATCAGTAAAAGGGGCAGGAGGGGATACTTTAGCATTCAATTACTCTTGAACTACAACTCTGACAGAATTGAAATAACACTCTACAAAGTCCAAATACTATGATGATTAATTAGAGCTGCTTTTATTATGAAACATTACTATCCCTTTAAAGGCATTAGAGACAGGAAGTGGGCTGTTATGTGGAAGAAGAAAGGACAGAGGAAGCGTCCCTCCCTCCCATCCCTATTATGGTGTGACTGTGTGTCTATGCCCGGCAGATAGTCCTTGCATGGTTTTCAGAGACTGATAACTGATGTGGTAAGTTAAGGGTTTTTATCCTTGGGCGGAAGTCCTTTTGTAGTTTGCCCCAGACCTAGTTCGCTTCTCGGCCTTTTGGCTAAGATCAAGTTTAGTATCTGTTCTTATCAGTTCTATCTTTTTCTTGAAGTGGATCAAAACACTGTCGCCAACTCCCGGGGGAGATTAATGCTTGTAGTGGATCCGGCCACTACATAAACTGGTGAGGATAGAGAAGCACAGTATTCCTAACGGAAGGCACTTTCTCCGGCGGCGGAGAAGGCTTCCATCTGACGCTGATTCGCCAACACCAGGGGGAGATTAATGCTGGTTGGGCTCCGCCCCGTCCTAAGACTGGTGAGGTAGATGACGCTCAGAATCCCTTTTGGGAAGGTACGCTCTCCGGAGGCGGAGAGAGCTCCCAAAGGGAATGATCCACAAGCCAAGGCTTGAGGGAGCAAGACACTGAACGGCGAATTCGTGGAAGCTGCGCAAGCCCTTGACAAAAGAAATGTATGTAACATGATTTGAATATGCAAATAAAGATATTTTCAAACCCATGGGCAGCTTGCAAACCCCCTCCTGTCTGAGCCTTTTGACCCAGGAGGGGTTGGGGTACCGAAGCTCTGCACCTTTCCCCTTGGGCAGCTGCACCCCTCTCCTGTCTTTGGACATTTTGGAGGAGGAGGGGGTGTTGATTCTCTGCACCATGCCCCATGGCTGCTCCCCCTTCTCCTGTCTTTGGTGGGGGAGCGGGTACTTGCCCCATGGGCTGCCTTAACCCCCCCTCTACCTTCTTTTGGTCGGAGATGGGGCGGGGTACTGAAGCTCTACACCTTGCCCCACTGGCTGCTCTTGTCCCCCCCTCCCATATTTCAACTTTTTGCACAAACAATAATTGATGTGTTAATACGTTTCCAAGAAGCTCTTTGTCCTTCTTCTGGGGAGAACAGTAATGTGCTTCCTCTGTCAGTCTCCTTTTATCACTTCTCATACACAAAGTGCCTATAATATAAAAGTCTTGGAGCCTGCACACAGGAAATACTCATTAAAATAAATTAAAAAAAAAAAAAAAAAAAAAAAATATATATATATATATATATATTTTTTTTTTTTTTAAATGCAATATGTACATATAGTGCAATGTCTGATATGCTTGTTATCACATGAGACAAGCACTCAGTGCATTGTGGGATGCATTAATTATACTAGAATGGACTACGGATTACTAGATGCAGTGTATTTTGGCATATATTTATTTCAATGTAAAAAATTAGCAGGCTATAACTGCAGTGCATTGTGGGATACAGTCACGTTAATATAAATAGATAGCAATGTGTAATATGCAACTCTCTTGGTGACATGCATGATTCAGAAGGATGTTGGGACATGGAAGCTCTGCAACTTGTTCCAAGGGCAGCTTGAAACTCCCTCCTCTCTGAGCCTTTTGCCCGTGGAAGGGGGTGGGGTGCTGAAGCTCTGCATCTTGCCTCTTGAGCAGCTGCACCCCCTTCCTGTCTTTGGACATTTATGAGGGAGAGGGGGTACTGATGCTATGCCCCAAGGCTGCTTTCCCCCCACCTTCTGTGTTTGGAGGGGGACGAGGTAAGAAAGCTCTACACCTTGCCTCATGGGCTGCCATAAACTTCTATCTTGTCTTTTGGCAGGGGAGGGGCCGGGTATTGAAGCTCTACATCTTGCCCCACGGGCTGCCCCAACCCCCCTCCTGTCTTTGGCCCTTTTGGAGTGGGGAGGGGGTGGGGTACTGGGAGCCACAGAACCCTGAGGAGCGAGGCAACACTACTGGCAAAACCCAGATGCCTGAGAGGCACAGAACACAGATAGACAAGGCAAGACTATTGGCACAACCCAGACGCCTGGGAGGCACAGAACCCAGAGGAGCGAGGCAACACTGACCCTAGCACTGGATACTGATAGACCAAGGCAACTCTCATAAGCAAGCCCTAGAACGCTAGGGTTGGATCGTAATACAGTGTAAATATAAATAGGACATATATATATATGAATGCAACCAGTGTCCCCTCACACTGAGGATGGTAACAACACAACGCTGGCTCTTGAGCCCAAGGATACTGCAGAGTGGAATATGCACAACCCTACCTTGATGATCCAGGCACACAAAGGGTCAAAAGGTAACGCCCTGTGATATACTGCAACTCCCAAAGGGAGTGAGCCCAGCGCTGTAAGGGAGGTGGACACAGAGAAATCAGAGTAACATAGTCAGTGTTATGAATACTGTACCGGTACTTTGCGTATGCACACCTCCAAAGGCGGTTAAGAGAGTAGCTACAGCATGAATGCTTAGCCAACGGTCAACAGAGTAATAGCGCCAGAGTAACGACAAAGCCACAGCAAGTATATCTGGAGGAAACGGAGGCAACCAAGTGGTAGGCTAGGTACGGATGGCAACAGAGCGTCAATACGCTAGACACAGACTGTAACGGAATACGTAAACAGCCAGGTACTGTCAGTAGCGGAGCGGGTTCTCAACCAGATCCGGTCAGCAAAGGAGCAAGTTCTCAGCCAGATACGGTCAGTAGCAGAAGCGGGTCCTCAGCCAGATACGGCCAGCAACGGAGCGGGTTCTCAGCCAGATACAGTCAGTAACAGAAGTGGGCCCTCAGCCAGATACGGTCAGCAACGGCGCAAGTTCTCAACCAGATACAGTCAGCAACAGAGCAGCAGTAGTACAGTAAACTCAGAAACGTTGTCAGGCAGGCCAGGTCATACACGATCTGCAATAACGGAGCAAAAGTCATGAACCAGTACACCACGAAAGGGCAACATAGTGTAGACATAAAAGAGGTTATAAAGGCTATCACTGGGCGGCGACAAAGATACTTGGCAAATCAGAATGAGATATGAATATAGAAAAATTAGAATGTCGCCGCCTGCAGCCAGGAGCACGGACACTGTGATACATGGGCTCAGACGGGCGTCAGAGTGGCCGCTTTAATACCATAAGAACACAAAACTCCAGGACTCTGGTTCACTCCAAAACATAATTCACTTTATTGACAAAGACCACAGATATTTATACACAACTCTTACATTGAACTGTATGGGGAAACCAGATACAATAGGGCTTAAACCAATCATGTTACAGGAGACAAAAGGCCAACAGCAGATGGCCCAACCAATACAATGAGTCAGATGTGATTACATTTAAAATACAAAAGGGGTTGATTAATACAGACACAAGATACAAAGACTTGAGGGGTGGGAATACACATTCTAGGAACAATGGCCAGGGGTTGAAGCACGTACACACTGGTTTGAATATTCGGCTTCAACCCTGGCCAATCAAATCGTACAGTGAGTCGGTTGGTTGACCAATCCCGATCCGCCTATTTTCCCCACTGTTAAGTCTATGGAAGACCTTTAAACCTCCTGCTCAGGGATTTGACCAATCAGAAGTCGACTCACTGCTCCTGGTTCTCCATGCTGTTACGGTGTCGTTCTTGAACCGGAAACCTCCGACCCATAGTCGGTGAACGTGTACCCCTCGAACATACTACATACAGTAACTAAAATGTTCGACATACATTAAACATATTACATGAACCAAAGTCTATGAGAATAAGTCTTTGCTCTTGGGAAATAGCTGGCAAGTTCATGCGACAATGCCCAGCATAGAGTCCAAACAGTACTAAATGTCCATAGACTTTGAACGAATAGTTCGAGGGCCAGACAAGGGCTCAAGTAAGAGGCAGATTCAGGATGATAGCAAAATTAGATATATAGCCAGTAGCACACCACAGAACACTGGAACAGGCAGGGTTCTGTCAGTAGATGGATACAGCAAGTGAGGAAGGCAGGTGCAACGCAGACTCAGGATCACAGAAAAACTGGAAATATAGCCACCAGCAATCCGTAGAACACTGGAGCAGACAGAACTCAGTCAGAAGATGGATACAGCAACTAAGGAAGACGGGAACGAGGCAGACTGAGGATGACAGCAACAATGGAGATTTAGTCAGCAGCAAACCGAAGAACATTGGAGAAGGCAGGACTCAGTCAGTAGATGGATACAGCAACTGAGGAAGAGTGGTGAGAGGCATATTCAGGATGTTAGCAAAATTACAGACATAGCCAATAGCAAACCACAGAACACTGGAGAAGGCAGGACTCAGTCAGTAGAAGAATACAGCAACTGAGGAGGAGTGGTGAGAGGCTGACTTTGAATGACAGCAACAATGAAGATATAGCCAGCAGGAAACCGTAGAACACTGGAGCAGGCAGGACTCAGTCAGTAGATGGATACAGCAACTGAGAAGGCTGCTGCGAGGCAGACTCAGGATGACAGCAACGCTGGAGATATAGTAAGCAGCAAAGAGCAGAACACTGGAGCGGACAGGACTCAGTAAGTAGATATAGCAACTGAGGAAGTCTGGTGTGAGGAAGGCTCAGGAAAACAGCAACACTGGATATATAGTCAGCAGCAAACCGTAGAACACTGGAGCAGACAGTACCCAGTCAGTAGATGGATACATCAACAGTGGAAGACTGGTGTGCGGCTGACTTTGAATGACAGCAACAATGGAGATATAACCAGCAGGAAACCGTAGAACACTGGAGCAGGCAGGACTCAGTCAGTAGATGGATACAGCAACTGAGAAGGCTGCTGCGAGGCAGACTCAGGATGACAGCAACACTGGAGATATAGTAAGCAGCAAAGAGCAGAACACTGGAGCTGACAGGACTCAGTAAGTAGATATAGCAACTGAGGAAGTCTGGTGTGAGGAAGGCTCAGGAAAACAGCAACACTGGATATATAGTCAGCAGGAAACCACAGAACACTGGAGCAGACAGTACCCAGTGAGTAGATGGATACATCAACAGAGGAAGACTGGTGTGAGGCTGACTTTGAATGTCAGCAACAATGGAGATATAGCCAGCAGGAAACCGTAGAACACTGGAGTAGGCAGGACTCAGTCAGTAGATGGATACAGCAACTGAGAAGGCTGCTGCGAGGCAGACTCAGGATGACAGCAACACTGGAGATATAGTAAGCAGCAAAGAGCAGAACACTGGAGCTGACAGGACTCAGTAAGTAGATATAGCAACTGAGGAAGTCTGGTGTGAGGAAGGCTCAGGAAAACAGCAACACTGGATATATAGTCAGCAGCAAACTGTAGAACACTGGAGCAGACAGTACCCAGTCAGTAGATGGATACATCAACAGAGGAAGACTGGTGTGAGGCTGACTTTGAATGTCAGCAACAATGGAGATATAGCCAGCAGGAAACCGTAGAACACTGGAGCAGGCAGGACTCAGTCAGTAGATGGATACAGCAACTGAGCAAGACTGGTGTGAGGCAGGCTCAGGATGACAGCAACACTGGAGATATAGTCAGCAGCAAACCTAACAACACTGGAGCAGGCAGGACTCAGTCAGTAGATGGATGCATCAACCGAGGAAGACTGGTGCGATGCATACTCAGGATGATAGCAACATTGGAGCTATAGCCAGCAGCATACTGCAGAACACTGGAGCAGGCAGGACTTAGTGGATGGATACAGCAACTGAGAAAGACTGGTGCGAGGCTGACTATCACGGTGTAACGGTTTTGTAAGACACTCAGACCAGGAGGTTAGAATAAAACACAGTTTTATTAAAAGACAAGGAACACTGCCCACTACAGGCTAGTATGGAATGACAAGTAAATGAATACAGGTATATGTATGCCCTCTCGGGCCCAGTATATAGAGCAAGAACAAATACTGTCACAGGACAGGCATAAAAAGAAGTATCAGTAACAAATGGGTAAAGTTCTAGGTAGGTAAACAGTCTCTGTTGTGGTGTGTATGACAACGCCCAGTAGATGTAAAAGTAGCAAGGGACTGTGGTGCAAGATGTGGAAGCACCTTAGCAGAGAGGCAGAACCGACACTCCCAAGTCAGGCAAGGAGAGGAGCTATACAAGAGCTAGCACTACTGTTGAGCCTTGAGCACCCGTGCGGTACCATAACGGAGGCAGTGCACACCGCTAGAGCTGTGGGACCAGAGCCATTAGCACTCTTCCGGTGCGGTATCGGAGTCACAAACACTGCAAGAGCTGAATGGAACCAGAGCCAATAGCACACTTCCGTGCGGTAACAGAACCCTGTACACTGCGAGAGCTGATAGAATCACCCAATAGCACCACTCGGTGCTAACTGATTCACTGAGCGTAGTAAGGGTTAAGCAGAAGCACAGTGTTAACGGAGTCCACAATGCTCTGCAAGTGTGACCAGAAGGCTCGGTATAACGGAGGCTGCAATGTTCTGCAAGTGTAAACGGAAGGCTCAATAAATCGAAGGCAAGAGTGCTCTGCAAGTGTTAACGGACAGGCTCAGTATAACGGAGGCAACAGTGCTCAGCAAGTGTTAATGGACAGGCTCAGTATAATGGAGGCAACAGGCTCTGCAAGAGTAACGGAATGTTCAGTCTGCACAACACTGCTACTATGAAAGTTCAGAATGTCGCCAAGTGACATAGGAAGAGGATCGCAGCTGGAACACTCTCAGGATGTCAGGAAAGCCGGAATCAGGTCACGGAGCAGGGACGTCAGCCAGGCTGGGTCAATCATGGAGCAGGAACGTCAGACAAGCCGGGTCAATCACGGAGCAGGAACTTCAGACAAGCCGGGTCAGATCACGGAGCAGGAACGTCAGCCAGGCGGGGTCAATCACGGAGCAGGAACCAATGAGCATAGTCAGACGGGCCAAATCGGTACACAGGAACGCAGGAACACAGCAGCAGTAGCACTGGTATGGGAACACCACGAAAGGGCACCTGACAGGTGCCAGAGGCCCAGTATATGAAAGCCATACTGGGCGGGCCAAACAAGCTCAGCCAATGGGAGCGCACCACATTAAGGAGTGACAGAGAGATCATGGGAAACATGATACACGGTTCCCGTTCTTTGCTGGCCACATTTTGACAAGTGCTACTTCCTGATACCTTTTTATTGGCTAACGTTATGTTGCTCCTCCCAGTGACATCCCTTAAATACCTAGCCCTGTCACTTTTACAGTGCCCTTTAGTGTTTTTTTCCGTTGCCATCGCTTGTTCCGTTATTTCGTATGATTCCAGTGTATGACCCGGACTGCCTGACTTCTCTGCCTGTTTACGTTCCTGCTCTGTGTACCGACCAGGCTTGGTTGACGTACCTGCTCTGTGTACCAACCCGGATTGGCTGACGTTCCAGCTCTGTGTACCGACTCGGCTTGGCTGACGTTCCTGCTCTGTGTACCAACCCGTATTGGCTGACATTCCTGCTCTATGTACCGACCCGGATTGGCTGAAATTACTGCTTTGTGTACCAACCCGGATTGACTACGTTCCTGCTCTGTGTGTTTCGGCCCTGTTCACACTCCTTCCGGTGATCTGGTTTGGGGCCGGATCCTTCCGGTAATCCGGTGCTCTCTCTCTATCTTGTATAGATCCCCGGTTGCCTCGGTTACTGCTCAGGCAGTTCTATACTGTGACCTTGTCACCCCATAGTGCCTTGTTCTCTCTCACTCTGGTGTGAAGATATTTCCGGTGGCACCACGGTTTGCCTCGCCTGCTTACTGCTGTTAATCTGAGGTTGGGTTACTCTTGGGTGCCTCAGTCTGACAGTTTTCCTCAGGTCGGAACATTCATTAATCTCTTGCGGGCGGTGCCGTGCACTTGGGTCACAGTCCATTCCTGTCTTGGTTTTGTGTTACACTGCACGTCTGGTTGTAGTCTACCTCTGTTGGTCCAGTAGCCAGTCACGAATTTAGGGCTCAGTTTGCTCCGTTGTGGCTACAGTCGCTATTGTGTCACTCTTTACGTAGAGAGTGTCCTTTGGATCTCCCTCTATTAGGTCCTATCAGGTATTCCTGGCCTAATAGTACCATTCTGCCATTGTCTCACTGAATCATACGAACTGTAAACTGACCTGTGTCAGTATTGTATTTTATTTCACATATACTGGACCCGTGAGGGTTATTAACATCACTGTAACCTGCCCTGTGTCAGTACTATAATTGTATTTATATACTGGGCCCGCGAGGGTTATTTTGATTCTGTGTGGTTTAATAAAACTGTGTTTTACCCAAACCTTCCGTCTCTGAGTGTACATAAAACTGTTACACTGACTTAGGATGACAGCAACAGTGGAGATATAGCCAGCAGCAAACTTCACAACACCAGAAAAGGAAAGACTCAGTCAGTAGATGGATACATCAACTAAGAATGTCTGTTGCAAGGCAGACACAGGAAAACAGCATCACTGTAGATATAGTCAGCAGTAAACAGCAGAACACTGGAGAAGGCAGGACTCAGTCAGTAGATGGGTATAGCAACTGAGGAATACTGGTGCATGGCATGCTCACGAAAAAAAGCAAAACTGAAGATATAGTCAGCAGCAATCCGCAGAACATTGGAGCAGACAGGACTCAGTCAGTAGATGGTTACAGCAACAGTGAAAGACTGGTGCAAGGCAGACTCAGGATGACAGCAACACTGGAGATATAGCCACCAGCAAACTGCAGAACACTAAAGCAGGCAGGACTCAGTCAGTAGATGGATACAGCAACTAAGGAAGACTGGTATGAGGCAGACTCAGGATGACAGCAAAACTGAAGTTATAGTCAGCAGAAAACCACAGAACACTACAGCAGGCAGGACTCAGTCAGTAGATGTATATAGCAACAGAGGAAGACTGGTGCAAGGCAAAATCAGGATGATAGCAACACTGGAGATATAACCAACAGCAAACCGCAGAATACTGGAGCAGGCAAGACTCAGTCAGTAGATGAATACAGCAACTTAGGAAGACTAGTACGAGGCAGACTCAGGATGATGGCAACATTGGAGATATAGCCAGCGGCAAACCGCAGAATATTGGAGCAGGCAGGACTCCATCAGTAGATGAATATAGCAACTGAGGAAGACTGGTGCGAGGCAGACTCAGGATGATAGCAACACTGGAGATATAGCAAGCAGAAAACCGCTGAACACTGGAACAGGCATGACTTACTCAGTAGATGGATACAGCAACTGAGGACGACTGGAGAGAGGCAGACTTAGGATGACAGCAACACTGGAGACAGCCACCAGCAAACCACAGAACACTGGACCAAGCTGGACTCAGTTACTAGATGGATATATCAGTTGAGGAAGATTGGTGAGAGGCAAGCTCAGGAGAACAGCAACACTGTAGATATAGTCAGCAGCAAACCGCAAAACTCTGGAGCAGGCTGGAGTCAGCTGGACTCAGTCAGTAGATTGATTAAGCAACTGAGGAAGACTGGTGCGTGGCTGACTTAGGATGACAGTAGCAGTGTAGATATAGCCAGCGGCAAACCGCACAACACTGGACAAAGCAGGACTCAGTCAGTAAATGGCTACACCAACTGAGGAAGACTGGTGTGAGGCAGACTCATGAAGACAGCAACACTGGAGATATAGCCAGCAGAAAACCGCAGAACACTGGAGGAGGCAGGACTCAGTCAACAGATTAATACAGCAACTGAGGAAAACTGGTGTGAGTTAGACTCAGGATGATAGCAACACTGGAGATATAGCCAGCAGCAAACTGCAGAACACTGGAGCAGGCAGGACTTAGTCAGTAGACTGATACAGCAACTGAGAAAGACTGGTGTGAGGCAGACTCAGGATGACAGCAACACTGGAGATATATCCAGCAGATAACTGCAGAACACTGGAGCAGGCAGTACTCAGTCAGTAGATGGATACAACAACTGAGGATGATTGGTGCAACGCAAGCTCAGGAAAAGAGCGACAATGGAGATATATTCAGCAGAAAACAGCAGAACACTGGAGCATGCAGGACTCAGTCAGTAGATGGATATAGCAACTGAGGAAGACTCGTGCGAGGAAGGCTCAGGAAAACAGAAACACTGGAGATATAGTCAGCAGCAAACCGAAGAACACTGGAGCAGACAGGACTAAGTCAGAAGATGTATACATACAATGAGAAGACTGGGGCAAAACAGACTCAGGATGTCAGCAACACTGTAGATATAGAAAGCAGCAAACAACAGAATACAGGAGCAGGCAGGACTCTGTCAGTAGATGGATACAGCAAGTGAAGAAGACTGATGCGAGGCAGACTCAGGATGACAGCAACAGTGGAGATATAGCCACCAGAAAACCGCAGAACACTGAAGCAAGCAGGACTCTCTCAGTCGATGGATATAGCAATTGAGGAAGAATGGTTAGCGGAAGGCTTAGGAGAGCAGCAACACTGGAGATATAGTCAGCAGCAATCCAAAGAACACTGCAGCAGGCGGGACTCAATCAGCAGATGGATAAAGCAACTGAGAAAGACTGGTGAAAAGCTGACTTAGGATGACAGCAATACTGGAGATATAGCAAAAAGGAATCCGTAGAACACTGGAGCAGGCAGAACTTAGTCAGTAGATTGATAGAGCAACTGAGGAAGACTGGTGCGAGGCAGATTCAGGAAGACAACAAAACTAGAGATATAGTCTGCATCAAACCTCAGAACACTGGAGCAGGCAGGACTCAGTCAGTAGATGGATATAGAATCTGAGGAAGACTGGTGTGAGGCACACAGAATGACGGCAACACTGGAGATCTAGCCACCAGCTACACACAGAGCACTGGAGCAGGCAGGACTCAGTCAGTAGATGGAAATCGTAACTGAGGAAGACAGGTGCAAGACAGACTCAGGACGATAGCAACACTGGAGATATAGGCAGCAGCAAACCGCTGAACACTGGAGCAGGAAGGACTCAGTCATTAGATGGATACAATAACTGAGGAAGACTGTTGTGAGGTAGATTCTGGATGAAAGCAACACTGGAGGTATAGCTATAACGGAAGCTAGGAGGGGACCGCGCCGCCTTCCGCTGTCGTTCCCGGGTCTCTCTCCCTCTCCCTCTCGCCAGATTCGCTCTGTCAAATGCACCGTTTGAAGTATGGACGGTCACTGAAACAGTCGCAGGATCGTTGGAAGCAGGGAAGCACGGGCAGTAGAGAGTAAGGCCTCTACTCCCGGTCAAAGGATCACTGGAAGATGTCTCAGAAACACAAGGATGAGAAGATGGAGTCCACGTCCCCGTCTGACAGCATATGAAGTTGGGTCGCAGGAAGCTGGCAGCACGCGGTCGACGATTCAGGATACTTCACGCAGATGGGTATCAGAGTGGACACATTAGACCATAAGCAATACAAGACTCCAGGACTCCTTGTTCACTCAGAATAAGACTGACTTTATTGTACCATATCACACATATTTATACAGATCAACTACATTGAAATACATTGGCCAACCAGATAAAATAGGGTAAGGGGCAGAGATAATACAATCCAAACATAAGACAAGGGATCAACAGCAGATGGTAAGAGCTGACAGAATGGGAGCATTCACATAGGTAATCAAATCACGACATATAATACAACTGAGTTTCAGGTTATACATTAGGTGACTCACAGAGTGAGGGGCGTGAATGGATTAACACACGGCAGGGGGTCTCAATAATCTTATAATACACAACACAATGGCATGAGGGACCGCAATACACATTGGAATAACAAACCCCTCACTGTCCATACCCTTGGAAGCAATCCAGCAGTCTAACACAGGGAAGTTTTGTGAAATAAAGTCCATCCATGTCTTTTAGTGCACAACCAGGGCAAAATGTCCACAGTCTTTGGAGTCCTTTGACTAACAATTCAATGGTCAGACAAGGGCTCCAGTAAAGGACTAAGTTCCATTACAATAGCCATCAGCAAACTGCAGAACACTGGAGCAGGCAGGACTCCGTCAGTAGATGAATATAGCAACTGAGGAAGACTGGTGTGAGGTAGACTCAGGATGATAGCAACACTGGAGATATATAACTAGCAGCAAATGGCAGAACACTGGAGCAGGCATGACTTAGTAAGTAGATGGATTCAGCAACTAAGGAAGACTGGTGTGAGGCAGACTAAGGATGACAGCCACAATGGAGATATAGCCAGAAGCAAACCTCAGATCACTGGAGCAGGCAGGACTCAGTCAGTAGATGGATACAGCAACTGAGAAAGACTGGTGTGAGGCAGACTCATGATGACAGCAACACAGGAGATATAGCCAGCAGAAAACTGCAGAATACAGGAGCAGGCGGGACTCAGTCAGTGTCACAGAGTGACTAGGAAATTAACACATTGACAAGTACGAATGAACTTAATGTAAAACTTTATTAAATACAATGAATGACAGGAGATAAGGCAACAGGCTGATTTCAGCAAATGACACAACAGTAGTATGGTAATGACACAAAGGGGCAGTATATGGTGGCACACCTTCACGAGACCAGGAAGGAACAGTGGAGTCACTTTCCTTACCCTTCACCAGGCATGTGGTCAGAAACGGAATGGCCCTGGGACTACACGGTAGATGTGAAGGCAATGCAGAGGACTCCCATACACAGATAGAATGGCCCACCTTCACAAGACCCGAGAGGAACAGTGTAGGCACTTTCCTCACCCTTCACTAGACAGGTGGTTAGAAATGGTAGTTGTGAGGACAGTGCAGAGCACTCCCATACAAACAGTCGGCAAGGATAAGGAGCAGACCAATATCCCCATCAGGGAATACACTAGGTGGGTAGCCAGATGGAGGATAGGCAAGGCAGCACAAATCCGTACAGCCACGGGAGGTCAGACACACGGAGTGACCGACAAGCACCGCTAACAGAAGCGGGAGCAAAGCGGAAGGCACAGACAGCACGGGAACCAAACCGAAGCACAGAATGGTTACGGAGCACAACACAGAGAGTAAACTAGGAGGAAGCTAATGGTCAGAATCGGATCGGGTAGTCAGACGTCACCAGTGGTCATAGCCGGAACGGGTAGTCAGTTGTAGCCAGAAGTCAGTACCGGAACGGGTAGTCAAATGTATCCAGGGGTCCAAACCAGAACAGGTAGTCAGATGAACCAGGAGTCAGAACCGGAACAGGTAGTTAGACGAGCCAGGAGTCAGAACTGGGACGGGTAGTCAGACCTAGCCAGATAATACACAGGAACGGTAATGGACCAACAGAGCAATAAGTTCAGGTACACCACGAAAGGGCACTGGAAATGACACAGGCTGAGATTTAAAAACCCTGACAGGTAGGTCGAGCAATGACCTCATCAGTGTGGTGCCCTATAAGAATAGTGACTCAGCGAGAGCGACAGCTAGGAAGTAAACAATGTAGCTTCAGGGCAACATCCAGCCACAGGCAATCACAGGGCACCGTGATAGTACCCCCCACTCAATGATTTCCCCCCATGGAGGAGACCATACCTTGTTGGGAAATTTCATGTGGAAATTGCGCAACAGTCTGGGAGTGTGGACGTCACCCTGGTCCACCCATGAACGCTCCTCCGGACCATAACCTTTCCAGTGGACAAAATATTGGATGCACCCCCGCACCCTATGGGAATCCAGGATGCTCTGTATCTCATATTCATCGTGGTTCTGAATGCTTACCGGACCTGGGGCTACCTGGGTGGAAGTGTAACGGTTGCAAATCAGTGGCTTCAGGAGAGATACATGAAATACATTGTGGATACGCATATTCCTAGGGAGCTCTAAGGCATAAGACACAGGGTTTATTCTACAGAGTACCCGGAAGGGTCCTATGAATCGTGGAGCCATCTTGTGACATGGTACTTGGAGGTCCAGGTTCTTGGTGGCCAACCAGACTCTCTCCCCCACCTGATAGACCGGAGCAGGACACCTCCTGCGATGTGTGTGTCTCTGATATCGCTCTGAGGACCTTCGCAAATTATTCTGAACCTGTGCCCATGTGGAGCAGAGCTGCTTCATATGCTCATCCAGAGCCAGAATGTACTGTGCCCAAAATGTATCCGGGAGCATAGAGGGTTAGAACCCATACTTGATCAATAAAGGGGAGCTCCCGGACGAAGCGTTTATGGCACAATTCCTGGCAAACTCTGCCCACGGCAACAGATCAACCCAATTATCATGATGGTCAGACGCGAAACAGTGCAAGAATTGTTCCAGTCCTTGGTTGGCTCATTCTGCAGCACCATTGGTCTGCGGGTGATAGGTGGATGAAAATAGCAGTTTGATGCCCATCTGGTCACAAAAGGCCTTCCAAAACCTCGATACGAACTGACTCCCATGATCAGAGACCACAACAAGAGGTACTCCGTGGAGCCTGAATACCTCTCTAGCAAATACCATAGCCAATTCCTTAGAGGAGGGTAGTCCGAGGAGCGGAACAAAATGTGCTATCTTATAGAATCTGTCTACTATCATTAGTATGACTGTGCAGCCCTTGGATCTAGGCAACTCTACCATAAAGTATAATGAAATATGTGTCCATTGGCGTTCCCCATTAGGAACAGTCTGGAGAACTCCTGGGGGTAGATGACAAGGAGTCTTGGCATGGGCGCATACGGAACAGGCTTCCACAAAGGCTGTACAATCTGCTCTCAGACTAGGCCACCAAAATAGCTGTGAAATTGACCAAATTAGTTGGTCTCGACCAATATGCCCGGCTGCTTTGAATGAATGGTAGGTTTCTAGTAGCTTAGTGCGGAGATTGTCACCTACGAAACATTTCCCACTGGGTTTCTCAACTAGGGTACGAATAGTCGCTAATGTGCGATCAGGAGGGATAATTGAAACAGGTTCACTGTCAGACTCACAATCTGGACCAAACTGTCTAGACAAGGCGTCAGCTTGGGTGTTCTTGGAACCAGGAAGGTATGAAACTACAAAATTAAATCTAGGCATGAATAGCGCCCATCTGGCTTGTCTTCGGGACAGTCTCTTGGCCTCTGATAAGTACTTTAGATTCTTATGATCCGTTAAAATTAATACAGGAGCCTTAGGGCTAGATTTAAAGGCAGCCGTTAAACCAGCCGCTAAGTGAAAAAGGCACATCGCTCGCAAATAATACATGAGTTACGGCAGATTCAATAGCTACTGTACGAGAATAGCTATCGAGCGTAGGCACACAAAAAACATGTAACACAAAAGCTGTTGTCACTCATGTTAATGCACAACGGGCAGCCAAATCACATGATAACAGCGCTCAAAACAACATCTAGCCTAACGGCTGCCGTTGTCTAGCAACCATGATTGATGCAAAAACAAATTCAAACACACAGCCAATCACAAAGCCCCAATGTATCAAATAACTTCAAACACACCTATATATACCCAAAAATAACCATCACACACTGTCTGTTATCGAGTTCTTCAGAGCCAGATATCAGGACCCAGGAGCGGAGGATAGTGATTAGAGAGAGGGAGACAGGAGCGTACATTGGAGGTAGAGGAGTTTTGTAGTTTGGAGAGAGGAGAGAGGTGCACTAAATATACACATATCACACTTTTGCACATATTACATACACACATACAAACACAAACACATACGCATACATACACATAGTCCTTTTATTTTATAACACCTTACACATTTTACTTTTTATTTTGACAGTGTAAATCTGTGAGTGAAAGTGGGTGACAGAGAGTGAGTGGATCGAGTGTGTCTGTGAGAGCCTGTGGGAGTGCCTGGGTGTGACTGGGTGAGTGATGGCAAGGAGAGGAGGACAGGAGAGAGGAATGGGGAGAGTAGTGGGGGAGGAGGAAGCTCAGGAGGGCATCCCTCAGCAGAGCAGGGGTGGGAGAGGGAGATCTGCAGGGTGGAGGGGGACCCAGCCCACAAGAGCAGGCACACGCAGGACAGGGACAGAACCTGCAGTGGGACGAGGGGTAGTTCCTGGGGAGCACCCCACACAGTCAGGGTCAGACCAGGCAGGGCACTCCAGCTCTGAGTCATCCCATGCCGGAGCTGACGAGGGCAGGATCAGGGACCCCAAATACACAGAGGAGGAGAACATGCCTCTCGTGGAGGCTGTCCTGGAGAGGCAAAGTGTTTTCCACCCGACAGCGAAGGTCCCTGGCCTGTCAGTGAGGAGGAAAGCAGCCTGGAACCAGATCTGCAGCTGGATCAATGTGGTGGCTCCATGCAGGCGGGACGTGGAGTCCATCAAAAAGAGATGGGGCGACTGCCGGAGGGTCGACAAAAACAAGATGACAGAGCTCGCCAAGCACGCCTGAGGCACTGGAGGTGGACCAGCAGTCCCTATCACCTTCTGCGGCTGGGAGGTGATGGAGCGGCAGACCATGTCCCCAACCCTGATCGAGGGGGTCATTGGAGGAACTGACACTGGGGATGAGAGGAGCCTCCACACTACCGGTAAGTGCAACACTGCAGAACAACACACTACAGCAACCAACACCAGCTGCACACACAGTCACACCTCATGAGTGATGTAAATCACTCAGCCATACAACTGCACCAAAACAGCACCCTGACGTTTAAAAACAGGACACAACACCAGGACAAATGTCAAGGTCCAACTTTGGACAAACGTGTCAAAGTCCTACTTCAACCCTCCCGTCGCTGTGCTCATCACACACAATACACAAACCGTTATGTTCAAAATGTCGTCTGTTAAATATCATCACTGTTCACACACAATGTCACCCATGTCCGCACCCCCACCCTAACCCCTTGAGTGCTAGAGGGATCATCAATGCATCGATCAACAATGCGTTGGCAACTCCTCTGGGACTCAAGGGGTTAACCAGACAACAAACAAATCAATAGGTCAACCATCACATGCTACACAGGGGACATTCACTAAGCGGTGACAGAGAGATGGTGGACACAAAGTAACCCTCACACACCCTCACTTCACCAATACCAGTGTTAGTCCATGGATAATATGCAAAAACAAGAATCAAGTTTATAAGGTCCCATTGTACAGACTCCATGGAAAACACTGGAAATGGGGAAAGGAGATCACTGGAGAAGTCACCATCATGTTCACTTCATCAGTTCAACATCACCGCTTACTGAATCTCAAAAAGGGGGCATCAGGTCACACATCACAGTGTCCCACAGAATAAATGCTTGTAGGTGCAACACACAGGCCGAAAACTATTCCACAGATTTCAAGCTGGAAAAAGTAGGCATTGGTGTTGTGGCTGCAATCATTTACTCTGACTTGAAATGACATATCCCATATCTGATTCCCACATGGATCCACAGGGGTGCTGATGCCATGGATGGATGGTACACCAGCCGCTCTTTGCACGATACACATGGGAAACAAATACAAACATTGTACCTTGGTCACCAACAGGCCATGACTGATGGATATCTAGGATTGAGTACGGTTGCCTCACACAGAAGGATGGATGTGCTTATACACAGAGTAAAACAAGCCTCAATCAAAGATATCCTTCACTACTGGCTGGATTGTTGCCCTTAGGATTCAAATGTTACTAAATATGTTCCAACATGATGAGAACACAGAGATCAGTTCACTGGATGTGATTGCCTTACTGGCCAGATATGTGCACCCATCACAAATCAACCTACCTTGCTACCATCCAAATACAAATACATAGTATATCACACTCTACGTAGATGGGATATACAAGGTATGTTCATGTTCCATCATATCAATCCAATGTATTGTTGGATGGGTGCACATATATAGCCAGTAAGGCAATCACACCTACTGAACTGCTCTCTGGCTTCACATCTTGGAAAGATATTACTGTATCCATATGAAGGGTACATATCCACATACATATATGACCATTTCTACTTGTGTGACTATAATGGGATAGCAATGGGTAATGTCATCATGATGTCATATCATTGTCAACGTTAACAGATGTGTCTTGATCTAAGTCCCATCCCTCCAACACTCATGGTTATACAGATTTTGCTCTATGTGACAGGTGGAGATATCTATCATTTGACCACACGGAGGCTCTTCATCAGAGCAAAAGTCGCAACATTTCAAGATAAATACCTCTTTGGAATGGTCCACAGAGTGTGCTTGCAAACCATGCACACTCTGTACACCATTCCAATTAAGTAATGTTCTCCAAATGGGGCGATTAGGGCTCTGCTGAAAAGCCCTCGTGTGGACAAATGACTGAAATCTCCATCTGTCACGTAGAGCAATATCTGAACAACCATGAGGGTAGGAGGGATAGGACTAACAGCGAACAACATCTGTTTTCACAATGTCTACAATATGACATCGAGGTGGACTTAACCTTTGCCATCCTCCTGGAGGGATAGCCATCCATACAAGTTGTGAAGATAAATATATGTTGTTGGATTCACCCCCCCCCCCCGAGTTAAACAATGGTATTCCTACTGCTGAAAGGTGTGTTGATTCAAAAGGTATCACAGCTCAGACATGGATATGTCAGGGGCAATACCCCAATGGCCTGAAATTGTACAGTGGTGCTGTTACTACACAATCATATGGACAACTCTGGTACAGGGACCAGATATCTACATGGGAGGGTGTTGCAACAGCCCCACTGTACTATTTCGGGCCACTGTGATATTGCACCTCAAAATGAAAACTTCACCTGTAATAACTCAAACAACACCTTTCAGCAGTGGGAGTACCCTTGTTTACCCAGGGGGATTAACCCAAACACATATATTTTTCTTCACCACATATCAAAGTATAACTGTCTCCACAAACATATGGCTAAGGTCACTAATCACAACATTTTATTTCTCCACACAGCTTACGGCCCTCAAACCCAGCGGGAGACAGTGGAGGAGGCAATGTCACACCCCAGTGAGGAGTACACAGAGGAGGGGACCAGCTGGTGGTCACCTTACCCACCATCACCATCCCCTCCAACACAGGCTGCACCACCACCTACTGCACCGCTTCAAGCTGGACCACCACAGGCTGCACCCCTTCAAGCTGGACCACCACAGGCTTCACCCTTTCAAGCTGCACCTCCCCAGTACAGTGGCTGGATGCCACAGGAGGAGAGGTGGACATATCCAGCCACCTCCACCAGCTACTACCCTCCATCAGTAGCCCCACCACCGCCAGGGAGGCAATGGCTGCCAGGGACAGTGGCCACCACCCAATATGGGCCATATTCCTCACAGATCAACCCACCCTCCTGGATGGCTCCACAGCATGCCCCAAGGTATGATCCCAGGTGGGGTCCAAGCACCTATCAGTGGCCACCTTATGACCCTTGGCCACTGGACTACCCACACCTGGGCCTGATTGGTGAGCCCCAGCGCCCCCTACCCAGGGACATTTTCACACCTCCACCAGCACACACATCATTGGGCAGCTCAGGATCACTTGATGTGGTGGGCATATGCCCATCATCTGCACCAGCCACTCCAACAGCAGCCACAGCACCCTCAGCAGCAGCAGAGGAGGAAAGAACAACCTCAGCAGCAGCAGAGGAGGAAGCAGCACCCTCATCAGCAGCAGAGGAGGAAACAGCACCCTCAGCAGCAGCAGAGGAAACAGCACCCTCGGAAGCAGCAGAGGAAACAGTAACCTTCGGCAGCAGAGGAAACAGCACCCTTGGCAGCAGAAGAATCAGCACCCTCAGCAGCAGAGGAAACAGCAGCACCAGGGACACTGGGCACATCCACCTCCAGCACCGCACATCTCACAGGGATGGAGGTGGAGTGTATGGCCCTTCAGAGATAACTACTACGGTCGAGTAGAGTACTGACAGCAACATCACCAGGAGCAGGACGCAATCCAGGAGGAACATTGCCCAATTGGAGACCAGAATCCAAGCCCTGGAGTCGAAGGTGGCCAGGGGGAATATAATACTCCAACAGCTTAGGACTGGTCTGATGGACAATTTGACACAGGTCCTTGTGGAGTTGAGGGAGATCAACCGCAGGGAGAACCTGAGGATGGAGAGGGAGAACTTGCGTTCCACCGAGGGGTCTACTGCAACCACCCCCCCTCCAGTGTTACCCCTGAAGCCACACCTAGGGGGCAGAGGGTTACCAGGAGATCAACAAGAGCATTCACCTCTGGCACCCAGGGTAAGGCCCCCCCACCCAAAGAGGAAAAAATGAAAGACCCAACCTGTTAACTTTCCCCTCAATAAAGAAAACTTTTTTTTTTGGGTTCCAGTCTGATCTGTTGTGTCTTCAGTTATGGATTGGGTGGCAGGGTTGTCTCCAATGCATTGCCATACATTACAGTGAACACAACCTCTGCCTGGGTGAAATGTTTGTGGGATGCTACAACATGGGTTCACACACACACCGTTGTACAAATTCAACTTGAAATACATCCCTGGAGCCATATAACACCACTGTGTTATATGGCGATGTTGTGTTGAATTTGAACAACAAAATATACCCCTTAGCACAACAAATGGTACAACATTGAACATTCATCTACATCATCTGTTGTGTTTAACCCTTTGAGTGCCAGAGTGGTAGGCAACACATTGCAAAGAAATGCGTTTGGGACCACTCTTGCACTCAGTGGATTAATGGGAAAACCAGACAAACAACTCTGTGACTTAGCGGGGACATAACAAGCAGGACAGATAAATGGGACATGTATCAATATTGTCTTGGATTCAAACACTCATTGTGCAACTGACTTTCTGGGGAAGCCAATGTTTTTAACCTAGGATTTCAATGTGTAGCGCACACATTGATATCCTGGGGTGAGCATTGCGGTCTCCAGTAAGTTGAGTTGCTGTTTCCCTAAGGGTGTAACAGACTTCACCAGTGATAACACATGTCCACTTAGTCTGGTTGTTTGTTGATACAGCCCATGTACTGAGATATGTCAAAGTGGAGCAAAATCTCAGAACATTGATTATACTGAGCAATACAGATACTGTGGACAGGTATTCACTGTGGAAGTATGTCCCCTGTATCACCTCTTTATCACTCCCACAACATATTGGTGCATCACTGCCACCATCATGTGTTTGCATGGATACATCACAGAGTCCACTCACTGGCAAACAAGTGGTGGACTCCTGTGATGTGGGTGATGCCTTTCCATGTATGGGGGATACTCTATCCTGGGTGTGGTTACGCATTGACAAATGTGTTCTCAAATATATCCTCCTACAGACACAGATAGAATGGTGATGGTTCATCTTTATTATGTCTCAAAGTACATTAGAATGTACATGTGTTTTCTGTGTGTATTGCCTATATGCATTTAACACCTGTATGAGAACACTAAATGTACTTTGAAACTAAATCGTTCTACTTCAGTAACACTGCTGCCCTGCTCATGTGTTGTCCACAAGGTTTGACAACTCTGTAGCTGAGCATCCTAATTGTACAGATTATAACACTCAAGAATTAGTGTTTTCTGTGTCTATATAACAATGTTCCAGTAGAGGTTTGTGTGAACCTCAGGTCAAACTTTGCATCACCAACAACATCACCATAAACAGCAAGGGGTGATCTTCATGAAGGTGTTGTCAAGACATCAATCAAGTCACATGGAAGATCTTCAGTTCAAGGATGGATCATGTTACGGATGCCTGTGGGACAAGAGTGCAGGATTTGGAGCAGTAGACCTGAACTGATCATCAAGCAACAACAATTTAGTCTTTTTTATCCCCTCAATTTTCACAGTTACAGGTGAGTACAGAAACCATTGCTTGACAATGTCTTGTGTACTCATCTGTAACCAATTCTGTGGGGAACTAAGGACATGGGCACCACCCCTATGGATATGTTCCCCTGACATGTATACACACATTACAAGTGTTCTGAGAGCTCCATGGAAGTAATGACATTGTGCTGCCACTGTGAAAGTGACAGTGGCAGCCCAATGTCATTTGTTCCATGGAACTGTTAGGCCATATTTGTTGATGTGTGTATTCACGTCGGGGGCACATATGTCTGCACACTCACAGGTCAGCATGGAGTTCCTGGTAATCTGATCTACGTCTCATGACCTCTACATTGTGTGACAATACCACTGTACATCCACCCCTGTGCTGCTCTTCTCAGCTCTAGCACAGTACAGGTCCCATATTGAGTCCAAAGTCCCTTTAACCCCTGATGTGCCTGAATATTATCCAGTGCATATCATTAGATAATACTCTTTCGCTACTGGGCTAGCATGGTTGCTCAGGCTATGATCATGGAATAGCCAGTTAGTTGCTGTCAGTCAAGCCCTGTAAGGTGATGAACATGGGTAATATGTTGTACCTTGTTTCTCCTGGGGGTGTGCGTGATATCCTTGGGGTCTGTATGTCAACGTGGAGAGTGGAATGGAGGATGGTTTTTGAATCCACACACACAATTTGCCACGTCCACTGCCAGTGCAGTACTGTGTCACTGTACCTGTGGGGTGAGTCAGAACAAAATGTGCAGTGTGGTTAGTGTCACATGACTGATGGAGGACTTGCATGGATTGTTTGCATGCCTGTGTTATACTCACTGGTGAAGTGTTCCGTCATGAGCCTGTCTCTGATCTGTGCCCCTATCATGGTCTCCTCCACATGCCCGATGTCCATGGCCACTTCATGTATGGGGGGGTCCTGGATGTGATCCAGCAGCCTGGTGTCCACTGCAATGTTGTGCAGTATTGTGCACGCCACAATGATGTCACACACCTTAGCAGGTGCATACTGCAGTGCTCCCCCAGTGTGGTCCAGACATCGAAATCTTGACTTGAGGAGCCCAAATGTCTGCTCAATAGCATTCCTCGTTCTGGCATGAGCCTGGTTGTACCTTTCCTGGGCATGTGTTTGGGGATTGGCCACAGGGGTCAGTAGCCAGGACTTGCATCCATAGCCAGCATCACCTGTGTAATGTGAGTTACATGGTGAGACAGGGAGCACATGTTGCGTGAATGATGTTTTGTGTGGGTCGTAGCTGTGGGTCAGGTGCATGCTGAGCTGCATTGTGTGTATGCCTGTGTATGTGTTGTGATTTTGTTTTGTGAACTCACCCACAAGCCATCCCCCTGTAAAGGTTCCATTCTCAAAATCTCTGTGGACTGAGGCATTTTGGAGAATATATGCATCATGTGAGCTGCCAGGATATTTTACACAGACATTCATTATCCTCATGTTGCTGTCACACACCATCTGCACGTTGATGGAGTGGAAGTTCTTCCTGTTGATGAATAGCTGTGCGTCACGTGCTGGGGCCTTAATCCGGACATGGGTGCAATCTATAGCACCCATGACCCTGGGCATGCCTCCCTTGCGTAAAAGGCCTGCTTGATGTGTATCCAGTCCATGTCGGTGGTGGGAAAATGTATATAGGTACTGGCCTTGCTTTTGAGGGCTGGCAGGACCTGGGCCAGCACCCTGGAGAATGTGGCCTGTGACATGCCAGATGCGTAACCCTCAGTGGACTGAAAGGCCCCACTTGCCATGAAGTGTATGGCACTGAGTAGTTTATGCAGGCCAGTTAGGGCATGGTTGTGGATGTAGATGTGATCCACCTGATCTTTGATGACCTCATACAAGGCAATGATGCTGTCAGGCCTCAACCTGTAGCGATCAATGACCTCATCATCAGTCATTCCAAAAAGGGTGACCCTTGGGCGGTATACCCTGGGCCTTGGTGGTCGTCTATACGTCCTCTGCCCTCCAGGTGGGGATTGACTCCTGTGTGGCTGCTGAGCCAGAGCCTCCTCACTAGCAACAGGTGAAGGCTGTTGACCAGGCGTGCCTGTAGGTTGCTGATGTTCCCTAGCTCTCTCCCTTGCACGCCTTCTCTTCAGTCTTCGCAAAATATGTAACCCAACATACTGTTTGCTCTCTCTATCTCTCTCTCTATCTCTCTCTCTCTCTCTCTCTCCCTCCCTGAGTGAAAAACAAGCCATAAGTGAGTGTGTTGAGTTGTCCCTTTAAGTACTTGATAGGGCGTTGTGTAGGTGTGGTGATGAGGTGAGTGCTGACCAATGGAGAGTTGTTTTTGTCCAGGTAAGTGTTTGCAGGTGTGTGTGTGTTATAAGATGTGGTGTGTTGTGCTTGTTATGTGTCTGCCATTTGCGGGTGTGCAGTTGTGGGGTGCAGGTCACGTGTTGATGTTGCACAGGTGAGCTTATATTTGCAGGTGTCTGATTTATGTGATAACCCCCATTGTTCTGTGCCATGTTGTGTTGTTGTTTTTTTGGGTGTCGTTGTCCCTGTGGTGTTGCTTGTTGTTGTGTGTGGAGTGATTTGTGTTGTGTGTCCATGTTTTTGTGTTGTTTTGGCATTGCACGGGTTATTTTTTCCATTTACATGCTTGTGCATAAGCATTTTGTGTATTTTCCTATGTAACGGGTGTTTTGTTTTGACCGTTAAGTGTCTAATGTGTGAGAAAAGTGGGTCTTAACTTTTCGCCGTTAGGTGTGTTTTTTTTTCAGCCGTTACCAATACCTCAAGCCTTTGAATAGCTCTGGGGTATGTTGTTCCATGCGTCTGAATGCACGTAAGTGTATCGTCCGTAAGGATTGTGAAACTGCCGTTAGCTGTTCTTTAGACGGATCTTTGAATTGCTACATGACACTTAACGCTAGTTAGTGATTTTTTTTAGTAACTGCTGCCTTTAAATCGAGTCCTTAGTCACTAGATGGATACAACAACTGAGGAAGACTGGTGCGAGGTAGACTCAGGATGAGAGCAACAGTAGAGATATAGAAAGCAGCAAACCGCAGAACACTGAAGCAAGCAGGACTCAGTCAGTAGATAAATACAGCAAGTGAGGTAGACTGGTGAGAGGCAGACTCAGGATGACACCAACACTGGAGATATGGGGCTAGATTTAAAGGCTCACGTTAAACCAGCCGCTAAGTGAAAAAGGCACATCGCTCGCAAATAATACATGCGTTACGGCAGATTTAATAGGTATTCTACAAGAATAGCGATCGAGCATAGACACAGCCAAAACATGTAACACAAAAGCCGTTGTCGCTCATGTTAATGCACAACGGGCAGCCAAATCACACGATAACATCGCTCAAAACAATATGTAACATAACGGCTGCCATTGTCAAGCAACCCTGAATGATGCAAAAACAAATTCAAACACACAGCCAATCCCAAAGCCCCAAAGTATCAAAAAACTTCAAATACACCTATATATACCCAAAAAAAGTCACACACTGTCTGTTATTGAGTTCTTGAAAGCTAGATACCAGGACCCAGGAGCAGAGGATAGTGATCAGAGAGAGGGAGACAGGAGCGTTCATTGGAGGTAAAAGGAGATTTTTGAGTTTGGAGAGAGGTGCACTAACTATACACATATTACACTTTTGCACATATTACATACACATACAAACACACACACATACATACACATAGTCCTTTTATTTTATAACACCTTACATATTTTACATTTTATTTTTACAGTGTGAATCTGTGAGTGAAAGTGTGTCACAGAGAGTGAGTGGATCGAGTGTGTCTGTGAGGGCCTGTGGGAGTGCCTGGGTGTGAGTGGGTGAGTGATGGCAAGGAGAGGAGCACAGGAGAGAGGGATGGGGAGAGTAGTGGAGGAGGAGGAAGGTCAGGAGGGCATCCCTGAGCAGAGCAGGGGTGGGAGAGGGAGATCCACAGGGTGGAGGGGGACCCGGCCCACAAGAGCAGGCACACGCAGGACAGGGACAGAACCTGCAGTGGGATAAGGGGTAGTTGCTGGGGAGCACCACACACAGTCAGGGTCAGACCAGGCAGGGCACTCCGGCTCTGAATCCTCCCATGCTGGAGGTGACGAGGGCAGGATCAGGGATCTGAAATACACAGAGGGGGAGAACACGGCTCTCGTGGAAGCTGTCCTGGAGAGGCAGAGTGTTCTTCACCCAACGGCAAAGGTCCCTGACCATGTCCCTGACCATGATCGAGGGGGTCATTGGAGGAGCTGACACTGGGGATGAGACGAGCCTCCACACTAACGGTAAGTGCAACACTACATAACAACACACTACATCAACCAACAACAGCTGCACACACAGTCACACCTCAACACATGCCCATCATTCAGCCATACAACTGCACCAACACAGCACCCTGAGGATTAAAAACAGGACACAACACCAGGACAAATGTCAAGGTCCAACTTGGGACAAACCTGACAAAGTCTTACTTCAACCCTCCTGTCGCTGTGCTCATCACACACAATACACAAACCGTAATGTTCAAAATGTCGTCTGTTAAATATCATCACTGTTCACACACAGTCACCCATGTCCCCATAGGGAAGTCAGCACCTAACCCCTTGAGTGCTAGAGGGATCATCAATGCATTGATCAACAATGCTTTGGCAACCCCTCTGGGACTCAAAGGGTTAACCAGACAACAAACAAGTCAATAGGCCAACGATCACATGGTACACAGGGGACATTCACTAAGCGGTGACAAAGAGATCATGGAGACAAAGTAACCCTCACACACCCTCACTTCACCAATACCAGTGTTAGTCTATGGAGAATATGCAACAACAAGAATCAAGTTGATAGTGTCCCATTGTACAGACTCCATGGAAAACACTGGAAATGGGGAAAGGAGATCACTGGAGAAGTCACCATCATGTTCACTTCATCATTTCAACATCACCGCTTACTGAATCTCAAAAAGGGTGGATCAGGTCACACATCACAGTGTCCCAGAGAATAACTGCTTGTATGTGCAACACACAGGCCGAATACTATTCCACAGAATTAAAGGTGGATGAAGTAGGCCTTGGTGTTGAGACCCCGCTCCCTTGCTGACTGTATCCTGGCTGATAACCGCTACATTTCTGACCGTATTGTGACTATTAACCACTTCTGTGCTGGCTGTAGTCTGGCTGTAGACCCGCTCCGTTGCTGACTATATTCTGGTATAGAACCGCTCCATAGCCGACCAGTAGGGGCGATTTTCTGTTCTGTTGCGATATCCCTATTCCGCTTAACGGGTTCCGGTTCCTACCAGACCCGCCTGTGTCAGAGCGACCCCTGGTGGCTATTACAATTCTGGGCATTCGGTACATGCAGTGTTGCGTCGGATGGCGCTGCTCCTTGTCGACCAAAAGGGCTAAGCTTGGGTTTAAGCTTCTCCTTAACAACTGATAGCAGTGTGCACATTCGAAGTAGCAGTACCGGAGTTCTACTCTGAACATTTTACTCTGATCTCCCTCTGTGGCCTTACTACCTGCTACGCTGTGCTCACTCCCTCTGGGAGTTTCTCTGTTTGGTTGGGCGTTACCTGTAACCCTTCGTGTACCTGAAGTGACCAGGTAGGGTTTACTACTGCCTCGGCAGTTCCACCGTTAGAGACAGTGTTATTCCACCATACTGCAGGCTGAGGGCCATTAGCTGTGTGTCACCTACCTACTGTTGCCTCGATCCACCCCTAGCATTCTAGGGTCTATAATTTGCAGCTACCTTGGTCTCTATTATCTCTCCTGTGGGGAGACGGTTGCTCCACTGTTGCCCGGTATTTGGAGACTGTATTCGGTTCTAACCTCCACGGTGACAGTCTCGTTCCATACAGTCTGATTCTGAGTTGCCTCGTTCCTGGGTCTTGGCGTCCAGGCATCTGGACAGTGCCAGTCTTTGCTCCATACAGTCTAGGTCAGTGTTGCCTGATTCGTAAGTGTTTAGGTACCCAGTGGTCTGGGTAGTGCCAGTTCTGGTTCTCGTACTCCTCCTCTGTACGGTCCCCTGGTCAGCTTCCCTACGGGTTGCCAGCATCTATCCATGAACTATTCATTCAGTTGTGCTTGTCTAAGTACTCCTTATTGCATTCCTGTAGTTACTGTGTATTATTTGTTTCTGTAGCTTTGCCTGGTGGTCACCTGGGCCTTACTCAGTATATGCTCTTTTTTCAATAAAGTCTTTTAACCTTACCAATCTGTCTGAGTGTTCATCTAAAACTGTAACAGTACGGGAGTGCTCTGCACTGTCCTCACATCTACCGTGTAGTCCCACGGCCATTCCATTTCTAACCACCTGTCTAGTGAAGGGTGAGGAAAGTGCCTACACTGTTCCTCTCTGGTCTTGTGAAGGTGGGCCATTCTATCTGTGCATGGGAGTGCTCTGCACTGCCCTCACATCTACCGTGTAGTCCCAGGGCCATTCCTTTTCTGACCACCTGACTGGTGAAGGGTAAGGAAAGTGACTCCACTGTTCCTTCCTGGTCTCATGAAGGTGTGCCACCATATACTGCCCCTTTGTGTCATTACCATACTACTGTTGTGTCATTTGTTGCCATCAGCCTGTTGCCTTATCTCCTGTCATTTATTGTATTTAATAAAGTTTTACCTTAAGTTCATCTGTACTTGTCAGTGTGTTAATTTCCTAGTCACTCCGTGACAGTATGAA
Organism: Rhinophrynus dorsalis; assembly: GCA_037306005.1. Classification (NCBI taxonomy): domain Eukaryota; kingdom Metazoa; phylum Chordata; class Amphibia; order Anura; family Rhinophrynidae; genus Rhinophrynus; species Rhinophrynus dorsalis. The sequence continues at coordinate 37,695,120 of CM074727.1, forward strand.
AGGGCCATGAACACTGACAGTACTGACACCAGTAGCAGGCAGTCGCTGAGTATTATGTCCAGGATGGACATGCAGGAACAACGGCTTGATCAGTTGTCATTAGTTTTGCAGACACTGCTAGACCAAACTGTGCATTTGGTCAATGTTGGGCAACCACTGATGGCCTCCTCGGTAGTGGCATCAGTTATCACCACTCAGGTGGAAAATATGTATTACAAGGGCTTGTCTGGGTCCGCTCCTCTGCCCCTAAGATACAAAGGGGATCCCACATTATGTTGCGGGTTCATTAATCAGCTCGGAATTTTTTTGGTACTGGTCCCTCATGCTTTCCAATCCGAGAGATGCAAAGTAGGCTTTATGATTTCTCTGTTGACCGGCAAAGCCTTGGCGTGGGCCAATCCATTATGGGAGATGGTGAAACCAATCACTTCAGATTTCTCTCAGTTCGTTGAGGCATTCCGAAGGGTTTTCAATGTCCCTGGTAGGTCCATCTCTGCCGCAAAAAAAACTAATGAGAATTCAGCAGGGCACCCGCACGGTAGCAGAGTATGCTATTGAATTTCGCACATCTGCGGCAGAGGTGGGATGGAATAATGAGGCTCTGGTGGCAGCCTTCTTGCAGGGACTAAACGATATAATCAAAGATGAAATAGCAGCCCGCGAATTTGTAACGTTTTGTTTGACTCACAGATAAAAAACACAGTTTTATTAAATACAATAATACACAAAGTACCCTCACAGGTCCTGTAATATACAACTTATAGTACAGACACACGACAGGTAAATTAGGCCCCCACAGGTCCAGCACAAATATAGGAGACAAACAGTTTATGTTGACACGGGTCAGGCAGATGATAAGGTTTCCAGGTTTCAGCAATACAGGAGTTAACGTTCATCAAGATAGGAAAAAAGTCCCATATGTGAAGGTATTGAGCTGATTCTTAAACATGCCAAAGACTGAATTCACAGCGAGTACCAGTCCACTGAAATAAACAGGAGCGGTACCGGTGCTGACATGGAGGCAACACTTGCAACCGGTTGACAGAGTAGAGCTTAACCAATGGCAATGTAACGGTGCAATCATGGATGTAACACTGGCAACCGGTTTTGACACAGTGGAGCGTAGCCAATGGCAATGTACCAATGCATTTACGGAGGCAACACAGGAAACCGGTTTTGACAGAGTGGAGCGTAGCCAATGGCAATGTACTGGTGCTATTACGGAGGCAAAACTTGCAACCGGTTTTGACAGAGTGGATTGTAACAAATTGAAATGTACCCTTGCAATCACGGAGGCAACACTGGCAACTGGTTTTGACAGAGTGAAGCTTAGTCAATGGCAATGTACCGGTGCTATCACGGAGGCAACACTTGCAACCGGTTTTGACAGAGAGGAGCGTAGCCAATGGCAATGCACCGGTGCTATCACGGAGGCAACTCTTGCAACCGGTATTGACAGAGTGGAGCATAGCCAATGGCAATGTACCGGTGCTAACACGGAGGTAACACTTGCAACCGGTTTTGACAGAGTGGAGCGTAGCCAATGGCAATGTACCGGTGCTATCACGGAGGCAACACTTACAACTGGTTTTGCAGAATGGAGGACTAGGCCAGAGGCGCTCCGTAGAGGCAAAATGGGACAATACTAGGCAAGCCTGCGGGTGCAGAGGTGACAAACAAGGCAAGGCACCGGAAGTCAGAATGTCGTTGAGGCGACCAGGACCAAAACGGAGATCTGCCGAGTCGGAGCCCAGGAGCAGGAACGTCAGCCAGGCCGGATCAGAACACAGGAGCAGGAACATCAGCCAGTCCGGGTCGGTACACGGTAGCAGGAACGTCATCCCGGCCGGGTCGATACACAGGAATGAACACTGAAGAATAGTCAGGCAATCCAGGTCAGTACACAGGCGCAGGAACTGGAGAGTAGTCAGGCAAGCCAAGTCGGTACACAGGAAACTTCATAAGCAAACGTAGCATTGGCACAGGAACACCACGATAGGGCAATGTGTGGGTGCAGGAGCCCAGTATATAAAGGCTATACTGGGTGGGCTTAACACAGGGCAACCAATGACGACCTCATTTTGGATAACTGACAGAAAAAATAAAAACAAGGACTCACGGGCACCGTGATAGTACCCCCCTCTCAAAGACGCCCCCTCCTAGAAGAGGGACCTGGCTTCTGAGGATATTTAGAGTGAAAAATATGCAGTAATCTAGGAGCATGAAGGTCCTTTTGATCAACCCAAGAACGTTCCTCCGGACCATAACCTTTCCTACTCACCAAGTACTGCAATTTTCTAAATCTGCGTGAATCAATAATACTTTGAACTTCGTACTCCTCCTGACCCTCCACCTCTACCGGGCTGGGAACCACAGGAGTTGTTGTGTAACAGTTGCATACCAGAGGTTTCAAGAGGGATACATGGAACACATTATGAATGCGCATGGACGCAAGGAGATCCAAGGCATATGAGACAGGGTTAATTTTACGGATCACCCAGAACGGACTAATAAACCGGGGAGCCTACTTATTAGACGGAACATGCAACTTGAGGTTTCTGGAGGATAGCCATACCCGGTCCCCAACCTGGAAGGAGACTGCTGGCAGCCGTCTATGATTGGCGTGGCGCTGATGACGCTGAAAAGACTTACTGAGGGTCCTCTGAACCTGTGCCCAAGTGGAGCAGAGTTGCTCTATGTGCTCGTCCAGAGCTGGAATCTGTTGTGACTGGAAGGAGTCCGGGAGCAAACAAGGCTGGAACCCATAGTTGGTGAGAAACTGGGAGCTCCCGGACGATGAATTAACCGCACAGTTCCTGGAGAACTCTGCCCACGGCAACAGGTCGGCCCAGTTATCATGATGATCTGTGGCAAAACAGAGCAGGAACTGCTCCAGTGTCTGATTGGCATGCTCAGCGGCCTCATTGGTCTGGAGATGGTAGGCAGAGGAGAAGGACAGTTGAATGCTCATCTGTTCACAAAATGCTCTCCAAAATCTGGACACGAACTGGCTCCCACGGTCCGACACCAGAACTCTAGGTACCCCATGCATCCGAAACACCTCCTTAGCGAAAACAACAGCCAGTTCCTGGGCAGAGGGAAGGCCAGGGAGGGGCACAAAATGAGCCATTTTAGAAAACCTGTCAACCACCATTAGGATTAATGAATACCCTCTAGATACTGGCAACTCTCCCATGAAATCAATGGATACGTGGGACCAGGAATGTTTTCCATTGGGCACTGGTTGGAGTAGGTCCACAGGGAGGTGTCTAGGGGTCTTGGCACGCGCACAGGTGGAACAGGCTGCGGTAAATGCAGAACAGTCATCCCTCAGAGAGGGCCACCAGAAAACTTGTGAGAGAGACCATATTAATTGATGCCTACAGATATGCCCAGCAGCCTTAGACGAGTGGTATGTTTCAAGTAATCGAGTATGAAATGGCTCATCAACAAAACACTTGCCCACTGGGGTTTCCAGGGGAGCCGTAGCCTGGGTGGCCAAAATCTCTTCCCCCAGTGGCGAAGTGATACTAGTACGTAGGGTAGCCAAAATGTGGTCAGGCTGTATAATGGGTACTGGGACCTCGTCCCTATCGGTCTCAGGTTCAAATTGTCTAGACAGGGCATCAGCCCTAACATTCTTGGAACCCAGCAAATATGATACTATGAAATTGAATCGGGATAGAAACAGAGCCCATCTGGCCTGACAAGAGGACAATCTCTTAGCCTCTGAAAGATAAGTCAGGTTTTTGTGGTCAGTGAGGATTAATACAGGACTTCTGGTACCTTCCAATAGGTGACGCCATTCCTTCAGGCCGAGAATGATAGCCAGCATTTCTATGTCACCTATCTCATAGTGACTTTGGACACTCGACAACTTCTTAGAGAAAAACCCACATGGTCTGAGAGTGCCCCCTGCAACCGGGCATTGAGATAGTACTGCCCCTACCCCAATATCAGAGGCATCGACCTCTAGAGTAAATGGAATGGACGGGTTGGGGTGGGATAGTACAGAAGCAGCTGCAAAAGCGGATTTCAGTGTCTCAAAGGCATGTTCGGCTGCTTCAGACCATTGGGAAGGATTAGCGCCCTTGTGTGTGAGGTCAGACAGTGGTTTCACAATAGGGGAAAAATTCTTAATAAACTTTCTGTAATAATTAGTGAACCCCAAGAAGTGCTGGATCGCCTTTAACCCTTTGGCCCGTGGCCATTGTAATACTGCCGCAAGTTTTTCCTGATCCATAGCGATACCTTCCTTAGCGATCAGGAACCCCAAAAAGGGCACTCTGGGTCTGTGAAACTCAAATTTTTCCATGTTACAAAATAGTTTGTTTTTACGCAAGCGGAGCAACACTTCGGACACATCTTTGATGTGTTGGGACAAGTTAGCCGAGTGTATAAGTATATCATCAAGGTAGACAACAACACAGGACTGTAGCATATCACGGAGGATATCATTAATATATTCTTGGAAAACCGCAGGTGCGTTACAGAGACCAAACGGCATAACCAGATATTCATAATGCCCGGATCTAGTATTAAATGCCGTTTTCCACTAATCCCCAGCTTTTATCCTGATCAGGTTATAGGCCGCATGTAGGTCTAATTTCGTAAAGATGGAGGAACCTTTTAACCTGTCAAATAGTTTGGTGATGAGTGGTATCAGATAGGCATTCTTGGTCATTAACTTATTTAGGCCACGGTAATCAATACACAGCCTTAATTCACCATTCTTCTTTTTTAGATAAAAGAACCCAGCACCAGCAGGCGAGGTAGATCTCCTAATGATCCCTCTCTTGAGGGCATCCTCAATGTATTCTTCCATAGCTTGATTTTCATCGCATGACAGTGGGTACGTACATCCCTTAGGGGGCACCACCCCCAGAGGTAAATCAATGGCACAATCGTACGACCTGTGTTGAGGCAGGGTGCCAGCCTCTCCCTTACTGAAAACGTCACTGAATTATAGGTATTCAAGTGGCACTGAGGGAGAGGCACACAGGATCTTAACAGGGTGAGACACACAATGCTTCATACAATATTGAGACCAAGAAGTAATCTCACAATTCTGCCAATCAAACTGGGGATTATGCAGCTGCAACCAAGGAAACCCCAGAATTACTGCATGGTGAGGGGAATGGATTATCTGGAACTGCTGTTCCTCTCTGTGAAGAACCCCAATCGTCATAGTTAGTGGTATGGTTTCCATAGTAATCTGAGCTGGTTCTAATGGTCTGCTGTCAGTGGCTTCAATGGCTAGAGGCAATTCCCTTTTAACCAGCGAAATCTTGTGTAGTTCAGCAAAGGCACTATCCATAAAGTAACCGGACGCGCCGGAATTAATCAGGGCCAGAACCTCCACTGAGTGATCTGCCCAAGAGAAAACCACCTGGATCGTGGGTTTCTATATGATAGGATCTGAGGACGGTTGAACACCACCTAGGGCCTGTCCCCCAAAGTACCCAGGTGCGTTCGTTTCCCGGACTTACGGGACAGGTTCTTAGCATATGCCAAGCTTTACCACAGTACAAACATAACCCCTGCCTCCTGCGGTGTGCCCGTTCCTCCTTGGTTAACCTGGTAAACCCTAGTTGCATAGGTTCTCAGGATTCTTGTTTAAGGTCATGAGGTTTAGGCAATGAAGGAGGGGTGGATGGGCACAATGAACTGCTGAGCCCACCACTTTTAGGATGTAGCCTATGGTCTTTCGCCACAAGTCTCTCACGGATCCGAGTGTCAATCAGAATGGCATAATCAATATATTCGTCTAAATCATTAGGCAATTCTCTAGCTGCGGTCTCATCTTTGATATGGTCAGCCAGACCTTGGGCAAAGGCTGCTACCAATGCCTCATTATTCCAACCTACCTCTGCTGCTAATGTGCAGAATTCTATGGAGTAGTCACCCACCGTCTGATTGCCCTGTTGTATTTCCATCAGATGTTTAGCAGCAGAGGCGGTTCTACCTGGAATTTCAAATACTCTCTGAAATGTTTGCACAAATTCCCTGAAATTCCTGGTGCAACGGTCCTTCCGCCGCAGAGAAGGCCTATGCCTGTATTGTGGGAAGGCTGGGCATATGCTACGAGGTTGTCTGGTGCATCTGAGAAATGTACGCACCTAGGATCTTTAAGTGGACAGATCCTAGGTGGAGTCAGTTGGTCCCCAGAGCTTGATTCCAGTAAACCCATTATTCAGGTGACAATTTCATGGGCCAATTTCTCAGTGACCACTCCAGTCTTGATCGATTCTGGTGCGGCTGGGTATTTTATTCATGGTGATTTTGTGAACAAACACAATATTCCAGTCACGCCCTGTGAGTCTCCATTGGCAGTGGAAGCTATTGACGGTCGTCCTCTTGATCCTTCCCATGTCACACATGAGACCTGTCCACTGACCCTAAGAGTAGGAGCTCTCCATGTGGAGACTCTACAATTTCAGGTGATCCAGTCTTCACACCACGCTGTCATTTTGGAGTTCCCATGGCAGTCCTGTGTAGTAGTGTACCTGGTCGACATCTCAATACACTCTCCTGATATTGAGACACAAAGGAGAGATGTCACTACGGTACTGCAAAAACCGAGGGAGAACAAACTTCATTGCAAACTTGAGAAATGCGAATTTCATAAGGAGCAGGTACTGTCACGGTTTGTTAAGACTCTCAGACGTAAGGTTTAGGTAAAAACAGAACTTTATTGAAAAGTTAAAGGCAATCCCATAGGGTTTTCATACACATACAAACAATACATAGAAGATAATGACATTAGCAAATAGGTTCTACCGGCCTTGCCAATATACCAGGCAAAGCAACCCAGGCGAGTCTGGAACAAGAGGCTCTACCGGCCCTGCCAATATACCGGGCTGGGCAGACTAACGGGATACCAGTGTAGTAGGCTCTACCGGCCTTGCCAATACCGGGTAAGGCAACCGTAAGGTGGAAACGTAAAAGGTTCTACCGGCCTTACCAAATACCGGGCAAGGCAGCCTGACGGAATACCAATGAGTAGGCTCTATCGGCCTTGCCAATACCGGGTAAGGCAACCTTAAGGTGGCAAAGTGAAAGGTTCTACTGGCCTTACCAATATACCGGGCAAGGCAGCCCAAGGGAAGGTGACCACCACAGTGACCTAATGACTGTCAGATGGTAATGACAGTAAGATGGAATATAGAGGTTACCAGGTCTAGTGGTTTCACTGTAATCAGATACTCTTGTGCCCATATACTGTAGGAATTAACGCTGTTAGGACTAGACAGCGCACTCAGAACCATCAAGTACCTGACTGCAAGTCAGGGAGTAAACCAGCTCCCTACGTTAGGAACATACAGTCAGAATAAGAGCCGCAAGGCTTAGTGGAGCAAACCAGCATCCGCACGCTGGGACCAACAGACTGTAATATGAGCCGCAATGCTAATGGAGCAAACCAGCGTCCACATGCTAGAACCAACAGGCTGAATGTGAGCCGCAAGGCTAATGGAGCAAACCAGCGTCCGCACGCTGGAACCAACAGGCTGAATGTGAGCCGCAAGGCTTTGTGAAGCAAACCAGTGTCCGCACGTTGGGACCAACAGGCTGAATGTTAACCACAAGGCTTAGTGGAGCAACCAGCGTACGCACGCTGGGACCAACAGGCTGAATGTGAGCCGCAAGGCTCATAGTGTAAACCAGTGTCCGCACGCTGGGACCAACAGGCTGAATGTGAGCCACAATGCTAGTGAAGCAAACCAGCGTCCGCACGTTGGGAACCAACAGGAGGAAATGTCGCAGACGCGAATGAAGAACTATGTCACCACAGATGCAGGAACTGGAAGCAGGAAACAACAGGAACCAGCAGAGAAGATCAACCGGATCCAGCGCGGCCAAGCAGACTGGCAGCAGGAACATCAGCTACTGATGAAAACAACCAGAACCGGACTGGAACTGACAAAGCAGGCAGGAACTCAGGAACAGGTCAACTCAGGAGCTCAGGAACTCAGCAACAGGCCCAATCAGCTACTGAAGTATGGAGGAAGTGGATGCTGTCAAAGACACCACGAAAGGGCAACCAGAGGGTGCCCAGACTGAGTTTAAAAAGGCAATGTGAGGCGGGCTGAAGGCAGACAGCCAATGGGAGCCCCCTACAGGTGATAGACACCGAATTGCAGCAATCACGGGCACCGTGATAGGTACCCTTTCTGGGTTATGTCATTTCGACTAACTGAATTGTTATGGATACGGAAAAACTGTTGTCAGTATTACAATGGCCACGTACAATGGGCCTGAAGGCCATACAAAGATTCCTCTGTTTTGCAAACTATTATAGGAAGTTCATTCGTAATTTCTCATCTTTGGTCAAACCTTTGACTGACATGACACATAAGGGTGCTAACCCATCGTTATGGTCCCCCGAGGCCAACGATGCTTTGGAGGCCCTGAAGTCTGCCTTTTCAACGGCTCCTATATTGGTGCATCCAAACACTGCTCTGCCCTTCACCCTTGAGGTATACGCTTCTGAGACAGGGGTAGGGGCAGTTCTATCACAGAGAGCTGAGCCTGGTAAACCCCTGATGCCTTGCAGGTTTTTTCCTAAAAAGATGACAAAGGCTAAAAACGTATATGACATAGGGGACCGTGAGTTGCTGGCCATCATCCTTTCCCTTCGGGAGTGGAGTCACCTCCTGGAAGGGACTAAGGCTCCTGTATTAATTTTAACGGATCATAAGAATCTAACGTACTTATCAGAGGCCAAGAGACTGATGGGCATTATTCCTGTGTACATTTAATTTTGTAGTTTCGTACCTCCCTGGTTCCAAGAACACCCGAGCTGACACCTTGTCTAGACAGTTTGGTCCAGAGCATGAGTCTGGCAGTGAACCTGTTCCAATTATCCATCCTGATCGCATTTTAGCGACTATTCGTACGAGCATTACCTCTCCTCTGGGTGAGGAGATCCTGACGTCACAAAACAATGCCCCAGTTGAGAAACCCAGTGGGAAATGTTTAGTAGCTGACAATCTCCGCACTAAGCTACTAGAAACCTACCATTCATCCAAAGCAGCCGGGCATATTGGTCAAGACCAACTAATTTCACAGCTATTTTGGTGGCCTAGTCTGATAGCAGATTGTGCAGCCTTTCTTGAAGTCTTTTCCGTATGCGCCCGTGCCAAGACTCCTAGTCATCTACCCCTAGGACTACTCCAGGCTGTTCCTAATGGGGAACGCCCGGGGTCACACATTTCATTAGACTTTATGGTAGAGTTACCTAGATCCAAGGACTGCACAGTCAAACTAATGATAGTAGACAGATTCTCTAAGATGGCACATTTTGTTCCGCTCCTCGGACTACCCTCCTCTAAGGAATTGGATATGGTATTTGCTAGAGAGGTATTCAGGCTCCACGTAGTACCTCGTGTTGTGCTCTCTAATCATGGGGTATCAAACTGCTATTTTCATCCGCCTATCACCCCCAGACCCATGGTGCTGCAGAAAGAGCCAACCAAGGACTGGAACAATTCTTGCACTGTTTCGCTTCTGGCCATCATGATAATTGTGTTGATCTATTGCCATGGGCAGAGTTTGCCAGGAATTGTGCCATAAACGCTTCGTTCGGGAGCTCCCCTTTCCTGATCAATTATGGGTTCCAACCCTCTCTGCTCCCGGATACATTTCGGGCACAGGACATTCCGGCTCTGAATGAGCATATGGAGCAGCTTTGCTCCACATGGGCACAGGTTCAGAATAATTTGCGAAGGTCCTCAGATTGATATCAGAGACATGCAGATCGCAGTAGGCGTCCTGCTCCGGTCTTTCAGGTGGGGAGTGTATTGGTTTTCAGTACACACAGAGGCAGGCAATTTGGTAAAACACAGTTTTATTGAATCCAGACAGAATAAAGTAACCCTCATGGGTCCAGCAATAGTTAACAAACAATACTGACACAGGACAGGTTACTAAATAACATTAGCCCACACGGGTCCAGTATCAGAGAGCAATACATATACTGACAACGGTCAGGAACAGTTTGTGTGCTATAGTGAGACACTGATGGTAAATGCTATTAGGTCAGTAGGCTGGGAGGCCCTAATAGCGAGGCCCAAGAAGCGCTCTCTCCGGATGAGTGCCAAAATAGCGACTAGGCCCAGGAAGGATGACCGAGGCCCAGATGGATCACGACTACCTGTAGTACTGCAACCGCAGGAACAACAGAACGCCCAGGAATACACACAGATTGCGACCCATGGTAACTGTACTGGACAATAGATGTAATAACGCTAGGCTTGATGGCAACTGCCAGGTGACTGAGCCGACGGAGGCGCCCTGGAGACCAACCTCAGTAACGGAGCAGTGACCAGCCAGCGTATAATGTGCCACAGAATAGCTCCTACCCTGGTGAGACCGGAAGGCCCCGGTAATGGGCGCTTGGCTTGATAGCAACTGTCAAGAGCGGAGACTAACTGTGGCGCCCAGGAGACCAACCACAGTGGTAACAATAACAAGCCAAACTTATAGTAAGCAAGTGAGATCAACGTCAGCCCTGGGTAAGGAGGAAGGAGGCAGCAAGGCACAAATGGGTCGCAGTCACAGAATGGTAATGCAGTACTCGAGGCAACCAACTGGGCCAGCACACTCAAGACAGCGCACAGGTGATACTCTCTACTGGATGCGGTAGTGCACCGAACTGGAGGCACTGAACAGGAACGTCAGCCAATCCAAGTCAGTACATGGAGCAGGAATGTAAGCCAGACCGGATCGGTATACGGAGCAGGAACGTCAGCCAATCCAAGTCGGTACATGGAGTAGCAACGTCAGCCAGACCGGGTCGGTACATGGAGCAAGAACAGGATCAGAGAGAGTAGTCAGGCAGTCTGGGTCATACACAGGATATCACACGTTTACGGCAGCAAGCACTAAGCAACGGGAACACCAAGAAAGGGCCCTGTATGAGTGACAGGGCAAAGTACTTAAAGGCTACCACTGGGTGGAGTAATCACACGCTACCAATAAGAAAACATCAGAAATCATGTGTCAAAAAGTCTGGGAGCATGGAGGTCATTCTGATCAACTCAGGAACGTTCTTCAGGGCCAGAGCCCTTCCAGTGAACCAAATATTGCAACTTTCCTCTAAGTATCCTGGAGTCAATTACGCTTTGTACTGTGTACTCCTCCTGACCTTGTACCTGCACAGGCCCAGGAACAACAGGAGTAGTAGCATAACAGTTGCAAACTAAAGGCTTCAGCAAGGAAACGTGGAACACATTATGAATCCGCATGGATGCTGGTAGATCCAGATCTTGCGGATAACTTTAAAGGGACCGACAAACCGAGTAGCCAACATCTTACATGGAACCTTCAGATTGAGGTTTCTGGAGGAAAGCCACACCCTGTCCCCAACCTGGAAGGAGACCGCCAGCAGCCGTCTGCGATTAGTGTGACACTGATAAAGCTGGAACGAAGCACTGAGGGTCCTCTGTACCTGTGCCGAAGTGGAGCGGAGTTGCTCTATATGCTCATCCAGAGCTGTAATTTGCTGCGTCTGAAATGAGTCCGGGAGCAAGCATGGTTGAAACCCGTAATTGATGAGAAACGGGGAGCTCCTGGACAATGAATTAACTGCACAAATCCTGGCAAACTCTGCCCACGGCAACAGGTCAGCCCAATTGTCATGATGATCGGACACAAAACAGAGTAGGAATTGTTCCAATCCTTGATTGTCACGCTTGTCGGCCCCATTGGTCTGGGGATGGTAGGCAGAAGAAAAAGATAATTGTATGCCCATCTGATCACAGAATGGCCTCCACAACCTGGACACAAATTGGCTCCCTCGATCAGGTACCAGCACCCTGGGTACACCATGCAACCGAAACACATCTGGGCAGAGGGAAGGCCAGAAAGGGGCACAAAGTGTGTCATCTTAGAGAATCTGTCGACCACCATCAGAATAAATGAATATCCCTTAGACACAGGCAATTCTCCCAGGAAGTCAATCGAGACATGGGACCAGGGACGCTCGCCATTGGACACTGGTTGAAGTAGGCCAACAGGGAGGTGCCTAGGGGACTTGGCACAGGCACAAATAGAGCAAGCTGCAGTGTAGGCGGTGCAATCAGCACGTAAGGAAGGCCACCAGAACAGCTGCGAAAGAGACCAGATCAATTGGTCCCTGCCTACATGCCCAGCTGCCCAAGATGCATGGTAGGTGTCGAGTAGGCGGGTATGGATTGGTTCAGCCACAGGGGGTGCGGTAGCCTGGGAAGCAAGAATCTCCTCCCCAGTGGTGAAGTGCGCAAGGTGGCCAAAATGCGATCTGGATGAATAATGGGTAATGGAGCTTCATCAACCTCAGTTTCAGAACCAAATTGCCTGGACAGAGCACCTGCCCTAATATTCTTGGAGCCAGGTAGGTAAGATACAATGAAATTAAAACGGGACAGGAACAGGGCCCATCTGGCCTGCCGAGAGGACAATCTCTTTGCCTCGGAAAGGTATATTTATCACGGTTTTTAGATGAACACTCAGACAGGATGGTAAGGTTAAAATGACTTTATTGAAAGAGAGCAAAGAAGGAATAAGGCCCTGGGGCCCACACGGCAAATCACACAGTGATATACAAATACACAATAGCAATAAGTCTGCAGTACTAGAATTGGTGGACTGGAACAACAGGTTAACAGCTAGTAGTGAGACTTTTGACAGGATAGTGAGGTACAGGGCAACCCGTTGGAGAGCTGACCAGATGAACATACACCGGGGGTGCACGTGAAATGGAACTGGCACTGCCCAGACGCCTGGGAACCAAACCCAGAGGAGTGAAACCACACTGGCCCAGACTAATGGAAATGGCAACGAGGCAACTCTGACCCAGACTGTACGGAATGGCAACAAGGTAACTTAGACCCAGGCTGTATGGCAACGAAGCAACTCTGACCCAGACTTAGTCCCCAACCACCAGGCAACCGTGAAGTGGCAATGCTACCCTCAGGAGGGGTAGCTGAGACCAAGGTAGCTGCTAGAGACAGACCCTAGAAAGCTAGGGGTGGATCGAGGCGACAATAGGCAACTGTAATACTACCAGTGGCCACACAACCTGCAGTATGGAATGTGTAATGCTGGCTCTAGCTCGAGGTACTGCAGGTACTGAAGAATGGAGCGGGGTCTTCAGCCAGATACAGTCAGCAACGGAACAGGTTCTCAACCAGGATACAGTCAGCAACGGAGCGGGTTCTAAGCCAGATACGGTCAGCAACGGAGTGGGTTCTCAGCCAGATATGGTCAGCAAAGGAGCGGGTTCTCAGCCAGATACGGTCAGCAACGGAGCAGGTTCTCAGCCAGAATACAGTCAGCAACGGAGCGGATTCTCAGCCAGATATGGACAGCAACAGAGCATAGCAACAGGAACTTCAGGAACAAGCTTGTAGTCAGAAAGGCCAGGTCATACACGAATCAGCAAAACATAGAATAGACTCAGGAACTTCTACACCACGAAAGGGCGCCTAAGGGATGACATCCCAGGGTATATAAAGGCAAGCCCAGTGTTACCAATTAAGACCAGCCAATCAGAAGGCAGCAGAGAATAACAATGTCACCGCTCAGCAACAGAAGCACTGGCACCATGATAGTACCCCCCTCTCAATGACCCCCTCCCCTTGGAGGAGGACCAGGCTCAGAGGGCAATTTGGCATGGAACTATTGTAACAAGACTGGTGCATGAATGTCAGCATGCTTGACCCATAAACGTTCCTCTGGGCCGTACCCCTTCCAATGAACCAAGTACTGAAGTTGCTTCCACACCTTACGTGAGTCCACAATACTTTGAATCTCATATTCATTGTGGTCTTGGATGCGAACCGGAGCCGGCACCAACGGAGCAGAGGTATAGCGGTTACAGACAAGAGGCTTAAGTAAGGATACATGAAAAACATTGTGAATACGCATATTAGCATGGAGGTCCAAAGCATAGGAAACTAGATTGACTCTCCTGAGGACCTTGAATAGACCGATTAACCGTGGGGCGAACTTGTGACATGGAGATTGTAAGTTAAAATTTTTCGATGAGAGCCACACACGGGCCCCAACCTGAAACACCGGAGCTGGCAACCTCCTGATGTTGGCATGGAGCCTGTAATGCAGAAAGGACTCATGTAATGAATTCTGCACTTGTGCCAAGGTGGAATGAAGCTGTCTGAGGTGTTCATCAAGGGCTGCCATCTGCTGTGCCTGAAAAGCGTCCGGAATCAAGGATTGTTGGTACCCATAATTGACAAGAAATGGGGAGCTTCCAGATGAATTATTAATCGCACAATTTCTTGCAAATTCTGCCCAAGGTAGCAACTCAGCCCAGTGTCACGGTTTTATTGAACACTCAGACAATTTGGTAGGATAAAATAGAAAAGCTTTATTAGGCAATATAAAGCACAACAAGGCCCTTCATGGGTCCAAACTCTACAAGCAGCAGTAAGATAGTTTGACACAGGTCAGGGCATACAGATAGCAATACAAATAATGCGGCTCTACCGGCCTTACCGATTACCAGGTAAGGCAGCCGGGTAACTGGTGCGACAGTAATTAGAGGAGGCTCTACCGGCCTTACCGAATACCGGGTAAGGCAGCCTAGTGACTGGTGCAACAAGGAACAGAGGAGGCTCTACCGGCCTTACCGAATACCGGGTAAGGCAGCCTGGTATCTGGTGCAGCAGAGAGAGTACTGACAGGTAGTAACACAGTGGACCGGTGCTCTCAGGAAGTAGGACTGAAAAAGGCCCCACTGAATCACAGTCTGAGCGTAGTGTAATGAGCTGACAATAGAAACCTCTAGTGACCGGAGAGCACAGACTGGGTATACTTAACAGAGGCCACAGAGAATCACAGGCTGAGCGTAGTGTAATGAGCTGACAACTGTAACCGCTAGTGACCGGAGAGCACAGACTGGGTATACTTAACAGAGGCCACAGAGAATCACAGGCTGAGCGTAGTGTAATGAGCTGACAACTGTAACCGCTAGTGACCGGAGAGCAGAGACTGGGTGTACGTAACGGAGGCCACAGAGAATCACAGGCTGAGCGTAGTGTAATGAGCTTACAACTGTAACCGCTAGTGACCGGAGAGTACAGACTGGGTATACGTAACGGAGGCCACAGAGGATCACAGGCTGAGCGTAGTGTAATGAGCTGACAATGGTAACCACTAGTGACCAGATAGCACAGGCTGGTATTACGTAACTGAGGCCACAGATACACAGGCAGAGAGTAGCGCAACCAGAAGCAACAAATATGAGAGGACTGACAACTTAGCGAGGGCAGCACAAAGAGAATTAGTCAGCCAATGCCTGGATCAGTATCAGAGAGCGGTAGTCAGCCAGAGCCTGGATCAGTACACAGAGAGCGGTAGTCAGCCAAAGCCTGGATCGGTACACAGAGAGCGGTAGTCAGCCAAAACCTGGAATGGTACACAGAGAGTGGAACAGGAAGAAGGTCAGACGAAAAGGTCATGACCTGTGCCCATGTGGAGCGGAGCTGCCTAATATGATCATCCAGAGCCGGAATCTGCTGTGCCTGAAAGTTATCTGGGAGCAAGCATGGTTGAAACCCGTAATTGATTAGGAAGGGTGAGTTCCCAGACGTGCTGCACACCGCACTATTCCTGGCAAACTCTGCCCACGGCAACAAGTCAGCCCAATTGTCGTGATGATTGGAAATAAAACAACGCAAGAACTGTTCCAATCCCTGGTTAGCACTTTCA